>JAVMKO010000018.1:12296118-13496118 GCA_032164245.1 Sternotherus odoratus | reverse complement strand
CAGTGCCTTGTATGATGGTACTAACATTTCCCTTTCTCTACTGGAAATACTTCGCCTGATGCAACAATAGGACGGCATTAGCCTTTTTCATGGCTGCATCACAGTTATCCTGTGATCAACCAATACACCCAGGTCTTTCTCCTCCTTTGTCACTTCTAACTGTTACATCCCCAGTTCATAGCAAAAATTCTTGTTGTTAGTCCCTAAATGCATGACCTTGCACTTTGCACTATTAAATTTCATCCCATTTCTATTGCTCCAATGTTCAAGGTCGTCCTGATCTTCTTGTATGATATTCCAGTTCTCCTCCATATTGGCAATACCTCCCAATTTGTGCCATCTGCAAATATTAGCACACGCCCACTTTTTGTGCCAAGGTCATGAATGAAAATGTTAAATAAGGTTGGTCCCAAGACTGATCCCTGAAGAACTCCACTAGTAACTTCCCTCTAGCCTGCCAGTTCCCCTTTCAGTAGGACCCGTTGTAGTGTCTCCTTTAACCAGTTTCTTAGCCATCTTTTAATTCTCATATTAATCCCCATCTTCTCCAATTTAACTAATAATTACCCGTTAACTTGCATCCTGGCCAAACTCCAGGTTAGGTAATTATCTTCCCTCTTAAATCCCTCCTGTAGGTTTATCTGGATACAGATTCCTCCTCACATTCAATGCTATTCTAGTGTGCAGCGTTCCTGTGCACTGTTAAACAGCTGCCTTGTTGCACCTCAGAAGTGGATGCATTTCAGTGGTAAGTGAAGTGTTTCTCCCCTGCATGTAAAGTGCCTCTGGATTCCTTAGGCTGAAACACACGACCTGCTATTAACCCACTGATGTGACGATGGTTTTCTCACAGGTATCGTCTCTAGCTCATGCTCTATAAGTTCTTATTACCCCCAATGTTATCCGTCCCGCCTCCCTCTGGGAGGAAACTCCATGCAGCTGCTGTGGGCGCTTCTCAGGCTCCGGCTCCCCCCGTCGTCTCAGGGGCAGAGGAAAGCTCAGGGCCCCATGGTAACTTATCAGTGCTGGCCCCTCACTACCCAGCAGCCTTCTGCTGGGGAGCTGGCGGCGGTCTGCAGGGGGGAGAGGGGCGGTCAGTGTTGCCAGGCCCCAGGGTGCCGATGGGGAAACTGAGTCACGGAGCAGGGAAAGGAGGGGCCCGGGGTCACCCAGCAAGTCAGTGGCAGAGGAACTGGGGGGGGGGAGGAGAGCAACTATGACGTGTGACAAAAGCCCCCACCCCGGGGGGGGGCGGCTCCCAGTTCCCCTCGCGAGCACTGACGAGCCGGGGGGGGGGGCAGAGCGCGCCCCCACACACCCGGTGCCTGCCGCTTTAAGGGGACCCGGCGCCCCGCTCTCACCTGCCGGCGCTTCCGCCGCGCTTGCGTGTGACCTCAGCGCGCGCGACCCCGCCCCGCCCCCTGAGCGCGCGCCCGCTCCCAACCCTAGCGCGGCAGCGGCGCATGCGCAAGGACTCCAGCCCCCTGCTGGGAGCACGCGGTGCTGCACGGGAGAGGGGGGGGTCCCGCGTGCAGGGCAGCCCCGCCCCCTCGGGTTCCCCGCTGGGAGCTGCCTGGGTTTGCACCGGCCTGCACCCCTAGGGCAGTGACGGCCCCAGGCTCAGGCCAGGTGCTCACAGGTGCATGTTTCTCCCGTGCTAGGTGCAGCTGATAATCCTGGCAAAGAAACTCAGCCCCTGAGCACTGGCCCTGAGCCCATTGCAAGGAGCAGGAGCTGGTGCCTAGACCCTCCCTAAACCAGTAGTCAGCAGTGCCAGGGGGGTGATCCCGCAGCACCGTGCCAGGGGCCAGGGCGGTGATCCTGCAGCACTGTGCCAGGGGAGCAGAGCTTCGCCCTTGCGCTGTTCTCAGACCCCAGGACAGCCACCCACTGCAGCTGGCCCCTTCCTCGACACATTCAGCACGTGTTCCTGTTGGTTGTATGACAGGAGGGCCTAGGGCCCCTCATCTGGATTGAGAGCCTAGGGTGGAGGATGGGGTACAAGAGTTCCACTCCAAAGAGCTCAGCGTAAGGTCACCACATCCCACCTCCTGCACACTGCAAGCCACAGAACTTCAGCCCTTCTAGACAAACAAAAGCTCTACTGGCCCTCACTTTAGTAATACTTTCTTACTCATACCACACGTTCACAGCATGCTCTTTATCTCAGCAGCTGTAAAAGTAGGGCTGCCAGGTGGCTGGTTTTCAACCAGGACACCTTGTCAAAAAGGGACCCTGGTAGCTCCGATCAGCACCCCAGACCGAGCCATTAAAGGTCCGGTTGGCAGCACACCGGGGCTAACACAGACTCCATGTCTGCCAGGGCTCTGCCCAGCTCCCAGAAGCACTGGCATGTCCCTACTCTGGCTCCTATGCATACAGGCAGTCAGGAGGCTCCATACACTACCCCCACCCCAAGCACCGGCTCTGCAGCTCCCATTGGCAGGGAACCTCGTTGTAGGTACTGTAGTAGGAACATACCGCTGATTCAGAGAGCTGCTTGAGATAAGCACTGCCCAGGGCCTGCACTCCCGACCCCCTGCCCTGATCTGAACCCCTCCACCCAAGCCTAGAGCACCTTCCTGCACCCCAAATCTCTCATCCCCAGCCAGAGCCCTCACACTCACCCCAATGCTGCAACCCTTTCTTGCATTCCAAACACCTCCGTCCAGAACCCTCTCCTGCCTCCCAAATCCCTCAGCCTCAGCCCACACTAGAGCCAGCACCCTCATCCCTCCCACACCCCAATGCCCTGCCCCAGCCCTTAACCCTCACTTCTGGTCCCACCCTGGAACCCGCATCCCCGCCCAGAGCTCATACCCCCTCCCACACTCCAACCTCCTTCCTCAGTCTGGAGCCCCTCCCCTACTCCAAACCCCTCGGCTCCATCCCTCAGCCCAGAGCCCCCTCCTGCACCCCAAATCCCCCTTCCCTGGCCCCACCCCAGAACCCGCGCCTCCAGCCAGAGCCCTCACCCTCTCTCACCCCCCCAATCCTGAGCCAGCCCGGTGAAAATAAGCGAGTGACAGAGGGAGGAGGGGATAGAGTGAGCAGGGGGCAGAGCCTCAGAGAAGAGGCGGGCTGGGATGGTCAGTTTTGTGTGAGCACTGCTCTCCTATGACCACCTAGAGTGACACTCTAATAAGAGGAGGATTACAGAGGTACACAAATAGTGGGCGTTTCAAAGGCAAGGTTGGGTTAACACTCCCAGATCTTCCTCTTAAGTAAAGGGGTTTCCAATACAAACATCACAATGGCTCAACCATTATACTTCACAGCCAAGTTTTGTGAACATTTCCCTTACCCTAGTTGCTCCCCTAGCACCACCTAACATGACCCACCCCATCAACATGGAGTTGAGTTAAGCCCTGGCCCATTTGAGAATTGTTTCAGTGGGTAAAAACCAAAGACCCATGGGGAAATTTTCAGAGGCAAAACCAACCCAAGGTAGACACCCGCCATCTATGCCTTTGAAAATCTTCCCCCATTGTAGAGTGAGGTGCTGCATGTTTTTGCCACAGCGCTGTTTCTTGGTGGACATTTCATTGTATATTGGGGGTATAGCTCCCCCTTTCTTCAGATCCCAATCTTGGATATGCCACACAAAATCTGCCATGGTGCCTTCTGAAAGGTCTGAATTGGTTACTAAATGGTCCTGAAAAGGGAGGGAAAAAATTGCACTCAAGCCTCTGAAAATCAGTCCCCCAGCTCCCTGTGAGACAAAGGAAGCTGCCCGATAAACCTGATCTCACATTTTCACTGTATTTGGACAAGGAGCCCCTGTGCAAGATTATAGGTGAGATTTCAGAGAGGCTAAGCAAGTTGGATCTTGATCTTGCACCGATGAAGTCAACGGGAGCTTCACCGCTGAGTTCACTGGGTGTTGGATTAAGGTCTTAGGCCCCAACTCCCACTGAATTGCAGTGGGAATCAAGTGCCAAAATCCCTTTGAAAATAGCCAGCCTGTCATTTTCCTTATATCAAAGTGGTGTTAAGCCCTTTATTAAAGGGCACGTGAGAAATTCTAAAAAGACAATTTATGCTGTGAGTTCATAGCCCCTCCCGAGCTACTTCCATCGGATCAGAGCCAAGCAAATTACAGAGCCAACCAAATAGCACTGAGGATCTTAGAGTAGGAATTCCCCAACTCCACACACTTACTCAAAGGAATCAAATTATGCTCTTGTAAGGGAAGGCAGTACAACAAAACAGATACATTTAACTGAAACAATAGAGAAACTCCTCCCCTTAAGGCTTGTCTGCCAAGCTCATAGCATAAAGTCCTTAGGACAAGGAGGCACAGAGGGAGCAATGTGTGGGGAAAAAACCAACAGATGCCACTGGAAAAATATACAGAGTTTACATGAAAGCTAGATTTAAAACCCGATCGTTTAAAAACCATTGCCAGCCATCCTTTTATGATTATTTATTTGTTAAATTGCTAAAAATTCATTGGGGGAAAAACATTAACAAAAATGAAATTTACACAGATTTAAATATCAATGAAATCCACTTTTCATTCCTACACTGGGATGAGCCTAAAATGACTAGTAGGGCAAAGTCATCCTGTACACCTGAGTCACAGCACCAGCTACATTGGATCACACTTTGTGCGTATTACATGAAACCTGTTTGTATGGGGGAGGAAATAAAGACCCACCGTTCTGTCATTCAGAGAGACCACTTTGGGAGCCATGTTGAAGCCATGCAGAACATGCCTTCTGCAACACACACAGGGCTAGAGGTGGGTCCTTCCGCTCCAGTCTGCTGACCCAGCAGAACATGAATGTGATGGTAAAGAGGCCACAAATGAAGCAAAGCAGTGAATCATCATCATGCCAGGATCACCACACGGACTAGAACAGATGGAAATATGAAGCGGGAAATGCCACAAGCAAGACACTGAAGACCCCCTTACAGTTCCCATGTGGCTTGCGACCTGGTATGAAGCTATTATGACCATTGCCTATAGAATTACCCAGACCACTTCCTATGTCACTTTGTACAGTTTTATCTTATGCAGTGAACTTCAAGCAGTGTGTGTGTGGGGGGGGAGGGGGGGGGAAAGAAGGGTATAACCCGTATAGTGACAGACTCCAGTGTAAATTCATTAGCAGTTGGCTTTTTAAAACTGTCAGGTTTTGCTTTCAAACACTGGGTGAAAGACAGACATGCAAATGAAACACATCAATCTCAAACCCCCCTGGAGTTCTGGATCAAGCTGGGGGAGAGGAGGAAAAAATAAAAATCAAACTCTGCTACGTTAAGCAACAGCAGCCCACCCAATGCCATCATCCCCAAAGGCCCCTCTGCCGTCATGGGAGGGGTTAAAGCTTCAAGAAGAATGTTTTAAATATTGATAAAGATACTTGGGGAGGGGTGTCATTTAATTAAGACAAAACTGGCTTGCGTGCTGAATATAATCAGAGTTGGACTTAATAAAGAGTCTATACACCAGCATTTAAAGGTGCATTCAAATATAGCCCACACCCTCAAACTAATTTTTCAAGGCTTAAGTGTCCCTGGACGATCTGGGAGGATAGACCAGGTTTTTATTAAACCCAGCCCAGCATTAACAAACCAACAGTGATTAATTTGTTTCTTCTCGTAAAAGGATTTCAAACCACCCCACCACAACCGTTGCATGTTCCAAAACTGATTTTTGCATTCAAGATGAGCACAGAAACAGAAGCAGTCTGTGTGCTGAAAATGCAGTGTACAAAAAGATACTTTCAGTGCCTTGAAGTCTACAGGAGGCAGGTTTTACTGGAAGCCTAGAGATAAATACAAGGCCGTGATTGGGTTTCTTTCATTTTTAACCATCAGGTTCAAAGAAACCATTTGGGGCTTGTTGAACAAATACCTTCTCACTGGGGACAGAATGGGAAAGAATATTGGAGTCAGAGAAGGGTCTTTTTCCTTTAAAAAGGCCTGAGAGTCTAGATTTAGAAATCTGTCCTAAGTGACCACCAAAAGTCCAGCAAAACTCAGTGCCCCGGTGGAGAGTTAATAGTCCAAAACAAAATCATACTGGAAATCTTAAAGGAGCCACTTCATGGTACATCCAATGCAGTGACAACTATCACAGGCCAGCCCACGGTGATTAGGAAAGGATTTCCTACTTTTATGCCACAGATGCATTAAGATTTATTTTGTGATTAGTCTGATCAAGGAACGCAGGCAGTTTCTGAACACTTTCTCAGTGCTCAAACGGCAGCAGGACTAGGCATGCTCAGTCGTTAACTAAACGCTCCTCTCTGAGCAACTCTACAATGCACCTGGAACAGTTTTCAGCATCTTTTGCCAAGGCAAAGCTGGAGACGGTCTTGAGATAGAGAGATGGGGGAAATTTGAGCTTTGTGCTTCAGTGACCGTATTAACACCACAATGTGGATAACCACAGGGGCAGATCACTTTCAGATAGGTCTGGGTATTGGCTTCCAAGTGTATTTTCTAGTGCTTATTGTCTAATGAGGCACCGTGCAGTTTAGCTTATCAGCGCTGCCGACTTTCTAAACCTGCTGAACTTTTACTGGTGTTAGCAACACGTAGTTTTTGCTTTAGAACTAGACGTAAAAATAATAAACATTGAATCCTGCACTGTGTGGAGCCCCAGTGACTGCAACGGGACTCGGTGTGGGTGCAGCCTATTGTAGAACATGGGCCAACAGATTTATCAACCCACGTCACATGAAAGTTAAACCTAGTGCCCCTCAGTTGATCTACTGCCATTCCTCCAAACTGCAGAGGGAAGGAAAGAGACTTCACCCAAAAGTGCACATCAGTTCAAATAAATTCAGATTCCTTTTAAAGTCTTTTTTGATTTAGGGAAGTGAATTCTCAGCATCGGTGATTACCATGGAGGCTGTTAATGCTGGGTCAGCACTGCACTTCAACCCCTACTTGGCAGGTATTTGTCACTTGGTTGAAAAAATCCCTTCCAGACTAAAACTTGCCATTTCGGGGATTGCCAAAACATCTTGTACACTCAAAGAAAACTATGAAAAATTCAAAGTAATGGAATACGAAGCACTCAGGAGCAAGACTAAAGGAGTAGCAATCTGATAAAACGCGATCTATAGTAAAGGATGGAGCACAGCAGCTTTACATCTGAATTTCCCTGGCTTTGGTTGGTTGATATTTTAATTGTAATGTTACTTTGGATTCATGTTATTTTCTGATGCATTATCCAGCAGGAGATAACTTTAATGTAAGCATAAACCGGGGAATTGGAACTGTAGGAACTGCATAAATTACTAGCTCAAACAAGCTATGAAAGAGTCCAATATGGTCTGTGTGGTTTAGCAAAGCACTTAAATACATGCTTAATGTCAACGGAATGTCAGCATGTACTTAAGCACTTTGAGCAATCTGAGCCTGTATGCACATGTTCTTTCCGTTTGATAAGCAAAGATGACCTAAGACATCCCAGTGCTCACAGGACAGTTGTCTGCACGTAGCCACTGATTCTTTGAATATCCTAACCACGCATGTACAAATCATTCTAAAATTGAAACTTCCATTATTTAGTATTTTCAAATGTCAATGGTGTATGCACTATTTTGGCAGCCTGCAACTCAAGACTGTCAGGGGTTCCAAAGTCATCAATCCAAGCTGTTGGTTTGATCTAGAGCAGGACTTTTTCCAGTGGGATGCTAAAGTGGGCTGGATAAATAATTTAATTCTGGATAATCCTGGCCGAACTGTCCTTTCTTCCTTCTAACTCTCCCATTGTACAGGAAAAGACTGGGACCATCCAGCCAAAGTGTTTAGGAAAAAAAGGCATCTGTGTCATTTTGCTGATTAAGGATTTACCATAATGGCTGCAGTACTGGTAGAGTTAAAAAAAATACTATTTTCCTTATGAAGCCACATTCAACAGATAAACATGGGTATTTATCGGTGGATACAAGCATACAGCTTCCTGCCTGCAGGTATTCAGAATGTTCTAAGACCATTCTTATTAGCCTCCCTGTGGGGACTGCAGTCGTAGAGAGAGATGAGGGCCCTTCTATACTCTCAAAAAATTCTAAAGAAGTTATTGGATCCTAGAAGTTTTCCTACCCATTCACCCCAGATTCTTGATCTAGTTACCAGCAAAAAATAAGGCGCAGTAAAGCTCCTGCTAGAACACAGCAACAATTCATCCCAGTGGAATGGAGATTTCTCCCCGTTTGTAAACAGAATTTTCTCTCTTTTTTTAAAAAAATCGGACTTTCTGAACTGAGCCCAGAGCCAGGATCATAGACTGGAAACCGGAGGGCGGCGCTGAAATTCTGTTTGGATTTTATTGGTTTGTGGTTCCCTAGTTCACAGTTTAAATGCCTGCGTGACGGAGGAAGGGTTAAAAAAAGAAAGCCAAGGAAGGAGGGTGGGGCAGGAAGGGAACGGGCTGAATGGCTTTTGCCACATTATCTTTTTGCTCGCACAAAGTACAAGGCATTTGTTTTGGGATAGTACTTCACGTTCTGCTTCTTGTCCATTAGGCCACCGAATATGATCAGTTCCCCTCTGCCCTGCACGACGGTGTGGAGGCTGGTCTCTGGGGGCCCCACCACGGAACTGCTATTAAACACTTTCCATTTGACTTGCCCTTTCTCCTTGGTGTCTTTAATGTCTAGCACATACATCTGCATGGGTTTGCAGTTCATGCTTTGATACAAAGGCTTGCCGACATTCAGGGACTGCGGTGGATGGTGGCCCAGGCGCCGGGCGATCGGAGGTAAGGAGTGGCCGTCCCCTTGGGCGGAGCCTGGGCGGAGCGCTGGCGCCGCCTCGGCACTGCTCCCGCTCTGGCTCCCAGGGGATCCTGGTGAAGACACCAAAGGAGGACTTAATGCTGCTGAACCAGACGCCCCTTTGGAAGACAGGGCCTTGACAGCCTCCAGGCTTCTTCGGAGCGCCCCTGGCGACACCGCCCCTGGTAGGGAACTAGTGACGTGAGGTGGGGTGTGGATTCCATTTGTCTGCTCTGGGGGATTTCTCATGCTTCCACCAACTGTCCTATTGTCCACAGCATCCATCTGACAGCTAACGGAACCTGGTTTCTGATCCCAATTCAAATCTACAGACCCTAAGCATAGATCTTTCTGATCTGGTAGCGATCCTCGTCTTGGCGCCAGGGAAAGACCAACTTTCAGGTCATATCCTTCAGCAGCAGAAGGCGTGCTGGGCGATATGGCCTGTATAGGACTGTCCAATGAGCCACCCCCCATTGCTGCGGCTCCAGGGGATAGATTCCCACCGTTCAGTACAGGTGACCCATCCCCTCTGGATGGAGAGAGGCTCCCTTCCCGGGAGCCTGATGGCGTCTGTCTCTGTGCTCTGGGTCTCAGGGTGCCCCAGCGGCCATTCACACAAGGAGCTTCGTCGGCGTTCCTGACTGGAGACTGAGCGCGGTATTCCCGTGTTTCAGGAACCAGGGCTGGCGGCGTGGCACTGATAGGAGACGGGCGAGAGTTCAAGCTGGGGCTAAGCGGAGCTCTCCCGCTGGGAGCCTGGCTGAAGACCACAACACACTGCCCCACCTAAAAGACGAAAAAGGAGCGCACAGTTACACACGGCTGCAGAGATGCTCCTAAACCCCTACGGCTGTGTCACTGTATTGCAGAAAAATGTACGGTGGAAACCAAACGTGCAATGAACCAGCAGTCCTGGGATATTCCACATGAGAACACCCTAGCACAGACCATATCATGTTAATGATCCAGGAGATCGGACTCAAATAGACAAATATCTCTTAGTAATACTATCCCCACCCCATTTCCGCCCCCCTTACCCTGCACGCGGGATGACACCATAGCTCAGGGGCCCCATGGTCTTCATTTTCCACTTTCAATGGCTGCCACGTCCAGGGATTTGTGCGCATGTGCAGTAGCCAGGCATCCTTAAACAGCTGCAAAGAAAAGTGCGACAAAACCAGAAACTAAGGTTTAATGCAGAGAGATCTTCCTCAGCAACAAAGATTTCCAGAAGTTCGCTTCCTACAGAGGGCCTGGAAAGGGCAGCACAGAATGGGTATTCAGGGTGCTATCCTGGACTACCACTATGGGATTTTAAGGGCAAGTCACCTCTCTGTGCCTAAAGTTTCTCATCCAACCAGGGATAATACTGGCCTATCGCAGAGGGGATGTTTGTAAACTGCTCTGAGATCCCTGCATGGGTGTTAGAGACGTTCAGTGCATTTTATGAGGAGTTATTTGTGGGCAACTATAGCATGGGGGGGGGGGCAACTCCATGAAGTCTACAATACAGCCCCCAAGTCCACCAATCAAAATTGCTCTGCAGCACACCAAGTCAACGGTCTATGGAGCTGCTATTGAGATCATGTGTAACTATGACCATTGGGGGGCTCCAACGGCCGCGTAGAGACGCTTGTATCATACAAGGAAGAGGCACACATTCTGTGTTCGGATTTGCACATTTTAGATACTTACTGCATTTGGACCGCCACAACCACCAAGGATTAAAATGGTTTCATCATCTATTATGATCTAAAGGGGCAAAGAAAAGTATTACAGATTTGGGAGAATACAACAGTATCTTCAGTAAGACCATCGCTGCTTTATCATGAAGCAACATGATCCCACGCAAAGCAATATCCCCGTCCAGCTCCCTCAATGTACCCATCAAATCCTTCCTGCCGCAGCTGACTCGCAGAACCTCCTTTAGGGGCTGGTGCAACCCCTCCTCTCTCTCACTAGCCTGTCTGAAACTCTGCACCCTTTGCGACTCCACCTAATATACATGGACAATGAATCCAGGAGATGGGAGTCAAAATGCAACTTGCCAAGTGGAGAGAACAATTAGGGAACTTAACTCTGTTCATCTGGCACTCAGATGCCCGCAGTCTGTATTGCTATGGTCCCCATCACAATGCTAGCAGAGTGCTATGGTGAGGAGAACAGTGTCAATACCCTGCTGGTACCAAGTCAGATAGGACAGGAGATGGGGAATCTGGGGCAGCGCTCTGGCATACATGCTGTAGGGCTGTTTGTGGGGTGTTAAGATGGGCTCCAGAGAACTAATGATCTTACTGGGAACTGTCCATGTCAGTTGAAATATGAAATCTGGCGAGTTTGGTAATCCATGGGGTCCCCCATAGGGCAAGCACAAATGGATGTCTATAGGTGGAAACAGAGTGCAGTATTCTGCTCAAAATGTTAAAATGGGAAGGTTCGGTTTTTAGAAGGGTTAATCACGAGTCTTGGCGCATGCACAAAACACAGGGAGATATTTACAAACTGGCTGAACATCAAGAGGTTTCAAAACTGCATCCTCTGAAAGTGGTGAAATAGGTGGAAAGAGGGTAAAGGCCTGGCATGCCGAGACTGCAAAGAGGGCTTAGAAAGGGGGAATTGCTTTTTAGAAACCCCTCGGGTGACGGTGGGAAGCAGACCACAGAGTGAGCGACAGGATTTTGCTTCTCTAACTTATCCTTGACACTTCCCGCAGGTGGCTAGAGCTCCTTGGGGAGCTCATCGCAAGATACCGCAATCTTTGCTGAATAACCGCAGGAGACAATCACCTGAGATTGGCCGCCCCGTGGGTGAGGGGTAGGCCCAGAGATGTTTGGCTTGGACCAAGCCCACTGCTCGAGATCCAGAACCCAGACGTCATTACTCCTGCAAGGACAAGACAACAAACATGGAACCAGAGGTACAGAGACCCAGGTCCTTGGAATCTCAAATAAGCATCCGTTAGGAAGACTGCAGCCCCGCTCTCATTACAGACAGTAGTGCTGAAACCACGGGGCAGGTTAGGGGAGTTCAGCTACGGATTCAGGAGAACATGGTCCTCCCCCAAGCAGGGGACGTGTGCGCATTGGTGCTGCACAGGGAGTTACCATAGAGAAGGGCCGCAGTAACGGGACTGCGGCCAAGTGCAGCGAGTCCTGGGTAAGCTTTGTTCCAAGCTGGGGCAGCAATGGGGAGGTGGGGAGCAGCAGACCCAGGGCTTCACAGACACTACAATTTAGTATTTGCATAATACAAGCTGTCCCACCCAGAGCTGAGGCCGGGCACCAGGAACTCGACTTCCCCGCCGTTACTCCAGGGCAGGGCACCTTCTTGAACTGAGCTTGCTGATGCAGCGCACTGCGAAGTGGATCAACAGCCCTTAGCCGAGACCACTACATTCACTTTCGTTTTAAGAGACACTGAACTCGAGTTCTCCGAGCTGGAAGTCCAGGCCTCCCTGTGGGTGGACCACGGCACACAGCCTGGCTGATTTCACTGGAGGTCCATGTGGGCTCAGTGGTTTCACTAAGTGGTGCTTGTCAACTTCACAACGTGGTATGAATCAGCAAAATGAACACGCTCAGCTCAGGAGAGGAGCCAGGACTGGCCCAGCAGAGGGGGAGGTTAGGATCATGGTGCACTGTCCCAGCGCTGGGTGGAAAGCCTGCATCAATTATGCCCACACCTGACCCTAACCAATATTTGTTCCTCACGTTCATGTTCCCAGGAACATCTGAGGGGGAAAATGTTTAGACTTACATTTGCCGAGATCCTAGGGAGCCTCCAAAGACAATCATTTTGTCGTCTATTACACAAGAGGAGTGGCCTGCCATGGGAGGGGGACCGTGCGTGGTCACTATGCAGTTCCACCTAAGGAAACAGGTGAGGAAACATTCCGATCTGTGAATTATGATGTTCCAAATACCCTTCAGATTTCCTCTCCAGAGATGAAAAGGGCAGATGGCCAATTTTTGTTTTTAGAAACAAACCATCGGACACCCTTAAATGGAAACCTGCCTCCTGAGAAAGAGCGCTGGCTCACGACTTTCTGGTGCTGCAATCTCTAACCCCCAAGATCGAAACGCTGGTTATTGAAAAGGGTGGCACTGTATCATGTTAGGTATCAAACACCACAGAGGCCAAGAGGGCGGAAAGCAGGGATTTATAAAACGTAAATAAACATGGTAGAAAACAAAGCGATGACACAACCAACCAAGAGACAGAAAAAGGGTAAATCTGAGATCGAGCATTTTGATGAACTGCTCTGGTATCAGAACCAGCAACACAATTTGAATGGAGGGCTGACTAAGTTTAGTCTGGAACCAAAACAGGTCTGAAGTGAATAATAATAGGACTGTTTTCAAACTGAAGAACAGCCAAGGCACGTCAGCTCATACTGGAGTGTAGCTGAGCTGGGGAAGTCAGTTGTCAGAGAACACTCTAGCAACATGGAAAAGAAAATAAATTTAGTTGGTTGGTTCTAGATCTGTACCAAATAAATCCCTTTGGGGAGGGGAAACATGTTTCTAGCTCCTTACATGGGCATAACACTTTATAGGCAAATACAAAGGAAAGGCTTTTTATGCAATCTGAAAAGCAGAGAGATCAGCAATTCAAAAGAATTAGCTCAAGTCTAAATAATATCACAAGAAACAGCAGGCTCATAAAAGACATTTTATTACACAGAAGAAAACCGCATGGAAAGACATCTATAAAGACCAAATATGACTAAAAGCTAGGATCTGAAAATATTAGCCCACTGTAAACTGTGTAAGGCGACAAGGAAGGAGGATCTCAACTTGGTAGTATTGGTATTTTCAGTGAAATCTGTCCTCCACTATTATAATTAACTCTTTAACTAAAGATACTGCCCACAACTGCAATAGATAACGGAGTCTTTTGGTGATTAAATGCCCATATGAAACAGAAGTAAGGTTCATCACGATTATGGCATTAGCTCACCCAAAATATCTCCATTCAGAACTGACATACGTGAGCACTTATTCTGGGAAGAGGGTGTCTAGAAAAAGTTTTGCTACCACCTTTAATATACTTTTCGGATGTTCCTAGACAATCTTAAGGGCTGACAGAGCAGATAGCAAGTCAAACATAGGTGGTCTATCTGCCTGGATTGGCTACCGGAGCAAGCTTCGCCACCATGGCTGGAGCCCCCTTCATTTCCAGTGACCCCAGACCTCCTAACCCTAAAATATGTCATGACCAGACGGGGCCAGAGTAAGGGACACAGATGTCACTCCCGCTTCCGCCAGCTAACCCCGAAATCTCTCCTGGGATGTGAGACTTCATCTGTTCCTCCTTTTCCTTTCTATGTGCCCCTTTTCTTCCTCATCTTATCCTCCTCAAGTTTTTTACTTTAAGTAAAATCCCCAGGTGTTAAATACTCTATTCGGCTTTATTTATTTTTTTAAAGACATAATAAAGAATCAAACAATGACCAAATGAACTACGTGTTCCAAATATCCATTTCCACTCTCAAACTGTGCACCTATATAGCCCCAGAAGGAAGGAGTTAAGAAAAAAAATGGACTAGATCCATTTTAGTTACTAAGAAAATAAGGAAGCTATGGCCATCGGGGGAGCTCAGATAGTAGTACTCTCGGCTCTTCGGGTCTCGGGACATTGCTTCGCTAGATATTTTACCCAGGGTCACGACAGCTTCAGGGCATCTAACCCAGGATCAGGGAATGTTCATTTCTCCTTCCACCCATGTCTTCATAAGCAAAGTCGGTCACAGAGGGATTTAGCCCAGCTTTTAAGAGCAGCTATGTATGTACAGAGTGTACGGATACACTTTCAAGGTAAAAGGCATGTTACCCTTCCAGAGGTGGAGGATGTTCTCTTACCAATTTTTGGAAGGTGAGTAGGTATGTATTTCATCAAAGAACCTCTCCGGCTGGTGCAGAGGGTAAGGGCTTGGCCGCGTCCAACCACCAAATAGCACAAGCAAGTCCTTATACACCACTAAAGTGGCCCCAGCCTTGGGTGATGGATAAGAACCTGGAGGGGAGCAAAGAAAAGAGTTAGGAAACCGCATTTCAAACCAGCAGCCAAGCTGTGCACCGATCTTACTGAAATGTGACAAAATGGAAACTCCCCACTAAAAGGCAGAGAGGAAAAGATGACAAAATTAGAGTAGGGAGCATGGGAAGAAAGCTACTGCCAATTTGTGTCATCATAATTAGTACAAGCCTGAGAGCACATCTCGTGTATGGCAAAACATCTGTCAGTCAGTGACAGGAAATTACTAGCTTTCTAACATATCACTTCAAATTATTGCTTTAGTGCTGAATAAAAGCAATAATTACCTCCAAATAACTAGTAACTTTCCCCCAAGGACGATCTCCTGGGTACTCACAAGCCACAGCTTATTCTGAATCTCAATTTACAGAACAAGGAAGATGCAAAATTAACCCTATGTATTCCCAGCAGAGATTAACCGTCACATCTCAGAATTTGGAGTGGTGGTAGACTGCAGGTTACAGATGGCAGGAGAGAATTCTTACAATATGAGGCACCTTATCTAATAAGTTATCTTAGATTTGCTCCATTTAAAATTCTAAGGGCTTACTGGTCCCAGTCTTGGTCATGAAACATTCTGGGCTGCACTGCTGGTGCATTTAAACAGAAGGAAAGGTGGCTGTATCCCTGGGATTAAAATCTTTTGCAATATATTACCCAAGATGGCTTTTATTTTTAGTTTAACTAAACCAGACAAAGAACACTGATCTCATCTCACACTCTGCACCGCCAGTACCTTACTATTCAGAATTGGTTCTTCACTTGACTATTTTTGAACTGGCCAGAGATAGTCTGCACCAGGGTAGAGAAAGCCCTCTCTCAAGACCACTTAGAAAAGGATCACATCCCTTGGAACCATCAGGGAACCGGTCAGAATTCATTGAGAAAGTACAAACCTCCCCTGTGCTAACAGGCTGAGGTGCTGCACCATGACCTTGCTGAATAAACAATCTGGGGTAGAAACATTCTGGATTACGTCCCAATCAAATATTAAAATTGCCCCAGACCGAATAGACACAATGACGCTTCTCCCCCAAATAGGCCCACGTCCATCACCAGATCTGAAGTGATTCCCTGTACTTTGCAGAGAAGCTTTCTAGCACCACAGTACCCTGTAGCAAGGTCATAAAGACATCGTCTGTAAGGAGACTCCCCACACAAAGCAAGGATAAAAACCCAACTGTGCCCACAATTAGAAAGAGAAATTAGAAATGCACACTTAAGCAAGACTGGCTGCAGGAATTGATGTGCCATTCTAGGCAAGGCCATCATTTGGCCAAAAACGTTCTATTACCATCTAAAATGGTGAGCTAATGGACCCAAGCTAATTAGTTTATAGTTCTAATAGAGCAGTTTATACAGAGGCGTATTTCAGTAGGTAATGAGAGACAGAACCAAGACTATTTTTGAGAAGATAAAACAGCTATTTAAGCATCCCTGCCTCCTAGGGGACTTGCAAAAGTTCTCTCAATGTTTGTAGAATGCTTTGAGAGCTTTGGATGCTACAGCTGTGCAAAGTCATTAGTCCAAGCCTGAATCCCAGGTGAAGGGAAGTTAGAAGCCTAAATGAAAGCATCCCCCAACACAAAACAAGATGACAGATTGTCCCCCGAGCCCCAGGCATCAACACATTTTGCTGTTGCTGTCAGAGGGTGACTAGAGGGCAAAGTGTGTGTGTGAGGGGGGAGAGGGAGAGACATGGAGCCCAAATAGTAACGCACACACTAAAATATATTTACAGTAATTCCAAAAATATTTAGTTTCCTTAACGACTAAAATGAAGTGGCTCAGATTTGATTGCTCTCTGCCACTGATCAAATTCTTAACACTATCCACTTTTCATTGTGAATTACTTGGCCCTATGAAATTAAATTTTCCCAACACAACTGTTTTGCATTAAGAGCTCCGAGAACCCATCATTCTTAAGGGACTGCCCAAAGAGATTGTCTTCCACCACGAGTGCCAGGTGAATGAAGAATTAATAGATTCCCATCACAGAAAGATTTAAAATATGGTATATGCTTAATCCCCTAGCTTGGTGGTGACAATAGATATTTAGCAAAAGTTCACCTCCCATTGAAAAGCAAATCATCTTTCTATTCTGTTGGTGAATAAGATAAAAATAGAACATTATTCCATATTAAATAAAGGCTGATCAGTTTGTAAGTATGCAATTAATATGCTGGTACCAACTCCAAAGCTCAAGATGCATTCTGATCAGTTCTTAAAATGGGTCAGAAATTGGTTTTAAACAAAAAAAACCCTAAGAGCTGGGAACCAGAGAAGAAATCACTACAAAAATAACAGACTGACTGGATTCCTCTATAATGTATAGTCATGTACCCAGTGTGGCAAAAGAAGCTTTGGCCTTCTCCCTGTGGGTACTGCACTTCCAGGTGGTTTGTGCTAGCCTCAGAGGCTCACTGTGATTAGTTAGGGGAGGTAGAAAGTGGGGGAGCCCAGGCCCACCCTCTACTCCGGGCTCTAGCCCAGGGACCCTAATAGTATCAGCTAAGATGGCTGACCTTTTAGGCATCAAACACAATACAATTCCCTGGGCTACTTCCCCACAGCTGTCCCCACTTCTTCAAACTCCACTTCACCTTTACCTCACAGTCTCCTTCCTTGTGTATATGTTGTCTACCTCTCAGTCTCACCAACAGCACAACCTCCTCTCACTGCTCCTGACATCCTACCCCCACCTGACTACTAGGAGGGTTTTTACTGGTTTCAGCCAGCCCCTGAGTGGCTTCAGGTGTCCCAATCAGGCTAGCTGTTTCTGCTGCTTTCTAGAACCTTCTTAATTGGCCCCAAGTGTCTTGATTGGCCTGGAGTAGCCTTTGTTTGGCTATCCAGGGAACAGAGACCTGCACATCATGAGGCTGATATACCTGCCTTCCAGCACTCTCCTATACCCTTCTGGTCTGACTCCGTCACACCAGGTAGTGACAAATCTTGTCACTGCTATGACTGAAGGTCAAATTCCTGACTCAGGTACACATACACCCCCAAACCATGTCAACAGTTGTCCACCTCTCCATGGGGACAGAATCTGGTCCTGTTTGAGATGTTTGGTCTAAAAACAGATGTGAACAGGTGCATTATGGGAGTGGGGTTTTATTCAGACAAAGGAGAAATCACAATTTGGAAAGCCAGGAAAGTACTTTTGGAAGAGTTAAAGCTTTAAAAGGCAATCTAGAAACCAAATGTGAAACATTTCTACATGGAAGATGGAAACATTCAACAGAGAAGAGCTGTGAAAAACAAAGTACACAAGAATACACATCCATCACACTGATCACATTGCGATCAAGCGAGGGAGTGACAGAAGGCTGTTTCTGTTCTGAGCAATGGAATAACCACAGTACACCTTGTGGTGGCAGCAGCAGATGGTTTTTTTGAACTGGGGACTTTTAGATAAAGGCTAACAAATGCAACTGAGAATAAATTGGTTAGTCTCTAAGGTGCCACAAGTACTCCTCGTTCTTTTCGAGAAACCACAGTGACAGAAGCCAATCTGAAAATGACTTCATCTCCACATGCTAAACCCAACATGAACTGAACATAATCTACTTGGCTGGCTGTCTACTGACTCCCCATGTCACTTTGCATGTTCAGGCATTTGAAAAGGTCAAGAGCTTCTTGGAGAAGAATATGAAACAAGAGCTCGGACTGTGCACTCCAAAGGAGGAGGCTGACAGGCAGCCTTCCCAAGTCTCAAGTGTACATAAGGCAAAGATGAAATATGCCATCAAAAACATCACAGGGACAGGCTCAACTACTTAGAGCTGCAAAATGACTCCTTCAAACTCTCTCTCTCTCTCTTTGCCTGTCACCCCCCAGCCAGGGTATGGACCACCAACTGGTGTTGGTGTTTCAGTAGCAATTGGTTCCCTTACAGGGTGGAGTTGCTAGCCCCACACCCATGTTAAGCCTACAGCACCTGATATTTCCAGCAGGTCTCCCATCCAAGTACTAGCCAGGCCCGACCCTGCTTAGCTTCAGAGATCAGACGGGATCGGGCATGTTCAGGGTAGTTTAGCCGTATGACTCCTTCAAACAGCTCGATAAAATTTGCTTAACGGCATTTCAAAGACAAAAAGTTCAACAAAGATGGCCTTGTTTCTCTTTGACTTTAACTGTCTGTCAGAAGGAGAGAGAGACACAGCGGTTCCCAAACTTAGCAACCCGAGGACCTCCATTTTGATTTAAAATTTTTGCCCCCCCACACCACTCAGCCCCAGGCCCTGTCCCCACTCCACCTCTTCTCCCAAGGCCCCCACCCCTTCCTGCCCCTGCTCCCCCCCTCCCTCCCCCCCTCCCCCGAGCATGCCCCATTCACTCCCAGCACGTCCTCCATGCTGAGGAACAGCTGTTCCAGTGTGCAGGAAAGCAGGGGAGGAGGGGGGAGGAGTTGACTGGTAGGGCCAGCAGCCCTAGACATGATTCTGCCCCCTCTCCTGAGCATGCCCTGTCTCCACCCCTCCCTCCCAGCACCTCCTGCATGCCACTGAACAGCTGTTCCCCAGCATGCAGGAGGTGCTGGTGTAGGAAGGGAAGAGTTGATTTGGGGGGAGGAGGGGGCACAGACTTCCTGGAGTACCCGCATGGACCTCCAGGGGTCCACAGCCCCCAGTTTGAGAAACGCTGCAGTACAAGGGGACTGAGATCTAGTGGACTCAGCTAACTGTGCTGACCTCTGGGTACTTCCCCCTTCAATCCTGCTCAATCCTGATACTGGTGTAGAGTCTTTACGGGAAGCACAATTCTTGGCCCCTTGTCCTTGAGGGCAAGTATTTAAGCATGTATTTCAGGACACAAGGCACTGCACCTTCATGGTCGTGCCTATTTTGCTAGGCAAGATGCTTCTGGTGACTTAATTTTCAACTGATGAATCTGCCAACTCACAAAGCAGACCTGAATCTTTCAAGGAGGCACTGTCTAGCCTCCAGGGATGCTCTGAGAAGTATCCCCCACCCTCGTCTCCCTGAGGCCCGTTTCACACTGAAAAGTTAGGTCGACCCTGCTACATGTGACAAATCCTGACCCAATGGCGACATAGTTAAGCCGACCTAACCCCCAGTGTAGGGGGATGGAAGAATTCTTCTGCCTGCCTAGCAACCACCTCTTGAGGTGGATTAACTACAGCCACTGGAGAGTTGATTCAGTGCAGCCCTAACAATTCTACTGAAGACAGTCCCATCAGAAACCATCTATTTAAGACAGAAGCTCATAGTACAAGTATTTTAAATGTTGAAAATACACACATCACAGTACATTTGGGGTATGGACAGTCTAGCAGTCTCAGAGCTACACCGCGGTGGAGCATGACGTGCCAAGTTCAAACTAGCGCAGTCCTTTTACCTGTATGACTCCAGAAGGGCCAGCAGCAAAGCTCCCCAGGCCACAGAATAATCACCATGAAGTGGGGCCTTCATGACGACAAATGAAATAAGAGAAAATCAGAACCTTCAAAGGGGAGACTTCGTGGCCTTTCTAGCTAGGCAGGTTCCAAGTCTAGATCACGATTTCATATTTGGAAAGAGCTCTGTTTAATGATTGGAGGGAGCATGGCAACTAGGTCTCTTTCAACGCCCTTCTCCAGCGCTCACGGTCGGGGCGCCTGTTTGAGAACTGCAACTCATCACAGAGGGTGAGAATTTTCCGGAAAAACAGCAGGACCTCATATGTTCCCACTTTCCCAAATCTCGACAGCTCATTTAACGGCTTTAGAAACATCCAGGCGTGTCCCAATAGGTCTACACAGTGCGTGGGAGTGAGCCTCTGAGCCTGGGTCACAGACTCACACTAGTGCGCTAGAAGTAACTGTGTAGATGTGGCTGTTTAGCCCGGAGCACGGGAGCTGGGCGGGGTTGGCCTTCTGAGTCGGCACTGTAACACCAAAGTCCTGTCTATTCCGTTCTGGTCAGCGTGCTGGTACATTACCACACCGGCAGACTCGCTCCCAGATGCAACACAGACACCCACTTTCACCTTCTTTGGAAAGGAAAGTTCTTGGTGCCAATGGCTTTTAAAAGGGAACACTGAAAACAAAACTGGACAGGACACTAGAACAGCAACAATCCTGCCTTGGCAGAGAAATGGGCTTTATTTTACCTCTAACTTTTATTAAGCTAATTGTAAGGGCGGAGGAGCATTTGCAGAGAAGCCACCAACATGCTGCTGGGCCTTAGAAAGACAGCAAAATCTCCTGAAATTCAGGGATACTGGAAGTGTCAAGCGATTGAAGGACCAGGGGAGTGGTGACTTTTCAATACATGCAGACACTGCCGTTTTGGAAAAAGCAGAGCAGTACTGGTAAACCTTGGTGCATAAGATAAAGACAGTACAAGCAGAGCAGTGAAATTGCAGAAAATAAGGCCAACTTCCTGTCTTGAAGCCAGATTTCCATGGGAGAAACTCTGAGCAGACATGGGTATCCACATGGATTTCACTCTCCAGGATAATCCTGCACTTAACCCTGCATGAACTTAATCTTATCAGATACAAAGTTACTGGAACAAATGTAACTAAACTTCCTTGCCCTCTATCCCAAAGAAGGGATATAAACCAGTGAGGATTGATGATGAAATCTGGATAATCAGATATATGAAGCAACAGTCTGTGCCATTGTTAATCGGTGCAGATGTTTCCCAAGCTTTTTGGCCCTCTGTGAAATCAGCCAATGGCAATAAATGAGCAACTCCAATGGAATGTAATTAATCAAAATTCTCCTGTGTTTTTATAGCAAGTTTGCTACAACTGTGCAACTATTCTGAAAAGCTCATTTCTTAGGACTGATTCTGTGCAATTCGTCTCATAACTAACATCTGTACCCTACAGCAACTCCTCCCAGGAAAACCTGCAAATTGAGTGGCTGTCAATAGAGTTTAACACAAATATGAGATTTAACGAGCTGTGCGCATTGATGGAGTGTTGTATTTGCAAGGCTGAAATTACTGCCTTCAACCTCTTAAAACACCATCCCAAATAATTCCCCAAGCAAGCATCAACTGTCAAGTTACTGCTTAAATAATACACCCCCCCTGGAAAACAAAGAATTCAGAACTCCTGTTCTCCAATACTACTTGTCAAACAAAGAAATCCATTACACTAATTCTGAATGATAACAGCTGTTCTGATGTTCAAATCCATGTTTATTACACTGACTGCTGGGTTCGCAGTGACAATACTTAAAATAAGCCAGATCTTAGACCCTAGCTCACAGAACTTCATCAATCATAGCTTGGTCCCAAGGACAAGTGTGCTGCATTTAACATCATTCACTACATCATGAGGACTTCAGCATAGTTTGATATCCATAAGTCCTACCAAAGGATTAAAGAAGAGAAAACTCCCAGCCTTCATGATCCAGCCCAAATTTTGCTCTTCCAAAAGCCTTTCCCAAGCAGTTTGCTGAGTGGAGTTCTAACAACTGACAACATGAGGTGTCCAAGCCTGGGAGAGCAGCAGTTCAGAGGTCAGAAAGCAAAGTGACTGGCAGAGAACAAGGTTTCCTGGTGATCATAAGCATCAGACTTCGGAAATACTTTGGGGAAAGTGCTGTAGGGAAAAGTTTTTTCCCCCTGAACTAGTCTGGGATGTCTAGACAACTCCCGTGTCTCTTTGCCCCTTGTCAGTAATATCAATCCAATGGAGTGCTGAATAAACCTTAGTAAGCAGTCACCAAGTATTCTATATAAACACAATCAACATGACAGCTAACAGCAAAGCATGAATTAGGTTCCCTGGGATCAGTACTGTTTTAAGCTCTCTTTCAACTCACATGTAGAAGCAGAAACCCAGCCAGAAAACCACCCTTTACTGCAATGCTCTGCTTAATTGCCATGTTTCTTCTCCCTGATATTGTACTCTGCAGAATTCAAGCAATTTGAGTAATAGTGAAAACGCTACATGAAGCAATGCTGGGCTAATTAAAGAGCTTTCTGATCTGAAGAGGGGGAGGGGAGGGAGAAGGGCCTGATCAGTTCCTGCTGCTCATCTTCCCTTAAGGATGCACATGGAGAAAATGGAAATTGCTTTATTATACTACAAAGTGCTAATATAAAAATAATTGGTGGGAAGGGGGCTGGGAGTGTACAGCTGAGCAGATGAGTACACTCAATCTGTTCCCTGCTCCGCAGGCATCCCATTGAATAGCGCTGCTCGTTAGCGGCTCTGTTTTACTCACCATGTCAAAAGGAACAGTTCTTTTCGGGAGAAATATTACACACAAAATACCCGTCAACAAAACAGTGCGGTTTACATTTTTACAGCATCAGAGTGAAGCTCTTTTCCACAGCACCTGTAACTCTGCCCCTCTGTACATATACTTAAACCAAAATGAGCAGGGGAGAGCAATGGCTCTACGTGCACAGCTAGATTTTCCTGCATAAACATGATTGCTTAGGGTGCGCAAGCTGTACAATCCCTGGCACGATGCAGCACGTTTCAAGCCCTCTGTCCAGGGATGGTTGACCTGCGTGCATTTCCTGCAATGAGCGAAATCTCTTGGCTCTTTCAGTCCATGTCAATAAAATCAGAGAAGGGAATCATTTACATGCAATGTGGCGGAATTATAGTTGCAGTGTGAACCAATTCAATTAAATTTCATGGCTTTGTACTATGTGAGCATCTCAACCATCACGTGGTATTTCTTTAAAGACATCCTGTTTGACTAGATATTCAAATAAGCTGTTTATTATTTACCTATAGCATGAGGCTAAAGGAGGACACTATGGGTCTTTCAACTTCTTTTCACTGAATCAAAGAGCTGTTTATTTGAACCTGAGGGACTCCAAATATACAGATGCTCATGTGCTTGTGGATCTGGTG
Organism: Sternotherus odoratus; assembly: GCA_032164245.1. NCBI lineage: Eukaryota > Metazoa > Chordata > Testudines > Kinosternidae > Sternotherus > Sternotherus odoratus. The sequence continues at coordinate 13,472,506 of JAVMKO010000018.1, read as the reverse complement.
CTCTACACTTTCATTAGAATGGAAGAAAAGTTTTGGGGGTGGGATGCAAGAAAGTGGGAATCTCGGTATGTACAGGTCAGATGTACCTGGAGACAGGCCCTACTAAAAAGCTCCCAGCAAATGCTACATGCCGAGGTGTGGGAATTTCAGGATCTAATCCTGGCTACAATTTTCGCATTTGGTTCACATCTGTAAATCTTACCATTCAAACCAACTGCCCCGCCCCCTTAAAAGAATGTGGGCGGCAACACATCTTTTAGCCAAAAAAATTGATTGACAAATGCTTTTTTTGCTTTAAATTCTTGTAAAACATGAAATGCATGCGTCTCCCTATTCTGGTGAACTGCTGAAGATTAATTCAAAGAGCTTTTTCCTTATGCAAAATTCACCTTTGGGCTGCAAAGAGGCCTGATTTAGGCTTGTGCTTTTTCATTCTGTCTGCATGCATCAGATCAAATGATTTTTTTCCTAAGTTTGATGATGGACAAGTTAAAAACTGAAATGCTTTGAAACTAACTAAAATAACTAAGGATGAATAAATTCAAACAATTTAAACAGACCCCTTCTAGTGACTGAAAGTACAGGACAGTCGATTGTATTTCTTTAATGATAGAATACTGATCTGCAAATATATTTTAAATTTGAAAACACTACTACTTATTAGCATTTAACTTTTTGCACTGGTTAAAGGCATACTAGGATAATTCATCTTAATTTATTGAAAAGGGGTATTTTTCTCTGTGACCCAGGAGCATTTGTTAATTTTGCCAATTTCATCATGATCATAATGTGACTTTTCTATAATATGCTGAGACAATAATAGTCTTTGACATAAGAAATTTCATTCCAAGGGGCACTTCCCTCAAAAAAAATTAATAAACACATGAAAATAGAGTTAGAACAAATGTACATATTCCACTAACATTAGGGAGCATCACTAATACAGAGACATAATAAGGGATTTAACTTAATGGAGCAAAATCAGACAGTAAAGCACATTTAGCAGTATGATTATTTCAAATGATCTATTCTACTCCTACCAATAGGTGTCTCTGCAGTCCACAGTAAACATTATGCCATAGAATTTTAGAAGGGCCTCACTGTGTGCATTCAACATGCTGGATTCTTTAATTCCTTTCACCTGATGATCCATACGCTTTACAAACGTTGGCAAATTAATTCTCAAAACACCTGTACTGTAGGCATGATACATATTGGTATCACTTTATACCACCACTGAAGCAGAGCCACCTCTGGGGTGGGATACAGGCATCTAAAAACAACACTACGCAACTGTTTAGGAGAGGAAATGAACAAAGTATACAAATAAAATTGTATGGGGAATTTGGTCAGTTTATCAGGGTAAGAATCTGGCCAAGAATCCAGGGATAATGCTTCTAATCCAGTTGAAAATGCCACACTGGTCAATGCCTGGGCTTTGTTTTTCACCTGAAAGATAGCTTCCTTGAGTACACGGATCCTAACACCACGCTGGGACACTGGGCTGATCTGCTTTCTTCGCAGGGCAATCCATTATAGATATAACAAATAGCAGCCCACTGAATTAAGAGACAGATAGCAGCACGTTTAAACATTTAAGGGTCGCATGCAAGACCTTTTTTATTTATTCTTCTAAATCAATACGGATTAAGGTAACTGACTTTGAGACCAACAAAAAGCAAAGTGTTCCAAGAGGAGCCTCTTGAAGGCTGCATAATGTAGCAGTTTAGTGCAGGTGATCGGCCATGATCTCCAAAAACAGGTGCCCAAAAGGTAGGCTCCCAAATGGCTGATTTGCAGAAGTGCTCAGCACTGTTAAAAATAAGGCCATGTGTTTAGGTACCTAAATAAGGACTTAGGAACCTAACTTAGTGCCTGGTCTCCACTACGGGGAGTGGGGTGGGGGGGGGGGATCGACTGCAGATACGCAACTTCAGCTACGTGAATCTGAAGTTTGCGTATCTTCAGCCAACTTACCTGCCATCCTCACGGCGGCAGCAGACGGCGGCGCGCTCCCCCATCGACTCCAGCTTGCACCTCCCCAAGCTGGAGTTCCGGAGTCGACGGGGGCGCCGCAGGCGATCGAGAAATCCATCACCAAAAAGATAGAGCGCCACCCGCTGATCTGGCGGGTAGTGAAGACAAGCCCTAGGTTCCTATATTTGAAAAGCTCGGTCCTATTATTTACTAACATGAACACAAATAGTTTCCCCCAATTTTGGTATAAGATGCTGGTCAGCTATATTTTCCATGTTTTCATGTAGCCTGAGGTCATGTTTTAAATGAGCGCGCATTACACAAAGCTCCAAAAACCTTTCATAGTCACTCTCCTTTTCCTGTCCACAGCTATCTTTACATGCCAACTTGGAGAACATGGGGAAGAGAGGAGTGCACCATTCTCTTTCTGACAAGGGGGCCTGTAAAGGGAATATGGGAAAAATTCTTATATTACTCTCTGGAGGGATTCATGCCCAGGGACCTTGTCTGTCAGAATCTAAATCTGAGAAGGTTAAAGCAACAAGTTATTTTTCATTCCTTCCTACTACAACCACACTGATAAAGTCTTGGGGGCGGGGGGGGGGGGGGGGGCTTTATCCAAAATTACTTTGCTGCACTATATGAAGCTGGGGAAGGGAATCGGCAGCTCTCAGGGTCAGCTCTCTTGAAAATTCACACTGAGGGGTTCTGGAAATGTAACCCCCCTCCCAGAAACATGAATAATTCTGGCAGTCAAGATAAAGGAGTTTGAGGAGTGTTTCTTTTCATCTACGATGTCATTAGCCGAGGACATGCAGGTAGGTGAATGCGGCTTCTCATGAAAATTAGCCTCTCCCTGTGCACAGGATGCACTGAAAGGACTCTTACACAAAGGCACAAGATTGCTAGTTTCCACAGGGATAAACAGTGTAGGTGTATTTTGCTGAACACTTAACTGTATTTTTGAAATAATTCTCATTAACACTTATCCATGTGACTGTAACCCAGAATCCTTCTCCTTAGCTAAACCGCCTTTCCTAATAGAATGTGCATGCTTTGTTAAAATCCAATCAGTTACCTATGCACTCAGCACCCTTTCCGTAAGGGAAGAGATAGGAGGGGAGAGCAGTTAAGAGGGAGCTGATGTGAGAGGCACAAGTGGAAAGACCATATAGAAAAATACAGAATCTGTAAGCTACCACAGTGATCAAGACTAACTACACGAAAGCACTGGAGTGTTTAGGTTGAAGTCTCCCAACATATATTATACAATGTTTACACAGGAATTTTCATCCTAAAGGAAAAGCAGCACCTTACAGTCTATGTTTATACAGCCCTTCTGGGGTACAAAGTGCAAATCGGCGCAAATCACCCTGTACAATGGAGGGAAGGAGAATTTCCCCCAGCCACCTTCAGAGCAATGGGGCATGTCCCTCTTAGGGCATGGTTAGACTGGTACTTTATAGCGCAAAAAGCCTCCAGGAGCGCTATAAAACTCTCTAACCCTACACATTGTCAATGCACATTTTGCGCAAAAAGTCTCCTTTTAAAGCGCAACTTGTAAAGCTCCTCTCCGAGAGTCATAAGGCTTTTTGCGCTCGCCCTGTAGCGTGTTAGGGCCAGTGTAATCAGTCATTACGCGATAAAGGATCTCTGGCACACCTCTGAGCCATTTAAGGCAATTAGGAAGCCATTTAAGGCATTAGACGTGTTCAGTGTTGTTTTGCAAACAGAATTAGGAATGCGGAAGTTCCTTTACAGAACTCCGCTCTTAACAGAAGCAATTAAGCAGTGAAACTGCTTACCGATGGAGCTGTGTTGCGTGAAATTCAGAGCCTGCTACTTTTCCGTAAAGAGAAATCAGTGACAGCCTGAACTTGTCTCCCTCCGTACACGTTCCCCCTCATCTCCCTCTTTTGCAAAGCACGTTGCACCCAGCTGAATGCTGGGATAGCTGCCCATCATGCACCACTCCCGGTGCCGCGGCAGCAACATCAAATGTGGCCACGACATAGCACTATGGTTATAGCGCGTCCCATATAGTGCAATAGGTAAACGCGCTATAATCCTGTAGTGTAACCTTAACCTTACAAAAAGTGTCCTGGGATCCAATGTCCACAGGCAGACAGGTTCCCCATTTTTTAGCTCTTCTCTGAAAGACCTACCCACTACACCGCATGGAACTCAATGTATCTACTTCTCAGATGAAGAGCTAAATCAGCTCTACCAGGACTTGAACCTGTTCCAATGCACTGACCACTTTCCTCTCTGCATCCTGGTGGTTTGGAGAAAATCTTGAGATCCCCCAAAAGCCCCAGGAAAAACAGAAGACTGCTTAAAAGGTTTGATTCCTTTTGAACAATTCCCCTCGTTTCCTTTGGTTGGTGTCACATTTTCTTTTCATCTGGGCAAATCCTGCTAAACAAAGCAACAAACACTCCTACCACATAAGGCTACACTGCCAGTGGCAAGGAGCTCCAATAACTAGCACACATCGTAACTGTGAAGTGAACACTATTCCCCTAACCCCACAGTCCACACTATATGAAGTATGTTCTGTTGCATGCCCTTACAGTGTGCTTGTTAGTAAAAGCAGGTGATCTGTATAAACGCTGCTTAGAGCGGAGACTGTTGTATACTGTTGGAGTTCAGCACATTACTAAATGGATGTACCACATTGAGGAATATAAGCTGTAATGCCCATTCCATTTACCAACACCCCTTACCGGTGGTGACAAAAAGCATCACTAAAGAGACCATCTCCTCAAAAGCAGCAAAGAGGGAACAGAAATGGATCTGTTTCTCTACTGCTGCCACACAGCCAGCTCAGAGCGGGCAGCTGATGGAGATGCACCAGATGAATGAGCATTTGGCATTGTGGCAAAACAGGAATGAGATCAGAGCTCATCGCAACCAGCTTCACCAGTAATGAGGGAGCTCAACTCCCAGATAAAGAGCTGGACGAGGGAGCCCTCTGCATGCAGCAAGGCCACTCCAGCTACAAAGACAGTTAGTCATGGATTGTTCTGTCCTGTTCTTATTTGCATAGAGTAATCTATTCAGAGAAGGGATTTCTTCCTTCATCATGCACTTCAGATATGAAGTACCATGTGCACTTCAGCACAGTGGATGGAGCAGTCAGTTTCTCAACCTTCCTGTAGAAGAAAGCAGGGAGGACCAGAGATACATTTTCTTTTTTAAGGCTGACAACATTCTAAACCCTCTCCCCATCCTGAAGTCATAAGGCTTAAGGGGAGAACAAAATGAAAATCATAGGGTGTCATGGAGTGCCCCGGGCGATTCTCTGTCACTGCTCCCTACAAAGCTAGTCAGGACTCTGGGGCGAAGCTTCCTCTCCATACACAGCCTGTCTCCAAGGCTAGGAGCTTCACAGGTTACAGCTTCCACCTTCCTGGGTCTGACCTCGGAGCATTCAGCACCTTCTGCCCCTCCGTGCGCTTCCCCCAGCGAGTCCGCGGGTCTGCACCCCAACTCCACAGTCAGACGTGACTCTCAGCCAGCCAGTAAAACAGAGGCTTTTTAGATGACTGGTACATAGTCTAAAACCGAGCGAGCAGGTACCTAACCCCCTAAGCTGTATCGATTTGGGGGCCCCAGGGAGGCCAGACCCTGCCTGGGCCTGCCTCCCTTTTTCCCAGCCGGCTGCAGACTGAAAACTCCCTCTCGCCTCTCCCCTGCATTCCTTTGTCTTTCCTTCCCCAGGCAGGTCATGTGACCTCCCTTCGTGGGGACCCCCCTGGGGTCAAGTTACAGCTTCAGGTATGGCCACCTTCACACAAGAGTCAGAGGAACGAGATTAAGAGCATTCCTACTCCGTCACATAGGGTGACTTCACAAACTCTATGACAAGCTCACACGGGGCCTACAAATGTCACTTCTGTTATTCCTGTAACTGACATGATGTGGAGTGCTCTGGAAACCTGCTCAAAGGCACTGATAAGAAGAATTCAAACAATGCGGGCTGGGTCAAAGGACACACTGCAGCAGGCACTGTGGCTCCCAGGCATGAGCAGAGTGGGAGGATTGGGTGGGTGGGGAGAGAATCTGGCACTGTGACAAAAGCAGTGAAGCCAGCCTCTCTCTCTGAAAGACATCAGTGTTTTTAAGGTCCCCCCCAAAAGAGAGGAAGCAACTTCCAGATCTTTTCATATGGGAATGTCATTTCAGGGCACTAAATAAAGCTGCTGTCAGGAAGAAACAATTCTATCAGATTAAAAATCAACAGAGTTAAGATTATGTCTTCACTACAAAAGCAGCGGGTTTTCACATCCAGATAGAGCTCTCTATGTGAAATCCCAGTGGAGACAAGGCACAGATAAAAAAAAAAACTTTTGTTAACGTCACCCCCATGTCTGCAGTATGGGGGACCCCTTGACTAGCTCCACTGAGATAAAACCTGTCCCCATATTGGGGATATGGGCTTGACATTGACAAGCTACATTAAAGGTAAAAATCTACCTGTGCCTTGTTTGCCTCCATTAGGACATTACACAGAGACTCTCGCAGGGTATGCACACATCTGTTTTAGCAGTGAAGATATAGTCATAACTGGCCTGACAGCTCACTTAAATACGACTTGCTTACAAAATCAGGCATAAAAATACAAAAGTGTCACAGCACAGCACTGAAAAATTGCTGATTTTCTCATTTTTACCATATAATTCTAAAATAAATCAACTGGAATATAAATGTACTTGCATTTCAGGGTACAGTCTATAGAGCAGTATAAACAAATCATTGTCTAGAAAGCGAGGAATACTTTTAGCACCTTAGAGACTAACTAGGTTATTTCAGCATAAGCTTTCATGGTAAGTCATTGTATGAAATTTTAGTTTATACAGACTTCACTAATGCTTTTTATGTAGCTATTTTAAACTAGGTAAGTATCTAGATGAGTTGATGTACCCCCTGGAAGATCTCTGCATATCACCAGGAGTTGAGAACCACTGAACTACGATGGGAAGAAAGCCAGACCTAGACATGAGAAAGAATAATTCTAACAGACTAGATTTGCCGCAGGCATACAATAATCAGATACAGGTGTTAATTCAGCCACAGTGACACAGTTGGTAGTATATCAGTCTACTAAGAACAGATGGGTTCAAATGAGATCTAGTAACCCCAGGGCCAAATGCTGAAACAGGCGCTGGGAAAGGGAAGGTATGTAACATTGCTCTACAAGTGCCTCAACTGTGAATGCATGATTCATGTTCTACACAATTGGTAAATGGAGGGAAAAGAGCAGAAAAACGAACTCGGAGCAAACAGGTTGAGCAAAAATAGCAACAGGTCTGGCAGTCGTAGTGTCCTGTTTCAGAGTACGCTCAGTGTCTATGTCTGATGAGGGAAGGGTTACCAACTCCAATCCAAGAGCATTCATCCCCTCTCTCGCACTCAGCTTTTTTATTTTTAAATCTGTGCTGTAATTCAGGTTTGATTCTACTTTAAAATGTTTATGTCCAGAATAAATACTACTCAGTCAAAAATTCCAGCTGTGTTCCATTTTAAACATTCTATACTTGAACTATTTAATGGCTAAAGACAGCAGCTGAGGTCAAAACTAAAACGACTCCTCAGTGATCCTGCCTAGGTTCCAACCGGCGTAGTCTGTTTCTCCTGTGTGCTCTATACTAAGCAGATATCAGGGCTTACTTCCTTGTGCTCCGTGCACTCCTACTGTTATGGCACTGCTTTAGACTGGAGGTTCTCAACCTTTTTCTTTCTGGGGCCACAGAGACCCCAGCGATCAGCAATCGTTCAACTGGAGAGAGCACTAGACCAACAGGAATGGAATAATTTCCTGAATACCAAACACACATATTACTATTATATATGCCACATTATTGCCCACAATGTGCTTGATACTGTACATACACAGACCCCCCCTTCTATAGGCTGACCATACGTCCTGTTTTGAACGGGACAGTCCCGTTTTTTACATATTTTCAGACCGTCCCGTCTTTTTAATACAAATATCAATTTTGTCCCGTTTTTTGGAAAAAAACGGAACGCTGCTTTACTCGCCTTTATTCCTTCCAGAGACAAACGTGTAGGGACCCATCCTGCCCTCACTGTGATCAGTAGCAACACTTCAGTGGGAGTAGGGCCCTTGAACTAACCAGACTGGGGCTGCTCTGTGGACACTACCCTCCCTCCCTGTTCGGTAGCTCTTGAGCCAGCAGCCTGCGGAGTGAGAGCAGAGATCTGGCCCCACGCGGCCGCCCTGTGCTCCGGGGCTCAAAAATGCACCTGCAGAGGGTCGGTCTTTGCAGAGGACACAAGGGGTCGCACCACCTCCCCCCCCCCCCCGGTATTGGAGCTCAGCAGAAGCGCCTGAAACCGCAGGCCAGGTGCAGGCAGCAGAGAGAGGGAGAAAGGCAAAGAGATCAAAATCGCCGATGAGCAAACTGCATCTCGCCAGCCCAGCACCAGTGTCCCACCACTGGACGAGTGATGGAAAAGATGCCCGAGAACTATTTATTTCTAATAACTTCTGGATGGCAGCTCCCCCGCCGGCGCGCCCGTTCCCACCTCGGCCCCCGGCTGTGGCTCCGGACAGCTCCACTCCGCCGTTGGCTTCAGCCCACCGCCCGCTGCCTCCTCTTCTCTCTATCCCTCCTTCTCTCCATCCCTCCCTTCTCTCTCTCCCTCCATCCGCTGCCTCCTCTTCTCTCGCTCCCTCCATCCCTTCTCTCTATCCCCCTTCTCCATCCCTCCATCCCTTCCTTCCTCCCTTCTCTCTCTCCTTCCATCCGCTGCCTCCTCTTATCTCCATCCCTCCCTTCCTGCCTTCTCTCTATCCCTCCATCCCTCTTCCTTCTCTCTATCTCCCTTCTCCATTCCTCCCTTCCTCCCTTCTCTCTCTCCCTCCGTCCACTGCCTCCTCTTCCATCTCCCTTCTCTCCATCCCTCCTTCTCTGTCCCTTGCCTCCTCCATCCCCCCTGCTCCCTACTCCATCTCTTCTCTCATCCATCCATCCATCCTCTCCCTTCTCACCTTCGTGCCTTCTCTCCCTCCGTCCCCTCCATCCTCTTCATCCCTCATCCCCCTTCTCTCTCTCCCTCCATCCTCTTCATCCCCCATCCCTGTTCTGCTTATTCCTCCATCCATCCCCCCCAGTCACCCCTCTGCCTCCCCCCCGCCCGGCGCTGGGGGGCCAGGTGGGGCCATGGTGCTGGTCACCTCGCCCACCGAGCTGGAGTGCCTGGCCAAGCCGCTGTTCTGCCGCAAGGGGGCGCTGCGCCAGAAGGTGATCCACGAGGTCAAGAGCCACAAATTCATGGCGCGCTTCTTCAAGCAGCCCACGTTCTGCAGCCACTGCACCGACTTCATCTGGTGAGACCCCCCAACCCCGTCCCGTTTTTGCCATCCCAATGTCCCGTTTTTGTCTCAAGGAAATATGGTCAGCCTACCCTTCTACCCTATCATCATCATCATGTGTTAGGGTCTGAAATCAAACCAGCCAACTACCATCACTGCAACTGCCCATCATAGGCCATGCTACAAAGTTACAGCTACCACAGAGTCCTTCTGAAGCTAAGAGTGGGCCCATAGTGGTCACGTAAGTGGTGTTCATGTATATCCTGATCTGAGGAAGGAATTGTTATCCATTACTTTATATCCATAATAGGATATGAGCTAATAGATTCCAGGTGTCCGCTTTGATTGCCTGCAGTCTCTAGTGCACTGCAGTTCAGGTCCACGACTGATTTTTGCTAGTACCCAAAGGTTTCAGGCCATTTCTTTCCATTGGATTATGCCTCACCCCCAGCTACAGAAGGCACAACCATCTGGGACAGAACTATGAACAAGGGAGCTCACGTTCGAATCTTGCCAGATTTAATCAGGTGCTGCTGCTACAAAAACTCACTTCATCCCTTAGCAACATCTCTCACTGTTTCATGAGAGCTACAAAAGCAGAACCCTTGCTTGGCCCGAGTCTTTTGGGCTGTTTTGACAAGGCTCCACCACCGAATTCAAAGGCCAATCAATGATGGCACAAAAATGACTGAAGGCCAACTTTCTTGCTGTATCATGCTGCAGCCAATGCAGCTATCCAACACCAGAAAGGTTCCACCAAACAGCACAGTGCTGGACAGATGACAAGAGCATCTATCCTAGTTCATTCACAGAGTCTTTTAGCTTTACTGAATCAACATCAAGTGCATTTTCCCACTTCAGTTAAAGAGGGGAATTGTGATCCTAAAACTCAAGTGGCTAAGGACTAGCAAACCCTGCACTTGCCACTGGGTGAGAATGCACCTACTGACCAGTAGAACATTCACCTAAGTAAAGGCATTCAGCATTAATTGTGACAACACCTACACTCCTATCACCAGCCTTCGTCCCCAGACACACAGGCCCTGTGGAGAGGCTGGGGAGGGGAAACACATCAAGTACTCCGGGGGGAGTTCTGCACCAAAAAAATTAAAATTCTGCACACATTTTAAAAGTCTGCATATTTTATTTGTTAAAATATGCAGTATAATCATGCTGGTTTCAATTATTTTGGTAATTTATTTAAGCAACAGTATAATGGTAGAAGAATGAGGATGGGGAGTATTGAAGGAAATCCCAAACCCCTGGGTTAAATAGTAACGTAGCTGGTATTGACCCTTTACTTCTGGTTATTAGTTAACAGATATATGCAGCCATGTGCTCAGTGTTGCATCACAGGCAACTGAAGAGCAAGCCAGGGCTGGAGACTCAAACTCACTATTTATACTGGCATCGCCAGAAAGGACAGTAGCAAATAGTTCATCAAGCACATTTTGATAGGGAATGTGCTCAGTCCAAAAACGTAGACCAATTCTAATCACTAAAACACCATAGCCCACACTGTCCTTTACAGTAAGACACCTTTAAACCCCTCTGGCAATGTAAAGGAGCCTTAACATTTTTACACCTGCTTTATACTCCTGGGGAAATTCACTAAGAACAATGGGAACAATTCACTAAGCAGGCAAGCAGCTACATTCTGCTCTGCCTGAGGGGACAGAACCTGCCCCACACCCACCTCCCCAGAAGCACTGCAAAACCCTGCCCTTCCACACACAGTATGCTGCAATAAATAGCAAGGGAGAGGGACGGAGTGTCTTTCTCTCTCACCCATGAATGCCCAGCTTCCGGTCCCAACAATGATTTGTCTCTCTACCAGCTGCTTCAGGTGCCCAAACTGACCTGCTTGCTCTGCCACTGCACGTGACCGCTTTAGCAGCTTCCCTTTGCTTCCCTGAAGCTATTTTTCTGTGGGGAAACAATGAAATCTGCAGGGGGGCATGAATTCTGCACACGCACAGTGACGCAGATTTCCCTCAGGAGTAATCAAGGGAAAGAGTCAGACATAAGAAATAAAGGTTAATAAAGCTAGCTGTTGGAGCGATCAAATACAAGCACTGCATTACTTAAGAAAAATATATACCACCCAGAATATTCTAGATAAAGCTTTTAAAGTGAAAACTTTCTGCTCATCACATTTTTGGCTAAAGCATTATGATCAGGATAGGAATGTTCTTTCCCGAAGGAGGTAGACCTATATAAAGGGCTCTGTAACATGACAAGCTGTCTCTGGAGAATAAAGAAGGGGGGTCAGTAATTAGTTGTCCCAGTTTATGTTTTATTAGGGCCCTGAGAGTGAATCTGAGCGCCAAGGAAGAGAAGGCTCCCACTTTCCCAGTGACAGAAGACTGGGATGGCCAAGTATAGGGACAGGAAAGCACCAGGAAGCAGGTTCTGGAAAGTTTTGCCCTCTGCTCTGACTGGAAGGAGCTTAGTATGCATGGTTGCAGAAAACAGAAAGACATAAGCCATGAGTCTATTGAACCCTTCTGATACCAGAGGGGGACGGGACAACCATTGCCCGGTGGGCACTTTTCATGTCAAAGCATGCTGAGGAAAGGGAGGAGTTTGAGAACTGTAAAATATGGACAGATTTCCTCTCCAGGTAGCTGTAGAGAAGACAGCACCAAGGAAGGAGGTGTTGGCTGCTTAGCTAAGAATGAGACAGAACCAATGGGGAATGCAGGCAGGCTCTGAACAGGCTCATCTACTAGAACAGTATTTGGACTTCAGCTACTGCTGTGTCATGGTTATTACTTTGGGGAACCAGTCAGTATCTTGCCATGGTTGTGATGCTAAGAAACACCTGGGTTCTAACAGGTGATCCCTCTGTCCTCTCCCTTCTGCCCACTAGGGAACAAGGAGCATCCTAACAATCTACCCTGGACTGTGCTATAGGCCTTCCTGTACTCAATCAGAAGGGTCGCGGTCTCAGAAAGTTTGAGAACTGCTGCCATAGACACTAAACTAAATATCTTTCATGCATCCTCCTTAAGGATCAGCTGGATCTTAATATATGATCATAAATAGTGTACTTTGAACTACCATTGTTCACTTAGCCATCAATTGTACAGTACTGAAATTTCTTCAAGACAGTTTCTCACTACTTAAGAGAGTCTCATTCTAAATAAGCACGCAAATTTTCCATATCAGATCAAAATCTTTGCCAAATCTAGTATCTGGCCTCCTGCAGAGGCCCTGCCTCTAGATTAAATCTCACCCCATAATGTGTCGCGAATTAAATGTGTAATATTGGATCTGAAAGACAGGAGTTGGGATTCCTCCCTATGCCCTATAGGCAGCTATCTTACACTGAAGCTTGAGATTTCATTTCACTGTGCAGAACCAATGGTTAATAAAATTAGCTCTCCTTTTAAAGCCCACCTGCTTCATTTATCTCTGCCTCAAGATGCAGTGAATTCCACGTGCCTTAAATGTCATTTCCTTTTACTTCTTCAAGGACTTGTTTGAATTTAATGTCCATACTCCGTTCTTCTGCTTTTGCCCCTCTAATTTCCTACTCTTTTTCCCAGGCAGCAGAAAACACTGTGGCAAGGACATCAAAAGGCAGCTATGTGCAAGAAAACACCAGAAGCACTAGCATGGGTGAGTCATCTCATCTGAAGACAGTTGGAGAAATGTGCTCTGTTCAGTTAGACTCCTTGTTTCTAAGTTTCAGTTGCAATCTGATCTGGGCACATGTGCTGATGACAGCATACAGAAATATTTCCTCAGGGGATCTTCCCATGGGACTAACTGACATATTCCCACAGGAATTGCTCTTTAAGAGCGCTTTGTATTAAGACAGTGGGAATTTTTCTGTATATATCATTGACAGAGGGATCTAGATGCAGAACTGGGTGCTAGTATCTGGATTCTTTAAACACAATAAGAACATTTTTTTAAATAAAAAACTACAGGTCATATACTACATTCAGTCTCAATGAAGAACCACTACCAGTTACATCATCTTCCCTCCTCTTCATCAGATTAAAGGGGTGGGACAGCGTTGCAACAACAGGAGAGGAAGAAAAGAATAAGTCTAAGTTTGATCATACACATGTTAATTTATTGCATTGCAAGAAAATTTAAAAAACCCTGAGTTTTGATTAGGTTCCCCATCACAGCACCTGCAAGGATTAGTTATCAGAGACAGATCAGATCTCCCAGATCTTCAAATACAAGAACTTCTTAAATCGGCAATTTGAACCTCAAAAACAATCTTGACATCATCAGCAGCTCTCCCTTTTTAATTGTGAGAATTGTCTTAGAATAGAACTGAAAATCATCCCCATAAAACCCCTCATAATTACGATCTTGGAACATCCATGTCTTCTCCTGACTAAGACTATATCTACACTTTAAACGTTAGAGTGGCATTGCTACACCTGTGCCGTCGTAAGATCTACGTAGCTGGTGGTGGTCAGCACCAGTGTGGACAGGTCTTCTGTCGGCATAATTAAACCATCCTCAATGAGCAGCGGTAGCTACATCGGCAGGAGAGCACCTCCTGCCAACATAGTCCTGACAACATACCGGCGCTTTTGTCAGTGAAACGACCGCTATTGTCGGTCAGGGTGTGGGTTTTTTTCACACCTTGACTGACAAAAGTACCAGTGTAGACATAGCCTAAGTCAAACCTTTATACACTTTGAGCTCAAGTCTAAGCACTCATGACCGGAGTATTTTTAACCCTTAGATACAAGGCACTGGATTTTCTGATGAAAGAAAAACAAATTGTTAATGTCATCTGCATCCAACTCTCAAGGGTGAGCATGAAAGATACTATGGGCAGGGGGCATCTTTCTTCTGTGTCTGTACAGAGCCTAGCACAATGGAGTTCTGATCCATGACTAGGGCAGTCCTAGGCACTAAGAGAACACAAATAAGAGAACACAAACTGTTCTCCCATTGGCTTCCTTTGTTTTAGCAGGGCCCCTCACATTGCAATAAACTGTATTTCACGTGCTTTCCATCTCATTTCATTTCAAAGAGCTGCCTCTACTTCTGCAGTTGCTACACTGACACTTAAATTGGAATTATACAGAAAAAAACATGTTTAAACACAGATTTTTAATGTTTAAAACCACTGTGGGAAAGAACTTTTAGCCCTTTTCTGCTCTAGCTTACAAGATGGGGATTACATGAGTGTACCTGTTTCCCACGCTCCTTGGTTGCTGCGGGTAACCAGCTGAGACATGTTTGATCCTCTCCTCCAAAATACCTGAACTGGCAACCACCGAAGTTATTCAAAGCTCTCAGCACTGGGACATTGACTTCTATCAACCCAGGCTCTCAACTTCATCTAAGTGTCACTAATTATACAAAGCACAAAGCAGCATTAAACAGTTTGCTAGTCCACAGAAGAGACATTCAACCTGCTCCATAGTACAGTTCTCTGGATGGAAGGACACCAAAATACTCTGCATTTACCAACAGATACAACCTAAAAAGCATTCAGCTAAAAAAGCTGATGATGATAGGAATGGGCAAGCTAAGTATCAAGCTGTGTGGCCCTATTGGGAAGAAACTTAGGGGCAAATCTGGGTAGTTTACTCTAAAGAATACGAGCAACCTTTAACATTGGTCACCTCTCACCTGATGCCAGAGGCCGGATCCACTCTTTGCTATTGAGGTCAAGTCTCCAGAGGTCATTGAACGCAGCATTGCAACTGCTCTGGGTGCAGCCACCAAACACATACATGGACTGATTAGCATCATAGTAACATGCACCTAAAAAGGAGACGACAAAAAATACAATCGGTTAAAATTATTTTCCCCACATTTTTTTATAAAATTAGGGAATTTTCTCACAGTAGAAAAAATACTTGTTATAGTCCAATAAATAAACACAGAGTAATCTAGAAGTATCATGGGACCAAAGTAAACCTATAACAACTTTGCTGTAAAATGATTATCCAGTCAAGTGGACCTGTTCCTGAAGATATAAAAACCTGTCACCTCAAAGCTCAGTTGGGGCTGGTCTACACTGCAACGTTGTCGACAAAAGTTTTCTATTTCACGGGTTCTTTTAAAAAAATCCCCCCTGGAAAGACAAAAGTTTTGCCAACGCAAGCAGCAATGCTAACACTGTTCAGGGGACTGGAAGTATTTTGCTGGCAAAAGTGTGGACAAAATACCGACAGAGCATTCACACACACTGTCTTTTAGCAACAAGGCTGTGTCGATACCAAGCTGCGTAGTGCAGACAAGCCCTCAGATTAGCTGAGAATCGCACATTCAACATGCTCACTTCTTTTAAGCTAGTCCATATGATTTGTATTGCTGCCAAACTTTAATAAGAGACAAGGTGATTGGCCCAGGTGAGACACGCATGCTTTCAAGGTACTTCTTCCGGTCTGGGAAAGGTAATCGGTGTTACAGCTAAATACAAAGTGGAACAAGTTGTTTAGCATAAGTAATTAACACACATTTCAACCCCCTTACAGTTATAAGGGGGAAGGGGTGGGGGGGGGGTTGCTAGTGGGCTACAGATTGTTGCAATAAGCCAGAGGTGGCCAAACTTACTGACCCTCCAAGCTGTATATGACAATCTTCAGAAGTTCAAGAGCCAGTGTGCGCCTGCCGTGGCTTCAGTCCCATGGGAGGCACCTGACTGGTCTTGGGGCTTCAGGCTCTCTCCAGCAGAGGCCCTGAGCCCCAGCAGTTGTGCCCTGCATGGCTGAAGTCCCAAGAACCCCTCCCCTCAACATCTTGGGTTTCCCTGTTACCTCTTACCATAAAGATAGTTTTCCCTCATGTTCAGGAGTCCTATACAGTTAGGTCATCGTTCAGTGTGACAAGGACACTCTTTTGCACGTCTCTCATCTAACCCAGTGCCTCATGAATGAGAGACAGCTAGCTGGCACCTGATCACCCAGACAAGACAAAGGTCAGGGAGAGGTAGGTTGGGGAAAGCAACTAGAAGAATTAGCTGAGCTTTCATAAGCCTCCTTGACTGAGGCTGAGCATCTGCTGTTTGCAAGCTGAGCTTGCAAACTGGGGAAAGGAAAGCATGGGGAGAGAGATTTTAAATTCACAACAACTATCCCAGACGATAAGGAACAAACTGCAAGACTGTTTCCAGTCTGTGCTTGGTAAAGTTTCTCTTCTCTGGGATGCAGACTTCGTTAGCTATCCATGCCTTTGTCCACTAAAGATGAGTCTACTGTAATACACTCTACATGAGGCTACTCCAAAAGACTATAGAAATGTATAAAGTACAGAATTCAGTTGCCTGCCTGCATTTCAAACATTACATTACAAGCAGAGAGCACATTATACCAGCACTCCATGATCTGCATTGGCTGCCTATTCATTTCTCTGTGAAATGTAAGGAGTTGGTTTCGACTATAAAGCTATAAGTGGTTTGTGATTTATGGAGAGAGACTGCATCTCACTATGAAAAATTCTGATAACTAATCAAGCTGTCGAATGGTCCTCCATCCAGGAATTCAATTCATCCTTGATCTGACACAGCACCAAAATTTTAACCTTCAAGGCACGTTGCAAAGTTAATCTATCTTCTCAGAGCTTTGGCAAGAGGTATGCGGCATGGCTGGAGACAGGGGCAGAAGTTTATTTCCTGATACACCTCTACCGGATATAATGCAGTCTTTGGGAGCCAAGAAATCTCACCGCGTTATAGGAAAGACCGCGTTGTGTCGGGGCTCTCTCTGGCCGCACGCACCCGGGCTGGGGTTGCACAGCGCAGATACTGTGTTGTATCCAAATTCGTGGTATATCGGACCGTGTTATATCGGGGTAGAGATGTATTTATTTTATATCAATGTTGAGGGCCTGGCCAGACCGGTTATTGCATTTGATTTTGTGTATTTTTAATATTGTACAAGTACTTGGAGTTCTGCAATAGGCACAATCTAAATTGCCGATAAATTGGTGAGGGTTCAGAGAAGAGCCACGAGAAAGATGAAAGGATAGGAAACATGCCACACCCCCGGTCTTGAAGTGCTTTCCATCATATGCTGGCTTTACATTTGGTTCAATGACTCTGAGCACCCAAACTATACAAATTATTCCAGCACCCCTGAAACAGACTCAAGGAGCACCATCTGTTTAGGTTAGCAATGAGAAGGTTAAGGGGTGACTTGATCACAGTCTATAAGTATCTAAATGGGAAACAAATATTTAATAATGGGCTCTTCAATCTAGCAGAGAAAGGAATAACATGATCCCAAGGCCAGAAGCTGAAGCTAGATAATTCAGACTGGAAAGGTGGTGAAAAATTTTTTAACAGTGAAACAACTTACCAAGGGTCAGGGTGGATTCTCCATCACTGACAATTTTTAACTCAAAGATTGGATGTTTTTCTAAAAGATCTGCTCTGGGAATTCATTTGGGGAAGTTCTATGGCCCACGTTATACAGGTGGTCGGACTAGATGATGGTTCCTTCTGGTCTTGGAATCTTTGGCTCTGTTCTCCGCTGAAACGTCAGCTCATGAAGATGGGCTGTAATGTCAGTAAAGGTTTGGAGTGCCCATCTGCTGTTCCAAAACTTGATTACATTTTGGACACACCATTTCAAAAAGCAAAATCATCTCTCTCCAAACCAGATGGCACGGGGAACTGGCACTTAAGTTTCAATCAGGATTCACTGATTGAATACATATCAGTACTGATACTTCCAACCATTGAGAAAATCCAAAGTTCTACAGAACTGCACTGAACAAAGTGACAGTAATGCTGATACTAAGATTAAATATATAAACATATAAAACAGAACTGTCCCCCTGAGGTGGAGCTTACAGGAATGTATCTATTTTTGTTCAAGGAATTTCTAAGGGAAAATAAAAGCTAGCCAAAAAAAAATCAAAATAAAAATAAAAAATTGTAAATCACCCTCCCGCCCCCTCAAAAAAAAATGTATGTACAGCAAGCGTGAAATGTTCTAAGATTTGGGAAAACTCAAGGGCATCAGCTAGGGTTTGCAGAGAGCACAGATTGCTGTCCTAGCAAGGGGCAGGGATAGAAAAGCAGAAGAACTGAGAATGTCAAAGTTCAGCCAGTGAGCCTATGGTGTAGACCAGCATGTGGAAAACAATCCGACACAGAAGCGAAGGAGTAGCTCTAATTATGCAAACAAAACCTCAGCAACAGATGTGGAAGTTCAAGACCAAGAACCATCATAAATAACCTGCAAGACAAGTGAAGCAAAGCAAGAGGAGCAACAGCAGATAAGAGGGTGGTAATCCCACCGGGAAGGAAAGGCTGAATAGAAAAGGAAATTTGAGGTTGTCAGAGTTCACTGGAGCTGCACCTTTTATAATATTAGAGCTCTGCCTTTGCCGCGTTGATGAACCCTGATATTTGCTCTCCTTTGACGCACAACTCAAGGAGGACACAGTACCAGCCCTTCCCCTTCTTCTAAATCACAAGCTATGGAATTAACCAACATCTTGGTGGAGGTAACTGGAGTCAAAGTGGCAGAAAATAAAGGGAAATGTGGAATAAAGGAAGCAAGTGGAGGGATGCTCAAACTCTGGTGGCCAGGGGAAATACTTGAGGGTAGGTCGCTGTAACCAAAGGTCATTGTTCGCCGGATTTATTCTGAACTCAAAGTCAGTTTATTCATTACTAGTAAAAGGGTAAAGATGTCTCTGGATTTTACTGATCAAATGTCCCTGGCATAATTCTTTAACTCAGTGATATATTTGTAGTGTCAATTACCTTCTTTAACACAGCCCACCCATAGGCACAACAGTCATATTCATCCCACCAAAGAGAGTCACTAGGTCTGAATGAATTCGATGTAATAAAACAGTACATTCAACCACTGACAACTCCACTCAGCAGGGGAAGCAACGAAACCCATCTCCTCCTTTCAGAAAAGCCTCATTGTCTGACCTGTGACTTGTCATGCAGATCACCTGCTTCCTCTATTCAAAGCCCACAGAAAGGCCAATAGCTCTAATGCCCTTGGCTTTCACAGAAGAGTCCAGTGCATGAGCTGACCACACAGCATGAACTTGGGATTTGCAAGGACAGTGTTCCAAGTCAACATCTTACATAGAGCATGATCATTTGGCACAGACACACACCTATATGCATACAGATGCTTACAGCGTGTTGAAAGGCAGTAAGTATAATCAAATATTTTTCCTATTTCTCCTACTCAGAATACCATCGCTACATAACGGAAGGGCTTAATATCTACCATACCCACTCAAATTACCAACAACAGAACTAGTATTGGGATAAATTTTAGGGTGGATGATATGATGCACCCTACTACATTATATTGTGCCTGTGCCGTTTTCCCAAGCTCTAGCAGTTCACCTTGATGCTGACCTGCAGCTCTGCTTGCTATCCAGTCCTGGGCCTCTCCCTAAATAGACATATGTCTGACAAGGACTAGGCTAACAACATGTTTCAATTGCACGCAGTGACTCAATGTATAGTCAAACCAGTCTCTAGATGGGAAAGGGCAGTGTACTAGCCCACTAGATCAATATCTAGCCTCCCATATCTTGTGGAATTTAAATCAATAGATGCATGTACAAGTTTAACTTCACCTTGTTCACATACAAAGAGATAATGGGAAAATACAAAAGCATTAGAGGCTGCCTGATGGATTCCCCGCCAAACTGTAGACCAATCATTTGCTAAGAGTGGCAGGTTAAGAGTTAGTGAAACTCTTTCCTCCACCCCAACCCAAACTCCTGGCAACTTCTGCTTTCAAGCAGCATCATAGTGCAGTCAATTTATTATTTTTTGAAGGGAGGTGGCAGCATTCTTCTCCTCTATTTGGTTTTAAAAACAAGCCAGCCAGCCACCATGACGTCCATACAGTATGTATTTTAATCATAGACCAAAAATAATTTAAACTGCGTTTTCCTGCCTCTCTTTAGCGAACCATTTAAAGCTTCTGGAAAAGGAAGACAGCTTAATTTATGCAGAAAATGACAGTCCAGTTGTACATATTTAAAGGGCCAGCACCAATGCACTAGGTAGTATGGAAGATGAAGTCCATTAGAAGTAGTTGTCCTTAGAGCTTTTTGCTGGGCACATGGCATGAGAATTTGAGAACTAAGGGCAGATTTTTCAAAAGCAATTAAGACTTATGTTCCTAAGTCCCACTGAAAGTCAAGAGGATTTGTGCTCCTAAAATCCATCACCACTATCACCATACATAAAACAGAAACATTGTAAACACTATTATATTTGAATACCTGTCCTAGAGAGACAATCAACAGCACTGATTTCAAAGTTACCTGATTTTAAATACATTTGTGTTTTCTCTAAATGTTATCTATTACTTCTATGCTATATCACAGCTTCTTATACAGTAGTCAGACAGTGCCAGCATAAGATCAGCGGACTATAACACGCTAACTACATCAAAAGCAGGAATAGATCTAAACTGATATCACATCAGTACCAGTATAGACTATTGCTCCAGACCTCAAGAAACTAAATCCTGCATTCCTCTGCTTTGGTCCCGAGCCCCAATGTTTGCAGTGAAAAAATTCCCATGGTTTTACTTTATTTATTAAAATTGTATTTGCCTGCTACCTTCAGTCCAAGCTTTCAATACGACTGAAAGCCAACAGTCAGAAACACATTTAACAATGTTACATACGAAGAAAAAGATATAGCTGGTCTTGTTCCTATTATAGCAAGTCACCATATGGGTGAAAGAGAACTGGACCCTCTTGAAGCAAGCACCGCTGTGGGAATTTTTTTCTCTCCCCATGCCCTTGTGCAGGTGTGAACATACCCATCTGGACTGCTGACAGCTATTCAGAATTTTCCCAATTAAAATAACTTTATTAGCCGGTATTCTGGTAACATGCTTCACTACTGAGAAAAAAAGATTCGGCATTTAGAAGTCACTGCAGAACCAAATATTCCATTGAGGGATCAATTTTTCTGGCGTGACGTATTACATTCCTTTGCTGTTTGCCATGACCTTTTGCTGTAGCTATGAGACCGCATCAGTCACTTGTGTTTTACTAGATGAGTCACTGCTCTACTGTAATTGTATATTTTTAGATTGTACCACATTTGTATAATAGGTTCTTATTTGTTCTGATCAAGACAAAAGCGGTATGACTAAAGATTGCTTGAGTTTTATAATACACTTGGCAAAAATCAGATCTACACAATCGGTTTTTAAAAAAATCCATGCATTTTTATCCTCAAGGCTTTAAATGTAGGAATCTTCAAAAATATGGAACAATTGATTGCATGGAAGTCAAGAACTAGAGGTGTCTTCACTCACACTGAGACACTTTTAAAAATCTGCCCAGGGACAGCACCAAACAACTTAATTTGAACCAGCTTTTCTGAATACAAAGCATCATTTAAAAATCCCTCTGAACTCACTCAGGATTAGACTGGTGTGTGGGATGAGAGTTTAAACAGATACTCCTGTGACACTTCTTGGGTCACCCAAGGTGGAGAGTAATATTACCACCACTTGCCTCCACACGAGGGACTCTTACCTAATCAACGAGGCCAGGGGTGGACAAACTTTTTGCCCCAAGGACCATATTAGGGGTGCAAGACTGTATGGAGTGCTGGGTAGGGAAGGCTGTGCCTCCCAAACACCCTGGCACCTGCCCCCTATCTGCCCCCCCCCCAGTTCCCACCCTCTGGCTGCCCCCCCTCAGAATCGCTGACCCATCCAACCCCCGTCCCCTGAGTGTCCCCTCCTGAGACCCCCCAACCCTAATCGTCCTTCTGACCCCACCCCCTATACAATACTGCTGCTCCCTGTCCCGATTGCCCCGACAGGCCCCCCCAGAACTCCCATGCTTATCCAACACACACACACACACACACACACCCTCCGTTCCACATCATCTGACACCCCACCCAAACCAGCCATTGCACCCTGTCCCCTGACTACCCCCGGGACCTCCTGCCCCTTATCCAACCCTCTGGGCCCGACCCCCTTACCACGCCACTCAGAGCAGCACGGCTGGCAGCTGCGCAGCCCCGTTGGAGCCAGACACACTGCTGCGCTGCCCTGCAGGACTGTCAACAGTTGTGTTCCTAAGTCACTCTTCCTCGGAGCTTAGCATCAGAACGTCAACAAGAAATGGTTCATCCTGCATCTATACTCATATATTGTTTATGGTGTCAGAACAGCACATTACACATACATTTAACTTTTACCCAATTACAGGGATGTGCACTACTGCTCCATCTTAGGTCAAAGTACAAACACCTTGTATTAGAACTTCTCTGTAAACAGGACAGCAGCTGCTAGGGGTGGAACATCAGTGGATGAGCAGAGTTCATATTTCCTTTCTAAATGTGTACTTACTGTGTGAGAAGCGCTGTGTGATTGGGGTTCCAGGATAGGGATACGTGCGACTCTCCCACTGAATATTTCCTTCTTGGACAGCCTTGATAAAGCCATGATAACACTGATGTGCCACACCTAGAAAAGGGAGAAAATATTTTAGTATGCTTCTGGCATCAACGTATTGTCACAAGACTAGGAAGGAGTTGTTCCTCAGTAAACAGCATTGCACAATTTCCAGAGGAAAACAAAACCCATAATACACCTAAATTAGGCCTGGGTTAAGTCAGTCACTGGTCTTGATGAACAGACAGGTCCAACTCAGTACGGCAAATGCTACAGCTGTGGGAGCAACAGGAATAAATGACAGTGTATGCATTTCTCCTACAAGCCATGCATACTTGACTGCTGTTCCTTTTTGCAATACCAGGTTGAGGAAGAAAATGATAAGGTTAATTACAGTTTAATTAATGGATGTCATAGGGCTGGTAATGGAGGAGCAGCATGGAAGGTGTAAGAAGGTGATTAGTGATCAGAAGGTATGTCCTTGCATTTTGACAAAAGGACTAACTGCTCCAGTGCAAAAGATTCAAGAGGGGAGAGGACAGACAATTAAAAGCCAGTGAGTGGGCCCAACGGTGGTAATCAGTTATAAATGATCTGCACAATATTTCTGTTTAAGACTTCTCAACTTCAACAGGTTGATGACCGAATAAACCCTCTGTGCAATCTAATCATGTACACATTGTCTGTATCAGTTATCCTCTCCTGACCAAATGCAGCAGCTAGCTAGGGAAAATTACCAGCACTGTAAGATTACAGTGTTCTAGATGAGTCTAATTCAGAGGCAAGCGCTTAAATCAGAGTCAAAAAAGGGTCAGAGGGTTCAACGGCTGAAGACAGGGAGAATTTGGAGGTTTGGGGGATTATAGGTCAGTGTGTTAAATGCCTAGACTACGTTGAAGGAGCATCTCTGCAGAGGAGAAACATGGGGGATATGCAGGCTGCTGAGAGACAAATGTATTGACAAAGAAGCGAAGTGTAACAGTGGGAGGCCGAATGGACCTCCGTCAAAGCACAATGCAAGACCACACTCCCAGTGTTAAAGACTGACTATCACTCAAATGCATGCTGCCTAAAGCCACTCTTCCCAGTTGTACACAATGTGCCTCTCCCACATTCTTTTTTCGGGTGAATCGCTAATTTCTACTTCATTCCAGGCTTCTCCTTTACACCTTTAAGCCATGGCAACTGCAAGAACAAACAAGCAGGTGACTGCACATCACAGAGCAGCAGAGGGTGAGCATTTCAGACGAGGGGCTGAACACTGTGCTGCTTTAGGAGTGCCGGAGAAGTGTTTGTTACCTCCCGGAACTTGATGTGCTGAAAGAATTTTGCCTTGCTTGCTTCCAGAAGTGCTCCATCTGAACTATGACCTGTCAAACCCAGAGCAGGAGAGAGAATACTTAGGCCTTGGTTACACTGGCACTTTATAGCGCTATAAAGCCTCCAGGAGCGCTATAACTCCCTACCCGTCCACACTGGCAAGGCACGAATTGTGCTATAAGTCCAAGTTTATAGTGCTCGTGGTAATCCACCTCTGCATGGGGAATAAGCGCTGTTGCGTTACCGCTGTAGCTCCCTCAAGGCATCCCTGATCCTTGTAGCCTTGCGCTGGGCCCCTCTAAGAACCCTGCTCTCTGGCTGTGCATACGTGGCCTCCAGCTATTGAACCTCCGACGACCATGCCACAGTGAAGCCTTCGCCCTTCCGGTCACAAAGATTATGTAGGGCACAGCACACTGAAATAACCGCGGGGATACTTCCCTCTGCCAAGTCTAGCTTCCCACAAAGACAGTGCCAGAGCGCCTTGAGACGCCCAAAAGCACACTCCACAGTCATTCGACAGCGGCTCAGCCTGTAGTTGAAACTTTCCTGGCTGCTGTCCAGGCTCCCTGTGTAGGGTTTCATGGGCCAGGGCATTAAAGGATAAGCGGGGTCGCCAAGAATCACAATGGGCATTTCAACTTCCCCCACGGGGATCCTCTGGTCTGGGAAAAAAGTGCCTTCTTGCAGCTTCCTGAACAGGCCGGTGTTACGGAAGATGCGTGCGTCATGCACCTTTCCCGACCAGCCTGCATTAATGTCAGTAAAACGCCCATGGTGATCCACAAGCACCTGAAGAACCATGGAGAAGTACCCCTTTCGGTTAACGTACTCGTCTGCAAGGTGGTCGGGCGCCAGAATAGGTACATGGGTCCCATTGATCACCCCTCCACAGTTAGGGAACCCATCTGTTCAAAGCCAGCCACGATTTCACGCACGTCACCAAGAGTCACGATTTTTCATAGGAGGAGGCTATTAATAGCCCTGCACACTTGCATCAACACAACTCCAACGGTCGACGTTCCCACCCCAAAGTGGTTGGCCACCGAGCGGTAGTTGTCTGGGGTGGCCAGCTTCCAGAGTGCTATAGCCACCCACTTCTCCACCGGGAGGGCAGCTCTCAATCTGGTGTCCTTGCGCTGCAGGGCGGGGGCGAGTTCAGCACACAGTCCCATGAAAGTGACTCTTCTCATGCGAAAGTTTTGCAGCCACTGCTCATCGTCCCACACTTGCATGACAATGCGATTCCACCATTCAGTGCTTGTTTCCCGTGCCCAGAAGCATCATTCCACGGTCGTGAGCATGTCCGTTAAAGCGACGATCAGTTTAGTGTCCAATGCGTTCCTCGGCTCGAGCTCATCTTCAGACTCATCACTACTGTCATGTTCCATGTGAAGAATGAACTCCACTGCACAGAGAGTTGTGCTGGCGACACTCGCCAGCATGCTCCTCAGCAGTTCGCGATCAATTACGGCACACGAAAAAACAGACAACGGAGCGCGCCTTGTGAAACCGTTGAAAGATGGCACCTGAGGTGGACAGAAACACAGGGATTGCTAGGATATGACACAAAGCATCACGGGGAGTTGGAACAGGATGCAGAATGCCCGCAAGTGATTCCCCCTTCCCACAAGGCATTGCGCCAGATTGGGAAAAGGTGCGCTGTGGGATACCTGCCCTATTGCGCTGCTCCTAATGCCGCCTGAAGCGCCGCAAATGTGGCCATGCTCTAGCGCTGGCGGGCCTAAGTGTGCACATGCTCTAGCGCAATACCTACTGCTGTATATGGGACGCGCTATAACCAAAAGTGCTATAATCCTGTAAGTGTAACCATGGCCTAAGAAGCGATACAGAGCTTTACTTGTTCAGAGAACTCAGCAAACATCCATTCTCGACTTTCCCATGAAGTAGGCAAGTACCAATTCCATTTTACAAAAGAAGATCGCACAAAATAACTTCCCGGCTCCCCAGAGCCCAGACTAGAAACTCAGGTATTTCTGTCTCAACACCTACCTACTTCACTTTTCCTGCCAGCAAAGAGCCAGCAGTAAGTTTTGCACACCGTTGTTAAGCTCCAATCTGCATATTACAACGATCAGCACACAGAGCTCCAGAGACAGAAAACCCTGGCCCCAGAGGGCTTAATTTAAGTGTATGTCTACTCTCCCAGCAATAAAAAATAACCACCCCAAATAAGGGTTGGTAGGTCCTGGTGATAAAACGTTGTCTAAACTGGCGCTTTCCAGCACTAAAACTTTTGTTGCTCGTGTGTGTGTGTGTGTGTGTGTGTGTGTGTTTTCTCACACCCCTGAATGACTGAAGTTTTAGCACTGAAAGTGGCAGTGCAGATGCAGCCTTAAAAAAAAAGAGAGAGAGACAGATGAAGGGTTTGGGACAGCAATAAAACAAGCTAGTGAGTATCAGGATGAATCAGCACAGTTATTTTTGTTGTGGTTGTTTTTTTATGGGGGTAGAAGTAGGCTGAGGGAGAATCGCAGTAATGTGTCCTCCCCATTCACTCAAAATCTTTGAAACAGAGATGGGAATGTGTGCTTTACCTGCAAGTTAGATATTTCCCAGAAATACCAGGTGGTAACACACTGATTCCAGAGAGAGAGAGAGAGAGAGAGAAAATCTCTGTGTTTCAATGGCCCTCACCTCCAGGGCACTTAATGCTGATGCATCGGAGTGCCTCAATCTTTAAAGTAGGTATTTCTCCTCCCAACACACTTTTCAGCCAGGGCAACACTGTTAGCCCGCACTCTGGATAAGGCCCAGAGAGACTAAATGCCTTGCAGTGGACTGAACCAAGTTAGTAACCTAATCCTCCAACTATCCATCTTCTGCATTTGGATTCCTCCTCATCGTCATCCCAGCAAACCCTTAAGAGTATCTAGCTGTCCCACTATACCTTGTCCAATACCTGCCCGTACATCAGAATGATAAAGCACCTTTTCCGGACGCTTCTGCTACCATGAGCAACACTGAAAGAATGCCGATATTTAAAACATTCCTAGTATGCTTTGAAATTAGTATTACATTGAAGTAAACAGGAGTAGCTCATACCATAAGGCTACGGTTCCAAGTCTATCTGCAGACACAGGCAAATATTACAGTTCATATGAAGTTTTATCTTCAAAACCACAAAGCCAGTGACTTAATTCTGTTTTCACATGAAGGCTTAGATTGTGGACCACAGTTATGCAGCAATATGTGCAGCCACATTACACAGGGAGCCCTGGAATGAATAAGGTGCTACAGTGAATGGAAGAGAGGGACATGAATGCAAAGCATACACCAATAGTTAGGAGTACTACAGAAGTAGTCAGCTGGCTAGTTTTATCTTCACCTTTTTGACAAGCACAGTACATACAATCTGCCAGGTTGGTGTGGCACCGATAAGCAAACACCCCACGTTTTTATAGTAGATAAGAGACTTCACTATGCGGTGCTTTGCTGCGAGCCCTACCTGCACAGAATGAAGCCAACAGCTTTAGCTACTCTTGTCTCCTGGCGTTAATTCTGTAAGCACAACAAGACTCTGCAGCATCTCGAGTAAGGTGGGTGGAGGGAAGGGCAAGCAACAGTGAGAGCTGAATTTGAAAAACAAGGAAAAAAGATTGGGCAGGAAAACTAATCGTTCTTTCCTCGCATGAAAGGATAAAAGATTTCACTGCTACTGTTTGTACCTTTGATGAGGCGATACCACTGTTTGCAGACAAGGGCAGCGGTTTTGTGCTCCTGGTATGGCGAGAGGAAGGACAGGATATATTCTAAAACCTCTTCCGGCAGCTCCAACATGGATCGGTTATGTCTGGGTTCCTCCACTTCCAGCTCAGCATGCGGCTCATCGTCTTGCTCCATTGTCCCTTCCACCACTGCTTCCTCTGGGTCCACAGCCATGAAACTGTCATCTTCACTGTCTGAGGAACTGGCCATGGCATTCCCCTCCACAGCTTCAAGAAGAAGGGGGGAAAAAACAACACATTGAAGTTGTTTAGAAATCGTGTCCTTAGAAAAGCCTCAAACATGGATGTAGACATCCGATCTACACCAAGTTCTGCTTCAATAAACTGCAAGGCAAAATATTTTGATATTTCACTCCTCTGAACCGTGGCGCCCCAAGTCTTGCAACAGGCTTGGGCAAAGGTCATATGTATTTAGGGTCAAATGTTCAACATCTCTTCCCCCTACAAAACAAATACTTCAGTACTGCCATCATCGAAGCAAAAAGTTTGTCTATGTTTGGAAAGTGAGTAAGCCACCTCTCTCCCTTACTAACCTGCGCTCTATCCCAGAGATCCAGCAGATCCCCATTACAGCTCATATGGCAAACTTGAAAATAGGACTTACAAAAAAACCGTAAAGCAACTCTCCTCCCATTCAGCAGCCTGGCCACGCCTGAGAACTACTCAAAGAGCAGTACTCTCAGTCCCTGGTCATGGAGACCATCTACAGCAGTGCTACTCAGACAGAGGCTCTGGAACCGTAAGTGGCTCTTTAATGTGTCTCCTGCAGCTCTTTGCATCACATATTAAAACACTGATTTAATTATAAATCAATCAGAAGCTTTAACTACATTAACCAATTGTAGCTGATAAAAGAATACTTGGTCAGCCATTTTACTGTGAGAATTTTATACTGTATACCAACAGCCTCTCACTTTTATCTTAGCCACATGAACAATTTTTTCTTGCGTATGCTAGAACAATGGAGTCTCTCATATTTGACAAAAATAGAGATTCAGTTTGTAGAATACGAGGCAAGTCCTCACTTAAACCAGTAAATAAAACAGGAAAACTTCAAAAACAGACTCCAATGAGAAGCTGCTGAACTCTAATTAATTTGCAAATTGGATACAATCAATTTAAACAGAGACTGGGAATGGCTAGGTCATCATTTCCTCATGTTATGTATCCTAACATCTTCTTGTTAAGTGTCTGATAATAGCCCATCTTGATTATCACTACAATAGATTTTTTCTCCTGCTGGTAATAGCTCATTTATATTAAATAGCCTCTTAGAATTGATATGGTAACTTCCACCTTTTCATGCGTGTATTCCTGCCTACTGTGTGTTCCGTTCTATGCATCTGATGAAGTGAGCTATAGCCTACAAAAGCTGATGCTGAAATAAATTAGTTAGTCTCTTGGGGCTGGTCCCCACTAGGGCTTAACGTCGACTTTATCAAGGTAAAGTCGATTTAAGCCTGTACCCATCCTCACATGCATGCCCTTAAAGTCTATTTAAAGGGACCTTAAAATCGACTTCTGTACTCCTCCCTAACGAGAGGAGTAGCTGAAATCGACCTCTCTCTGGGTCGATTGTGAGCTAGTGAGGATGCATGTGACTGTAAGCCCCCGCCCGCCTGAGCAGCCCCGCGCCGGACCCCCCCGCCCGCCCGAGCAGCCCCGCGCAGGACCCCCCCGCCCGCCCGAGTGGGGGGGGGGTGCCAGCTGGGGACTCCCGGCACTGTGGGATACCTACCCACAGTGCAATGCTGGCTATGTCGACCCCTGCAAAAGTTTAAAGACAGACACTGTCGACCTGCTGTCCTTTGTGGGGACACACTAAGTCGATTTTATAAAGTCTACTTTAGAAAATCGACTTAAGGGAAATCGACCTACTGCTGTAGTGAAGAGATACCCTAAGGTGCCACAAGTACGCCTGTTCTTTTAATCTACTTGTTACAATTACTGCAGAGTTTCAGATAGAAAAGTACTTACCTGATAATTTATTTAGATGGCTTACAAGTATGTCACTATAGTTTAAAGAAGTAAGAAATAACTAAATGGTTATTTCAGTACCACCTCTGTCCAGCTGTCTATCCACAACAGGTAGGGAGAAGAAAACAGCAGGCAAAGTAGGGGTGTATGTCCCTTCAGGCCTTTCTTGGTATCTCTAGCTATTTAGATAGGACTACAAGTAATAGGATAATATAGTGACAATAGTGCTCGCTGTCTTAAACCAATTGCTGAAGGCAATTCTGCCAACCAATGTGGTACACAGGTTTCTATCTTCATTAAGACGATTCCAGTCATTTTAAAATTAAACAAAGCCCATTTCCCAGGAAAATGACTAATCCCAGTTTAGTGGAAGAGTTGTGGTAATTTGAGTTTACACACACACAGCTGCCAGACTAAGGCATCAGTGGGATGGGTGGTGTCACAGCTGCTCCATAATTACATGCTCATTGCAAGTTCAAACCAGCTTTTAATGTTCATTCCAATGATACTATAATGAACAGCAATATCTCTCCATGCTCTCAGGGGAGGGTTTTTGTTTTTATTTAAGTAACAAATTACCTTTTATGTATAGATATATTTTAAACAGTGTGCTAAATTATAAATGTTGATTTGCAGGTGATACAAAGTGCATCAAATCTTTTTCAGCTCTCCCAACAAATTGATCAGCGTAAGTAAGGCAACTTCACTGGATTATCAAGGAACATCTGATGGCTCCTACAGCCAGGAACTAGATGTCATTCAGAACACTGCTACCCTCTTGCCCAGATTAAAGACAGACTGGGATGGGGCCATGCACCCTGGGAAAGAGAAGAGAATCTGAAGGGAAACAATGAGCAGTTTGTTTTCTCCCCAGACCTGACCTTTACACTGTAGGTTAACATAGCAAGCAGTAAGTTAGGAGACTATTATCTTTATGTAGCCACTTGAGGGAGTAGTCTGCCAATAATGTGACTAGAGCAGGGGTGGGCAAACGTTTTGGCCTGAGAGCCACACTGGGGTTCCAAAATTGTTTGAAGGGCCGGGTAGAGAAGCCTGTGGCCTCCCCAAACAGCCTGACCCCGCTCCCATCCAACCCTAACCCACTTCCTCGACACATCCAACGTCCCCTGCTCCTTGTCCCCTGACCGCTGCCTCCAGAGACCCCCGCTCCTAACCACCACCCCGGGACCACATCCCCTATCTAAACCCCCTTTGTCCCCTGACCACTCCCGCCTGAGACCCCGCACCTTAACTGCCCCCCCAGGACCCCACCCCCTAACCGTCCCCCCTGCTCCCTGTCCCGACTGACCCGACTCCTAGCCACCCCAAGACACCCCCACCGGGATTCCCACGCCCTATATAACCCCCACATTCCCCCGACTTCCCCCCAAAACCTCCGCCCCATTCAACCGCCCCCTGTAACCCCCTGCCCCTTATCCAACTCCCTGGTCCTGGCCCCCTTATCACACCACGCAGCGTGTCTGGCTCCGTTCAGCCCACGGGAGCTAGTCATGCTGCCCTGCAGGAGTGTGGAGCGCCACCGACAGGAGCTATGGCCCACAGCACTACCCGCACGGCGCACTAAAACTGCGGAGGAGGCGGGACAGTGGGAGAGCTTCCCTAGCCGGGGAGCTTGGGATCTGGGCAGGAGAGGCCCACGGGTCGTAGTTTGCCCACCCCTAGACTAGAGCATGAAGGAGTCCAATGGACTGTTAGCTGCCTGCTAGCTAACAGGCCTCTCCAAGCCTTCTCTAATAATGAAGGAGAAACTCTCAAGTCAAGTCCTCTTGACTTGCTCAGGAAGCAAACAACCTATAATAGCAGTTAAAGGCACCGGAAGAGATACTGTGGACAGCTATTTGTTCTGTTGAGGGCTAGGGAAACATTTTCCAGTTGCCAGAACATACTCATTCTTCTCAAATAAAGACTCTATCTAATATCGGATTAATAAAGCATGTAATACGGAAGGGGAAAGGTCACTGGCTGGAAGAGTAGCACTGAATTTAGGTAAAATCAACAGGTAAAGCACCTTTTCTAAACTATGAGTTTAAGGATTAAAACTTTAGCTGACAGGACATTTAACTCTGTGGGTAAAATATACTTAATGGGTATAATATTTAGTTAATGTTATTTATATTATAAACAAAGTTAATGACAAAATAGCAGGAGACCCAGGTCTCCCTATTGAAGAAAGTTTGAAGTTAGAATTATCACAAACATTCCAACATTTATGTTAATTGGAGAAGGGTCATGTATGGTAGAAAATTTTAATAAGTGAACTCAAAGATGGTATAAATCTCATAAGCCCCATTATAAAAATGTTTGATAAGATTAAATACAGCTTGGTTCTCAAGAGAAACCCTCGTCCAGCAGGGAATTACACACCCACAGAGGAAGTAAGTAGAACCCAGACTCCCACAACCAGAGAGGACCAGGCAACAATGGGAAATTCATAGATAGGGAGGGAAACAAGATAAGAGAACAGGCATTAAATATTGTTATTTTAATTAATCTCTCTGTTAACATATGTCAGGGCTCAATTTAAAAAATTACAGTAAATCAGACTCAATCAGGTACAGCAATATAGATGCATAAAAAAGAAAAGCGATATATGTTGGAGTTTTAAAATTACTGTAAGATTTGGAACTATCTAAAATGTAATTTTAAAGAGGCATGAATGTAACGGGGGCCCAGCTAAGGGGTTCACTGCTTTTAACCAATGGTAATATAACAGGAGAGAACAGACTTGGTATTCAGGAGTGAGTTTATTAATGTCATGACTGTTAAAGGGGTGAACAATCCAACAAAAAGAAAAGGGTATTCTGTGCTCACTGAAAAAGGATTTCCCCAGTATCTACAGGAAACACACTTGAAGAAAAAGGATAAATACCTAAAAACTTCTTGGACACAGACACTATGTCTCTCTCCAGGCACAATCGAACAGAAAAGTGGCATTATTCTTTGCTAAACATTTCCCTTTTGTTGTTTCTGCCCAACTCAGAGGTAGAGGACAGATTTTAATAGAGGGGTCCTTGAAAGATAAACTTCTCACAATGCAAGCATTGTCACCTTGGCTAATCAGGGGCAGCTTCTTTTTTTATTTTTAGGTCTTAAGTAGTTTTAGGGAAAAGGATATTATTCTAGGGGAGGATTTTAATGAGATGCTTAATTCCACTCTGGATCAATCTAATAGACACAGCAGGTGATCAGAAGGAGCAAGAGCAAATTTGTTGCATCACAAACAAGATGAGGATCTGATGGGCATCCGGTGGGAAATGAATCCAGATGTCAGGGTCTACACATTATTCTTCTACTCATGGATCTTATTCCAGGATGGATGTTAATTTTGTTTCTATGACTGTGATTGGGGGGGGGGGGGGGGAGAGAGAGAGAGAGAGAGAGAGATCTCCCTTTTGTGGACACCCAGCTAGCCAGGTGGCTATGGAATCCCTCTTGGCGGTTCTTCTCTACTTGTTTTACCTGTAAAGGGCTAACAAGCCCAGAGGTAAAAGGAAAGGAGTGTGCACCCAACCAAAAGAGCCAATGGAAGGCCTAGAACTTTTTAAAATTGGGGAAAAAACCTTCCCTTTGTCTGTGTGGTGGTGTTGTTCTCCAGGAAAGAGGGAACAGGAAGCTGTTATGCTGTGAGAAGTATAAAAAACATCAAATCATATCTAGAGATTGTTTATCTAAAACCCCAGATACATAAGTAAATTAAGGGATGTCTAGAAAGATGCGATTAGGTTTATCTCTGTTTATTTCCTATTGGCTTGTGGACTCCTCTGTGCAAACCCCAAATGTTTGTTTTGCTTGTAACCTTTAAGCTTGACTTTAAAAAAGTTATTCTTAATGTTTAATTTTTGTAAGTTGGTTCTAGCAAAAGCCTAAGTTCCAAATGTTTCTTTTTTTTTTTTTTTAAACATTTACCTTTTTAAATAGCAGAATTGGGGTTTGTGTGTCCTAAGAGGTTTGTGCATGTTGTTCAATTAGCTGGGGACAACAGCAGATTCTTTGCTTTAATTTCTCAGCTCTTCCAGTGGGGTTGAGGGGTGTGTGAAAGGGCTTGAGGGTATCCCACAGGAAGAAATTCCCAAGTGCATCTTTCTGGGTTCAAAGGGGTTTTTTGCACTTGGGTGGTGGCAGCATCTACCAATCCAAGGTCAAAGAGAAACTGTAACGGTGGGAGTTTAATACAAGCCTGGAGTGGCCAGTATTAATGTTTAGAATCCTTGGGGTCCCCACCTTCTGTACTCACAGTACCAGAGTGGGGAATAAGCCTTGACAACGACCTTGGCTTATTTGGTCAAAAAAGATGATCTGGAAGTTATTACTTGGTCTGACAAGTCCCTGCATATATGACATTAAAAGACTGAGGTGGGCTCTACACTCCACATTGTAGTGTGGAGGTGGGGGGGATAGCTCAGTGGTTTGAGCGTTGGCCTGCTAAACCCAGGGTTGTGAGTTCAATCCTTGAGGGGGCCATTTAGGGATCTGGGGCAAAAATCCTGCTAGTGTAGGCAGGGGGATCCTGCTAGTGTAGGCAGGGGACTGGACTCGATGACCTTCAAGGTCTTTCCAGTTCTAGGAGATTGGTATATCTCCATTTATTTTTTTATTTTTTTTTTTTAAATTGATGTAAGGCAGCTTACAGCAACCTAATTATGGATGTGTCTACACCAAAAATTTGCTCCCATTGACATAACTGCCCTGCTAGGCTGACTTGGTATAACTCCATCTCCACGAACAGGATAAAGTCAAGGATGATGCAGTTAGGTCTACAATGGGCCAGTGTAGACACTGTTGCTTATGTTGACTGTTAAGGGCTTTCAGGAGCTGTCTCACAATGCCCCCACACTGACAGTACAATTGATACAAGCACTCCTGGTGAGTATGCACACCACTGACACAAGAAGCAAAGTGTAGACACATACAAGTGATGTAATTACTGCAGTGGCTGTATGCCAATGGAAGTTAGGTTGACTTAATTTTGTAGTGTAGATATGGCCTGAGACAGTGAAAACACAAAGGGCCTGAATATAGTTAAATATGGTTGAAATAGCTTTGTTAAATGACTCCCTCGGAATTCAAAAGCTGGAGGAAATTTTTCAGAAATATATAGGAAAAAATTATATGAAAGATCAATAAAAATGTTCTCTGCGGTGCTGGAAAGGCAGCAATTAGGAGGATCCTTATAACTGAAGCATTATATCTTTAAAAGGATGACAGCTCTTGAAAGAGTTTAAAGAACTTTCTGTTTTGGAAGGAAGACATGCATCTACAGGTACTAACGGAGTGTATAGAAAATAAATATAAGAGGGAAGATTCACTTGTTACAAACATGCAAGACTGAGCAAACAGCTATATTAAATTATGAAAAGGACAATAAAAATTATATTTTTTAGCCAGAAAATTCAGCCAGCCATCCTGGTTAGTAACAAAAAGGCATTAAAATGCATCTCTGAAACTTTTTCCAATCTTTATACACTTCAGAAAATCCAAAACCTAAACTTTTAGATATTTGAGACGTGTGAAACTACTTTCTCTCTCAGAGGAAAGTCTCGATAGGTAAATTACTGCAAAGAAGTTGACCTTGTAATTGAGAATTTTAAATCCAATAAAGCACCAGGTTCCTCTGGGTTTTCTGGGGAGTATTACAGAGCTCTAAAGCAAGTGCTGGTCCCTGTTAGATAACTTTCCTACAACTGGAAACTGGGAGACATTAATCCTGTTATTTAGAACAAGTCCAGATTGCTCAAATAAGAGTAATTTTCACTATTAGCCATGAAACACAGCAGCTTATTTTTTACCAATAAAGTTACATAGAAACAGAATCAACAAAGGAATCATGGAACTTGTTGGGTGAATAGAAGTAGACAAAAAAAGTTCCGCATAACTTTTAGGAACATACACGGATTTTAAACATTTTAAACAAAACTCCTCTGCTTTTGTTAGGTTCTTTCCTGAATTTCTGATAGGCAAAATCATGTCAAATTCTATGAGAGCTAGTCTAAATTAGATGGGCTGTCAAAATCTTTGAAATAAAGTTAAAAATATAGAATCAAATTTAAAGACAGCTAAGAGCTACAGTTATCACATCATCTGATGCTCTCCAAATCTTCTAGCATCTTTACTCCCTAATATAGCCAATGTTATGACAAAGAATGCCTGGAACCAGAATGATCTGACATAACTGCTGTTACTATCAGCAAACGGCATGCTACTTAGACAAGAACAGATAAAAACATACACCCGCCTCCAAAATTTAACATGCAAACCTAGAAATTAATAGTAATGGAGTACTCAGGGGTATTCCTGTTTCTCAGAGATTATCTACCTTCGTTCTTCAAATCTATTTCTGGCTGGTAAAACATTTTTAGTTGCTGAGAGGACCATGCTAAATGAAGGTTCACCTCTCCTTCCAGGACCCACTGCAACAGTTACCTAGTGCACTATGGCTAACAGAACCCAAGTCTAAACTCAAGGGGAAGAGACTAAACAGTTTGACCAAGACTATGGAATAACCTGCCCAAGGGGATCAGGAAGAGTCTGCCATCTTCCCATCAAGCTGCATAATTTACCTCTTTAATAAAGCATTACCCCAAAATACAAAGATATAAAACATTCACCGTTGTGTTCTAAAAAAAGCAATGGCCCAATGGGAGAGCAGGACAGAGAAATGCCTGTCCCGTTTGGAGGGATCCCTGTTCATTATTTATATACAGGGACTAGATATCATGAAGGGTGCTTCAGAAACAGATTACAAGTATTGTGTGTTCACGCAAACTACTCCAGGGAGAAGAGGGGAAGGCCCTGGAGCCCATATACCAGAGGTGGGGAAACTATGGTCAACGGACCACATCCGGCCTGCGGGACCCTCCTGCCCGACTCCTGAGCTCCTGGCCCGGGAGGCTAGCTCCCAGCACCTCTGCTGCTGTTCCCCCTCCCCACCAGCCTCAGCTCACTCGCTGCCGGCGCAATGCTCTGGGCGGCGGGGCTGCAAGTTCTTGCCGGGCTGCGCAGCTGCAGAGCTGTGTCCAGACCCGGTGCTCTGTGCTGCGTGGTGTGTGGCTGGCTCCAGCCGGGCAGCGCAGCTGCCTATCCTGGTGCTCCTGGGGGTGAGGCTGTAGCGCCGCCAGCCACTGGTGCTCCAGGCAACACAGAAAAAGAGCAGGGAGGGGTTGGATAGAGGGCAGGGGAATTCAGGGTGGTGGTCAGGGGGCAGGGATGTGGACAGGGGTCAGGTGGTGAGAGGGTGGGAAACAGGGGGGTTGAAAGAGGGCAAAGATCCCGGCAGCAATCAGGAAGGAGAGGGGGGTTGGATGGGGTGGCGGGGAGTCAGGGGCAGGGAGTCACGGGGTGGTCAGGGGATAGGGAGGGTTGGATGTGGCAGGGAACGGGGGGGTTGGATGGGGCTGGAGTCCCAGGAGAGCTATCAGGGCAAAAAAAGCAGGGAGCTGTGGGGGGGAGGGGAGATCGGATAAGAGGCGGGGGGGGGGGGGCAGGCCACACCTGGCTGTTTGGGGAGGCACAGCTTCCCTTAACCAGCCCTCCATACAATTTTGGAAACCTGATATGGCCCTCGGGCCAAAATGTTTGCCCACACCCACCATATACCATTAGCGAATACCAGTCTTCATGTTGTATCACAATATTTGCCGTAACAAATCAGATGGTTGGTCCATTTAAAACCCTTCCACACTCTAAGTTATCCAAACTGCTATTTTGTGACCAAGGTCCAAATGCAGCACTTCTGACACCCAATTGCTAGTGTGGACAGGACTCGAACTAGATGCACGGAGAAAGATATGTAGTTTATCCTGTTTGCAGATTCCTGCATCATCATCCTAGCCAGGGGGCACAGAGCTCTTGGTGTCACATTTATAACATTCTGCACCAAATCTGCTTCTGTCTATTTAAGGATCCCACCCACATTGTAATTAGTTCTTAAAATCTGCCATACACATTTTCAGCACAGGTTCTATTCAAAGAATCTTTTACACTGGGCATGATGACAGAGAGTATCCGTTTCAGACCACCAGGTTTCCAGTAATTAGCCCAACAGTCACAATTTTCATATGTATATAATTTAAAAATTCTCCTGGCTTGCAAAAGGGGATAAAATTCATGAACCAAAAGTAATATAATACATTTCAATATTATGGGCTTGTCTACACTGAGAAGTGGCCAACAAAACTTTTGTCTTTCATAGAATATCAGGGTTGGAAGGGACCTCAGGAGATCATCTAGTCCAACCCCCTGCTCAAAGCAGGACCAACCCCAACTAAATCATCCAACCAATTTTTACCCCATATCCCTAAAATGGCCCCCTCAAGGATTGAACTCACAGCCCTGGATTTAGCAGGTCAATGCTCAAACCACTGAGCTATCCCTCCCCCCCTTTCCACCAATACTTAAACCCCCCATGAAAGAGAAAAGTTTTGCTGACACAAGTGGCAGTGAGAATGCGGCTTTGTTAGCAGGAGCGTTCACCTGCTGACAAAGCTAATGCTGCTCGTGGGGCTGGAAGTATCTTTTCGGTGCCGACAAAATACTGAAAAAGAGCATTTGCACACACTGACTTGTCTACTTTACTTACTTACTTATGCCCGTCACCTCAGTCGGGGGATGGGCTGCCAACCATAGATCTCCAGAGTCCTCTATCCTGGGCCATTCTCTCTAGCTGGTTCCAGGTGTAGCCCATTTTTGTGGTGTCAGCCTGAAGGACTTGTTTACACCATTCAGCTTTTAGCGGCAAGGCTGTCTCGACACAGCCTCATCACTAAACGCTGCGTGGTGTAGACAAGCCCTTAGTCCGTTTTCGGGATGTCTCTCACTTTATCCTTTTCTCTCCTGTTATTTGAAACACGTCTGGTGCCCAATCCAATTTCCTGTCCACCCACAACCAGCTACTCTAGT
Source organism: Sternotherus odoratus (assembly GCA_032164245.1). Taxonomy (NCBI): domain Eukaryota; kingdom Metazoa; phylum Chordata; order Testudines; family Kinosternidae; genus Sternotherus; species Sternotherus odoratus. The sequence goes on along the minus strand of JAVMKO010000018.1, from coordinate 13,433,870 downwards.
CCTCTGTATAACAATGATGTTCTCCCCCACTCCATTATCAGTCTTATATCTACCTACAATGTCTATCAGGCTGCAGTGAGGCACTCCATTTCCCCTGGTGCCCTCTCTACAGAGGCTAAAAACTCAGGAAGTATAATCCTAGCAAAACTTTACAAACAAGGAGCAAGCACAGTCAGCAAATTCAGTCTTTGGCATAGGCCAGAAAAACAGTTGCCAAGAGCAGGGTGGAGAAACTAAAAGCTAGTGATCCAGATGCTTTTGGAGCATGTCAGTACTGCAGGGCTAAGCCTGAGTGATCAGCATCTGGCTTAGCCTAGTTCAAGTGTCAGCAGCTCCACTTGTTCCATTCTCATTTCCTGCACCTCTTTCCCCCAAATGAACCAGTTAATCTGTTCTAATACTAACATTTTCACAATTTAGTTTATATTTGACTATATAAAGAGCGTCCTCATATTATGTATGAAGAAAGTGTACATAAAGATGAACTGTGATATTGACTAGCACAGGAGAAAGTGCTTCTAACTACTTCGGCTACTAAGCACCAAGCTCCAGTGAAGGCATACCTTGAACATTTATATTTAACACTAATTGTCATCTGTGTAATCTTGAAATTCTCTATGGAAAAAAAAAATCACAGGAAGTGGACTGAAAGGAAGTTGAAATTGGGGGGGCACTGGGATTACAGCACTCCACAGCATTCAACATGGAAACAAAGAAATTCCTATTTACTCTCCAAGCAGAAATGAAAGAAATGAACCTAACAACCCCAGCCAGGGATGTCTTAGAGCCTGCTGTGTAAAGTCATGTCACATTAGAAATAGTTGGATTCACTCCACTTTGCTAGTTCATGGGTTTCTAAACATTTTAGTTTCACAGATAATATTCCTCCAAGCCTTTCCACTTTTATTTTTCTCATGTAAACACCCCACCCCCCAAAATTAGTAATACACTCCTTCAACTCCACAAAGGCAAAAATTTGCATATAAATAATCCTACACAAAACTTTATTTGTTACTGTCAGAAAAATCTGTGCACACAAGCAGTGTTTTACAGTGGGAAGGGAGTGGATACCATGAAATTGTTGTAGGACTACAGTCCATTCCACCTACCTTAGAAAAAAAACTTTTGCTATGATCCCACTCCAGCATTTTTATTATAGAGAAACAAAACTAAAAATAAGAACCTGTTATTCAGGGGAAAAAAGATTCTGGAAAACAGCACCAGTGTCCCAGGCAGTGACTCTGCCACTAAATTGTAAAATGATTTTGGGCAAGTCAGATCACCTATCTGTGCATCAGCTTCCCCATCTCTAACATGCAATAGTGATGCCGAACTTCATAAAGCATCTGACATCTGCAGATGAGAGTACGACCTAGGTAAGGAAGTATTTCTACTGCTGAGTTAGTAAAGAACAGATCAGGGTATTCTTGCCTTCTTCCCCTTAGGGAATTATTCAATAGAATTCTTGTTTTATTTTGAACTTAAGTTTTCCAACAGTCCATTCAGCTACACAGAAAAAAAAAGTAGGGCTTCCTGGGTAATGGAGGACTGGCTACCAGACACCAATGATCAGCAAATCTAGCGCTTTGCGTGTCCACTATTTACATTATAAAGTAGGCTTCAGCTCAGGTAAGCTGTAAATATTAATTTGGGCAGCATTAATACTCAAGATCAAGAGTGCATCTATATTGAAGTCATATGATGGCACCCCATCAAAAATACACAGTCAAGTCTTCCATTACCGCCAACATGTAGACACACTGGAGCCCTTTTTCACTCTAACAACTTATGATCACATCAACAGGACTGCTCTGAACCATCCTTTTATCATTTTTGCTGCTCTTCTCCAGACATTCTCAATCTCTCCACATCTTTCCAGAAATGTAGCATCCAGAACTAGACACAATACTCCAGTTGAGGCCTAATCAGCCCAGAGTAGAGTGGAAGAATCACTTCTTGTGTCTTGCTTGCAACATTCCTGAACGATGATTGCTGGTTTTTTGCAGCAGTGTCACACTGTTGACTCATATTAAGCTTGTGATCCACCATGACCCTCAGACCCCTTTGTGCAGTACTCCTTCCTAGGCAATCATTTGTGATTGTGTGTGTGCACACAACTGATGGTTCCATCCTAAGTGGAGTACTTTGCAGGTGTCCTTATTGAATTTCATCCTTTTTATTTCAGACAGTTCCTCCAGTTTGTCCAGATCATTTTGAATTTTAATCCTATCCTCCAAAGCACTTGCAACCCCTCCCTCCTTGGTATCATCCACAAACTTTATAAGTGTACTCTTTATGCCATTATCTAAATCAGTGGCTCTCATACTGTGGGTTGGGACCCCATTGTAATGGGGTTGCCAGGGCTGACAAGACTTTCTGTGACCTGGGCGCAAAGCCTAAATCCAAGCCCGCTACCTGGGGACGAAGTTGAAGCCTGAGCCTCACCACCCTGAGCTGAATCTGAAGACCGAAGGCTTAACCCTGGGCAACGAGGCTCAGGTTACAGGGCCCCCTTCCCAGAGCTGAAGCCAGTGGGCTATGGCTTTGGCCTCCTGCCCAGGGCAACAGGGCTCAGGTTTTGGTTCCTCTTCCTGGGATTTTTGTTGCCAGAAGGGGGTCTTGGTGCAATGAAGTTTGAGAACCGCTGATCTAAATCATTGACAATACTGAGCATAACCTAACCATACATATTAAAATTTATTCCATCACCAAATTCTGGCGACAAACTGGAAACACAGTCAGACATCAGAATCTTTAAAAGAAAGTTGGTAAAATATTACTGCAAAAACACAGGCAAAAAGCTAAAACACAAAAGCATTTACATCCATGGTTGACATTCAGTCCTAGTCTCTCTCCACATATTTTTGCATCTACAGCAGGCTGCATAAAATTAATTTAGACCTTTAATACCCAGGCATGCTATAAAATATCCTTCACAAATAAACGTAATGGATTTTTCTGCTTTGGTTCATAGCCTTATTACTACTTGAAGTTGTTTGCATGCTAGTTTTATTCTTTAAACCTATTTAAAACCAAATGGGAAAAACTCCCCTAGAAGAGCTGCCATAATAGACAATAACAGCACTAACAGAGTTGTTGTGTGTCATGTAATTAGTATTGCTAAAGTTGACAATGGATATTGTTAGCCCAACAAGCTTTGGATCAATCACACTCTGCATTAAATACATTTGCTTGCAGGTCAAATCATTAGAAAACTGGGTCAGTAATCTGTCTGCTGGGCAGGATTCCCACTGGGTGGCCCACCTAACTACAGGCCTAAAATCCTGACTGAGATCAGGAGTGAATTCCACACATCCAGCTATCAAATCTGATTAAACCACTGAAAGATATTCTATCCAGACTGACTGAGCCAAATATAAATGGAGCTTAGAATTGGCACAAACTGTGTAATCTGGATTAATTAAAACAAGGACATTCAAGTAATTTAGATTCAAATTTGATCCTATTTTGAAATGGTTCTAAACTAGTGGACTAATTCTCTGGAGTCTTTTGTGGGCACATGCTGCAGATTAATTCCATATCTGAAAACACTCCAGAATAAGTGCCTTGGCTCCTGTTTAATTTAAACCACTTTGAAAGTGAATCAGAAACAACTCCATGTGCAGACAAGACCTAAGTATCTGGATTTGTTTTTTAAATTAGACTGAGAAGACACTGTTATTCTAGTGCAGTGTTTCCCAAACTTTCAACATCTGCGTACCCCTTTTGAGACATTTGTCTTACCAGCGTATCCCTTCTCCGGCGAAGATAATTTTGGGAGGAGGAGCCACATTTTTCGAATACACTCCTAATTCGTTTAATTCTCAATTAAATGTTTATTAGAAATAAATACAAAATTATATTACATACAGTTGAAACTTCTGCACATGCCACAAAGGCAAGTGCATTGCCCGAGCCGTGGTAATGCGCATGCCTGGTTTACTATGCTGCTGTGCTATTAGATGTTACTGAATGAGTTATATTAGTTACAATGTAAACCTGTGTATATTTCTACTGATCCACCATTCTTAAACGTTAAATTTTAGTGAACTGTTTTCTGCTGTTAAAAAAAACTATGATAAAGTAAAAAAAAAAAATTCTGCCACGTACCCCTTGAAACCCTTTGGCATACCACCAGGGGTACATGTACCACCCTTTGGGACACAGTGGTCTAGTGAAAAGTACACAGGAAATGGTTTTGCTCCTGTGCTCCCTCTGCTGACTCTGAATCAGCAGTTAACTATTTCAGCTCCATCAGAAATAAAAGGGGAAGTGCGTGCTTGCCAGATGAAAAAGGGGGAAAGGAGACAAATTAGCAGAGATGGCCTTCAGGCTTCAGTAGGTATTGGAAGATTTAAGAAGGAAAGTAGACTTTTTTCCCCAATCCTAATACAAGTACAGGACCGAGTACTTTTATTTTTATGGTGGTATAGAGTTTGTACAGAACGAATTGTGGACTGTCAGCAAGAATTTGGGTGTCTTTTCGAAAATGCCTAAAATGAATCGATACCACGAACACAGCTCACATTTGATAAAGGCTTCAAGACATGTCACAGTTAAGATATTTTAAATAAATACGACCGTACTCCTTTCTCAGGATATTGGATTGCACAGCATGTGAAGTTGTACTAGTAAATTAAGATTAAATCCACTGTTCATAAGACAACTCTCAAGGTTACAATGCAGGATTGTTCCTCTCTGTGGTGCATGAAGTTATTTTTTAACCTACAAAGATCACTAAACCTATGCTTCTAGAACCAATAGAGCTGTGTGTGTAGTACTAATAAGAGTCATAAAACAGAGGCTATGTTTGCAGATTTTTACTTGATTAATTGATTCAGTGTTTTCTTAAAATACAATATCCCTATATTTGACCAATTAATGTACTTTTTGCAGGGAAAATTACATTGAAAATTTGTTTTTGCTGAAGAAAAACAGGAACTGTGTGGTTGATTTAAAGGTACATTCAAGGCTTCTTTTCACAGCTACACTGCAATAGACAGTCACTTGTAGCATATTCTTTTTTTTTTTTTTTTTTTAAACTAGAATAAAGGATTTTTTCCTACTACTACTACCACCATCACCTGATTCATATGAACCATTGTTTCCAAAACAAACTATGAAGTAGGTACTCCCATGACTGAGACCTAGGTTTGAGAGAACTCTGTCCTACCCCCTATAGCTAGTACATTACTCTTCAGGGTCCCCCCAGTCACAAAGCCAAATTGTGCATCAGGGAGAGCATAGACCAGTGGTTCTCAACTCTGGTCCACTGCTTGTTCAGGGGAAGCCCCTGGCGTGCCAGACCGGTTTGTATACCTGCTGCTGCCACAGGTTCGGCCAATCACAGAGGCCAATGGGGGCTGCGGGAAGCGGATGACACCACATCCCTCGGCACTTCCTGTAGTTCCCATTGGCCTGAAGTGGCGATAGGCCGAACCTGCGGAGGCAGCAGGTAAACAAACCGGTCTGGCACGCCAGGGGCTTTTCCTGAACAAACCGTGGACCAGAGAAAAAGGAGAACCACTGGCACAGACTAAGTAACAATGAACATCAGCATGGGATGGGAGATGAAGGTGAAAATTCTCCACAATAAGCAAAGACATTAATTTTCAAGGTTTACTTTTTGGAATTGAAGTTTAACCATCAGGTGAACTAACACATTTTGGGATTTTATGCAAAAGACGATAGTTTCTTCAAGGAGCTAATCAAATGCACACATGCTACTTGAGAGATCTCATGCAGGAGTAACACAATGCATGAACCATACTGTTCATTTAAGATCTTCTCTAATTTTTTTAACATGTGGAAATGCTATTTGATTCTCAAATGGCCATCTGAAGACTGTTTATATTTAAGAAAGCCAACACAGCACAGGTAAAATGGCAACTAGCCACATGGGAATTTTTATTTATTTTGAGAAATATTTTTGAATTTAATCCTAATTTTGAAAACTATATTTAGTATATACATCGATTTTTTAAAAGCACGGACTATAAATTTAATCCTCAATAAACTCACCAGCCAAAACAGGAAACAAGCAGAACTGGAAAATGGAGGGCAACACAATTTCTCCTTTTTTAAACTGCTAAAAGAATATTTATGAGTAGTGTAAAAATGAGCCTGTATAGTCCAAATGGACAGGTGATAAATCTGAATGACTATGTACTTGGATAGATCAAAGTGAAAAACCAGACTAACAATGAGCATCAGATGGCATTAACCAAACAGAACTGATCATGCACATGGGACAGATGAAAGGGAACCAAGAGAACAACAGTCACAGGAATTGCCAATAATGGGGTCAAGTTAACCAAGCACTGAAATAATCATGAGGCATGTAATGGGGCAGGTCAAAAAGATTATAAAAGGTAAGATTTGAGAGCCACATGGAAGGACAAAATGTGGACAGAAGCAATGGAGAAGAGTTGTCTGAGAAAATATACAACTGGTATATTCTGTCTGGTCACAGCAGTAATACAAGAATTTCCAAGTTGAAAAAGACTAGTTATTTGCATGACAGCATTAATTCAGCAGCAGGACATCCATGTTTAAATTCATGACAATGAAAGAAAGGGGTTAATGCTGCAAAACACCAAGTGAAAAGAGTGCAAGAAGACTGCATTGTCACACAAGGTCAGGGAGATAACCATGGGTATGTCTTCACTACAGCATTAGTTCGATTTCCTTTATGTCGATCTTGTGAACGCGACGGCATACAGTCGATGTTGTCTGTCTTCACTACGCACAGCTAAGCACAGCAAGTCGACAGTGTCTGTCTGCAAAACTTTTGCAGGCGTCGACATGACATGCGTTGCACTCTGGGTACCTATCCCACAGTTCCCTGATCCCCCAGCAGGCACCATTTCGAGTGCAGCATTGTGGGTAGGCATTTCCAAATTTCGCGCCCTTTTTCCGCGCCGCCCACCCCCATTACAAGCGGTGCCCTGTGGGTAGGCATCCCATAATTCGCGCCCTTTCCCCGCCGAACTAACGCCATAGCATTGCAAGCATGGAGCCCGCTGACACCACGGCTGCAGTAATGGCTGTTGTGAGGACCTCGATCACGGTTGCTGAGTTCCTGCTGCACCGTCTGCAGAGGAGGAATGCGATCCGGGGAGAACCGCGCTTTCTGGAACCCGATGACAGTGAGGAGGAGATGGACGAGGACAGCGGGGACGACAGGGACACGGACGTGCACAGCGGGGACGACAGGGACACTGACGTGCACAGCGGGGACGACAGGGACACTGCCGTTTTTGCAAGTAGGGCGACTGACAATCTGTCAAAAATGGTGGCAATGGGGCAGGCTCATGCCATCGAACGCCGATTCTGGGCCAGGGAAACAAGCACAGACTGGTGGGACCGCATAGTGCTGCGGGTCTGGGATGACTCCCAGTGGCTCAGAAACTTCCGCATGCGAAAGGGCACCTTCATGGAACTTTGTGACTTGCTGTCCCCGGCCCTCCAGCGCAGGAATACCAAAATGAGAGCGGCCCTTACAGTGGAGAAGCGAGTGGCGATAGCCCTCTGGAAGCTTGCAACGCCAGACAGCTACCGGTCAGTCGCGAATCAGTTTGGGGTGGGTAGGTCTACAGTGGGCTTTGCTGTGATGCAAGTAAGCAGGGCAATCGTCGAGCGGCTGCTACACCGGGTTATAAACCTCGGAAACCTGCAAGCCACAATAGATGGCTTTGCCGCCATGGGATTCCCTAACTGTGGTGGGGCTATAGATGGGACTCATATCCCTATCCTGGCACCGGACCACGAGGCCGCCGAGTACAGAAACCGGAAGGGATATTACTCAATGGTCATGCAAGCAGTGGTTGACCACAAGGGACGTTTCACCGACCTGTACGTGGGGTGGCCGGGAAAGCTTCATGACGCTCGAGTGTTCAGGAACTCTAGGGTTTTTAGACAGCTGCAGCAAGGCACTTTCTTCCCCGACCAGAAAATTTCCGTGGGGGGGGTCGAAATGCCGATCGTGATCATTGGGGACCCAGCCTACCCCCTAATGCCCTGGCTTATGAAGCCCTACACAGGAGCCCTGGACAGGGGTCAGGAGCTGTTCAACTACAGGCTGAGCAAGTGCAGAATGGCCGTAGAATGTGCATTTGGCCGCTTGAAAGGGAGATGGCGTTCCTTACTGATACGCTCAGACATCCGCGAGAGAAATATCCCCATTGTTATTGCTGCTTGCTCTGTGCTCCACAATATCTGTGAGAGCAAGGGGGAAACGTTTATGGCGGGCTGGGAGGCAGAGGCAAATTTACTTTCTGCTACTTATGAGCAGCCACACAGCAGGGAAAGTAAAAGAGCCCACCGTGAGGCCCTGCGCCTCAGGGACGCCTTGAAAGACAGTTTTATCAGTGCCCGAGATGGCGTTTGAGAATCTGCTCCCTTGCTGTGCTGTAAGCCTGCTGCCCTTGAACCCTCTTTCCCTCCCCCCTCCCCATGCTTTCCCTCCTCCCTCCCCATGCTTGCAGAGAAAATAAAATCACTGTTTGAAAAATCATGGTTCCTTTATTGGTTACTCGGAAATACAAATACAGGGGATCACTGTCTTGGTATCCTGGAGGGATCCTGGAGTCGCAGTGGGGAGGAGCGGGCAAAGGAGGGGGGGGTGGGAAGGGTGGAGAGGAGGGGTTGGCAAGACTCAGCAGCTTTCAAAAGTTTTCCGAGAATGTCAGCCTGCTGCTGCTGCTGCTGCTTCTGCTGGCTTGTGGGGTAGAGTGGAGCGGCCCACGGAGCTTGCCCCCCCGTGTTCTCAACCCGCGTCTGGGTGGGGAAGCTATGGGAGTTGGGGAGGGGGGGAGGTGGTTACACAGGGGCTGCAGAGGTGGTCTTTGGTCATGCTGCAGCTCCACCAGAGATCGCAGCATGTCGCTCTGGTCCTCCATTATGCGGAGGAAAGCATCCATGCGTCTTTCCTCACGTTCTACCCTCTTTTGTTCAGCGGCTCTCCATTCCTGCCTCTCTCGATTCCTTGCCTCTCTCTCTCGATCCCTTGCCTCTCTCTCTCGCTTCCTTTCCTCTCTCTCTTGATCCCTTGCCTGAATCTCTCGATCCCTTGCCTGAATCTCTCGATCCCTTGCCTGAATCTCTCGATCCCTTGCCTCTATCATTCTTTCCCTCCAGTCCGTCTGGCGGGCTGCCTCAGCACGCGAGTTCTCCACGAGTTCAGTAAACATCTCATCGCGCGTTCGCGTTTTCTTTTTACGCTTTCTTATCTGCGGTGCACGGCGTGATGAGGAGGCAGGGGGGTTGTGAGATACTTGTTGTTCATCTGTGGGCAAGTGTGGGAAAAAGAAAGTTTGAAAGTTATGAGACAGATACATTCAAGGTTAGGAGGCAGTCTCGGACGGTACACAATGGGAGTAGTATTCCATTTGCAACCTCAGTATTCAGAGGCCTGATATGATTTCTGTACAAGGTCATGTTGTACACCTAAAACTGACTGACAAGCTCTCAGAAAATTCAGAGCATCTCAGACACATATGCGTGCCTCAGCCCAAGACGGCTTCTGAAATCACCGTGCAGCCGGCCATGGTAAGTTAAAAGTGGCGCTTGCATACTGTAGAGTAACCCCGCCCCCTTCCCCCCACCGCGTGGCTGGCTCCCACTGAAACCGCAAACTGCAAAGCAAATGCCAAAAAATCTCTCGCTAAGGGCTAAGGTCTTTTTGGGGCTCTTCAGACCGCGTGCAGACGGCTCGGATTCCCTGCCAGCTAACGCTACGGGCTGGGGGGGGGGGGGGGGCGGCGGTCAGCGTTCGTGGGGGGGGGTGCTCGGTTCGTCGGTCCTCAGCAGAAAAGAGAACTTTGCAGCTGGGACTCTTTATCTCCCGACTAATTGCAGTCCGTATCTCAAACAGGCAACCCTGAATGACATCACTTTGCTGAGAATTTCTCGGAGAGATAGGGAGCGCATGCTCCTTGAGTCCATGCAAAGTCCTGGTCCATACGCCGCAATGCTGGCCTGCTCAATGATACCAGACAACCTACTACTTTCGTGGCGTGGGTTGGTGTCCTATCACGGGGGACCAGATAAGGCAGCTCTCCCCAGAAATCTGCTGCGCTGGATTCATCGCTACCTCCTGGAGAGCTTCATTGAAATGTCCGCGGAGGACTTATGGTCAATCCCGGAGTATATTGACAAACTCTTTGAGTAGAAATTGACCAGCAATGAAAGCACGCTAAGTCCTTAGGGCAAGTTACTCATTAATAAATGCTTCCTTTACAAAATCACGCGTCATGTAATCCCTTAAAAAAGAAACACTTACCCCCCTGGGAGGCTTGGGAGGGTACTGGCTCCAGGGTGACAAACAGCTCCTGGCTCTCTGGGTACAAGGGTTCTCCGCTGGGCTCCTGCTGCTCTGTGAGATTTTCTTCTTCATGCTCGTCCTCCTCGGAATCAGTCTCCTCCCTGACGATGATCCCATCGGTGGAGTCCACGCACACCGGCGCGATGGTGGTGGGGGCGCCCCCCATTATGGCATTTAGTTCATTGTAGAACCTGCATGTCCGTGGCGCGCCCCCTGATCGCCCGTTTGCCTCCTTGGCTTTCTGGAAAGATTGCCGCAGCTCCTTAATTTTCACGCGGCACTGTGTGGTGTCCCTGTTGTGGCCCCTTTCCAGCATGGCCTTGGAGACTCTTCCGTAGGTGTTGGCATTCCGTTTGTTGTTGCGGAGTTCCAACATCACGGATTCCTCTCCCCAGATAGCGATGAGATCCAGCACCTCACGAGTGGACCATGCTGGAGCTCTTCTCCTCTGGCTGGTCTCCAGGGTAGATGAGCTCATCATGGATTCCTGTGATGCTGAGCTCTGCATGGCGGCTAGTGCTGATTGCTCTGAATGGCGACTGATCAGTTCAGGTGAGCTGGCCACGCTGACCAAACAGGAAATGGCATTCAAATGTTCCCGGGTCTTATCTACCTGGCCAGAGCAGCGAGTTCAGAGTGCAGTGCAGAGCGGTCACAGTGGAGCAGTAGTGAGGCAGTCCAGAGCGGTCAGAATGGAGCATTGTGGGACAGCCTCTGGAGGCTATTAATGTCGGGTTCCGTCTTCACTAGCCCACAGTCGAGCTTGGAACGTCGAGATTAGCCTTATGCCACTGGTTAGGCTGGAGTGCCAAGATCGATCTTTAAGGCCCTTTACATCGACGTTAAGGGCATGTATGTGAAGACAGGTACACGTTTACTTCGACATAACGTCGTTAACATCGATTTAAAGTGGTAGTGAAGACATGCCCCATGTGTCAATTACACTTATTCTGAAAGTAGCAGCCCATCCTGACTGACAATTCCATATAGTTCACAGCATTCCTGGACTGGAAAGATCCTGCTAGATTGCACCTGCTTCATGAAATTTCAACAGGCCACAAGGAAATACAAACACAAAAGGAAAACACTGGCCATCTGGGTACTGCACCCTGAACACCAAAAATAGCTTTTATAGATGGGAACATTAAGGCAGGAAGTCTATAGGAGAAAAAATTACAGGGATACTTTAAAAAAAAAAAGTTTCCTTTTGTATACTGGAGATTTGCCCCCAGTTCCTGCCATCAAGGCCTGTGCCTCAAAACTTTAATTTCAAAAAATAAATACTGGCCTAATGTTGAGTTCCACTGGCAAATGAGACCACCTGAGTTGCACAAAGTAACCTTATGGACACTGTCATTCAATGAAAAATGAAATGAGAGAGAAAATGAGACAAACGGTCATCTGAGTATGGAGGCAGATATAGCGGTCTAGAAGGAAGATGGAGGTTTGAGGGAAGAAAAGTAATTAATAATTGATATTTGTACACTTTTATTAATGCTCAAAATCAAGCAATTAGTTGCAGCTTCAAGTACGTATACTGGTATGACTAAGACGTCAATAAAGTTCTGGTGGATACCTGTCAGAAACCTGATTCATGCCTAGCCTCTGAGAACCAGTTCAAATCCTCAATAAAAGTAGTTTTCAGTACAAAAGCCAGGTAAAAGTTAGGATTACTGGCAGAGTAGTAGATGCTGCTTCATGCCACACCCAAATCTTCAGTTGCCAAATCTATGGGCTGGTCTTCACTGGGGGGGCGGGGGGGAAAGGGAGAAGAGATCGGCTGTAGATACGCAAATTCAGCTACGTTAATAACGTAGCTGAAGTCGGCGTATCTACAGCCAACTTACCTGCCGTCCTCACAGCGGCGGCCGTCGGCAGCATGCTCCCCCGTCGACTCCAGCTTGCGCCTTTTGGCGAGCTGGAGTTCCAGAGTCGACGGGGGCGCCGCTGGCGATCGATTTATAAATCGATCGGCAAAAGATCGATACCTCCCGGCTGTAGTGAAGACAAGCCCTGAAAAAGCATCCATACACTTAATGAAGTAGATAAGCAAGTTCTGTATTAACAAAGCAAAATTATACTGCATCCTAATTTTAAGAGCCAGGATGTTCCATTACCCGCCTTGTACTGTTGCTTAAGAAATTCACATAACAAGGAGCCTTGAAATATTTAATTTGAAGGTAGGAAGAGTACCTGGAATGCCATGTAACTTACTGTCAAAAAGCAACAGATACTGCAAAAGCTACGGAAAGGTTCAGCATTCAATCAATCTCTGAAGCTGTCCGAACGCACTGCTTTGAAGAGTTGGCTATTGCAATGATCTTTCTGCTTAGCAGCTATGGTATGAAAATACAGGTAATGCTAGTTTGTCATGGACAATACCATTTCAGCACCGGCACTGGATATTCTCCTGCCTATCGGATTCATATATGCTCAGATTAATGGTTTATTCTATACTATATACCGTTAAGAACTGTGACGCACGAACCAAGCCTGTCCTAAAAAGATGCTTCATGACATCCACTCGGTTAATCATGACCGCATAGATCCCATGAATCATGTTCTACGAACTAGGTCAGTAACTCTCAACCATGAGTTTCCATACCCCTGGGGGTATGCGGAGGTCTTACAGGGTACATCAATTCATTTAGATATTTGCCTAGTTTTACAACAGGCTACATAAAAAGACCAGAGAAGCCAGTACAAACTAACATTTCATACGACTTGCTTACATTGTTCAATGTAAGTACAATATTTATACTCCAACGGATTTAGAATGATATGATACAAATGAGAAAGTAAGCAACTTTTCAGTAATAGTGTGCTGTGGCACATTTACATCTGATTTTGTAAGCAAGTGGCTTTTAAGTGAGGTGAAACTTGGGGGTATGTAAGACAAATCAGACTCCTGAAAGGGGTATACAGTAGGTCTAAAAAGGTTGAGAGCCACATTCAGGAAATGACAAATCAGTTAGCACAATGTTAACCACCTAACATTCAAATTCATATCGACCAGGATAAAGGAGGAGGGAAACATCACCTTGGGTATTTTTCTACACACAAGGCTTTTTTTAAAAAAGCACTACACTTCTTTTAGCTAACAAAACTAATGCAACAAACCACTAGAATTTATAATTTTCAATTTCTAATTAGAAAAAAATTTACTACACCAAAAGCGTGTTATTAAAAAAACAAAACACTTCATTCAGACAGCATTTCAGATGTATAAACCTGCTGTTCAATTACAAAAAAGTTAACCTACCTTTGTTCATAAATAATATTATTATAAATTCTCACAGCTTCAGACAGTGGGTGCTCCACTACCTAACTTTGTACATTTCACTGTGGTAATTAACTCAATTTTATAGATAAGGAACCTAAGGCAGCAGACTCTCAAAGCAAGTTGCTGACAGAGTTGGGATTAGAATTTCAGAGATTTCTGGCTCCCTACCCTGTGCTTAATAAACTACGACACTGCCTCTCTAGATATTAAAATGAATACTCGACTATTTGTGAGAGATCGTTTGATACTTTTGACAGTTAACTGAGAACAGTTAGGACTAAACACACAAAATACAATAAGCAAAAACTGAAAGGTTGTTGTGTACCAATATGAGAAAGATAAGTACAGAACTCTGCAGAGAACTCAAATGTTTGCCTTCACACTGAGCAAAGAGGTTTAACATGCAAATTCAAATATGCCAGCATTTGTCACTGGCATTCTTGCTCATGATATGACCGGGGAGAGCAAAAAAGCAATAAATACTTTGATCACTATCTGTAAATAAAAAGTTACATGTATTTAGTATACTGCATGCAGTTCAGAATGGAAGATATTTTGCATCTCTTCATTCTGGTTTATATGCACTAGGGAAGTACATTATTGCAGGGACATTGGATGCATGTAATTATGACTGCATCATTTGACTGTTGTAGGGACACAATACAATTTAACAAATATTGGACTTGTAAGGCAACATTTCTACTTGCATATCAAAATCCTGCCAAGCTACCATTAACTCTGTAGCTGGCAGTCTCAAATCCCTTATGCTAACCATCAATAAGCTCTGCACTAGCAATAGAAGTTGGAAGAGCTAAAACTTCTAGTGCTAGAGGTTTAACATTGTTAAAAATTAGGGTTTTTACATGGCTAGCAATAGTATTTCTATACATGCATGCAGGAGGAAAAGCATCTCTGTAAACAGGATTGAGAAGGAACACTGGTCTCATTTGGAGTGTTGATATATTTCAGGCAAGTCTTAAGAAGGTAATGCAGAGGGAGAAGAAAAGGATAAATACCTCCCTCATTAGCCAGCCAAACATCACACGAAGATGAAGAGTACAACAAATCAGCCCTATGTGTTGTGAGTTAAAGGGAAGACAATGGCATTATAAGGTGGTAATTTTTTCTGGATTCCGCTGTGACCAGGCACTTGCATAGACAGATCTGACATTAAGGTTTATACCAGATCTTTACACACAAGAGGGAGGAGGACAGGACAGTGAGAAAACCACGAGCAGCCCAGTGACTAATAAAGGTCAAGAGATGACTAGCCTATGAATAGAAAAACACAATGCAAATCTACAAAAAATGTGAAATTAAAGTACAAGCATTAAATTTCTAGTTAGATTATTGAGACAGTCAGGGGGATGAGATATCTTTTACTGGATCCACTCCTAATAGTGGGAAAAAGACAAACTTTTGAGCCACACAGAGCAATTCTTCAGGTCATTAGCTCTTATTAGTAATTTAAGAATTCTGAGTTTTATAATAGCTCATTTTTTCTAGTTAGATTTGTCAGAAAAGGAAAGATGTAACAACAGTCGGACAAGTATATATATTGCTTCTCTCTCTCCCTCTTTCAACTAGTTTCAGAATTTGTTTTTGTTTGGATTATTTTTATAACATTTTAGAAAAAATATCCTACAAAGGCCACACCAAGAAACTTTTCTTAGGATACTACAAATAAATTACACAGGCCACAGGCAAATTCAATAATTAACTTGATCTATTGCATTTATTTAGTATCTTTCATCCAAAGATCTTTCAGGAGTTCACAAAGTATCCCCATTTTACAGAGTGGTCAACTGAAGCAAACCAGGGTGCACGGAGAACTAAATCTCCTGACTCTTAGCTCCCCATTGTCAGAAAGGTAGGTAAGTGCTCAGGTGGCTACAATCAAAATGAACTATATATGTGGGATCATTTTATCAACTACTGGGATGAAACATGATGGTGTCTAATAGCACACAACAGCACAAGATCTAAAAAGTTTGTAGTCAAAGATGTTCTCTGAAACAGGCATCAGTGACTGGACACAACGTTCACACCTGCTACACAGTTTATAGGTCTCAGAGTTACACTTACTGGTACTCTTGGAACAGGCTCATGCTTGGCCCAGAATCATCACACTCAAGTGGGCTTCTGCAGTTACAAATTCACAATGGTTTGTTACTACAATCATCTAGCTACCCCAGAGTGAAGCAGACTGAGGGTTTCTAAGAGTGAGAAAGGGGTATAATACAAATTCAGCAAGACAGAAAAGGTTTACTTCCCACTTATCTTTAATCTAAATAATTTTAGCTCATGTACTTGATTCTGTAGAAGGAATATGTAAAAAGCATAAAAAAAACATTGCCACTTGTCTGTAAATGTATATACTCAAACGTAACAGACATCTTGCTTTTCTACCAAAATAAATTTAACTCGCAAAGCAACCAAGAGACTTAAAGACTAGTGATTTTCCAACCAATTGTGTCTAAAAAAATGCCTTAGGGTGGTAAGATACACAAGCAAAAGCCTTGCTAGAACTGGAATCAGATATTGCATAACATCAGTCAGAAGAGTAAACCAATGGCCTTCCTGAAAAATATAGATTTCTAAATAATTAAGTCTTTCAAAAAAGGTTCATCTCCCAAATACAAACAGCACCCTTTCTTTGCGACTGGGAGTTTGCAGAGAAAAGAACTGTAAAATTTAGTACAAGGGAATTCACAACAATTTATAAAAACAAATGAAGCCTCTATTATTATAGTTCCCCCTGTACACTACAAGTACTTAAGAATTTGTTATGATTTAAACAGGAGCAGTTTGGGGACTTTGGACACATTATAACACCACCTCTTTCATGGTTCCCTGTCTCAATTCCAGTGTGATAAAAGTTTAGAAATGGATAGTACCAGGTTCCCTGTCAAACAGATGCCATAAGAAAATATCACTGTTTAAGCACTTACAAAATTTGGCACCCAAATTCAGTCCATGGATGGATTTACTGCTTTTTCAGGTTCAGACATATTTAATAAAGAGAGTCTACTTTTCACAGAGAAACTTTATGCTTATGCAGAGGCTTTTACCCTGAAAGATCCTAAATCAGTTTGAATACTACATATGTTCACTCACCTACTAATTAAATGTATCCACCTCTAGGACAGTATATCCCTTCTGTGCCAGCAAAATTAATATTCTAGCAACCCACAGAGGGCATTTTAATTAGGCAGAATTTACACCTATCAAATTTGAATTCTGCTAAGACATCAGGGTTTATATCCTTACCACTGCGAAATATGACTGTCTTTCAAGGAAGACCTTTCTTTTCCAGCTCTTCCAGTACACAATCAGCAGATACCTCTACACATCATGCTATGCACAGGTTCAGTACTGACTCACGGAGTAAGACCTTCCTCTAACACCAATTCCTGCAGAACTCTAGGCCAGAGGTCAGCAACCTTTCAGAAGTGGTGTGCCAAGTCTTCATTTATTCCCTTTAATTTAAGGTTGTGTGTGCCAGTAATACCTTTTAACATTTTTAAAAGGTCTCTTTCTAGAAGTCTATAATGTATAACAAAACTATTGCTGTATGTAAAGTAAATAGGGTTTTTTAAATGTTTAAGAAGCTTCATTTAAAATTAAATTTAAATGCAGAGTCCCCCAGACCAATGGCCAGGACCCGGGCAGTGAGGGTGCCATTGAAAATCAGCTCGTGTGCCCCGTTTGGCACCCGTGCCATAGGTTGCCTACCCCTGCTCTAGGCTATCCTTAGAAGCCCCTTGTCAAAGTAATGACCAGATTAACATACTCATCTTATTAGGTCTGACAAGATCATTCATGGCCAGAGGGGGGGGTACAGTTACAGACACAGCGCAACGATGCTCATGTACCAAGCAAAAACTAATTCAGGTAACACTACCTAAAACCAATGAATGCCCAGTCCAGTATGGAACTCAGGAACTTCACCAAACAAAATAAACCAGACATTTTAAAACACATCCAAGTCACCTGAGGCAATACAGACTGTCAGAGTGTAAATGATACTTCAATTCACATTAGATGGTAGGAAAATTCCCATTATTTGTTTACATTTACAGGCACTTGGATGGTGTCCATCTTCAGGCTAGAGGAGCACACATGTATCAATGGTTTCTAGAAAACTAGGGAAGAGGACATACCACAAAATCTAATGGGAAAGAACTGAAGCTCTAGACATTCATGGCACTTTAGATTGTGCACTCCTATGGGCAGTGACAATATTTTCTGCATCTTGCACAATACCAAGCCTAGTATTGCCACTTTAATAATGATACAGATGTCTCACTGGGCTGTATGTATGTATTTTGGAAAGGATTTTTGAATTCAGCTATTTGAGACTATATGCCAAACTTTGTTTTCATAAGCCCATGTCCAATATCAGAAAGATGTCTTGTAAAAGCCAAAGAGACTATGAAATTCATCAGTGTTTATCAATGTCAAATTTGTTAGAGACATGAATGACATTTCTCTGATAACCAAATACGGGGGGGGGGGGAGAGAGAGAGGGGAGAACATCACACTGCCACAAAGGTGTGTTTATATAGACTAGTAACCTTGTTAAGCAACCCTCAGTCACAAGCTGTGGAAGCAGCACAAATTGGCAATTACCTCAGCTGACTACAGTACAATTTAAGTTTAGTGAAGTTTTGAACACACACTTAAAAAACCATTCCTATTCTGGGAATGAGCTGATAAGCCTCCTCTCTCCCTACAAAATGTGTACCTTGTCCCCTGCCAACAACAGTTCATGTCACTCTTTCCATTAAACATATGGATAAGAAAATGTAAAACTAAATACAGAGCCAGACTGTTTGAATATTCTAACACGAAAGGACTGCCAAATGCACCTCACGCCAGCAAAAAAACAGAAACAAATGCCCCAATTCAGAAACAAAAATAGTGGAACCAGTATCCTCTAATACTGATTACCTAAAATCCTCTATCAAGTAAAATTTAATCCAGGCTCCTTACTACCAACGAATGATTGAGATATTGTATTTTGACCACAACTACAACGTGTGTCTACTTTCTGCACGTGCCACATTCTTTAAAAAGGTTCTTAAAATTCAAGAAAGTTGTAAAAGAGTGAAAAATCCATTACTGAAGTTGACAATTGAGTGCTAGCAAGTGAGTTTATCTGAGAGACAGCAAAGGTGGAGGTTAGAAAGCTCAGTTTGTTTTACTGTACTATTATACTTGCTGCCATTAGAGTGTATGCAAGAGAAATGGTACACACAGCACTAAAAACTATCACTAACTATTGTATGCAACATTGTAATCTCATATTAAGAATGAGGTCCCTACTCTTCCCCATGCAAGGTCCGGGGACAAAACCCCACTAAGAATCCCAGCATCCTTTCCTCTCCTGAAGCTGAATTAGCATAACACTTCTCATCAATGTACTGCCACTGAACCATGATGGTGAACCTCCCCTAAGATTTCAAGTCCGCATCTAGCTATCAGGTTTAGTCTTCTGATTAGCACATCACATATGTTTTTCATGCCCTGACTATAATCACTGTATTGTGATGTTGCATCAATTTGTCATGACAATGCAATGTCATCATATAGATGTGACTTCACAATGCACACAATCCTGGGGCATCGTATACAGATTCTTTCCAGCTCTGTGGTGCATTAGATGGCAAGGCGGCTCTTAAGAGTAGCAGTATTCAGCCTTTAGGTTTAGAATTTAGGTTAGTAGTAGTATTTCAAGTGCAATCAACCACTCTTAGAAAGGACCATGATTTCTGCCCAGATCAAATCTGTTTTTCTCTGCCCAAATAAACAGTGTTCCATGATTTATTGGCCTGCAGTGTAAACAGTTCTCACTATGATAACTGAAGTCATTTTAATGCAAATGATATGCCCATCAACAGGCATTAAGCAAGCCTCACAACAGAAATCTCACAATTGGGTTAGTTTATAAGCAGGAAATAATTACAGGTAAACAGATACCATATACTCCAGACACCCATTTCAATACAGTAAGGCTTCATACAGGCCTTTCGTTCTTTTCCCAACACCTCCAACAGCACAGTTCGGCTCACAAGATCAGGCATGCAAGGTGCCAAGGTTCCACCCTCAGAGGCCATGAAAAAAAAGACATTACTCTGAGATGGAATAAGTTAGGATTTCCAATTTAAATTAATCTGTGCAAAATACTTCAGTGAGAGGGGCTTGGGTTCATCTTGATTACAGAAATACAATATAATCCTCGTAAGAGCCAAGCATTTTGAAACAATCCCACCTAAGTAATACTATTCAGTTCACTGTTCTAACAAAAAGCCCTTCTTCACTAATACCATCAGTGAACCAGACTACCAGAAAGAAGCCAGAGAAGGTGGATAATGTAAAGTAATACCCATGCTACCACCTCATGCTGTTTATGTTATGTTCACCATTAGCATTAACACAATGCAAGCTTCCTAAATTCAACATTACATATGCTCCTTCAGAGACCCAAGGCACAAAATACGGAGCCCTGAATTCACACCAAGTTCTCCAGAGATATCTGAAATATTTTCTTTGGACTCATCTTTATTTTTATACATATAAAATGCTGTTTCTACTGGCGGCTTCATAATAACACCAGCCTTGTTACGAAAAACATTACAAGCAAATGCAAGTTTTCTCAGTCCTGACTGTCTGGATCTGTGTTATCTGAAATTTGTGCTTTGTGCTGCATTGCTGAAGTTTGTGTTTTTTAATGAAATCCCAATTTTATGACAGCTTTGGCTGTCCCAAGACATTAGTACCATCAGGGTTTAATGCCCTTCGCAAAAAGAGAATGTATTGAAGAAATCACTTTTCTCAGAATGTGATCTCACTAATGATTTCCCAGACAACGAATATACTGAGAAGAGAAACAAGCTTTTTTTCCTTATTCCTAAAATGTTGAAGTTGCCACATCCTCTCAGAAGTTACAAAGAGTCTTGTAGCACCTTATAGACTAACAGATCTTAGGGATCATAAGCTTTTGTGGGCTAAGGTTCACTTCATCAGATGAATGTTGTTGTTCTCAGAAGCTAGTATTTAATGAGTAATAAAAAGAAAGCGAATGGGAATCTTAGCGCAATGGGTTCCTTACACAAGCACTATGCTATGAACCATCCTCCCCGTCAGCACAGCAATCAGAATGGAAATTTAAAGAATCATGCCTTATATGTAGGCTACTCTTGACTGACCAGGTCTTAGCAGGAGCTGTGGTGTGTAATCTGGAGTGTAACTCCCTCGTCAGCATTGTATCAAAGACAGCAAAAATAAACAGCTTCCATTAGACCCTGAGATCTCAGGCGCTTCTCTAACCAATGGGACGAGCAGTGTCTCCAACTCTTGTCCCTGGATTTTCGGTTTAATCCCCCCTTTCCAGACACTCCCCACCCCCACCCCAAGCAGGCACCTTCACACCAGAACAGGTCCTTCCTGAGCGCAGCCTTAGACTCCCCCTCGCCCCCCAGACGGGGAGCGGACAGGTCTGCTCCGGGTTTCCACTTCCCTAAATCAGAGCCTGGGTGGGGGGCAGGGAGCTATGGGGTTCCTCCCACACCCCAAGCAGGGCTCCTCTCCCTTCCCCCCGCCCCAAGTTTAGGAACCACCTCCCTGCTCATGGCCCCAGAGGCGGCTTCCCAGACCCCGTTACACACCCGGGGGGGGGGGAACCTGTCCGCTCCCCCACCCCCTCCACACACATGGGGGGCTATCCCCTCCCCCTCTGTACAGTTGGGGGGGCACCCATCCCCCCCGCACCTCCGGGGGCTCCCCCCGCGCGCGGGCCGGCGACCCCGCCCTCCCCCACTGGCTGTCGGTCCCCGACATGCCCCGGCCGGGGGCGGGCTCGGCCCCCTTCCCCACGTCCCGGGGCGGCGCTCCGCCCCCCACGCCCCGGCGGGACTCACCTCCCCGCCGCCGCCTCGCTCTCTCCAGGGCCCGGGTAAAGGCAGGAGCCGGGGCCCTTCCCCCTGCTCCGCAGCCGCGCTGCCCAACCCCCCCCTCAGAGCAGCGGGCACCGGGAGCCCGAGCCGACCTCGGCCGCCGCCATCTTCACTCCGCTCGGCAGCATCGCAGCCCCCAGCGCTCCGCTCCAGCCGGGAGGGGGGGGAGGGCAGCGCGCAGGCGCGCGCCGGAAGGTCACGTGACAAGGGAGACGGAAATCCTGTTCAGAAGCTCACGTGAGAAGGGGGGGACGGGGCATGGCGCCATACTGAGAAGGTCGCGCAAAGGGGGCCAGTCTGGGAGCCATATTGGGGAGGTTCCACAGCCAGGAAACAGCCCTGGAGGAAGGTTTAACCAAACCGGGCACCATATTGGGAAGGGCAGTGGCGGGGAGACGATGAATAGCTATAAAGGTCATTCGCAGCAGGGACACAAATGAGACAGGGCAGGCGCCATGATTGGAAGGTCAACGAAGACGGGTGGGCTGAGCGCCATATTCGGAAGGGCAGTTTTCGCACAGGAAGGGGTGTTGCTGTCGTGTTGAGAAAGGCAAATGTCTGTTTATAGCGCATGAGGGCAACGAAGAGGAGCCATATTGGAACGGTCACCGAAGAGGGCCACCATATAGGGAAGGGCATTCGAAACGGGACGTGACGGGGTGGGCGCCATTTTGAGAAGGGCAATTATGGAGGGAGTACTGATCTTAGGCGCCATTTTTGGAAGGTCATTTGCAGACTCGGGAACATACCCTTGCAGCCCGTTCCGTTCCCCTGCCCCTTGCACCCTACTCTAGGTGCATCCTTTAGCCTTGACTAGCTCAGCCGAGTCCTGCATACACTTCAGAAACCCTGTCCCCAAGAGCCATGCAGACCGTTTCCCTCAACCAGGCCTCCCCCTCCACCACCACCACCACCCCCAGCCCTCCTGGGTGCAGAGCAGGTAAAAGAGTGTTTTCCACAAAGAAAAGGTGTGAGGTTTGCTCCAGCCACCTCTGACCCACCAATGCCCCACATCCGTTGCTAACAAGGAGTCCCCTTTAGGCAGAGACCACGCCTGGGAAACCACCCAAAAGGCCAGAGACTGGACAGGATCCTGAGTGAAATAGGTGAGAATGGAAACATTTGGGCCACCTAAATTACAGCAGACACTTCCACGTCTGCTATGATATGGGAGGGAGGGAAAGAAAGTGTTAAGATTGTTCTGAAATGTCGAATGTGGATCTTCATACATTTTCCCCTAAATCCAATATATTTCCCGTAAGGATATATACAGCGTTTCTCATTTATTTTTTAACCCTTAGACTCAGCGGTATCCAATAAGTTCGACACTAGCCACATGTGGCTAATAGGCTATTGAATTGTGGCTAATGCATGTGGCTTTTTTTATAATGTGGCTAATAAGAAAAATTCAAAACCACAAGTGTGGCTAGCAGTGTGACTAGCATTGAATTTCTATTGGACACCCTGCCTTAGATTTTATTAATGGCAAATGGTAGAGCAGCAGATCACCTGATCCTGTCCTTGATCCACCTACACCGCCCTTATGGATGGTTGCTCAGAGAAACTTCGGACCTGGACTCTGTAACTCTGAGGCACAGAAGTAGCAGAATGGGATTGGGGGAAGTGGGGGCTAGCACCCTGCAATGGAAATATAGCAGGACTGGTCTGTGTTTCCACCCCCCCTTGCCCCCATGTGTCATTCCCTGTCAACTATGTGCACATGGTGAGTGAGGGGCACTGGTGAAAGCAGGACCCGGGAGGGGCTGGAGCATCCACCACAATGCACAGGATCAGGCTGGAGAACAGGTCGGACTCCTCCCCCAGCCAAGTCTCAATACTTCCCCATCCAAAGTACCCACCCCACTCCTCCTCCCTGTGACACTCCAATCTCCGCTCTGCCCCAGACTTCCCCTACTCCCCCTGCAGAGCACCATCATTCTGCCCCCTTCGTTCAAAGCTAGTTTCCACTCTCTTCCTCTACTGCGGCACACGCCTGCAGAGGTGAGGGCCAGGACTTGCCTACGGGTATAAATACACTTCTCTATCCCCAAATATTTATGTGTATAGTCTTCAGTACATAAAATATTATGGGGGTGAGTTTTAGAGTAAAATATTTCAAAACATCTAAGTGACTTGGGAGCCTGGGTCCCCTTTTCCCAATGCCCAAGTCACTAATGCTTTTGAATATTTTACCCTCAGTCACTAGAGCACGTTTTACTGTCTGTGCTGGACATAGGCATTGCATAGGGACGCTCCCCTCCTCCATCCCTACAAGGGATTGGGGGGATGCAAAGGCAAAAAGGAGAGCCAGGGGCCCCTTCAAGATAACACTGGTGGAAGCAGCTGAGGTCCTAAATCTGAGCCTGTATGAAAGCAAACAGAGCAGCTTCCCTGGACATTCTCATCCGTTCTGGGGTCTTTTGTAGAAACATGCCTTGGGCATTTCAGTTCCTTCTGGAAAGACACAGAAGCTGCCTAATGTTGCCCTTGGAGATGAGCACCTCTATGAACGCTGCACCCCGCTCTCTTACTGCATGCAATGCATTGCCCATGCTTTCTGTCCTAGAAGCTCCTGGGTCAGGCTGACCTTTATATACAAATACCCGTGTGGACAGCTGGAAGGCATTCACAGCCTCTCTCAGTCCTGCTGTGGCTTGCAGAAGGCTTTGCTTCAATGCCTGGCATCGTACTGCTGAATTAAATTCTGCCCAAAAGATGCAGAGGTTTTTGCACTAAAATATCTTTTCCTTCCAGAAACTGGGTGTTTTGTTGGCATAACCCTTCCACAGGAGAAGAAAACTGTACTGGCCACCTCGGAGAGCACACAGAGAGAGGGAGACTGGAGATTGAGCTGTGTGGTGGGGGAGGGTTGCTAACAGGGGGTGTTGGACTGGACAAGGGAGCGGATACGTGTAGAACCGAACCATGTTCAGGAGGCTTTTAGGTGGAGTTTGTAGGATGCTGGTCGCCATCTGCTGGTACAGTGCAGTAATTGCATTCAGTCGCCTTTCGTCTGGTGTTTGGAGAGAGTGGAGATGTTCCCAGAATGATGGAGGTGAAAAGGAGCTTTTTGTAGATGGCCAAGTTGAGGTATTGTTCCAGTAAGAATGGTTTCTTTGCATTGCTGTTGGGGGCATTATTACATTGCACAAAGAAGTGCTGGGACCTCTAGAGTCCTTGCATCAGTGTCTTTTCATGATGTAAATCTAAATAAATAGAATAAAAATAAAGCTAATGAGGTGCCCTGCAGTCACAGTCCACAGTAACAAATAAGACTAGGAAAAGTGCCTGGCATTTACTTTGGGGAGCTCCTGTTAAGGGGAATGGGCCAAGTTCATCCCTAGTGTAACTGGACTGATTTAAGGGCAGTTGCACTACAGATGATTTCAGACCATTATGTCTAATCTGCACACCAGACATTCAGGTGAGTCCAGTGAAATAACAGCAGGAGGCACAGAAGGGCCTTAAAATTGGGTGCTGTTCCCTGCACTTACAGCAGATGAACTCCAGTCTGCCTGTTGTATGCAACACCAGCCTTCAGAGAGCATCAATAAGAGCCAAAAGCTGGGAGAGGCTGAGTGACCAATCCCCCTTTGACTTCACCAGGAGCTGAAGACCTTCCACACCTTGGCAAGATGAGGCCAGCCCCTAAACTCCTTCACGCCCGTCTCCCCACACCATACCCCAGTGACATATCCCAGAATGCAGGTTTGTTGCCACTGTTTGAATTAGTTAATTTTAAACCACTGTTCAAAGGGCTCATTTGAAACCTTGCCACCACAACAGCGTTGTCAGAGGGAAGCAGAGTAAATAGAAACTCCCTGGCTTTCATGGATTATCAGCCCGAGAACCTGAAGGGTTAATGGGCTGTAGAATGTTACAGTGTGACGATTGCCCTCTTGGCTGACACAGTGGGACTGAACCACAGACCAACCTCTAGAGTTCAAAGCAGGAGTGACGATAGCTAGATTTAAAGCTTGATAGTGGAGGACCATGACCCTTCAGATTGGGTGTGCGGATCGGCACAGAGGAGGACCAAGAACATCAGGCTGAAATGGACCCCCTGGCTCATCAGACAACTTCACCATATAATCCCTGTAATATGTACTCACCACCCTTTCCAAAATACTGTAGAACTGTGTGGCACTGGAGTGTCTGTATTCTCCACCAATCTGTATTCTCCACCAAAGAACAGCAGTAGCTGCCACTGAAATCAATGAGAATTCTGTCTATTCTACAGCAGGGGCAGAGAATCAGGCCCTTTGTGGCTTAAAAAATTGGGTCTCTACAACGGACATGGGAATCTTCCCCCCCCCCCTATTTTTGCTCCAGAATTGGCTGTTGTTCAAACTCAAAGGAGAGCAGATCCTCTGAACTCAAGTCAAATTGCACCTTCCAAGCAAAGGCCTCAAAGTTCTGTACATACATATCTGAGTTCCCAACACCCCTGTAAGGCAGATAAGCAGTAAAGAACTTGATCCAAAGCCTATTTAAGTCAATGAGAGCTTTGGGCATCTCCCAATTTGCTTCAATCATGCTCCTGTAGTACATGTGCTTGATTGTCCCTGGATGTTTGAAGAGTGCTTACAGATAGAGGTGCCGCTTGGCAACACTAGATCACCAGCTCTCTGACTGGCTAGTTATCTCTGAGGATAGGAAATATATTGCCCTATGAACCCCATTTGGGCTGAGACCTAGCTATGAGACTAAAGGGGGTGAAATCTCTCCCCATCTCATACTGCTGCAGTTTGGATGAGCAAAAATGCAGCCTCTTGGCTATAAGAGAGCAGGGCATTTTCAAAGAGGAACCTTCACCCTTGGCAAGAAGTAGCTGGACTATGTTAGCCTTCAGGGAAGGTTGCAAGGCCCTTTAACCAGTCTTTTTGGGAAGGGTTAGAAGCTAGCAGTTTGTGCTAAGAAGGATGTGGTGGTACTCACCCTGGGTTACCCCATAGGCCAGGGCAGGATGTTGCCACTCTCTTCAGATCTAACACCTACTGCATGCCTCCGGCCACAGACCTCCAGCCAAGTTTAGGCCCCTACCGGAAACAAGTCCAAGCAAAACTGAATTCTTCTGCCCTTATTGGCTTACAAACCTTATCTTATCTTACCTTATGGGTAAGGAATGGTGTCCCTAGTCTCTGTTTGTCAGAGACGGGGTGATGGATGGCAAGAGAGAGATCGCTTGATCTTACCTCCTAGGTTCACTCACTCAGGGCACCTGGCATCGGCTACTGTCGGTAGACAGGATACTGGGCTGGATGGACCTTCGGTCTGACTCAGTGCGGCCATTCTTATGTTATCTCAGGGCTCCCTCTCACAGTGGCCTGCTCTGCCCCCTATGAACTTCCCTCCATAGCAGAGTCCTGCCCTCTGTGGGTCTTCCCTGGATCTCACCCCTTTTTTTCAGTGGCCAGTCCTGCCCCTATAGCTTTACTTAGTCTACCTGTCCCTAAACCTGCCTCAGAGGAGGAGGAGGAGGAGGAGAACAAACTCCCTCAGCTAAGCTGAGCTTCCCTCAGGCTACTTATCAGGCCTAGCTCTGTCTCTTCTGTCTAAGAGGCCATTAGTTAATCAGGTGCAGCACATCACTAACTGGGGTTTTATCCCTTACCTGGCAGGTGGTGGCAGGCATTGGGTTGATTTAATCTTCAATTAATAATTGTTTGAAGTGAGGAGCAGCTGCCTGTTTGATGGGGCTAATTAATTGATGACCACAGCACATAGGCCCATATTTTTTATATGCTTAATACCATTCAAAATCTGAGCTTTAGAGAGTAGGAGGCAGGGCCTTGTGTGGACGCTAAGTGGAATTAGATAACTAACCAGGATTTCTATTGCATGCCGTGTAGCTGTGTCAGTCCCAGGATATTAGAGACAAGGTGGGGGAGGTCACATCTTTTATTGGACCAGCTTTAAAGAGAAGACCTCACCCACCTCATCTCTCTAAGGGTTACTACTAGCCAACAAACACTAGGATTAGTAGAAGGCAAGGTTGCAGTGGGACACGCTCCATCCACTCAAATCTTTCTGACTCAGAATCCTTTCCATGCCATCAAATGTCACTTAGGCCACGAACAAGGCGCCACGTAAGTATTGACCTTGCTGTGTCTCTATAACTTCCCTGGTTTGTGAGGATATGTTGTTAGCCCATGACTGAGGCCCAGGGCTGTTTTTCACCTACTGACTGTCCTTTGACCTCTCTGGCACAGGGAGTCCTCCCAGGAATTCAAATGCCCACTGGCACAGTTCCGAGCATTATTGGAACACACAAGCCTGCCCAGCGCATCAAGGGGCCGTCCTCCGGAATTGGCCCAAAAGCTTGCAAGAATGGAAGTGAGCGAGGAAAGACTTGTGCCTTCGTGCCCACTTTCACTTTGAGTACAACACTATCGATAACATGCTCCAGCAGGCTTTCCCATCCATCCCCAACAGATATCCCAAAGCACCACCTCCGCCAGCTCCCTGTAACACAAAACCTTCACAGTGACCTCGTATGCTTTTATTCACGCACTTAGGAAGCTATTGTGTTTTACCGTTGCTGAAGTTTTGCTGGAGAGTGTAATTCTGTTGTTCTTGATTCCTGTTCCTGGTAGGGTCACTGCACTCCTTTGCCACTTGAGCTAATGGCATAACTGTTAGCAGAAGTAGGTTGTCCTCCTGTGTAGTGACCGGCACTAGAGGGAGATGGAACAATTTGCCAGTGAGTCTCACAGGTAGTTGTGGACAGCAGAGGAATGGTGAGACTCCAGAATCTTGGGTTCCAGTCTAGGCTCTAGAGAGGAGGGTATTCTAGTGGGCACAGACTCTTCTGCCCATTCCCCACAAGCCTGACCCCTTCTTTGCCCCATCTCCTTCAATCTATCCCAGGCCTGTCTCTTCCCCACCCCTAGCTCCTGGTCCCAGTCTCTTAACCAAGCCAGTGTTTATGGGCTGGCTGCCTGTGGCTGGGGGGGAATGGGACACAGGGGTGTTCCTAGGCCGGCTGCCCGCAGCCTGAACGTCCACACTGCGGCTCACTCAGCCACGCCGTTGGCATCTCTGCAGTGCGCATGTCCGCAGAGGGGGGAGGGGGGGCGCGGCAGCGGGCAGTAGTACGCACGTGCAGAAAGGGGCCGAGGTAGGCGCACAGCGCGCATGTGCCGAGGCGGCGGCCGCGGGAGTCCCGATCGCTTGCGCGGGCAGTGCGCATGCGCGCGGGAGCGGGCTGGCCTGGCGGCGGCGGAGAAGAGTTAAAATGGAAGATGAGGAGGTCGCCGAGAGCTGGGAGGAGGCGGCCGACAGCGGGGTGAGGAAGGGCCCGGCCGCGCGCGGGGAGGGGGGCTGGGCTGCGCGGCCCGGCTATGGGGTCCCGCCTAGGCAGGCTCAGCCGGGCGGCAGCGAAGACCCCGGGCCCCTGATAGGCCTCTTAAAGGGGCCGCGTCCTCATTCCAGGTGGGGCCCCCCGGCTCTGAGCTGCTGCCCCCGCCCGGCCCGTCGGGACAGGCAGCTGGTGGCCCACGTTTCTATTAGCGGGTGGGGGGTGCGTGTCCCCAAGGGAACAGGCTCGTGTCTCCCGTGGGCTGGGCGGATGGGGGGGGCTGTGGCGGGTCAGGGCCTGGCCCGGGTTTGGACTCGCACGTGCCTCTATTTTAAACTTCACCCCCCCCCGCACACACACACTCCAAAGAAGTGTCTGGATCATGTGGCTCTGAATCGGGGCCCCTGGCCGTGATCTTCATCCCTCGCCGAATAACAACACAAAGTTGTGGCTCAGGATTCCTCCCTCCAAAGGTCGCGAACGCGAGCCTAGAGCAGGTGCGGAAGGTTTTGCAGATCACTCGCCCGCCCCTGTGGAAGAGTCAGACGGGATCTTGCTTTAGAGAGAGATGCAGCGATAACTTGCCAAGTGTCGTGATGTGGGATGGGCTCGGGCTCATCACTTGCTGCGAGTGATGTGGCTGGCAAGGTAGCTGGTGCTTGATTCTCTCAAATGTGCGAAATTTAAATTCGTTAAGTAAAGAGCTGGTATCTCTAACCAGAGGCTGACAAGAAGCAGGCTTCCTCTCCATAGGTTTTTTTTAAGACAAGTATGTGCCTGGTTTTAGTATTACCGAGTATTCCCTTTGATGTTTGAAGTGAAACACTCACCCGTTTTTGATCTTCAGTAGCCAGATCAGCAACTTACATTTCTATAGTGCCTTTCATTCTGAAGAATCCCAATTTTACATGCAGCACCACTGAAATGCGGTCATCATTTGGGTGGTAATGGTAGTGTAGGCAGATAACCAGTATGGTGTGCAAAGCTGCATGGTGAGGGAAGGGGAATTGTCAGTGACATGGAGGTGGAGGAGGGAATTACTATTCTTGTGAGAAGTGCACTAGCATCTTCAATTTTCAGAGAGTGGACAAGCTAAATAACAGTAATCTCTTAAATTGTGAGAAGATAGTGTTTGGTCTTGGACAATGTCTCTCTACTTGTTTACACCTATTAATTTATTTCTTCCTGTCATTATTTGGGTAAAACTATGTTTTTTCTCTGTTAAAGGATATTGGGTTGCAATTTGTTTGAAAGACGTAAAGCTAAATAAGCCAGGAGTGGAGTGATCGTGTTTGCTATTGAAGCAATTATACAGTCTGTCAATGCTGTCATGATCATTATTGCTATTAGAATTTGTCTAGAACATTGGTGTTAATTCCCTCTCATTAAAATGTTCCATGAAGATACATAACTTCATCTGGCGGGCTGTTGATGGTGATTCTGGCCCAGACCAAATACTTGAAGGAATGTATCAGAGGAGTAGCTGTGTTAGTCTGGATCTGCAAAAGCGACAGAGTCCTGTGGCACCTTATAGATTAACAGATGTATTGGAGCATAAGCTTTTGTGGGCGAATACCCACTTCATCAGATGCATCTGACAAAGTGGGTATTCACCCACGAAAGCTTATGCTCTATTACTTCTGTTAGTCTATAAGGTGCCACAGGATTCTTTGTCGCTTTTGAAGGAATGTAGGAATTCTAGGCTTCCACCCACTTTCCCTCGTCTCCCCCGTTAGTTGTCTCTACTCTTACAGGAAAAATCTCCTGTCTAGTGGTGGTCCTCCTTAAAGTACTTTCCCAGCAGGTCCAAGGGGGGAGACCGCTGTAATCCTCCATGCAGTTGCACCCATGTTGCTCAATGGAGAGCAGACTGACCACATAGTGCTAATTCCTCCTACTCCCAGCTTTTTCTACAGTTGTTCAGTCTCTTGATGCCTGTAACAGCAGTTGGAAGAAGGAGCAAACCTAGCTACCTCCCATAGAGGCTGCTGCTACATAGGAGAGGAAACAGGAGCTACTCTCAGGTTGGAGATGCCAGCCACCAGCTGGAGACTCGAGGAGCTGACAGTGAGACCAGGGCCACCAGTGGTGGAGAGAGGTCCCATGGGAAAAGAGAAATGGGAAACGTACAGGGAGTGGTTGGGGAGATGAGATGGTAAAAGCAGACGGTGTGACTTCACAAAGGATAAAACACTTGCCATTCTAAAGACATCTATAGATAGACACGCTTACTCTTCATGTAAACTTCATGTAAACTGCTAGAAGGCTATCAAATTTGAGAACTGCCTTAGTGGAATCACTTGGCTACTAGAACCATGAGGGAACAGCTATGTGCAAGAGCCCACAAACTGACCTGATCATCTGTTGCTGATAGGTCATTGTTTCTCCTCTCTCTCTCCTTCACCTATACTTTGTTCGGCGTAGAGCATCCCCAAATGACACCAACATGCAGAGCTTTCCCAGTGGAGTACAACTGCTTGTCAATTTCCATCTGGAGAAGCACTATGGGCAGGTGAAGCAACACAGGTTAAGTACTTAACTATTGGTAGTTAATATTCTACCATGGCATGTAAGACGGGTGGGTTTGGAAAAATGTGTAAGCCATAAATGGTATTCCTTTAAAATGTATGCAAAAATACTAAAATATCTCAGTTCTTTAAATAGGTACTCTTGAGTAGTTTTGGCCTGAAGTTTGGGCTTAGTTTAAAAAACCCCACCTTTTTATTTTAAAAAAACAACAACAAAAAACCTGAAAAATAATATAAATCTTTTTTGTATTGTGGGTTTTAAGACTTCATATGCAAAGTTTAACTTGAATTTATACATGCCTCTACAGTATACTTAGTGCAACATTACAGCATTTCTCTTAATGCATGAGAGCTAGATAATTAAATTGATTATTCTGATCATTTGTGAAGATGAACATAAACTGTGAAAAGTAAATGTCTTTTTTTAAACATGTGATCAGTGTAAGGTATTAGTAACCAGTCAAAAAAATAAACATGACTTTTTTAATTTGATAGTGTCCCTATGGACAATTTTATGAATACCTGTTAATTATACCTTTAGGAAAGATTGACTCATTAGTTGGTACTCTGTCAGTTGGGCAATATAGAACTTGTAAATTTCTTTGCATTTATATTTTTATTGCCTAAGTAGTAATAAATATGTGTGTGAAAAATAACCTATGAAGGATTTTTAAAGAATTGGACTTTTGTATTCCCCTTTGCTGCAGCTTGTCCCCAAAGTTGTCTTGTGTGATACTCTTAAAGTATCAGGGATATCAAGTCTGGTATTCCCTCGTTTTGCTGGAGGAATTCCTAGATGTCTGAAAACTTATATTGTGTGCGCTCACACCTGAATTGAAAGAATTAGTTGGTGAAACTTCAAAAAGTTCATTGCCCAGGAGTCAGAGTTTCAAACATGCTGACTGGAAATGGTCTTTCCCTCTCAATTCTTATGATGTCCTGTCATCAGAAGGTATGTCTGCACCGCAGTGTGTAGACATACCCCAAGTAGCTTTAGTCATCGCCCCCAACAGCAATGAAGCTGCAGCAGCGTTGGGCTAGTTGCCCTAGTACAAGCCTGCCGGGGAGCCAGGGCATGTGATCAAGTAGCTAGCCCATGCTGCTGTGGCTTCACTGCTATTGGTACCATAGCTAGATAGATTAAAGGTGGCTTTGGTGTGTCTACATGTGCTGCAATCATACTGCCAATGGCAGTATAGATATACCCAGAGTTTTCCAGGGCAGACAAGACTTCAATTTCTTATGTAAAAGAAAACCAAAAATGTTAAAACAAAAAATCCATGAAACAAAAAACCTTTTAAGCCAATCGGGCATAAATCCAACTCTTTTCTTTGCTGGTCACCGTTAAACTAATTAAAATAAAGAAATTGAGAATTCAATTTAAATCTCACTCCTGAATCTTGTTGCAACTAGGATGACTATCACAGAGCGACTGGAGGAAACATGTTTTTCAGTTGGTTTACTTTGTGCATTTCTGTCTAAGGCCCCCATTCCTGTAGTAGCTGAACAATTACAATATTTAATGTAATTATCCTCGCAACACACCCAGGAGGTAGGGAAAATACTGCTTGCTCCCATTTACAGATGGGAAAACTGAGCCAGGGAAAGATGTAGTGACTTGTCCATGGTCTGTGGCAGAGCAGGGAATCAAACACACATCTCCCCCAAGTCTGGGCCAAGCATCTTAACCACAACAACAACATAACTTAAGTTTCCTGTTTGTGAGAGTCCCTCCATACAGCTATAGGGAATAACATTTTTTTTAAAAAGTAATTGTAAAACAACAAAAACTGGCTGAGGGTCTACAGGTAGGTGTAGCACCTGGAACCATTTTTAACCTATTTTTTGAAACTGAGTAGACTTCAAGCTGGGGACTGCTTCAAGACTAGAATGTCTGCCTTATAAGTGTGTGGGGAGTATGGAGAAAAGGGGTCATTTGGAGTCAATGGTATGTCAGCCTGAGCTCTAATTTGCCTGCTTTATGTTGGTTTGATCAACTCTTAATCAATGGTATTTTGCCAATTATGCACTATATCAGTGCCTCAAGACAGAAATAGGTTTGCCTTGATACAGTGTTAGCTTGTTTTCACACAGCCAGAAGTCTTCCAGATATACTGTTCGTTTACTAATCTGAGGATAGGTAACTGCAGCTGTAAGTTCGGTCTGACTAATAGTTATTTATAAAATCCTGATGATCTCTTTGGCTGTCGTCTTTGAAGACCAGTACAGCAACAAATGTCGTTCCTCCCGCTTCAGAGATCATGAGCCAAATACTCTGACAGATGCTGTATGGAATGTAACCTTTCATTTTTTGCTCTTCAGTACAATGTTGGTGTTTAGAAGTACAGGGCAGCAGGAAAACCTGCATGTTTATATATTTTATACATGGATTATTTGTAGTTATGATACATGGTATATCAGTCATACAGTTTAGCCTCTTTTATTAGAACACGCCACCATTATTTGAACGTGGTAGGAAGGAAAAGCTACCATTGCTTATTGGCTAGAAGGAGTTGGCGTGAGTGTGTTTCTGTTCATAAACAGAGATGTTAGTGACAATAGTATTCTTCACCACTTTAGCAGTCAATGTAATTCTGATCTCTATGTAAAACTGGCTCTATTGCAAGCCAAATTCCAATTAGTTGATACAGACCTGTAGTGGAGTGACAGATTCCAATTTTTCCTTTTAAAAAATGTAGCTGTTTCCTTTCGGTAAGTCTTACCAACAGCCATTTCCAGTACAGCTGTGCTACTTTTTTCCAAAGGTGCTATGTCACTATTACCTGCAAAGAAACTGATAATAACCTAAGCATAGTTTGTTGTTGTTCTTTGGGCACTTGTTTCCATTCTCAAACTCTGGGCTCAAATTTAGCAACTTAATAAGCTGACTTATTGGTAACATCTCTTGTGAAGACAGTCAGAGGGATAAATTCAGATTTGCTCAACCATCTCTTATCATAGTAGTACTCTTCAGCTGACGGTTCTGTGGCTTCTTCCGAGGAGTAGTGCTAAACTATGAATTCTAATGGCTCTTTGTGGAGGCTTAACACTGAGCCTGGTGTAGTTCAAAGTCTAAGTTTAAACTAGACTCTGAACCTGGCCACTTGGCTAGGACACACCTCACTACATGGTGCTGCCATGGGGAGCAGACAGTTTAGTTTTTCTAATTCTTAGTAGCCAGGTGATATAAGAGCAGTTGAACAGAGTAGTGAATATACTTCTGATCTGAACTTTGGGTTTTTTTGCATTTGCTGTATATTGTACCTTTCACTCCTGGTTCTCATAGCACTGTGAAATTGGTTAGCAGAGATTTGTATGTAAGTGGCTGTCAGAGCTCAAGTCTTCTGACTTGCTTCAGCCACTAAATCATGCTGCCTCCCTATATTAATATGGAGTTTAATTTAGGATCTTTCCCAGCCTGTTGCAGTAAACTCTAATTGACCTGAAATGTGATCAAAGCACAACAGCTAAGGGGAAATGCTATTTAAGAGCTATGGAGTCTGACCCTGTGACTGCCAATCAGCATTGTCCTCTTGTCATAAAAGAATTCTCCATTGAATTGGGTGGAACACAATGGGATTTTAATGTGTGAACAAAGAATCATACAAATATGGCTTCAGTGTAAAGTTCACATCTGAGGAAATTGACAAGGTTTAAAATGTCTGAGGTACACGGATGACTTTTGATTTGAAGGATTACAAAGGAATTTGTGAAATACTATTTAAAGGCTTTTATATCCCATCAAAATACTTAGCTGTTCTGAAGCTCCAGAGTCCAGAACACAAGTTTTGTAAGTCACTGTTTAGGATTTAATGTACTCTTGCAGACCAACTGTGGCACGTCCTGTTTCCCAGTTGTCTAACTGCTCAGGCTGCTGCTAAGAATTGACTACCTTCAGAAAACCTAAGCCACAGTGAAGCTGAAAGTAGTCTTGACTGTGAACTTTGCACTGACTACAAACTACAGCCAGGATTTAATGGGAAGTAACCTAGAGAATTAATTAACGGAACTGTCTGATTCCCAACAGCCTTAGGAATGGCAGTGTTCCATTAATGAAACATTTCTGAGAAGAGGAATTAATGGGGAAACAAACTAGACTTCTCTTAGAATTAGTCGTATCTAATGCCTTTCATACTCAAGGCTATCCCAAGACACCCTATGAAGCAATGAGTTTGATATGAGTGGTTGAAGGGCAGCAGTGTGCTCTCAGCAATGGCTTATTCAATCTTGCACATTTTAAAACCTGTTCTAAGTAAGGGAATACTAGCCCGGTTCTCAGTTATCCCCCTACTCTTCATAAAATGCCATAGGAGTTTTAACTGCAGCCTTAAAAATAAGTAGAAAGAACCTTGTTTAACTGCTGAAGGATTCAACTCCTAAAACCCAATCCCACGCAATTATTCACTCTCAAATGGGATTACTCACGTGAGAAAGTGAGCAGGATTTAAGTATTTTTGTGTTCAAACATAATTTGTACAAAGCACAGAAAGGTGCATGGAAGAGCTACTGTTCGGAATCATAACCTTGGTGACCATTACAGCCTGCTCCACCACACGTTTTCTCTTGATTTTCCACAAAACTCCAATCTTGTGGTTTCAGTTCACTAGACTTCTTCCCTTACTGTTCCTTAAAGTGAAGGAAAATGCTGTTCAAACTTATTCTTAAAGAGACACTTTAAAAAAAAATCTTTCAGAAAGGGAATATTCTGAATATTTTATGAAAATATTGCCTGGGTTTTTCTGTTCCCTTGTTGATTCTCAGCAAGGGAGAAATTGACTATGCCAGAGAAATAGTATGACAGTGATACACAAGTCACAGAGTAAACTATTTGCTAACTTTCAGTTCCAGTAACGTTGGGTATTAACTTTGTTTTATTTCAGACATAATGAGACTCCTCTATTTGATGAAGCACTAATTTTAACATTTAAAAAAACATAGCCTATGCAGGGGACATAGGAGAAATAACAGAACATCTGAAGTGTAAACATTGTACATGTATAGAAAAATCCTCAGAAATAAGGCAAATGATCACTATTTGCACATTTCCAGAAATTCTGCCACTGGGGAACTTCAGGGAATTTCCTTCACTCGCTATTTTAGTCTCTTGGGAACAGGAAAACTAAGTGAGGACTCGACCTCAAATCAGGCTATTCACGATACTCATTCTTGCTCTTCTCCCTTTCCACCACTTTACCACAAATTGGAGAACTATGCCTATCTAGTGTGGTGTCTAGCTCTGTACCGAACTGTGGATGCAGACTCTAACCAAAAGATGCCTAGAATGTGCATGTCTGGGTTGCCTTGGAGATGGATGCTCTTCATCTACATGTTCTAATGGATGCTGCAGAACACTAGTTCTCCATTAGTGGAATTCCCAACCAAGCTAAGTGACTGTAGACAGTGATTGTGGTAGGTTTGCCTTTTGTTCAGAATGATTCCTTCTTGGTGGATGTGACAGATTACTTTTTGGTAGGTCTTGACATTTGTAGCATTTGTCTCTAATGCAGATGGATGGAGATTTTGATATTAAAGACCTACTTCATGATAAATATACAGTTTCTTTTAGCCGGCTTTTAGTGTCAAAGGATAAGCAAAACATTGTGCTTTCTGTTGGATTCTCTTGGGTCTTAAAGTGACTGAGACAAAACAGTGTATAGGAATTCTTGACAGTAACTTCTCACTTATCGTTGTAGTTATGTTCTTGAAAAATGCTACTTCAAGTGGAATGATGTTAAGCAAATCCAATTTCCCCATAAGAATTAACGTAAATGGGGGGGGGGAGGGCGGGGGGGGGTTAGGTTCCAGGGATGATTTTTTTTGCTAGACAAGACATTCTATACATATACAGTAGATGTTTTAAATAATTTTAAACAATTTAACACTGTACCCTCCAGTGATGATTGTGAAGCTTGGTTGAGGTGGGGGAGTAGTGGGTTGCGGTGCGGGGGCTTGCCCTGCTCCTGCCGGGGAGTGGGGTCAGGGTGCAGGGGCTTGCCTCGCTCTGCCTGCACGGCATTCCAGCTGGATTGCTGATTCGGGTGCCCCATTCTGCCCACCTGGCACTCCTGTCCAAGGAGCGGGGTCAGGGACTTGCCCGCTCCCTGGTGGAACACCGGGCAGGCAGGCAGAAGTGGGGTGAACCTTTAATGGAACATTGCTCAGCTTTAAACCAGTATGTTCTCTAATAGATCAGCAACCTAATAAGGAAACAATGTTAACCAGGATGACTTTAAGTGAGGAGTTACTGCACTAAATTTAGTATTCGGGGGGGGGGGGGGGAGGGGAAAAGGAATGTAAAATGGTCTTTGTTAACTATTGTTAATGTAAATGTAGTATATAGGAAATCATGAAGAAGAGGTATCCTCCCATAACAGAATCCAATAATCTCAACAGATTAACATAGCTCTTATGCAGTGTGACTAACCTAACTAATGAGTATATGTGCTGAATGATATTTTCTAATAATAAATCTGATTGGCTCTCGTGTAAGCTCGTGCCTTACAGTTGCTGTAGTGCTTCTGGCACTCGAATCATAAATCAGACCCTAATTTTAACATGTTATCTGCATAGCTCAGTGAGACAGTACAACATGTGAGGCTAGTAGGTGAAGTTGGTTGAGGATCAACTGACAAAAACAGTTCTGCTGAGAGCCCCTAAGTGATCTTGTTTCCGTTTCAAAGTGTGGAGACCAAAGTTTGTGTGGTGCATCGACTTTTCAAGCCCTAAATGCATGCAGTGTTATGGACTGCTAAATGTGTAGAAGAGAGGTCACGAATGTCCTGAATTTTTTTGCTGACCCATTAAGGGACACTGTCCAGTAAGTTGGCAACACAATTTGAATAGGTAACATTCTGCAAACTTTAACCTGAATTTTCTTAACATGAGTGCAAAACATAGAAACACTGAATTAAAAACCAATCTCACATAGAGGTCAAGAGAAAACAACATATGGTTAATATCTCTGCATAAATACACATGAATTGCAAAATGTCTTGGCAAACCCCTTTGGTGGTGCACTAGCCACTGGAGTGCTGAATGTAATTGGAAGCTCTGAATTGTCTGTTGCTGTTCATAGTGGGTGTCTGACTGGAGGTAGAACCCCAACATGGGTGGTGGTGATGATTGATTATTTGGATCGTGGGTGTAACAAGGAAACCTTCTTTGGGAGAGGGTGGTAACAGTAGGGGAAAAGCTGATGCTGTACTGGCATATCCTGCTTGAGAAGTGGAACAGTGAGGAGTCCTGAAATG
The DNA here is from genome assembly GCA_032164245.1 of Sternotherus odoratus. NCBI lineage: Eukaryota > Metazoa > Chordata > Testudines > Kinosternidae > Sternotherus > Sternotherus odoratus. The sequence continues at coordinate 13,395,227 of JAVMKO010000018.1, read as the reverse complement.
GACCAAGGAATTGCACTGCAAGGAGTCATGAGAAGGAAAGTACAGTAAAACCTCCATTTAACGGACTAATTTGGGCGAGGGGGTGTCCGTTAAATCAAAAAGTCCGTCATTTAATAATAAAAAAACCCACAGAGCTATCGGAGCAGCAGCCCGCCTGCCACAGGGTTGGGGCGGCAGCTCCGCAGCCTGCCCGCTGCCGTGACCCGGGCGGCAGCCGGCAGCCAGCCCCCGAGAAATGGATGCATCAGACTTGCTCAGAAATTTTGTCCGTTGCATCCGAAGTCCGTTAAATCGAGCGTTTACTGTATTGTGAAATTTTGTCCTGAGGTGACATGTACCCTGTCAATATGGGATAATTGAAGTCCCCTGCTATTCCTGAGTTCTTTGTTTTGATAGCCTCTCTTATCTCCCTTAGCATTTCATGGTCACAGAGCGTTCCTGTAATTGGAATAGGGTAAAGGTGAGAAGTATCTCCTCTTGGAAGAGTACCCAGTAGTTCTAATTACAGTGATTTGTGGCATGACCAGGATATTCCTTCATCTCATCTCTGCTCTGATTGTGAGGTGGTCCTAGCCAAGGAAATGGGAGAAATTGTCAGAAGCAACTTGCAGTTGTTAGTATGATTGTAACAAGGGGTTTGGTCGGAAGAAAGTTAAGGGGAATTGTGAGGTTAGATTTGCCTGCCTAGCAAGTTAGTGTAGTGCAAGCCACACTGTGAACCTAGAGCACGCTAGTTTAACATACCCTAATGTCCCATGTTGACTCTGCTACAGCTCACTAAAAAGAATCAGAGAGGTAGCCGTGTTAGTCTGGAATAGCAGAGGTAACAAAGAAAAGAGTCCTGTGGCACCTTAAAGACTAACTAATGTATTGAAGCATAAGCTTTCGTGGGCTAATACCCACTTCGTCGGATGCAAGCAGTGGAAGTGTCCTGGGGCAGGTATAGATAAGTAGGCAAGAACCAGGTAGGAGGTAACAAGGTTAGTTAGTTCATTCACCTGCACATCTACCAATGTCCTATATGCCACCAATGTCCCTCTGCTATGTACATCGGCCAAACTGGACAGTCCCTACGAAAAAGGATAAATGGACACAAATCAGATATCAGGAACTGCAATATACAAAAACCTATAGGAGAACACTTCAACCTGCCTGGACACACAATTACAGATTTAAGTCACCATATTGCAGCAAAAAAACTTCAAGACCAGACTGCAAAGAGAAACTGCAGAGCTGCAATTAATTTGCAAATTTGACACAATCAATCTGGGATTGAACAAAGATCTTGAATGGCTTGCTAATTACAAAAACAGCTTCGCCTCTCTCCGAGTTCACACCTCCAATTCAGCTGCTAGACTAGAGGAATACCTCACCCTCCCTGATTTGAGAGAGCAAGCTGGTTCACGCTGATTGGACTAACCTTGTTACCTCCTACCTGGTTCTTGCCTACTTATCTATACCTGCCCCTGGAGACTTCCACTGCTTGCATCTGACAAAGTGGGTATTAGCCCACGAAAGCTATGCTTCACTACTTTAGTTAGTCTTTAAGGTGCCACAGGACTCTTTACCTCAGCTCACTAAAAGTTCTTTAGTGTGCTTTGCTGTACAGGTGAGTCGCATCTTTTAACATCCGCTTAAAGCTGAAATCGCACTCTGCAAAAAAAAGAGAAAAATAACAATTTAAAAACTGTATCTGTAGGGTGGGTGACTTCGCCCGCCATTAAACTCAATGAGTTTTGACTATACGCGGTTTTTGCTTTACGCGCTGACCGCGGAACATAACCCCCGTGTAAGATGCAACTCGCCTGTACTCCGTTTCCGAACACTAAGGAATTGTTAGCGCTCTGTAGAAGTACACACAAGTGATGTTAGTGTGTGGGAAACTCCGGTGCTCTGAGTTCTCATTCTGGTTTGTCTATTCACTCCCCATGTAGACAAGCCCCTTGTCTCCTGTTCCAAGTGCATCCAAGGAAACACAGAAGTGGTGTTTACATGTGCAGAAAAGAAGCTGATGTGAAAACCATAATAGTTTTACAAGATTGGTGGCTTTTAACTCTGAGATTGACTTGACTGAAAGGGGAAGTCTCTGGCACTAGCTCTCTGAGGATGACCGAGAAAGTAAAGGGTGGGCAAGGAGGGAATGAGAGTTTATGGAGGTGAGAGCCCTCCAGCATCACCAAAATGAGATTTCAAAATACTTTTAATTCTCTGCTATAAAAAATGTAATTTGTGGCCATGAAACCGCCTGTGAGGTCACAAAATGTGGCCCACAGCCCCCTCCCTGTGTGACTGCAGGGTGCTGACAGCTGAGCAGCCTCTGACTCTTATTACTGATCAGTCTGGGAAAGCAATTTCTGCTCCTGTCAAGGAAGCAAAACCCTCAAGCAAATAGTATGGCATTGTTGTATTTTTTTAATCTCTTGGGAACATGTGCAAATTGGTTGAAGCCTTTAGACACCTGGCAAAGTGCCACTGAATTTCTGCTGGTGCAAAGCAAAGGTGTCTCTCCATTAAGTTTTTGATATCTAGAGAGTGATCTTGGAGAATGGGACTCATTTCTAAGATAGAGTGAAGATGTGATGTGTTGTAGCTTAAAGACAATACTTGCGAGAGACAAAACATGGGTTAGTTTTTCTATTGCCTAGTCATTTCCAATTGTGAAATGGTATTGGTATTGGCTACTGTAAGTGGCCACTAAGTATACATACATCAGGCAAATATTTGGTGTATCATTTGGCAAGTAGAGGTTTGGGAGCTGTAATGAGAAACTATTCCGTGATGTTCCCCAAAACACAGGTGTTTTTCAAGAGCCAGTACTCTGGAAGGGGTTCAGCCCAGTAATGCTCTAGAGTCAGACATGTAAGAGAAACCAAAGTAGGCTTTCCAACCCGAGGCATTGTAAAGCTACATGTGCTTACCTTGCAGTAAACCTTCACTTTTTCTGTAGTTTCCATTTGCATTTCCATGGGGCTACTTTGAACCTGTAACACCCTTTCTTTGTGCTATCCTGCCAAGCATCCGTTCCCTCCTTCTGGCTGCATGTTGAGTGTAACAAGGAGTCTAGTCTTCCATGTTCCCTAGCAGGGGACTATAAAATTCAGCTCCTCAGAGAGGATTGGCTTGGATGTTCTGGTTGATTTTGAAGCTTGGTCACTGTGCAGTGTTCAAAGTAACTGAAATAGCACTGTAAATTAAAAGCGCCAAACTTGTAAGCTGGTTGAGATGCTGCTTTTCCCCCCCCCCATCCTACTCCCAAATAAGAGTTGTTAATGAGATGTTTGAGGAAGCATGCTTCCAGTTGTCTACTCCCTGAGACTCTGGGGAGAGGTATTTAAGCACTTGGCTTTCACAGCTTCTTTTTTTTTTAATGCTCTTTTTTTCTATAGCAGGAAATAATCTCTTTCGGACTTATGCAGACAGATGAGGCAGCTCCTTCACCTTGATTTGATCCTCAGATTCACCACCAGCCAGTACAGGAGACTTGTAGCTCCCAGCCAAGATAGCTGCATCTCCACTTCCTGTTCCCAGCCAGCCTTTCTGCTCTTGCAGGAGGTCAGAAGTAGGCAGCTTGTGACATGCTTTATTTATGCACACACCCTCCATCGTCTGTGTGGCATTGCAACTTGCTGCTTACTTTTCTAACGATATTAGGAGTCTGCAAGGTTAAAAGAGGCTGCAGGTGCCTACAACTATGTCATTGTCATAGTCTTAACTTTGGTTTGGTTTTGCAACTGAAAAGCCTACCAGCCCACTCCTTGCCCTTTCCAATTAAAATCAAAGTTTGCTCCACCCAAACCACTGTGGCTTCTTGAACACACAACTCAGTGGAAGGTTCTGAAGCTGTCATCTGGGAGTACTTTTACCAATTTCAACAGTCACCTGAGCTTTTAGCTACAGGTTTCTCAGGCTGGTGGCCCTAGAACTACACAACCAACAGTAAACCCTATTTATGTAGAACCATGTAGGGTTGTCAGTGACTTAGCACTTGCATCCCTTCCCTGTTCTTGGTATAGTGTGGAATTGCTACTCAAACTCCATATAGCTGAATGGACGGCACGAGGCCACATGGCTTCTGACCTGATAATGGTGGTGATGGCAATGCAGACTGCCTCTCCCCTTAGGAGCAAGCTTTCACTGTGGTTCTAGTTATGAGTTGAGTTCATGTAATAGCTTTGTAAGCTAGCAACTGGGCTGAGGACTGAAACCTGAGCTGCTGGTATTCTGGCTAAGGGATGGAACTTCCTTGAGCCTTGCTAGATATAGTACCACCTGCATGACTGAATCACAGAGCAGCAGCTACCCCAGTGGTCTGTCCCAGTGTAACTGTACCAGACACATTCAGGTATAGTTTCCTTTTCCTCTTCCTCAATAGACTGTGTACTGTGTGAAACTGTTTAGTGTTAAACAGGCACATTTCACCCCAGAGGAAGCGTCAGTGGTGGCTTAAGTGCTTGGGGAATCCTTAGGATCAAAGTGCTGTTACAATTAGATGAACTGCCACTATGACCAAGAAACTTTTAAAAAGCCATTCGTATGGGTCCCAAATGATTAATGCTTTGCTGTTCTCCTACTGCTAAAAACAAGAAAACAGTACATGGCCCATTCATATAAGGTTGGAGTTTTGTTTTTCTGAGATTAGTGTCTTTCTGTGTGTGATTTGCAAGCAAGTAAGAGTATTGTAGTGGGAAAAAGTGAGACTAAAGAAATGACAAGTGTCCTCAAGTAAACACTGTAAATTCTCTATAAAAAGAGAGCGGTTTCACACTTGTTTTCTCACATCCCTTACAGGAAATAGACAGACGGTTGGAAAAGAAACTGAAGATTACACAAAAGGAAAGGTAATGCTGATCTGTTGGTCTGAAACACTCTTGATCTAGGCTCCCCTGCCTGGAGTTGGACACTTGCAGGTTCAGAGAGTTGGCACAGGAGGGTAAATTACATTAGATGCATCACATCTAGTGGGTAACTAATCTTCAATTTGAGCTAAGAAATTGGGACCTTGCATTTGACAATGTCACTTTGTGGCACCTCTAATCAGTAGCAGCGTAGCTGAAACATCACTGGGGATCATTTGATTCCTGAAGTAGGGTATTCAAGAGCAGATATAGCCACATCTATAGAGCCATTTAAAAAAACAAACCAACAAAAAACCAAAACTGGGCAGTAGAATGAAGAAATGGGTGAAAGCCAAGTAACCCCTTCATGTACCACCCCGTTTTTGACCTGCTGTGCTCTGTCAGAGAGACTTCTGGGCCTGTATTCTGGCTTGGGCGGGTTATACAGAGGGAAAGCTCATACTTCATCCCATGCTGCCACAAACGTATCCCTCGTCACCGTTCTCAGTGACGTGAATTGGGTTTCTATCTTGCTGCTTACTCTACCCCCCTCCCCCCCCCAAAAGTCTAAACTTCTGATGAGCATCAGTTTTTGGTTCCGTTTTCTGGGGGCTCAGTAAGGACAAATGCCTAATGCACCAGAATTGCATTGTTGTGATTTTTAGGTGGGAGAGGGAATATACCAAAAATCTGTGAAGTTGGAGTTGTGGGGACATAATTCCAGAAAGGAAGGGGGGTTGGGCTGGAGATTGAGTATCAAATGCTGATGCATGCTGGAGGAAATCCTGAGATGACTTAAGTACATTTTCCTTACTACATCTTCAAATGCAGGTGCCTACATTTTTTTAAGCACTCAGGAATGGCTAGTTGCCTCTCGGAACTATAGAGTACTTCCTGCCAAAAGAATTCACAAGCTAACTTGGGACACCCCAGTTCAGAAACTTTTAACTTCCATTTTTAAGATGGGAACTGGGTAGCAAAAAACTAATCATTATCCCACCCAGTTGAAAGTGAGATTCTCTGGGCAGTGTCCTAGCACCCCCCCCCCCTTTTTTTTTTTTTAAAGGAGAGAAACCAAAGCACCAGGTCTGTCTTCTGCCCTCCTGCACATTCAATGTGAGTGGGAAAATCTCAAATAAGTATGCTCTCTACTACAGTATTGGAGTCGCAACTATAACAAGGTCTAATGGTTGCAAGACACCTCCTAGTCATAAAGACGGTATCTGTCTGGCAGGGCTCCCGATCCCAGCAGTTAACACTTTCTGTCAGTGGGATACAAATACTAATGAGATATTTGTGTCTTTTCTTAAACAGCAGAAAATCAAAATCTCCTCCCAAAGTGCCGATTGTCATTCAGGACGACAGCCTTCCCTCGGGTCCTCCTCCACAGATCAGGATCCTAAAGAGGCCCACGAGTAACGGCGTGCTTAGTAACCCCAACTCTGCGAGCAGACCAGCTTTTCCAGTAAAGTCTCTGGCACAGAGAGAGGCAGAATACGCAGAAGCCAGAAAACGAATTCTGGGCAGCGCAAGTCCAGAAGAGGAACAGGAGAAACCCATTCTAGACAGGTGAGAATGGCTGGAGCTTAACAGCAATTCTTGCTCTGTCCCTGAACTAACCCAGTAGGAAGTCCTTCAGCAAACAATTTCCTACTAATCGTAGTCCTCCAGAGGGAAAAGGAGCCATGCTAATACCTACTCTGTCACATAACATGCAGGATAAAACCCAATGAGCAGTGGGGGCATCCTGTTAGAAAATGTGATACAGTGTAGCTCCAATGCATAGAAATGAAAACAAATCCTTATTGGAAGCAAAGGTGTTTAGACACAGATCATGGGCTTTTAAACGCCTTCATCCACGACAAAGCCTTCTTTGACGTACCCAGGGGACTAGACAGCAGGAGCAGGTTGACTCTGCAAGGAAGGACTTGCCAGATTTCATACAAATATTTTTAATAGTAAAATAAAAGGATTAAAAATAATTCTGCACAAATCATAGTCTGTCTCCTCAGGGAGCGAAACCTTTCAACAAAATGTGACCGTTGACCCAAGCAAGGGGGCTGCCGAGCTAAGAGTCTTGTCTGAATATCAAGCTGAGCTCGCTAGCCTGACTCCAGTGGTGTGGAACAAGTTGAGTTTACATCCCCACAGCCTTGCTGCTTTATCACTGATTGGAGATTGGAAAGGGACAGACCGGTAGCTCCAGTGGCACTTTCCCTCCCCATATTGCCTGTTCTGCCCTGTCTTCTGATCTAAGTCAGATTGGCTCTGTATTCTGTATCCTTTTCCAGTGTATTCTCCAACTAAACATGACCTAAACTGGAGTCCTGTTTGAACAGACAGCAGGTCCCCTTTCCAAAGACCCAAGGACTTCAATTTAAAAAGAAAAGGGTGCTGCCTGGGGTAGAAAAAGGCGCATCATTGAAATGGCTCTCACAGAAGAGAGAAATGAGAGATGTTCCTAAAGAACATCCCTCAACAAAGCTGTTGGGAACAAAACCAGAGCAGGCTGATTCCAGTCGGGTAGAGTCGGGACTTGGACTTTGAAGTTACCTGGGTTTTGGCTGCCAAAGAGCAGGGCTTGGGGCAGTGGAGCGCTAGTCCATTCTCAGTTGCCTGTGAGGTCTTGCAGAGTGCAGCAGCAGCCCTTCCCAGAGCTCTTTCACCATGGCGGTAACTTTCCACTGAAGGACTCTTCCCTGTTGGGGTTGGAATTGCCTGGGGTAAGGTAGACGTATTACCACTTTCTAAGACTGATTTCTTTCCTGCAGGCCAACAAGGATCTCCCAGCCAGAAGATTCCAGGCAGCCCAATAATGTGATACGGCAGCCCCTGGGTCCTGATGGTTCACAAGGCTTCAAACAACGCAGATAGATATGGGCAAGAGATCACGCTGTCGAAAGCAGGGTCAGCTGCCACGGGTTGCACTGCCGTGGTGGACAAATGGACTTGAGCAGAGGGAACTACCTGGTTTACTTGCACTGTGATCCCTTTGCTCTGCCCACTGTGACCTTGACCCCCCATGCACTGTGACCCCCTGCTCCACCCACTGTGATTGGCACACGGATGAGGGCTGTCCCAAGTCACTGTAAAAGGAAGGGGGGTACGGTTAAGGACGCTGAACAGGTGCAGAGAGTTTGTGTGTGCCACTTCAGTTGAAGCTAGCGCCAGCAATAATGTTGATCATACTCATTAACCTGGGATTTCAAAGAAGAATGGGAAGCCTCCCCAAATGTGCATGTTGTCTCTCTCACTTCTGAGCGAGTTCTGTTTCAAAGGATTTTTGTTTGTAAATCAGATCAACTTTAAACCAAGTGCATGGGAAGGGTTTTAACTGTTTAGTTTGTTTTAACTGAGAGAGGTAGTTGATAGTGTTCTAAAAAAGGTGTATCTAGGAATTTCCGCAATATAATGGCTAGGATTTGGCAAGCTTAGCTTCTTGTTCTATATTTCCACTACTGCCAAGCAAATGGAAGGGGACTTCCAGGTACCTGGGCTTTCGAATTGCCTTGGCCCCAGAAACCAGTGGAGTCCAATGGCCTAGTTCACTTTCTGCACCTGTCCTAAGCTTGGCTAGTTTTTCTGCTGGCTTGAGGAAAAACTTAGTAATACATTTCTTGTATTTGGGGAGAAGGGAATGTCGACAGATCCCATGGAGACGCCTACTGCCTGCATGCTGCTTCCAGCAGAGAAAGCAGGGTGAAGGAACAGGGCTCTGTTGCCCTAGGTTTACAAGCTAGGAATAGACTAGTTCAATGCTGTACTGGTCCGCTCCGGTTAGTGCACAGAAAACACGGTAATGAGCCTGGCTCTGTGCAGCATGGGCTTGTCGGAAGGCTGACGTATGGCAGGAGGCTGGGCAACCACTGCGCCAAAGGTTTGAACCCTAAGTGGCTTGTGATGGGCCGATGGCTCATGGTACAATTCCAGTGCTGTACTTGATGCATTTACTTCTAGAAATCATAGACCTCGGGAACAAACCACGGTCAGTAAAGTTTGGAAAAAAAATTCCCTGTTTCCATGCATTGGTGGTTACAAATGGCTTTCCGCTAAGCTCTGTCCTCCAGCCCCAAAAACAGAAAGGGGTCTGAGGAAGGGTTCTTGGCCATGGAAGAAAAATTTAAGGTACCACCAAATCAGCTGTTGCAAGCTGTCAAATATAGCTACTCCATTGCTTCTCCTGTTCCTTATACTGTCTTGTTGCATTGTCTAACTGTGTATTAGACAACAAGGAAGCTGATCACCTCTTAATATTAATTGTCTCAAGGGATTAGATGAACACTAAAGCTTCCTTCTGCTGGGGCAACAAGAATGTATCTTGTATGCTGGAAAAACTCCAGAACTAGAGATGTCTGAGCATGTTGATAGGATCTGTTACTGTAGACTTCCCGTGTGGCATAGAAACAGACTAATTTTCTGTGACAGCAGCCAGAGGCCGAGAAGGACCATGGGCTAGTCTGCTTCACTGTGTTTCCAGAAGCTGCCTTTCCACACAGTTGGGTTTTTGGAGGATGTGTTCTGTACAGGTGCAATATGACATGGGCCACTGTTTGTGCTTGATAGGTTGAATACTGGGCACCTGCACCCATCTCCTCTGGCCTGAAAGGCAGTGGCTGTACCGAACCTCCGCCTACAGTGAGTTGTATGGGAGATTCCCGTACAGTAAACCAAGACGTGTACTGAAATACAGCAAACAATTGGTCAAATAAACTACCTGTGTACAAAAGCTGAAATCTACTAGAACGTTGATCTTTTAACTGACTTTCTTTTCTGTCCTGCCCTCCTGCGATTCCCTAAATCAAGTGAACCCTTGGATTACCTTTTTTTTTTTTTTTTTTTTTTTTTTTACTCTGCTGTAATCAGAGAGGTGGGCACAGCTGTACAGATGTCCCATTAGGCCTGCAGTCGGGCTCAAGTCCTTATGGTTTTAGCAGACTGTAATCTGATGTTTACCTAATTTCCTCTCAGGTAGGGCTTGGAATGTGCTGCATGAGCACCTGTACACGCCACTAGTAGCTGCTTCACAGGAAACATCTTTTCCTCTCGGCCGCAAGGAGAAACCGATGGGAAGAGTAGCTGGATGGGGGAGGGCAGAAGAGAAGAGGATGGGAAAAGACATTAGCAATAACTCTGTAGTCACCACGCCTTTCCTTAATCATTAAAATAGCTATTACTTTGGTGGGCCAGCTGCTGGCAAAAGCCTCCCGATGTAGCTTCTGATCTCTTGCCAACGTTGGGACAACAGTATCCCTTTCCTGCCACCTGGTATCCTGCATATCAGGGGGCTAACGTCCTTGCTAGCTGCTCTTAAGACAAAATCAGGTTCTCCAGTATCAATCTCCCATAACTAATATAAGATTATTTGGGGGGAGCTAACCAGAGCACCCCTGTCCAGTTTATTCATCCTTATAGCATGGTCAGTCAGGATGCTTCCAACCTGCGGGCGGGGGGGCAACGTTCCTGGGGTAACCTGCCACTAGGCCCCCTCTTCCAGGTGGACAGTAGGTCAGTGATCCTGTCCAGAAATCAGTGTTGGGATAAGTCAAAGGCCCTGTTTGCAGAGGGGCTAGAGCTCTTGTTCTAATACACGTTTATAGGGTTTTTTGTGTGTGTTCTTAGGGGCACTTTATGGTTCTCTGTGTGTGTGTGTGCGCGTTTGTGTGTGTATTCAGGTGGTAAGAAGTGCAAAGCTGTGCGTGTCTGCCACAGGACCCACAGCTGCCTGTCTCTCCATGGAAGTGCCCCTAAGTATGCAGGAAAACATTTTATAAATTGTATTTTAAATAAATGTGTTAAACTTTTTAAAATGCCGTTTTATTTTTTCAAACTACTGTGCGCGCCCTCTTCCTGGAGCGCCCCAGGGCTAAATTGGGCTCTAGAAGCCGCCCCGGGGGAGTTTACAATCTAAATTGGAGGCACAACACCAGGAGGGGAGGAGAAGGGGTTGTGAATAACTGTCGGACATGGAGAATTTATTCCTGCTGAGTGGGTTGAAACTGCTTGACTCCTATATAGTCTCCTTGTTGTTTGGGTTTCTATAATATGCTTTTAATGTACTGGGCAGGTCATTGAAATAGGGTCTCCTCCCATGTATGTGAAAACTACTTGAATGAAAAGGGGTGCTCTCTGCCCTCAGAAAGCAGTGTGTTAGGAGTGGAGGGATGCAGGCTCTGCTATTAAGGAGGGGGAAGTAAGCAAGCACTAGAAATGAGCTACTGCTACCTTGCTTACCTGGACAGGTAATCCCAGCAAAGTCACTGGTAGCAATTACCGCAGGGATTATAAATAACCATGGGTGGAAGACAGGATGGTTCATGCAGTTGTCATGGATCCTAGTCAGGCTCTCTTCATGTGATCTAGAGTGGAGTCTCCAAACTACGGCCTGGGGACCGGACCCAGCCCGTGGTGTCAATTTGTCCGGGCCCCAGCTGAGGAGGGGTCGTGGCAGCAGCCGGAGGAGCAAAGGGGGGGGGGGGGGCACAGCAGAGGCGTGAGGAGCAAAGGGGGGGCCATGGCAGCAGCCCGTGAAGCCCCTTAAAAAATCTAATGGCCCTCATCTCAAAAAGTTTGGAGACCCCTGCCTACAGGAAAGTGAGAGCCTCTGTAATGGGTTAAGCAAGCAAAAGTCCTAAGGCACCTTGTACTAATCAGAAACATTTCTGTAGCCTCCTGAACCCTCTTGTCACTTCCACAACAAACAGAGCAGCCTTCAGTGGCTCCTTTACAACTTGTGATTTGGACAGCAGGGTGGGTGGAAAGCTGCCTCTCTTCTGCAGAACACACTGCACTTCTCTTTTGAGGTTCTCCTAAATCAGTTCTGTGCAATTCCCAGGCTGTGGGGATGGTGGCGCAAACAGTCTGATGAGACTTCAGTGAACTGAGCACTAGGGAGCATTGTGTGCACATCCCTGAGTGGAGGGAGATGAGTTTTCCTCCTATCATGTGACCTCAAGGACAGGACTTGTCAATCACCATATATTTAGATATCCTACTACATCACATCCTCCAGCTTCGCTGGTGCACTCAAGCTTAAGAACAAAACCAGCTCTTTTACAATGTTGTGCCCTATCTATAGAAGGTGTGGCACAATTTAGATTTCTCCAGAGCTCAATTCACTGGGAGAGAAGGCAAAAGATGTGATTTCTATAGAGAACATCAAGGCTGGACCTACAAGGAAATTGGGCACAGTTTGAGATTAGTCAGGTTTACACCAGTTTCTTCAGAAACTGGGGATTAGTTGGTTGGTGCCACAGCGTCGTAGAAGAGACTGTTTGCTAGGTACCTACTCCTAGGAGCAACCATAAAACAGAACTAAGCTCTCCTTTGTGGAGCTTTGTTTTCACTCCTTGTAGTGCTGTTTGGAGGACATAATTGCTACCCCTCGTCCCATACACTGTATCCATGGTAACCCAGATTCTGTTCACATAGTCCAACTACTGAGCTGGGGTTCAGGGGCAAGAGAAGGGCAGCAAGTAGGATATTTTATTTCCTGCTGTAAGAACTCTCAGTGGAAGCTTTAGAACAGGATTTCATGGGTGTCTCAGGAGTTCAGACTTGCCTTTCCTGCTGCAAATGTGTGTTACAGTAATGCCTAGATGCAGAATGTAGTGGGGCAAATCTTCTGGAGTGGGGCAGTGGAGTTATTGGGAAGTAAAGGAGAAATCTCTCTAGGATGAGAGAAGGACAAACAATGCCGCTCAGGATGGCGTAGAAGCCATTGGGGCTGCCCAGGAGCCATCCAAGAAATAATACACAACCACACTCAGCCATTCATGTGAAGAACTATCAATGTTCATCCATTTATAAAGCTTGGAAATTCTCAGACAAAACAGCAACTCCCCTCAGTTCAAATCACATGCAGCTAGGAAAGAAGCAGTTGAGTCATTCAACACCACCCCATATAAGCTCTAAGTTTGCAGGGCAGGGGTTCCCCTAGTCAGTTCCCCTTTGCAATCTCACTTCCAGCTTCTTTCCACAATCCACATCCCATGTAGCTTTACCTTCAGCCTGAACAACCACCAGACAACCTTAAGTCTGACTCTAAATATTAAGGTACCATATAAGGCTTCTTGTGATGCATGGATAAGGTGATCAGAACACAGTAATACGTTCTGTGATGTCCTATTTATTAAACATTCATCTAAGCCAACCTACCAGTTATCCCTGCTGGTCCCTTTGCCAGTTTAATTACAGGGCTTGCTTCTAGCATCAACGCCTTCTGACCTGCATGGTCCTTGGAATTGCTCATCAGTGCTCACAATCTCCTCCCTTCTTTGATGACTCAGTGCTCACAGGGGCTTGGGAATGCTTTGATGGAGCCTTGGCAGCTTCCATTAGCTCCCCACCTCTGCTTGCAACTGGGAGCTGGTTCCGGGAATGTTTCACAGAGGGACTGAGTTTAGGGGAAAGCTTGGCTGACACAGCAATATCCCCAAAAAGAAAGTCCCTTGGAACTATCTAGGGTGATTCAAAGCCTGGGGAGGGCTGGTATGGGGGGGGGGGAAGAACCTGGCAAACGACATTAACCCCCTTGACTCCGCAGTGCCAGGATTCCTTGATGCTCTAATGGATTGAACTGCTGTTGGGGTAAATGATGATCCTGGTCCCCTAGAAATCTGTGTTAAAACTCCCACTGCTTCAACGGGGGTGGTTGTGAGGCCAGATCCTGGGAGCTGACAAAACATTCAGCTCCTACTGAAGTCAATAGTTGAGTGTGTTCAGCACCTTCCCCTGTCTGGCCCTACAAATCACATCTCCCGTGGACAGTGTGTTTACAACTGAGGAGTGGGATGCATCTGAAAATAAGACTTAGCTACATTGGGCCTGCTCCTGCTCCCACTGAGGTCAATGGACATTTGTTTCAAATGGTTTGTTTGTTGCTTTAAAAAAAATCAGAGACAACAGAATAGTTTTCCCCAATACTTCCACTGCTTGCATCTGATGAAGTGGGTATTAGCCCACGAAAGCTTATGCTTCAATACTTTAGTTAGTCTTTAAGGTGCCACAGGACTCTGTTACCTTTCCCCAATATGGCCATCAACATCCCAAAGGGAAACTACACTACAAAATGTAGCCATTACAATGCCAGACAAACAGGACCCAGGCATGGTCCTGCTGATAAAATACTGTCTTAGGGACTTACCTGGCCCCCATTACCACAGTACCTGAGCTCCTCACAAGCTTTAATGTATTTTCACTGTGAGGCAGGGCAGGGCAGGGCAGGGCAGGGCTATTATACCCATTGCACAGATCAGAACTGAGGCCCAGAGTGGGGAAGTGTCTTGCCCAAGGTCATGCGGGAAGGCTGCGGTGGAACAAGAAACTGAGCATGGGTCTTGTGAACGACCCTGATACCTGCGCCATCCTGCCTCTGCTTTCAACACACCTGAATGGGAGGTGGGAACTGCCCCTGCCATAGAGTCCATAAGAGAAAAGCTCCTCGAGACGCTCTAGCCTGCAGGCTCTGCCATAGAGTCAAGGGGGGGAGGGGGAGAGCTCCCCGGGACGCTCTAGCCTGCAGGCTCTGCCATAGAGTCAAGGGGGGGGGGAGAGAGAGCTCCCCTGGACGCTCTAGCCTGCAGGCTCTGCCATAGAGTTCCCGCGCTCGTGCCCCTCCCCGCGGGTGGGCGGGGCCGCGACGGCCCCGGATGTCCGGGTCCCTTCCCGCCGAAGATGGCGGACAGCGATTACGAGTCGGTGCTGTGCGTGAAGCCGGAGGTGCACGTGTACCGGGTGCCGCCGCGGGCCTCCAACCGCGGGTACAGGTGAGCCGTGCCCCCGGCCCGCCCCTCCCCCGACGGGGGCCGCGGGGGGACACAATTGTCCCGGACCTCGGGGGCAGGAGCTGTCCCCGGGCTCGGGCCTCCAGCGGCGCCTCCGGGCTACCCCTGGGCGGGTCTCGTCCGCTCCGCGTGGCCGGGCTCAACGGGGCCCCACAGTCCACTGACAGCAGCGTCAGCCTGGCTGCGCCCGCTCCCGTCAGACCTGCGCTGGGGTCCCCCCCCGGCGCGCTCCCGTCAGACCTGCGCTGGGGTCCCCCCCTGGCGCGCTCCCGTCAGACCTGCGCTGGGGTCCCCCCCCGGCGCGCTCCCGTCAGACCTGCGCTGGGGTCCCCCCCGGCGCGCTCCCGTCAGACCTGCGCTGGGGTCCCCTGGTGGGGTTCAGGGCCGCGCCGCCGCCTCGGCGCGCTCCCGCGAGAAACGGGCCCCATGGACAGATGGGGAAGTTGAGGCGCAGCGGTGACGTGAACGGCGCCGCCTCCCCCTCGCTGTCCGGTGAAAGCGCGAGAGGAGCGCGCGACTCCCGCCCGCCAGTCCCGGCTCTCACCGATTCCTTCCCTCAGAGCCCAGCCTGCTGGGCAGCTGCTGCTTCCAAGGGGGGGCTGCCTTTGCAATTGTCTTCAAACCTGCTTTGGAGGACAGGTCTGCCGCTCTTTGCCATGGCAGGCTGAGCTGAGGACAGCGGCATTAGGTGGTGAAGATCGCAAATGGGTTTTCAGCTGACCGAGAATTGGGCAGAAAATCCAAGAAGGGAGGTTAAGCAAGTAGAAAGATCTTTCCAAAACAAATCTACTTATTAACCTGCAAGTGCCTGGCCTGGATTAAGTAATGGAATTTGCTTGAGTCATAGTTATAGCCTGCTCCTCAGCTTTGTTTCATTTGCCTGTTATGTCCTGCTATAATCATGCCACTGATCCTTCAAGCTGCTTCATATAGGCAGAGCCCTATGGGCTTCTGTGCTGGTGAAAGGGCCTCCCTGAGCGGAGCAGCTTGCAAGATCAGGGTCTTAATATGATAAGCTTTTTGGGGCAGGACTTTTCTCCTTTTGTAGGTCTGTAGAGTACCTACTGCTCTAGGGCAGAGACTTTTTATTCTGTGTACAGCACAGAGCAGAAGGGAGCAGCGACCTCTGATTTAGGTTACTATGGCCTAGTACAGTACAATTGATAATTGTAGCAGAGTAAATTCCTTTATGGCACCCTGGGCACTACTTCAGTACAAAGAGTGATACTAGAGGGAGTTTTGAAGACTTAAGATTTGAGAGACTTTTCTGAGGTTAATAGTGGTTTTCTCCCACAGAGCTGCAGAGTGGCAGCTGGATCAGCCGTCATGGAGTGGCAGGCTGCGGATAACATCCAAGGGGAAGATGGCTTTCATTAAACTGGAGGATAAAAATTCAGGTAAAGGGAAAGCCACACAGCATTCATGTGCTTTAGACATAAGGTTTCTCTTCTCCTTTTCCTTCAGGCAGGCCTGTCCAGCCTTGTTAGCTATTGTCCGGAATGATCTTAAAGAGAAATGTCCAGTGCTGGAACCTGAAAGATCCCAGATGTATGGTTACTGGGTACCGGAGTGTTTTTACAGGCTGGAATGGGGCTAAAGCCAAAGAGGCTGCCTGCTCCGTAGGCTTCTTCCTTTCCCTAGACAGTAATTCTTTGGAGGGGGTTCCCACTCACCGTGCAGCTTTGCTGTGGGCTTTTATGCTCCTTAATCTTGTGCAGTGCTTGGCCCCCGCAATAGGTGCCTTGGAGAAAAACTCACTTGAGTAATAGGATTGTAATTGGAGCTGTCGTCTTCCCCATGGGGCAGAATGACTTCATATGGGTGCTGAAAAATGCCTTGGAAGCTAATAAAGAGGCTGGGGAGATAGAAGCCTTACAAGTATCTCCAGTGTGAAGTGAGTCAGGTGTGTGCTCTTGATAAAAACCTGCAGGTCAACAACTGGGAAAACCTGTCTGGCTCTAGCCCGTGAAGTCCACGGTAAACTTTCCATCTGTAGCCCTAGCCCAATAATTCTCCTCCTCCCCAGAGGGAGGCAGCGAGCCCTTCCTGGGTAGTGGATGTTACCCGCAGAACCTTAGATATAGCTTAGATTAAGCTACGGTGGTTTAACGATGTGGTGCTTTTGTGTTCATAAAGCAGATATGCAGACAACTGTGTGAGCAGAGTATCCTGGGACATACACTTCTGCTAGGCTGGGGTGTTCGTTATAATTATTCCATCTCCCCAAGCAGGGACCTTCATTACTGCAGCCCTCACTCTGGGTGATGGGAACTCCAAGTGGCTGCCTCTGGAGCCCCATTGTTTTCCCAACATCAAGCTCAGGTCAGAAAGGGATTGGTCACTGAAGAGAAACTGAGTTCTCTCTCTCCCCTCCCCACCCCCGATTGCCTGGGCTCCCTGTCCTTGCCCTTGCAATGTCCTTGGCCCCTTTTTCTCCCAGGATTTCCTGTGTGGCCGTGCACTGCTCCGTTACGTTTCTTGAGATCAGCCGAGTAGCCCAGTAAGTGCGTTCATTCTGGGTCAGTAGCTGTGCTAGAAGAGACTTGTTATCTGAGAGGCTGGAAAACTCAAGGGGTCTTGGTCTAAAAGAGGAAATGTGGTTGAATTGTTAGAACCCACAGTGAGGATCCCTTAGATCCTGGGGATAAAACCTACCACCCAGGAGTATTGTCATGCTTAATTCATTGTGTGGAAAGTGCTGTTCCCTTATGTATTGTATCCTGATGAAGAATCCGAGAACACTGGTGTCTTGAACTATTGTGTGTTTCCTACTCTTGTTTCTAGGAGAACTTTTTGCCCAGGCACCTGTGGACCAGTTCCCTAGCATCGCTGTAGAGGGTGTGACAGATTCCAGCAGATATTTTGTCATCCGGATTGAAGATGAAAGTGGTATGGGCGGTGTTCAGATCACTTTTCTTCTGCATACTGAGGCACACAAGTCTAGGGGAATAAGTTTCTTTAGCAGGTTTTCATTATTATTATTCTGATGTCAAGGGTTTTGATTTGAAAGGGATAAATATACATTACATCTAAAGTACAGCGTAGAAGTGTAGGGCAGTGGATTGCACAGGAGATTGGTAATGAGAGCAGGAGCATATCAGTCCAGATCCATCTTAAAGACAATAATGATTAGAAATTGTTACCGTCAGCCTCCTGAATGAAATGAATTATTTGTGTGCACTAGATCGGATTGGAAAAACTTCCACAGGACCATGTTACAGTGGAAATTGCAGTTCCATGAAAATTGAAACTCTTCATGAAATCATGTCAATTTTTCCAAAATTTAGTTTTGGTGAAAAAACAAAATAAAAGTTCTGACTGTGTCAAAATGTCCCATTTCCACATCCGTGGTGCCAAAAACTTCAGTGTTTTGTTTAGAAATTACTTTTCATTTTGAATTTTTTAACAATTTGTGTTCTATGTAATCTGTAATACAAATCTAAACGGAAATAGTTCTGATCAATCCAAAGCAATTGTTTCCTCAAAACTTTGGGACCACAAACTGCAGGTGGGTGTGGTGGCGACAGGGCACCCAAAGAAAGGCCTTTACTAGGGACTCTGATTTACTTGTATTGCCAAAGCATCTAGAAACACTAGTTATAGACCAGGGCCCCCATTGCGTAAGGTGCTGTACAAACACAGGACAAACCCAATGGCAAAGGTCAGGAGGTTGCTGAGGTGCAGCGAGATCTCACTAAACAGTATCGTCTTGTGGTGAAGTGTTCATGTCAGATATCTAATACTGCCGCCACTTCCCTTCTCCAACCTCGGAGGGGGGGAAAACTAGCCTTTAGCCCAGATGATCTTGGGACACTCCTGGCACTAGTAAGGTCCATCTTGAAAGCCAGCTTTCGCATCTTCATTTGGGATAAATTGGAAACATTGCTCAGCGTTGTTGGCTAGATGGGCCCGTTGATCCAACTACCCTGTAGAGGAGAAACAGACTGCGCCCGGCTGGCAGGCTGAGCAAAGGCAGAGGCTGGGATGAGAAATAGAATTCAGCTATTAAATACGAGTCCTAGGAGAATGGCAGGACTAAGAAATGTGTGAAACCACAATGCAGGGAGAGCGAGCGTCTCCTTTTCACTCGTGGAGGGTTGTTAATTTGTTACTGAACCCAGCATTCGCTCTCCTTTGTTCCCCAGGGCGCCGTGCGTTTATCGGAGTTGGATTTGTAGACCGCGGGGATGCTTTTGACTTCAACGTAGCCATCCAAGATCACTTCAAGTGAGTTTTCTTCTCGTCCTTTGCTCGCTGGGCTGGGTCGCTTCTGTGGCATTCACACCATTGTAGGGGTTCACCGAAATTGCTGCAGTTGGAAGCTGTTCACTCTCGACTCACGAGGGAGGGGAAGCATGGTCAGGGGATTGTTACAAACAGGTCCTGTTGAGCCAATTTGGTTCCCTTCTTTATACAGCGAAACAAATATGGAACATT
The DNA here is from genome assembly GCA_032164245.1 of Sternotherus odoratus. Classification (NCBI taxonomy): domain Eukaryota; kingdom Metazoa; phylum Chordata; order Testudines; family Kinosternidae; genus Sternotherus; species Sternotherus odoratus. The sequence goes on along the minus strand of JAVMKO010000018.1, from coordinate 13,376,173 downwards.
TTTGTCTTGCCAAAATTCCCCCCCCCCCCCATAGAGGGAGTAATACTGATCCCTGCTGAGCCCTTACTTGCCAGCCCACGTGGCTTCCTCTCTGGCTGCTGTTTCCCCTTTGTCTCCCTCCTCCAAGTGGCTGGAGGCTATTTTTGTTCTCCTCCCATGGGCAGAAGATTGGGTGAGCAGCCACCTCTGAGAGGCTTGAATGTAGTTCTGACTGCTAGCAGTCAATGAGGTTGTGTACTAGCCCAAGGAGGTTATTTGCTCCTTCCTGCACTGTGGGCCTGTCCGGATGAGCAGAGCAGTGAGAAAGCGACTGATCTGCTGTCCCTGGCAGGCGTCGGACATGCAGGCTCATTCAGTTGGGCTGCTGTCATGAGGAACTGCAGGAGTAGCTTTCTCTGCACTGCATCACTGTGTGTTACTGCAGCTGGCTAGTCCTCAGGCCACATAAGCCTATTGAAAGAGCCACTCCTGCACTCAGGCACACTTTAAAAATGTACTTGGTAACATAGCCCCTTAAAACAGCCGGTTGGTTTTTTGCACACTTTCTTTTCTGCCCGTTACCATGGGTATCCACCGAGCTGCTTTCAGGAATCCACCCAGGTCCGATTCGTTTAAAGGGACAACTCAAAATGGCCCCTGTCATGCTGTCCGGAGGAGTTCGTGGCTGAGAGTGCTGACCTCAGGGCACGGTGGCGTGTTCTGTAATTAGATTTCACCAAGCCAGTAACCAATGTGAATTGATGCACGATTACAGTCTTACCATGGAGTCACAGACCGTCCCCTTGGGCACCCTAGTCTATCTTGCCCCCCAGGCAAGCTGGATTTAGTGACAGCCGGTGGCCATACGTCAAAGCTCACAAAAGATTCAAGTTGCTTCCAGTCCCAAGAGACCAGTCACCTACCCCAGGTCAATTTGTACCTGAGATCTCGCACCCAAACCAACGCTTGTAGCCAATCTTCTAGTAAACTAAGGATTTATTAACTAGGAAAAAGAAATGAAGGATTTACAGCATCTTTTACACAAAGGCATTAGTCTGTGGTTTCAAAAGGTGACAGAGTTGTAATAATCTATCAGCACTGAATGTATTTTAGGGCTCACCCAGGTTGACTCTGGGAATCTCTGCTTTTGGTTCCTATCTCCAGCCCTGTGAGAGTCAGAATATTTTCTTGTGTCCCTATTTTATCCCCTTCTTCCAACTTTCAAGCTGATGGGCTGGGTTTTCTTGTGCATGGCACCTTCATGGGCATGTGAGGGCCCCTTTTACCAAGTCTTTGTATCCTGATGTTCCACAGTGGCCCATTTAGTTTTGACAGCCCTTCTTGATGGGCAGTCGACCATTCCTCTGGGCTGGTTTCACAAGTTGAGAGTAGTCATTTTTATAGCTATAAAGAAAAACTTGCATATCTTCTTATAGCCTGGGATACAGACATGACCAGTTCAATTAATGCACGCAGGAACTTACAGGCATCCCATAGAGCAGGCCTGCACAACTCAGAAAGCAGCGAGGGCCATATTACTGCAAAAAAAACCCAAAACATCCAGATGTGGGACGAAAAGCCCCGCCCTCGCCCCACCCCCATCCACGCCACTGCTTGGCTTGCCCCACCCCTACTCACCCCCCGCGGGCCGCACAGTGAGCCCATGCGGGCCTCATGTTGTGCAGGCCTGCCACAGAGACTAAACACATTCTTACAAGTCTAACACCTATCTTGACCAATACTGACATACAGGTGAGCTGGTCTGGTTTCCAGCTTGACCTACAGTCTTGGCAAGAGCTGGCACTTGGTCTGCCCGCGTCCCAGCCCCAAGTGAGACTTCATAAAAATAAGTTGTCATAAACCCTGGTGATTGAGCTGAAAAATACACCGCATAAGTAGGTTGGTTTCCCCCTGTGGAGTGTGCATTCCAACCAACGCAGTGTTAACAGCAGAGCTGTCTGAATAGTTGAATGTTTTTTTGGTTCAGTGACCAAACCAGGGGATTGGAATTAAGTTAATTTCAAACCGAAAATGAATTTTTGTGATTTCTCATTGAAACCAAAAAACTGAAGAAAGTTTCTGTCAAGCAGAGACCATCCTGTTCAAAGCAACGGTTTTGGAGCCATCGGTTTTGATTTGTTTCAAAACGAACTGTTCTGACATTTCCAGGATGTCTGTTGGCAGAAACTCTTTGCTGAATTTGACAAGTAGTTTGGTGCCCCCCAGATGCATTCTTTGGCAAACAGTAAAAATGTTGCTCAGCTCTAGCTGACAGCCCAAAAGTGAAACTGATTTTAACTGACTGGGCCCAGAGAAAAGCAAATAAAAAACAAATTGGATTTTTAAAATTCGTGGTTAGGACTATGCTGGTAATGTAAGAAAATCAGCTTGTTTCCAATGTGGATTTGAAATGGGCTGCATTCCTTGTAGCAATCCTGCACTTAGCCACGAGCCACTCTCATATGTGCTCTGTCCTCATTTGACACCTTTCGTTTCCCCCCACACAGATGGGTTAAACAGCAGAGCGAGCTTGCAAAACAAGCCCAGAACCCAGATCAGGGACCCAAACTAGACCTGGGCTTCAAGGAGGGCCAGACCATCAAGCTGAACATTGCGGTGAGATGCTTTTCTTGGTTAGTCTGCTGCTTCCACCAAGTAAAACTTCTCCGGCACTCTCCTTAGAGGCAATCCCAGCGTTCATCTCACCATCTGTAGTTCGGTGGTAGTCTATTGTTTGAGACACATGGAAGCTCACCTTTACAGGTGCGTACGGCTGGCTTACCGGATACCTGCCCTCTTCGAACGATCCGTCTGGCTCTGCCAAAGCCAGGTAGTTTATTGGTTGCAGTGTCATAGCAGTGTGATGGAGTTTAGCTAAAATTCCAAGAACCCCGTGCCCAGTCGCGCCAACGTGTCAGATGGGTTTTAAAAAGGAGACACATGGGGAATGTTTCAGACCATCTCCCCATTCTCTTTTGCTAAATTCAGGTTTTGTAATGGGGAAAATGACTTGCTTTAGCTAGTGAAGGTAGCCAAAGCCTGCAGCTCTCCTGCCTTCCTCCCTCACCACTCTCTGGCTGGGCTGCAGCGGGGAAGCATGGGAAATCTGGTTGCAGGAGGAATGGTAGCATAATGTGTGTGTGGGGGGGGGGGAAGAGGTGTTGGGTCCCTCTCCACAGAGGGTGGGCGTCTGTGACCCCTCCCAACTACAGAACTGGGCTCTAGGCTCATGCATTTGGCGCTGGAGGTCTCTGGTGATGGCCAAGATGGTAGTGGGACTTCAAAGGGAAGCAGCCTCTCTCCTGCCCTGCCCCCGGACTCCGCTGATTCTTTGAGGCTGCTGAGCACAGCAGACGTAAGCGACTTCCCATGAGCAGTAATAATTGGAGACAGTCGTGCCAAAGCACTGCCTGATACTCACAACAGCTGCATGAAGCTGACATGACAAGTTGTGTATATTTCATTTCCCCTTAGAACATGAAGAAAAAAGAAGGCGCCGCAGGGAACAGCAAATTGCGCCCGGCAGGGCCGGGGGGCCTCAGCCTGCTCCCACCCCCTCCTGCAGGGAGATCTCCTGCTCTGATCCCTCCTCCGGGGGAACAGCTTCCCTCGTGCCCTGCAGCCGCCCAGCCAACAAGCGTTGCTGACACAGGTCTGTGTTCAAACTTAATTTTCTTTAGGTCTATTTATACCTGCCAATGCTTCTTATATGGTGCCCATTACCATGGTATTTGGGAGCTTCTGTAGGCATTTCTATGGCGCTTCTAAGCAGTGTGAGAGACGTCAGAATTACCTCTAGGAAAGACACATCCCTTAAGCCAGTTCCTTTCACTGACAGGCCGATTCCTTCTAGTGGGAATATGATTTCTATGCTGTTTAGGGAGACGTTTGTTTCGAGAGGTGCCTTGTGTGATCTGTGGACATTCAGGGTCAGGCTGGCAAGTTTATGCCATGATTGCAGAACTCACTGGATCCTACACCTTTCCCCAGCCTCACAGGATTCAACCTGGCCTCGGTCAGCTGCAGCATCCCAAATGAGTGTAGCCCATGGTGGGGAACGCAGGGAGAAGACTGCCCCTCGGGTAACTCATCCCTGGGCCATCCAGGGCTTTGAAGATGAGAAGAAAGGTCTTGAACTAATCCTAGAATTCGACCCACAGCCAATGCAAGGGGCTAGTGTAATGTGTTCAAGAGTTTTTAACTTCAAATGGTGAGCTGCTCACCTGCTGAAGTCTTTAAACCGGGATTTGAGGACTTCAATAGCTCAGACAGAGGTTAGGGGTTTACTACAGGAGTGGGTGGGTGGGATTCTATGGTCTGTGTTGTGGAGGATCTCAGACTAATGATCATAATGGTCCCTTCTGACCTTAACGTCTGTGAGCATCCAGATATCACCCTGCACCAACCCCACGTAAAGTAGTATAGTGCTGATGGGACAAACGCATTGATCACTTCAGTGTTGTAAGGGACGGGCGGCTGAAAACCCTTTTGACGCATCTTTAGTGGGGCTCAACACTGGAGAAGCTGACCGGCTGTGTAGCTAGATCGAAGCAGACTCGAGAGAGGGAGCTGACAAGGCGAACGAGATCAGGCAGCAGCTCTGATACAATCAGACTAGTTGAATCATCGTCACCCAGCAATCACACTGGTGGTTCCGTGGTGAATGGAAACCACATATGTTACCCGCACAAATTCTCTATCCCTTCCACACTATAGGGACATACACCTTTACCCAGTTCCTAGGGCTCAAGGTGAAACCCTGTTAATTTGTACAGCCACCCTTACCCAATTCCTAGGGCTCAGGGCACATCTTCCTGCGGGTTGGCAGGATCTTTAGCCGCTGAAAGAGCCTCACACAGTAATATTCTTATCCTCTATCTATTGACAATTCCCAAACAAATAGAATACACAAGCTAAACACACAGTATCATGCTCACCAATCCTGGGACAGGCAAGCAGGCTTCCCCTGTATATGACAAGCAAGGTCAGTCTCTGGATCTTAGCTGCTGCACCTCAGGGTCAGAAAAGTCCTGGCAGCTTTTATCTTAGGCTGGGTCTTGGAGGTGAGTTCTTTTCCTCAGGGGTTCCTTATCTCCTTTGGTCTTCTTCCAGCCCTTCTCCTCCTTGCTTCTGGTATTTTTCTGATCTTCTTCTCCTCGGCTTCTTCTTGAGTCTTGCTTCTTTTAACCAATTATCTTCGTATAATTTTACTAACCAATCCTAACAAAATGACCTAACCAATCCTACCCCACCACCTTCGCTGATTGACACCTAGCACAATTAATTATACAGGAGACAGAAACCTTTTCAAACCAGACAGAGATCACAGGTCAAACAATAGGAAAGTGTCCTGACAATGCTTTATCTGGTGACAGTGAGAACTATTAGGGCGAGTCCTCCTCTCACAACCTGGTGTGAGTCTTTTTAATACATTTTAGATGGAATGTGAGGATGTGACTCCAGGGCTGCAGCTGATGGCTGCTGCATCTTCAGTCTGGCTGCAGAAGGCGGCTTTGGTTCAGGCCTCCAACATGGCTACAGAAAAGCCGGATAGTTACACATAGACTAGGCAGGCCCAGTCCTGTCATGGCAGAAGTTAACCTAAAACTTCCTCTTTCCCCTCAGACGTTGCAGCCTTCATTTAGCACAGTGACGGAAGAGAGGCTAAAACATCAGCGTAGGCGCCAACAGGGGTTTCTGTCCTGGCCAGTCATAGTATCTGTGTGGCATTATCTGTGGTTTCTGATTGTTACCACCTCCTCCTGGCTTGCATCTGCCTGGATTATAAACATCACTTCCCTTGGGAGCTCCTGCACATACCTTGAAATGGCAGGCATGTCTCTGGTCTCCTAAGAGACCACCGGTTTATACCCACCTGGTACCTTCTGCCATCCAGCCAAGGAGGTAGTTGAACAATTCCCTTGGAAGTAAGATGTAGGCAGAATCAATATGGTCACTTGGGTTTATGCAGCTGTGTATCCAGAGCAGGCCTGTGAGATGAAGTTCGATGAAGCTGAACATGTTAATTTCACTTCCCCTGTATCTTCTGTGGAGCACTAAATCTGTGCGGGACCTGGGGATTATTTTTGTACTAGTGCCAAGATCTTGTGATCACTTTATTTAGCGGTGGAAAACCTTTTATGAATAACCCCTGGCTCTGAACTAGCGCTTTGCATCAGTAGATCTTGGGGAAGCTCTTTGAGATCAGTATCAGCCCCACTTTACAGAAGGGGAAACCGAGGCACGGAGTGGCAACTTGCCCAGGGTCACCCGGCAGGCTAGTAGCAGAAGTGGGAGTAGAACCCAGGTGTCTCTGTGGGTTCAGAAGCAGCGCAGGGGGTTCCTCTCTCAAGCCAGGAGCTGACCAGTTCAATTGATTGGCTTAAACAATGTAGCTAAGCCAGTGAGAAGAGCGAGGTGAACATGGCTAGCTAGGTTTCCATCTGGCTTGTATTAGTTTTACTGGTAAATACGTGGTGCCTTCCTGGGGCCCTAAGGACCGGAGGTTGGTGGGAAATAACTCCTGGGGTGAAATCTGATCTCTCTTCTTTTCCTTCCTTTGAATTTCCTGGCTGCCGGCAGATGTTGCTTCGTCGTGGCCACAGCCCGGTGGTGCCGCCGCAGCCGCCAGCGCCGAGATCTGGGGAGACTTTGCCAAGGCGTCAGGGTGAGGCCATTCCTGCTGTTCAGTGTGGTGTGTAGCGGGGTGAGCAGGCTGGGAATGGTGACGTTGTATCGGCTGCCCCGGAGAGCCAGTCCCCGTTCAGCCCTGCCAGTGGCAACACAGGTCTCCTCCAGGGTGCTCCGTTCTCGGGGTGAGAAGGGGTGGCTGTCCTTGGCCCCTCTGTTTAAACTGCCTGCTAGGTGAGGGGTGAGTTAAGATGGACATTCATCCATTAGAAACAGGGACCGAGTGCTCCTGTATTTGTTGGCATTTGGTGGTGTCCCCTAACATCCCTGTTGTCTGTAGCTGCAGCCTGTTCAAATGATTATCGTTAGTGGGCCCCTGGGTCCTCTTAACCACAGGGTTCACTAACAAGAAAAGGTGGGTTTCCCATGGGATAACTACCCCGCACCGCCATCCTGCTGGGAAAACAGAAGGAGGAGGGCACTGTAGGTTTACTGCAAAGTAAACTCGGCGAGGTCAACACCAGGTGTGGGGTACAGTGCTGACCTTGCCTAGCTACCTCCGGGAAGCACAGAAAGTGCCTTGTCTCCATAGCTACCACCCCTTCCTCTCCCTGTACAACCCCCTTTCAGAGCAGTGACCATAAAGCCCTAGTATGAGCTAAGGGTCTGTCTTCACTGCAGTTAACCTGGGTGACTGGCAGCTGGGCAGCCTGTCGAGTTACTGTGTCCTCCCAGTGTTTGATCTCTGCAATATACGGCAGCTTGGCCAACAATCACAGTCCGGGGCCGTGCGACCAGCCCTTCAAGAGGCAACCCGCAGCCTTCACCCAAACCACCTTCAGCATCTCAGAGCATGGGTTTGTTTCCTTCCAGGTCTTCATCTACCCAGAATCAGCAGAGCCCGGGCTGGGTTCAGTTCTAAACCAGACACCCTGTCTGCTTTCCTGTGTGGATGCTGGGGACAGAACCTCTTCTCTTCACTGTGGACCAAAGCCTGGGGGAAGCCCCCCTACACCCGGAGCTAACAGGCCACTCCTTGACTGGTTGCAGCCTTTGTAGCTTTCTTGGGCATTACAAGAAAGGGGCGAGAGTTGTGCAAAAACCCAAAAGTGCCCTGTGACGGCAGTGTGGAAATAAGGCCCCCAGTGCTGGGGAGAGTGACGCCTTAAACTCTCAACAGAAACCAGCAACCCCAGCGGCTGGGGCTCTTAATTCTGCTCTGAGATCACAGCAAAAGGACTATAAACCTGGAGGGGGAGGGAGCGATTGTTCCTCCCCCCCCCCCCCCTTTTCTCCAAACCAGCACACTGTGGTGTTTACATATTTCCAACAAGGATGCTTTTTTGTATCGCTTCTTCCTCCCTCTCCAGATTTGCAGCCTTTTGACTAACGTAACCGAGGATAGCCAAAGACAGTCACCCGACCTGGTCTCCCACAAACGGGTGCTTTATTCAAGAGCTTGTGGTGAGGGGGAAGCGAAGAGCAGTATCAGAAGAGTCCCATTTGGATGAAATCTTGTTAGCATTTGCTGTCTGATATGCTACTGGACTATGCAATCGATGTGGAATGACCCGTGCAATGCAAGCATGTGCCACAAGGGATCTGCAGGGTTAACAGCTGGCTACCCCTGCCACGGCAGCTCTGTACTGCCATGAGATGCCTCCACTCGCACCTTGAATAGTTTGTTGTTGGGGTGGTGGTAGAAACTCCCCATCTGGCAGTAGGACGGACAGTGGGATTGACATAGAGGCAGCAAGACCTTTCAGTGCTGCCAAGAACTGTTCTAGTGTCGTCCTTGCCAAGACTTTTCAACCGCAAATTGGTGCAGGTCTTCTGAAGTGCAGCCTTGTCCCTGTGATGTGCCTTTTTGAAAGGTGCTAACAACCAGCCTGAAAGCTGAGCACGTAGATTAACTACGATAGGTAACTGCGATGGGGAAGAGCGCTTGATTGGACGACTCTAGTTAATTAGCTGTATCTGAGCAGAACTCTGAAATTCCTAATAAGTTTTCATGGTTTGATATTAAGTCTTTGATATCGTTAGACGCAATGAAGGACAGAGCAGTAGTTGCCTTTTTTATGGAGCTGGGCTTAAGATTTCTCTTTAAAATAATATTTTCTTATCTATTTATTTCGAGGTGAAGGCCTTTACCGGTATGAAGTCCTGCTATTTTTTTAAGTGTTCCAACTTTGTGTCTCTCTTTCTCTATTTTTTTTTTTTACAATTTCAAACTGGATGATGAGAATTTGATTTCCGGTATTTAAAAACCAAAAAAAAATCCCGAGAATGTGTTTAATTTTGCCGCTTTGAGCCACTGGAAGAGCGCCTAGGAAAAACAGGTGGGAAACGTAACGTTAAATTAACAATAAAATGTTTTGAGGGCAAGTATGATTCCTGTTTGTTTTCCAGAGTTACCGACCTGAATTAAACAGGCTCTGCTGTGATTGTAAGGAATTATTCCCTGGTTAATCTTCTTACCCCTTCCTGATATAGAGAAGGGCACAGCTGGGCACCAGAAGTATATGCACTGAAATACCAAGGTAGTTGCCAAAGGTCTGAGGGCATTGGGGGGGGGGGGGGGGAAGGGGGGAGGCGCAGTAGAAATGTGCTGAATAACAATGACCTTAACATCTAGCACAACCCCACGGGACCCAAGCGGAATGAAGGGTACAGATGACCTGACACGGTGACGGGGTCTGTTGACCTGCTGGAGTGATGGCCGGCAAGGTGGTCTCCAGTGGTGGTGAGAAGAAGGAATTGGGTGGAACATTCAGAGTGTAGCGCTTACGAGGCATCGCGTGACCACCAGGAGTGTAGATCTGGCTTCTACCCTACCCTGCTTCCATTGCCCTCAAGTGTCAAACTGCCTCACCCCCCAAGAGTGAGGGCACCTGTCTCTTGCCAAGGCACTAAGCAGAAGTGAGAATCCTGCACAGATGGGAACTTTGGGGGAAAATGTGTCATTTCACTGGCTGATGCCTCCTGCTGGGGAAAGATCGGAGCCTCCTAAGGGCCTGAACTGACCCCAGTGGAAAGTCTCCCTTTGTGTTCAGTGGGCTTAGAAAGAGCTAGTGGGTGAGGAACACTGGGCTGGACTGATGGGACAAGCAAATCCTCCGCCCCATCTGCTTGCTCTGTCATGATCTCCATCTCTCTGCTATTCTGCTGCTGTGTTAATTGGCTAACAGCAAGAAGGGAAAAGTCACTTCCTAGCGCTGAGCAAGGGAGGACGGTTGGGAGAATCCCGGAGTCCTGGGATATCCTGCTGGATTGTTTGGAGACACCTTATACCAGTGAGTCTCTTAGATCACATGCAGTCCCCCTAGGGTTCGTCCCTCTTTTGCACTGGAAACTAAAGCAATTTTTTATCCAGTGCCCAAGACTGCTGAGGGCTCCACAATACAAATAGACACAGTCCCTGCCCTGCAGAGCTTATAGTCCAAGGCCTTGATCCTAGAGATTCTTACCTGTGAAGTGTGAGTGGGCCAGGTGACGGTAACCTGCCCTTTAAGGGCAGTACTTCCTACTGGTCATCCCTCCCCATCACATGATGTGGCCCTTTAAGGGTTTGGGGCTCCTCAAGCTGTCGCCTCTCTTGGGCAAAGACCCGTATCTCCCTCCCGACAGGTCTTTCTGGGCTCTGCAGTTCTCTGCCTACACTGGGATACCCCACAGGGCAGAGAGCTTAGAGCCCAGTGCCTCTGCTTTTGACTTCTCTTTGAAGGTTACGAACAGGGTAATTTGGTTTTTCTAAGCAAGCACCTTTATTCTTAAGGTAAAGGCATGACAGAGAAAACTAAAAGAACCTCCATGCATGCTAATAAGCTTACCAGAGAGCACCGCCTATCTCCAAAAGGACTCTGGTTTGTGTCAATCCTTCCACCTCTCCCCTGGGGAGTGGGGCCCGCCCCTTGGAGAGAAGGTCCTGTGTTGACTGGATCAGAAAAAAAGCCCTGAGTCTGTTTAAATGCAGGCGATTTATTCCCAAGTCCTCTCTCTGTCTGCTGGACTTGGGAGAATTCAGTTTGCCTGAGTACAAGTAGGTTCCCCAGGAGGTGGTGCCTCTCCGGAGGTGTTACAAACCTAACAATCACTCACCCCCACTGTTCCTAGTCGCTGGGGAGCCATGGTTACTGTCACCCCAGACAATCCCAGGCCCAGAGAAAATGACTAGGGGGCTGGAGCACCTAACTTACAAGGAGAGGCTGAGGGACCTGGGGTTATTTAGTCTGCAGAAGAGAAGACTGAGGGGAGATTTGATAGCAGCCTTCAACTATCTGAAAGGGGGTTCCAAAGAGGATCGATCTAGACTGTTGTCAGTGGTACCAGAGGACAGAACAAGGAGCAATGGTCTCAAGTTGCAGTGGGGGAGGTTTAGGTTGGATATTAGGAAAAACATTTTCCCTAGGAGGGTGGTGAAGCATTGGAATGGGTTCCCTAGGGAGGGGGTGGAATCTCCTTCCTTAGTGGTTTTTAAGGTCAGGCTTGGCAAAGCCCTGGCTGGGATGATTTAGTTGGGGTTGGTCCAGCTTTGAGCAGGGGGCTGAACTTGATGGCCTCCTGAGGTCTCTTCCAACCCTGATATTTTATGATTCTATGATAGTGATGCATAACCATTCTACAGTGAGATCTCCCAAAGATGTTGCTGGAAATTGTCATGTCTGTCACAGGGGGTGGGGGGGGGGAGAGAATTATCTTGTAGCCCTTGACCCTGAGCGATCATGCTTGTCAGGAGTCATTTCCCTCCCCATCTAGAAGTTTGGGATTTAAAAAATTGTCACTTGTGAGTCTTAAGGATGGATCTGAACCCTTCCTTGGCACAGGGGAAGAGTCTGCGTGGGCCAGGGCCAAAGAACAGTGATTGAGGAATGGAGGTAGGGCAAGTGTCCTGAGAATTCAATCAATTAACAGCTGGTAGCTTCCAGCACTGTTCCTGCTGTGTTCATGATCACAGTCGTGATTAATCTGTAGCACTGGCCAGTTCACCGAAGCCATCTGCAGAGGGAGAAACCCTTCCCGCCAAGTCAAAATTGATGAACAAAAACTATCAAGTCCCGGAAAAACCTGGCTGCTATAGCAATGTGTCGCTGATTGGGCAGAAGGATTTTGTTTACCAGCCGCCCTGTGGAGTCATAACCCCTAGCAGCTAATAAGCTTATGGAGGGCAGGACGACAGGCTGAGTTATAAAGTGGGAGGCTGGGTTCCTGGTTACCAGGAGGAATTCAAGGGGTTAGTGTGGCCATGCTGGAGCAGGTAGTGACCTTGTCCAACAAAAGAGACCTGACCTGAACGTCACGCAGCACGTGCCAGGCTCTATAGTAACCAGCCCTGGGAGAGCAACACGCAACAGCAAGCCCCAGAGCAACCTAACAGATCACAGCCGGTGAGTACGGGCAGGACGGTGGAAGGAGAATGGGAGGTTTAACACTGATTGTGCTCTGTGGCTGTGGTGGGAGCAGGGGCCAACTGGTGCCTGGTGAATGAGGGGTTAAATCCAGCTCAGCTTCCCTCCACCTCCTAAGCAGGTGCTCAGGGAAAGGGCTCTGAAGGTGGATGCTTTGGAGACAGTGGGGGGTTTCCTTAGGGAGTTGAATTTCCCCTGGCCCTTCCTGCTACAGCTGTTTGACGTCTTAACACAGCTCCTCAAGGATTAGACCCTGCTAACTACAACTGGCCTTCAGTTGTCTGCTGGGTCACCCCACCAGGTAAACATAAGGCTGGGGCGGAGAGTGGATCTAACCCATCTCTGCAGAAGGAAAACTGGTCAGGGTGTCAATCTCCCTTTGTGAAAGCCACAGAAGACAATGTGTGTGACCAGCGCATACAAATGTCCAGCAGTGGTACCCTGTGACCGCTGGGGCTCTTGGAAGTTCAGGTGTAGCACAGGCAAGAGGCAGAGAGGGGAGGCCTTTTCAGCACGAACAAGGATTTTATTGGTGCGTCTTTTTGCCCGCTGCACAGAAAGGTATCCCTGACCAAACCCCTCCAGCCATTTCTAAATTACAATACAGTTTTATCCCGAACCAAAGTCAATGTTTGTTCAGCACTAAGCGGGTGTGTTTACACCGCAGGATTTCACGCTGCCGCTAGCAATAGTGTAAGCACCAAGGGCAGCTGGGAGGAGTTTCATGCTATCAGGTTGAAGACCCTGTGTGAGTTTAGTCTTTCGCAGTCGCTAGCGCTTGTTAGTTGCACTGCTATTGGCAGAGATGCAAGCTTGCATCCAACGAAGTGGGTATTAGCCCACGAAAGCTTATGCTTCAAAACTTTAGTTAGTCTTTAAGGTGCCACAGGACTCTGTTACCTCTGCTATTCCAGACTAACACAGCTACCTCTCTGATTTTTGCTATTGGCAAACGGTTTTGCAGTCTGCTAGCCCAGGCAAAGCAAGCGGTGGTTCATCCTGGGGATAGATCTCTCTGTCTGTAGCCAGGCCACCTTGTGCTGGATACTGGGCAATCTCCCAACTACGCAGGGCCAGTCTTGGGTCAACAGTTGGCTGAGACCTTCAAGGCAAAACCTTGCCGGTTCTCTAGGTGGTGCTCTTCCCTCTGAGTTACTGCTGGCCCAGTTGTAGGCTGCTTTACGCATGAGATGCTGCTATTAAAAAGCCAGAGATGCTATGTTTTCTTTTCTTTTTGGGGGCAAGAGTTATGCTCATTAGCGCTTCTTCCCTGGCCAAATTCGAACATGATTAACCCGGGCCCAGCTTCGTCTGAGACTGGGTCGTGTATTGTTCTCAAGTCACACCTGATGGCTAGGAGTGAACAAGATTAGAGCCAAGGCCGCAAGATTTCTCTCTCTTTGGGGGCAGTGCTTCATGCGTGGCCGGCTTCACCGATTGATTCATCGTTAGTTTCGCTTCCTGGCTCATGCGCGGAGCATTCTGATATCACTTTTGGTTGCTGCTGCCGCATCCTGGGATTGCAGCCACTGGCACAGGTCTGGGATTGGAGGATCAGGGCTGAAATTAGAACAAATTGGTTTAGACTGTAAACTGTTCAGGGCAGGGAAAGGGGTTCACCAGCCTGCTGTCAGCTGGGTGTTTGCTAAGGAATACAGCACCAGAGCTCCTTCAGTTTGAATTTGGGGGCAGGACAGTTCCTTCTTTCCCTCCCTGGAGCCAGGGCAATGACTAAGAGAAACTCCTCCTTTATTTCCTAGCCCCCTGCGTGGAGCTTGGCCGCCAGAGAGGAGGCAGGCACGGCACAGCGAGAGCGTAGGGACTCTTGCAGATCCGGTGTTAATGCTGGGCTCTGCAGCTCTCCCCGCTGATGCTGAAGAGGCCACCAGACAGTTCTGAGGAAGTGGGGAGAGGATGGGAGTGGGGCCGGAGCATCTTTAGTAGTGTTCTTCTCAGGCCGTGGCCTTCTCCCTTCCCGGACAGGGAATCCGCGGGGGAGCAAAGGCACTGACGCACTTTGAAAACCAATTAAAACCTTCCAGTTTTTCTCTAGAAGGAGCCTGCTCTGTTTTTTTAAAGCTAGTGAATTTCAAATAAATTCAAGCTGCTGTCCCTTTAAGTACATTCCATCTCTTTAAATCTTCCAGGGAGGCAACCGTTCTATTATGGCCTTTTACACCTGAGGCCTGTGAGCATCCATCATCTTGCTGCTTCTTGGGGCACGTTACTGCTGTCGTGAGTTATTCTGGTGCCCGGAAAGCAGGGGAGGCCTGCACAGCGGGGTTATATTTACACAGGCCGAACAGTAATCCCCCGGCCAAAGCCCTGCTGGGGTCTGGATCATGACGACAATGGGTCCAGATTTACCCAAACCCAGCCTCCTTCCCATCACGAGCTCACTGATCTTCCAGCTCCCACGACCTTCCCCCCCACCCGCCCCAGTTCCCGTCAGATACTCTCAGCTGCCTCCATCCCAGGCCTCCCGCCTTAATCCCCCTGCTCCCTCCTTTCATGATGTCAGGCTCAGGGCTGAGCCATCTGCTGCTGGTGTGTTTGTTATTTGGGGGACGGTGAATTGCTGCACTGCTTCTTAGCAGTAGAGTGGACCTGCAAAGAGTGACTCAGCACAGGCAGGGATGGGGGGCCTTGGGAAGGACAGCACGGGAAGGATCCAGATCCAGAGTCACCCCGGTTTAGGGTGACCAGATGTCCTGATTTTATAGGTCTTTTGGGGTCTTTTTCTTATATCGGCTCCTATTATCCCCCACCCCCTATCCTGATTTTTCACATTTGCTGCCTGGTCACCCTCCCCTGATTCAGGCCTGTCTTGCTGCCTTTCAGGGTCAGTTCACAATATCAAGCCCTTCCGTAAACCCAAGGGATATCCACAAAGCCCCCTCCGGGGAGGGGAGGGGAGGTCAAGCCAGCAGAAGGGGGTGGGTCTGTGACATGGGTACTTGTTCCACGTGGGGCTTTTAAGTCGCCAGCTTCTTGTCTGGTGACCTTGAGAGCACGACTCTTGTTTATCAGGTGGGGCTCCTCTAAAAAGTGAATCTGGGGAAGGGGCCCCCGTCCGACTGGCCCCTGGGGCGTCTCAGCATCACTGCGCCACGTGTTAGACTCTCAAGTGGATTTTTACTCCCGTTTCCCTGTGGGAGCCAACGTGGCTGGCAGCGGGGGGGGGGGAGGAGCTGGACTCTTATTCCGTGTGTGTTGTTTGCTACGTTCCGGTCAGTTACACCTGCCCAGCCCCGCTGAGAGCAGGGGGCGTGGGAAGGCAGAACCTGATGGAGCTGGCGCTGTCTGAGGAGGAGAGACCAGCTGGACCGGGAGTCTGGGCTGACTCTGCAGGGGGGGCAGTTAGGGGGAAAGATTATTTTCCCTTTGTGAACTGGCGACCCCTCTGTCTGCCACATGCTTCCTCTTGTCTGGAATTGAGCCCTGATCTTGCAATCTGCCCGCCCAGGTGCTGCCGAGTGGCACTGCGTGGCCACCGGGGCTCACCTGCCTGCTTTTTAGTGCAGGATCAGGGCCTTGCGTTGCAAGCTCCTTGCTGTAGGGACGTTCTGTTGTTTGTACAGTACACCGGACTCTCTGCCCCGGATCCTGAGCTGGGCACCACTGTAATGTAGTAATAAGGGCGGGCGGTTGAGGCCAGTGAAAATCAGCCTTTTCATTGTCACGTAGAGGGGGATATAGATTTTTCCAAGGCCTGGTCTACATCTTAAAATAGATCGACCGAGAGACGTCGCTCGGGGCCGGGGGAAATTTCACGCCATAGTGAGGTCGGCCTAACTTCCACTATAGAGGCAGCTAGGTCTACGGAAGGATTCCTCAGTCCACTTAACGACCACCTCCCGGAGAGGTGGATTAACGGCATCCGCAGAAAACCCCCTTCCCTGGGTGTGGGAAGCCTGGAGGCTACCACA
The DNA here is from genome assembly GCA_032164245.1 of Sternotherus odoratus. Lineage (NCBI taxonomy): Eukaryota > Metazoa > Chordata > Testudines > Kinosternidae > Sternotherus > Sternotherus odoratus. The sequence continues at coordinate 13,360,230 of JAVMKO010000018.1, read as the reverse complement.
GCTGCGTGGCTGTAGTGCAGAGGGGGCGGGGCTCTGCCCAGTTTGTCCGGCTGTGTGTCTGCTCATGCAGTGTTCTAGCCCGGCCACCCTCATTGACCCTCAGTGAGACTCAGCTGGAGGCTCACCTGAGAAAATCCTGTGGGCTTCGGCCACATCCCTCCAATGGCAGACGCCTGGCTGGGTCGTGAGCATTCCACCCCCTTGGCCTGGGAGCCAATTGGACCAGAAATCAGGTCCTGCCCTGAGATCTGATTTCGGATCAGCACCTGGCGGGACAGCCTTTGGATTTGGGGGGTTCAAATCCAGTGTCGGCCATTTCCCCCGTGAATCGGGTGTTTGAGATCTGAGCAGTCAGCCCCGGAACCAATTTGTCTGTCATGGATGTTGCTAAAGGGACACCTATGTGCAGAGCACAGCAATCTAGGTAGTGCTAACAGTGTCCCCAAAGGGTGTTTCTAGTGTAGACACCCTTCCAAGCAGAGCTAGCAGGATTTCTGGGTTTAGCTGCAGCAGTTAATTTCTACCTTGTTCATTCTCAGTTTATTTGTATGAGATTCTCTCAGTGTTTGGGCTGATTTTAAGATGAAAATATTTTTGGTGTGGGAAGGATTCTAACCAACCTCACCTCTCTCTGGACGGCCGCGTGGGGAACCCGGGGCTCTTCCAACCTTTGCTTCTACTTAAGGCCTTTCGTTTTCAGTTGTTACTCATTTTTTATGGAAACATTTCCAGGTTTCACAAAAGCCATTGTTCCCTTTTCACTGATTTACAGCCGAATTTGGGATCACTCATGTACATGAAAATACTGATGATGTTAAGGAAATCCACTTCGTTAGGTTGAAGGGTTTATGTTAATAAGTCAGTCAGAGTGTTAAATGCGAGGCTGTGTGTTAAAATACGGCTGTGTAGCGGAAGATGCTCGCGTGTGTGTGTACATACAGTTAGTGTCCAATTTGTGAAGTAAACCACAGTATTAAGCTGCTTTGACTTTCAATACTTTTACTTGTTTCTATTTGTTGCTTTTTTACTGTCCTCCCGTCTCCCCGGAGTAAACTCTGATCTTTACCCTGAAAACTGTTCACTTTTTGCCCTGATTTTCACCCGCTCTTTAATTTTTGTCATTAATACCGAGAAGTTACCAGGGAAGTTTTTGAGCAAAGTACAAACTGAAATCAAAGGGCCTCCCTTCTGCTTAAGCCCCCTGGAGGGATTCTTCAGCACTGGAGTTTGTCCACTTTTGTATTACCATAGTAATGGGGGTTTGAAGTTGTCATAGTGACAGTTGCTTGGGGGTTGGGTGAAGCACCATAGGTTTGATCCTCCCCTCCCCCCCCGCCCCCTCCCCCCGCCTTCTGCCCTCCAAAGCCACGCTTGGGTCCTAATGCACCCTGCTTTGCTTTCAGATGATGATGTTGGGGACACCAGAGATGGCCCCCTTTGAGCCCTGCCCACCAGAGGGCAGGCTAGCTGAGGTGGTGATCACACCAGTGACAGGCCCCCCGTTGGGGTTTGCACGATCGCTAGCACCAGCAGAGCTGCACCAGTGCTAGTGCAACAGTGGGAGATTCTTCTAAAAATGCTTGTGCAAGAGCCAGCTGGGAAGTGTGAAGTTAGGGTCCCAGCTGTGAGCCCAGAAAGCCTGTGTGACTCCTGTGTGTCTGGGCCCTGCAATCGGAGGTGTGACCGCCGCTCGGGGAGGCTAAAGAAATCCGTGACGCTCCAGTGGCAGGGGCTTCGGCGTGGTCTGTGCAAGCCCGTCTGGAAGCACCCTAGGTACGTTCTTGTGTTGCTGCACCAGGGTCCATGCTTCACTGCTATTTTTAGTTGTGCTAGCGGGATTAGAACTAGCGCTGGTGTGTCTGGCAGTTGCATACCCTTAGATGCACTATCCCTCGGTAGGAAAGAGAACACCGCGTCACCTGATTGGGCCAGTATAATGGCCTTTTTGTCCCCACTTACTTAACAAGAATTTCAGTTGCTGTAGATCCTGCTGCCCATCCCCCTGGCTTCTCAGGAGACCAGGTTGCTAGGTTGAAGCTGCCTTTATTCAACACAGTGTCACTCAGTGGGTAGAACAGGAGACAGGGAGATGGATTCCCCAAGTGCCACTTCCAGCTTCTCCCACCAACTTTGCGGGGTGACCTAGAGAGAGTGATTTGTCTTTCCGTGCCTCAGTTTCCCCATTTGTAAAATGGGTCTAATACTATCCACCTGCCAGGGGTGCTGTGCAGCTTCAATACTCTCTATAAAGCACCTTGGGCTCTTCCTGGGCAAAAAGCTCCAGAGAAGGGCGAAGTATTGGTCTGATTCTCCCCACCCCTTAGTGGCAGGGGGCACAGGGAGGGAAGGGGCTAATTAACACGGTTGCGAGTACATACTGTACTTTTTGAAGCATAATGTGATTTACTGCAAAATTTTCTGACCTGGGGGAGGCGCTGGGTTTTCGAGCAGGGTGAATTCTCTTCTGGGCCCTTAATCGGTCACATCAGCCTTTGACTACTAGGAGGCTGATCCCTTCAATCCGTGTCCCTACTAGCTACGGGAAGGAAGGACTATCAGGGCCATGGTGTCTGCGAGATTCCTGGATCCTGAGGCATGGCAGATGCTGGACTGGATCCATCTGTCTGTCCCTCTGATGCCCCAGAAGAAGGTTCAAGACCAGAGGCAGATTACAGTTTGGTGGGGCCCTGGGCCAGAGCAAGTGGGGACCCCTCCCCCTTGCAATCCCCTCCTCCCCTCCCCCACGCCCCTGCTGAGGAAAGGGGGTTGGGCTTCCCCTACTCCCTGGCAGGAGTGGGGAGTGCATTGGGGTGCCCATTTTTCCAGCCCCCCCAATTGGCTGGGGTCCCTGGGCACAGCCCCCATTGGCGAATCCACCCGTTTTCAAGCCCCCCCAGTTTTCAGGGGTCAGAGGTGGGGTAAACCGCCTTCCCCACGGGGTCTTAGCCTGATCTTTAAGAGTTACTGAGGGCCTGAAGCAGGAGGCTGAATATTCCCTTCCAGGCCGTTCCCTGTCAGTAATGACCACTGCACAGGCAGTTGGCCCACTAAAAGCACTTGGCCTCTGCATAACCCTCCCCTGTCCACACTGGGGCTTAACACGTGTTAATCAACCTGTTTTAACATGCCACAACCTTCTTGGGCGCCCCTGGAATGGTCGGATCCCCCCCTCCCCCCAGTACTCGGGCCTCCGGCTGTGGCTACCGCCAGCCCAGAGCTCGTAGCCAGCCGTCCGGCCCCGTGTCCTGCCTCGCTCCGGCGCCAGGCGGCTGGGGAGCGGTAGGACCCCGGCGCCGGGAGAGGATGAAATCCCCAGGAAGGGGCGGGGTTCCTAGGCCGCCCGCCCCGCGGTCACACGGGGGCGGGGGGCTGAAGCCGAATCCCAGGTCCCGAGGAGGCGCCGGGCCGGCTGGTGGGGGGCTCGCGGATCTCCCGGGGACCCCCCTACCCCATGAGCGCCCCCGAGCGCGCAGCGGGCGCCGAGCTGAAGCTGGAGGCGGTGATCCAGGTCGGTAGTCGGGGTGGGAGGTTCGCCTTTACGAGGGGCTGAAAGGAGCCGGGTAGCGGGGAGGAGGGAGCGCCCGGATCTGGTCTCACTCCGGATCCGAAAGTCTCTGTCTGCGGGACCCCGGGGCCGGCCCGGATTTAACGCCTGGCGAGCGGAGCCTGGGAATGTGGCGCCGCCTCCCCCTGCCGTGGCTAAAGCCAGCCCCCCCCCCCCCCCGGTGCCCTGGGGATTGCTGGGGGGACACTGGGTTTGATTCGGATTGCACACCGGTTTCACTCCTTGCAGTGGGGCTGCTCCCGAGTTACACTGGGACCAGTGCGAGGCGGATCAGGCCCCTGGTATAGTCCTAAAACCCCACTTCCCTTTGCTTTGACTGTTTGGGTAGCAACAGTGTGTGCCAGTCCTGAAGGAACTCCTTGAAACCGCTGGGCGCTTGGATTAAGGGCGATCAGCCAAGCGGATGCAGCTTTTGGAGTATGGATGTGAAGTTTGAAAGATTCCCCCCCCCCCCCTTAACCATCCAGTATCTGGAATATTATATTTTGCCTTCCCAGTTGTTGCTGGGCCAGCTAGAGACTCCGGGTGGGAGATGGAGCCGGCAGTTATTACCGCAGCGCCGGCGTAGTTCAACCCACCCTGCCGTGTTTGTCTCCCAAGCACGTGCCGGGCATTGGCGTCCTCGGCGTGGTTTGTAGAAACACCCGGTTGCCCAGGTTTCAAGCTTGTAATCGCGTCCTCCTGGAAGTTCTCCAGCGGGCTGCGGAGTCCTCCAGTGGGAACGGGATGGACAGGAGCTCAGACCCCCGTTACGAGGCCCCCTTACGGGCCTCGCCGGTCTAAAGAAGCAGAGAAGGGCGGGTGTCCAATTTTCTACCCCCTGGGCAGGTCACCGGTCCGCCCCTGGACGGGATAAAACGGGGGCACACGCTGGCGCCTGATTGGCGTTGTATTAGGGCACTGTTGTTATCCCCTGAAATCAAAGCGGCCAAGGAACCAGGTGCCCTCTTGATCGGGGCTGACAGTAAAAATCCTCTTGTCCTCTCGTTCTCAGCCTGACCCCTGGGCTGGCCCCAGGAATCTCCCTATGGGAAGTGGGGGGGTGTGACGGAGTAGGAATACTGTGTGCGTGCCTCAGTTTCCCCTATGCATTTCCTAAGTGTCTATGTGAAGGAATAGGGGCTGATGGGGTAAGCAAGCAGGCAACGCCCTCTGCCCTCTCTGCAGGTGTCCATACCTGAAGCTGTAACTTGACCCCAGGAGGGGAAGGGAGGTCACCTGACCTGCCCAGAAAGGAAACACACAGGAATGCAGGGAGGAGGGGCTGGAAGGGAGGAAGTTTAAGTTTTGGGAATTTGCAGCTGGCTGGAGAGGGGGTTTGAATCTGAAGCTGGGTGGGCAGCAGGGAGGCAGGTCCAGGCAGGGTCTGGCCTTCCTTGGGCCCCCAAAATGGATCCAGCTGAGGGGTTCGGGTGCCTACAAGCTCGGTGTTAGACCATGTACCTGTCAACGAATAAACCCCTGTTTTACTGGCTGGCTGAGAGTCACGTTTGACTGTGGATTTGGGGTGCAGAATCTCCGGGCTCCCTCAGGACCCCACCCGGGCGGGTTCGCTGGGGGAAGCGCACGGAAGGGCAGAAGGTGCTGAATGCTCCGAGGTCAGACCCAGGAAGGTTGAAGTGGGTACCCGTGAAGCTCCTAGCCTTGGAAACAGGCTGTGTACGGAGAGGGGACACTTCCCCCGAAGTCCTGTCTGGCTTCCTAGGGAGCAAGTTCCAGACCATCACCCGGGCACTCCGTGACAGGGGGTTGGTCCCGTTGCATCTGAAACACCCATCCATCGGCTTTGCTGGTGACACGAGAAGGGGAAATGACCCGGGAGCCTGATGGGGCGTTTCCCCTGCGTGATCTGAACTCAGGACAGGCAGGGGGGGTGACCAGGACCCCCGAGGTGCTGTCATCCTCCCTGAGAAAAATGCTGCCACGTTTAAGCCAATGAGGATGAAAGAGGGACCCCGCCGTGGCCGGCAGCCTGGGTGTGGACAGGGATTTTCGCGGGATGCCATAAAGTCCAGTGGATTCGGTTTATTTATTTGTCCCTGACTGGGTCCAATTGTGGGGGTGCTGGGGCGCTGATCTCTTCCACGAGCATCTTGGGCCCGGGGCCGCTCAATCTCCCCCTCCTCCAATATTTCCTTTCTCCAGCTCCTGCTTTCCTCTCCTGTTCGCGGTCAACATGGTTCTTACCCAGGCAAAGGACGGGTAGAGTAGCCAGGTGCTGGGTAAACACCCCCATGCCCCCCGCTGTTCTTGCTGCTCCTCCCTCGTCTCTGCCGCGCTCCTCTGTCCCGGGCCGCTGCAGGCGCGGCCCTGTCCTGAGCAGGTGCGTGCGGTGGGTGGATACGTGAGAGGGCGAAACCCACCAGACGGGCCGGATTTGAACTCGGGTCAGCAGGGTGGATGCTGATCCCCTGGTTCCATGGCGGCTTGGCCCGTGGTGTTTCTGTGGACCCGGGTCCAATCCAGCTCGACGGCGTCCTGAGCATCCCAACCTCCCGTCACCGGCCTCTCCACAGGGAGTCACCTGTATGGTTAGGAGGTTGGGCCTTGCATTGACTGGTGTCTGAGCAGCGCCTGCCTCCCAGTAGGTCCGTCTAGGGAGCAAGAGTCGCCGTCCCAGGAAGGTGCAGGGTGAGTTCAAGGCATTAGCCAAGGGGCACAGGGCCAGGAGGAGGCCGTATGGTCCCTCCCGGGGTAGCCCCTGGCCATAGGGGGAAGTAGCGACCGAGCGCCAGGTCGCCGGGCCTGGCTCCTTCCTCAGCCTGCTGTGTTGGCGCCCAACAGACGCTGGAGAGCAGCGTGCTGACCTCGGGGGAGGGGAAGAGCCTCAGCATTCGGGGCAGCTCTGCGGCCGCCCCGCCCGCCCGCCTGCCCGCCCGGATCCGAGAGATCGTCGCCGAGAGCCTGGCGGAGCAGGAGGGCCCAGGTAAGGTTGGGGCTGCCCTGCCCCCGTGCCCGTCGGTCTCACCCGCTCGCCTCGTGCGGCGGACGTGCGCGGGTTCTGCGCGGCCACCGCAGAGCGGGTTCTCGGGGGGGGTTGGGGGGTGTCCTCGGCGCCGGGCCCCTGCCAGCCGGGACCAGGCCTGGCTGGGGTGGAGAGCAGCTGCCTTTGCAGAGCCGAGACCCCTGTGCGCAGTGATCTCTGGATCCACGCAAGCCAGCTGCATCATTCCCCACCCCCCTTGCAGGGGTGAATGTCCCATGAGCAAAGGCACGTGGCCCCTCCCACAAAACCTCCCTTGCTGGGGGGGTCCACCAAACCAGGGAGGAGCTGGGCCCCCCCACGACAGCCAGATTAACCCTTTCAGTGCCCCGGGACTGTGCGCCGGTCGCCCACTGCCAAAGGTGGCCGCCGATTTAGGCAGCAAAGCAGTGCAGCCCAGGGAGGGGCTTGGAGCCACACTGCCTTGTACCTCAGCTGATATCCCCCCCCCCCCCGGCCCCACCTTCTTCTCCATCTCTTGGACCCCAGGGTCTGCCCGTATCCATCAGCCACCATAATATTCGGTCCTGCCTCTGTCTTGCCACAAAGGGCTCCGTATCTCCTGCTGCCCCTGGCTGCTCCCTTGGGAGTCTTGTGTTTGGGGGCTCCCTGGAAAACCCTGCTGTGACGCCGCCCCGGGCTCGGTAGAGAGGGGGCAGGGCTGGGCTAGCCCCACCCCGCTCTGCGGCACCGATGGGTGCGTCCCGGGGAACGTGGGGGATCACCCCTGCGGCCGCATCACTAGGATGGTTGATGTCACGCCTGTTACCGGGGCGATCTGACCCCCGGTAGGAGAACCCCGGGGCCGGCTTCTTCTACAGGCAGCCCCCCTCCCAGTGGCTCCGGGGTGGGTGCCCCCAGCTGGGCGCTGATGCCCGCCCTGCCCTGCCCTGTCACTTCTCTCGCTCTTCTCCCCGCAGCCGCCTGCCCCGGGGAGATGTCGTCGCTGCTCTCCCTCCAGGAGGAGAACCGCATCCTGCAGCAGGAGCTGTCCCGGGTCGAGGACCTGCTGGCACAGAGCCGGGCTGAGCGCGATGAGCTGGCCATCAAATACAACGCCATCAGCGAGAGGGTAGGTGTGGGGCGGATGGGGCTAGATCCTCCCCCCCCGGGGCCGGGTCCAGGCAGGCACCATAGGATGTGCTCTGGTAGTTCCCACGGTGCTCCGGGAAAAGTCCTTCTTGCTGGAAATGGGGCTGTGCAATGAGGCGGGAGGGGAGGTTGTGACCGGAGCTGGGCAAAAATCCCCCCCCCACACCCCCCTGGTTTCCCCAAGGTCGACTGAAACGTTCTGCAGATTCCAGTCGATTTCACCCAAAGTGTTTTGGTTGAAGTGGAGGTGGCCAGGGGGGTGGGAAGACACTGAAAAAAATTCTGAAAATATCAGAACGTTTCCTTTTGACATTTTTCCAAACGAGACATTTCAACTTTTCGCTTTGAAATGCCCTTGAATTGGGTGGCAAAACCATTAAAGAGAAAATAAGAACAGCCAGAGTGGATCAGATCGTAAGTTCATCTAGCCAGGGGCGGCTCTAGGCACCAGCAAAGCAAGCATGTGTTTGGGGTGACACATTTCCAGGGGCGGCGTTCCGGCGCCGGCCGTCCCTTGTCTTCGGAAAAATCCACCAATGTACGGCAAAAAAACCCCACGAAGATCAAAAAAATCTCCAGTCGTGCCATAGGAGCGTGACGTGAAAAATATCCCTTCATGACAGGGTCACTCTTAATGTGAACGTGCGTAAATGTGTTGACGGTTATTGATTAATTAAATCAGGAATCACGATTACTTGTGTGCACTGTGCTGCCCTATCGGCGCCATTCCCGCCAATTTCCGTGTCGCGTTGGTGCCAGCGGTTTAGCGCGTGGTATTGAATATTTGGCTTGTGTTTGGACTTGTTTTAAATCGTTTCCACTTTCAAAGTGATCAAACCTTGGTAAAGGTGAGTAAAACAGGGAATCATCAAGTGATCCATCCCCTGTCGCCCCTTCCCAGCTAGTCTTGGCCTTCACAACATCCACTGGCGATGAGTTCCACAGGTTGACGGCGCTGTGTGAAGACGTATTTCCTTTTGTTTGTTTTAAACCTGCTGCCTATTCATTTCATTGGGCGACCCCTCGTTCTCCTGTAAAGAGAAGGAGTAAATAACACTTCCTTATTTACTTTCTCCACATCAGTCGTGATTTTAGAGATCTCAATCAAATCCCCCCTTAATGCTCCGCCACGTTTTTTTGTTCGACCCACAAGAGTTTTTTCCTAACTTTTTGATGGGCTGAAAATTTAGAAAAGTTGTGTGTTTTCAGGTGCCCCGAAATAACTCCAAACCCCCGTTTTCTGGCAGTGAACCGAACGATCTGTTGTTTGCCTAGGTCTAGTGTCAGGCCTTAGTGAGATGCAGCAGGGCAGCTGAGTCTGAAGAAAGACCCTCCCTGCCCAGGCCCCGGGAGCTGGAACTTTCTGCTCCAGCACCGGTGGTGAGGGGGCGTGTGCAGGAGGCCCATGCACTGGGGTGTGTTCTAGCTTGGAAGCAAATCTCCCAGGTTCAGTCTAGTTTGGCCTCTAGTCTCTTGGGGTTGGCAGCCTGGTGTGTGGGGATCCCCAGGGCTCCGGGAGTCTTCCCCGGCCGGCGTGCTCAGAACATCTCGCCTGGTGTTAAACCCAACTCTTCCCCTTCAGGGACACATTGAAACCAGCTGAGCCCTGAGATCCGGCTAGGAACCAGGGAACCGCTGTCCTCAACAGTGTGCCCTTGATGCGAAGAAGACTAACGGCATTTTGGGCTGTATAAGTCGGGGCATTGCCAGCAGATCGAGGGACATGATCGTTCCCCTTTATTCGGCATTGGTGAGGCCTCATCTGGAGTACTGTGGCCAGATTGGGGCCCCCCACTACAGGAAGGATGTGGAAAAATTGGAAAGAGTCCAGAGAAGGGCAACAAAAATGACTAGGGGGCTGGAGCACATGACTTATGAGGAGAGGCTGAGGGAACTGGGATTGTTTAGTCTGCAGAAGAGAAGACTGAGGGGAGATTTGATAGCTGCTTTCAACAACCTGAAAGGGGGTTCTAAAGAGGATGGATCTACACTGTTGTCAGTGGTGGCAGATGACAGAACAAGGAGTGATGGTCTCAAGTTGCAGTGTGGGAGGTTTAGGTTGGATATTAGGAAACACTATTTCACTAGGAGGGTGGTGAAGCACTGGAATGGGTTCCCTAGGGAGGGGGTAGAATCCCCTTCCTCAGAGATTTTTAAGGCCCAGCTTGACAAAGCCCTGGCTGGGATGATTTAGTTGGGGTTGGTCCTGCTTTGAGCAGGGGGTTGGACTAGATACCTCCTGAGATCTCTTCCAACCCTGATCTTCTATGGGTTCTGTGATTCTAAGCAATGGTGCTCCTTTGACAGCGCATTAAGCGGGGCTGGGAATCATGTTCTGATAGCCGGGTCGCAGGACATACGGCCGCCGAGTTTCCAGTTTGTAGTGCGTCTGTGCAGCTTTTCAACTCCGCCCTCCCCAGTAAGTGCTGTGCGGAGCGGGGGCTCCCGGTTGCCGCCTCTTTACCAGCGTACATTGGTGCCTTGCTAGGGGGGCCGGGCCGTTGCGTGCCTGGCTGATCTCGACCTCCTGCTGGGAGGAAAGTCCCAGCTCACTCGCATGGACGTGCCAAGATGGGAACGAGCTTGCGGGGGCCGAATGGTAACTCGTCTCTGTAGCCTGGAATGCGCTTAGAGTTTCCACCCCTCCAGGGTTGCCCGGGAGACTCCAGGCATTAGAGATTAATCCTCCAGGAGAGATGATGTCATAGGATGACCCCTCCAGGACCACGTCCAACCCCAACGGGCAGCCCACAATGCAACGGGTTTCCCTGCCGGGGGGCCCCGTGCACAGCGGCACGTCTGGGCCAGTGACCCGGCGGAATACACAGGTTGTGTGTTCTTGTCCGCGCCAGGGTCACGGGTCTGTCTGGGCATGTTCTTGCCGGGAATGTGACCAGGGCTTGCCGGGACTTGCCCCAGAGGACATAAAAGGCCTGGTGGCTAGTGGTTGGGATAGCAGCCTGTCGGTGTCCTTGGCACTCACCTTGGGGGTGGGCTACTGACCTGTGCCTGACACAGGAGGTGGGTGGACTGCGGGGGTTAAAACACCGAAAAGGCCCTTCCACTGACACTGAGCGTTGGATTTCAAACCAGCAGCTACAATGGAGGTTCTGAATCACACCCTTTGTGCGACTCCTGATGCAGCCAAGGCCCCGAGGGGGAAATGGGGCCGGAGGGACCCTCCCACTCCCAACTCCCAACTCCCGCCCGTCGGGCTGCTTGAATGGAGGTTTTGTTGCTGGATTTCTAGGTAACAAATCTCTGCGAAAAGCACGTAGGTCAGAGCCCCGTGGTGGGTTCTGGCCCCCGGGGGAGGGAGGGTGGTAGCACCTGTAGGGATGTATGACCACTGAGCTAATACCACACTGTGCAGAGGCGTTTGCATAAGTGTATCCCCAAATACACCCCAACCGAGGGGCGGTCGTGGGAGCTGGAGGTTGGGAGTTGACGGCGGGGACGGGATGGTATTAGGCTGTGCCCAAGTGAGGGGCAGCGGGAGAAGGGAGAAAGCTTGGGCTGGGGAAGGAGACTTAGACTCACTGCCCCAAGAACGATCCTGCCGGGGGCCATCGACGTGTACTTGTGGCAGCTAGCCCCTTGCGCCGCTGAGGCTACGTGTCTATATTTAGCATGCTAGCGGGATCGGAGCTAGCGCCGGTATGTCTCCTCGAGCTAGAACTGACACATTCCAGCTCTAGGGTGCACGTACCCTTGGTGAGCAGGCGCAGGAGGAGATCCAGGCCGGGATGCGGGCAGGTTGGAGAGCTTTGAACGTGTGGAGGAGAAGCGTGGACGCCATGGGGAGGTTGCCAGGGATCCCACGAGAAGCAACAATCAGCGCAGCAGGGGGCAGTGATCGTGGTGGCGTGGGGTGGGCTGGAGGGGGGCTTGACAGCAGAGGGTGATGAAGGAGAGGAGAGAGCTGCATGGTTGGAAAGTGGAATACCAGTCGCTACAAGGCAGCGGCACCAGTTCAGATATTTTTTGAGGGCCGGGACAGGGAAGGAGGGGGACTTCCAGTCCCGCCTGGCAAGGGACCCTGGGTTGGTCCCTCGTCCCTGCATCTCTCTCGGGACCCTGGAGTCTCCCTCAGCGCCAGTGCTGCTGGGAGTAGAGTTCTCGGCAGACTCCCCTGTGCTTCACCGGACAAGAACCCACTCCCCATGCGCCCGGTCGCAGCACCATTGAGCCTGGCTGTCCCCCCATCTGTAGGAAGGGGTGACCAGTTCAAACCTCTGTGTGTTGTGACCACGCAGTTGGAGTAATGGTTACTACAAGGCTGTGGGGAGAGAGAAAGTGGCACAAACGTGCCGTCTCTTTGGAGCGAACGGCTCCCCTGGGTAGATGGCCGGAGCGATGTCTGTTCCCGGGTGCTGGAGATTGAGCACTAGGCAGGTGGCAGATTCTTTCCTTCCAGGCGAAGCGTGTGAGCCGCGGTTACCTCTGGCTTTGCTGGCCTGGATGCGTCCGGCGTAGCTCGCTGCCATGATGGTGGCTGTGGGTCTGTCCTCGCGGAAAGAATAATAATGAACCACAGCTCTGGGATAGCGCTTGTCATCGGTAGATCTCAAGCCATGAAGTCGGGATCATTAGCCCCTTTGTGCAGGTGGGGAAACTGAGGCACGGGGGGGGGGGGGGAATTACCCAGCAGGCCGGTGGCTGAGCCGGGAAGAGAATGCTGGTCTTCTGAGTCCCAGTCTTGGGCCTGATCCACTAGGCCAATCCGGGGCAACCGTTCTCTTTGCTAGCCCATCCCATCCTGGGAGGAACCTGTTGTCTTTCTCAGTCACTATTTCACATGCCGTCCTGGTGGGGGGTGACCGGCAGGTGGTCCCGTCTGGCTCTGCTGCCCTGGCCCGTGTTGCGGTATTTGAGGATGGTGATCGGTCTCTGTTCATTTCCTAGTGGATTAGTGTCCCCGTTGTGAAATCACCATCACAGCTGGTGCTAACACCCCCCGCCGTCAGCACGGGGGCCCAGGGCAGAGTGGCGCATGGGCACTAACTGGTAAGCAGGATGCCACAGGGCTGGGGGTGAGGGCAACAGCAGGGGGCAGCTCGCCAGTGGGGAATTGGGCAGCATAACCCGGCACCTTTACATCCCAGACCCCCCAGTTATGGGGCTGGCAGCATCTCTGCGCTGTTACCCCAGAAACTGGGCCGCCCTGGCAGTGGGGAGGAGGGGGGAAGGGGAGTAGGGGCTGTGCAGGGAGGCAGGAGCCCTCTCACCGTTCCTTCTGAGGCAGCATTTTGGGCTAGCGACTGTTCTGGTGTCCGTGGCAACAGGGCAGAAGAATGGAAGGAATCCCTGGTTGCTAAGGCAGCAGTTGCTAGGGGAGATGGTAAACTTTGCTCATTCCAGGGCCTCAGCCTTCGGAAAAAGCCCCCTTTTACAGAATATTAATAATACTAATAGTGAGATGAGCAGAGAGGTGGGGTGGGGTCACCCCTTGGGCAGTTTATTCCGGGCTCCCCCAAGCTGGGATGATACAAACACTGGGAGATTTGGAAACAGTTGAGAATAGCCTGGAGATCCCAGTGGGCCAGGTCATGGGGCCCCTGTCAGAAATCTCCTTGGGAGCAGGTTGGCCCTGCAGCTGGGAACCCTTCCCCCTTCTCCAGGCATCTAAGCACCTCGAAGCACGTCACTCACTTTACAGCTAGGGAAACTGAGGCACGGCTGATGCGCCTGTCCGGGAGCGATGATCCGTCCCGTGTTCCTTGTGTGCTGCGGCACCGTGCCCTGTGGCGCGGTGTGTGTGCGGGGTGGGGGGGGAGAGCCCTGCTCAGGCTGGCATTGATTAGTTTGGGGGTGGGGTGGGGAAGGGCGGTGACCCTTGAGGATGGAGAACCGGGGGGAATATCACTGGAGCCCTCCGATACCAAAGGAAACTGAGCTCTGAATTTCCACAGTGATGCCGCTCGGAGGGGGGGTTTCTGCGCCGTCCTGTCTGGCTGCTTCGTGGGTCTGCTGGGGCGGCCAGGACGGGGCCTAGTGTCTGTCTGTCCATGTCTGGTGCAGACACCCAGGGAAGAGAGCTCCCGGCCGGCGGTCTACAGCTGGGCACGAACGGGCCGCTCCGCAGACCCCCCCCCCCCCCCGGCACCGGGTTGGTCACGCGACCCCGTCTGGCCGTTGCCGGCGGGCGGGAGCAGTGGCAGGCCGCGGATTACGGTCGCTCTGCGTCTCGTTCGGAGCCGCCCATTACAATGTGAATGAGTCTCCGGGCGGCGTGGGGGAGACAATGCGCACAGCAGGCCCCGCCGGCAGCTGGATTTCTTAGCCTCTGTCTCGAAGGCGCCGGGGCTTTGTGCCTCGCTGGAGCAGGGAGGGCTGTGCCAGGATCCGGGCGCGCAGACGTCGGACGAAGCTGCCTGCAGGATGGAGCCCCCTCCGGCCCCCTCCGCGGCCCCCCAGGACCCTCCTGGGCTTTACGTGAAGAAGCGAGTGGAGCGGGCAAGTAGCTACAGCCTGGGCTTGCTGGCGGATGCCTGGAGCAGGCGGTGCCGGGAGGGAGTGGGGGGTGCTGTGTGCCCTTGCAGAGGGGTGCTAGGAGGGAACCCCGGGGGGCGGGAGGGCAGGGAAGGTATTGGCTGGGGAGCTGCGTGCCAGCACGGCTGGTCGTCACTGGGTGCAAGAGCCCCTCCCAGGGAGGGGGGCTCGCAGGCTGGCCCCTGACGTACCTTGCCAGGGAGCGGAGCCGTGCCAGGCTGTGCCCTAGGGGGGTAGGGGCCAGGGTGGGGGCTCTCCCCTTTGAAAACGGGAGTAGAAGAGAGAGCCAGGAGAGCCAATGCAGTCCTCTCTCGGTGGGACCAGCTGGCCCCACTGGCTATAGGCCTGTCTTGCCGGCATTGGCTGGGTTAGGCAGAGTGGAGGGGGGGCGGGGGCGGATCCGGGCTGGGCTCTCTGGCGGGGATTCTGCTTGGTGCCCAGCTTCCCCCCTGGGGCCGCTGGCTCGCTGTTCTGGACGCTGATTGTCACCCCGGGCATCCGGCTCGAAACTGGAAACTAGCTGTGGGGGGATCCCAGGGCCGGCGTCTGGCAGATCAGGACTGAAACGCCCTGGCAGAGCTGCGCGTGCGACGCTTGCGCAGGCCCCCGTCGAATCGGCTCCTTCTCCCCGCGGCTGGGCTGGACCGTTCCTGGGGAGATCTGGTGCTTCCCCTCCCTGCTTGGGGTTGCGGTTGTGGGCCCGGGGCTGGAGTCTGTGCTCGGGGCGGGGCGGGCTCCTCCCGGCTGTCTGTCTCACGCTGTCTGTTTTCTGCCTCCCCGCCCCAGCTGGAGGAGAGCTTGCGCCTGAAGGGGACGGACCCGGTGACCAATGCTGACGTGGGTATCCTGCCGCGAGGAGGCTGTGGCTGGCTGGAGGGGCACGAACCCCGTCGAGCAGATGGGTCGCGAGCGCATCCCTGTGACCCTGGGTGCCTCAAAATCCTTACGACCTCCCCTGGCCCATTGGGGTGCACACGCCGCCGAGCCCCTCTCTGATCGGAGTAACTGACGAGGGGCTTGGGCCCGCTGCCTTCCAGCTGAAGGTCCCACTCGGGGGTCATGTGATAACACAGATGAGATTAGACCAGGAGTCTGCCTGTCCGTATCATGCAAGACGTGACGGTGCCCCGTGTCCCCCCCCATGGCTCTCGGAAGGGGGCTCACTATTATGTAGTCTGAGGCTAGCAACCTAGCCATCTGCAGCCGCTTGCTCCACATTCCAGACCCCTTCCCTAGCCTTTACCACGGCTGCCCCTAAGGGCCCCTTCATCCGCGAAACTGTATTTCCCTTCCGGCTTTGTATAGGTGATCTTTTTTGCCGTCAAACAAAACGTTGAATCGCCAGTTCCCTTGGGATCTTAAATTCGCATGCAGATATCAGTCTACGCAGAGTTGCTGTCTTCGCTCTCAGAACTCTGTTGGCCTTTAGTTGGGGGTCCCGGTGCAGTGACTTGTTTCTCACCCAGGCGGGGTTCGGTGCATGCTTTGTGGCTCTCTTGTGGTTGATGGTCAGGGAACAGCATGCACCGTTAGCAGCATGCAGCCCCTGTGTCCCCCGGGCTCTGGGCTGGGTAGGTGGAGTGGTCCCAAGCACTGATCTCGCAATGTCTTTTGCTGCGGAAGCTGGAGCAAGCCATCAGCTGGAGCTGTCGGGGGTTGGGCACCAAGCCTGTGGAAGAGGTGGAGCTGAGGAGGAGGAACCCCATGGTAAGGAGCTCAGGGTGGCCTGGGCTGGCCTCTGTTCTGTCGGCTGCAGCGGACCTGAAGTCGAGAATGAAAATTGAGGTTTTAGAGAGGCTGTGTGGCCTAGTGGGTAGGGCATTGGCCTGGGAGTCAGGAGACCTGGGTTCTGCTGAGGCTGCCACTGATCTGCTTGTGACACCTTAAGCAAAACCATTTTGCCTCTCTGTGCCTCAGTTTCCCCTCCCACCATTTCTGTCTGATCTATTGAGGCTCATGAGGGCAGCGACAGGACTAAATGCGTGATCAGTGGTTAGTCCGATGGGACTCTGATCCCGGCTCGGTTCTCCATTACAGTAGCATCTCTGGATCAGAAGCCACTGGTACCTTGGACTCCAGCAATAGATGCATGCCTACCAGCACTCAGGGGATTGCTTTCAAGGCATGTGTGCAGCTGGAGGTAGCGGAGACCCGTCAGTCGGGGGGGGGAGGGGGGGCTAATCAGAGCTGTAGCAATAAACTGTTCAAAGCGTCTTTGCCCCTCTGTGAGGAGCGGGCACCGTGGCGCGAGGTTCGACCGGGTTCGGTGCAAAGAAACCGATGCTGACCGGGGCGGCTGACACCTACGGTGCCATCAGAATGTGACACGACTTGGAGAGTATAAGAATATTTATACCTGACCCCCGTGGGCACCCCAAAGCTCACGCCCGTGGCTGCCAGGAGAAATACTCTGGTCAGTTGAGTGGCGGCTTTGATCTTTTGCGCTTAGCTGGGGAAGGTGCGGCTTGACCGGTGAGTTTCGCTTTCCCGTCCTTCTGCTCTAGCTTGAAGGCTGTTGAGTGTCCGATTCCTCCCCACGTGCTAACAGGTCAGTGACTCTCCTTCGTCCGACTGCCTGTGCAGGGGGGGATCTCCAGAGGCAACCGAAAAGGAAGCGTCCCGGGACCTTTCTGTGCAAACGTAGCCTGTTTTCATGGAAACGTATCGATGACCTTTCTGTTCATGTTCGTTTTCTTGTAGCTCTGTGTCTCTGCCTCCGTGGCTGGAGATTGCAAGTTCGTCGGGGCAGGGGCTGGGGGTGTGTTCTGGGTCTGGGCAGCGCCTGGCACCATGGGGTGCTGGCCCATGACAGGCCCATGGGTGCGATTGCAAGGCAAAAAGTACGAAGACTGTCCCTTTAGCCCTGTCCTGGCAGCAGGTATTTACAGAGCGTGAATTCAAAGCGGCGCACTGTGGCTCCCAGGGGAAGCCCTGGATTCTGTTGGGGGGCTAATGGGACGTGGGAAAGGGATTGAGGGGCAGGAGGCCCTGTCTGCACTGACCCCTTTCCCCCATCTCTCCGGGCTCAGCTGGAGCAGGCCCTGCGCCTGGAGACCGGGGAGCGGGAGCGGGAGTCGCTGGAGAACAAGAGCCTGGCCCAGCAGAACATCGAGCTGCGGCGCCGGCTGGATGAGGAGCAGGCCGCCTACAAACGCAAGCTCCAGGCCTACCAGGAGGGCCAGCAGCGGCAGGCGCAGCTCGTCCAGAAGCTGCAGGCCAAGGTGGGTGAGCGGGGGCTGCTGGCGGGAAGGCTCTGGGGGGGGTGTCCGCGCTGCCGTCAGGAGTACGTCCGTCCACCCAAGCTAGCGCCCATCTACCTCGGACTAGCCCATGATCTCGCGCATTGGTCCTCAAGCCGCCCAATCAGCGCCCAGCTGCGGCTCATGTGACGTCCTCAGGGCCGTACGGGGAATATATAGACTGGGTGGGTGAGGCCCACCTCACGCAGTGCGAGCTGCATATGCGGCCTCCAACGGTTAGTAGATTGAGAGCCACTGATCGAGTGGGATCCAGACCAGCCGGGCACCCCTACGCACGCGGCCCTCCCCCCCTGCCGAGGGCAGAGTAGCTGCACCCAGGGGGGCACGGTCTCTGAGACTGGCAGCGAGGGGCTGTAGGTTTGCAGTGACTGGTAGATCGGGGCTTGTGGGGCGGGTGAGGGGAATTGGTTGAGTGGCTTGAAGGAAAGGAAGGGGCTGTTTGACCCAGGGCAGGGAACCCTGGCGCTGGTGCCGATAAGGCCCCGTCTGCATTCTCCAAGCTCGTCCGCCCACTCAGCTCCGGCTTGTATCAATCCCCCTCTGCCCCCCCAGCCCTGTTGGGGGTCAGACTCTGCGGACGGGTTGACTCTGTGGATAAACCCCCGGAGGGTCGTTTTTCTCCTTCCGGCTCGACTAGCTGTGGGGGGCGGGGCCCTTCTGATCACCAGGGTTTGAGCCCTCTGGAATTTGCATAGCTGGGGGTTTGGAGGCTGCGGATTTATCTGGGTATATACGGCACCCGTGTGCAGCCACCTCTGGGGGGGGGGTGGGGGGAGGAGAGCAGCAGCCAACCCAGCACCCTGCATGGCACAGGATAGTTTGGCTAAGGACGTCTGAGCAAAACCAGCCAAGTGCTCTGTGATCGCCATGCAGAGGGGGCAGGGGCAGGGCTGGAAGGACTAGTGGTCTCTCCTCACAGAGCTGCTCTCTCCGCCGAGGGCTCTCCATTGGATGGAGGGTGGTGGGGCATTGCGGGAGGGGGAAGCCGTTCACTGGGGCCTTGCTGGATATAGCTGAAGATTCTCCGCTTAGGGGGTAGGGAGACCAGTCTGCCCCCTGCTTGCAGGGACTTGGCGCTTGGAACCTACCAACCGGGGTGGACGGGGCCTGCCCGGGGGCTCGGTGGTTAGGATTTCAGGAGTGAGGGGCTTTGCAGGGCACTGTGGGTGTGGCAGGGGGAGGGCAGGGCAGCTCTGTGGCTGTGTTTTCCTTGCCCTGCCGTGCGTCCAGACCCAGGCGGGCAGCGGGCTCTGAGCCGCCGCGTTCCTGCAGGTTCTCCAGTACAAGAAGAAGTGCGGAGAGGTGGAGCAGCAGCTGCTGGAGAAATCGACGGAGCTGGAGCAGCAGAGACTCACGGTGAGCGTCGCCCTCCTCCCGGGGCCAGTGAAAAGCTCGATGGGCCCCGGCTGGGGGATCGAACCGGCGACGTCTCGATCTACCAGGCAGAGCAGCAGGTGCCTGAGCTGAAAGGCCCAGCTCCGAGCCGAGTCTGTAACCGCCTCTCTAGGGCCCAGCCCCCACTAGCAGGGACGGCACCGGGCGGCGTGGGGGTAGGTTACACTCGCTGGGGGCCTGGCTGGCTTGGGGGACTCGGTCACGGCAGGCGGTGCCTCTGATTGGACCTGCTGGAAGGAGCCTGTCCCGCCCCCCAGATAGATGGGAGCCCAGGCGGCACTGGTCAGCTCCTCAGTTGGCTCTAACTGCCCCCCCCCCCCCCCAGCAGGCCAAGGCCTGACCGACTCGTGGCGGTGGGTCCCGGCAGGGCTGGGCTGGCGTTTGGGGAGGGGGGGCGCTTGCCCCGCGCTGCCCTTCCCCCTCCCATGGTTCTCCAGGCCCCTCCCGCTCACCAGCCGCTGCCCCCTCCCTCCCCCAGAGCCGGCTGGACATGACGGACTCGCGCCTGCGCCAGGACGAAGAGCACAGCAACGACCTGGAGAACGCGCTCATCCGGCTGGAGGAGGAGCAGCAAAGGTGCGTCGGGGGAGGTGCTCGGAGGGGGCCTGTCCGCGGGGCTCGGGTAGGTCTGGGCAGCCCCTGTTTCTGGGCCTGTATTGCCCCTTCCGCCCGGCTGGGCTTCGTGCGGGGCCGGGAGTGCCAGGGAGAGGCTGCGTTGGAGCCTGGGCTAGGCCAGGAATCCACCATTGCGGTCCGAGCGCCTTGCCTCACCTGCACATAGGCTTAGCAGTTCCTTGCAGGCCTAGCACCGGGGGTTGTGACCCTGTCTGGCTTCCCTAGCTAAGCAGGGTCAGGCTGGGTCTGTATTTGGATGGGGGACCTCCAAGGACGCCTGGTGACCGCAGGCAGGGGTGTCCCTCTGCCCCCAGGAGTCCTGCAGTCCCAGCCGCAGGGGGGACTGCGCTATTGGACGTGACGTGTGTTCTGCGGGGTGAAGCGTGTTCTGCGGCGTGAAGCTGTCCTGGGCTCTTGTGCTCACTGTTGGTCTCCTGGTGCTTTGGACGGGCTCTTTTCTTGCTTCCCGTCGTGTGCAGCTTCCGCGCTGCGCCCCAGAGGTGGCTGCCTGGTGGTGGTGGGTGAAGTGATTCCTGTAGCCCCCTTCCTGACAATGGGCTCAGTTCATGTCTGGAAAGGGCTAGCAGGCGGTCGGCTGGAAGGCATTCGAGCTGGGCAGTGATTGTCTTCTCCTGAATGAAGTGTGGGGGTCTGTGTCGTTCGGTGTCTCAGAGCTGTGATGTCCGGGCCCGTCCTCCACACTGGGCCCTTTGCCCCATGCCGGTCGGTCCCTTCCCACCTCCGCGCGGGCCCCTCCGTTCCGTCTCAGCCCCTGCTCTCTCGGCCGGGGCTGACGCTCACTGTGCCCCGTCTCCAGGAGTGCCAGCCTGGCCCAGGTCAACGCCATGCTGCGGGAGCAGCTAGACCAGGCCAACGCCGCCAACCAGGCCCTCAGCGAGGACATCCGGAAGCTGACGACCGACTGGACCAAAGCCCGCAACGAGCTGGAGCAGCGGGAGGTGGAGTGGAGGCGAGAGGAGGAGGTTAGGGCCGGAGAGATTCAGGGCAGCCCGGCTTGGCGTGCGTCGTTCTCCCTTGCGCGGGCCCGTCCCGTGGGCACCGTCCTGCTGGGCAGAGACAGATCTGCCCGCCTGCTGCCGGGGCGGCTCACACTGTCCCAGGAAGGCGGTGCCTCTGCCATGCAGGTCACTGCTGGGAGCCGGCCATAGGACACCTCCCTTGCCCCACTCCCTGGAGAGCTGGTTCGTCCCCTCCCCTGCAACTTCCTTTTACCCTCAGTGGGAGCCACGTCTCTCGACTCTGGGCCTTTCTATGCCGGTGGTCACTGCCTCGCCCCAGAGGTGGCTGCCTTTCAGTGGTGCTGTCTGTGGATAGTGGGGTCAAGGGGTCAAAAAGCATCAAAAGTTCTGTATAAATGTAGCTGTTGCTAACAGTCCTGCCTGGCGCCGCCGCTGAGGTCCGCGGCCACGGTGCCTTCGGGATCCAAGAGCACGGCAGGGTGCCCCACGGAGCAGCGCTCGCTCACTTGTGGGGCGTTTCGGAGGAGCACGGCCAGCAGCGGGTGCGTTGCTGTGCCCTGTGCTCCCCCCCGGGGTGCGCTGGCCATGCCCTTGGCAGCGTTGGGGGGCGGGTGCCTGGGGAGGGGGCTCCGCCTGTCACCCCTTCTCCTCTCCCCTCCTAGTCATTCAACACCTACTTCAGCAACGAGCACAGCCGGCTGCTGACCCTCTGGAGACAGGTGGTGGGCTTCCGGCGCCACTTCAGTGAGATGAAGACCATGACCGAGAGGTCAGGAGGAGGACCGGGGGCGGGGGGTTGCGGGGGGCGGACGGTTGCTGGGCTTTTGTTCTTCCAAAAGGAGCTGGGCCTGGGACCTCCCTGAGCTGCCCGGACCCCCATGGCTCACAGCGCCTCCTTCAGGATCCCCGTGAGAACAACCTGAGTGGGGAGAACAGAATAGCCTTCCCGACCTCCCCTGCACCCGCCAGACAAACCCGTTAGCCGGCCCTGGGAGTCTGATTTCTGCTCCTCCGCGTGTCCTGCCTTGAGTGATCTTTTCCCTGGTGTAGGTGCTGGCCACTCGGGCTCCCGCGGGTTTAGATCCCAGCCAGGCCCCCCTGGAGGAAGACGCCCTGCAGGTTATGGGGCGCGGGGGTCTGTAGATCCAGCAATGTGGGCTCCTGGGGGTGCCCGGCCCCCCCGGAAACACCCCTCTCTCTTTGGGACTCGGCTGCAGGGACCTGTCGGAGCTGAACAACGAGCTGTCCCGGTCCGGCCGCACCGTCCACGCCGCCTGCCTCAACCTGAGCAGCAACCTGCGTCTGTCGGAGAGCAGCGCCGGCGTGGCCCTGGAGAAGCAGGCGCTGCTCCTGGCGCAGCTGGAGGAACAGCTGAAGGACAAGGTGCGCGACATGATCCAGCTGCAGGTCAGGTGTGACACGGAGAAAGCGGAGCTCGGCACCAGGTACGCACGCCCCCGATCGGGGCCAGCGTCCCGGGCCCTGAAGCTTGGAGCTGGCCAGGCCGGGAGATGCACCGGGCACCCCTGGGGAATCGGGGAGCGCTGCCCCTCCAGCAATCCTTGGCGGTCCTGGGCTTGGCAGGTGGGGCGGTGGGCTCTGGGGGCCCCGTCTCTCCCATGTTACGACCATCCTGGAGCCTCAACTTTCTACCTGCCCTGCAGGCTGAATCCTGTAGGGTGGCGATACTCAGACCTCAGTGTTCCAGGTGACCTGGGGCCTGACTCTGTAGCTCACGGGGTTAGCGCTGTGGTCTCAGAACATGGAGGTTGCCAGTTCAAATCTCATGCAGGTCTGGGTAGGGGGGTTGGCCTGGGATTTTTCCAGGAGCCAAATTAGGGATTGGCGTGACCCTAAAAAAACCCTGTTGTGGGGGTTCAGTGTTTGGGTTGCCAGGCCCAGGACAAGAGATGTGGCCTGGCCTCTTCCTAGACATCAGTGGGACGAGCTCAGCGGTGTGAGGGAGGGGACGTGGAGGATGTTAGTGGGACAGTGGGGAGGAAATGGTCATGTGCTCCAGCCGGGCCTGAGGTTACTCACTAAACTAAATGATTGGGCAACAAAATGGCAAATGAAATGTAATGTGGATAAATGTAAAGTAATGCACAGTGGAAAAAATAACCCCAACTATACATACAATATGATGGGGGCTAATTTAGCTACAACTAATCAGGAAAAAGATCTTGGAGTCATCATGGATAGTTCTCTGAAGACGTCCATGCAGTGTGCAGCAGCAGTCAAAAAAGCAAACAGGATGTTAGGAATCATTTAAAAAGGGATAGAGAATAAGACGGAGAATATCTTATTGCCCTTACATAAATCCATGGTGCGCCCACATCTTGAATACTGTGTACAAATGTGGTCTCCTCATCTCAAAAAGGATATACTGGCATTAGAAAAGGTTCAGAGAAAGGCAACTAAAATGATTAGGGGTTTGGAATGGGTCCCATATGAGGAGAGATTAACGAGGCTAGGACTTTTTAGCTGGGAGAAGAGGAGACTAAGGGGGGATATGATAGAGGTCTATAAAATCATGAGTGGTGTGGAGAAAGTGAATAAGGTAAAGTTATTTACTTGTTCCCATAATATAAGAACTAGGGGCCACCCAATGAAATTAATGGGCAGCAGGTTTAAAACAAATAAAAGGAAGTTCTTCTTCACACAGCGCAGTCAACCTGTGGAACTCCTTGCCTAAGGAGACTATACCAGGGTTTAAAAGAGAACTGGATAAATTCATGGAGGTTCAGTCCATTCATGGCTATTAGCCAGGATGGGTAAGGAATGGTGTCCCTAGCCTCTGTTTGTCAGAGGGGGGTGATGGACGGCAGGAGAGAGATCACTTGATCATTACCTGTTAGGTTCACTCACTCCGGGACACCTGGCATTGACCACTGTCGGTAGACAGGATGCTGGGCTGGATGGACCTTGGTCTGACGCAGTACGGCCTTTCTTAAGATCTTATGTTACTGGGGTGGGGGTTTTCCCAGGGCGCTGTCAGCATTAAGCCGCCCGGTCCCTGGACCCAAACGTGCGGCATTCAACCTCCCTCTAGCACGGCTGGGGCTCCAGGGATCTCCGAACGCGTGACCTGGCCCGTGTCCGTTGAGTTCTGGACCAGCGCCGTATAGCACGCGCCCCTGGCCATTCCTCTGCTCGCCCTGACCGGCTCCCCTCCCTTGCCCCAGAATTGCTGAGACCACGGCCACTGTGGAACGCTTGAAAGCCCAGAACTCGGAGAAGGAGAAGACGATTGAGACGCTGACCCAGAAGCTGGAAAATCTGGTGAGAGACTCAGCGGGACTCGGCTGGTTCC
Source organism: Sternotherus odoratus (assembly GCA_032164245.1). Classification (NCBI taxonomy): domain Eukaryota; kingdom Metazoa; phylum Chordata; order Testudines; family Kinosternidae; genus Sternotherus; species Sternotherus odoratus. The sequence continues at coordinate 13,336,535 of JAVMKO010000018.1, read as the reverse complement.
CAGAGGAGACGGGGGCACTTGAAACAGCAATTCCTCATCGGCGGAGCCGCCCGCTCTGGTGCCCATGCTCCGGGGAAGGGCTCGCCAGCCGCTTCCCGGGCGATCACAGCGCTGTGTGGGGCCTTGTGGGCACAGCTGAGAGCTGGAGCCAGCCGCGGGGGGCAGGAGCGTCACCTGGCTGATGCTGCGTCTCTGCTTTCAGGAGGCCGCGCGGGTGCAGGAGCAGGCAGCCCTGGAGGCCGAGGAGATAGAGGCCTTGCGGACGGAGTCGGAGATGCTCCAGCAGACGCTGCGAGACCTTGCTCAGGTACAGGGCGCGCGGTCCCGGGAGCAAAGCAGGGGACCCCGGAGAGCAGGGGTCTCCCACCTGTGGGCAGTTACCGAGTCATGGCGTCGTAGAATTTACAGTCCGAAGGAAGCACCCGATCACCAAGCCTAGTGATTCCTAAACTGGGGTTCGTGACCCCCGGGTGTTCGCAAAATGTTACAGGGGGTTCTCAGGAACAAACTCCCTAATGGCAGACAGAGCTGTCATGGGGACCCAAGACAGCACAGGGCCAGCAGCCCGGAGCCCCTGGACTTCCAAGAGCTAAGCAGATCAAAGCCAGCATCTCTATCACACCGGGGAGATTTAAACTTCAAGATTCCTTATAAGAAATGGAAAGGGAGATGGATATTTTTTGCTGATTTTTAAAATTAAATAGGCAGCTAGTGTTGTTTTTAAAATGATTATGAAGAACAAGTTTAAGCTTTGTTGTAACGTGCGTTGTTTGCCGGGACAGCTCAAGACCTGAATGCTTGTGTAGGAGGAATTCTTTGAATTGGCTTCTTAAATACCTTCATACTATTTCACATCTGATACTCTTTGATGAAACATAGGAGCCTTGTGTTATAACAGGCTTATTCAAAATGATACAAGCTACGAAAGTGAGATCTTGGAAGAGTGATGCCGTTTTCATAATGTAATAAAAATGCCGTAATAATAAATAGTCTAATAAGCAAGTCATAAAAACAATTTTTATATTTCCAAACAATTTATACTCCGGTAAAGGAGAAGATCCCTGGAACTGTTTGTTTTTCGGGGGGGGTTCACGAGACTTGACATTGTAGTGAAAGGGGTTCACAGGTTAACGTTTGGGAACCACTGACCTAGCCCGATCTCCTGTCTCACTCGGCCACCAGCACCCAATCAGTAAACCCAACAGCAGAAATGGGACCAGGAGACTAGACTATAGGCAGAGAACGGGAGGGACCCAGGTGCATCAGCGGCCGAGGCAGGAAATTGATCAAGTGAGCTGTACCCAGGTAACCGCAGCAAGTGACCTTCACCCCCATGCTGCGGAGGAAGGTGAAATCCCCCCCCCCAATACTCACTGCCAGTCTGACCTGGGGAAAGGTCAGGGAGAGGCGCGGGTCTGTCACCCAGCTGACGGGCGGGGCAGCAAATGGATCGGGTAGAGGGAAGAGCTGCCCCTCTCAAAGACCAGCTGTTTTCTCAGAGTCATTGTCCCTCCTCCGCAGGCCGTCCTGTCCGACGCCGACAGCGCCATCCACCTCTCGGGCACGGAGCGCACGACGGACGTTTCGGACAGCGACGCCACGGGATTCAGCCTGCGGGGCCTCTCCTCCAGCCTCCGCACCCCGTCCCCCCTCCGGCGCTCCTCCCCTCGGCGTAGCTCCTCGCCCCGGCGCAGCCTCTCCCCGGCCTTTTCCGACTCCACGCTGGCGGTGGTGCACTCCGCCCTGCAGCGGAGGCAGCTGCAGGTGCAGGTGAGGGGACGGGAGCTCCCGTGTGGCCGTGGGATTCCTTCATGGCTCGACTGGGCACCCAGAGGTGCTCCTGCTTCCCAGCTCCGCGAGGCTTCGTGGAGTGGGGCCGCCGAGCCACCAGGGCCATCTGTGGGGTTATAGCTACTGGGGCTGCGTTTCCGTGGGGCTGTTGGTGCCCACCAGGGGAGTGGGAAAGGGGCACTCTGCTGATAAAGGAACCTGGCAGGGTAGATGCTGGGCTGGGGTTTTTTTGTGGCTTGCGGGTGGAATTCCCATGGGAGCTGGTTGTCCATAGGGAGTGGAGTGTGGTCAGCCATGCAGGGGGTGCGGATGGCAGGGTGTGTCGGGGGGAGGGGGAGCAGAGCCGCAGAGGGAGGGGAGCTGACTCCTTGGGGTTTCCGCTAGGACATCCGCGGCAAGTACGAAGCCATCCAGGAGCTGGTGGGCTCCCTGAAGAAGCAGCTGGCGGAGAGAGATCACGAGCGCCGCGCCCTGGAGCAGAAGATCCTGCAGCTGAAGGACGACGTGGACTGCTCCTTGCGGGCCAAGGACGACGCCCTGCGGGACGCCAGCCGCTTCCGCTCCTCGGCTGACCTGCTGGGCAGGTACTTCCCTGGGCCCTCCCCTTGCCCGCCCCCCTGTGCTCCGGCGTCCCCCGGCCCAAGGAACAGGCGTCCCCCGGGCGTTTCCGCCTGGGAGCAGAGCCTGCCCCCCAGATCAAGTGCCCTGGGCCGTGGGGAGGGTTGATTTCTGTTCAGCCCCCCCCGAAATCTGTCCATCTGTGCCCGTCTCAGTGAGAAGAGCAACCTGGAGCGCAGCCTGCAGGCCCTGCAGCAGCAGGTGGGGGCCCTGCGGCAGGAGAGCGAGAGGCTGCAGCTGGCCAACAGCGACCTGCAGCGGCAGCGCGAGCACCTGGAGGACGAGAGGGACGACGTGGCGAAGGACAAGGAGCGGGCCCAGAAGGAGATCGAGCGCGGGTTGGTGCGGGGAGGGCGACGGGGGAGCGCGGGGCAGGCGTGGAGGAAAGACCACGCCAGAGACAGAGGCCCCTCGGTAGCCACCCCCCTCCAGGGACCAGCCCCCTTGCCCGGTGCGCCGACGTTCCAGGCCTCCATCCCCTTCGCAAGCCGTGGTAGTGCCCGGGCCCAGCCTCCCGGCCTTGATCCTGGGGCCCAGGTCCCCCTGCCAGCGGAGGTTCTGCAGCCCCCGGCCGCCTGGCTTCCACGGGAGACGGGGTTTCTCTAGGGGTCATTGGAGCTGAGCTCAGCCCCCGTTAGTGGTGTTCGCCCTTCTCGTGCTGCGGACACCCGGGCCCAGCTCTCTGACTGTCTTGTTTGAGCGTAAGCTCCAGGCGGCGCGGGGGTTCACAGGGTGGGCACTGAGTGACGAGCAGGGCCGGTAAAGGCAGACCGACGTTCTTGTCTCTGGCACCCCACGACGGCAAACCACTCGTCCGTCACATCCAGAGAGAGACAAGGCGGGTGAGGCCAGGCCTCTGACCGGACCGACGTCTGGTGGTGAAAGGGACAAGCGTTCAAGCCCCATGGAGCTTTTCTCCAGATCTGGGAAAGGTCCTTGGAGTGTCCCAGCTAAATCCAAGGTGGGACAGGGTGTTTAGTAGCGAAGAAGAGCTCTGTGGAGCTTGAAAGCTTGTCTCTCTCGCCAACAGAAGTCGATCCAATAAAAGGTATTATCCCCCCACCTTGTCTTTTTCACACCCCGGGATCCACCCGGTGACATGTATAGAGTGTGTGTGTGTGTGTGTGTGTGTGTGTGTGTGTGTGTGTGTGTGTGTGTGTGTGTGTGTGTGTGTGTGTGTGTGTGTGTGTGTGTGTGTGTGTGTGTGTGTGTGTGTGTGTGCGTGTGCGCGCGCGCGCTGGCTAGGCCTAGAAAAATGATGTGTTTTGCCAGCAAGAATCAGAAATGACTCTCTTGATTTCCTTCAGAATGTCCCGACACCTCACTCCTGTCCTGAGGATTTTCAGGCAAAATGGAAGGTTTTTGAGAAAGCGAAGGCAGGACTCTAGGAGGTGGGGGCGGGGGAGGGGAATTTGCAGTGGAGACAATATAGAGCCATAGAGTCATTCAGGGCTTAATTTGTAACGGAAGAGATGCTCAAGCAATTTTTTTTGTTTCATAAGTGACAGGTCAGATCCGGAGGGGCCGGGGCTCTGAACGGCCGGGGCTGTGAATTGTCAAGGGTGGATCATCTAGTCTGGCCTCGTGTATAACCTGGCTGGAGAGTTCCACCATTGGACTAATTAGCGCCACAAGCTATTCGAAGTCGCCTTGTTGTGCCCCCTGCAAGGACAGCCAGTGACACAGGGTGTTAAACCAGAGCATGGGGGGTTGTGTGCGAGTATCTCTCTGTGCCCTGCAGCCACAAACAGCTGGAGCAGCTGGAAGTGCAGAAGTCCAGTCTGAAAAAGGAGCTGCTGCTCGTTAAGGAGGCTCTGAACAAAGCCACCCTGGAGAAGGAGGTGTCGGAGAATGAGAAGGTGGAGATGGCGGAGGCGCTTTCCAAGGTAGGGCTTTGCCCCGCCAGAGGGGGGGCAGGGATGCCAGTGGGGCCCAGGAGTAGCTGTTGGGCTGGCTGGTATGGATGGGTCTGATGGATAATGCTATGGTAGCATCGCTCGTTTTGCCACTTCCAAGCTACAGCTCTGCGCCCAGTCTAGAGGGGGAGCTCTGCCTAGTGGGTTCCGTTGCCTGTCACGCTGCCCGCTGTTGGCTCCATGTTTCATGATCCTCCCTGTCTGTCTGTATCCACCTGTTCTCTCTTGTCTTGCACTTAGATTGTCAGCAGTCGGGAGGAGGGAGCGTCTTGTCTGGGTTTGCAAAGGGCCTAGCGCAGTGGGGTCCCGGGCCATGGGGCTCCTAGAGCCTATGGTAATACAAATAATTAGCTAACAACGGATCTGCTGCGGGCTCTTGGGCAGGCCACTGACCTCCCCCGCTTCCTCCTTCCAAGCGGTTGAAGGATCCGTCCCGGCCTCGCAGGTGGCGTAGCCTTGATTCATGTTTAGACCGTGCTTGGAGGTCCTTTGAGACGCAGAGGGGCAAAGGGAACTTGCCTGAGGTCCCTGAGCGAGTCGGTGGCGGAGCCGGGAATAGACACCCCCCCAGGGCGCCGTCCCAGCTGTAACCATCGGAGGGCGCTGCGTTTCTTGACGCCCGTTTGCTTTATTTTATGCGGGCAGCATTGGGACAGTAGAGGGGGCTGCCCGAGGGTCCTAGCTCTCCGCTCCCCACCAGGCTGCGCGGGAACTCCCAATGACCCCGGCTGTTCCCGCCCCGTGTTCACAGGTGGAGGCGGGCCGGGCGGAGCTGGAGCTCACCGCCAGCAAGCTGAAGGCGGAGGAGGCCTCGCTGCGCGACTCGCTCTCCAAGATGAGCTCCCTGAACGAGGGGCTGGCCCAGGATAAAATCGAACTCAATAGGATCATCGGCCAGGTCGGTGCCACCGTGGGCCTGGCGGTGGGGCTCAGCGCCTCCTGGGAGCCCCGGGCTGCGGACAGTGACCCTGGCAGGGAGAAGGGGCCTGGACTTGAATCCCTCAATGGGGGACAAGCAGCCGAGTCTGTCCTAGACCGAGGGAGGGTTGGCCACGGGGCAGGATCGAGGGGTGACGGGCGAGGCCCCTGGAGGTGGAGATGGGCAGGGGGTGAACAAGGTGCTGCCCCCGGGGCTTGGGGCGGGGGGCTGCGTTTCCAAGGCAGTGACGGTCTCTCCTGCCCCCGGCAGCTGGAGGAGGAGAAGGGGGCCCTGCTGGGGCGGAAGCAGGAGGCGGAGCAGGAGAAGGCCTCGATCCGCGAGGAGCTGGTCCGGCTGGAGCAGGAGAAGCTGGAGCTGGAGGCGGAGCGGCAGGGGCTGGAGCAGGCCCTGCGGGATGGGGAGCGGGGCCGGGAGCGGCTGGAGCGGGAGCTGCTGGGCCTGCAGAAGGAGAGGGGGCAGCTGCAGGAGCAGCTGGGGCAGGTAGAGGGGTGGGGGGCAGGAACCGCATGGGGGGTGGGTGCCTGTGTGGGGGGGGTCTGATGGCTAGATGCTGGGAGCTGGGGGGGGGGGTGCTAGGATTTGGGGGGCAAGTTGGGGGGAGGGGGGGCTGGGAGCCGGGCAGCGTCGGGCAGATGAGCAGGCCGGGCGGCTCTGAGAGCTGGGGAGGCCGGTGAGCCCCACGGCTGGGATGGGTCCCTCCGAGAGGAGCTGGAGCCTGGCTGTCTCCGCTAGGGGGCTGGGGGTTCAGGGCATGGCCTCCCCTCCAGGCTGAGCTCTGCCCGTTGTGCCCCCCCCCCCAGCTGTCCCGCCAGAGGAACGCGGCTGGCGCGGAGCTGGGGCAGGCGCGCCGGGAGCAGGAGCGGCACGGCGAGGCCCTGCTGCGCGCCGCCCGGGAGAAGGAGGCGCTGATGAAGGAGAAGGCCGGCCTGGTGGTGCAGCTGGCGGCGTCGGAGCGGGAGAACAGGGGGCTGGCGGAGGAGGTGGCCGGGCTCCGGTAAGGTTCCCCTCCGTGGTGGGGCCGGCCTGCGTTTCCCTCCCCCTCTCCCCGTTGTCCCCACGGCCCGGGCTGCCCCCGCCTTCCCCCGTCACTGTGGGTGCCGCTCCCCAGAGCGTGGGTTGGGGTCTGCCCCTGGCTTGCCCGGGCCGTCGTGGCGCGGCCTGCGCGCGGAAGGGGCTGTGCCGCTGAGGGCAGGGGTCGCTGGTGGGTCCGGCCGGGTGGGGCTGAGCTGCACGTGGAGACAAGGCCTGAGCGCTTGGCACCAGACCAGAAAGCATGGCTGCCCCCCTTGGCAGGGTGGGCCCAGGGCAAGGCCGAGGGGCGTGAGCTGAGACGCAGGGAGGCTGCGGGTGCATCCGTGCCACTCCCGAGAGAGGCTCCTGGATCCAGGCGTGGCGAGCTCCGGGCATCCGCTGCGGGGCCTGGGAGCCCAGCGAGCGCTCCCTGGGTGTGCGCGTGGGATGGTTACCAGGGCGCAGTGTTTGCAAACAGTTGGGTCAGGGCAGGGAGTGGGGGAGCACGGAGGAGCCTTCCTGCCGAATGGCAGCTCTCAGTCTGTAGGAGCGGGTGGAATCGCTCATGTCGCAATCCCCAGGCAGGTCAGTGCCTCCCCCCCAGCTCCAGCCTTTCCCGGCCCGTCTCCTCCTCACCATCTCTGTGCTCCGTGCACTTCCCAGACCGGGGGGCAGATCTGTGCCGGGGCAACCGCCCTGGCTGGGACGGAGCTAGTCCTTCACCCCGGATCATACTGCAGCCGCCCCCTGCTCTGTCAGGAGGTGTGAGATTGTGGGGGCACCTTCTCTGCTGCCCTGCAGAAGACCCCACCACTGCTGGGAGCGCCCAGCTGTGAGGGCCTCTCCGGGGCTCCCTGAGGCCTCGCTGCCGGGATCGTCTGCCCCCGGGGCAGAGGTTTGCAGAGGGAGCAACTTCCTGGCGCTCTGAAAGGCACCACCGTGCCCCTGGTAGGAAGGGGCATCGGGGTGGCTTTCCACACAACCTTGGAGGGGCCCAATGGGGGCTGTAAGGACTGGCTGCCCTCCTACTCAGAGGCCCGGAGGCCGTCATGTGCCAGGACCCCCAAGGTGCCTGTTGGGTCACCAAAGCAACGTGCTTCACACCTTAGATCGTCCTCTCCGGGGAGCGGTTTTGTTCCGGCGTTGTCCAGCGCCCTGGGGCCCTGCTCCATGAGCGGGGGCATCTTCCTCGTCCCTTCCTCGGTGGGTCTCTCTCTGCATGAGCCCAGGGGCGGGAGGGCGGGGGCTGGTGATTGGGAGGACTCACTCCCCTCACTCTTTCCCAGGTCGGAGAAAGATGCTTTGGAGACCACCCTCTTCGACATCCAGCAGCAGCTGGCTCAGCTGGACACCCGGAAGGAGCAGCTGGAGGCCGACAGCCAGAACCTGCTCTTGGCCAAGGAGATGTTACAGGGTAACCTAGGCCTGGCTGCCCCACCACTGCCGTCCGTCCCCCACCTTCCCCCCTTTCCAGGGTCCGTCCCCCATGCGCCCAGCGGCTGCTGGCGTTCGGAGGCTCTGGTGGCTGGATTGGGAGGGAGAAGGAGACTGGCCCAGTGGGTAGGAGACAGGACTGGGAGCCCTGAGTTCGAGTCCTGCTTGAGCTGGGGGGAATGATGCCCTCCCCTTTGTAATGTGCTGTGTGGCTGAAAGTCCCCGGGGCGGGGCTGTGTGACAGTCAGGGTCCCCGTCCCTTCCATGCTGCCTAGGCCTCGGGAGGGGCTGCCGTGAGCGGATCTCCCTTCACGCCGGAGATGTTGATCGGCTCCTTGCTCTGTCCCCAGTGGAGCTGGCCAGCGTCCGGAAGCAGAGGGAGCTGGACGTGACCCGGCTGGAGAGGGACAAGGAGCTGCTGGCTCAGAAGTTGGCCCAGGCGGAGCAGGAGGCCCAGGTCACGCTGAGAAACAAGCAGGCGGCTCACGAGGAGGAGGTGGACTGTCTCCAGAGGGAGAAGGTACGGGACGGGGGCAGGCCCTGACTCAGACCAGCGCCGCGGTACTGGCTGGCTGGGTCAATCCCCGCGAGTCTCCTTCCCTTCTCTGGGGCCGGCGCAGACCCCGCAGGGGGAGAGCCCGACTCCTTCTGTGGCTTCAGGGGGAATCCAGGGATCCTGGTTCTGCCGCTGGCTCCCTCTCTGGGGCCCATTCCCAGCTGTGAAACGGGACGGGTAATGCCCGCGGTGCGGCGGGTTGGCTAGTTTCTGTTTCGGGGGCGCTGGGCTGCCCTGGGGAAGGGACCTTGGGGGAGCTGTTGGCTCGTTTACTGCATGAGTCTCGTCCTTCGGGACGATTGGCCGGTGACGGCGAGGGGCAGTCAGGGACCGGAGTGGCAGGAGGGGGCTCGGCAGGTTCGTCTCCCAGTGCTCGCTCATCTGCGTTCCAGTGAGGTGTGCACGCCCGGCGCCCTTTCAGATCCTTCTTGTGTCCGTATCAGGGCTCACGTGCGCCTCCTTGGACTCGCCCCACCGTGACTTTAGCCCCTGTGCAGCTCTGCTCTCCCCTGCGGTAACGGGGCTGGGTTCACACCCAAGCCCTGGCTTTGGGGGCCTTCGCCTAGAGCTCCGGCCTCCGCTGCTTGGTCCCTGCAGGAGACGCTGCGCCTGGCGTTGGAGTCGGAGCGGGAGGAGCTGCTTGGCCGGCTGAGCCAGGAGCGGGAGGAGCAGCTGGCCCGTGCCGAGGCGGAGAAGGAGGAGCTGAGCGAAGAGATCACCACCCTGCAGCAGGAGCGGGACGAGAGCCTCCTGCAGGCGGAGAACGAGAAGCAGCAGGTACGGGGGCAGCACGGCTCCCTCCCACTCCCCAGCATCTCGGGGCTCCAGCCCCCACGGCTTTCATGCTTTCCAGGGATCTCCCTGCCCCCCGAGTTTCCCCCCAGGATCTTGCCCGTCACCAGCCCCACGTGCCCGCTGACTTTCTCTCCCTGGCTGGGGCCTCTCCCGGCCCCGCAGGCCCTGTCCCTCAAGGAGTCGGAGAAGACCCTCCTGTCGGAGAAGCTGACCGCCGCCCAGCACAGCCTGGCCAGCGTTACCCTGGAGATGGAGCGGCAGAAGCGAGAGGCCATGAGCCGGCAGGAGCAGGACCGGGTGGGTGTGGGCGCCGCGCGGGCATCGGGAGGGTGTGAGGGAAACACACACGCAGGAGACGGTCGTGGGCGGCGGTTAGCGCTTTCTCCGCAGTGTTTGTGGAGGGCGGGGCTGATTGCTGCGGCTGAACCGAAGCCTGTAACACGGCTCGCTCGCCCCTAGGTGGTGCTTTCCATCAGTCGGTCTCAGAGCGCTTTGCAAAACAGTGTTAGCTCCATTTTACACACGGGGAAACTGAGGCACTGAGCGATGTGATTTGCCCGACGTCACCGAGCAGGCCAGTGGTAGAGCTGAGAGTAGAATCCAGGTCTCCTGAGTCCCAGGACAGTGCTCTGTCTGCTAGGCCACACTGCCTTTTGTTGCCCTACCTACCTCCATAGATGCTTAATCAGTATCTGCAGAACCTGCTTCAGGTCCTCTGCTGAGACACTTCACACCTGAATTGTAGCAATGCCAGTGCATCTTCCTCCTGGCCCGCAGCCCCCCCCCCCCCCCCCCTGCATGTGGCAATGTCAGTGCATCTAATTCCTGGCCTGCAGCCCCCTCTTTTGTTCCCCTCTTGTCTCTCCAATGTCTCTTCCCACAGCACCTCGCTCCCGATCTGCAGGTCACATCCCAGCCTACCCCTGGGCGGAGACTTGCTGCCGCGCTGGGTTACGCTTCGCCCGGGCAATAAGCGCAGTCCGCTGATCAGCAGATCCTTGACAGCCGGCCGGGTGACCCTGTGACCCCAGCGAGGGGGGGATCTGGGGCAGGCCAGTAAGGGCTGGGCTCTTCTTTGCCTGCAGAGCACCGTCAACGCACTGACCTCGGAGCTGAAGAGCTTGCGGGTGCAACTGGAAGAAACCGTCGCGGCCCACGAGCGGGAGGCCAGGGGGCTGCAGGAGCAGGTCAAGGAGCTGGCCAGGCAGCGGGAATGCACCCTCCGCGAGGTGAGCACGGGCGTGGGGCGGGGGAGAGAGGGGTGAACCCCACCGCCAGCCTCGCCCTTCCAGAAGGGGATGGAAGCGCCGGCAGGCAGGAGAGAGTCACCGGGGGCAGGAGTGGGGTCGTCGGCTTGCATGAAATCGGACAGACTCACCTGGGCAGGGAAATGCAGCCCCGAAACTACGAATCCCAGCATGCAATGCGGCCGCCGCCTCCTGCCGTCCTCTGTCTGGCAGGTGGAGGAGCTGAAGACCCAGCTGCGCATGGTGGAGGACGCCCGGGACAGCGTCCGGCAGGAGGTGATCGAGGCCCACCGGAAGGTGCGGGAGAGCCAGGAGGGCCAGGAGATCCAGAGGAAGGACATCCTGGACCTGCGGCGCAGCCTGAGCGACGAGGCCAAGGAGAAGGAGGCCCTGCAGGCGTCCAACCAGGAGCTGCGGGCGGCCATCAAGCGAGCGGAGAGCGACCGCATCAGGTGAGCTGGGGGGCGGGGGGGAGTGGCCGGCGGCCCCTCCTCCGTGGGGGATGGAGGGGAGCGGGTTGCGTCCCCGCCGGGATCTCACGCCGCCTTGATCCCCAGCCTGAAGCGGGCCAACGAGGAGAAGGAGCAGAAGCTGGCCATCCTGGAGGAGGCGCGGGCGGCCGTGGGCAAGGAAGCCGCCGACTTGAGGTGCAGCCTGCAGGAGGTGGAGCGGTCGCGGCTGGAGGCCCGCCGGGAGCTGCAGGAGCTGAGGCGACAGGTGTGTGTGTCGGGGGCACACAGGTGTGTGTGTCGGGGGCACACAGGTGTGTGTGCCCAGGTGCCTGGGACCAGGCCTCTGTGTGGGTGAAGCCACCTTCAGGGCAGGGCCCTGCTCCCCGGAGGAGCCCGATGCGGTGCCCGAGTTACCCCCTGGGGGTCGCCCCTGTCCTGGACGGTGGGGCTGCTGCCCCCGTGTTTGGGGGCTGGGAGCTTCAGGCAGGGAATCAGACCCCAGAGCAGAGGGGCCGTGCAGGCCCCTCCGCGGAGGAGCCGATGGGAGGTGGACCCTCCTCTGGCCTCCTGGCGAGGGCTGCGGCTGGGCAGGGCCCTGGAGCTGGATCCCCAGGGTTGTCCGAGTCCCTGCGGATGACTCGCTGGTGGGAGGTTGGAGTAGCAGAGTCGGGGCCACCAGGCTGAACATCTGTCGTTCCGGAGGGGCCGGGGGGCGGGGTGGGTGTAGGACCCTGCCTCTCCGGCCCTGAGGCGAGCTGCGGTTCCCCTCGCTGGCCCGGGACAGCATTGGTGCCTCTCTGTTGTGCTTTGCCCCCCCCTGTCATGTCCTTCCCCCGCCCCTCCTTTCCGTGCCCCCAGATCAAGATGCTGGACAGCGAGAACACCAAGAAGAACAAGGAGGTGGCCGAGCTGCAGGCCCGGGTGGCCCTGGACGAGCAGCGGGAGGAGGAGAGCCGGCGGGAATCCTTCGGCCTCAAGCAGAAGATCGTGGAGAGCGAAGCCGGCAGGGAGTCCGCTAGGAAGGAGGTGAGCGTGGGGCTCCTCCGGTCTCGCGTGCTCCTCCCGCCTCCGCCCAGGAATTCTTGCCTGGTCGTTCCTATCGGCCACCCGGCTCTTGCTCCTCACGATGCCGCTGCCAGGGTCCGATCATGCTGTGTACTGCCCACGCGGCCCGGGTCTGTGGAGCAGAGGCGTCCCTGCAGGGCAATTTGAAGGAGGCCCATGGACGTTCAGGCCAGACAGGTGTCGTAGTCTGACACTTGGCGTAATCCAGGCCAGAGAACCTCCCCGGTAATTCCTGTCTCCAGATCTTACCGACCGAGAGATACATGCTTCCCCCTTGATGGTCTTGGCATGATCAAATGGAGGAGTGTGGCCCGTAGCGGCGGAGATCACGTCCTTCTGGCGTGGACACGTGGCCAGGAGGTCACGTGGCTTTCGTCCGGAGGCGGCTGTGCCGTGCTCGGTCCCACACGCGCTCCCTGGGCCGGCTCTGCCCACCCAGAATGCCTTTCAGCCCCCCCACCCCCCCGCTCTTGTCTCCCCAGCTCCACAACCTGCAGCGGAAGCTGTCGGAGCAGGAGGGCGAGTTCCGGGTGCGGGAGAAGGACCTCCTGGGCTGCCTGGAGGAGGCCCGCGGCAACGAGAAGAAGCTGCTGGACAACGCCCGCAACCTGGAGATCAAGCTGGAGAACGCGCAGGCCGAGGCGGCGGAGCTGAGTCTCCGGCTGAGCGCCGCCGAGGGCCGCGCCCAGGGCCTGGCGGCGGAGCTGGCTCGGGTGGAGGGCTTGAAGCGGGACGTGGAGTTCAAGCTGGGCAGCCTGCATTCCACGCTGAGGCGCACTCTGGGCGTGGGCCGGGGGGGCCGGGCCCCCAGCCCAGCCATCAGGGGGCGGAGCGGCTCCCCCAAAAGAGTCTTCTCCCCTGCCAAAGGTAACGGGGTCGGGCCTGGGACGCAGCCCTGAGGAGGCTCCTTTCTCCCCTCCCCAAACCTTGAGGGCTTTGTTGTCTTCAGTGCCCCGCTGTGTGGGAATGGCAGCTGGTGGACCCCCCGCCAGGACTCCGGGGTCCTATTCCTGGCCGTGCCACTGCCCTGCCATGGGGCCTTGGCCAAGTCCCTTCCCTTGCCTGGTTCCTCATCTCCAATGGGGATAGTTGGCCCCTGGCAGGGTGGGGAGGATCAGTCCCTGATGATGGCCAGGCGGACGGGCCTGGAGGAGGGTGGGGGGAGAACCGTGCGTCTGAACGGCTGGCGGGGGTTCTCCTGCACCCCGGCTGCGCTGCTCTTCACGCCTGTCCAGTGGCTTCTCCCCCAGGTCCTCCCTGGAGGCTGCCTTGAGCCCTTCAGGGTAGGGTGAGGGGCCCCTTGCGGCCCTGCTGGACTGAAGAGGGTCTTCTCTGGCCAGGCTGCGGCTCCTCTTCCTGCCAGCAGGTGTCCCCCTTCTTGTGGGATCAGGGTCGGGGGTTAGCCAAGCCCTAGGGGGTTTAGTGCTGGATTGTTCCCTGCCTGGTGGTTTCCACGGGGGCCGCTTGGCCCACATTGGGCTAACTGTGGGGAGCCCAGCCGGGACCCACCATCTCTCCCCTGTGCCCGTCTCCCCTTAGGTGACCACGCCTACAGCACTGCGGATGGGCGCGGCAGCCCCACCCCACCGGCGGGCAGCCCCGGCTCGCGGCCTCTGTCTCCGGAGCGCGCCCTCTCGCCCGGCCGCAGCGAGCAGCTGGTGGCGGATATCGACCCCGACGTGGTGCGGGCCGCCCTCCGGGACTTCCTGCAGGAGCTGCGGGAGACGCAGCGCGAGCGGGTACCGGCTCGGGGAGGAAGGGGTTCGCTACTCCCCTCCCTGCGCTGCCCAAGGGGCCAGCGGCCTGGTGGGTCTCCCTGCGGCTGATCGCCCCCCCCTCCTGTCTCACCCTTCCCCTCCGAATCCAGGAGGACCTGCGGGCCCAGCAGGGCAGCCTGACCCGCCAGCTGGCCGAGATGGAGTCGGAGCGGGACAGCGCCAGCGCCCGGGCGCAGCAGCTGCAGAAGCTGGTGACGGAAAGCGAGGAAGGTGAGTTGTCTGCGCCGGGGGTGGGGGTGGGGGGTGTAGGGGGCTGTGCCCAGCATAATAATGAGCTTTCCCGGCAACACTTGACCCATCTCTAGGGCCCTACCTTAGGTTAGTCTTAATAGCCCCATAGTCAAGGGGGGAAACCGAGGCACGGAGAAGAGAAATGACTTGCCCCAGAGTGCGGGTCCCTGCCCTTCGAAGCCTCTCCTTGCACTCTCTCTCCCTGGTAATTTGCATGCCGTTACCCAGTGTGCTCCAGGATTTTTACCTTTTGCAGTGGTACTTCCTGATTGTAAACTTGGCACTTTCATGCCCTTCTACCAGCGGGCTGGGCTACCCTGCAGAGGTTAAACGCAGCTGGCTGGCTGGGTTCATTGCAACATGCCACGGGCCCTAGCTCATGTCTCTTGTTGGAAATGCCGGGGCAGACCCAGAGAGCGAGAGTAAAACGGCAGGGGGTGGTTTTTAATGCGTCTCCAGGCCGGGGCTTGCGAGATATTTTCCACCGAGTCCCCTGTGGCATCCGCATCAAGCACTAGATTGTCGTGTATCCCTGCTTTGTGCTGTTTTAAATAGCTTGTCCCGTTCCCCTCCCTCCCCAGAGGTGGCTGCTTTTCAGTGGTGGGTGGAAGGAGACAGGTTTTGGGATCACTTTGAAGGAAAGGATCACCAGGAAATGCCAACCCTTGTTTTGAACCACCAGCGCCCAGCAGAGCCTGGGATTCGCTTGGTTTGTCTGCCCCCTGCCGACGCTTGCGACTGGAGGTTTAATCCTTAACCGGGGATTTCCGGACACTGGGGGTTTTGGGTCTCGGCTCTGGCGTTCTCTACTTGGCTGCCCTCTTGCTGGGCTGCCTCCCACCCCCACCCCAAAAGGGACAATCCATTTACCGCCTTTCTCTAAGGTGCCACAGCTAGGAAATCTCAGGAGACCGCGAGCTCTGCCCAGGCCCCAGAGATCCTACATGCGGTGTGGGTAACGCAGCGTTTCGGGGATGCTTGGTTCTTCCCTGTCCTCGTGCTTTCCCCTCCCCCGGCTCTGTGCCCCTCAAATCTTTCCCCCGAGGTTCAGTGGGAAGGGGGCCATTTTGAAACCCAGCTGTACCGATCGCGTCCTTCTCATCTCCACATCGTCAACAGTAATGGATTTTCTCTCCCTCGCCCTCTGCGGTAGGCAAGCCCTAGCCTCGTTTTACAGATATGGAAACTGAGTCACAGAGGGTTTAAAGAACTCACCCCAAGGTCTCGCAGTGCATCAGTGTCAAAGCCAGGCTTAGAACCCAGGCGTCCTGGGCCTCCTATTTGCCTCTGGTTTCTGGTGCAAAGTGCCCACCCGCCCCCTCACCGGCTCTGCACCCGCGTTCTTTGCCCCAGGGAGGCGCAGCGCTGACGGCAAGCTGAGCAGCACCCAGACCGCCCTCTTGCTGCAGGAGGAGACCCTCCGCCGCAGCGAGCGGGAGCGCAAGGCGTTGATGGAGAAGGTGACGGCGCTGGAGCGGAGCCTGCAGTCGGCAGACAGCGACCGGCGGACCACCCAGGTACATGGGTCCGGGGGCAGGTCTGGGGCGGGGTGGGGGTGGGGGGGAAGGTTCAAATGGATCAGGGATAGGAGCGGAACCTGAAGGCGAATAGCTAGAGAGAGGGTAAGCGAGGACGCCAGGGGAACAAGGCATTTCAGACGGTTGAAGTGAGCCCTGTGTGCGCCCGTTGGTTGGAATTGGGGGGAGGGGGGCAAGGCCATTCGGGGGAGCAGGGGGTTCAAATGAGTGTTTGGGGTTAGGATCTCCCTTTGGCATAGGCAGCTCTAGGTTTCTCCCCTCGGGAAGCAGTGACCCCTCCGTAGGCTCGGCCTCTCTTCTGGCTGCAGTGAGCACCGAATACCAGCCTGATCCACCCGCCCCTGGAGTGGGTGCTCAGAGATTCACCCTCGTTCACCCTGGGCGGACCAGGCGCTGGGTTTTCCCAGCTCTGTCTTCCTGGCTGGTGGCGAATGGCCTGGGCCGGCGGCAGTGGGGATGCCCGGTGCCCGCTGCCCCTGGCTGGGATCCCCTCCCTGGGACTGAGCCCTTTACTGCAGATCTCCTTGCCTCCGGTGGGGAGATCCAGGCCTGGAGTCCAGTCAGCTGCCGTGCTCCCGGCAGGGAGCCGAGGGCTGGGGGGAGGCAGCAGGCATGTGGATTAGGGAGGCCGGACAGCAGCCCAAGCCGGGAGGCCGCGTGGCAATCTGGCTGGGGAGCCGGGGGCGGGGCCAGTAGCTGACGTAAGTCTACACGGACACTGCGTGGCCCTAACTACGTCGACACGCGCCTCTCGCGGAGGTGGAGGTATCGGCCGGAGCGCGGCTGTCGTGTGGACACCGGCATAATTAGCTCGACGTCAGCTGCTTCACGTCGACCTTCCTGGGGGGGTGTAGACCAGGCCGTAGACTTGACGGCTGGGGCCCCCCCATCTCTGTGGGGGCTAGAGGGCGGCTCGAGGGCCGCAGCCACTCGGAAGTGGCTTCGTTTTGCACGCTCATGTGACCGGGATCTGCCTGCCTGAGCTCGGATCTACCCATGAAGATCAGGGCCCCCTTGCACTGGGCGTTGTGTGTGTGTGTGTGTGTGTGTGTGTGTGTGTACGTAGGCACAGAGACACGGCTACACATGTGCAAACTAACGAGGACACAGACACACACCCGGGTACACTCAGACATGGACACATTCACACATATATGGACACGGACACACGTGCACATAGAAATTCGCATGGACACGGACACTGTGTACACTCAGACACGAACACACACACCCCGACACGGACACACACATGGACATACATACATGGACGCAGACAAACACCTGTGTACACTCAGACACAGGGACACTCACACACATGGACACATACATGGACACGGACACACACCTGTGTACACTCAGACACAGGGACACTCACACACATGGACACATTCATGGACACGGACACACACCTGTGTACACTCAGACACAGGGACACTCACACACATGGACACATTCATGGACACGGACACACACCTGTGTACACTCAGACACAGGGACACACACTCACATGGACACATACATGGACATGGACACACACCTGTGTACACTCAGACACAGGGACACTCACACACATGGACACATTCATGGACACGGACACACACCTGTGTACACTCAGACACAGGGACACTCACACACATGGACACATTCATGGACACGGACACACACCTGTGTACACTCAGACACAGGGACACACACTCACATGGACACATACATGGACATGGACACACACCTGTGTACACTCAGACACAGGGACACTCACACACATGGACACGGACACACACCTGTGTACACTCAGACACAGGGACACACACTCACATGGACACATACATGGACACGGACACACACCTGTGTACACTCAGACACAGGGACACACACTGACACGGACACACTCCTACACATGGACACGCGCACAAACTCGCACAAACCCCTAGACAAAGCTGCCTGCCCCAGATCTGTCAGGCTGTGGGGCTCGGTGCTGGGAAAGAGATGCCACGGGGGGTGGGGGGGGGGGGACTGGATCTACTGAGTTGCACTGGGCAACAGGCAGGGCACGAGGGGTGAGACTCTTCCAGTCGCTCCCTGCCCCCAGGCTGGCACTGGGGCTAAATCCAGGGGGGCTGAAGGTGGGTCTGCTCCATCGCCGTGCCTTGTGGGGCTGGCTCTTGGCCTCTCTGCCTGCTGGAGCTCTTTGCTCGCGGTCCCGTGGGGCGCCCCGTGTCTGGGCTGCATGTGTTACGTCTGCCGGGCCTGGAGGCCAGACATCCCTTTGGATGAAGGAACAAAGCGGGGAGGCTGCCAGCCTGGCAGGGCCTGGGTCTGTCGGCTCGCAGGGAGGCCAGAGAGCGCGTTCTGCTGAGCGTGCGGCTCGGGCGCGGTTCGGGGAGGGGAGGGTCAGTCTTGCAGGGGGGTCCCTGCCGCTAGCCGCGCCGTCCTCGCTGCTCTGTTGATGTTGAGGCAGGGCCGGGGGAGGGGGGGCGGGGGTGGATGTTGAGGCAGGGCTGGGGGGGGGGCGGGGGTGGATGTTGAGGCAGGGCTGGGGGGGGGGCGGGGGTGGATGTTGAGGCAGGGCTGGGGGGGGCGGGGGTGGATGTTGAGGCAGGGCTGGGGGGGGCGGGGGTGGATGTTGAGGCAGGGCCGGGGGAGGGGGAGCGGGGGGGATGTTGAGGCAGGGCCGGGGGAGGGGGGGCGGGGGGGGATGTTGAGGCAGGGCCGGGGGAGGGGGGGCGGGGGGGGATGTTGAGGCAGGGCCGGGGGAGGGGGGGCGGGGGGGATGTTGAGGCAGGGCCGGGGGAGGGGGGGCGGGGGGGATGTTGAGGCAGGGCCGGGGTGGGGATGTTTGTTGAGGCAGGGCCGGGGGGGGGGCGGGGGTGGATGTTGAGGCAGGGGCGGGGAGGGATGTATGTTGAGGCAGGGCCGGGGCGGGGGGGGGCGGGGGGGGATGTTGAGGCAGGGCCGGGGCGGGGGGGGGCGGGGGGGATGTTTGTTGAGGCAGGGCCGGGGCGGGGGGGGATGTTGAGGCAGGGCTGGGGCGGGGGGGCGGGGCGGGGGGGATGTTGAGGCAGGGCTGGGGCGGGGGGGCGGGGCGGGGGGGATGTTGAGGCAGGGCTGGGGCGGGGGGGCGGGGCGGGGGGGGATGTTGAGGCAGGGCCGGGGGGGCGGGGGGGGATGTTGAGGCAGGGCCGGGGGGGCGGGGGGGGATGTTGAGGCAGGGCCGGGGCGGGGGGGGCGGGGGGGGATGTTGAGGCAGGGCCGGGGCGGGGATGTTGAGGCAGGGCCGGGGCGGGGGGGGGCGGGGGGGGATGTTGAGGCAGGGCCGGGGCGGGGGGGGGCGGGGGGGGCGGGGGGGGATGTTGAGGCAGGGCCGGGGCGGGGGGGGGCGGGGGGGGGGCGGGGGGGGATGTTGAGGCAGGGCCGGGGCGGGGGGGGGCGGGGGGGGGATGTTGAGGCAGGGCCGGGGCGGGGGGGGGCGGGGGGGGGGCGGGGGGGGATGTTGAGGCAGGGCCGGGGCGGGGGGGGGCGGGGGGGGGATGTTGAGGCAGGGCCGGGGCGGGGGGGGGGCGGGGGGGGATGTTGAGGCAGGGCCGGGGCGGGGGGGGGCGGGGGGGGATGTTGAGGCAGGGCCGGGGCGGGGGGGGGCGGGGGGGGGCGGGGGGGGATGTTGAGGCAGGGCCGGGGCGGGGGGGGGATGTTGAGGCAGGGCCGGGGCGGGGGGGGGCGGGGGGGGGATGTTGAGGCAGGGCCGGGGCGGGGGGGGGCGGGGGGGGGATGTTGAGGCAGGGCCGGGGCGGGGGGGGGCGGGGGTGGATGTTGAGGCAGGGCGGGGGGGGGGATGTTTGTTGAGGCAGGGCCGGGGGGGGGCGGGGGGGGATGTTGAGGCAGGGGCGGGGAGGGATGTATGTTGAGGCAGGGCCGGGGCGGGGGGGGGGGCGGGGGGGGATGTTGAGGCAGGGCCGGGGCGGGGGGGGGCGGGGGGGATGTTTGTTGAGGCAGGGCCGGGGCGGGGGGGGATGTTGAGGCAGGGCCGGGGCTGGGGGGCGGGGCGGGGGGGGATGTTGAGGCAGGGCCGGGGCGGGGGGGCGGGGCGGGGGGGGATGTTGAGGCAGGGCCGGGGCGGGGGGGCGGGGCGGGGGGGGATGTTGAGGCAGGGCCGGGGCGGGGGGGGGCGGGGCGGGGGGGGATGTTGAGGCAGGGCCGGGGCGGGGGGGGGGCGGGGCGGGGGGGGATGTTGAGGCAGGGCCGGGGCGGGGGGGGGCGGGGCGGGGGGGGATGTTGAGGCAGGGCCGGGGCGGGGGGGGGCGGGGCGGGGGGGGATGTTGAGGCAGGGCCGGGGCGGGGGGGGGCGGGGCGGGGGGGGATGTTGAGGCAGGGCCGGGGCGGGGGGGGGCGGGGCGGGGGGGGATGTTGAGGCAGGGCCGGGGCGGGGGGGGGCGGGGCGGGGGGGGATGTTGAGGCAGGGCCGGGGCGGGGGGGGATGTTGAGGCAGGGCCGGGGCGGGGGGGGGCGGGGCGGGGGGGGATGTTGAGGCAGGGCCGGGGCGGGGCGGGGGGGATGTTGAGGCAGGGCCGGGGCGGGGGGGGGCGGGGCGGGGGGGGATGTTGAGGCAGGGCCGGGGCGGGGGGGGGCGGGGCGGGGGGGATGTTGAGGCAGGGCCGGGGCGGGCCGGGGCGGGGGGGGAATGTTGAGGCAGGGCCGGGGCGGGGGGGGGGCGGGGGGGGGAATGTTGAGGCAGGGCCGGGGCGGGGGGGGATGTTGAGGCAGGGCCGGGGCGGGGGGGGGGGCGGGGGGGGATGTTGAGGCCGGGCTTGCTCAGGGCCTGTTCATCTGCCATGAGCCCCGAGCTCGCCCTGCGAGGCCCCAGAGCCGGAGGAGCCCTGTGCCCGGGGCGCGGGCAGGCGGCGGGTGACTCTCCTCCCCTCCCGCAGGAGAAGCTCAGCAAGATGAAAGCCAACGAGGCCAAGCTGGAGAGCGACAAGCGGCGCCTGAAGGAGATCCTGGACGCCTCGGAGAGCCGCGGCACCAAGCTGGAGCTGCTGCGGCGCTCCCTGGAGGGGGAGCTGCAGCGGGTGAGGCTGGCGCTGAGTGACCGCGAGCTGGAGATCCAGGCGCTACAGGACCGCGGGGACACGCTGCAGAGACAGGTAGCGCCGCCCTCGCCGCTGGGCCAGGCCCGTGCCCTGCGGCGGACCCGGGCCGTGGCAGCCTCTTGGCGCCGGCTGCGCCCGCTCCTCCCTGTGGGATCTCTGCCCACGCTGCTGACGGGCCCCCGGGCCAGGCCCCTGCCTGCCGCAGAGCCAACTCTGCCTGCCCCGGCCTGGGGGGAGTGACGCGGCCAGTGGGCCGGTGACTAGGTAGCCGGGATCAGTGGGGGCGTGAGCACCATGGTCCAGCCCCTAGGCAGCATGAACTGGGGTGTGGATTCGATCTCCCAAGTGGGTGTGGCCTACTGGCTGGGGGGCGTGGCCTAGCTCACCGGACTAGCCGGCCAGGGCAGGGCGGTCTGCGTAACTCCCGCGGGGCTGGCACTGCTCCGCCCGTCCTGGTGCGGCCCCCAAGGGCAGGGCTCCAACCGCAGAGACTTTGCCCCCATCGGCTAGTAAGCCGGGAGCCCCGGCTCACTGCCGGCCTACGCCCATCCCGCCGCAGGTCACCGACAGCGAGATGAAGGCCAGTGCCCTGCGGCTGTCGGTGGAGCGGCTGCACCTCACCCTGGCCAAGGCCGAGGAAGGCGAGAGCGCCCTGAAGGACAAGGTGCAGGGCCTGGCCCTGTCTCTGTCGGAGAGCAGCGCCAGCGCCGGCGCCACCCAGGAGAAAGTGCTCCAGCTGCAGAAGGCGCTGACGGCCAGCGAGCACGACCGCCGCGTGCTGCAGGTGGGGGGGTCGCCCGGGGCGGCAGGGTGGAGGGCGGGGTCCGGGCAGCGGGATTGAGGGGCACAGGCAGAGGTGGGCGAGGAATCGGGCCGGGGCAGGAGTTCCCCGAGGCTTCCAGCTGGTCGGGATTGGGCACATTGGTAGATCGACCGTGGATGGGCCGGGACTGGTGTAAGCGTCTGTCACCCCAGCCCTGTGCTCTCGAGTACAAAAGCTGGGACTCTTTACTAGCCAAACCACTCAACCCAGCCGCTTCCCAGCCAAATTAAGTCCTTCTCCCCCACACCCCCACTTTGCCAGCTGGGAGTACACCCCAATGCTGCCACCATTCGGGTGTGCTTCCAAAACCTTGGAGGGGCCCCCAAACTCCCCCTTTACCCTAACTTTGTCCCCCTCCCTGAGAGCCAAAGTCAGACACCTGAAGGCTGCTTCCCTTCCCCCTTCCCGGCTGAAGGCAGAGGCAGACTTCCCCTAACGCTGTCTCCCTCCCCGAGAGCCAGAGCCAGACACCTGGGGGCTATTCACCTCCCCCCCCCTCTTCTCGTTGAAGAGACAGGCACCGTTCCTCAGCTGATAACCTGAGCTGATTCTTACCTACCCCCTCCTTGTCCCCCTCTCTTCCCAACCTGGAAGCAAAGGAAGCCCTAAGGGAAGTAAACCACACGTTTTATAACTAACAAGATTTAATAAAGCAAAAGATTATAGAACAGAGACACAGGACAGCTTACGATTTAGAGTTCTCAAACCTTCCCCTCTGAAACGGAAAGAGACGCCCCAAATGGCACAGGCTTAATATCAAAGATCACTTACATCAGCTAAGTAGAAATATAAGAGAGGAATGTTGAGCCATCTCCATAGCTAGAGGTGCTTTCGGCCCCTGGCCCCTGCCTCCTGGCCAGCCAAAACGAAACTGAACTAAACCCCTCCCTTCCTCATGGTCTTGAGGCTCTGAGGACACTCTGTCTCAGATAACACGAGGACCGGTTCCCCTCCCCGCCGTCTGTCCCGCGAGCGGGCGGCTCCGTCCGCGGTGGCTTAATCGGTCCGCGCTTTGCCGGGATCAGGTTTGCTCAACCTGGCCCCTCGGTGCCGTTGGGGCGTCACCGTCTCCTCTCCCGTCACAGGAGCGGCTGGACGCTGCCCGCCAGGCGGTCTCGGAGGCCAAGAAGCAGAACAGAGAGCTGGCCGACCGGGCCCAGGGGCTGAAATCTGAGCGGGCGGAGCTGGAGCTGCAGAAGGAAGAGCTGGAGGGGCAGGTCCGGCAGCAGCAGGAGGTGAGGACGCGGCGCTGGGTCGGGACTGGGGGCGACTGTCCCCTGAACGTAGCCCGAGCTGGGTGCTGCTCAGCTGGGCCGGTGTCGGGGCAGGGAGGGAGCTGACTCAGCAGAGACATAGGAGTGCTGCCGTGGGTCACTGGGTCGTGTCTGGCTTTCCATGGTGACCCCAGGGAGAGCCACCAGCACAGAGAACAGGAAGCGTATGGGGCAGGGAGAGGGGTTTCCCCAGAGAGCCCTGTGCCCCCCCTGCTCGGATGGTAACTCCATAGGGGTCTGGAGGGAGGTTTTCCTTGGTGCATCCCCTGGGGGGTCACTTGTGGCTCCCCCCACAGAGCATTTGAACACCTGGCTCCCTATGGATCTGCGACCTCTGCCTGCCCCAGCCGGGGCATTGGGAGTGGAAGCTGCTGTTCCTCTGTGTTTGGGCCCTTCCTGCCCCACAACCCCGGGGGCTCAGCCCCTCAGTTGCCTCTTGTGCTGCTCTGCGCCGACAGCCGTGTGCCTGCTTTGGGGGGTTCAGACTGGGAGGGAATTTGCTCCCCCGGGGGGGGGGGGGTGTCCCTCACCAAGCCCCATTTCTCCTCAGTCCTTCCAGCTGAGGAGAGCCAGCGCATTAACCCCTCGGAGCCCCGCAGTGCTGCCGGCAGGGTCTGTGCTGAGCTCCCAGGCCTGCCCCGCTCCCCTCCCAGATCCCCGCCGCTCCTCCTGCTGCCTTCACCCCCTTCCCAGCTGCCGAGCGAGAGTCCGGGCCCAGGCACCGAACTCGGGTCTCCCCCCGGAAGAGCAGGTCTCTAACCACTAGGCTACCGGGCCGATCCCCCGGGCGGCTCCCTTGCGCTCAGCCACGTCTCTCCCCCGCAGCTGCTGCGCCAGTGCCGGGAGAGCGAGAGCGCCGCCCTGCGGAGCCTGCAGAAGCTGCAGGAGGACAAGCACCTGCTGGGGGAGCGGCTGGGCGGTCTGCAGCGGGCGCTGGCCCAGCTGGAGAGCGAGAAGCGGGAGGCGGAGCGCTCCTCCCTGCGGCTGGAGAAGGACAAGATGGCCCTGAAGAAGACCCTGGACAAGGTGAGCTGCTGAGGCAGGGGACGGGGCTCGCGGCTCTTCCCCTCTGCTCGGGTGCGTGGCTCCCGGTGCACGCCCAGCCGGCACGGTCCAAGCCTGTTTGCGGTTACCCTCTGTGATAGGTCTACACGGAGCCCAAGTCCTGCTTCCGTCCACACACAGATCAGTCTGGCGTGGGGCAGTCAGCTGTCGGGCCCCAGTCCTAGCACCCTGCTAGGAGGGTGGGTTAGAGCCTGCTGTGGTTTGGATCCAAGCCCTGTGGTTTTTGCAGCCTCGACTCATAAGGGCGGCGCGGTGCTATGTGGACGGGGTAGCAGGGCTGTGAGACCCGGGCGCGGCCGTCGTAAGCCCAGGTTTACAATGCAGTGCGGACGCTCCCGCGCGGGCCGAGTCCACCAGCCCCAGCTCCCCCGGGCCAGGGCGTGGCGTGGAGCGTAGCCGTCACCGGCGCGGCCTGACCCGCCCTCTCTCCCGGGCCTTGCTCGGCCGGCAGGTGGAGCGCGAGAAGCTGAAGACGCACGAGGACTCGGTGCGGCTGTCGGCGGAGAAGGGCCGGCTGGACCGCTCCCTCACCACGGTGGAGCAGGAGTTGGCGGAGGCTCAGCGGCAGATCCAGCTGCTGGAGGTCAGCCATTTAAACCCTCCCCACGGAGAGCGCCGTCCCGAGGGGGCGGGGTGTGGGGCGTCTCTCCAGAGACCTAGGCAGTCCTGGTTCCTGTGGACCCCTGGGCAGGGGGGACGGGAACACCCCACGGTTCTGCTCGCAGCTTCCATCAGGCGAGAACATAGCCGAGATCCAGGGTCAAGGTGCTGTTGACGGGACCTTTTCGTAGGCTCCCTTGCCTGACCGTAACCAGGGTCTTTGTGGCATATTTTCCTGGTTCTGCACAAAACGAATGGGGGGGAGGAGGGGGGGGGATGAAAGCAGAGGGTGGGAGTGGGGGGAAGAGGCACAGAGGATGAAGACGTGGGCCTGACGGGGTCAAATCCAATTCAAGCTGCACGGCGGGTGTGAACGATGGCTCCGACGGCCTGTTGTCTTGGCACGCTCGGGAAACCCCCAGCACCCGTGGCAGGCTGGTTCCCGGAGGACTAGCCCCCGAGCCGAGCGGGGGACACATCCCCGTGAGGTCGTCTCTCCCCAGTAGACTCGTGTAGCCCAGTGGGTATAAAGTGAAGGGGGGTTTGGGAGCGAAAGCCCCGGCCGGATGCTCCGGGCTCCTGCTCTCCGCCGGGCCGCCGTGTGAGCTGGGCCATGGTGCTTCCCCGCTCTGCCTCTCTAGGAACACGGGGATGGGGGATGGCGCCGAATTCTGGGGGGACGGCGCCGTGGCAACTAGTCAGCAGTTTGGGGGGGACCCAGCCTCGATTTTGCAGCGGCGTGGAAGGGTTAATACGTCCCCTAGTGAGACAGAGAGCGGGGAGCCTCCCAGCTACACCCCCGCTTCCTTCAGCTCTAGCCGGGCAGGGCCGGAGGCAGCCCTCCTTCCAGCGGCCCACGCCGGGGGACATCCTCTCCCTACGCGGGTGGATGGGGGTGTTTGTGAAACCAGCCGACAGCGTGTAGCCTGCGTGCTCTGTGGCTCCTGTTCTCGTCCCGTCGAGCTCTATGGGCGTCTCTGTCCCACGGTCTCCGGTGAAAGGGCAGGAGCAGGTGGTTATAAAATGGAGCCTGCGGGAGGCCCACCCGGTTGATGGCCTGTGTGAACACACAAAGTCCTGGGGCCTTGTCTACACGACAGCACTTGCTCCGTCAGCACTCCGCGGCGACGCTGTCTGGCCCAGTGGTGTTACAACCAAAACTGGCTAGCAAACGGCTGCCACTAGGGAGCCAGCGAGGACGTGGGAAAAGGGGTTTTCTTTTCCCACAATCGGTTTTCTAACTTTTTCCACAGGGGGGAGGGTGCCATTTAAAAAAGGCAGGAAGCCCCCAAAATCCCAACAGAAACCGGCAACGTCTTGGTTTCCAAATCCCGAAGCGCAGTGATGCTGGGTCGGGTTTGACACAATGAGTTTGCTTGGCCTGCTTGGCGCATTGACTCCACGCTGCCCTTGGCCCTGGGAGAATTTTTGTTCTCTGCCAGGAAAATTTTGTGGGTCGAAAAACTGGGCAGCAGCTTGCAGGAAACCATTCAGCAGACCGGCAGCTGCTCGTGGCTCTGCATAACCATGGGTGAACCCGGGGCGGGGCCTAGGGGGGCCCTTAAAATAGCCGCCTTCCAACACGGCAGCCGCACCACCAGCGTTGACGTTGGAGTGAAAGGTGAAGGCAGGGCAGTGCCGAGGGCCAGCAGACCTAGTGGGGGTGGGGAGATGTCACATCTAGGGCCGCAGAGAGGCCTAGGGCCTGCGCAGGGAGCTTTAGCCAACCCTTGAGCGAACCCAGCTGGCAGAGAGCGCGGTTAACCGGTCACAGGCTGCAGCGGCCGGGCACGTGGCGCTGAAAAATGTGGCGCTGGCAGACGGAGTGTGGGCGGAGGTGACGCCGCGCCAAGTTGGACGGTGGCGCTTCTGCTGCTCTGAGGGTGGCTCCGTCCCGTGTCAGACACAGCAGCAGGGTAGGATGGCTCCTCTATTCCCTTTAGTGTCGCCGAGCGGGGTGGGGGGGGTCACGCGCCGGGGGCTGGGCTGGCGGCGAGCCGGGGCTGGATGTGGCAGTGCAGAGGAGGAGGAAATGGGGCCGGCGGGGGCTAACGATGGCAGAGCGCTGGGGGGGAGGGGGGTGTCTGGGCCTGGACTGGAGTAGAAGCCGGGGTGTCTGTGCCACTGTGTGAGAGTGAAGACCCCCCCCCCCGACCTCCCCACAGACAGGTGCGATGGGAGGGGACAATTAACCAGCCTGGATCACCAGCCTGGATCGCGGCCGGTGGATCTCAGCAGTAACTTGCAGCCAGATGGGGTGCGGGGGACTTTTTTTGGCACAGGGAGGGGGGGGGGATCCCGAAGTGGAACAAATCGGCCCTCAGACGAGGGCCTGTGTGGTCCCTAGCCCAGCGCGGCCCCCTTGCCCGTGGACGCCCGGCTTGTACGGACCCTCTGCTCCCGTGTTCAGGCTCAGGTAGCGGAGCTGGAGCAGACCCAGGCCCAGAGCCTGGCGGAGACGGCCGCCCGGCACCGGCAGGAGCTGCAGCAGGAGATGGAGCGGCTGCGCGGCGCCCAGCTGCAGGCGGAGCGCACGCTGGAGGCCAGGGAGCGAGCGCACCGGCAGCGCGTCAAGGGGCTGGAGGAGCAGGTGAGCTGCTGGACCCGGCCCAGCCGCGCGCTCCCCTGCCGCCCGGGTCCCTCCGGCGCCCCCTGCTGGGATTGTCTGGTACTGGAGCAGCTGTAAGTTCTCCCGCACCGCTCCCTTCCCGCTCACAATCTCCCCGAGTCTTTTCCCTCTTTGGGGCAATACCCCCGAACTGCTGCACCCGCTGGCTGTGCCCTGGCTTCGGGGAGCCCCATGCAGCCAAAGCGCTGACTGGATCCCCCCTTTTCTTACCCCTCCTTCACAGATCTCGACGCTGAAGGAGCAGCTGCAGCAGGAGCTGCAGCGGTGCCAGCCCCATTACTCTCCCTCCTCCCTCCTCTCCGGGAACTAACCATCACTCCCGCCACTGTGACCAAGGAGCCGTCCGTGCTAGGCACCTTCCGGCTTCCTGCTCCAGCCCTCCGGCGGGGGAATGGGGTTTGTAGAGATGGGGTGATGCCCCTGCCATCCCTCTCCCCATCGGGCCCTGTGGAGTCCTTGGGTGCTTAGCCCGTTCCAAACGACTGAGCAGGGCCCCGCCGGGCGGACATGGAAGCAGTGGAGCGTCTAATTGGCCATCTCCAGGCGTGTATCGTTCCGGATACGCTACCACTGACAATGGGCTTGGTAATCAGGGACAGAGGTCAGCCCGGGTCTGGTTTTCAGCAGCGCTGAGCCCCCCCAGCTCAAAGTATGGTCCATTGGAGCTGGGCTGGGGGCTGAGTGCCAGGGAATCAGGCCTGGGGGAGGGGGGGGCTTGCTTAGAAGCCACCGTCAATCCTTTTGTAGCCTCTCCAACAGAGGGCAAATTGTTCCACGGGATAGCAGTCCCCTTCCTTTTGAAGCAGGGATGGAAGGTAACACGGGCTCATATTCAGAGCGGGGGAGTGAGGCCTCTCGGGTTCTACTCCTGACGCTGATGTATCGTATGATTGCCTCACGCCGTGCCTCGGTTCCCCATCTAAGGCAAGGCTCATAGTACTGACCTCAGCGAGGAATTTGGATGCTGAACTAACGACTGTGATGTGCTTTGAGATCCTCCACTGGAAGGTGTCCTGCAAGGGGTTTATTCGTTAGCAATATTACTACGTTAAATAGAAACGGTGGTCGTATCGGGGGCTAACGTTTAAAAGGCCTCTCCGAAGAGGGACGATGATGGAAGGCCCCTGGGTGCCTGGAGTCCAACCCTGAGCTCAGGCTCCAGTGGAATGGGTTTGCTGATCAGTGTCGTCCCTATTTCATTAATCCTTAAAGGCCCCTTCAAGCAAAAATATATTTTGGGGGTGGGCGGGGACCAAAAAATAAATAAATCTACAACCGAACTGACCAAGGTCCTGCAAAACCAGCATTTACCTTCTCAGCAAGGACACATTTGCCATTCCATTTTTTTTAAAAACGGCATTTTCCTAAGGCTAAAATGCGATTGGAGGAGAATATATATTTGATACGCCATTTTCTACTGCAGTTTTTACCAGAGGTTTGGAAAGTTTTCAATACTTTGTTCCTAATTATTAGTAGGAAACCTACTTCTGCAGCTCTGGTCCCTCCAGTGGAGTGTTCCCCAGAAGATCCAGAACCCTTTGTAGAAGGAACCCTTTGTGGAAGGCAGGAAGATTTGTTTGATCAAAGATTTGAGCCGTTGAGTTGGGTGCTCTGCTCTACACTGGCCTTCCCAGTTTGTTTCTCTTAGAGCACAGATGGGTCAGTTTCAGGAACACTAGTCTGAACAGCTGTTGATGGGGAAAGTTTGTTCCTCCTTTCCAGGTGTTTTCTCTTCCTTTCCAGTAGCCAGCAGCCTCATGCCCTGCGTGAGCATGGTGTCTGAGAATGTGCCCGTAGTGTGACTGTGTGTTCAATACCATCTCAGGGCCCCCACTCCTCCCAGCATCCTGCTCACACCCTGTGCCTGCGCTGGGCTGGCTTAGTGGAGTAAGCAATGCGTGCTGGAAGTACAACCTAAGCCACCCTCAGAGCTATAGTCATTATGTGTGCCTGCCAAATCCTCCTTGATTGCACCGCTAGTTATCAGGGAGGGGAAAGGTGAGTGACCCTGAAACCCAGAAGAGCTAAGATATCCGGGTTAAGAGATTGAACCTGAAGAAGTTCCTTTTCCACAATAGCACCAAGTTGATCATTAGCATTCTTTAGACTTAGCAGCAGACTGTGTACTTAATCCAGCCTCGGCTTTAGTGTTGATTTAACGAGCCATTGTCAATTTGAGCACTGTTGTCAGAAAAGTTGTAACTTACTTATGACATGTAACAACACCCAGCTCATGAGAATTTCTTTTTCTCTCAATTTGGTTTGTGCAATTGACAGCACTGTGTGTTTAGTCAGTTTCACGGTGTCCCTTATTTTATGGGGGTTTTTTTAAGATCAGAAAGTGTGATTGTTAAACACCAGGCCTCTGAGGCCGGGGCACCGCCTGAAACATCGTCACTGACCCGATAGCAAGTTGTCCCAGGCCCAAATCCTCCTCCAGCGACCCATGGCTCTGCCACTTAGGTGGATGAGCAGAGCTGTCAAGGCTAATGACAGTAGCCTCTCTTCAGCCTTTTCTCCTGCCCTGTGGGCTGGGCTGGGTGTGTGTCAAATGAGAGAATTGGCTCTGGAAAGGCAGCTGTAGAATTAGAGCAGAAGAAGGAACTGCACCCGGGGAGGTGGCATGAGCAGGGAACGTTTCTCTACTAATCCTTGCCATGGCTTTCTTGGCTAAGGGGGCTAGAAAGGCACCCAGGTGCGGGTAGTTAGTTAGTTATGCCTGTCACCCCTAGAAATCCTTCCATTTTCGCCCCCGAGCACTCCTGTAAGGTAACCTCCACTAGCACCTCGTTCTGCTCCACCCTGCAGCCCCGCGCGGCCGTGCAGCTGGAAAGGAGGAAGCCAAATTCACTCCATGGAGGCAGCCGAGGGCAGAGGTGAGCCCGGCTCACTCGGCCATAGCATAAGCTGTTACCGTGGAGCTTGGCCAGGCTTCCTAAGGAAGCTGGGGCCCAGGAAAGCATCCAGGGACTAAGGGAGACCAGGCTCTGTGCCCTGCTTGAAAGTGCAGGAAAGGGAGCCGCTCGCTGTGCTCCACTCTCAAGACGGCCTAACGCTCGCTCCGGGCTCTGAGTCAACGTGGGCCCTTTTCCTCTCCTGCCTCCGCACGGAAGATGCTGCAGGAACCTCCATCCGGGTCGGGCTGTGCGCGGCGATGCTGGTGGAACTGGTTGGAGTCAGTAACCCCTCGAAGGCTGCCCAAGACACTAGACCGCAGCTGGCCCCTTCAGACCTGCAGGAGCCAATACTTGATACAAACTCAAAAACCCCACTAAAAAAAGAGCTGCCGTTGCTCGTCGCACAGGAGCTGCTGGGCCGGTCCGGGAGACCCGGCCCCCTTTCAAGCACACTTTCAGGCTATAGGTTTTTTTTTAGTCCTTTCACGCCTAGAAGCCGTCCTCTGCCAGCCGGTCTGTGACACTCCCTGGGAAAGGCCCTCGCTGGGTACCCACAGCAGCAGTGTGGGATGAGGGTGGTACTGAAATTCTGATTCTCTAGCACAAGATTTTTTTTCTACAGCGGGATGGATGGTTTTGTTTTGAAAGGGACCAAGTTTTCTACTAGAAATGTTTGCGTGTTCACGTGTGTAACAATCAAGGCAGGAAGAACTTTGTTTTTTTTTTACATAGAGCCTAGGGCTGCGTTCTTGATGAATTTGGACATTGGGGGAGGAAAAAGGAGAGCTCGCCCTGCCCACGGTCGGCGCTGCGGGGAACGGCAGCCTGGCGTCTAGCTCACCTTGCCTTTGAAATCCCCGGCGCTCAGGTCCCTGGCAGCTGAAGTAATGGAAAGATCAACGCTGTGTCTCTGAGTCAGAGTTTAAAATGTTTCCAAAGTTTGTGTAAATGGTTTACAGAGGGATTTTAAGAAAAATCACACCACAGCCAGGACATTGCTCAGTCTGCCTCCCCGGCTTTGCTGTCAGGGACCTGCACCGGGGCCTAACTCACATTAAACAGGAAGAAAACCAAGTGTGCCCAGAGAGTGTGTGATTTCATTTTCTCCCGCAGTTGCTGCCATTGGAATGGAATTATAGGCCTGGAGGGTAACTCCAGAGCCAACCCTGGGCCTTGCTCAGCAGCGGATTGCTATTTGATTCACGGTCATAGATTATAAAGCCAGGACGGACCTGACTTGATTTGTGTTTGAGTTAAGGTGAGTACATAGTTTCCCTGCTGTCATACAGCTCCCCTCAGGCTAGCAGTGAAACTGACAAGGGGGGTCACTTTCAAGTTATGTCACCACTTGGCGCTGGAATATCTGGCTCCAGGAGACATACCTGCGCTAGCTCTGATCAAGCAAGCATGCTAAAAATAGCAGCATACCCACAGTGGCGGGATGGGATAGCTGCCCGGAGTACACTCGAGCTGAGACCATCGATACATATGTGGGGCAGCTAATACAGCCCGCTGCTCCACTTCCATTTTTAGAATGCTCCCATGTAGACATATAGCCTCCTGATTCTGCTGGGGAAAGCTAGAGGCAAAGAGCACGAAGCAAATGCTTCCTCCAGTGCTGTCTCGCAACAGGGTGAGGTTCGCTAGGCTGGCAAGGAGGGAGTGTGGAGCGACTCCAGGGACAAGCTACTTAAGCTCAGCTCCTGCTGGCCTCCAAGGAATTGACGGATACAGTAGAACCTCAGAGTTACACACACCTGGGGAATGGGGGTTCGTCCGTCACTCTGAAATGTTCATAACTCTGAACAATGCCGCGTTCAGGCTCCCCATCCAGCAGCTGACACTCCCGGCCCTGGAGTTCACACCGCAGCTGAGCCGCTCCCCCGCCCCGGGGAAGGGGTGCATGAAAGTGGCAGGGCCCCCAGCGTTGCGCCTGTCTGCTGTCTCGCAGCTGCCCCGTGCGTGGGGGTGTACGGGTTTGGGGTAGGCAGCCAAGATGTGCCCACCTCCAAGATGCAATACAGGCACAATTCCTGTTGTAGTTTTGGGGCGGGCGCCCCTGCTGCCGCCGAGTGGTATCCGGTTGATCGGCCAGTCAGTAACTCTGATGTGGGGACCCTCTGAGGTTTGACGGGGCCGGAGGAGGAACGAGGTCGCTGCAGTAGGAGGTGCTGGGCTAAGCCCGGGGGCCTAACCAGACCTCTGGCAACGGTGAACGTTCCCAGGCTGCGCTTTGCGGGGGGGGATTTTGCCAAAGCCCCGGCGTAATGCAAAATTTTTTCATCGGGGAGCAGGTGGTGGGACGACGGTGCCCCCACGTTGCTGCTACCTGGCCCAAACCACCGACCCGCCCTAGCCCTTCCTCCCCCAGCTCAGGCCGTGAGCAAGCTCTGGGCAGGCACCCGGGACCGTTTGGGGTTGTTTATTTTTTTAAACATTCGTTTTGTACAAAAAAAAGGGGGGGGGGAATTATCCATACAAAGCTCCAGCGAAAGCAAGAAACCCAGCCCAGCGGCAGAGAACGCAGCGCTGCAGGGACACCCTGGGCCCGTTCACTGCACGCCGCCAGGCTCACATCTGCAGCCACGGCCCAGCTCTTTAAAACGCCATTTAGCAGTTGCTGCACTCGGCCTCGCCCTTGAGGAGCCTAAATCTCATGGACAGTCCATGGGATTTAGGTTCCAAAATCATGCCCACAAACGCCAAGCCCGGTACCCCTCAATGCCCGGCTCGAAGGGCAGGTGGGGAGGGTGCCCCCAGGTGGATCAGGGACGGTGCTGCAAGAGCGACAGCGTTGCTGCAGAAGCGGCCAATGGTTCTTACCACAAAGCTCCCCCCCAGGCCGGGAGTGGGACGGGGGAGCTAGCACCCCACCCCCACCCCCCGGGGAAGCAGAGAGGCAGGAGCGAGAGTGGGGGTTGTTAAACTCCACAGCTGGAAAGGGCTGACTTTGGGAGATGGTACAGGCGGCCTCCATTCTCCCCCCCCTCCCCCTCCCCCCCCGGGCAGTGGCTACCTCAACAGTCATTTTCTTTTCAAGACAGGAGCCCCCGGACCAGCATCCTCCCACCTTGGCTGGCGCGCTGAGTTTCTGAAGGGCCGAGCTCCCGCAGCGGCCGTTGGCTGCGACGGGTGGA
The DNA here is from genome assembly GCA_032164245.1 of Sternotherus odoratus. Classification (NCBI taxonomy): domain Eukaryota; kingdom Metazoa; phylum Chordata; order Testudines; family Kinosternidae; genus Sternotherus; species Sternotherus odoratus. The sequence goes on along the minus strand of JAVMKO010000018.1, from coordinate 13,303,654 downwards.
AGTTATTAGCTCTGGCGGAGGCGAAGGGGGGCATGGGCCCTGCTGGCACGTTCACAAGCAGACCAGGGGGTGAGGCAGCGCTCAGCTCCGGGGGCATTGGGGCAGCTCCAGGTTTGACCAACCCGGCACAACTTTGGGGCTTGATGGGCCCCCCCCCCCCAAATAGCCCCTTGTGGCAGCTGGGCTTCCAACAGCACCCGGGTCCAAACGAAGGAATAAAGCCGCAGCCATCAAATCCACTGGCAAGGTGGAGGAGGAAGGAGAGACGGGGCAACGGTCTGAGAAAGCAGCAAAAGGTGGAGTCGGGGCGGGGGGAAGGCGGGAAATTCAGACAACCCCTTACACGTGTTCCCTTGGATACTCTACCTATAAATTGAGCCAGCAGCCCGGCTGGGCTGGCGTGCGCCGGCGGAGTCCGATCAGACGCCACGGGCCCAGTCCAGCCCTGCCGGGGACTCTTCCCATATAATAAAAAGTAATAAAAAAAAAACCCCTATAGTATGTGCACAAAATGGACTTCTATGCTGTTTTATGCACCATGTTTCCTTAGCACCATTGATTTCAGGAGCACGACGGCGACGTGATTCTACCGGGGCAGGCGGAAGGGGGCTCCGGGGAGGGAGCTTTCCTCTGGGGCGGCTTGGCCTGGCCCGGCGCCCGCCCCGTCGTGGCCCGTGTGTCCGCGGCGGCGCCCGCCGTCCAGCCCTAGCAGCCGCCGCAGCTTCGGGCGCAGGAGGTAGCCACGGTCTGGCAGTGGCCGCTGGTGGCCAGCACGCCGCACTTGGAGAACTTGTCGCGGCACAGGTCAGCTGTGGAGGGGAGGCGGAGAACCGTGAAGGAACGGGGCAGCGCTTGGGGGAGAGAGAACACAGCAAAACAGAACCCCAGAACCCGAGAAAGTTTCTACAGCTGTAGATTGGTTTTTATCCCTATTCCCCCCCCCCCCCGGGGATAAAAGAAATCAGTTCCCAAGCAGCGGTGTCCAGGAATTTAGCATCTTAGGGGCAGAGGCCTGTCCTAAGAGGGCAGAGCGAGGACTTAGTGGCTGGATCCTCTCCCAGCTTAAACACCTGCCTCACCGGCCCCTCCTCTGTCCCGATTGAGGCGCAATTCGCACCCGCCGCACAAGGATCGGGTCCCCATAAGGTGGGAGCCAAGTCTCCCCCCCCTCCCCCACTTCCAACTGAAACGTCCCCTCCCAGGGTCCCCCCCGAGACCAGGACACGTCCCGTCTCACGGGCCGATTCCCGCCCCGGCGGTGACGCAGCCCCGGGGGGCTCCCGGCACGTCAGCTCCTTACCTCGGAGCAGCTCTTCGTGGGCGCAGACTGTGCGGATGCAGATCTCCTTGTTGATCACGTACACCCGGCGGAGGCTGAAAGGGAGAACAAGACGCACGGCCTGAGATGCCGGGGCGGACCGCGCCCTGGACGTGGCGAGGGGGGAGGGCGCTTGGCTCCCGCCCCCTGCTCCTGCCAAAGTGACCCGTGTTTTCACTGTCAAATCGGGCCACATTTGGGGGGGGGGATGAAATACGACAGCCGAGGGCTCTTTTTACCCACGGGAGCAGTGGTGTGTTGCTGCTCTCAGCAGCGAAATGGGGGAGCTCTCCTTCTCTCTAATACAAGTCACAGGGCAAGCGGCCCGGGGCCCCGGTGGACGGTGTTGGAGCATGCGTGGCGCTCGGTTACTTCGTGGCGCTAGCCCGTGTCCATACTAGCTCGGGGTTGTCAAGGGAGGATGGCTCAAGGTCTGCCCTGCACCCACCCACACGTGTGTTACCATGAGTGGGCTGTGCACGTGGCCACGGGGCTAGTGAATGGGGGCCACTCATGCTATAATCTCCGGGGCGTTGGCTAGTGAGCACGCGCGTCACCAGGTGCCGTTGAGATTCACTGCGTGCAAAGGGGCGGCGCCAAACACGGTTCCCCGCCCCCCCCTCCCCCCCCCCCAGCGGCCCGGACGGGACGGTTTGTTTTCCTCTATTAAACGCGGAGCTGGGCCGTCTTGGCGGGAGGCTCCCGGGACGGCCGATGGAAACACAGCAGGGCCCGGTCCTCCACCCAGGCCCTGCCGGCCACTTACCTGTAGAAGCAGATCTCGTTCAGGCATTGCTTGCAGGGCCTGTGGACGGAGTAGAGCCTGGTGCAGGGGTACTGCTCCTCCCGGCAATCTGCCCAACGAGAGAACACAGGCGCTGGGGACAGGGCCCGAACCCACCAGGAAACCGGCCACCGACATCAGCCAAACTCCAGCGCGGCTGCTGTCGTCTGGCATTGGCCGAGTGGGCAGGGGGACCCGGCTCGTGGGGGAAGCTGAGAGGTTGGGGTGAGTGGTTAACAGATCCAGAATTTCATGCAGGACCCCTTGGTCAGCAAGAGCTCTTCAGTGGGCCCCTCTCAAGAGGAGGGCCGGGCCAGGCACATGCCAGCGCTGACTTGGACCCCCTGGTTCCCGGAGTTAAGGAAGCGCCACCCAAGTGGAGTGGAGCTGGCGTAGGACTGTCCCCTCTCTACTGCACCTTTCATCCGCCGGAGCCCAAACGACTGTACCCACGGGCACGGGAACTGCTGTAAGGAGCAGTGACATGCGGCCACTTCCAGGGTGGACCAGCACAGCTGGTTAAAGAACCCCACAGCTTAGGGCAGAAAGCGAAGAACTTGATCGCCAATGACAATGGGATGGGGAGGGGGACGAGGGACTCCAGGGAAGGAGATTTCGGAGTTAATACCTTTCTTGTGGCGAGGTCTTTCCTGAGCACAGAGCTCTAGCCGAGGCCTCCAACGCACAATGCAGAACGCTGGGGCATTGACCCAGACATCAGAGGGGAATGAACGCCGGAGCCTCGCTTTGCTTGCAAACCCACTGGCATGGCTTTAGGGACCCGGGGGGTGTCCCGCAGAGCTACCCTGTTTCCCCGAAAGTAAGACATCCCCCGAAAATAAGACGTACTTCCAGTTTTGCCTCTTGCTGTAATATAATGTAATGTAATTTTGGGAGCAAAAATGAATATAAGACACTGTCTTATTTTCGGGGAAACACGGTAGTAGGTCAATGGGTGAGAGAGCAGGTGCTGATCCAGCACTGCTCCCGGGGAGGGGGAGCGTTTCACCGATCAAGCCCCCGCTGCAAAGAATGACCAAGCGAAAAGCCGCCTCTTGCAAGGGCCTTGGATCGCCTGGGGCTGGCGGGGCATCGGCGCTTGGCAGGACACAGGCGGCTAACACCTCGGGAGGCTGCCAGCAGCCCATGGTGGAGCCCTCCAGCAGTTCCTGGAAAGCTGGCGTTCTTGGCGGGGGTTCTTGGCCTGGCTCAAGCGGGAGGGTGATCTCGATTTTCCCTTGGGGGGAGGGGGGGAGCAGGGAATATGTGATTGTGCCGGAGACGGAGGGCTGCGCTGCGAGCGGCCGATCCGTGTTTAGCTTGGAGCGGAGCCCCCAGCCCCTGGGCACGTTTGGCAGGATCACTAGCGCTGGCCTGGAGCATCCCTCCGCCCCCGCCCTGCAACCGCGGCCCGCCAGCCAGCTGCACACGCAGCAGCCCCAGAACACGTCACCGGGAGACGGCCGATTTCTAACCCTCTCTGCTCCCATTCCGGGCAGGGGGTTGCAGGGCCAGACGGGTGTCATGACGGATGGGCGGCTGGGCCAGATTGGAGCGGGTGGCATTGCAATGTGGCACATGGGATCACAGTGCCATGTCCCCCCCCCCCCCCCCCCGTGGCAATGCCCGGAGTGAGGAACTGGGTGCAGCACAGGAGTAGACGCTGCTGGGTGACTGCAAGGCCCCCAAAAGGCACCCTCATGCACCCTGAGGCCACTGGGGGGGGGCGCTGTTGCACCCCCACCTTTATTAGCTCTGCCACTGAACGTTCCCCCCATGCACACAGAGCCGATCCCTAACCCCCAGGCAGAGCGGTAACCAGCTCACAGACGGCGAGAACCCCATAGGGCTTTGGAAACTCAGCCGCTCTGTGTCTAACTCCGGGGCAGTGACAGCAGATGGCATCACAGACTGCGTTGAGGGAGAAGACGGAGACCACCAGCCCTCCCCTCCCCCCTTGCTCCGGACGCTGGGAGTGACGGGGAGAGGGAGGAAGAGGAACAAATAAAGTGAAAGTCACACGAGTGAAAGAGCGAGAGAAATGCTGCTAAACAAGGTTCATTCATAGCCCCCAGGGCTCTACCAGGCACCCTGGCTTGGAAATCTACCCACGCGCGGGGAAAATCAAGGGGTCTTTGTGCTTTCACGGGGGGTTGAACGTTTCCTCCCCACGGAGGAGGGGCTGCACAGCGCAGGGTCTTTAAACTACTGACATCAGTTAAAAAACCCGAGGGTCACCGAGCGCATCAGCTGGCAGGGCCCGATCCTGCGATTCCGGGAGCAGCGCTGCTGGATGCAGAAGGGAGGGCTGCGGGATCGGGCCCCAGGAGAGACCGCTCCGGCCTGACTACGGCCCTGCTTGCTCGTCGCAGGTTCTCTCTCAGACGCCCTGAGCAAAGGCAGGTTGGCTGGTGCGTGGGGAACCACATGGAGGAGAGGGAGGTTTATCGCCCTGCGGGCAGACCTCAGGCGACATGCTCACAATCTAGCAATGGGGAGCTGAAGGGTGAGACGGTACAAGGGGGGGGGGCCTCATTAACCCCCCCTGCTCCATTTAAAGCGTTTCCTGTAAGCGAAACGTCATGAAAGGTAGAAATCCACCGGGCAGCCCCTGCCAGCTGGAGAGAGCCCACCGCCCCCGCTCCCAGCGGTGGGGTCTCCTTCCCTCTCCATCCCAGGTTGTCCTGCCTGTGTGCTGGGGAGAGAGGGGGAAGCCTAGTTCCCTGGCTCCTCTCTGAGCTCCAGTGAGCAGCTTTTCCCACCCCCTTTAACTTTTCCAGCCTTGCCTCCGGAGAGCGGGCGGCAGGCGGCGGCGGCTCCCAGAGTCACCCTGCGGTTCGGAGACCAGTGGGTTGTGGGTCTTACCAAGAGGTCCGGGTTCTGTGGGTTCGGTCTCGGGGAGTTCTGGAGAGGAAAGACAAGAGGTGGAGCTGAGAACAGGCCGCAGACTGGTACAACTCCCGCGCCTGTCTAAGGTACATGAAGGGTCCCCGTTATTCCAGCATCTGGGTGCTTCACAATCTTGGGTGTGTTCACCCTCACCACACCCTGTCGGGTAGGGTGGGTCATTATCCCCATTGTGCAGCTAGGGAACCGAGGCCCTGAGAAACCAAGTGACTTGCCTGGGGTCACACAGGGAGGCGGTGGCAGAGCACACCGGTCTGCCAAGTCCCGGGCCAGGGCACTAACCACTGGGCCATCCTCCCTCTCTGGGAGAGGTGCTACTGCCCGGGAAAGCAACACACGCACTGGACACTGTTGATACGCTGTTCCACGTTTAAACAGGGCTCCTCGGCTAGCATGCGGCAGTGGACTACAGCCGGTCTACAGTTGGACTACAGTCAGACTACACCAGCTGAAGACATGGCTGCTCACAACGCACCTGGGGTTGGCGCTGGGATGATCTCCTGCTGGGTCTGTTGCTGGGACTGATACTGGAACTGCTCTTCAGGAGCGCGCTGGGTGACGTCTGCCACGGAGAACAAACCTGTTCAGTTCAGGCACCCCCCGCACACACCCCTCCCAAAAAGGGCCAGAGACCACCCCCAGGAACCTCGTCCTATTGGTTTTCCCCAGGCGCCTCCTCCATTGCTCCCTTAATCCAGCAGTGAGTATCATAGTAACTGGGGCAACAGGCTGCATCATCCCCCCCGCCCCCCCCCCGGGACTAGAGCTTCCCTGCAAGATCAAGGCAAAATGGAAACCAGGCTGGAAACGGCAGAATTCACATTCCCAACACAGCACAACGATGCCGCCTCTATGGCGCGTTGGTTACACGCCAGCCAGTGCTGGCCGGCTGTAGCCAACAGGGCCGCTCAGAAGAGACTCACCAGAGCAAGCGCTTACCTTGATAGTCATAGTAATCTTGATTGTCTAGGGAAAACAAAGCACAGAGAAAGGTCTCATTTTAGGAACCGCAAAGCTCACCCCAGCGCGGGGAAAATGGAAACAAATTGCTCTTGCTGCACCCAACCTGTCTCGCCCGGCTACAGCCAGGTTTCCTAACCCCCAGGAGGTTGCATTGTATGGACAATCCACTCATAGCATCTCAGGGTTGGAAGGGCCCTCAGGAGGTATCTAGTCCAGCCCCCTGCTCAAAGCTGGACCAATCCCCAATAGAATCATCCAACTGATTTTTGCCCCATGTCCCTAAATGGTCCCCTCCAGGACTGAACTTCCAACCCTGGGGTTAGCAGGCCAATGCTCCAACCACTGAACTATTCCCTCCCCTCAAACTCCAAGGATTACGCCTCTGCTCTGCGTTGCTGATCGCCCAAGTTAACAGGAGAGAGGAGAGATCAGCATCTCGGGCGGGGGGGGGGGGAAATCAAGGCATAACTGCTCGCCCATTGCAGTAAGGGAAGACCTGGTTCGAGAGAGGAGACCGTAGGTCAAGATTTTGTAAAGCGATGAGCGGAGTGATCAAGACACCGTACAGAGGCCTAGTTTTCAGGTCAGGTGTCCAACACGTTCTGGAAGATGTTTCAAGCTGGACCCTCCAAATCGCTAATCACCATTAGTCTCTCCTGCCCACGACCAGCGACTCGTAATTGTTTCTTTCCAGATCAAATGGTAGCCCAGCAGCCTGGACAACACTCCGTGGCAATAACGTCTGAAAGAGCCTGCCTGAGACCGAACAGTCACCGAAGACGTAACAACTGCTGCCTTTCCCTGGGCTTTCAATGTACCACCACCACCAGTGTGTTGTAAAGTGCATTGGGCTATAAGGCATGTTCTGTTGAATACAGCGACAGCTGCAGTACTGGGGTGCAACACAGATACTTCAAACAATTCTCAGATTGATCAAGATTCAGGGGCCGTGAGGACACTTCTTGGAAGCAGCCGGGCACACCGGAATACCAGGAACCATCCGAGTTCAGTCGCTATATTGCACTAATCATTTCCCTGAAATCTCATGAGCCGCTCTGAACAGGGGAAGTAGAAACCTGAGTTAGGGAATAAATTAGCTTTGGCAGCTGGGAAAAGGCAGGTTATTTTCCTTAGGAGGACCCTAAATTTCCCAACCTTCTCTGCCATCTAAGGGTGAGCTATTGAAGTCCACCAGTCATGTTTTTTTGCCTTCCTCTGCAGTGTGGGGCCCGGGTCACTTGCTGGAGGATTCTCTGCACCTTGCAGTCTTTAAACCAGGATTTGAGGACGTCAATAGCTCAGACATAGGTGAGCGGTTTCTTGCAGGAGTGAGTGGGTGAGATTCTGTGGCCTGCGTTGTGCAGGAGGTCAGACGAGATGATCATAATGGTTCCTTCTGATCTTAAAGTCTACGAGTCTATGATTGTGGGCAGCGTATCAGTGGTGAGTTTGTCGGGTGATATGACAGCGAGAAACATTTAACACAGTTTAAAGGCAACAGCATCCTGGAACGTGGCATTGGAGGTGCTTCTGTGTGTCTCTGAGCACCTTGTTACCAGGGAGATAGCGACAAATTCTGCCCAGTCCTGTCCCCTGCCCTGAGAGGACCCAGGAGGTCCCTTCCAGTCCTACGATCCTATCAATCAGAAGGGTTCAGTGAAGCACATCAGACATCACCAGGGACTGGTTTAGGGAGGAAGTTTAATGGAGTGACCTCTGTGGACGGGCCCTGGCCCAGGGACTGGGAGGAGATCTGAGAGGTGGGCGGGAGAGGAAAGGGCTGGATGGGACAAACTGGAACGAGATTCAAAGGGGACATTCAGATGGCACATCGGGGAAAAAAAAACCCCTCCCAGGTGGTGAGGTCTGTTAGGGGGTGAAGCCGTCTCCCCGAGACACATAAAGAGCAGGCGTGTGTGTGGCGGGAGATATAGACGTGAAGCTACCACGCTCACTCACCTAACTGAGGGTCGTACTGGGAATACGGCAGTTGGTCCAGATAAGGCGGTCCTTCGAGATCGTACTGTCCCTGGGCCAGGAGCGCTGTTGGGAACACAGACAGACAGACAGACAGACAGACAGACAGACAGACAGACAGGAGAGAGAAACCATTGTGGTTTACTGAGTGATCCAAGTAGGTGACCCTTTCAGAACGGGCCCCCCACGCCCCTCCCGCTGCTTGTCCCTTAGGTCCTGGACCAAAAAGCTGCCCCCACTGCCTGTGGGATGGACACGTAGAAGGGACACCCGCATCCCAGGCACCAGCCACCATCCAGGTGTCAGAGTTCAATTCCCGCTCCCACACCGCACCCTCTGCAGCCCCGGGAGAGCCCCAATCCGGGGGCACAGCAAAGCTCTTGGAAATCAGCAGCTGCACTCCACCGCCATGTTCACACGAGGGTGGTCGTGGTCTGAACCGGACACCTCAGCGAGGCCCGGCTGGTTCACCAGCTCCCCTCGGGGCAGCCCGTCAGGGGGGAATGCTGGACCAAGACCAATGGCTCCTTTGAGTGGGTGAAGGGCTCAGTGCCTGGAAGCCAGCCAGTAGTGTCCTCCTCGCGCTGCTTTGACAACAGGCCCTTCACTGCCTCAGTTTCCCTGAGAGTTTCATCGTCAGGGCTCATCTGCAGGACGAGAGCTGGGACGGTCGGCTCAGGCCCGCAGGGGGCTCCGTCTCCGTGGCTGAACTCGCAGAGCGGCGACCCTGAAGGCTGCCCAGCGCCTTGAACTGAGCGACGCGGGCCAGGACTCTCCGCCTCTACGGATCAGATGCGCAGACTGTGGCCTGCCTCCCCTCCCCCCCCTCCCCCCCGCCCAGGACAGGAATCCCCACCCCCTGGATAGAGACTCGCAGGGGTCCTGGGAGCATCCCCTTGGCATTGTCCTGTGCTGTGGGCAGGACAAGATGTTCAACTGCTTCATCGAATCAGAGAAATGTAGAGCTGGACGAGGTCACCTGCAGGACCAAGTAAACCCAGACCATCCCTGGCCGGTGTTTGTCCAACCTGTTCTTAGAAACCTCCAGCAACGGGGATCCCACAGCCTCCCGAGGTCACCTCTTCCAGAGCCTACTCCACAGCAGGGGAGCCCTGACTACGCGAGGGTTTAAAGCCACATTCGCTAAAAAGTTTTAGCAAATACGTTTAAACCTCCTTTCCCCTCGCCAACACACTTCTATCCTAGTCTAGACACACACTGTCTGGACATGACGGATTCTTCCTGAGAGCACAGACTGTCCGTGCCTTTGTTGCCTGGACAGCACTTATGCATCGGATTTAACAGCTGAGACGTCTCATCAGGTTTCGCACATTTAACGATCCACAGCTGTTATCTGTTGGCAACGGCAGATTCAGGGCTAGAGAAGCATGAGGACACAACTGCAATGTTGCCAACTCCTGTGATATTAGGTTTAAAAGTCCCCAGCTCCTGGAGTCACGTGAATGGACGAGAATCTCAACTTTCATTTAAAAACCGGTTTCTAGCATTCATCAGTACGGAGGAAAGCTTGCAAATACCAACCGCGTGTATCCAAAAAACTCACAAACCAGAAGGGAAAGGAAGGAAAAAATACCCTCCAACGTGTATTTTCTTAAATCACAATTTTAAAGCAAATCTCATGATTTTGGGGGCTGGACTCACAATTTTTGTAACGCTTGGGGATACTGAAGCTGTGTCCTACGTTGTAGATGCAGCTTCTAGTCTAGAGCGGGGCTGGTGCTGGTTTGGTGCCAGTATTCCCTTAATTATTAATTCCCTTGCATGACAGACCCACTCATCACCGCTGTCCTTGATAACTATTCTAAGCTGGGGTCTCCAAATTAGTCTGAGGGCCGAATCCGGCCCGCAGCTTCGATTTGATTGCCCCCCCTACCTTACTTAGAATTTAATGCAATGCTGACACAGTAGTGTTTTTACTATTTGCATCTATTTTGCATATATTTACATATATTAATTTCCCCCCCAGCTGCTTTGGCCGGCGAAGCCCCTTCAAAAATCTAATATGGCCCTTGTCTCAAAGTTTGGAGACTCCTGCTCTAAGGGATGAGTCATCAGACGCTTTCAAAGGATAGGTCCTTGCAAGGGGTCGGACTCCAGGAATGTCTAAGGCACCCCGTGCTCACAGCCTAGCTCACAAAGGGAATCTGTCAAAACCCAACCCAGAGAAAGGACCAGACTCAGCGGTACCTGGAAATTCATTCTCCCCCAGCAGCCCGCAGACTCTCACACCCTGAGCTCTGCTTTGCTGGGCAGGGATCCCTCCTGGGACAAGGCGAGGAGATGAATGGAGGTTAACTAGCGGCCCTATTTGGGAATGACTCACGATTGACAACAGGGATCCCCTTCCCCCACCCCCATTTCTCCCAGACTCTGGTCCTTAACGGGGGGTAGAGAGTGAGTTGGTCATGAGTATAGACAGGAGCCAACTGGTTTCAACCCCATTTGGGGAGCCGGGCAGGGGGCTTGTGCATGAAATCACCACTCACCCCTGGCTAATGTAGCCATCACCTTGATTCATCCCACGCCCCTACTCCCACCCCGGACGGCGTTCCAGGATCAGGGCCTGGAAATGTTTCCAGGAACACACAGCTTTTTAAACAACCAAAAATTAAACGACCGGGAAAGAGATGGTGGAAAATCATGAAGACATGGAGGCAAATTCAGTCCCGGGGGAAGCAGCTGCTGAGGCATTGAAGTCAGTGGATTTGCACTGGGTCTAGTTTGGACTTTGGTCTCAACGTTTCCCTCACATCCCTATAGGCCAGCAACACCACGTCACCTGAAATGTGTTTTCAAGACCCAATCCCAAGATTCACCACAGGGGCTGAAACCTTTCAGAGTGTAGACAGGAGCCCACATCCCCCCCACCTCTACCTGCCCGGCCCTGGGCCCGGATCCGGCCCGCTCCCACCCCTCCCACCTCTACCTGCCCGGCCCAGGGTCCTCCCGCCCGCTCCCACCCCTCCCACCTCTACCTGCCCGGCCCAGGGTCCTCCCGCCCGCTCCCACCCCTCCCACCTCTACCTGCCCGGGCCAGGGTCCTCCCGCCCGCTCCCACCCCTCCCACCTCTACCTGCCCGGGCCAGGGTCCTCCCGCCCGCTCACAGCCCTCCCACCTCTACGTGCCCGGCCCTGGGCCTCCCGCCCACTCACACTCCTCCCACCTCTACCTGCCCGGCCCTGGGTCTCCCGCCCGCTCACCCCCCCCCCCACCTCTACCTGCCCGGCCCTGGGCCTCCGGCCCGCTCACCCCTCCCCCCCCCACCTCTACCTGCCCGGCCCTGGGCCTCCGGCCCGCTCCCACCCCTCCCACCTCTACCTGCCCGGGCCAGGGTCCTCCCGCCCGCTCCCACCCCTCCCACCTCTACCTGCCCGGCCCAGGGTCCTCCCACCCGCTCACACCCCTCCCACCTCTACGTGCCCGGCCCTGGGCCTCCCGCCCACTCACACCCCTCCCACCTCTACCTGCCCGGCCCAGGGTCCTCCCACCCGCTCACACCCCTCCCACCTCTACGTGCCCGGCCCTGGGCCTCCCGCCCACTCACACCCCTCCCACCTCTACCTGCCCGGCCCAGGATCCTCCCACCCGCTCACACCCCTCCCACCTCTACGTGCCCGGCCCTGGGCCTCCCGCCCACTCACACCCCTCCCACCTCTACCTGCCCGGCCCAGGGTCCTCCCACCCGCTCACACCCCTCCCACCTCTACCTGCCCGGCCCTGGGCCTCTGGCCCGCTCACCCCCCCCCCCCACCTCTACCTGCCCTGCCCTGGGCCTCCGGCCCGCTCCCACCCCTCCCACCTCTACCTACCCGGCCCTGGGTCTCCCGCCCACTCACACCCCTCCCACCTCTACCTGCCCGGCCCTGGGTCTCCCGCCCGCTCCCACCCCTCCCACCTCTACCTGCCCGGCCCTGGGTCTCCCGCCCGCTCACCCCCCTCCCACCTCTACCTGCCCGGCCCTGGGTCCTCCCGCCCGCTCCCACCCCTCCCACCTCTACGTGCCCGGCCCTGGGCCTCCCACCCACTCACACCCCTCCCCCCTCTACCTGACTGCATTTTAACCTCACAGAGCTGCCACCCTCTTCCTGCCCTGCTCCGGGGACAGACAACCTACACCCACATAAACCACCACGCAACAGTGATGCCGTCTCCCCGGTGTCCCCCCCCCCCCATCCCTCCCACGCCAACACGGACAAGTATATAACATGATACTCATGATGCAATAATCTGCTGTTACAGAGGAGCTTGTGTCCCCGGATCTCAAAGCACTAGCCAGCCCCCCAGCACTGCCGGAGAGTAGCGAAGGGCTGTCGTCACATTTCCCAGGTGGGGAAACTGAGGCCCAGAGAGTCTAAGTGACGAACAGGGAATCTGTGACAGAGCAGGGAATTGAATCCAGCCCGTTAAGGCCAATCCATTGCTGTAGCCACTAGGCTGTCCTGTCCTCACTCTATTCGCTCCTGAAGCCCCGCGGCTGAAGACTCCCTGCCCCCTTCCTCTGGACCCTCTCCCTGCTCTTGGCTTTCTACCTTCTGCCACGTTGTCCCCATAGGGTTCAAACGCCCTCGCCCCTGCAAATCGCTTCGGCACACGCCTCCCCCTCCACGAGCAGCGACGGCCAGTCCCGGGACAGGCGCGCGAGCCCCGAGCTTCAGGAGATGAAAACTCGGCTGCACTCGGTCGGTCGGTGCATCGAGCAACCGAAAGGCATCATCCTTCTGCTTGGATTAGAGGCTCTCTGCCTCCCCCCATCCCGCCCTCATCACTCACCCGGGGGTGGATCGCTAGCAGTGACTCTACCAGGGGCACCCGGGCACATTCCCCCAAGGTACGCCCATGCCAGCGGGCTCGGGAGGCCTGGCACTCACCTGGCAGACACAGCAGGATGAGACAGACTGCGCTCATGGTCACGGGGGGCAGCGGAGCAGCGCAGGAGGTAGTTGGAGGAGCTTTGGGAAGTCTGGAAAAGAAGCCGGGAGAAGGGATTAGCAGGCGGCTTTGGACGACGTCCCAGCCAGGTCACTCCAGGGACCATCCCGAAACAGGCCACGCCGTGGGCCGCGTTCCTTGGAGCTCTCAGCAATCTGTGCACAAGTGCTAACCCCCGTGCGGAGTGCAGGCTGTTCCCAATTAAAATCCACCCCTCCCAGCCTCTTTCCACTAGGGCGATGGAAGTTTCTGGCTAAGTAAGAACACATGCTGGGCTCGGTTTCCAAAGGTCACTTGACATAAGCCCGTACGCGACTTGTTCTTCCTGGATCCGCATTGGGGGAGGGGGGGGGGAGCTGGCCGACCCGCGCCAAGCGGCCGGCGGATCTGAACATCTCCCCAAGCATGTCCCGCCGGCGGGAGGGGAGCGAGAGCACTCATCCTCCCAATAAGAGACGTGTAGCTGAGTCACAGCGCTGGGGGGGAGGGGAGGAGCAAGCTCATCAACTTCTGGCAATAGCCCAGCATGGAGGCTGGATTGGCGAGCGGAGGATCTGCGATCTCCCATATGGTTTGCTGTGAGCAGCATCCGAGTCACCTGCTCGTCATCACCCCAGCGCAGGGTTGGGGGGGTCCCAGGCCAGCTCCTAGCGGGACTGGTGTCTATATCCCAAAACCACCCCTGTGGGGACAGGCACTTACTTGTCCATCTCCTACCGGCAGCTTCAGCAGCAAGATGAAGGCCCATTGGAGACTGACGTCTCCTCCGGCCCCTAGGGAGGGTCCCTCTGGGGATGGATGGAGGCACATGGCAGAGCAGGGAGGAAAGGGCAGCAACCTGGAGAAATCCCCTCCTGCCGCCAACGTGCGATCTCCATCCCGTAGCGAAACAGAGGCCTTTGGTGCTGTCAATCCAGCACCGTTCACTTCCTGCTCTTCCTAACAGGTCCCAGCTGAGATCAGAGCCCCCTCGTGCTAGGGGTGGTACATACAGCCCAGCAAGAGCGAGCCCGGGCCCCAGGGAGCTCTCCAGCCAAGCCGAAAGGGGTAGGAGATTTGTGATCCCCACTGCAGAGCTGGCGGCGCGGTAGCAGAGAGAGGAGGTGACTTACCCAAGGTCACCCAGGGAGGAACCGGACGCAGATCTCCTGAGTCCCCGTCCAGTGTACGAACCACGACACCACCCTTCCTTCCAGCCTTCCCCCCCCTCCACGTTCACGTGACACGGCAAGTCTTGCAATGACTCAGTGAAGAAAGGGCTTTCAGTCCACGCCAACAAAGGCGAACTCGCTCCATCTTCCTCCGCCGCATCCCCGGGGGGGAGGCAAGGCGTGAGCTCTGATCTTGGAGCGGAGCAGACTCCTCTGCAAGGACCTCATCTCAGCCGCGCTGGGTCCGGAGAACGTTGTGAAGTCTCTTGATCTACGGCAATCCCCCGCCCATCGCAGGGGGAAAACAGGACCAGGGTTGACAAGGCTTAGCCTGGCTTTACTTGGCTGCTTGTTTCTTCACGGTTTTTAAGACACCAGGATCATCTGACGTCAGGAGACGTCCAAAGGGGAAGCACTGGAGGAAACCCGGATGGTGCCCTACTTAGGTCACTGCTAAAGATGACCTCTGACCCAATCCAAAACCTCAAGCTGACACACAGCTGTGCTGAATCGCTGCCCGGGCTTCCCCCCCCCCCCAAAAAAAAAAGAGTCCTGGGTTTATTCCTGGGTCCTCGGGCAAGTCACGTCCCTTCCCCATGCCTCAGTTTCCCCATTTGTGAAAGCTGGATGATTCTTTCATTCTCTTGTGAAGGGCTTTGAGATCTCTGGATGAAGAGTGCTAGAGAATAACGAGGGATTTTTGGTCTTAGATGGCTATGCAAAGACTCCTTTGAAAATGTTCTAAAGACACAAACCGAAAGAGCGCGGTGGAATCTCCTGCTGCTGCAAGCGGCCGGGACCTCACCTCGCTGGGTCACCTGACAAAGCTGCTGCGCCTCTTGGCATCCCGCTGGGGCAGTGGGTTCGGGCAGACTGAAGGACGCTGCCTCTTTCGGGCAGAAGCCGGGGGGGGGGGCTTCGTTGGCGAACTCCCACCTCGGTATGTGCGCGGTGATGTGGTAGCCGTGCCAGGCCCAGGATAGAGAGACAAGGCGCAGGGGAGTCACGTTTATTGGACCAACGTCTGCCGCCGAGACACAAGCGTTTGTGCTCCAGCGCTCTTCCTCAGACCCGAATCCACCCCGCAGGTCGTACCGCTGCCAGCCGAAAGATTTGCTCGTGCCGATTGTAAAGGGCGAGGGGACAAGAGGGTGGTAACCTGCCAACACAAACCAGGTCTTTTCCCCCCTTTGTCTTTCCCCTATATTTTGCCCATCTGTTTACCAGCTTCTCTGGCCAAGCTTCCGGGGCAATGGCTTACCCACCGCCTGGACTGCTGCCTGCCTCTCGTTAGTGCCAGTGCAAGATGGAACCCGTCTTTCCTCCTCTGAATACGACCCCCCTGTTAGCATCTGAAGCTTATTTCAAAAAACTCCGTTGTAACCAGTGCCGCTAACCTGTGCTTAGCAGGCCCCGGCACAAACTTTACCAGACAATTTTTTTTTAAAGGGGGATTTCCCTCCCATCAACTCCCGACCCTGAAATCAAAGGCCCTGATCCCCCCACGCATTTACCCACATGCTTAATTTAATCCACAGGAATAGCCACTCAGTGGGAGCCTTCGTCTGAGTCAACTGTGGTGTGGGTGTTTGCAGAACGGGCGCCAAAACCAGTCTGGCCGCGGCAGCACCAGCGAATCATCCGGGGAGGGAGGGGGGAAGGATAGGTTTGAAAAGATTCTTTTCCAGACTGATGTGAACCGAAAAATACGCTGGTGCAGATCGCCGCTTTGGTGTGTGGCCCTTTAAGAAATAGCAGAGGTATGAGGCCGTGGGGGTGTGTGTGGAGTAAGATCACAGAGCCAAACCCTGCAATTAGCACAGACTGTGGTCAAAAGCCTCCTATTTAAGGGGCCAGTGTACAGGTTGAAAGTCCCACGACTGCTAATACATCCAGCAGCTCTTTCCGAGTGTCCTTTGATTTCTCCATGCATGACTTGCTGTCTCGAGCAACAGAAGAATTTCTTTCCTCTTTCTCCCCTCGCTGACCATGTGTGTTTTCCTTGGAACGCTCTCCCACCCTTTACTCAACCCCAAGGTCCTTCGCCTTGCTCGATGCTCTGGGCAGAGGGTCCTTAAACAGGCCTGGACGGAATACGCTTCGTTCTTTAGGAAAGTTTCCTGGTATTTCCCCCCTGTGAAGAACTCTGCTTGCCTGCGCAGAGCATCAAAGGAGGCCGTTTCTGCCCATACCGATGCTCTTCTCCCCCCTCTCCCCCCGGCCCCTGCCCCTCCCCAGCCTCCACTGAATTAATCCAGGGCCAAATGCCTCCTTGATGCAGTCAGCTTGAAAAGGAATGAAGTCAATGATCCAGAAAAGCACTTTTCAACAAGCAAGCTAGGTCCCTCTTTGGGGGCCGGGAGCACCGGCCTGAGCATGGGGGTGGCTGGGCGTGGGGCCTTTGCCCCATGGCGGGAGGGTCTGGGCACCATGCCGGGATCTTCGGTCTTCGCACGTGCTTGGCTTTCGGTGGTTTGCAGAGATTTGGGAAGGGTTCCTTGGAAGGCTCCGTGTCCCCCGGCCTAGGAGCAGTTTGCTTTGGAGAGTTACACCAGGCTCCCATCAAAACACAAGCAATGCCGTGCTCCTCCCCTCCTCGGCTGCCCCTGGCTGGCAGCAAGATTTCTTCCCCTCTGGGGTGAAACAGACAGAGTTCGAGTGCTCCCCTCGATCACATGCTCCCTGTGCCAAGTGGTATTTTACATCTTGTACATCTCTGGCGAATGAATAGCAAGGACTACAAAATCCTCTACCAGATAGTCCCTGGGGATGGGGGTCAGAGTTTGGGAGCCTGGGCACTTGGTTTTGGCTTGATAAAGCCACTTAGATTTTCCAAATCCTCTTTTGTCTTGTTCTGGAAGCCCTGGGTACTTTCCATGCCCCGTTCACATTTTAATGTCATGATTTCTCTATAGCTCGGGGATTCATCCACCCAATCGGCACGCAGCTGCGGCCCAGGTGACATCCTCGGGGCTACAGAGGGAGTATTGGATGCGGCCCACAATGGTAAATAGGTTGAGAACCACCGGCCTGGCTCCAGAACAGGCAACCTAAAGCCCATCACCCTAAAACTCAGCTGGACGGCTGGGTGACTTGCATGTGGTCTGTAGGCTCTGTTCTCACCCCTCCCTGTCTCTCCCAGTTACACCCCTCCACCCCCGCTTTCTTGTCTCAGTCTTGCTTGTGAGCGGCATCTGAAGCCAACAAATCCAATTCAAAATTCCCAAGCCCGCCATGTTCCAGTGCTTTTGAAATCAGGCCAAATGAACTCAGAAAACACTTCACTCTTTTCCTGCCTCTTTGGTCTGAAGGTCTCTGATCGCTTTACACACACAAGCTCTTTCAAAGACCCCCCCATGAGATAGACAAGGATAATGGTCCCCATTATACAGATGGGGAAAGTGAGGCACAGTCCGGGGAAGAGAGTTGCCCAAAATCACACAGAGACCAGAGTGAACCAGGCTCATTTGCCTCTTACTGTGGGGTTCACACACAAGGTTTGCTAGCCCAGCAGACCGCAGCCTGCCCAAGAAACAAGCCACGCTGATGAGAGCACAGACCACTCCAGGGAGTGGGGGAGCAGCTCCCATGTTTCGGTGCTCGTCTTTGAAGCCCTCAGTTGGCCAGTCCTTGCTCCTTCGGGCCTTATCCACAGGTTACTGCCTGCAGTCCAGCTGTGGAACAGCTGCACTGGTGCTGGCCACGGGAGGAGGTTTCCACCGCCCTGTCACAAAAGCACACGCCAGTGGATAAAACGCCGCCGCTCTGGGGCCGGAGCACGGGTACCGCAGCATCTCGGCGCTTTGCTTCGGTCTCACGGCGCCGCCCACGATCGAGGCGGCTGCTGTGACTTGAAGACCCAGAGTCAACGCGCCGGGGGAGCCTTCTGCCTCCAGGAACCAACACGTCTCTGGGCATGAGCCTGGACTCCACAGCTGGCAGAACAGAGATCAGGGACATGGGCAACCGCCTTGGGGCAAGGGAACGGAAACAGCCCTAGGAAGGGGTCGGGTGGGGGGACCATCTGGAGCTGATCACGGTTTCAAAAACTCCCCTTCCCCCATGGGCTGCATCTGGAGCTTTGAAGCTTGAGGCTCCCACCCCACCGGGGCTGTGAAGGAGGGGTGACCTGAGTCCACGTCCCACACGGGAAGGGAAAAGGCCAATCCTGTCTCTTCTGGTGAGGAGGAGAAAGACCCTGTTGCCAGCCCAGGTGTGTGATACGTTGGAATTTGGCTGCCGGAACTGGGGGGGCTGAGAAGGAAAATGGGGCCAGCTCCCCAACGCTGCCAGATGGACCCAGGGCCCCTTCCTTTGGCGTCCCAAGAGGCATTGGGTCTCCTGGAGTCCCAGCCTGCCCTGCCGCGACGAGAGACTCGTCCTCGCTTTTAACCACGGCCCAAACCTGGCACTCTGCCGGCCCTGCACTGGTCTCTCCTCTCCCCCAGAATCCAATCGCTCGGACGGCTGCATTCAAGCGTGTGCATCTAACTCCCACCTCGGACTTCTGCCTCCCTGGATCGCGAGCCTGGTTGCATGGTCCCGAGCGGACGCGGTGTTCCCACGAGGCGATGGGAGAACCGGGCCCACTCACACGGGCACAGATTGACTCCAGGCCCCGGCTATTGCCAGTCCCCCGTCTGAACATTCGTATCCCTAACCAGCGGGTGGCGAGGCCTGGTCAGGTCAGCTTTTTCTAATCCATTCTTTGAGATTCACTTACACCTCCAAAGCCAGCATTGATCTCAACGCGCTTCCCCAGGTGGCGAGCGCGGACCAACTCCCTTGGTTCTGTTTTCATCCCTCCCATCCAAGATTGGCGATGAACTGGAATAGAGTCGAGAGGCAGCATGGGCCAGGGGAGTCCAGTCCCGGCTCTGCCACTGACCCTAACCCTAACCCTGGGCAAGTCACTTTACCTCCTTGTGCCTGTTTCCTCCCCCACCCTTTTTCTTGTCTGTTTTTACTCTAAGCTCTTCAGGGCTGGGAATGTTTCTCATCAGGCGTCTGGTCCACCCCCTGGCACAACGGGGCCCTAATCTGGTCAGTACCCGCTAGGCACTGCTGAAATATCAAAAACAAACAACATTGCTCCATGGAGTTGGTCCCTGGGTTGCATGATCCTGTCCCCTGACCCAAGCCCCCCAATTCATCCTTTCAGCTGACAGCTCCCCCCCGCCCCCGGAACCTCACCCAGTGGCTCGCTGCTCCCCACAGAGAGTCAGTGGCAGAAGGGTCCCTCCCAATGGATGGGCACTATCCGTATGCATTCCAGTGTCTCATTCGGAGCAGATGAATGGAGCATCATCAGTCAACAAGCACCCGGACGGACGGACAGACACACGGACACACACACTCTCCAGGCTCCAACTCACCTAACTGAAGAACCCCATTCAATCCACCCAGGCACAGCTGTGTTGCTCTGCAGGCTGTGGCTGTCGCCTGCACTGAGCTGGACGTGGGGAAAGGCTGCTCAAGTGTCTGGAGGAACTTTCCTCTCTGCTCTGTGCAGGGGTCTGGAGCTCCAAGAAACCAGATGTTTTTGTAAGGCACATCTGGGAACAATCAACCCCGGGGAAAGAACACCACAGTCGCCCTCTTTCATTCAGTTAAACCCCACCTTCCACAAGGCCTCCCCCCCTCCCCCAACTTTTTACACAGCAATCCAGCTGCCAGAGAGGGAGAGAACAAAGAGACAGAGAGGGTTCAGGGTTTTTTTTGGCCGCTGACCAAAGGTAAAACTCCCTGAAGTGGGTTTAATTCCCCCCTAGCCCACAACACACTTTTTGGGGGGGATGGGGGAAAGCCATGAATCTTTTAGTTAGTTTCCGGGCGGGGGTGGGGGGGGGGAAGTTAGAGCTTCCTTCAGAAGTTAGGATAGTTTCATATTTCTTTCTTGGCTAAACAGCTGTAATTCTACCACTGTCTAGTTCTAGATTTTAAAAATGTCCCCACAAAACCCTCTTTTTTCCCCAATCAAACTTTGGCCGCTCAGAACAATTGCTCTGTGCTTAAAGCCCAGAGAACAGCTTTCCAGGCTGGAGAAACACAAACACATTTGGCAAGAAGAAAAACTGCAATTGAAGGAATTTTCCCCCCCTTCCTCTAGGCAACCAAGGAATTCTGCATTTCCTCCCTTTGCGCTAGCTCTACACTAAAATCACACCTCCCATCCTCCCTCCGCGTATAACCCCACGATGTCACATCTCCAGCTGGGACGTATTCAGCTCCTCAAATCAACGGAAACCTCTAAGAATCGCTCTGCATATCCCAATGTGTCCTCTCCCCCCTTCTCATTTTCTTACCAGTTTGGGATCTGAATGTGCCGGTTTGGTCCTTTCCAAATGCCTTGGATCTCCTCTGTCTGGTCTAAAAGCTCCAAAATGGGACAAGTAGCTCCTACCTCCAACATGGTTGCACCACTGGGTCCTAATGCTACACTCAGTGCAGTCTCATCAGTCGGGCGGCCTTTAAAGGGGAAATATAAATGGAAGTGCCTGCCAGTCACTGGATTGCGGGGCTGTTCTTTGAACTCCCCAAAGCCTCGTGGCTGCGAGATCACGGACAGAAGAGAGGGGCTGGGTGTTTTGTTTGTCCAGGGCCAAGCACAATGCGGCCCCGATCCCGGATTGGGGGCTCGCAGGCACTTTTGCAAGGCACAGAAGAGCAATACTAACACCGGACGCTCTAGAGATTGGGATGGGGACGCAGAGCTCACCGGTGCCAACCCAGCCCAGGACAGCGATGGTCAGGAGTCATTCCCCTTCACCGGCTTTTCAGTGGGACTAGTAGGCACCTAGCAAAGGGCCCATTATAATTCATCCAAAGTCCCCCCCTCGGGTCAATTAAGATCACACTGCAGCGTAAACCTTGGCTTCGGGCCCAAACTCCCCTTCCCTCCACACAGACCTCTGTCCGACTCGGGCCGGGCTCAGGTCTCCAGCCTCTGCTGAGGGCAGGCGGGTGAGCGCCCGAGTCCCACTGAGACTCTGGGCCAAGCCCTGTTGTGTGGGGTTGACCCGGTGCGAGTCAAGCCCCAGACCCCAGTCAGTCCAGTGCTTGTAGCGCTGTGAGGCCTGCACTCAGGCCTGGAGACAGGGAGCCCACGAGTGTGGCTCCCACAGAGCCGGGCTGGCCGAGACGGTCACCTGAACGCACTCTTCCTGAGGATTTGTACCGTGGCAGCACCTAGGAGCCCGCGCCACAAACCAGGCCCCAGGCACTGGACAAACCGAACCAAACCACCATCCAACCCAGCCCCACAAAATGGCTGATCTCATTGGCTTGGCTCAGGCTCGGAGTGTTTGGCAGTGAGAGCAAAGAGGCCGGGGACAGAATGGAATTCCTCTTTCCACGCTAGAGCGCTCTTCGGGCCCTCCCAGTCTCTTTTCCTAGGCCCTGCCGGCAGAGCAGCCAGGGGGAAGCCGGCACTGTTGCTCCATTTTGTGCTTAAACAGAGGATGGCTGCCCACAGACTAACAGCACGACATTGCAGTAAGAAAGTGAAGACCATTCCCAGATCTTCAAGAGCCTGTGCACTATAGCAGTGCAAAGTACTTTACAAAACTGGATACTATCCCCATTTTACAGATGGAAGAACTGAGGCACAGAAAGGGGGAGCGATTTGTCGGGGGTCCCACCGAAAGTCAGGGCAAAACTGGGAACAGAACCTCTTGGACTCCATTTCTCAAAGCACTTGACCCCACAGCTTCCCTAAAAATAGAAAGAACAAGATTAAATTGATCCCCCTGCAAAGACAGGAATGTTGCTGGCTGAGTTGTTGTTGTTTTTTGGACACATTTTTTTGTTGTTGTTGGGGGGAGAAAAAAAAAAAAGCAAGCCCATTTACTGAAACCCCGGCTTGTTCACAAAACAACGCTGGGTTTGACGTGTTTCCTGCCTTGAAAAACAAGGGGGAAAGTTTCAAAAAAAAATTGTCAAGATGTTCTCCACCCAAAAAATTCCAGTTTTCTAGTTTGAAATGACTTTTCATTGATAAATGTAAGCCATTAGACTGAAAAAATGGTTGAAAAGAAAAAAGAAAGTCAAAATTCAAATATTTCAGTGTACCTGAAATGGGGGAAAAAAATTGGATTTGCAGTTTGCAAAATATCTGAAATTTTGACTTTTGATCCTGATTCGAGATGGGGGGTGGGGGGTGGGGGATGGAATGATCGCCTGAAAATATTAACTGGACAGGAAAACCATTTCCAGACCAGCTCTAGGCAGAATATAGTCCATATTGCCTCTCAATAGAGGTTGCATTAGTGTTAAACTGATATAACTTTTTAGATAATGCTTTCTTAGCCAAAAGGCCAAGAAGTGATTACTACATTGTACAAACAGGACCCAATAACACAAGTAGAGGATCTGTTTGTTACCTCTTCTTCCAGGCTTCACATTGATAGAAAGTAGGGCTGTCAATTAATCACAGAGGTAAAGTCCTGTGGCACCTTAAAGACTAACTATAAAGTTTTGAAGCATAAGCTTTCGTGGGCTAATACCCACTTCGTCGGATGCAAGCAGTGGAAGTGTCCAGAGGCAGGTATAGAAAAGTAGGCAAGAACCAGGTGGGAGGACAAAAACACAGTTAACTCATGCGATTAACTCAAAAAATTAATTGTGATTAAAAAATGAATCACAATTAATCATACTGTTAAACAATAGAATATTAATTGAAATTTATTAAATATTTTGGAGGTTTTTCTATATTTTCAAACATATTGATTTCTATTACAACACAGAATACAATGTGCACAGTGCTCACTTTATATTATTATTATTATTATTGATTACAAATATTTGCACCATAAACATGATAAACAAAAGAAACAGTATATTTCGATTAAACTCTTGCAAGTACTGTAGTGCAATCTCTTTAGCATGAAAGCATAACTTACAAATGCAGATTTTTTTGAGTTACATAACTGCTCTCAAAAACAAAGCAATATAAAACTTTAGAGCCTACAAGTCCACTCAGTCCTACTTCTTGTTCAGCCAATTGCTCAGACAAACAAGTTTGTTTACATTTACAGGAGAGGCTGCTGCCTGCTTTATTTACAATGAAAGGGAGAAAAGGTGTTTGCGTGGCACTCTTGTAGCCGGCATTGCAAGGTATTCACATGCCAGATATGCTCAACATTTGTATGCCCCTTCATGCTTCGGCCACCATTCCAGAGGACAAGCTTCCATGCTGATGATGCTCCCTAAAAAATAACGTGTTCATTAAATTTGTGACTGAACTCCCTGGGGGAGAACTGTAGGTCTTCAGCTCTGTTTTACCCATATTCTGCACTCAACCCAAGGTTTAAGAATCGGAAGTGCCTTCCAAAATCTGAGAGGGACGAGGTGCGGCACATGGTTTCAGAAGTCTGAAAAGTGCAACACTCAGATGTGGAAACTACAGAACCCGAACCACCGAAAAAGAAAATCAACCTTCTGCTGGTTACATCTGACTCAGATGATGAAAATGAATGTGTGTCGGGGCGCACCGCTTTGGATCGTTATCGAGCAGAACCTGTCAAGTGACGCGGGTGATGGGGTTGGTTCCGTTGGCGGTGGACCGCTCTCCGCTGGTGCACCGTGTTGTACCTCAGGCTCTGGCGGAGCCTCTGGGGTCGGTTCAGCTGCTGTTGTTAATGCAGGTTCGAGGTTGCCCTCGGGTCTCGGGGTGGTAGATGGGGTTGCCAGCGCTGGCCCCAGTGCAGGCAATGGTTCTGGGGTTGGTTCCTTCGCCAGTTCCGGTCCCGGGACTGGCTGTGGTGGGGTCTCTGGAGCTGGATCCTCCACGTCTGGTTCAGTCATTGGCAGGGCATCCGGCTCCACTACCTTCGTCAGCGTTTCTGGTAACACAGTTGGACTCCTGATGGAAGGTTCAGGAACAGAGACAGGTGTGCAAGCTTGCTTAGTCTGGCTGTGGGTGACCATTCCCACCCTCTGGTTTAGCTTCACCTGATCTGCTATATCATTCCCCAACAGCATGGGAATGCAATAATCATTATAGACTCCAAAAATCCACGCTCCTGACCAGCCTTGGTACTGGACAGGTAAAGTGACTGTAGGTAAGGCGATTGGCGCCGACAGGAAAGGATGAACGGTTACTGTAATCTTGTGGTTGATGAGCTGGGGGGTCCACAAATGCTTGGTGGATAAGGGACACGAACTCCAGTGTCTCTCCAAGCTGTGACTAGCTTCTCACCCACTCTCACAGTTTCCCTTCACGCCGCGGGTATCTGGGAGATATCTGGGCCTGAGAATCCTGGGTGTGACGTCAGGGTAAGGCACAGGATGTGGTTGGTGTTCTTGGGGCAGTTAGCCTTGATATGCCCCGGTTCGTTGCACTTGAAACATCGCCCCGCCGTCGGGTTGTTTAGGCGAGGTTGGTTGCTGGATACTGGTGTACTTTGCTGGATCTTACTGGCTGCCATTTTATCTTCTCTGTAATTTACTTACAGCTAGAATAACAATTTGATTTTACACAAGCCTTTTGTGCCCCCAAAAACCAATGCAGGGTGTCACTTTCCTTTTCAGACCAGTAGAGGGCGCTATTCCCTGATTTTGAAAAAAAGGTGCTATTTTCTCCTTCTCCAGGAGAGGGTGCTATCTCCCCACTGCTGACTCAGACTCTGCTGACTAACCCCCCCCTCAGGAATTTGCTACCTGATCTTATTCACAAAAACCAATTCTTTCTTATGTAAATTTGGGTACTTAGTGGATACTTTGCTTCTCTCAGCTTCAAAGCAGTTTTTGCAAGCCTTGTGTTTTGTCTACTCTGCTTACAGCCAACTACTTTGCTCTGAGAGGAATCTTTTTTTCTGAATTCTCAATTCACCTGACAGAGGCAAACCCTGCTTTCTAAAAACCAGTATCTCCGTATTTCTACTCTCTGCTCGGTCCCCTGCAGTTAGGAAATTACCATATGAATGCTCACACCAAGCCTCTTTGTCTCTAAACCTGCAACCAAGCCCTTTCCTACTCACAGAAACAACTTGCTTTCTAAGCCCAAAAAAATAAAAATAAAAATCCTTTTAGCTCACACAGTAAAAGCAACCCTGCTTTTGATATCACAAGTGGGTCCAATATTAATCCCACCGCTACCACCATGTAAGAGGGGTTTCCTGATCCCTATGCTCCTGAGTACAGAGATCAGGGCTCTTATATGCCAGACCAACAAAACTTCAACTGCTCCCCAGCTAAGTTAAGTCCTTCTCCCCCACACCCCCACTTTGCTAGCTGGGAGATTGGGGTTACCCAATGCTGCCACCATTTGGGTGTACTTCCAAAGCCTTGGAGGGGCCCCCAAACTTCCCCTTTACCCTAACTTTGTCGCCCTCCCTGGGAGCCAAAGTCAGACACCTGAAGGCTGCTTCCCTTCCCTCTTCACCCTTCCCGGCTGAAGGCAGAGGCAGACTTCCCCTAACCTTGTCTCCCTCCCCGAGAGCCAGAGCCAGACATCTGGGGGCTATTCACCTCCCCCCCCCTCCTTCTCGTTGAAGAGACAGGCACCGTTCCTCAGCTGATAACCTGAGCTGATCTGTTTACCTACTCCCTTCCCTTCTCCCTTCCCAGACTGAGAAAACCTTAAGGGAATAAAACCAAACGCTTTATAACTAACAAGATTTAATAAAGAAAAAGATTATAGAACAGAGACACAGGACAGCTTACAATTTAGAATTCTTTACTTCTTATCTGAACTGGATAGGGACACCCCAGATAGGCACAGGCTTAATATAGAATCAGAATTACTTACATTTAGCTAAGTAGAAATATAAGAAGGAAAGCTGAGCCATCTTTACAGCTAAAGATGAACTCGGACCCTGGCTCCTGCCGCATGGCCAGCCAAAACGAAACTGACTTAAAACTCCTCCCTCCCTCATGGCCTTGAGGCTCTGACGACACTGCTGTCTCAGATAACGTAGCCCCACCCAGGCCTTTACACTTATGACAAGGGGTGTCAGTCCGAAGCTAGCTGGAGTGAGGCAGGGAAGGGCAGAGGAGCTATCTGGCTCTCTGACCCACAAAACGGATCCAGCTGAGGGCTCACGCTCGCTGTATAGTCTGTGTTAGACCAGGTGCAGGTCATCGAATAAACCTGTTTTACTGCCTGGCTGAGAGTCATGTTTGACTGTGGATTTGGGGTGCAGAATCCACAGGCTCCCCCAGGACCCCGCCCGGGCGGGCTCGCTGTGGGAAGCGCACGGAGGGGCAGAAGGTGCTGAATGCTCCGAGGTCGGACCGAGGAAGGTTGAAGTGGGTACCCGTGAAGCTCCTAGCCTTGGAAACAGGCTGTGTACGGAGAGGGGACACTTCCCCTGAAGTCCTGACTGGCTTCATAGGGAGCAAGTTCCAGACCCTCGCCCCGGGCACTCCGTGACAGTCGGCTACACCAGTGCCATGTAAACGCCTGTTCTCACTTTCAGGTGACATCGTAAACAAGAAGCGGGAAGCATTATCTCCTGCAAATTGTAACCAAATTTGGTTGTCTGAGCGATTGGCTGAAGTAGGACTGAGTGGACTTGTAGGCTCTAAAATTTTACATTGTTTTATTTTTGAAAGCAGTTATTTTTTGTACAGAATTCTACATCTGTAAGTTCAACTTTCACGATAAAGAGATTGCACTACAGTAGTTGTATTACGCAAATTGAAAAATACAATTTCTTTTATTTTTTGCAGTGCAAATATCGGTGATAAAAATAAATATAAAGTGAGCACTGTACACTTTTGTATTCTGTGTTGTAATTGAAATCAATATATTTGAAAATGTAGAAAGTATCCAAAATATTTAAATAGATGGTATTCCAGGATGGGTTAACAGTTTTTTTTTAAATCGCTTGACAGCCCTAACAGGAAGTATGAAAACTTTGATTTTGGAAGGTTATTTTTTCTGGACATACATGGATTCACACATGCACCCCAAGAGAACATCCATCAGATGGTAGTAAAGATGAAGAATCCAAGATGATGGAGGAAAGCTCTGTTCTCACTGGAAAAAATAAAGACTTCAAAAGCACCCGACCCAAAAGTTTTAAAAAACTGTGCAAAATGAAAGTTAAGGTGTGTGAGGTAATATTTCTCACTGCACCTACTTCTGTTGGTCAGATGGACAAGTTTTCAAGCTCTGTGTAAGCTCATAAGCTTGTCTATCTCACCAACTGAAGTTGGCCCAATAGAAGATATGACTTCACCCATCTTATCGCTCTAGTATCCTGGGACCAACATAGCTACAACCACATCGCAAACTAAAATGAAAGATTAATTTCCTCTGGCAAAGCACTTCATACAGCTGAAAGGTACATGAAAAACAGGGGCCATCAGAGACATAAGCAGGTAAAGGCACTTGTTTAAAGACTGTTAAGATTGAATGCCAACAATTTAAAGTCTAGTTAACCTCACGGTTGCTCAAGAAGCCCTAAGGAATTTCATAGAGTTTAAAGCCTGAAGGGGACCATTAGGTCATCTCCTGTATATCACACCCAACTAAATTTTGCGTAGTTACCCCTGTGTTAGCTTGGGTTAGACTAAACCATTACAGCCCTCAGGAGAGCAACTGTTGGGTGCCACAGGTAGAGACCAAGAGAGATCAGAGGGCCACCAAAGCTGGAATTGATTAGGTTGATGACCCTAGCAGGTGACCCATCCTTCATGCTGCAGAGGAAGCTGAAATCCCCCACAAAGTCCCTGCCAATCTGACCTGGGGGAGGGGGGGATTCTTTTCCAACCCCATATCTGGCCATCAGGAACACCCAAAATATATGAGCAAGACATCAGCCAAGAAAGAAGGTTCTTTGTATCATCTCAGAACACTGGTCCACCCTGTCCTGTTTCCTATCTCCAGCTGTGGCTAACCTGGGATGCTTTAGATGAAGGTGAAAGGAATTTCAAAGTAGCATAGGAACAGAGCATAGTAACTTTTCCACCTTGTAGAGCGCTGTAACAGGGATGGAGCTCTCTATCCAAGTCCGTAAGTTGCTTTAAAAATGCTAGTGAGAAGGTACCATTCTCTAGGTGTCTAAAGTTACATCTAGAGACCTCTGTGGGTTCCATCTAAGGTGACCAGGCAGCAAGTGGGAAAAATCAGGACAGGGGTGGGGAGTAATGGGAGCTTATATAAGAAAAAGGACCCCAAAATCGGGACTGTCCCGATCAAATCGGGACATCTGGTCACCCTAGTTCCATCCCTATGAAGTTCTGTAGAAATGTTCCATCTGAGACACATTCAGATGTGAACGCAAAGAAACTATAAACTAGCCCACAGGTGGTTCTGTTGCTATCGGCTATTGGGCAGGGACGGTCTTTTTGGTATTTGTACAGCACCTTGCGTCACAGGAGCCTGGGCCAGGACTGTGGTTCCTTTGCCCTACTGGAACCACACCGATGTCTCTCTTACAGAGCTACAGAAAGCAAATACTTTCTATAACGTCTGCACATGGACCTTTGTTGCCTCAGCATCCTCTACCCATCACCAGTGATGCCTTCTCTCTTACCCAAGAGCATGGAACGTCCTCGCCAAACCGGCCCTCCAAGCCACTCCTCTCTCCTCCGATTCCCTCCTCAAGACCCTTTTGGAACAGCTATTTAAGGATGTGGCAGCACAAGTCAAAGACGGGACTACAGTGCGAGGGGCTGAGCGGCTGCACGCTCTGGCTCGCTCAGCATCATGCAACGTTTGAATAATACAGTCGTCGAATTGTGAATCACGAGCACTCTGTGCCACAAGATCGCCACCACAAAAACCATTACTGTCATGATGCCTGTGGAAAATCGCCAGCTGTTCATGGCCAGGGAGGTGCCAGTAGGGACTTCTGATGTTTATCATCTAGAGTTAACTGACTCAAAACCATCCAGCTTCCTCCACAACCTGGTTTTGACCTGATTCCCTTGCAACCTCATAGGATAGTTAACCCCCTCAGGGCATTTTGTCTTGAGATTGCAAGCTTTTCAGGAAGAGGCCACCTTTCATTCCGTGTTTGCCCGGCTCACGCCGTGACGGGGTCCCTGGCAGGATTACAGCGGGGTGGATATTTTCTAACAAATTGGGGTGTTTTTAAATTTTTGTTGAAAAAAATCCCCAAGTTGCCAAAAAACAAAACCATTTGCAAAACAGGACGAGGTTTGACAAACTTCCCGACGTGAAACGACCCAGAGAAAACAAAGGTTTGACAGTGTCAAAATGAAAAATTCCAGGTCTCCGGTCCAAAACTGCCTTTTGTTTGGAAATTTCAGCTAATGAGGTGAAGAAAAAGGTGAAGAAAAAGGTCACAATCGCCACAAAATGTTTCAATTGACCCGTACAATGTTTGGGGTTTTTTTCGGGTTGTGGATATTTTCGAGAGGGGCTTTTCGTCTCCCAAAAGTTTTGACCTCTTGGAAACGTGTGTGATGTGGGGAAACCATTTCCCATCCAGCTCTGGGCAGGACTGGACCCTCCAGATGGTACCTTAACACGAAGTAACCACCATCATCTCAGCGGAAGGGGACGGATGGTCTGTACAGGGTAACATACAAACCATTCTGATGAGACCCAGGTTAGAGGTGTGGGTAACCTGCTTGCAGCACATACTCCATGCAAATTGACCTAGCGTGAGTATAAATAGCAGGGCAGCCGTAGTAGTGAAGCAGAAAACACAGACCCACCGGCTTCAGGGTGGGTTTCTGTTTGGCTCGGATCAGCTGTGCCGCAGCTACGCTGCTATTTATCCTCGTGCTGGGGCAGAGGAATCACACCCCTAGCGTGTTGTGTAGATGTGGCGGGGGGCGGAAGACACCCCCAGCCAGCTGGCAGGAAGCTCCACCCTTAGGAGGAAGCCGAGGACTAATCTCATCTGTAAAAAACGAGAAAAGACGAAGCAATTTGCCCAAGGTCACCAGGCAAGTCAACGGCAGAGCTGGGAGAAGACCCAGGCGTCTTTTGGGCTTTAAACCACAGGCCCTTCCCCTTCCTTATTAAATCCAGATACTGAATCTCAGCTGAGCACTCAGACATGAGCTACAGACAAAGAGCCCCGCAGATCCCTGTAGGAGAGACAGACAGGCCCCCCGGCCTGGGCACATCGGCTGTTTATTTTGTCTGGCCTTGGCGTTGATGCTCGCAATAGTGGCTGCCGCCTTTGTCTAGACGTGCCCTGTGGGATCCTCGGAAGGAAGAGGCGAACGAGCCCGTTAAACTGCTGGGTTCCCATCCAGAGTCGGAGCCTGGCCGGCCGGCCGCTGCCAGACCCACGAGGTCGACTTTGAACTCCACAGCAGGATACGGCAAGCGGCCACTAACCGGCCAGATCTAAACCTCATGAGAGCTATCAGAAGAAAAGAAAAGAAGAAGAGAGAAAAATCAGAAGAGGAAACCTCATAGGTCAGAAGGGCTTTGTGACAAGAGTGCTTAGGCCTGTATATATGTCAAAAGTTTATGGAGGACAGGCCAGACCAGACGATGGTACTTAAGGATGGGAAGCAAAATTCCCGGGCGGAGCCGGGGTGAAAAGTTTTCGACGGACCAGCTGTCTGTTGGAAAAATGCACCTGTCAAACTCAAAACATTTCCCTGGAATGTGTCGATTTCGGCATAATTGGATGGGGACAAGGTCAGAATGATTCTCATTCCAATGAAGGAATAATTCATTCCAATACCCAAGGCACACCATTGCTTCGATTCACTTTGGCTATTGCGTATGCTTGTATTTCATATTAGTATTAGAATGACATAGAAGTATTTAGCGTGAACATGTTCAACACTGATTGCTATTAAGTGGATCAGGCTCTGAACACAGCCTCTTCATGCCGCTGTAATAGTTTGTGTTTGGACACAGGCTGAGTTTGGCTGTCACAGTGTCTGGAAATGGTTTCCAAGCAAGTTTTACAAGCCCCGGCGTAGACGAGGTCATATGGCCAATAAAAGCGGCAAACGAACTCCGGACCTGAGCAGCAGCTGTGTTTGGAGGCAGGCTCCAGAAACCACTGAAGAGTCTCTACAGCTAAAAACCCAGTTTCTTGCCCCAAAAGGATTTACAATCCGCACGGGCCCCAAAGCTTTGTTTTCTCTCTTCTAGTCTTGCTCAGGTCTCCAGAAGAGGCATGTTGGGTCATTGAAAGTAGATCCACAAGGAAATTGACTCAAGAGGCTATGGCGTCTTCTCACGCTCTAACGTCGCCCTCATGTGGCTATTTTCAGGACCTTTCCCAGGCCTGAAGACCGAGCACTGGATCAACTCAAAAGCTTGTCTCGGTCTCCAACTGAAGCTGGTCCAATTAGGGTGACCAGATGTCCCGATTGTATAGGGACAGTCCCGATTTTGGGGTCTCATATAGGCCCCTATGACCCCCCACCCCTCTGTCCGGATTTTTCACACTTGCTGTCTGGTCACCAATAAAAGCTATCACCTCACTCACCCCGCCGCTCTAACTTGTGGATGGGTGGAAATACTGAATTGGTCTGTGCAAATACCGATCAAAGCGGATCCAAAAGAGCGGTTAAGTCAGTGGACAGACTCTCCCTGACTACAGTAGGCTTTAGATGAATCTGAGAAGGCCTCTGAGTATTACAATGGGATGGGTCTTTGTATACTTGGTGACGTCTGTGGCAGATATTCAGTTCTGAAGTCACAAATTATTAAGCAGCTGAGCAGAACCCAGAGTGGGAACGTAAAAGAGAAGCTGCAGATTTCTAGCCAGGCGATGCTCTCTGGGCTTCTCGCAGGGGCTGATGGCTGTCTCAGTAGCCCGAAGGCAACTGAATGATTTCCTTGCTATGCACAGTGCCACAGGGAATCCGACTCACTCGCCAGTACCTCTGACGGCTTCATAGCCTAGTCTGGGAACCTCAGTCAGTGACTTCTGCATCAAGCCCATAACGTCTGTTGGAGCCAGAGCACATCTTTGAGAAAGACACAGTCTGGATTTGAAGGCTTCGTGTGATGGAGAATCCACCATGGCCATTGGTAAGTTGTTCTAACAGGGAGTTATCCTCAGTTAAAAAATGGGTTCCCCATTTCTTGTGTGAATTTTTCTAGCCTCAGTTTCCTGCCTTTGGCTCTCTGCCACTTTTAAGAACAGGCTCTTATCAGAAATCTCTTCCCCAAGTAAGCATGTGTAGACCATGGTCAAGTCATCTCTTCACCTTCTCTTGCATAAACTAAATAGACTGATCTTGGTTAGTTTCTTACTAGCTTTCCAGACCTGAAATTGTGCTTGGAGCATTTTTCGGACCTTTTTCCACTTTGCCAACATTCTTTTTGGGAGAGTGGATGCTACAAGGACAGAGCTGTCCAGTGAGGCTCTCACTGATGCTCCGTCTAAAGGTAATACCACCTCCCTACTCCTACCTGATATTCTCCTGCTTATATATCCCAGGGTCGTATTTGCCCTCTTAGCTACTGCATTGCACTGGGAGCTCATGTAAAATTGGTTACTACAACCAACAGTACTCGGTAAAAAAACCCACTTGTTATTTGAAGAAAGGAATTTTCCCATGTAGTCACAAATACATGTTCCTGTTTCTTGGTAGACACATTTGAACTGGGCTACCTGGAGACTATCTCATTGCCTAGCTGTGATGCACTGGGGTACCTGTTCTCCATTGCCTACTCGGAATTAAATGGCACAAGCTAGTTTTCAAGAAAATAACGTTGATTTATTAGACAACTCAAAAAAGCAACACAGTGAAGTTGGAGATTGTACATTTACACACACACACACACACACACACACACACACCCTCTCTATACGCTTTGACGAATAAAAATAGAGCTTACATCCCACACATCTTCCATTTCAATTCCATCGCTTTGCCGAAGCCTCACCGGCAATGTGCTAGCCGAGGACCCATCAGCCGCGGAAGTGCACAAACCTGGCTTTCAAACTGGAATCTGGCACGCGGCTTCTCGGCTACCAGGGTGGCAAACGACCCAGCTCTTTGGAACAGTAGCAGCAATCCATGCGCATCCCAAGGAGGGGTTTGGGTGGACAGTACAGCCGACTGCTACAATGCTGCCTACTCTGATGAACGGGCGAGGGGCGGGCGGAGGACAAAGAAACACAGCTCTCAACTACATTCTTAATTAAATATCTGTAACACCCCCTCCCCCCCCCAGGCCTGGCCTCTCAAGGAGCCTTGAGCAACACACGTGCCAGGTTAACACTCTCATTAACAACAGCTGGGTTGCAAACAGGTCCGGCAAGCTACCCGTGTCTGCTCCGCGTGGCTGTCCGGAGGTCACCGCCTGGTCCGCGGAGGGATGCGGGCGGCTTGTTCAGTGAGAAGAGCCACGCGAAGAGGGCAGCACCGTGCCCAAAGAGGCCATCTTTGATTAGTGGCTTTTAACACAAGGGGGCGGGAGGGGGAGGGGTTCCCCCTTTTCAAACATTGCCCCCCCATCGCTCCCTGACATGGCCAGTCCAGGGCAAATCACCCAGCCACCCACAGGGAGTGGAGGAGTGTGGTCCAGCGCGGGATGAAGGAATCAGCTAGCCCTTCGATGGGGCCCTATGCCTAGCCCTTCAGCTAGCCCTTCGACGGGGCCCTGTGCCTAAGACATAGCAGCTGCCCCATAGTCACGGGCGCTACGGGGCCAGGCCCTTGCCTGCATCTAATCCTGACTGCTCTGTGGTAGCGCTGCCGAGGGGTTCCCTGCCGTAACCCCACCTTGCCCTGCTTTCCCGAGCGAGGGAGGGGGGGAGGACTTGCATCCCAGGGGAGATGGGCTCCCCGGCCCTTTCTCTGCTTCCTGCAGCCACCCCCTGAGACGAGCACCTCGGGGTGCCTCCCCGGGGCTGGGCGCCGAGAACCCTGCTGTAGCCAGAGCCCACGGGGAAGGCAGCGAGGGGCAGAGGAGCATAAATAAACGGAGCTGTCTCGGGGAAGGCCGGGAAGCTCCTCCAGGCTGTCGCTGGACTCCCCGACCCTGCCCCCGGAGCCGGGGCTCTCCGGGAGCCGGGGCTAGCTCCCGGAGATGGACATTTTGGGCGTGGCGAAGAGCGGCTCGTTCAATGGCGGCCAGGCCGGCTGCTGCTGCTGAAGCTCCTGCTCCAACCGCTTGAAGAGCTTCTTGGAGGCCCTCTTCCGGCGCAGCCGCCGGAGGCAGTTGAGCATGCCGTGGTCCAGGGCGGTCTGGAGGGGGGAGGACGAGAGGGACGTGGGGTCAGGGCGGGAAACGTGGGGAGCTCAGAGCAGCGTCGAGCTCCCCCCCCCCCCCAGCAGTCCAGTGGAAGGGAACGGCTCATCGGCCCCCGGTCCCTGGGAGAAAGGGTGAATCCACGCTGGGAGGATAGGCTGGGATCAGTTTGGGCTGGGCAGCAGGGGAGACGGGCCCGGGCGGGGAGCCCGTACTCATGCCAATCCAGAGAGATCCCATCTGGCTAAGGTACTTGGTAGCCTTGACCGGCTCTGGAACAGCGGCCCCCAAACTTTGGAGAGTCCCCGAGTCGGGGCTGGGAGCGGGGCTGCGGCTTGCAGGGGAGGAAGGGAGAGCCGCAGACAGTAGTTCGGGGGCTGAGGCTGGGAGCGGGTTTGGGGGCGGGGCCAGGCTGGGGGCCTGATGGAGTAGAGCTGGAGGGGGCAGAGTCTGGGTGGTGCTCCCCCCATCTCTGGGGGCTAGCCTGGACCTCATCGCGCCCCCACCCCAAACGGTCCTCCCTAGAGGGCCACCCCACACTTTGGGGACCTCTGCTCTAGAAGGCCCATTGGGGGGGCTTAGCGAAGGGTACTAGTAAGGGGGAGATCCCACAGGAACCCTGCCCTATAGCCGGGCGTTCACCCTGAATCCCCCCCCCCCCTTACTTCCAGCATGAAGGCGGTGAAGAAGTTGAGTGTGGCCATGCCTAGAAGCAGCATCTTGAAGCTCATGTCTCCTATGTCCTTCAGCTCCAGCACGGCCTTCACGAAGCCCAGCGGGTAGAGAGTTATCCCGATCGTCAGGCCAAAGAGAGCGACCAGAACCAGCAGGAACGGCACTGGGGGGAGGGGGGGCAAGAGGAGACATCAAGGACCCAGGACACGCCCCTCCCTCCCCTAAAGGGCCGGGTACGGGAGCCAAGTGACGGCAGGAACACCCCCCCCCCCCCAGGAACACGTGGGGCGCAGAGGCCGGCTCGGCTCTTACCGTTGGTGTAGAGCGGCTCCCGGAAGGGGTACCCCTTGGACATGGCGACGGCGAGGATCAGGTACTGGAAGGCAGAGATGCAGAACACCACGGTGTTCTCGTAGTTGGGCAGGTTCTGCGGGGCACTCACCGTGCTGTTCAGCGGGATGTACCTGGGCGAGGAGGAGGGGAGGGGCGGGGATCAGGCGGGAGCTCCCCGAATGCAGACGGCGGGACCCTCCTGCAACGTGCAGCTTTTGGTTCCCCGCTGAGGTTCCCCGCTGAGGTTCAGTAGACAGGACGAACCCCCATGCTTCAGGGCATGACCCAGCCGATGGGGGTTAGGAAGGAACGTCCTCTAGGGGCAAGTTGCTCTTCCGGGGCCTGATGCAGATGGTGTTGGCCAGGGAGGAGACAGGAGACCCCCAGCTCTGATCGAGTCTGGGGAGTCCCAACACGGTACCTTTCATGAGGTCAAAAGGAGCTTCCGTGTCCTCCCCTTTCAGCTGCTCTAGCCGGTTCCAGCTGCCCCCCCGGCAGACACTTACCAGCTCTGCGAGACGGTGATGAAGTAACTCATGACTTGAACCGTGATCAGCAGAGCCGTTTGGAGGAGGAGGCTGCCGAGGACAACAATACTGATCAGCGCCCCTTGGGGGCGCTTCGTGCCCAGCTCCTTGGCAGGTCCGGTCTTGCCCATCAGCACGGCCACGGTCATGGTGATGACCAGGTCAAAGAAGAGGAACTGGAAGTCGCTCAGGTTGGTGTTAATCTGGGCGGGGGCAGGAAAGAAGGAGAAATGGAATATCCCATCAGGAGCAGACTGGGATGGCTCAGGGGACTGGGCAGCGGGCTACAGAGCCTCGTCTTGAGGTCACGGGTTCAAATCCAGCACTGACAAAGTCACTAAAGCAGAATCTTGCGAGGAAAGACTCGAATTCAAAACACGGCAACAAATCGGTGGCTGACTAGGCTGTTATGGCAGCTGTTATGCTGCAGAGCCCAACGGCTCACACCAGCCTGGGTGCTGAAGGGAAAGAACTCAGTTATGAAAAGCACAGACTAGGGAGCGGAAGGAGAATCCCAGTTTGCTGTTGTCAGTAAAGGGGGCTATGACACATGGTTGGGCGCTTCCAATTCCAGCGGGCAGTGGTGCATTATGGTCTCTATTGTTCTGTCCTTCAAGTTTACCTGCACAGAGCCACAAGCCGGCCCGCATCACAGGACGCTCCCCTCCCCAAGCTCAACCCCCCCGCCCTGATGCACATGCTTCCCTCCCCCCACTTATCTCAACCACCCCCCGCTTTTGCTGAACACTGAGGCCTGGAGGAGATCTCCTCTGAGGTCAGCCTCCTCTCACTGGCAGGGGGACTCTCGGACAGATTGCTCAGTAGTTTGAGTATTGGCCTGCTAAACCCAGGGTTGTGAGTTCAATCCTCGAGGGGGCCATTTAGGGATATGGGGCAAAAATGGGATTGGTCCTGCTTTGAGCAGGGGGTTGAACTAGATGATCTTCTGAGGTCCCTTCCAACCCTGAGATTCTAGGACACTGGGGAGCACAGGAGCTCTGTGTTTTGCCTCCCTCCGGACTCCCAGCTCTGGCAGCATGCTGGTGAAAAGGGCTTTTCACACTGGTGAAAGGGGCTTGATTGACAGCCTCAGAGATCCGGGGCCTCTGTTTACGCCCAGAACAGCAATGCTCCCTCCCCTCCAGTCGCCCAGTGTGCCTCGCCCCGGCCCTGACTGGACACCCAACTCTCTCAGGGCACCAGGAGAGTTCAGTCTCCATGGCCCATTGGACTCTTGGCCTACCTGCCCACACTCCCAAAGCAGCCAGCTCCATCACCTCACTGGCCCTGGCCAGCCAGCTGAGACACAGCGCCAAGCAAGAGGCTCTTTGTGGGATTCAAACCAGGGGTGGGAG
The DNA here is from genome assembly GCA_032164245.1 of Sternotherus odoratus. Lineage (NCBI taxonomy): Eukaryota > Metazoa > Chordata > Testudines > Kinosternidae > Sternotherus > Sternotherus odoratus. The sequence goes on along the minus strand of JAVMKO010000018.1, from coordinate 13,266,612 downwards.
GCTCCAGGGTCTCCTCACAGCTTCCCAGAACCACCCAGTCCCCCTTTCTCCTGACCCACCCATGATGGCACCTCAGACACTCACGGTGTAGAGTAGAAGCACGGAGACGAACTGCACCAGGCTGTAGAGCGCCATGTACTTAAAAACCCCAAAGGAGGTGACCAGAGAACATCGGCCTTCCCTGAAAGAGAGACCAGAGAGATTTGACGGACCCGCCAGTGGTGGGCAGGGGGGCCAGGTAGTTCTGTGCAGGGGGAAGAGGTCTGACTTGACAGGACTCCATTTTGGAGTGGGGAGGAAGACCAGATTTGTGGGCTAAGCCGCCGCCTCTACGGATAGTTCAAAAGCCCTAAGGGACGTAGCACCTGAGCGAGGGGCCAGGAGGAGGGGAGACTCGCTTGGCTCCTGAACACTGCACCTCCGCAGCTAGGACCTAGCGCAGGTCACAGATACTCCCGGCAGGGTGAAGAGGAGAGAGGGCAAGGGGTGAAGATATCAGGAGACACTGTTTCCCTAGGAGGGTGGTGAAGCACTGGAATGGGTTCTCTAGGGAGATGGTGGAATCTCCTTCCTTAGAGGTTTTTAAGGCCCGGCTTGATCTATGATCAGGGAATGGGAGTCAGAGACCACGGCCACTAAAATACAAGCACTGAGATTCTCCCAATATTGTTAATAAATATTAATTAATCCCCACGTTCCAGGGCTCACACTGGCCGCCATTACACGTCCTTCCAGCCAATTTGCCAACCCCTTGCTGTGTTCACACCTCCACCCCGCCCCACGTTCCATTCCCCCCGCCATGCGGTGCCGTGGTTCCCGGCGGATGAAGCTCACCTTATGACCATGGGCACACACTCGATGTTGGCGACTCCGGAGGTGAACGGCGAAGCCACCGAGGCCTCCGCCTCCGAGAGAGAGATCCCCACGTCGGCCGCCTTCAGCGCTCCGCAGTCGTTGGCGCCGTCCCCGCACATCCCCACGCAATAGCTGCGGCGAGAGACACGCACGCACTCACAGTATAAGCCAAAGGATTCCCACCTCCTCCCTGCCAGGAAATGGCGCACCCCGGATCCAGGGTCGGAAAACGGTGGGCATGTCGCGTTAAAAGCCCTGATGGTACATGGAGATCTTCCGCTAAAGGCGCCAGGCCTGTCCGAAGCTCTTCCTAGCCCGGAGCTCCACAAACCCACTGGGAGATGGACTGGCATGATCACCGCTCCCATTTTAGAGACAGGAAAATAAAGGCACAGAGAGGGGGAACCAAGTTGCCCCAGAATCAGTGGCAGATTCAGGAGTAGAACCCCGGAGTCTGACTCCCCGCCCTGCCCCCATTTAATTACGAAACATTTCTCCCCATAAAAGTCATTCCATAAAGATTAACTCAAATCCCCTTACAGGAGGGGAGACCTTTGCAAACCAGTATAACGTTTAGATTGTGATTTCCTTGGGGCAGGGACCTAGCGCCTCTATTAATAAGGGCAACGCCTGCGTCCACCGATCACATGCAGCAACTTCAGCTTGCACTGACTCCGGAGAAAGATGAGGGAACTTGGCATTTCACCAAATCCACAGATCACGGCCAGAAGAGACGCTAAGGATCATCTAGCCTGACCTACGTAACCCAGGCCAGAGAATTTCATGCATCATACATAACTTCTGTTGGCGCAGCTTTCAGGAAGACACCATCCTCAGACAGTTCACATGATGGAGAATCCACCACACCTCTAAGTCAAGTGCACCAATGGTTAATTGCTCTCACTGTGTAAGGGGGGGGGGGAATCTACACCGAGTGATAGCATGGGAAAATCTATAATTCCAATGGCTGCCAGAGCCTGTTAAAGTTTCTTTCCCTCTGGCTTAAAAAAACAAGATCTCCCTTCTAAAACACCCAAAGCACCTTAGCATTTTGGTTCCGAGTCCTCTAGGACTTTCCTAAGGGACTTTCTTGATTCCTGGATGTCTTATCTTGCTCCTGAAATCTGTAGTTAAAAAAATCATTGTTTCCACATGCCTACAGAAACCAGGGCTGGGTATGGATCAAAAGCCAGGCTCTCAAAAAGCTCAGATCTCGGGGAAAACCCAGATTTGAATGTCACAGCTCAGACCCCCCTCCTCCATAAAAGAGCCGAACACCTGTGAATTTGGGGAAAGGGCTGGCTCTAGGCTTTGCGGCATGAAAGTAGGGTAAGCCCCGGTTTTGGGGTGGGGATAGGGAAAAGATGGAAATGGATCAAACAGCGTGGCTGGCCAGAAGTTGATTTCACAGGTACCAATAGCCCACGAGAAAGGAAGCATCTGCTTTGCATTGGCAGTGGTACCAGATGACCGAACAAGGAGTAATGGTCTCAAGTTGCAGTGGGGGAGGTCTAGGTTGGATATTAGGAAAATTATTTCCCTAGGAGGGTGGTGAAGCACTGGAATGGGTTACCTAGGGAGGTGGTGGAATCTCCTTCCTTAGAAGTTTTTAAGGTCAGGCTTGACAAAGCCCTGGCTGGGATGATTTAGTTGGGGTTGGTCCTGCGTTGAGCAGGGGGTTGGACTAGATACCTCCTGAGGTCCCTACCCACCCTGATATCTATGATTCTATGACAAGAGGTCACTTTGGTCTTAAACCGTCCTGTCACCTCCCACTTCCCCCCCCAACTCACTTGAGGTCCTGGAAGCTGTAAACCAGCTGTGTTTTCTGGTCAGGCGACATGCGAGCGAAAATCGTGGCCTGAATCAGGATCTGAAAGGGAAAGGGCTTCATGGGCAGGCAAGTCAGAAGCGCTTAAACAGAGCGAAGGCCGGCGTGGCTACTCAGCAGAGACCAATGGGCCACTGCTTTAGGGCAAGAGGACAGCGGGAGCGGCTGCTGCCCGAGAGAAGGGCCGTCCTCCTTGCCGGGACGACTCTGGTCCCCGGGAGCTTCCGCAGTGGTTAGATCGGGGCAAACAATGTGGTGAGGCAACATTGACTGGTGGTTCCCATGGGGACATGGGCGTGTTTGCTCCAGAAGACGTCTCCTAAATGACCAGGGACGGTGGGAACTCAAGGGGCTAGCCGTAGGAGAGGTTCCTAGCCATGGGGGGGCGGGGCGGGTATCACAGGCTGGGGAGGCCGTGCCGCCCCAAACAGCCCCACGTGGCCCCGTAAGGAGGAGACGCACGAAGCCCAGGCTGGTGGTGGGACAGACCTTCGCTGTCTCCATTGCCCATGCAGGCATCACCACCAGCAGGCTGTTTGCATGAGAAGGCAGAGGCGGGGGAGGGAAGGACTCACCCTGGGGAGCAGGTGAGGGAAGTGTTCCCAAACCACAGCGAAGGATTTCCCGTTCAGCGCCAAGTGGCAGGGCCGCGGCTCGAGGAAACCACCCTCCTGCTGGTACAGGCCCTGCGGAGCAAACCACACCACCGGGCGCTCAGCTTTCTGCTGACTTGGCTTCTTTCCACAGCTTCACCTCGCCCCGGCGTCTGGACTCAGCGGCAGGGGGGGAGCAGGGAGAGGCTGCCAGAGCGGGAGATCGCCCCTCTCCGCACCCAAACGAGAGCTGGAGTTTGATCGAGCCACCCCGTAGGCCCCAAATCAGGGTCACACCCTGATCCACGACCCCGGTCTCCGGCATGCTGAGCCCGAGAGGCGGCTCCTTGGAGATGCCCCGCCCGGACTGAGGGAGTGCAGGGGAGATCGGATCCCCTTGCCTAAAGCAGCCGGACGTTCGGAGCAGCCACGCCGGCCGGGCGCCGGGCTGGGCCTGCCTGCCCCGGCGTAAGGGGGTCAGCTATACCTCAGGGAGGAGGAGTATGTTCTTGAGGATGAGGAACCGGCCTGCCTGCAGGAGCAAGATACAGGACACTTGTACAGCTCCAAGCACAGCGGGGCCCAGCACCTGACAGGAGCCTCTGGGCAACACGACACTGCAGATAATAAAGAAGAGGGCAAGTTCCTGTGCCCCATTGCCGGGCTCTGGCGTCCGTGTGCTATGGGACGTGCGACACCCAGTTCTCCGCTCACCACTGCACCAGCGGGATGCCTCACAACCCCAGCTGGGGGAAAAGGGGGCGGAAGAGGGCTCCTTGTTTGTTCCATAACCCATAATATTGCACGGGGGGGGGAAGGGGGGGGAGATTCACACACAAGGCTGTTGGGTTCCTGCCGTCCTGCCCGGGACTCACCTGTGGCTGCTCTTGCCCCAGGGGGTCATCGGCGAGGATGAATTTGAGGGCGGCAGGTTTCCCGTGGCTGGGCGGCGAGGCGTTCACGAACACCACCCGCTCCTTCGGCTCCACCATCCGGCAGCTCTTGGCCACGTTCACCGCGGTCAGCATGTTGTCCCCTGGCAAGGAGAGGGGAATGGGGGAATTCACACACTGCATTGGCTCATGGTTTCATAACCAGAACCAGACAACACTGCTGATCCTGCCACGATTGTTAATAAATAAGGGACTATGAACACATGAGCCTCCCAGTCCCCATCTCCCTGCTAAGGGGGTCTGCGTTGCTAGCTCCATTTTACAGATGAATAAACGAAGGAACAGAGCAACTTGACCAAGGACAGTCAGAGAGTCAGTGGCAGAGCCAAAAATAGAAGGCAGGACTCCTGGCTCCCAGTCCCCACTGCTCTAACCACTAGGCACACACTTATTAGAAACACGGTTTATTCATTTTCAATTGCAATGAGCTTTAAACACATGATCCCATCCACAGATCCGGCCTCTCCTGTCCCCGCCCCGGAAGCGGCTCTGCCGGTTACCTGTCACCATGACGGTGCGGATGTTTGCGTTCCTCAGCAGGTGGATCACGGGGGCCGTCTCCGCCTTGAGAACGTTTCTCATCACTAGGAAGCCAAGAAGCGTCATTCCACTCTCTACGGCATCCCTGCCAGGACACAACAGGGCACTTGGCGTAAGTGTCAGATGCCAGAACGAGATTAGGGGAGCGAATTAGACTGGCACTTACTTTAGTGCCTGCTCCTTTAAAAGCCATTTTGATCTCCTAATATTCATAGATTCAGGTCAGGAGGAACCATTGTGATCATCTAACCTGGCCTCCTATTACACAGGCCAGAGAACTTCCAGGAATTGATTTTTGTTCCAATGCTGATCCTAGGGCTATGCCAATAGGTGATTTTTCTGTTTGCCGACAATTCGAAACAAACAAACAAATCATTTTGGATTGAATGAAACATTTGACCATTTTTCAACAGCTTTGATCCGTTTAATAAACTTAAAAGAATATTTTTAAATGAAGTCTTGGATTAAAAAACGACAAACCAACCAACCCCAAAACATTTCAATTTTTTGATGACTATTTATGGATTTTCCTCCCCATCCCCAACTGAAACAATTCAGCGAAACAGACACAAATCTGTGAAACGGTGCAACATCACCGAAGCTACTTTTTTCTTCCCAGAAAAGAATTTTTGGGTCAAATTTTTTTGCCCAGATCTAGCTGACTCAGGGAACTTGAATGTCCCAAGGATCCTACAAGAAACGAAAGGAGAGGAAAGGAGAGGAATGAAGGAAAAACTTTATGCAGGCCTGCGCACCTCGTCAGCTGCTGGGCGTCCTCAAAGGTCTGGACGGTAGTTAGCGTTTTGTAGGCGAGCCCGATGACCCGGAAGCCATCTGTAGTGTAGTGTCGTAACAATTGGGAGAAATCCAGAGGGACTGCAAAAAGGAGCTGTGTCAGGTCAGGACCACAGACAACGTCCAAGGTCCTAGGGACCACAGGCAGAACGAGTCTGGGAACCATGGCTGATCTAGCATAGACTAGGACTTTCAGGGCTACTGGAAGTTCAAGAGGCGAGTCATTTCACCTCCTGGCCACAGGATGGTTTGATCCCCTCCCTTTTGTTCCCAAGATAAGGGGCCAGGAAGTTGACACAGTTGGCAATCAAGGTACCTGATCTAGAGAGATTTAGCTAGCAGAGGGAGGAGGGATAGCTCAATGGTTTGAGCATTGACCTGCTAAACCCAGGGTTGTAAGTTCAACCCTCAAGGGGGCCATTTAAGAAGCTGGGGCAAAAATCTGTGGGATGATTTAATTGGCCCTGCTTTGAGGAGGGGGTTGGACTAGATCATCTCCTGAGGTCCCTTCCAACTCTGAGATTCTATGATTCACCTTGGTCAGCGAGTACCTGCCCCTCTTACTCCCCCAGTGCTAGCAGCAGCTGATCTCCTTGCTTGGTCTGCTGTAGACGGCGCAACCAATTGGGGTCTGACATCAGGCTACCAGAAACAGAGGTGTATGAAACTTGACCCATTTGTCTCCTCTCTGGGTGGTCTTTGGAGAGCAAGGGGAAATGCCAAACAGGTGGTTTCCACTTCCGACTGGCTGGGAGCTGTGGGTCCTCCTACCCTTTACCTGTTTCTTCCTTACAGAGACTGGCCACCATTTCCGGAGCTCCCTTTATGTAAGCCTCCGAAGGGGCATCGCCAGGCAGTTTCACCAGGACGCTCATCCTCTGCAGGGAGGAAGAGAACGGGAACCGACGGAGAATCCCAACGGACACCCTGTGTTTCTGGGGAGGGAATGGAATCAATCCGGTGACATGCCCAGACAGTGCCGAGCGGCGCTAAGATCACGTGGCACATCGGCTGAGAGTGGCAGGGTTCCAGCCACAAGGTGGTGCATACACCCACCACCAGGGTGGTAGGAATGGCACTTTAGAATGGGAACTGTGGGAGAGGATTTTTGGGGGGAGAGGGATGTCAGAAATACATGTTGAGGGGCTCTGAAACTATTCACAAATTTGGGTCAAATTTGGCTAATTTCGACTGAAAAAATGATTACCTTTTAAAGTTAAAATGTTCCATTTCAACTTTTCATTTGGGAACCGTGTTTCAAACACGTATTTGGCCAATTTAAAAAAAAAAAAGAAAAAAAAAGGAAAAAACCCACCTCCTGAAAATGGCCAAATCAAAATGGAAAAGCTAAAAAAAAAAAAAAAAAATTCATTTTACGTTGATTGAAACCTTTTGGTCCACTTGAAACAAAAAAAGGAAAAATTTCATTCTGAATCGACCTGAGAGGTTTTGGTGGATCTGAAACAGAAGGTTTTTGAGTTTTCAGGTTGATGAAAATATTGAAAAAATTTAGTGTGGTTCGAATTGAACTGATTTTCCCCCCTGGATTTTTCAGGGAGGTTCCTGAACCAAAACAATTTCCTCGTCTCTGGTGCCTCTACCATGTGAGCTCTTTGGTGTCGCAGAGACAGGCATGGACCCAATCCATTGGCTGGTGGCTAAGCCCGGACAATTTCAGACCGCAAGAGGGGCATAGATTTTTAGCAGCGAGGGGGTTAACCATTGGAACAATTTACCCAGGGTCATGGCGGAGTCTCCATCAACGGTTACTTTGGAATCAGAAGTGGAGGTTTTTCTAGGAGGTACATGCTGGGAATTGTTTTGGGGCAGTTCTCTGGCCTTTGTTATCTGGAGTGGGGGGGTCAGACCAGATGATCACAATGGTCCCCTCTGGCCTTGGAATCTATGTCACTCCAGAAGCAGGTGTCAGCCCCGGTAGTTAAGAGAAACTAAGGCCTGGTCTACAGTATGCAATTAGGTCGAATTTAGCTGCGTTACATTGAATTAAAACTCAATCCGTCCACACAACCAACACCATTTTGTCGACTTAAATGGCTCTTAAAATTGAATTCTGAACTCCACCTCGGCAATGGGAGTAGCGCTAAAACTGGCATCACTGGGTTGAATTTGGGGTGCTGTGGACGCAAGTCAATGTTATTGGCCTCCGGGAGATATCCCAGAATGCTCCATTGTGACTGCTCTGGACAGCACTTTGAACTCCGACGCACTAGCCAGGTACACAGGAAAAGCCCCTGGAACTTTCATTTCCTGTTTGGTCAGCGTGGCGAACTCAGCAGCACCGGTGACTATGAAGTCCTCCCAGAATTGTAGAGCGTAGAATGTTTCTATGCTCCCACTATCATCTCCTTCCCTGAGATTATTGCAGATAAGGCGAAGACACTGCACGTGCACTTGCACACGCACTCGCGATGACATGTTTTCTGAGCTCCTGCACTGACCGAGCACAGCTTACTGCATGGAGGCATTCGGTGGCAGAGGCCAGGAAAGAATTAAGTGAATGCAAAGAGCGGAGGCAGGATGCGATGCTGAGGCTAATGGAGCGGCATCTGTTGGAGCTGCAGGAAAGCCAACAAGAGCACAGACCCCTGCTGCATCCACTGTATAACCGCCTCCCCTCCTCCCCATGTTCCATAGCCTCCTCACCCATAGAACGAGGGGTGGGGGGCAGGGCCGGCGACAGGGGGGTACTACGGGTAGAGCTGTACCGGGCCCCGGACTTTAGGGGGGCCCCGGTACACAGCAGTACCCGTAGTCATCCCCTCTTGTCGCCAGGCCTGGAGAGCGGGGAAGGGGCGGGGAGGCAGCGCGGCTCTCCTCCGGAGCGGACGAGCATGCGTGTCCCCGACAGGAGCAGTGAGCCCGGCCGGCGGCAGCGGCGCAGTCCAGGGGTGGGAAAGGGCGCGGGAGGGGGGAGCAGCAAGGGCGGCTCGCGCCGCTCCCGGGCTCTCGCTCCCGCTGCCGCCAGTCGCTGTCAGGGGAAGTGTCGGCTGGGCTGGGGGGGGGGGCGGCTGGGCTGGGGGGCCCCCAGCTGCTGTCGGCTGGGCTGGGGGGGGCCCGGCTGGGCTGGAGCCCCCCCAAACTATCAGAGTAGGGGGCCCCTAAATTTCTGTCGCCAGCCCTGGTGGGGGGGGGGGGGGAGGCTCCAGACACTCTACTCCAGAGGATGGCCCAAGCAACAGAAGGCTGTCATTCAAAGTGTTTGATTTTTAGTGTGGCTACAATAAGCAATATGGCCTTGTTCCTCCCCCACCCAACCCGGGCTACCTTGTCCATGATCTCATTTTTACAAAATTAATAAAGAAATAATGCATAGTTTCAAAACAATAGTTACTTTATTTTGAAGGGGGGAGGGTGGTTGGCTTACAGGGAATTAAAATCAACAAAGGGGGCGGGTTTGCATCAAGGAGGAACCCACACAACTGTCACACTGTAGCCCGGCCAGTCATGAAACTGGTTTTCAAAGCCTCTCTGATGCGCAGCCCGCCTCGCTGTGCTGTTATAATTGCCCTGAAGGCTGGCTGCTCAAATCAGACGCCAGGCAATTTGCCTCAACCTCCCACCCTGCCATAAACGTCTCCCCCTTACTCTCACAGATGCTATGGAGCACACAGCAGGCAGCAATAACCATGGGAATGTTGGTTGCACTGAGGTCTGACCAAAAGCGCCAGCGAGCGTTTAAACGTCCACAGGCACATTCTATCACCTTTCTGCACTTGCTCAGCCTATAGTTGAACTGCTCCTTACTACTGTCCAGGCTTCATGAGCCATAGAAGCAAGGGGTAGGCTGGGGTAGGTGTGACCGTCTGGTGCTGCTGGCTGGGAGAGCAGCCTGAGGCAGAAGCCTCCAGCTCGCAGGAGAGCAGAGGTGTCCACAACAGCAGCGTTGACAGTGAGCTGAGCGGGTTCCTTGCTTGCCGGGGTATGGCATCTGCGTGGGTAACCCAGGCAATAAGGCGCAAAATGATTGTCTGCTGTTGCTTTCGCGGAGGGAGGAGCGACTGACGACATGTACCCAAAATCACCCGTGAGAATATTTTTTGCCCCATCCGGCACTGGGAGCTTAACCCAGAATTCCAATGGACAGCGGAAACTGTAGGAACTGTGGGATAGCTACCCACACTGCACTGCTCCAAGAGTTGATGCTAGCCACGGTACCGTGAACGCACTCCGCCGACTTAACGCGCTTGGTTGGGACAACAATTGACTGTGTAAAATCTCTTCTGAATAACCGGCTTCTATAAATGCGACCTAATTTCGTACTGTAGACGTACCCTAAGCTTCCCAGGGCTGCTCCCCTCTGAAGTACAGTACAGTAGACTCTCGATTATCCAGGATGATAGGGAAAAAAATTAATTCTGGTTAATAAAATCCCGGATAATCACCATCCATAGGAAATATGGGGAGAGGGGATTGGTTCACCAGCCATCCTGCACCAGGGGGAGGAGGTGGTGTTGGTTCACTGGCTGCCCTGTGCCCTGGTGGGGTTTTTTTTGTGTGTGCTCGGGGCGGCAGCAAAGCCAGCCCTACGAGTTGCACATATTTTTTTTTGACATCCTGGTTAATCCAATCCTGGATAAACGAGAGTCTACTGTATAAAACATCCCCTCCCTCCCACTCCAGCCATGGCACTTTCATCCCTGTGCAACCTGGACACCAGCTAAGCAGGGGCTCACCATGCCGTGGGGCTGTTCTTCCAGTGGGGGCGGCCTCATCACTGCTAGGACCTTTGTCCCGAAGGGCTGGACCGCGCGCAGCTTGGTCTCCTCCCCCGGGGCGTCCTCCAGGATCTGAAACCGACACCGTCAGGCACGTTACTTCTCTGCAAGCCCAGTATCCATTCCCCACCCAACAGCCGAGCCCGCAGCACCGAGCCGTACAAAACCAAGGGACTCTCTAAACAAAGGCGGCAATTTGCATTTCAGATGCGGCCTTCTCAGGGTACGTCTACACGGCATTTTGGAGTGAGCCTCCCAGTCACGGTCAACGGGGCTTGTGCTACTGCTCAAAGCCTGGGGTAGGGGGTGGGCTTCAGAATCCAAGTTGCGACTTCAAAGCCGCGTCTCCAAGGCAGTTATTCAAACACTAACGCAAGCCCCTTTCATCCGTTGACCCTGGCTGGGAGGTTTGCTCCAAAATGCTGTGTAGACAGACCCTTGGCTTCAATGCACAGAGACAGGAATCGGGACAGCGCTGGAGGGAAGAGAAAGTAACTTGAAAACATGGTGACATTTTACATCTACTGATAGGTTGAAAAAAGAAAATGCCTGTTTGATTCATTCATTCACACTTGATCCATGAGGCAGGCAAGTAGGGACTGTCTCATCTAACCTTTCCAGGAATTGTGCTCTGACCACCTCTCTCCAGGGGCTGGACTTGGGGCCCCGACTTTTCTCACGAAAGGGGCCCTGTAAATCTTTGGAATCTTTCCCTAAAACTAGATTTTTTAACCCACCAGTCTGTACTGTTGTTACTGGACCCAGGGCATATGAAGAATCCTCTTCGGGGCTTTGCTACGGCCCCCCGAAGTATCTACACAGCATTGCTATAGCGCCTTCTACCCCATATTTATGTCCTGCAGGAGACCCTTCATGGAGATCAAACGGGTTGTCGGGAAAACAAAGGGCTGCAATTTAAGTGGCTTTTTCTCGACTTTCCCACCTGGCTCAACAATGACAGAGCCCCGTGGCGCTGCCGTGTCACACACGAGATTCTCATTGGCGTTACTGGTTCTGTCGCTATTCTAGATGCGCGAACTCCAGTGATCAACATTCATGCCTGTCTGAGATAGGTCACATGGGCTGGACACCCTCCAGACCTTCCAGTGCACAGACAATTCACAAGAGGCAATGCGCTCCCAGCTACAAACCAAGCAGGCGGCAAACGCTTCTTTGCCCCAATGTCTCCATCTCTCCCTTCAGGCCAGAGGGTGCCCTGAACGGGTGACGTGGGCACCAAACAAACATGGAGAGCAAGGCCATCCAGGGACCTCTCGCTTTGCTACAAAGGTACAAAGGGTTCGGTGCCAGAGTCCTGCACCACATCTGGAGTGGGGTGGGGGAAAATGCCCGAGAGCCCGCCCTCCGTTACCAGTGCATACAGATTACACACACATCACGTTAATCGGTATTATGCTCACGGTACTAATATTGTCTCTGTGTTGGGTAATCATATTATACTGAATCACGCTTATTCCTGCTCACTTGCGCTAAGGCATAGACCCCGCGAGGCCCCGGGACAAGCACAACTTAGCACTTGGCATAGGCAAATCCAGAAACTGTCAAGAGTTGGAGGGACGAGCGTGATGTACTAACGTGCAATATCTGGAACCAAAGTACAACGCGGTGCAAGGAAATAGAGTAAGATGCAGGGACGGGCAAACTTTCTGGACAGAGGGCCACGTTGGGTTTCCAACATTGTAGGGAGGGAGGACCTGATCCGGCCCTCTATCCAACCCCCCCCCCCGCTTCTCACCCCCTGACAGCCCCCCTGGGACTCCTGCCCAATCTACCACCCCCACTCCCTGTCCCCTGACTGCCTCTGGAACCCCTGCCCCCATTCAACCCCCTGTTCATAGAATCTCAAGGTTGGAAGGGACCTCAGGAGATCATCTAGTCCAACCCCCTACTCAAAGCAGGACCAATCCCATTTCTGGCCCCATATCCCTAAATGGCCCCCCTCAAGAATTGAACTCACACCCCTGGGTTTAGCAGGCCAATGTTCAAACCACTGAGATACCCCTCCCCATGAGGGATATCCCGCCCGCTGATCGCCCTGTCCCCATCCAGACCCCCTGACCACCACCCCAAACTCCCCTGCCCTCTATCCAACCCCCTCTTGCTCCCTGGAGCACCGGTGGCTGGTGGCGCTACACCTGCGCCGCCCGGAGCACCAGAACAGGCAGCTGTGCCGCCCGGCTGGAGCCAGCAATGCCACCCCGCAGCACAGAGCACCGGGTCCGGCCACAGCTGCGGGGAGAGGGAACAGCAGGGGAGGGGCTGGGGCTGGGGTTAGCCTCCCAGGAGTTCCGGGCCGGGCAGGAGGGTTTGTCTTCCTCTGCTTTAGGGAGCATCTTTAAGCACCGTAATGATTGGCATTTATTATTCAAAACGAGAGATGGGAAGCTACAGGGAGGCACCAAACAAAGCTGGTACCCGCTGGCTAGTTCAACATGAAGTTTAAGGGACGTGGACAGTGTTGTGTAACTTGGAAACAGCCTTTCTGGGGCGGCTAGTTTAAGGGAGCATTTGGGGAGCGCGTCTCCTGCGTAAGGTGAACGGAACATGCCGGGAGAATTCACTTCTTGGGAAGGACGGGTGACGTATTAACTCTCTCTTTCCTGGACCGTATTACTCGGTCTTTAGACAATAACCAAGCCCAGTCAGAGTTATCGGGTCTCTGGAACATTATTAATATCGAACCACAAGCGTAGCTAATTAGTTGGCCACACCTTTCAATGAATAGTTGGCGAGCCAGGCAGGAGCCATTAGCCAAGCCAATTCGGCATGGGGCAATGGACCATTTAGATTCGGGATAATAATCTCATAGTGGTTGGATTTTGGGGGGTAGTGGTCCTAACTACACGGGCAGCAGGCTAGCCTGGGTGGGGGGGAAGGGGAGTTTATAATAAGTGTTACACTGGCAAAACACTTTAAATAACCAGTTAGTTTGCTTTCATTAGTTTATTTTTCTGGGCACTAAGCCATACTTTAGGACTATAAAAAGACTAATTACAAGGGAATATTTTTCTGGGCTGACTGCCCAGATACAGCGAACGTTAAAACAGCAAAATGCCCAAACCCAAGAATTAGCAGTAATGATAGTTGAAGACTCTCATCAAAGAGCTCTTGAATCCTTTGTATGAAAACACGTAACTAATTATGGGGATGGTTCACTCACCCGGGAAAGTTAAACAGAGAAGGAAACAAGTCAAAGGACTAAGGAGGGTTAAAGCTAGAACAAGATCAAAGTAGGAAATTAAAACAGCAAACGGACAATATCAGCAACTGTAATACAGTTGTACCTCGCTTATAGTTTACAAGACTGTCTTATTATGCTTACTCCTGCTCACTTCTGCTAAGGCATACATCGCATGATGCCCCAGGACACGTATAGCTTAGCACTTAGTATAGGCCAGGGGTCAGCAACCTTTGAGAAGTGGTGTGCCAAGTCTTCATTCATTTAAGGTTTCACATGCCAGTAATGCATTTTACATTTACAGGCAGCAGGCTGAGCGGCTCAACTCACTGCCAGTCTGCGGTTCCATCCGCCGGCCCCTGGCAGCCTGGGTCCCAGCCTCCTGCCCGGGGTTCCTTCCACCCAGGTCGGCAGCCGGGACCCCAGTTGGCAGCAGAGTGCCCCTAAAAATCAGCTCGTGTGCCGCCTTTGGCACGCAGGCCGCAGGTTGCCGACCCCTGGTCTAGGCAAATACAGAAACGGGCAAGAGTTACAGGAACGAGCGTCATGTAACATCTGGAACAAAGGAACAACATGGCACAAGGAATCACGTACGAGGCAGGAACGCTTCAAGGGGTGTCTTCAAGCCCCCTAATGCTTGGAATTCAACATTCAAAACCAGAGATGGGACGGCATGGGGACGTACCCAAGACAAAGCTGGCGCCAGTTCCAGTGCCGTGTACCTTGTAAACAGCCATGCTATGGTGGCAATCTGTAAGCTGAACTGAACACACGGCCAGAATTCTCTCTCTTTCCTATACTGTCCTGCTTTGTCTTTAGACAACAGATCTGGCTGAGCTCAATTATTTGGTCTCTTGACCATTCCCCAGTAGAGTCAGCTAGGGGCTACCCCTTTCAGCCAATACCTCAAGGGCACGAAGGGGCTCCCCAAGGTGCATCTTCCGGTCTCTTTTGGCTAGAGGGATGAAGGCCGCGATGCAGAACCTGTGAAGTCGGGCAGGGTGGAAAGAGGAAGGAAACAGGTGGAGAAAGGGCCCTAGGGCTGAGAGATACAGAAGGCCAGTTGCTATCTCACACCATCCGCAAAGCATCCAAAGTCACAAGCCAACACACGCTCCCCTGGAAGCTTCCAAACGCCCCCCAAATCAATCCAAAGCTTTTTGGCTCCCGCCCCGACTCCTCTTCCTCTTACCCAGCCGGTGGATTCCACCATCTTGAGGTCCATGGGGTCTCCTATGGGCTGCTCCCTCAGCAGAGACACCCCGTGGCAAGTGGCCAGTGCGTACAGCAAGGGGCCATCGGACAAGAGGCGGGGCTCGTGGGTGATGGGCAGGAAGCAGTTATTCTCCACCGGAACCGCGCCCCAGACATCCAGGCCTTCCTCGGTGAGGGTCCCCGTCTGCAGCGAGGGGGAGACGACGACGTGATTGGCCCGTCGGCAGCAGCCACGGACGCCACGGCGCAGGCGCCCGGGGACTCACCTTATCAAAGCAGACCAGACGGATTTTCCCGGCCAGGTTAATCCGGGGAGGGCTGATGCAGAAGATGCCGCGCTTCTTCAGCCGGCTCTGGGCGTAGATGGTGCCCACGGTCATGGCGGCAGGGAGCGCCGGGGGCACGATGACCGTGATGAGATCCAGCGCACGGATGATTATTTGCTGGAGAGGAACCTGTCCACATGCAACAGCCAAGGACGGGGGGGGGGGGGGGAGAGAGAGAACAGGAGAGCTCAGCTTAAATTGGGTGTAGGCTCTCCAGGGGCGGGGGATGCTGCTGCAGACACACTAACCCACAGTGCAGCACCCGGAACCGCGGGTCATCCGAGAAGCATAGGGAGAAGAGGGATCGTTGAACACAACCGCCCACAACACCCGGCACAGCTGTATTTAATAAAGCTAAACCGGCTCTTCAGTGACGCCTTCGCCTGGGTTTGCGAGCACCTGGGGTTCCCAGATCTTTCCCCATCAGACACGCGCACGCTCGCCATGCCCCAGACAACGCCAGGCAGAGCAGAAAGGAAAAACAACTCAGAATGAGATCCAGGGATTCAGAAGCTCCCTTTTCGGGGAGCATGATTTGCCCTGGGATTTTTGCAAGCATACTGATTGCAGGGGCAAGGAGATCACAGAACATCAGGGTTGGAAGGGACCTCAGGAGGTATCTAGTCC
Organism: Sternotherus odoratus; assembly: GCA_032164245.1. Lineage (NCBI taxonomy): Eukaryota > Metazoa > Chordata > Testudines > Kinosternidae > Sternotherus > Sternotherus odoratus. Next base: position 13,250,942 of record JAVMKO010000018.1, on the reverse strand, counting down.
AACCCCCTGTTCAAAGCAAGACCCACCCCAACTAAATCATCCCAGACAGGACTTCATCAAGCCCTCTAATGATGATCAAATATCTGACGATTCGCACCCAGGCCTTTCTGCAGGTCTCCCCCCGGCTGTCTCTAAATGTAACATTTTGCCCTGCTTCCTTCCTCAGTAAAGACAAGCTGAGTCTGCCATTAGCCCCGCAGGGCCCAGGAGAGTTGAACTGGGGGGGTTTATTCTGGTTCAGCCGACTCCTCTGCAGGATGTTTGTTCCTAGTAGGGATGAGAGAGCCAGAAGCAACCCAGAGCAGATCCCAGATGGAGTCCGCAGTGCTGGCCAGTAGAGAAAACTAGAGGCAGAGCAATGCCTAGAGTTGATCCCATGCCAACATCTAACAGAACCAAACTTGTCCGGACCAGCCCTGCTCTAAACCCTGGGTCCAAATCAAAGGAGGGGCGCAGAAGGGTGAGGGCTGGGAGGAGAGAGAGAGATTTTCCCATCACTGTCAGCTTACCTGGTTTTTAATCAAAATCACAATGCTGTACGCGGTGCCGATAAGAGCTGGAATAGAGAAGAGACGGCAGTAAAGGGGATTTATATATAAAAAAATAAAATATAAATGGAGATATACCAATCTCCTAGAACTGGAAAGACCTTGAAGGTCATCGAGTCCAGTCCCCTGCCTACACTAGCAGGACTGAGTACTGTCCCCTGACAGATTTTTTGCCCCAGATCCCTAAATGGCCCCCTCAAGGATTGAACTCACAACCCTGGGTTTAGCAGGCCAATGCTCAAACCACTGAGCTATCCCCCCACCCCCCAGCTAACAGTTAACAAGACTCGGCTCCACACTACAGCTGCTTTCAGACGTACCGAGGACTGCCAGGAAGAGGACAAACTTCACCGCATCCTTGTAGAACCTGAAGCTCACCGGCTTGGGGTAGAGGATAGAGCTGATCAGATCCCCTTTGGCTGTACAGAACCCTGGGCGAGAGGAGGCAAGGGAAAGAGACGCTTACGGGACTTGAGAACTCGCACCATGAATCGTGGGCATCCAAAGCCGTGGATTTTTGGGAGGACTGAAGACGCCATCCCGCCATTCCCTTTGACGTAATGTAGACATGCAGCATCTCTCAACCCTTGCTCATGAGCCTGGCTGCAACCACCCTGACAGGCCGTAACCACAGTTCTTCTGCGGTGAGGGATCCCCCTCCGCGCCTGTACACACGGGGTGTGTGCGTTTGTGCCTGTCCATCCTAGCAAGCTGGTATTTCACTTGCCCCGAAATAAAGGAGGGAAGATTTTCCTTCCCCTTTCTGCAGGGCTCAGCGTGGGAATCCCCAGCAGCCTGGGTGGGAATCTGAGTCTCCCTGGGGCGGGCCAGCGAAACACGGTGTGAAAACGCTGCCGGGTGTGTGCTCGCTGTCCCTGCTCTCTCACGGCTCAGAGTCAACCTTACACTCGACACGGCTCTCCCTGCAGAGCAGCAGGGCCCCAAGGAGGGCGCGGCTAGGGGGTAACAGGCTACCTACAGGGGAACGGATCTGCCATGCTAGCCAAGGAGACGATACACTTTAATTTGGCTTCTCGGGACATTCTGTTCAACGGAGCAGGGCTAAGCCAACAGCGACGTTGCCGGTGCAGCTGTATCTGGATGGAAGGAGAATTCTTATCTGGCCAGGCTAACACAGAACCAGCCCATGTGGCACATGCAGGGAGAATGATACTTGAACATAAGAACGGCCATATTGGGTCAGACCAAAGGTCCATCCAGCCCAGTGTCCTGTCTGCCAACAGTGGCCAACGCCAGGTGCCCCAGAGGAATGAACAGAACAGGGAATCATCACGTGATCCATCCCCTGCTAGCTTCTGGCTAGAGACACCATCCCTGCTCATCTGGTCTAATGGCCATCGAGGGAGCGAACCTCCAGGAACTTATCTGGTTCTTTTTTGAACCCTGTTACAGTCTTGGCCTTGGGCAGGGTAGTCCTGGGTAAGGCTGCAGTCCAGATGGGAACTGAGGACCGGGGACTCTGGGTTTGCTTCCCCAATGCAGCTACCTGTGCGCGTCACCACAGCAAGCACCTCCTTGCCCACGTAGGATTTGGCTTGGAGGACCTGAGTCCCGCAGAACAGCGTGTGCCGTTTGTGCACCTCGGGGGAATAGATCACGTTGGCAGCTTGGGGTCCGCTGGGTAAAGGCGTCTTCATCACTGGGACGCTCTCCCCTACAGGGGAAAAATCAGCTGGTGAGTGAGGTTATGGACAGATTCCTACGAACATGCCTTTATATTCAGCCAGTGATTGAGTTCCCCCATGTAGAGAACAGGGGCAGATGGGGAACCCTTCAGGATCCACCGTCCACGCTCTTAGTTTCCCCAATGCATGCTTCAAAAGCCCCCTTGCTGAACGGATCCACCCTTCCAGCCACAGAGCGCTGTGGGTTCTGATCTGGAGAATCAGAGCAGCTCGCAACCGTGTACAAGTAGATTTATCCTCCCTGTGGGGCAGGGCAGGGCTGTTCTCCTCATTACACAGCCGGGGAACTGACACCCCGAGGTTTAGGTGCCGAAAGATGCAGACGGGTGCCTAGTGGGATCTTCAAGAATACCAGAGTGTAAAACTCCCGTTGAAATCAAGCACTGAAATCAATGGGCACCAAGGCCAACTAGGCACCTACCTGCATCTTCATGTGCCTAAATCTCTGTAAAATTCTGGCCCTAAGTGATGGCTCAAGGACACACAGGAAGTCAGTAGCAGAGCACAGCATTCAACACCGATCTCCCCACTCCCAGACTAGTGCCCTAACCCCGAGAGCAAGTCTCCTTGTGGAGCCAGTTCCCATGCCCTGCCGTTCCCATGGATGGCCAGAAGGGGTCACTGAAGAGCTTCCCCCTCTGGTCCCAAAAGGCTTCGGGTACGTCTACACCAGGGGTCTCAAACATGCGGCCCGGGGGCCACATGCGGCCCGCAAAGCCCTTCCCTACGGCCCGCCAAGCTTCCTGGCGCCCCCCCCCCCGGTCCCCCCATAGCAGTTTGCAGGATGGAGGGGCCAGACGTGGAGGCTTCTCTGCTGCCTGGCTGGGCCGCGCGTGTTTCTAGCTCTGGACTTCCTAGATTGCTCTTGCTTTGTTTGCCAAGCAGCTGTTGGTGGTGCCTAGTGCTTTCTAGGAGGGAATGGGGAGCTGCGTGCTCAGAGGAGGAGGTGGGGCAGGGGTGGGACCTCTTGGAAGGGGTGGAGTGGGGGGCGGAGCCGGGGCAGCAAGGGCGGGGTGTGTGTCAGTGGTGCGGCCCTCGGGCCAGTGCACTAGTTCTCATGGAAGGGGTGGAGTGGGGGCACAGCCGGGGCAGCGAGGGTGTGTGTGTGTGTCAGTGGTGCGGCCCTCGAGCCAGTGCACTAGTCCTCATGCGGCCCTCATGGTCATTTGAGTTTGAGACCCCTGGTCTACACCGTAGCCCTGGAGACTTGCTTGAGCTAGCTTTGATCTATGCGGCTCCAATAATAACAGCAGCAAAACCATGGCAGCATGGGCTGGACAAGCCTGCCCTGGCCCCAGGCATATATTCGAGTGGCTAGCCTGCATTGCGGCAGCTTCGCTGCTGTTATTTGAGCTGCGATGCTCACAGCCCATCCTGCTGGCGTCAGGCAGACAGCTGAGCTCCAGTGCCGCTCCCCCGCCGGCCGCGTGTGCGCGGCTAATGGCAGGAGGGGGACAGTCAGGCCTGGGCAAGCGGAGTTCCCGGTCCCCCCTCCTCCCCCACATCCCTCCCTTGCGCTCTCGCCCCGGCTCACCCGTCAGCATGCTCTCGTTGACCATGCACTCGCCGGTGAGCAGCGCAGCGTCGCAAGGGACAAGGAAGCCCTCGGCGGGGAGAGCGATGCAGTCGCCCGGCACCAGGTCCAGAGAGCTCACCACCGCTTCCTCTGCAAAGGCAGGCAAGCCACAGCGCGCTCAGACTCCTCCCGCTGGAACAAGCAGGCAGGGGGTGGGCTTGGTACCGGCAGATCTCGCGGCGGCTTCCAAAGGACTTCAAAACAGCCCTGCCCCCGTTGACAGAGGGGGGAACCCTGAAAAGCAGGGAAGGGAACGGGCTCCCCCAAGATCACGCAGCGGAGCAGGGAACAGATCCTTGGACTGAGACCCCGGAAATGCAACACAGGCCATGTATCGTGAGCAAATATCGCCACGGCAACACCCCACTTTGGGTGCATCTTTTACCTCTGCTCACGGAGGGACAGCACGGACCTCCAACTTTTCCTGCAGTACTTCAAAGCAGCGACTTTCAACCTTCCCAGCGTCCTGTCCCCCACAGCAGGAGGCTGATATGTCTGGCGGACCCCCGAGTTTCAGCTCGCTTAAAAACAACTTGCTGACAAAGTCAGACCTAATACGGAAGAATTGCCGACCTTCTCATTTTTACCATATAATTATAAAATAAATCAACCGGACTATATATACTGTATTGACATTTCAGTGTCTAGTATATAGACCAGTATAAACAAGTCATTGTGTGTGAAATTTAAGTTTGTACTGACTTTGCTAGTGCTTTTTGTGTAGCCTGTTGTAAAACTAGGCAAAGACCTAGAGGAGTTCACGTACCCTCTGGAAGACCTCTGCGTACCCCCAGGTTGAGAATCACTGCTTTAAAGCAACGGAGCAGCCTCCATTTCATTATTAATGCATTAAAGTCCAAATCCCCACCAAAGAACGTCCACAGATCGCTCTGCCTAGGATCAAGGCCGAAATTGGAGCAAACTGTTTCGTAAATTACCACTTTAAAGGCTTAAAATGCTGTGCTGTGGTACATTTAATATCTCAGCTTCGAGTGGCTGCTCAATTATTTTATCCAACGTTGGCATCGCATTGATAGGCGCAAGCAGCAGGAAACGACATCCCGCGGTGGGCAGATAGCGAAACTAAACCGAAACCGAAACCCCTGCCAGCGTACAAGAGACCCTTTCAAAGATTAGACGCAAAAAGCCAAGTCAGCAGGGGCTGGTGGGAATCGGCTCTAAGTCTCATGTAATTTTTAACCTTTTAACTTTAATCTTGTGATCACAGGGTGCTAGACCGCAGGCAAACAGCTGCTTAGAAAAGAGGAGGGGAAAAAAAAAGCCAGCCTTTTATCTGCTGAGAAAATTTAATTTTAACTAATAAGGCGGCTTACGGGAGCTCAGCGGAGAGGCAGTCGTCAGAAATTCTGCCCAACGGAGCATGATTAAGCTGTTCAACTGGGCTGGTTTACAAGAGAACACGTCTGCGACGTTTCTCAACTAGTAGGTCCATTTTTCATGTTAGAAAGGGACAGAAACAACTTACCTAGGTTCCATAGTTTAAATGTTGCGTTCGAGGTTTTACAAAGCCTAATGCAGCTTTAAATTTAAATTTAAAGCCTAATATGGGGACCTAGGAGACCCGGCTTCTATTCCTGGCTTTGTTTCTAGCTTGCTGGGTGACCTTGGGCAACTCATTGCACTGCCCTGTCCTCAGTTTCCCCGTCTGTAAAATGGGCATAATGATCCTGGCCTCCTTTGTAAAGCACTGTGAGATCTATTGATGGAAAAGCACTAGATTATACATAATAAGAACCATGCTTAGTGCCTCATAACAGCACCTTGCTTGGTAGAATGAAATTCACAGCCTCGGGGGCATTTGAAGGAAAAATTAAAATCCCAAAGGCTGTTTTCATTGGAATGCTGAAGCTCTATAATGAAAGTGCTTTACCAAGTATCACCAGCCCCATTTTACAGATAGGGGAAAACGGAGGCACAAACCCAGCAGGTGAGTAGCAGAGCTGGGAGTAGAACCCAGGTCTCTGGAGTTCTGGTCCCATAGTCTAGCCTCCACACTGCCTCCATAAGCATAGGGGAGCAAATTGTGTGTTCTATCTGATTTAAATAGAGTTCTTACACAAGGCACTTTTTTTTGCAATACCTTAGCCCTCACCAAATCTGGCAGATTGCATGCGAGATTTCATTATGTCAACAGCTCTGGGGGAGAGCAAGGAAGCATACATGCCTGGTAGCATTTCCAGGATCAGGGACTAAGAGCATGGCCAGCAGCCTCTGTGCTGATCGACCACTGCATAAATACCCTCGATGCAACAGGGGAAGCGTCCGGTCCAGGCTACCCTCAACCTCCCCCCATCTCAACCGACCCGGCTGCTCAGAGCGAGGACGAGGACACGGCCAGATTTTCCCCCTCGTAGCTCGGCAGTGGAGAATTACAACCTACTGCTGCTGCTCACCTCCAGCCGCTCGGTGGACTCTCACGCTGATGGCCATCTTCACCATGTTCTGCAGCATTACGCTTTGCTGCAAGGAATCAAACAGAGCTGTCCGCTAGCAGGGCAGGGAGGGGAGGGCTTTATGCCAGCACTTCACGTGGGCTAGTCCAGAAGTGGCACCACAGGAGGGCAGGGGGTGTGGACACCCCACCTCCCCCCGGATTCATAGATGCTAAGGCCAGGACGGACAATCTAGTCCTCCACTGGCCCGTGATGCCTGCACCAAGCCCGTAACTTCTGCGTGCGCTAGAGCGAATCTTTCAGTAAGCCCCCCTTCCAGTGCTGATTTCCAGACTTCACGGCTGGAGAATCCAGAAGATTCTATTCTGTATCCTCTTCGTCTGGTTTCCTCATCTCTCCTCTTCCTTCTTAATCCCCCTCCCATATCCCCCTTCCCTTTCAGGCAATAAAGGCACAAGGACCTCTAGTATGGAGCAGAGACGCACTGCGCCCAGGACACAAACCCCAGAAGCACCCTTGGGTTCCAGGCAGCGCCGCAGGGACAAGAGCCAGGGGATGCAACAGGCCGCCACATGCTTTAAAAACGCACCAGAGCTCGATTTGGCTGCCTGCTGATAACTGACTCTCCATCCCACCCCTCACCCATCCGGCCTGGCTGGGAACAGGCTATTGGAGAATGGCTTGCACCCGCGCAAGGAAGGCAAACAACTCACACCCTTGCAAGCGGCACACATGCTGCAGCGTGCCAGCCTGCAGGGAGAAGGGGGACAAACGGAAGGAACGTGTCTCTACAACTCGTAGTCCCATATAAAATAAAACTGGCCCCCAAGTCAGTGTTTTTCAGCCCCGGTGGTCAGGGACAGAACCCTACGCTCTGGGTTTCCCTGGCCTCCGATTGTCAGAAGCTGGGAGCGGATGACGGGGGATGGATCACTCGATCGCCCGTCCTGTCCGTTTCCTCTGAAGCACCCAGTGCTGGTCGCCGTCGGGAGACAGGCTCCCGGGCTAGATCTGACCAGGTCTGGCCGTCCTTCTGTTCCACGGGTGCAGCGCCGGAGTCCCCCTGCACCGCGGCGCGGGCGGCAGAACGCAGCCAGTGGCCCCTCCCCGCCCCGGAGGCCAGACACCCACCTTTCGAGTCTCGTAGAGAGACAGCCCGATGGATATGGCGGAGATGACGAAGATGCAGGCGGCGTAGTAGTAGTAATTGTCACAGAGCCACAAAACGATGCTGAACACCTGGAAGATGTAGAAGGGATTCAACACCTGGAGAGAGAGAAAACACAGGGGGGGCCTTTAGGGTGGGGTGGCCGGCGCAATCCGCACACAAAGGCTCAGACGCCGCGCGGGGCAGCCGGTTGGAAGACGGGGCGATGAGGGTGTTCCCGGCCGTGCTGGGAAAGCTGGTAGATGGAGCACGTCACAGTCACTGGTTCTTTGCCTGCTGGTGTGGAGCGCAAGAGATTGTCTGCAACCTACTGGCGGGCGGGCTCCGTCCGAGCGAGGAGATGCTACAGCCCTGGGCCATGGCAGATACTGCAGCCTGCCCGCTAATAACCGGAACCCGCTGGGGCCTGGCTCCCCTGCGAGAGAAACCACCACGCAGTTCCCCGATCCACTCCAGCCCAGCCCCTGAAGGGCGATACGGGAAGAGTGACGGGTGCTTTCCAAAGGTCTTTCCTGAAAGCCCACATTACGTGTCACTGTATTATAACAGGGGCAGGGGCCAGGGCCAGCGACAGGAATTTTGGGGCCCCGTACGCAGATCGTGCGGGCCCCCCCCGCCCCCCGTCTCCCGCCGCCCACGGGGCCCCACCCCGCTGGTGTCCCGCCGCCCGCGGCCACCCGCCGGTCTCCTGCTGCCTGCAGACCCCAACCCCGGCATGCGCCGCGTGGCCCAGCCAGGAGAAGCAAAGGGGGGCGGGGGGAGGCTGCTGGGTGCCGGGGGAGGGGGCTGGTGAGCACTGCAGTGGCTGCCCGGAGCCGCGCCTTGCTCACAGGCCGGGGGACAAGGGGGTACAGCTGCGTACCGGGCCTGCCCCGGATTTAAGGGGGCCGCCCCTTAAGTCCGGGGCCCGGTACAGCTGTACCCGTTGTACCCCCCTGTCGCCGGCCCTGGCAGGGGCTCAGCTGGGTTTGCAGCCGGTGAAACGCAAACCACGGACCATCGGTTGGTCTGCCTGCTCCTGGAGGAGCCATGGCCCAAGGGAGATCTTGCCAGGGCTCCAGACTGGGCATATCAATGTGCCCAATGTTGGAAAACCTTCGGATTGTGGTGGAAGGACGTAGGAAGAAGAATGCCTTAGCTTACAGTAGCACCTACAGGCCCCCTCGTGAGGTCAGGAGTCTATTGTGTAGGTGCTGGACAAACACACAGTAAGAAAATTTGGAAGCTCTTTGGGGCAGAGACTTTAACTAGACAAGACGAACACGGGAAGTAACTAGACCAAGGTCAACCCATAGATCAGTGGCAGAGCTGGGAACAGAACCCAGGACTCCCAGCTAGTCTGGAGCCCTAGCCACTAGGCCCCTGTGCTCTAGCCCATAACTGGCAGGGTTTTCCCTAACAAGGGGCTTCACAGAGCGCCCCGTCTGATCCCTCCAGGCCTGCCCGACATGGAGTCTATTTCTGCCAGGTCTGAGTAGGGAAAAGCCGCCCTTTCCCTTCTGTGGAAAACAGCCACGTTACAGGTTGTAGCTTTGTACCTCGTCCACCAACAGCCGGAGGTAGGATTTGACTGGCACGTCAATCAGGTTCGGCCCATAGACCTTTCTCCTGTGCAGGAAACACAGAACACAAGCCAGAGGTTTTAGGTGGAGACTTGGAATCCCCAACTTTCTTGTTAAATGAGTTACACGGTGCCCCGCTCTCGCGGTATATATTTCAAGCGGAGCCGAGGGTAGCCAGCCTACCGCCGTTAGGGAAGTCCCTCCCCAGCTAGCTGTGCGCACAGATCCCTTGAGCGACCTCCTGATGTTAACCCCTGCCCCCCGTCCCCTCCTACTGTTGGTTAAACTCACGAGTGAATATAGTTGGTTAGTAAGTCGTACGTTCTTTGGGTGTGGGAAAAGAATCAGACATCTTTGGGGGGCACCCAGCACAACAGGGCCCCGTACTCTGAGAACACACAGCGCCAGGAGGCAAGACGGGCAGCTGTTAAGATGGATGCCAATCGGAGGCTGGGCAAAGGGGCACACAGTGTGGTCACTAGCCCTTTGACCTCTGGGGAGGGTCACTCTCAGGGTAGGTTAGGACACAAGTGAAATGAACACCGCGGGCTCCACATAATTCGAATTTACATCACCCAAGTTACAGAATTATAATTAAATTATATTTATATAAGTATAAATAAATATAAATAATTAATTAAATTAATTAAAAAAACCCTCAAACCTGATGTTAAAGTTGAACGAATATTTTTGACGTCTGTCTAACTCCCCCGGCCCTCCAGACACACGTCTGTATCTACAGCCCGTCGTCAAGGCGTGGACGCTACAGTCAAACAGCCACAGTCCCTAATTTTTTATAACCCCCGTTCTCCCCACCCAAGTTTTGTTGTTGCTCGTAACAACAGGTAGCGAGGTAGCAGGTAGCGAGCCCACCTGATGTGCCACCAGTCACTCGGAAGTCGCTCTACAGTGCAAGTGGCCACACCAGGCAGGCATCTCTTCGGGTCACACAAGCCCACAGGGCCGGGCCTTGCTTGCTACTGGTGGGAAACCCTCCAAAGTTAGTGCCGGTGATTCGGCAGGTGGGGGAGAGAGGACAGAGCCACGGCCCCAGCAGGGCATTTGGGGACCTCGTCCTACTGAGGGTGAAATCTTTCGGGGAAGACCCGAGAGGGGCCGTGAACACTTGTCCACGGGACTTTGCACAAACCTGGGCCCTTGTGTGACCAGACTCAGATTTCCCTCCCTGTCCCTTGCACTATGCGGACACCCACGTGGGCTCTCCGAGCTGAGCAGCCAGGCTCCAAATCCACGTGCTTTGCATTTGACTTTAGGAAGGCCGACGCAAGCCAGACTGCACCAGGCACAGACTGTTGGCCTGAAGGGATTAAAATCCTGCATTGATCGGAGACAGCTCCGCTCCCCGCCTCGCAGGTTAACCACAAGCCAAGCTTTTCATGCTTCCTTGCCCCAAACAGCTTCCCCACTCCCAGAAACGCCTCGATCTGCAGCCAGACCCGTCCCCGGTCATTAACAAAGCCCCAGCGGACTTACCTGGTGCTGTGATCTTGCTGGCTGAGGCCTGACCGGGAGAGATGGATGTCTGCACAGGTCCAGCCGTCATCTAAGACGCTGAAAAACACATGCACCAAAAAGACGACACCTGGATTTACACCCAGCCCCTAAGCCAAATCCAGGTGACGGTACGTGGATAGACGTGAAGGTGACCAGCACTAAGGGGCGTGTGGATCTTATCATAAAAGTCCTTCATGAGGAGGGGGAGGGCTCATTTTAAAAGCTGGTTTCACACCTTTGAGGGTGACGCAGCAGAGGGGAAAGTCAGCGCCTGGGGGTTAAGAACTCGGGGAGGACGGATTTGGGGAGGCGGGGGACGAGACGGTCTGCTGCGTCACCCTGAAAAAGACTGGTGGACACCAGGGTGAGACCTTGTGCTTGTGGGCCAGCTTCTGGCACGAGGGGCTGACCCCAAAGCTGCCCAGCATAAGACCCCCCCAAAGTTACAGGGCAGGAGGGGACAGAACCAAACCGTCCCAACGATGCAGTTTCTAGAGCAGGCAGCTCTCTGATTCACCCAGCCCAGAGACAGGGAGGATGGGCTCGGGGTGAAGTCATCTGACAATCAGGAGATCTAGGTTCAACTCCCGGCTCTGGCCACAGGCAAGTCACTGAGTCGCTCTGCTCAGCTCCCCATCCCGTTTGTGTGGCCCACTCTCCTCTATCTTCCTCGTCTATTGAGGCTCCAATTCAGGCATGTGCTTAGATCAAAGGTGGGCATCAGCTGTGGCCAGTGCGTCCCAGTGACCGTGGGCCAGGAATGGTGAACCACGGCCCCTGGGAGCAGCCCGTGGTCCGCAGGTTGCCCCCCTACTGGCTTAGATGCTGTCCCGACTGGGGAGGTTTTCCAGAATCAGGCTTCAGCTGTCAACTCCTTGGGGGCGGGGGCAGGTCGGTCTTCACTGCAGAGCAAACTGGGGCTCTTACTTAGCTGTTGCCCCAACCTCTCTCCCATCCCCACACAAAACTCTCCGTGTTTGGTGGCGCTTTTGTCCCAGGCCAACCAGCCTGGCTGGGGGCGGGGGTGGTGATGGTGGTGGATTAGAAATCAAGAGCCGCTTCCATGCGGGCAGGTAGCCTGCTCGCTTTGCAGTGACAACGCCGGCCACGTCCCTCAAGCGCCGACAGTCCTCCGGGGCCTTCCCACCATTCCCCAGGGGCCCACAAGGACAGACAAGTTCTCCCACAATTCATTGGGAAAGAATTGCAGAGCGGCTCAGCTCACTACAGCAGAAAGCACCATGGACACCACATTTCCCCAGTCAAACATGCACGAGTGTGTACCTGTGAGGCTAGGCAGGGCTTTGTTATCTGTCTGCTCCCGCCCCACGGGGGTGTTTAGACCTGGTGTGGTCACCGGAGTTAACTCTGCAGTGAAGACGTACCTGGGGGGATCTCTCCCACACCAGCACATGGGCCCGGGCCTCTGCCGGGGTCTCCAGATGCTACTATCATGCAGATAAAGTTACTGAGGGTCGCAGACAAGAAGAACATTCAGTGGAGCACAGAAGGGAAAGTTCTCCCAGCCATAAGAACGGACGCCATACCTGACCTTGCAGTACGCCTGCCGTCGTTCAATCCAGACGTAGCGCGACCCTTCAAAGAGATAGTAGCGCACAACGTTTTTCTAAACACAGAGAGGAACACGTGAGGGGGAGTCCCCAGCCCCTCCAGGAGGAGATTCTGAGGGCCCCAAGGGCAGGACCCAACAGGAAGCGGAAGGGAGGATGTTACCTCCTCTGTCCTGTGCAGCCGGATGGTGTCTCTGCTGTCGTCCTCGTCCAACACTCCAACGGCAACGCTGGCTCTCCCGTCATCGGCCCTGGCCCCAGGATGATGCTCGAGGCTTCTCGGGAAGAAGAACGCCCTGTCAGAAAGCCCTGCTCCTGAATAACGGCTCCAGCCCTAGCGTTACTCTGAGCACACAGCTTCAGTATGCAAGGGAACCCTAGTGAATGGGGGGGTAGGGATAGCTCACTGGTTTGAGCATCAGCCTGCTAAACCCAGGGTTGTGAGTTCAATTCTTGAGAGGGCCATTTAGGGATCTGGGGCAAAAATGGGATTGGTCCAGCTTTAAGCAGGGAGTTGGACTAGATGAACTCCACAGGTCCCTTCCAAACCTGAGATTCTATGAGGGGGCCATTTAGGGATGTGGGGTAAAACTCCATTGGATGATTTAGTTGGATTGGTCCTGCTTTGAGCAGGGGGTTGGACTAGATACCTTCTGAGGTCCCTCCTTCTCAACCCTGATCTTCTATGACCTCCAAGAGCCTTTCAAATTGCAACTACACACAAGCCCATTTTGCAGTGCCTCTTATGCCAACAACACACACAGTTAATTTGGCTCCAACTCCACTAAGAAAAACAGTTGAATCATAGTAATGGGAAATAAAACCAAGGTCTTTTCTGGTTATCCATGATCTATAGGGTTGCCCAGAGAAATCCCTGCGCAGGTGAGACCTCGCTAGCTGTTAGAAAGTGCTCTGAGGACACAGAACGCTATGCAGGCGAAAAGCAAGGGGGTTCTCTGAAAAACGAGTCTGTAGAAATGGCAGCGTCTCATGCAGCCAATCCGCACCCTGTGTATATTCAGCATCACATCTGCCTGCTTTAGAAACTGGAAACATATTCTTGTGCTTTTCACTCCTGTTAGCCCTGCCGGATCCAACATTATGTCACGCAGGTAATCTAGGGATGAAAGTGGTACCATCCATTTAATCACACCTCTGTCTGGAAGGGTTTGGTTCTTTTACACCTACCATTGTTATTACACCCAAGATCCCTATAACTGAAAGATCAGGGGGGGGAAAGACTATTTTACCAGTTTGCACAAAGTATCATCCATTTCTTTTGTATGTTTTGTAGAACTGATAAATGAAATTGTTTGTAAACTGTTCATGTTAAACTTCATAAGTAAAGTTTTATGAATGAAACTTCATTCATTCACAAAACCGAGTACCCCAATAACTGACTAATTGAACTTCTGCTCACTGTTCACCATTCTATAGTAACTATTGTGCACCATCTGCCATTTCTTACACTTGTCCATATTGTAACTCAAACTCCATTTTAACTTGTCTTAAACTCCATTTTAAAATGCTCACTCCATTTCGTAAACCTTGCTGTAAAAGTAATTCTCCAAAACTCTGATCTAATCTAATTAGTTTAGATGTGTGAATGAGGTATGCATGGATGATGGAATCAACCTCCAGCCCGTCCTGATGAAAAAGTGTAAACACCAAATGGTTGAAGATGCAGCCAATAGCCCTAATAAAGTAAGAGGAGTCCACCCTAAAGAGAAAAGAACAAAGGTCCAATTGAAGGAACGTCAAAGCCAGGTCCAAGGCTGAAAGTCACGTCTGTGGTCTGCAATTGACGGGTAATCAATCACACAGATCCCAGAGGCAGCATAACACAGCAAGACCTAGAGATTCTAAATTCAAACTAAAAGCCTATAAAAAGGATGGGTGAGATAGAAGACGTTGGGTAACGTTCTGCTGCCAATATCAAGGGGTATCGGTGTGTGCCCGACAGAGACCCAACCCCTCCTTGTGCCCGGCTCCCTTGGCCAGTTAGCCGCCACAAGCTACGATCCCAAGCTGCGAACCCAAGCCACGGACTCAAGCTACGTTCAGGACGGGTAACTATACAGCAGCTGCAGAACATCTAGTGTGTGTGTGTGTATGTGTTGTGTATACATAGGTATTAGATATTAGCTATTGGTTATACATCAAATTGTGTTAAAATAAATGTAACATTCTTGTCTTGTCCCCTGAAAAGATCCTGTGTAGTTTTATCTGTATAACAGTTTGGGTCTTTCACACAGCAACAAGGGAGAGAAAAACCTTGAAAATGTGATTGTAAAACACCACTTCTTAGATGGATTCAGGGGCTGCTCTAATATCTGAAGCGATTTTTGTACAGTGCCTTGCACAATGGAGTTGGTCCACGACTGGATGCTATGTCAATAAAATAAAACAATCCAATTTTTCCGAGCCGATTGGCTTTCAAATAGATGGTGACTTTTGGACTCCACAGATATTGGCGTAATAATCAATCGTATAGTCAGTGGATTTAATTGAGTTTCAGTGGGATGGGTTTGTTCACACCCCAAATGCAAATCAAGGCTCCGGGTGCGTGAAATGGAACAAAAGCCACAGAGCTGCAAGCAATTCGGTTTTGCTCACCTCCATTCATGTCAACTTCATTGTGTTTCTTTCCACAGCGGAACACAACAAACCCCTGAGGGATCATTTGCTCTCTTGGCAAAATCACAGCGGGGTCATTTGAGCACAGGAAGGAGCGAATCCGCAAGTCCCACTTACCTCCCCTCACCGAGCTGTTCAGTTTGCACCTGGGTAACGAAGCACTGCCCGAACTGGTCCTAGAACACAAGATTTCAAAACAAGTGCTTAAGGAAGGCTGGCCCCAGGTTTAGGGTGCTTGCTGGGGAACAATAAGTCCAGGGCTCAAGTCGCTGCTCTGCCACATAATCCCTGTGTGACCTTGGGCAAGTCCCTCAGTCTCTCCGTGCCTCAGTTTCCCCCTAACTGCTCATGCTATGGGAGGTCTGCTTCTACGCTTTGCACGGTCTCTGGTATCACAGTGGCACCTGCAGCTAAGTCCTGGATAAGAGCTTCTGCCCTGAAGAATTAATAAATGGAATTAGGCAAGGAAGAGGGAGTAAAGACGTATTATGACGTCAAATGACACACAGTCAAGCAGGAAGTCTGTGGCAGAGCCAGGAATTGAACCCAGCTCTCCTGACTCCCAGTCCCGTGTCTTCACCACCAGATCCTCCCTCCCTCTCCACACGGACTCACTGTGATCAGGATCCAGTCAGCTTGCCACAGAGGACACGGCCTGCACTTTGCTCGCACCTCGAGGCCCGGCTTCCAGCGAAAGACGATCAACAGGATTCCCGCCGTCAGCACGGAGGACACGTAGCAGAGGACGATCCGCCATGTTCTGCTTTGGTAGCCACGAACCTCCTGGGAGGAGAGAACAGGCAGGAGAGTTCGGAGCTCAGTCCAAACCAATTCACTGCTCCCCAGGGTAGGGAGCAAGAGGCAGTGACTGACGTTAGAACCTGCCAGTCCAGGCGTGTCTGACTCAGAGTCCATGTGTTCCAAGAGTCACCTAAAGGAGCTGCTAACGGGAGCCACCATCCATGACAAGTCCACCAAATGGCCTCATTTGACATGGGGAACATCGATCCCCGGGTCTTGTTGCTTAGAGTTTATGGGGAAAAACTCACATCCATCGTCCTCTCAATTCTACCCGTTTACCCTGCACTGGCTCCAAGGCCATAAGGACTATTTGGACCATCTAGCTCAATGGTTCTCAACCCACGGCCCAATCAGCACACAGCTGTGGCCCAGGTGACATCCTCAGAGCCATACGGAGAGTACTGGATGTGGCCTCCAATGGTACATACATGGAGACCCACTGGCCTAGCCTGACCTGCAGTGCAACCCAGGCCAGAGATTCCTGTATCAGCCCCATAACCGGCTGATCTAGAGCAGATCTTTTAGCAAGAATCCACTTTTCCTTTAAAGATTCAAAGTGATGGAGACCCACCATCAAATCCTCCTTCCTACCTTTTGCTCCAGTTATACACCTATAAGAGAGAGGTCAATTGCTCTAGGAATCACTGGGTAGAGACGAGAGATACTAGGCCAGTGGACTTTAAATAGAAATATATTAATTATTATTAATCCAACGAAGTGGATATTAGCCCACGAAAGCTTATGCTTCAATACTTTTGTTAGTCTTTAAGGTGCCACAGGACTCTTTGTCACTTCTGCAAATCCAGACTAACACGGCTGCCTCTCTGATTCTTGACATTAATTATTGTATTTCCCTTTGGCATGTAGAAACCACCATCACAGACCAGACCCCTGCTGCGCTGGGAGCCGCACAAACACAGGGCAAACAGACTGCCCCTACTCCAAAGGGCTGACAGTTTAAGTATAAGACAAGAGACAATAGATACAGTGCAACCCAAAGGGGAGTAAAAGGAAAGAATGAGGCGATATTAGGCAGCATGGGGAGAAGAGGGAGGGGTAGCTCAGTGGTTTGAGCATTAGCCTGCTAAACCCAGTGTTGTGGGTTCAATTCTTGAGATTCTTTAGGGATATGGGGCAAAAATCTGTTGGATGATTCAATTGGGGATTGGCCCTGCTTTGAGCAGGGGGTTGGACTAGATACCTCCTGAGGTCCCTTCCCACCCTGAGATCCTATGACAGGTAGCTGCCTAACTGAAGCATTTTGCACCAGCAAAGGAGAGTTTTTTTTGGGGGGGGGGGGGAGAGGAGGGGATCACTTTGCAGATGTTTACGGGGAGTCGCTTCTTTGCCGGAGGGACAGCCTGGGACAAACCACATAAGGTAACGGCCTGAAAATCCAACAAGTGGGCTGGTGCCTTAGCGGGATATTGTTTTACTTAGAAAACACCATCGTTAAAAAAAAGAATGCAAAGTATCCAACCCCTCCTGCTCCACGCCACTCGACTTCCTGGCACGGGTGGGTTGAAAACAGGGTTAATGAGAGAAAAGATACTTGGCGGGAAACAAAGACATCCCACAACCAGGCTCTGGAAACCACTGGCCAGATGCAGCATCTGCTGAACAGAAGGGGACTTCAATGGGCGTGGGATCCAGCTCTCGACTTCAATGGGCGTGGGATCCAGCTCTCGACTTCAATGGGCGTGGGATCCAGCTCTCGACTTCAATGGGCGTGGGATCCAGCCTCACGTCCGCTCAACTAATTGGCTGTTCAAGTGCTGGCGGTGAGGACCCAAGACGCTGGTGGAGCGGGGCTGACCACGGGACTCTACGGCACCGTTCCCCAGGGCCTGGCGGCAGGAGGCTGGGTAAATCAGGTCGAGCGGGCTGACAATGCAGCGCAGGCAGCGCGGCCCGAGATCCAGGCAGCCTCAGAACCGCACACCTGCCCATCGGATGCCCATCGCATGGCACAAGACGGTGGAAAATATTAACTCCCCCGTGCCTGAAACCAGCTCCCCTAGGACAGCTGGACGACTAGCCCTACAGAGGACCCACTGATGGCCATTCGCTTGCAAACACCCCCTCTCGTTTCTGGCCTTGCAAATAACCATTGACTGATATTTGCACAATCCGTTCTGCAAATTTCCTTCCCTGTCCCTGCCCAAAATCCTCCTACGTACCATGCAGGATTTGCCAGGGCCCTGCAGAAGCGTCCCGTAGACAGGCGGCTGCTTTCCCAGCAACTTGCTGCTATCTGCGAATGCAAACAGAGGAACACTGTGTTACTGGGCGGGTTGGGCAGGTTCCCCCGTTTGCCCAGGATTGGAAAAAGCTCCCGCCCAGGGAGGCGCGCGGTGGATCCCGACAGCTGCATTTGGGATCCTGCTAATAATGGCTTAGAGCAGCGATTCTCAGCCTGGGCCTCCAGAGCCAGCCACACAGGTCTGGCTGAACGGGCTCCCCATGGAGGCTGGTAACATGCGAAGCAGACAGTAGTCACAGTACCCAGGGAACACCTGTGCCAAATAGTTCATAGCCCACAAATGGGTAGAACGGTTCACTTTGAAGACTGTTCTCACTGTCTGATTGGCTGTCTAAGGGGGTGCCTAGAGTGCACCTGCACATGTTGATCTAACTAGCACAAGTACCAACAGTAGTGTAGCCGGGCTATACAAGCCCACCTGGGACCCTGGGGATGTCCTTGGAAGGCCAGTCAGTGCTGATGCAGCTTCGCTGCTCTTGTTAATCGAGCCAGGTAGATTAAAGCTAGCTGGGTATGGCCAGGCACGTTACAATCCCACCTGACTGTCAACGCACCTTTAGCCACATGGTGCCCCTTCTGCGAGTGGATTGGTGCCACACAACTTCCTCGCCAGGGCAAATATTAACAACCGGGTAGCAAGAGAGGAACAAGCAAGAAACTTCAGCAGAATCAGGGACTTATTTTCGTTTTAAAAAAGGAAATGAATAAAATCTTTTAAACACTATCCCCAAACCCACCAAAAAAGAAAAATCTACTCCAAGCCATTTTGACTCTGAAAAGGGAGAAGTGTCAGAGATCAGCTATTACTATTGAATTTACATAGCAGGTGATCAGCTACTGCAGTGATGGGCTGCAAGACAAACCCCGAAGACAGAGAGATGAAAATCGAACCCCCGAAGACTCAAACAATTCAGCACTGGGGTCTCAAAACAGGGGTAGGCAACCTATGGCACGGGTGCCAAAGTTGGCACGCGAGCTGATTTTCAGTGGCACTCTCACTGCCCGGGTCCTGGCCACCAGTCTGGGGGGCTCTGCATTATAATATATTTTTTTAAAAACACAAACATTTTAAAAACCTTCTTTATTTTCCATACAACAGTTTAGTTACATATTAAAAACATAGAAAGAGACCTTCTAAAAACAAAGTGGATCACTGGCATGTGAAACCTTAAATTCGAGTGAATACACGAAGACCTGGCACCCCACTTCTGAAAGGTTGTCGACCCCCTGTCATAGAATATCAGGGCTAGAAGGGACCGCAGGAGCTCAGCTAGATGAAGAGAACATCCAGGAATCCATTGCTGCCCCATTGGGTCAGCTCTCCTCGTGAACGATACCGACAGCCGACCCCGACTAGCAACACAGCATCAGGGCACAGGGGTTCTATTCACCTGGCTGCAAGGCCGCGTACCCCCTGCCTTCGGGCAGGAAGACGATCCAACGTCTACGTGGAGAAGGTAGCAAGATATGCTGGTTTGGCTGGGCTCCTGGCCTTGCCAAGACCCGTCCAAACGGGTGCTTCACTTCAAAGCCACTTCTCTCGTCTCCCTTCCCCCCCCCCCCCCCGCCTGCGTCAGCTTTGCCCTTCAGTAAGTTCCCTTTGTTGCTTTATTCACTGTAAAGCTTCCCATTCCCCGCACCTCCCTTGTTTCTGTCTTTCACAGCAGCAGGTGGCATTAAACAAGGACTTTTCATGGAGCCAAACGCGCAAACGGCCCAGAAAGCAAATGCATTGATGCAAAGCTTTTCAAACATGTCTAATCAAGGGAGGGAGGCAGGCAGGGATAGCTCAGTGGTTTGCGCATTGGCCTGCTAAACCCAGGGTTGTGAGTTCAATCCTTGAGGGGGCCATTTAGGGATCTGGGGCAAAAAATCTGTCAGGGGACAGTACTCGATCCTGCTAGTGTAGGCAGGGGACTGGACTCGATGACCTTCAAGGTCTTTCCAGTTCTAGGAGATTGGTATATCTCCATATATTATTATTATTAACCCAGGGTTGTGAGTTCAAGCCTTGAGGGAGCCATTTAGGGATATGGGGAAAAAATTGGTCCTGCTTTGAGCAGGGGGTTGGACTAGAAATCTCCTCAGGGGCCTTTCAACCCTGAGATTCTTTGAAGGCTGGATGTTTTCCTATTCAAACAGGCATTATTTCAGGGGAGCTCGCCAGCCTGAGTTGAGGTCAGGCTAGATCACAGAGATCTCGTCCAGCTTTAGAAACGACATCTAAAATCAGCCATTGGCACTGAGGCAGACAACGGCATTCAAACCCCCAGCGCAGCAGCAAAGTAATCATTAGCCAGCCAAGGATCTTCGAAGGCCTAAGAGACTTGCCCAAGGTCCCCCAGGAAGTCAGTGGCACAGCCGGGTTGGGAACTCAGGAGCTGGATCCCAGCTCTGACCAGAACAAGATGCCTCATTGAAAGCATTTGCGCCTAGCTATGTAACATCGTAAAGCGGGGTCTACCACGCTGTCATGCTTTCCAGCACCCGTGAGCCAGTGACAGACAAGCACGGCATACAAGCCAAGACTGTCGGATCACAAGGCGTCAACAGCCATATCAGTCCTCAAGGCGGCACCGTAACGGATTTGGAGTGGCGTGAAATCTTCGCACTTGGTCACGGCGGTACCGGGTTTTCACAGCTCCTCACTCTGAACAAGGCCGGCCATGAATTCCGGCCCCATAGGAATGACGACACAGCAGCCTTTACTACACCGGTGTCCTCCCAATACGATTATCTTCTGCCACCCACTCCTTCCCACTGCCCCCTTCACTTAAAAACAAGGAAATCCAGTGTGATAGATCCTAGAGAGACAGCTTTCAGTGGGTAAGTAGCACGCAAAAGAACACAGGGCTGTCTAGCTACACTTTTCCAGCATGGTTGTGGGTCTCTTACAAGACCCGGGCCAGGGAAGCTGCGGCTAGAGCTACCATCCAAGATCGTGAAATTCAACCCCGCGGAGACAGTGTTAGGACAGTGCTGGGTAAAGGCCAGGATGTGGGGAGGCCAGGCTAAAGCCATATCTACATTACAGAGCCTGGGCTGGCAGAGCCCTTAGCTTAGATGCAGCGTGTGCCAATGGGAGACACATTAATTCTCTGGACGACATTAGCTACTGTCAGCTGAGCGGTGTCTACACTGGGGTTTTGCTGGCATAGCTAGATGAGCTAGACGAGTGTGTGATATTTTGCTGCTTAGACCAGGCCTTAGGCAGCAGCTGTCTCAGAGGTGGGCAGGCAAGCATAGCTGCTACATCTACCAGTGCAGATTACCCCTGTGTTCTGGCCTGCTGCTCTGAGCAGCATGATAAGGGGCCAGGGCAGAGGGTTCTGGGGGGCAGGGAGCACTTGGATGGGGCAGAGAGTTCTGGGAGGGGGGGCAGTCAGGGGGTAGGGAGCAGGAAGCAGTTGGATAGGCATGGGAGTCCAACGGAGGGCGGGGGCGGGGAAGCCTGTCTGGGGGTGGGGGTGTTGATAGGGGTCAGGGCAGTCAGGAGACAGGGAGCAGGGCGGGTTGAATAGGAGATAGGGTACCGGGGGGGGGGGGGAAGGGGGTGGTTAGGGGCGGGAGTCCCAGAAGGGGGTGGTCAGGGGACCAAGAGCAGGGAGGGGTTGGATGGGTCAGGACTTCTGAGGGGGCCAGTCAGGGCACGGGAAGTGGGAGGGGAGAGGCTGTTTGGGGAGGGGGAGGGGGGGGACACAGCCTTCCCTACCTGGCCCACCATACACTTTTGGAACCCTGATGTGGCCCTCAGGCCAAAACGTTTGCACACCCCTGCCCTAGAAAAACCTCCAGGGTAAACAGGGCATGCTGGTTTGTCCCTTTACCTGTGGGCCTGGGGTCAGCTCCCAGGGTGGAGGCAGAGGAAACCAAGAGGGGGTTTGACCTAGAGGGTTACATACAAAGGGACAAGGAGACGGACTGCCAGCCCCAGAGAGCTGGGGTGGCGGCAGCTGCGGATAGATCTTGGACAGAGGCTGGATTTGGTGTCCTCAGACTCCAGTGCAGTAACCCAATCCCGCTGCGAGCCGCAGAGCGAGGCTGGTCCCCGCGGCTCCGTCAGGGAGGGGGCGGCTGTGACCCGGTCTCCAGCGAACACGCCGATGGCTTTCAAACCCATCCCACAAAGCCAGCCATCAGCGCGCTCCCCGAAGACACACCTGCTGCCGGCTGTTTGCTCACTGTGGGGTGCTCCATTGTAGTTTTGAAGTGGAAACCAGCTCCCAAATAGGTCCCACATTTATACTGTGTGAATGTCCGGGTGCCCCCCCCCCTTCTCTTTGCATGAACGGCAAATGAACGGCGTAGGAGCCGCATGGTGGCGTTTAGCAGGCGGAGCAGTTTGGAGGGGGATTTTAAGACCCACCTTTAAATGGAGCATGTGAGGAGGTTGTGATTGTTTAGTTATACAACTCAAAGAGGCACTTTCCCATTTTGTACCCAGGACGAAGGGTAGCTCTACACTGACATTTTATGGGGCTCTAACTTGCTGGCTCAGAGATGTGAAAAATCACCCCCCCTGATCACAGCAAGTTTGAGCCCAGCTCCCTGTGCTCGGAGCTAGTCCCCCTGTGGAGGTGGATTGAAGTTTCTAGTGTAGACGGAGCCTGATTAAAATTCAGAGGGGTGGCCGATAAAAATCTGACAATGGAGCTCAACCCCCATTTAAGCACCACAGCGAGTGGCTAGATTTTCATGCTTAACGATCCAGCCCCGGTTGTGGGTCCTGAGCACTTGGAAATTTGGCCCCCAGCTCTCGGATAAGATCTGGCGTCCCAAGGGGAAGCTAGCCGGTCGCTTTCTCCACTCACACAACCCGGTTCGGTTGGTTCCGCATTCCTGTTGTTTGACTACAAACATTTCCCACTGGCTCGGTCACCGATCCCCAGGGAACAAGTCTGAGTGACCGTTTCATCAAACAAAGTCGAACCTCGCAGGCGGGACTCCAGAAAGTCTGCGAAGAGCGTGGGAGAGAGCGGGGTTAACTGCGCGGTTCGTTACCAGCCAAATGCCACGGAGACTGGGTCTGCCATACACGCATTATTGGCAGATCAGCTATGCATATAACTCGGGTGACCACAAGGTTGAAACCATCCGTCTTGGATGGTTTACACAACAAATCCTGCATCTTGGCAGGGGGCTAGCCTGGTTGATCCTTGTGGTCCCTTCTAACCCTTTGGTTCTACGATTGTGTTCTGAAAATCTAAGAGCAACAGAAAAACAGGAGGCGGGGGTGGGGGGAGAGAAAGGAATTGTTTTAAACACAAGCCTTCCCTAGCTGCCTTTGCAACCCAAATACTGCAGCTAATGCCTGTGATATTGCAAATGAAATTAACAAGAAACTGACAAGCCAAAGGCATGTGGAAGGGATCCATTTGCTTTCTGTACCTCTCCAGTAAACAGCAAGAAGAACAGTAGCGTTTTACAGGGTCTTTTCCTTTTAAAAAGATGGTGTTGGCAAGATAAGAAGCTTTGTTTCAGTATCTGACCGGGTCCCTTAGACTTTCCGTGTCAACAGACCCCGAGAAATCCGGGTCATGGCCAGATGGTTTTTATTTGGCTGCATCCCAGAGTAACAGCGTTTCCAGTCACTGCTGTCTGCTAAACCTGCATTTTTATCCCCCCTCTCCCACCAGCTGCGCATTCTAGTGAGGATTTCCTGGCTGCTTACCTGTTTCAAAGCAGGGGGTGAGTCCCCCTTTCCAAGGTATTTCCTGTTCTCTCCCAGCTGAGTCACTGCCCTGCCTTACATGGACGCTGGACACGTCTGCTGTAGGACAGGTAACAGCAGAGCATTGGGTGTGGGGCGGGGAGGAGGAATGGGGGTGGGTAAGATCCAAGCCTGAACTACCAGTATGAAACAAAGCAACCACACCTACTGCCCAAACACAGCCCAGGGGAATGTGGGGGGAGGAACACTCCTCCCCCCCCCCCCTCCATGCAAGTCGTTTGTGTGTTCACAGAGCCATGGAAGTGGCAGTGGATAATAATCCAATAATAAGAACTTCTCTGTTAGCCACAGCCAGGGGAGCCCAGAACACTGGTGGGCAACTGAGAGCCTGCCTAATGACAGCCTGGGAAAGGAGGAGGTAGGGAGGCCCAGGGCTCCCTGATCTCAAAGGTGGGATGTCCACAGGGAAGCTGTGACGTGCAGGAGGCCGTCCACCACCAATACCCTCCCTAGGCACTGAGAAATTGGACCCTTGCAGAAGAGAGGTTGGGTGTTTGCACCTGGTTCCTGCTCCTCCCTCTCCTTCCTGGAGCCAACCTGCAGGCTGCAAAACAGCTGTTTGTGGTTGTGGCAAAGGGAGGGAGGAGGAGGAGTGATCAGCAGGCCCTCCCCCCCCCCCCCCCCCCCCCCCCCCCCGCAGAGGAGAAGCACGGGGACGGGGAGGGACAGAAGGGGACCCACTCATTTTTCTCCATGGGTGCTCCAACCCTGGAGCACCCAGGGAGTCAGCACCTATGAGCAGGAGTGTTGTAAGCAAGACACGAGAGTTAATTCTTCCGCTCTACTCCGCGCTGATTAGGCCTCAGTTGGAGTATTGGGTCCAGGTCTGGGTGTCACGTTTCAGGAGAGATGGGGACAAACTGGAGAAAGTCCAGGGAAGAGCAACAAAAATGATTAAAAGTCTAGAAAACACGAACGATGAGGGAAGATTGAAAAAACTGGGTTTGTTCAGTCTCCTGAATAGAAGACGGAGAGGGGACAGGATCACAGTTTTCAAGCACATAAGAGGTTGTTACAAGGAGGAGGGAGAAAAAATTTTCTTGTTAACCTCTGGGGAGAGGACAAGAAGCAATGGGCTTCAACTGCAGTGAAGACAGACTAGGTTGGTCATTGGGAAAAACTTCCTGCCAGGGTGGTTAAGCCCTGGAAGAAATTGTCTAGGGAAGGAGGTTGTGGAATTTCCATCATTGGAGATTTTTAAGAGCAGGTTAGACAAACACCTGCCAGGGATGGTCCAGATAATAATTTGTCCTGTCATGAGTGCAGGGGACAGGACTAGACCTCTCGAAGACTCTCCCCGTCCTACGATTCTATGGCTACAGGGAAAAGGCATTAAAGACCCGGCCTTTATTAAGTGACTGCCTGCCCTAAGCAACCGCGGCAAACGTCCCAAGCATTTCACTGCACTGAGCAACCAGAGCGCACCTGGATTGGTTCCCAGCTACAGCAGCAGCCTCTCCTAGGGAAGTGAAAAATGATTCATCAGTGGAGACAAACCTTGGGGCAGGCCCCTGCAACCGCTTCCTGGGTTTAGTGCCAGCCACTGGGAATCTGCCCCACTGACTCATCCCTAGCAGTGTGCACAAGGCAGGGCCCACGGTTTGGACACTGGTGACCATGCGCACGTTAACACCTGCACGGCGTGCGAGCCGGCTCTCCCTAGCAGCGGGCGCACAGCGCGGATAACGGCCTACTTCTGCGACCAGCTCGGGTCTGCGCGTTGGTTCTACAGGTGACAGAACCAGCTCCGCCTCTGGAAACCGGTTTTGCAGGAAGAATAGCCTTATAACCGCAGAAAAGCCAGTCACACGGCACGGTCACTCCTGCACACCCTCAGAAAGAACTAGTGCAAGACGCAGGTTCACTAGAGCTCACGCTGCCACAGCCACGTTCTGCTCAAAGCAGAGAGGACGAAATCTACAGAGGGAGGGAAGGTTTAGCAGCACCAGAGCAAGGAGACACAAAAGCCTTGGGGGGGTTGTTTAAAGGGAGTCCTAGATTTAAAGGCCAGAGGGGACCATGTTCTCCTGTACAGCCCAGGCCAGAGAATTCCACCCAAGAGATTCCTGCCTCCAGTCCAATAACCTGGGGTCAAATGACAGCATCTCCTTCGCTACCAGCAGGCAGCTTTGTTGCCTAGCTGCTTCCTAGCTCCATTCGTACACCCTGTCGGGAACCGCGGCATGGGAGCGGCTCACGGACACGGCTGTTTACTTCCCATGTGGGGCGAGTGGACAGATCTTTGCGCCAGCAGGAAGCTCATAAAACCCAAACCCTCCCTCATTTTCAAACCCACCCAAGGCAGGAGCGGAGATAAAAAGCAATACAATTACTTCAGCGCATTCCCTTCTCCTTATCAGGTAAGGAACGGTCCAGAGAGGCCGGCTGCGGTTGATACGGGCAACCGGGCAAATGTTTAACTCTCCCTTTCTCTGTCTGACTTAACATGGTTCCTGTCCTCCGGGGGCGGAGGGATACGGCCACTGCCAATCATTTGGGGATAGGAGGTCAGGCTGCAATCTGCCCAGCGCGAAGGGCAGCGCCCCGCTGGGATGACCCAGGAGCAAGGCCCAAATTGCGACTTGGTCATAAGCCAGGCAGCGGTGTTTGTGTTTGTACAACACCTAGCACAATAGGGGCCTGCTCCGTGGCTAGTGCTCTAAGCCCTACTGCAATACACACAACCATTCGGTGTCTGCTTTCCCCTCGCTCTGGAGGGGGGGATATGAAGCCACGTCCCACCTTTCCAGCGCACTGCTCGCTTCCCACACCACACCAGCACTGCTGCAGGGGCTGCTCTGTTGAACAGACGGAGCGAAGGCTCTGCCCGCTCATTACTCCTGGGCAGGGTGTGGCCCTGGGCAGGCCACGTTCCCTACGCAATTTGTAACCCCGTGTGGACAGCCTGCATGGAGAGCAGAGGATCTTTAGCCCCCCCCCTCCCATCGTGGATCCCATAGCATGAGCCCGCTGATTACAATCGAGTCCTTCCAATCTACTTGCTGAGGTTCAGCCTACACTTTAAACCAAGGCCTCTCCCCCTTCCCACCCCAAGTGCCAGAGAAGCCAAAATTCCCCGTCTGTTTCAGCAGAAGGGGGATCTCTACTGGGCAGCTTGGCCTATGAAAAAAGCCAATGTTGTGTATTACTCAACCAGGCCCCTGTGTTGCGGCAGCTCCTGTGATAATGAGGTGGGGGGAATTTGGTAAGACCCCCCCCCCCAGTGCAGACCAGACTTAAAACATCACCTTAGCCACGTGGGTTAGTTCTGCTTTGCTGCGCAGACACGACTTTGAACCCTGCCCCTGAACAGT
Source organism: Sternotherus odoratus (assembly GCA_032164245.1). NCBI lineage: Eukaryota > Metazoa > Chordata > Testudines > Kinosternidae > Sternotherus > Sternotherus odoratus. Next base: position 13,224,136 of record JAVMKO010000018.1, on the reverse strand, counting down.
GCCCAAAGCCTGGGGCAGAATAAGAAAGCAACCGGACTTCGGGGCCTAATTCCCCTACATCCCCTTGGAAATCCAGCTGTCCCGGCCCTGGCTCAGCACCCAACTCTACCAGTAAAAGAGGACCACGCTGTAGCTGGGTCTCACCCCAGTTGTCGAGCAGATCCTTACAGGAAAGGCCAGCATGGATGGGAGGGATAGCTCAGTGGTTTGAGCATTGGCCTGCTAAACCCAGGCTTGTGAGTTCAGTCCTTGAGGGGGGCAGGGGGCCTTTTTAGGGATATGGGGCAAAAATCTGTTGGATGGCAATTGGGGACTGGTCCTGCTTTGAGCAGGGGGTCTGACTAGATACCTCCCGAGGTCCCTTCCAACCCTGGTATTCTATGAATTATCACCACCAGAACCTAGAGGCCCCCCACTTAGATCAACACCCCTAAACGTGTGGCTGTGGGCCTTAGCTGGGTAGAGGCCAGACAAGGTGACTAGCATCAGCTGATCACAGCAAAGGCTGATGGGGAATGATGGGAAGCAGCAGAGTGGTCAGGGTCTGATTCCACATAACCCGGGATTCTGAAGGCTCCCGAGGCACTTTACAGGAATGACCCCCACCCCCACCGACAGATGTTTCACAAGCAAATGAATCAGAATCCTAGGGTGGGAAGGGACCTCTGGAGGTATCTAGTCCAACCCCCTGCTCAAAGCAGGACCAATCCCCAACTAAATCATCCCAGCCAGGGCTTTCTCAAGCCTGACATTAAAAACCTCTAAGGAAGGAGATTCTACCACCTCCAGTGCTTCACCACCCTCCTAGTGAAAAAGTTTTTCCTAGTATCCAACCTAAACCTTCCCCACTGCAACTTGAGACCATTCCTCCTTGTTCTGTCATCTGCTACCACTGAGAACAGTCTAGATCCATCCCCTTTAGAACCCCCTTTCAGGTAGTTGAAAGCAGCCATCAAATCTCCCCTCAGTCTTCTCTTCTGCAGACTAAACAATCCCAGTTCCCTCAGCCTCTCCTCATAAGTCATGTGCTCCAGGCCCCTAATCATTTTTGTTGCCCTTCTCTGGACTCTTTCCAATTTTTCCACATCCTTCTTGGAGTGGGGGCCCCCCAAAACTGGACACAGTACACATGAGCCTTAGACCAGGATCACCGAGGAGATTTAGACCCCTTGGCAGGAATAACTGGTTAGGCGTCACAGGGAAACGCACATCTGCCTGCCCCAAGAACAGCCGTGGACGGAGCCGGCACTTGAACCAAAACGGCTGCTGTTACTTCAGGATGTTTCACAAATTCCCCCCGGCTGCTTGGGGTTTTCTGCAATGCTCTGTACACACGTGACCTCCTGCCTGTAACTTACTTCCCTTTCGCTCCGGCATGAAGGACCGAGCAGGAAAACGCGCGGGGCGCGTCCATTCTGGGTGGGTCAATACTGGAAACTCGGGATGCTGCAACTGGGCTTGTTTTTAAGCCTCCCTTGAAAATAACCCGGGGCCATTCTGTTTGCGGATCGGGCGATTGCCACGTAGCACGGCCTGCAAAATGGACTGCCGCGGCGGGGAGGCACGATGGCGGGGGCCACCGGGAATAGAGAACCCGCGTCTGGGCAGCTCAGTTCTCAGACTTCTTGTTCTTCCACGACGGGCCCAAGGGCAGGTTGGGGCTAAGAAAGGAGCAGGGGCCCCGGCCGTGCGTAGCCCATGTAGCGCACTGGGGCCCCGGGAGCATGGCAGCCGGGCGGGTCAGGCACACGGGAGGGGTTTAGCGGGGGGGGGGGGAGACTGCCCATTAGGGGAGGGGCAATAGGCAGGGCTGGCACGCAAGAGGCAGCTCGGATCACGGTTAGGGTGGGGGTTGCCGTGCCCCTGGGGAAGGGAAGTCCCACAGAGCATGCCCACGGCCTCCAGAAGCGAGCTCAGCACATTCCTAAGGCTGGTCTGGGAGCTGGGGCTTTGGAACTGCAATGGAGTGCCCAGCTCAGGCGCCCTGGGAAGAGCTGGGGAGGGGGTGGGGGGCAGAGAAGGGGAAGGAGGCGTGCGTGGTTAAAGCCCCAAGGCTGCAAATCAAGAGATCCGGGCTCTGTTCCCAGCTCTAACACAAGCTTCCTGTCTGACCTTTAAGGACTCCGAGGCCCAGAGAGATCCCTGTTATACAGAAGGGGGGAGGGTAATGCTTGCCTGGGGGGTGGGAGGCTACAATTCCTCCATGTTTGCAATGGGTTTGGAGATCCTCAGAGGTGGGGTGATAGGGAGGGCTGGTCATACCGTGGTACTGGGTCAGGGTTCAGCTGATCGCCATGGGGTCGGGAAGGAATTTTCCTCCAGGGCAGATTGGCAGAGGCCCTGGGGTTTTTTCGCCTTCCTCTGCAGCGTGGGGCCCGGGTCACTTGCTGGCGGATTCTCAGCACCTTGAAGTCTTTACACCATGATTTGAGGTTCGGGGTTTATTACAGGGGTGGGTGGGTGAGATTCTGGGGCCTGCGTTGTGCAGGTCAGACTAGACACTAGAGGATCATCACGGTCCTTCTGACCTTAAAGTCTATGAGTCGGCACGGCAAGACAGGGGGCTGGGGGCAAGGCCTTAAAGGACAGGTGTCTCCTGCTGGGGAAGTCGGGATAATCTCTTGTTTGCCCGATCCAGCCCCCAAGATGTCATGTCAATTCACAGCTGCACCTGTGGCCTGGTTTTAACCAGCAACATAGATTGGGGGAGGAGGGAGGAAGATCTTAATCAGCTAAAATGAAAGGGGACGTTTAGGTACCACCCAGAATGCAGTAACCAGAGGGGCCATCCAGTCAACTCTTGAGAGGAGAGGGCTGTGGGATCTCGGACAACCACAAGTCGTTGGGACCTTGTCTATGCATTAGGCCAAGGATGGCAGCGCTGTGCCCACCAGCCAGGCACTGGCTCAGTATTGATTCAGAGGTAAGAGCGCCCCCTGCTGAATCAACACCACCACTACCTGCAGGGCGGGCCTGAACGTTACCCTCCCGCTCCGCAGCAGATCTGGGGGCTACTGCATAGACAATGCCAGGACCCAGGTGTATTTCATTCCTTTGTGCTCCAGAATCTCAGCGCTCACCCTTAAGGCGAGAAGAAAACCTTGAAAACACCAACCAAACGTCTCTGTTGCCAGAGTCTGCAGAGAGCCTGAAACAACAGCTTCAAGAGGCAAGTACTGCCCTGTGCATCTCCACCATCAGTTTCCTTGTTCCAGGGGAACGTGGCGGTCTTGGTTGCAGGGTGAGAGCATTGGCTAAACCCAAGGGAGGGCTTTGGCTAGTAGGACAAAGACCCTGACTTGGACTGTGTGTGTAGTGGGGAGCCAGAGCAGAAGCAGAGCACCGGGGGGGGGGGGGGGCAGAAGGGAGTGTGGGAAGTGAATTCACAGCGCTGTCACCGGATGATCTGCTGAGCTCTTCCCAGGCCATTTGGCTTCACTCTTAAGATACAGAAAGCTGCAGCAACCCAGCCGGCGGTCAAAATGAACCACGCCGCTTACAGCGCGAACATTCGGGAAGAACAAGGACGATGCATGAGCAGTTTCCTTTCATCCCTGCAGCCCACTACACCCACACATCTGCTGCAGAACGAAGACACCTGCCGATCTTGTTGTACGTCACACAGCCATCGGCTCCAACAGAAGGATGTCAACACCACTATCGGAGCCATGCAGGAACCAGCCACTTCCTCCCTCAAAACAGACAACTCAGTGGCCTTGTCTACACTAGGGAAAGTGCGGGGTTTGCACCATGATGGCTCTCGTGCAGTATAATCCTAGTGTAGACAGGACAAGTTGGAGTTATCCCTCGGTTTGGCTGGTTGAGCCGAAACCTAGCTCCCCACCTCGGTTTCACCAGCTAAAACAAGACCTTTCCCATTTCCATTAGAATGATACAGCATGTTCTAGGTCACTCCGGGATAAGGGACCCATCACCATAGGATGTGGGTGCCTCAGTCTTTAATATTTTTGCTCTCACACTACCCACGTGAGGCAAGGCACTGTTATTATCCCCATTGCACAGCTGGGGAACTGAGCCACAAAGAGACTAAGTGACTTGCCCAAGGTCACCCAGGGAGTTTGTGGCAGAGCAGGGACTCGACTCCAAGTCTCCCAAATCCTACCCTAACCACTGGACCATGGACTACAGATTGTGCTAGAGAAACACGTTCTCCCTACTGCAGAAGTTCTGAGTAACACGCAGGCAAACACACAAGAACGGCCCCTCGCTCAATTCCAGGCACCAGCCAAGATGGCCAAGACAAAGAATTCTGAACCCCAAGTTTAGACACCGTGTAGGGGGCCTGGATTTTCAGAACATGCTGATACCCGCTGGCGACCCAAAGCGCCCTGTGTTCACACCCGACCCACCATTGTGGTAGTCTTTGTCCAAAATACCCATCTCATAAAGTCATCACCCCGTCTGGCATCACCAGCGCCCGCAGGACCTGGCACTGCAGCTCAACACTGGGATGCCCTGGTCAAGTGCCACCTGGGAGGTTGAGGGAGGAGCTGTCATTAGTAAGGCTGGTCCCTACCAGGGCTATCAGATCCTCTCTTCCCCAGGAGCTGCAAATTCATCCTCATCACTTGCAAGGCACATTCACCAAAGTCTTGACTGGATTAATGTAATTGTGGGGAACCTTCAGGATCTCGCCAGCACTTGGTAGTTTATTCACTCAACGTGCATTTGACTGGCTCATTTAGAACAACAGAAAGAAATTCATGCTCATGGTACCCCTTTCTTATAACAATATTCATGCACATTGTCTATTACCATAAGGGCTACAGGCATCTATGCAACTCATTTACTACCTCACATCATTGTTCCGATGTGCCTGCCGGAAGCTAAAAACCGAAACCCATTATGAAGTACAGAAGTAGTACATTTTGGGTGACCGTTTCCCTTCTCATTACAAGATTTCAGTTCTGCCAAAGTCGGTTGGTATAGGGAGTGGGGCAGCGGGCGGAACCCAAGAATAACCCTTAACAGCTGTTTACTATGCAGCGCATGCAACTTCTCTAAAGGGAACTTTACATTCATTATTGGTTTTGATTCCTCTTGCAAAGAGGAAATTCTGACTGAGGTTTGTGACCTCCAGGTAGGAGTTTTTGCAGAATGGTGCATTCAATCTGACCCTGGGTACCAGCTCCACATTGGACAGGAACCCTGTCTTAGGTACGTTCATGTAAAACACAGTGGATGTTTCCAGTGCAACAGAAGTGAAAGGGCTCACGGATCATTTACCATATATTATCAATGCAGCCCTGATCAGCATAAGAAAATTCAGATTTTAAGGGGACACCTTTAATTTCACGGGGTAAATTCTCCGGCCCACGTTATGCAGGAAGTCAGACTAGAAGATCATCATGAATTGCTCAGGCCTTGGGGGTGGGAAATCTATGCAACTGATATGATTTGTTTCCAGGCTGTTACCTCAATGTAGTCAATAGAACTTTATAGTCAGTTTCACTGCTTCCTCTGTCCTCAGGCCACCATCCTGCAAAGCGCGATGCGTCACTTTGGGCAGTGAGAGGTCCGGTGGACAAATCTTTGCAGGATCAGGGCTTTAGCTGACCAATTTTTCTCTCTTTGAAGAGCACATCTCCAGGACTTACTATTTATAGCGGCGACAAAGAGTCCTGTGGTAACTTATAGACGAACAGACGTATTAGAACATAAGCATGCATCTGATGAAGTGAGAATTCACCCACGAAAGCTTGGAGCATAAGCTTTCGTGGGTGAATACTCACTTCATCAGACGCATGCTTATGTTCCAATACGTCTGTTCGTCTATATGGTGCCACAGGACTCTTTGTCGCTTTTGCAGATCCAGCCTAACATGGCTACCCCTCTGATATTTATAGGAGGGTTCTGTCCGATACTGGGATTTTTTTTAAAACTAGCAGAATAAAAAAAAAAGTTAGCAGTGGCCCTTTAAAACCAAAAGCAGCAACCAAATCTGGTTTTCTTCAGCATTCCTAAATCCTGAAGGTGCAGTGTATTCAACCGGGTAAGCCTTGTCCACATTAGGAAGGTTTTGCCCAGTATAATTCAATCAAGATAGTTAATAGTTAAACTGGCAAACCCCTCCTAGCAAGGACGCAGTCATGAGCGCTTATACTGGTACAGCTTATGCCCGTTTGGGAGACTGGCATAAAACCAGGGCTACTCCTGGAATGCTTTGCGGGTACAGTAGACTCTCGATTATCCAGGATTGGGTTAACCAGGATGTGGATTAACCAGGATGTCAAAAAACCTATGTGTAACTCACAGGGCCGGGCTTTGTTGCCACCCCACAAACACACACAAAAAAACACCCCACCAGGGCACAGGGCAGCCAGTGAACCAACACCACCTTCCCCCGGCGCAGGGTGGCTTGTGAACCAACCACCCCTCCCCATATTTCCTATGGATGGTGATTATCCAGGATTTTATTAACCAGGATTAATTTTTCCCCTATCATCCTGGATAATCGAGAGTCTACTGTATAGCTATACCGATATACTGTATCGGCAGAGTGCTCCTAGTGCGGACGCAGCCTATGCTGACGAAACTGCACGTTTGCTAGTAGAACTTACTCCAGCAAAAGTTTGTTGCGTAAACCTGGCCCGAGCAATGTCAGTTATACCAATATCACCGTGTTCACACTTGGGCTTCTACCAGTACAGCTATGTCAGAAATACAGAAGTCACCCCCCAAATGAAATAGCTACACTTCAGCGAAGACTATAGAACTCCCCTTCCCAGCTCATTTATAGCTAGACTGCCTGCTGCTATAGGGACTGGAGGAGGGAGGGGTCAGCCGTCCTATGACAGGCTCCACCACTAAGCAGAATGAGCCAACCCAGATCCCCCTGTGGTTACTTGTGGCAGTTAATTAGGTAACAAGCATCTGGGCCTAATAAAAAGCTAAGGGAGGCTCAGGCTGGAAGCCCAAAGCTGCTCCCAGTGGAATCTCCCTGGAGAGCAGACAGCGGGGCAGCCCCGTAACACAGCGCTGCCAGGCCAGGCACTGGAGAGCCCAGGAGACTGAACGGGGTGTGGGATGTCCTGGGGAGCTAATAGGGCCGGCTCAGCAAAGAGCAGCGCACTGTCTGGGGAAGACGGGCATCCGGCCGAAGGCCCAGCAGAGGCCCAAGCTGCGGGCAGGGAATTCAGTGCCAGTGTGCGCCAGGACTAGCCGGGTGAGATCAGACTGATCAAACCAGCGCAGAGAATTCCCGAGGGAGCAGCTGACTGAAGCTTCTGTTTGTTTTCCTGTCGTCCTTTTCGGTTAAACAAGCACCGCCTTCCAACGAGGCTGCTCTTTGCTACTAGAAGGGCCTGCTCAGACTTGTTTATACCCCGGGTGAGGGGAAACCGAGGCCGCGGCTCACCAGCCGTGCTGCGCCTGACCACAACCGGTGCGCTGGCGTCACCTCCATGCCCTTAACCTCATTATTTTAACGAGTAAGTGCTAAGCCACCCAGCCAGGGCCCCAGCTCTCAACTCCGCTGCCACCTCCCCTTTTGCTCTCAGAAGCAGTTTATAACACAAGAAGAGACACCCCAGGATGGTAGGTCCTAGGTTGTCCTCTGAAGATCAGCTGCAGAACACACCCTAGGTCCCCGGGAGGCTGACTGGCCACCCTCTCCTTTCCCTCCAGGAGCTGAGAGTGCACAAACACAGCTAAAAATACATCAAGACTTTCCCAATGCCCGTTTGGTGCCTGACTGTGTGTGATTGTAAAGGGGATAGGAAGGCTCTAAGCCGTAAGCTGGACAGCCCCTGCTCTAAGACACGCCAGGGACGGGACAAGACAGTCCCGGGGAAATAGGTTTGCTGATCAGAGAAATGTTGGGGACCCAGCTCGGCCCCAGCCCCTGATCATTCCTTGCTCCCCGGTTTGGCAAGGGAGGGCTGTTGAGGGGAGCAGCCCCCCAAATCGCAAACCAAGCAGGTGCGCGCCATCTCCAGGTGTGAGTCCTCCTGCCCCGCAAAGCAGCCAGCTCACCTGAGGGGAACGGTGTGTTAACAGGGGGTAGGTCCAAATTACACAAGTTAGGGGGGGAGGGGGAAGACAAATAGATCATTCAAAGGACAGACTGCGGGAGCCTCTGGGGTGAGGGGTACGTGTGTGTGAATGAAACGGATTCTCCTCTTGTTCCCAAAGGCTCACAGCACTTTGCACCTCTACCACCACCACCCCCCTCAGCCAACCCCCCCCCCCCTCAGGAAGTGGGGCAGGATGGGCTGGGAGAGCCTCAGGATGGACTCGCATCAGGTGGAGGTGATGGGTTCATTTCCCCACTTCCCAGGCTCACAATTGGATGTTACCACCTCCCCTTTGCCCCCCCCCCCACCTCCCCAGAAGTAGGGGGAGCAGAGGTCCCGTTTGGAGGACTTTTTCTTATAGAGGCGCCTATCTCCCCCCGTTTGTTCACCGTCGCTATCTGGTCACCCTGCCCAGAAGCATCCCAGCAACTGCGCCCCAATTGCTCGCTGGCTCCAGCAACCTGGAGCGTGCAATGCACCTGCGCCCTGCTCCGGTACAGAGGCGCGAGGGGGGTGCACCGAACAGCCCCCCCCCCCGCCAGCTGCGCCGGCTCTTACCCTAGCTGGGGCCAACGCAACTTCCTTCCCCGGCGGCTGAGCGCCCCGCTTGCAGCAGCCCCGCCCGGCCTCGGGGGTTCCCGTGCACGGTCCGGCGCTTGCAGACCCCCCCCGGGCTCCCGCTCACCTGCACTCATGGCGGCCCCGGCTGCGCGCCTCAGCCACCCCTCCCGGGAGGCGAACTCGCGTCCCGCCGGTCTGGGCTTCGGTGATACAAAGGAGCCGCAGCTGGCAGGTCAGAAGGGCGGGGCATGGCCGCGCAGAGGCGGCTGGGAGTTGTAGTTTCTCTTTGCACCGGGGTGTTTGCCCATGCCGCAAAGGGGCGCTGCAATGAGGGGCAGTGTCCAGCCCAGGACTCCTGGGTCCATGGCAAACCTTTCTTCTTTCTTTGCTTTCCGCAGGGTTTCTTTCACCCAATATAAGAATTTGCTTCTGGCATGATAAAGATAAGTAGCAAAATTGAATTAAGTTGTCAGCAGATAAAATTCACCAGAATTCAAGAGATTATTCATTTGGCTCCAGGAATAATACGTGATGGAGATATGACATCTACTCAGACACTGCTCTGCCTCTGAGCATTGTAGAGCATAGAGTGTGAATCTATATCAAATTATTCATAAGGAAACTCATTTCTTCCCATAGATAGGAAGAGATTATCCCATTTTGCAGAAGGGAAGATGTAATAGAATAGACATAAATCAAAGGAGACATGTGCCTGTAGTTAGCGGAAAGCCATTAAAATATTTGCACATGGATATTCTTGTGGATCTGTATCCTATTATGGTGTTAACCAGCACTGATGACTTTCAAGAACTGGTAACCACAGAGGCAGCTGCAATTCCGTTAAATATGTAGCACCTCAGGGCACTCAAGGAGACTGAAAAGGAAGCAAATTGAAAATTGATTTAACCACAATCCATAGCCAACCTATGGAACTCATTGTCATAAGATCCAAGAACACCCCAGAGTTCTAAGTACTCAAAAAAGGAGCACATACTTATATGGATGAGAACACCCAGGGTTACATTAAATAGAAGTAGGCTTCAGGGGGGGATGTAACGCCTCATGATTCAGAGCAGACTAGTAACTAGTAGGGGAAAAAACATTCCACTATGGGTAGGTTATTCCACAGTTTTGCATTACAGGGTTTCCTGCACTCTGAAGCATCTGGTACGGATCACTTCTTCGCACACGTGCAACGTGCCTCAGGCAGCACGTAACCAGGATTCATCACTGCATTTGTTACGCTGGTTGGATCATTAAGTTTCCCGGCCTGGTCTGCAGCAGCATGGCACTTTCCTAAGTAGTTACAGAATCAGAGAGGTAGCCGTGTTAGTCTGGAATAGCAGAGGTAACAAAGAGTCCTGTGGCACCTTAAAGACTAACTATAAAGTTTAGAAGCATAAGCTTTCGTGGGCTAATACCCACTTTGTCGGATGCAACATGTTGCATCTGACGAAGTGGGTATTAGCCCACGAAAGCTTATGCTTCTAAACTTTATAGTTAGTCTTTAAGGTGCCACAGGACTCTTTGTTACCTCTGCTAAGTAGTTACAGTTTCACTGTCAGGCAAGGTTCTTCCCATGAAACCCAAAACATTCTGCAGGTTGACGATTCCCCCATCACATGGAATTTCTACCCATACACCTTCCTTGAAAGCTTCTCCCATACCCTTAACCTCAGCTATGGCTTTATTTGAGTGAACACTATTAGATGAAGGATCATCTTCGGGTTACTACTTTGCTATGGTGCCAGTGTGGAAATAGACGACTTCCCCATATCCAGTTCCAGAAGTGTGCAGCAAAGTCTGAGGTGTAGCACTCCTCTAACGGGCACACACCACAGGTCAACCAATTTCAGACTTCAGCTGGAATTTACAAATCCATCCAGCAGGCACAGGGGCGAGAGAGCGAGCAGTTGTTTAAATTATATTAATAAAGTAGGAGCTCTTTTATTTGGTCTTTACAGTATTTATTGTACATGCATCTCTGTGGAAAACACGAGTCCACTGCTGGAACGCTCTAAATCAGATATAAATTACGCTCAGCTACAGTATGTGCGTTTTACGCCTATTATTAAGAAACAGCATCATGCGCTGACTGCCTTCTCTTTGTAAGTTGCCATCATTTTCTTGATTTCGGCAATTGCTTTTCCAGGGTTCAGTCCCTACAAAGACAAAGTGGAACAGTTAGCGGACAGAGAAATGAACACTACACTTAGTAGTTTCCTTTACATCAACGTGGGTCGGTGCTGTAAGCTCACAGCCATGTTGGCCCCATTGAGGCTAGTCGGCAGAGCGTGGGCTGCAAAATCCTCCCCTTCTCATTTTGAAAAATAAAGGTCGTGTCCACCTGCTCCCATGGCTGGCCCCAGTAGGGTGTCTCCTTTTCACTGTTCACATGCACAGGGGAGCCACTTGGTTATGATCTACCCCAGAGTGGGGTGAGTGGAGACAAATCCCGCAGGTAGCTGCCTCTCGGAGCCCAATCTTGCTGTTAAAATCTTCAAAAAGGGCCCTTGTAAAATCTTCCTGGGCCACCATATAGATTTGTTAGCATCAGCCTGTATCAATTTAAGAAACAAAAAGATTTCTGTTGTCTTATGGTCTGAATATAGCAAGACCCGACAAGTAGCCACTCAAGGGACTGACAACAAACCGAACTGCTCAAAGATAAGCTCTCTGGATAAAGTTGGAGCAGAGTTGTACGCAATACATTTGGGGGTATTTTCACCTGGGCTCCTAAGGCAGGAGCTTGCCTAATAAAGAAGGTCTCTTGCATAAGTGTCATTGGAGTCCGGATACAAAACCTAATGCTTTATTTAGAACTAGGAGAAAAGCAAGAACCACGTCTTAAATGGGACCTGAGGGATAGGAAGTAAAAACCCTTCAGGCTACAACCCAGAAATGATTCTAGCACAACCTCACGCTTCTGGCTGGTCAGTTTTCCAAAGGATTTTTTGTTGTCTTATATAGCCACCATTTGTATTGTGAGAGGCCTTTATAGAACCCCAGATTGCCGTCAAACTAAATGAGTATGCTTAATCACAAGCACCCTGCCAGACCACTCATGGAGAATTCAGATATGATCCAGGGAAAACCCAGGATTACAGCATCTGGGTGGAAATCTGGTGATTATTAACTAGTAAGTCATAGAATCAGAGAGGTCGCCGTGTTAGTCTGGAATAACAGAGGTAACAAAGTCCTGTGGCACCTTAAAGACTAACTATAAAGTTTAGAAGCATAAGCTTTCGTGGGCTAATACCCACTTCGTCGGATGTTGCATCCGACAAAGTGGGTATTAGCCCACGAAAGCTTATGCTTCAAAACTTTATAGTTAGTCTTTAATTGTCACAGGACTTTGTTACCTCTAGTAAGTCATAGATACCCATAAGAAAGGCAAAACCCACGATTTGCTGCTTCATTCTAATGTCCACACAATTCTCTCTCTCACACTCGCATGCACACACACGATCTTCTGTTAGTATAGATGAATGCTGGCTTCAATGGAACAACATCCCGTGGGCTGATGATCTAGCTCCAAACGTATCTGGTTACCAATATGCTGTAGAAGTCATCAAATGTAACCTGGAATCACAATTTAATATGCACAGAAGCACCGAGTTTTAGTGATCAGTGCTTGTAGAGATGGATGATTGCCGAGAATCTTACTTCCAAGAGTTATATCCTCCTGGATCAGGCATTTGCCTCACGCCTACTAGTCAGTACGCTTTCACTTGTAAAGGATCTGATTAGAAGCAATTTCTTTTGTTGTTTTCAAAAAGTTATAGGGAAGAACTTCACACCTTTCCAGGTGCAACCCAGATAGAGTTAAAGAATAATACTGTTTGCAGGGGAGCCAGAACCCTTCAAAGTTGATTATCTACCGTGACAATTCACTAGGTCACTGCATGGTGGAGATTTTACTTTCTGCACAGATTGGATTTGAAAAGTTCATTCCCGTGGTTCTGAATGTAGCGATCTGTACGTTCTAACAAGCAAACTGGGAGCTCCCTATATTGGCCCTGGTAACAGGCTCTCAGTGCTACAATTCCCAGACATAGCTGAATCCCACTTCAGTCTCTTCGCTCTCTCTCAAACACAAGCTATACAGCACTTCAATGATACCCTGGACCTCAGGAATGTGAATAGATCAGGGGTGGGCAAACGTTTTGGCGCGAAGGTCACATCGAGGTTGCAAACGTGTATGGAGGGCTGGGTAGGGAAGGCTGCACCTCCCTGAATAGCCTGGCCCCCGCCCCCTATCTGATCCGCTCCCAGTTCCTGCCCCCCCCAGAACCTCCAACCCATCCAAGCCCCCCTGCTCCTTGTCCCTTGACCGCCCCCTCCAGAAACCTCCCCCATACCCAACCACATCCCAGGACCTCACCCCCAGCTAAGCCCCCCTGCTCCTTATCCCCTGACCGCCTCCTTCAACACATACCCACCCCCCCACCCCCCCACCCAGCTGCCAGACTCCTGAAAAGAGAAACAGTGGCTTGGAAAGGCTGAAACCCACCGGGCTAGATAAAACAATAAGACAAGTTTATTAATTAGAGAGACAAGGTAATGCCCGAGGCTATGTCTACACTACGCAGCTTTTCGCCACACCGCTGTGCCACTACAGCCGTACTGCTAAAAGGTGCAGCGTAGCTGCCGTTTGTCGGCAGGAGACAGCTCTCCTGCCAACAAAATCTTCCACCCCAACTGAGTGGCGTTAGCGTTTTTGGCAGGAGAGTGCTCCTGCAGACAGAGCGCTGGTCACACTGGCACTTCGGTCTTTCAGCAGGGAGGGGCGGTGGTGGTTTTGTTTAGTTTTGTTTTTTTTAACACCTCTGAAAGAAGTTGTGTCTTTCACTTACTAGTGTAGGCAAAGCCTGAATCTTTCAGTCAGGATCCCTCCCTCCCAGTCCAAAGCGGTTTCATTTGTTTTTCAGGTGTTGTGGAAACGGTGGGTAGAGAGAAAGGAGGAACAGATAATTTGGTGCTTCTCCTTTTTGAGGACCATCTCCAGCTGAGGATCAGGAGACAGAAAGTCTGTGTGGACAGAACCCCCAGCTACTTCTTTGTCAAGATGTAGATTTTCACCCACATCCTCTTTCTTGCCAAAGCATGGCCACTTAACCAGGTGATCTTGCTGACACCTGCCTGAGGTGTCGGCTAAACTTGTGTCTCTGGGGTACTGGTTTGTGACTTTTCCCCAGGCCCAGAACTTACCTTTGGGAATATCATACAGCAGAATCCAATAAAACTTTAAACACAACAGCGCCACACATATTTTACCAGGACAATAATGATCAGTAAATTATGAGTTTTCAAATGATAGCTCACAAGGCATACTTTGTACGAAACTGATCATAGTTGTGAACATAGGGCTACTGGTTAGTCTCTAAGATGCCACAAGTACACCTCGTTTTATATAGGGGTACACCCTGTCACAGAGGCATCCATACCTTGGGGCACGTCTTTGTGCAGTTCATGATGGTATGACAGCGGTACAGGGAAAATGGGTCCTCAAGTTGGGCCAGACGTTCTTCTGTGTAGTCATCTCTGGAGTCAATCATCCAGCGATATGCCTGCAAAGCAGAGCGTTACTGGGCAGGCGCTATCCCTCCATACTTGGAAAAAAGCATTTGATTGAAGGCACGTATCAAAAGCATGATGTAACTTAAGGCTTTCACTGCAGAGTCTAAATCACTTCCTTTAATATGTTGCAAAAATCCAACTACTTTAAAATCTCGGGTGCAATTGTGACCGGAAACAATTAGTTAAAATATTTGGAAATTGTTGCAATAGCTAATGCGATCTTTCATCAGTGGAACGGTGATTAATTTGCTTCCTCTGCCAGTGCCATATGCTCAGTGCATTAGCATGACAGGTAAGATGCAATAAAAACTATGTAGTGCTTTTCATCTTCAAGGCACTTTAAAAGTTTGCTCAGAACACCCCTGGGAGGTAGGCAAGCATTACTGACATCTTAATACCACAGGCAGGAAACCCAGGGAGAAAAATTAGAGAAAAGACCATAGTCAGAGGGAGAATCTCAGAGCAGGAATTGGAACTCAGGAATTCCTGGCTTTCTATCTTGTGCTCAGTCTCGCTCTCCAAACTGATCCACTGATCTTTTGAAGTAACCCAGGAAGTCAGTTCAATGCCCCTTCTCTGGGATGAGGGGAATGTGCAGCATCCAGAAGAGCAAGCATGTCTCTAGGAAGCAGTGGAAAAATAGGATACCTTCTTTTTGTGCCTTACTGCTCTTCAGACCGTTAGATAATGAAAAACGCTGGTTACCTAACCCCTAAGTAGCATCACAAGGCCTTTCATAACATCTGTTATATACCTAACCCCACCCATACTATTCACAGCTTAGAGTGGATAGAAAAACACTCACTGAGGCGGAGTTATGTGGGGCTATTGACTTTTCAAATTTATGTATTTTAAGCTATTTGAGGTTATTGACTAAGCCCCCTTGCTTTTGAGCTCTGAGTAAATAAGACCCCCTTAAAGAGATTGACAGTGCTACACTGCACATTTCCACTGGCTTCAGAAAAAGGGGAAGTGCCACATGGTAACTCAGCAATCCCGTTTGATTAAACACCATCACACTGTGCACTTCCTCCCCCGACAGCAGTTACCTTCTTACCTGCATAAGCACCGCAGGGCCCAGGTATTTGTCTCCGTTCCACCAGTAACTGGGGCAGCTGGTACTGCAGCAGGCACACAGAATGCACTCATAGAGCCCGTCCTGAATACAGGTGGGAGAGAGGATAGTCAGCAATGCAAAGACATTATCTAGGAAACAATTCTTCTGGACTGTGATCTTCACAGACAGGTGCTTCCCTGTCCACCCTCTTCCCCCCTTATGAGTCCTATTTCAATATGTTCATAGACAGGGTGTACTAAAGAACCAGTTTCTGTCCTTGTAGAGAGAGATTCCTGTCAGTGGGTGCTTTGAAAGAGGAAACCAGGGATCTGTCCAGGAAACCTCTGGCTGTATTGTAATGGGATTCTTTGTGGAGTGAGGGGGCAATGAAAATACTGGGGGAGTAGGAGAAGTGGATGGGAGAACAATGCTTCTATTCCAACAGCTTTTTTTCAAGCAGGTCCCAGTGGGCTTGTAAGGAAAAGCATGGATGCATCACCAGTAGTCCATTATGTCATAGTAGAACTCTCAAGAGTAGACTATAAGAAAAAAGTAACAGGGTAGTTTCTGTAGAGGGTCCTTCATGTTTCCCCCCACCCCAAGTTAAAGGGTGTTGCCTGACTTGACAGACTTCATTTCTGAATATTGCTTCTTGGGGATTCACCCTCAGGAGGCTCCCCTTTTAAAGAATGAACCCTCTTTGTACAGAACTGCAATTCTGAACTTTCTGAATTCAAATACAAGAAGAAATGTGTCAGCGAAGAACTACAATCAAATAAGTCTCCAGGAGAAGAGATGGCTTGTAATGGAATGAAATCCTTCCAAATGTACAAAGGATCTGAAACTCACTTTCAATACTTCAACTATATTTTCCTACAAAACCAAAGTTTACGTTTCAAGAAGATAATCAGAGTTTGTGGCAAGGAGGAGGGGAGAGAAATAAAACATGAGCATTCACCAGTTTCTCACGGTCTTCTATGGACTGCAGATACTGCTCTTTGCCCTGATTCGACTCATCCCTCTTCTTCAGGTAAGGCTCAATGGCTTTGTATTGTGCGTAGAAGTTACTCATGTCCTGAGTTTAAACAAACAAACAAAAAGACAAAAAGTATTTTACTATTTACTAGGATTTGTACTAGCAGGAGATCAGACATTCTGCATGCACATTCAGGCAAAAAAAGTGTTGCATTTGCCCCTCTAACCTCCCACTTCTTATTCAACAACAACAGGTGTAGCCACTGGCTATGAAGCTACAGGAATAAGGAATCGGTTGCTCAGCTCTCTCTGACCCAGCTTTCCAGGTTCTGTCACAAGCATTTTTAGAAAGACATTATATAAAGATACAAATTTTGGAATAATCTCTCAGCTGGGTGCTGGTGCATCCCTGGAACCCAAAGTATAGTCTGAAACACTGTCATCTCTGGTCCCACAAACCACAACAGAGGCAGAAACTCACCGGAACGAGATCCTTTACCACGTACATGTGCGGGAGAGGGTAGATTTTGGAGACCTTGCTAAGGTTGGTGTCAATTCTTTTGGTACAGGCCAGGGTGTTCCCGCCATTGATGTTCATAGCGCAGGAGCCACAAATGCCTGAGGAGAGAAGCATCTATCCTGAGATGTTTTGCTGCACATAGGATATCCACTCTCATCATCCACTTCTCAGAACCCAGTGCCAAGTGATCCTCAGCATAACATATTAATTAATTCATTACTTTTAAAAGAGAGCACCTCACCTTCCCTACATGATCGACGGAAGGTCAGAGTGGCATCCATCTCATTTTTTATTTTGATCAGTGCATCAAGTACCATAGGCCCACACCTATAATGGAAACCGGTCACTTTAATAAAACCTGGATATTCCCCACAGCCCAACTATTTCCTTCCCACTCTTCTCACGCATTTGTGAAACCCTCTTAAATTCTGGAAATAAAGTTACTGTCTGACCTTGTTTGCAACAACTCCCTTTTTGCTCCTGCTGAAATTCTAAAAGGATTCATTTCCTTATTTGAGGAGTAGTATCTGTATCCCCCAGCTATAGGCCTGTTGCTACAGAACACTAGAAAAACTGGATATTTTATTCTTCGCATTTCTATTAGGAAGTGCCTATCAAATATACAAACGATCCAAATTCTAAATACAATAGCTTGCCCATCTCAGCCAATCTCAATTAACAAAATATATATCACCCAATCAAATAAAACTCAGATACTACCCCATGTGCTTTAATACACACCCTCACCAAGATTCCTGAGGGGGGAAGCCCCCCCAAAACCAGGTGAGCTCTGCACCGTGCCCCAAAGATCAATAACTCTGGCGGGGTTGGACAGTGGGGAGGTTTTCATTGTAAATACCTTGCTATAAGGCTCCTTCCCTTTCAATCAAGGTATTAAGAGTTTGAGTGTCCTCATTACTCATAAATGAGGCGATAACACATCAGGAAAGAGGCAGACTCAGGTAGCCAGGTCTCAAATCATTCAAGGTTTATGTAACAGAGAAGAAACAAAACTCCACCCAGAATCTAGTCAGAAGCCAGTGGTGACTACAGAGCAGCAACAGTCAGCTCTCTCTGCGAGATGTTTTTTAATAAGCATGTGGCTATATTCTGCATTAGTTTAAAATTTCAGAATAGATTTAAAGATGGACCCCGAGTAGCGTGCAATGGATCCTGAGGAAACAGAGGCACAGGTGTTTGTACCAAGGTTCTTTCCTACATCCCAGAGAAAAGGCTGCACATTTCTTGCTAACTGCATTGGGAAAAAGTGATCTTGGCCACAGCTGCCACTTGAGTATCTCTCATATGACCCCAAGCTGCAAACCCAAGTGATAAATGGCAGGCGCACACGCTCACTTAGAGAGGAGCTGATGTAACCCGCCATAATTTCTGCTGGATCCGTCGCACGACATACCAGCACGAGCTGCATATGCAGCATGGCTCTGCTTTGGAATGCACATGGAGACTTTATCAGGTCTTGCAAAATATGCTAAAACCTTGGACGTGTTTGTGTTTCTAGTATGGCTTGGGGACATGTTTAGGGATTCGTGCACATTCTGAAACTGAACTATCCTTTCAGTCATCTTGAGAGACAGCTGTGCTGGACTCCCCTGGACACAGTTCTACTTGTCATGTTCTGGCCCTGTGTTATCATCAGGCTAAAGGAATTGTACTACATTGTTGTAACAGGCTTCCTTTACCTGGTGACAACATTACCTGGTCCCATCTACACTGGCAAAACCAAGCCTTGTTATAACATGATTGAGGCACGTCTGTGCAGTGACTGATCATCCTAACAGCTTGATCATTTAAACCCAAGGGTGCTGTTACAACCTTTAACAACAGAGTGGCTAAATTAAATCCATATACAGAGTCTTAAACGATTTGCATGAGTCCAAAGCTGACAGAGGAAAAAGCATCTCTGTGGAGCAGCACGCTGGAGTCAGCATCCATATAATTTTACATGCATACTCACTTATTCAGATCAATTTCATAGGTCTGCATGTGTGGCCTGTCTCCAGCCTTGTCTGGATCCCATCTGTAGATAGCGAATGTTTTAATACGTGGTGCTACCGCTTGAGACGCGGGTGCTGCTGCAGCTGCTGTCTGTGCTCCACGGCAGGCCTATGCTCAAATAATGACAACACAGCCCCTTAGATTTCCTTTGTGTATTTTTCTAGACAACACATGCTGCTAAGGAAAGAGATTTATGTTGTTGCCTAGTGATTAATGCAAGGTATCTATAGGCAGGAGTCCAGGATCTATCACTGACTTCAACAAGCAGTAACCTCTGATTTTCATTTTTCTAATTTTAATTTGTCATTAATTAAAACAGAGATAATACTTACCCCTTACCCACATACCATCTACAGCAGTGGTTCTCAAACTTTTTGTAGTAGTGACCCCTTTCCCACACCGGGCCTCTAAGCGTGACACCCCCCCCCCCAGGGGTCGGGGGGGGGGGGGGAGGCATGCCTGCAGCCCACTGTGGAAGGGGCTGGAATGGGGGCGGGGTTCCAGCAGCCCCCCAGGATGGGTTGGGATTGAGGGGGTTCCAGCAGTCCCCCGAGGCCGGGGGGGGGGGGGGGGAGGAGGGGGTGTTTTCCAGCAGCCCACCGCGGCAGGAGCCAGGCTCACAGGGGCACCGGAAGCCCTCCTCTGCAGGGACCGTTTTGGGCACATGGCAGTGCCCGCCACAGCAGGAGCCAGGGCCTGGACCGGGCTCGCGGGGCCACCAGCATCCCGCCGTGGTAGGAGCTGCGGCCGGGACCAGCCTTATGGGGGCGCCAACAGCCCGCTGTGGCAGGGGCCGGATGCCAGCAGTCCGCGGCAGCGGCATTGTTTGGGGCTAGCTGCTGGCAGCAGGGGCTCGCAACCCCCACAGAATTGGCTGGCGACCCCCAGAGGGGTCCCCAACCCCCACTTTGAGAACCAATGATCTACAGTTTCTAACACTGCTAACTTCAGTGGAGAACTACAGATCCAATTTTGGCTAGCATAAATGCCACATACAACATCGACAGGGCATAGCCCATCTAGATTCCCACTACTTACTCATATTTTTTGGTATAAATAGGTAGAGAGGCCCATGGCCAATCTAGATGACTCTCAAAATGATTCATGTGCCTCTCAAAAAACTCATTTTAAGCCGAACAGAACAGCGGTCACCAAAGTCACCTTTAAGACACCAAAGTCTCCCTAGCAACCCCAAATCTATCCAGCCTCTCAACACCCGCCCCTATTTCAGAGACAGAGAAACTGAGGCACTGAAAGGGAAGGTGATTTGCCTAAGATGCGACACTAAGTCGGTGGCAATGATGGGGGAGCTGGTGACCCGTCCAAAATCGCAAGGGCTGCCAAATGGGGACTGATCGGGGAGCCGGGGGCGCCCCAACCCGCCAGCCACCCCCCCAGGGGACGATGATGGGGGAGCCGGCGCCCCCCCCAACCCACGAGACCCCCCCTCGGTGGAGGACCCCCCCAGAGGCGCGATGGGGGCTGGGAGGAGACACGGACAAGACACGACCAGGAGCCTCTGGATCCCCTCCGCTCCCCCCGCGCCTCTCACTGATGTAACCGCCCGCCGGGCGCCCCTCACCTGCCGCGCGGCCGCCCACAGGGTCACCCCGGGGACGCTGCGCTTCAAGGAGACCCCGACTACGGCCGCCGCCATCTTGGGCGCTGACAACAACCGCGACGCGGGCCGCCGCTATCCCACAGGCCACCGCGACGGAACAGGGAAGGCCGCTACTTTCCCTAAAGACCACAGAGCAGCCCCTAGGCGGCCATACTGGGAGTGGCTAAGTAGGGCCGCAGTTGAAGGCCATATTGAGAGGGGCTGAGGCGAGATGGAGCCAATGGGAAGCCACATTGGGAGGGCCGAGGGCAGAGGCAGCCAATGGGAGGCCATATTGGCAGCGGCCGAGGGCAGACGGAGCTATTGGGAGGCCATATTGGGAGTGGCTCAGGAGCGAGCGCCAATAAGAGGCCATATTGGGAGTGGCGGATGACATGGTTTATGGCTCTGCTGTTGGCTGATTGGGAAGAGGATGGGATGAAGTTAAGATTTATGAATGGCAGAATAGGGTGGGCCTAGATTTGAATGTGGCCCAGACAAAAACTTCAGTGGTTGGCAGGGATCCTGGGAAACCAGGTCACATCACAGTGACTGCCACTGTTGAGGTTCTACTCTGGACAGGATTTTAAACAGTGCTGCAAATCTGCATATCCTGAGCCCTGCGATCAGCTGCACTCTTTGCTGACACCTGTTGGTAGCAAAGGGTATTTTGGGGGGATAGGTGATATTTAAGACTAGCAAATCGAAACCACAATGGGTGAATTACTTTGTTGTTTGGCTGCTGAGCAAGCTGACCCTCTCCTTGCAAGTCAGTCTTTGCCAGCCCCTCACTACAAACGCATACCTACAGCAGCAGATTCCTGCCCTCCGTGGTGGGAGGTGCAGCGGGGAGGGGAATGGCCCTTTAAACCCTTATGCCACCTTCAAACAATTCATGTCTATCCTGACCTGTAGCAACCGTTGCTATTCTTGTCCTGGCCCCCCTTCCACCTCCCGAGAAAGGTGCAGCTGAAGCTCACTCCTGACCTGAGCACTGCTTGCTATTTCAGGCCTAGGCCTCTCATGAGTTTGCCAATCCTGCTCAATTGTGCCCAAATGCGTGGCTGTTTTAGGAGCTGGGCAGATGTCCACTGAGGACTCAGATGAAACCACATGACTCATTTTCACTTCTGAGCTGATCGAAAACAGCATTTGAACTTAAGGTGCCGGAGCCGAATGCCTCTTCTTTAGCCCCAGACTAACAGAGCTACCTCTCTGATTTTTCTTTAACCATTGAGCAACCTAATCACCAAACAAAGGGCTCTCAGATGCTGAAAAGTACTTTCTCTGTTCTGCAGTTATCTTTAACACCAGTTGGTAAACAAAGTAAAGGTCACCTTTTCTCTAGGGATTAGAATAGCTTTGTTAAGTATTAAAGATCTTATCCTGTATTATTAAAGGCAAGAAGAGTTATATCATTGCGTTCAATGGGAGAAGAATTGGGCCATTAGCTTGCTTTTGGTCTGGGTCCCTTTCAGGGCCTAGACTCCCCTAGGCTGGGTAAGGCCAGTTTTTATAGCATGGCTTCTCCCCGCTCCCTTCACTGTCAGATCAGCAACTATGCAATAAATACCCTTTTCTTTTCTATAAAGAAAGCGAGGAATACTTGTAGCTTCTTAGAGACTAGTTTATTTCAGCATAAGCTTCCGTGGGCTATAGCTCACTTCATCGGGTGCATAGATGACCATTTGCAGAACTGAAGACTAGTAAGGACAGACCCGGATCACATGGACCATTTTCTGCTCTGTTAGCCGGATGCAACTGCATCAGCATAACTGAAAGCAGCATTTGGCCCTATGGTCCCAATCCAAAGCCCATTAATTCAACGTGGGGGGAACATTCAATTGGTTTTAGGGGGGCACTGGCTAAGATCCTATATCCCCAACTGCAAACCGGGTGGCAATTGCCATTACAGCTTTGTAAAGGGAGACTTGCTCAGGCACAACATCTTCTGGTCGGCTTTGCACAGTGATCTTAATGAAAACTGATGCTCTTTAAAAGTAATAAACCCCTATGGTTGGAATGCAGCCAGTTGAGTTAATATCTGTAACATCAAAGCGATGTTCACTGTAAAGATTACCGGTGAGAAAAGAACAAATTAAATATTCCGTTAAATTTTACATGCCCTGTATTGGTTAGTATGGAAATTCCTGCAAGGGGTTTCTCACTTTAATTACAGGAAAGGACCATTCTTTAAGGCACTCAGTATCGTTAAGTGTGTTAGCCAGGATATAATTCTTGGTTATTTCTGACCCACTCTCTTACTCCTCAGGTTTTCCTTAAGACCATTTCCCTATGAGAATTTTAGATGGATTTATTAAAGCTTCAGCAAACTCCTGTCTTTGGAAGCTATGCTGATTGACAGCAGCTGAGGATTTAGCCCTATGTCAGTTTACACCAAGCACGGACCTGGCCCCATGACTTTGCCTAGCTTCTTAATATTTCGCTTTCCAACATGGAGACGCTGCGGCTACATTAACATGCGTCTTCCGGGGGCGGCAGCATTTCCCCCTCTCTTCAGATGTGCTGAATTCGAGAGTTCTCCCTTTTCGGTGGCAGATCGAATTCAAAGTCATTATTGCGGGCCTGTGTTTTAGAACCGGTCCCACTGGTAAAAGGATAGGGTGGGAGAGGTCACAAGACGGCAGATGGAGACCTGCAGCTCTCTGCTGCGTATAGCTCTGCCCCTCATCCCAAAGATGCAGCCCATTCCACAGCTGTGCCCCAACTCCATCCCTGGAGCATTGGCGGGGACTCGGCTTTAAACCCTTTGCCCTGCCTGCAGAGTACAGAACAGGATCGCTGGTAACACAAGGTGGCCTTTGCAGAGTAGAGAGGTGATCAGGAGTTGGCATGTCCGGTTTCTTTTGGGGCAGAGAAAGCAATGCCAAGGGACCAAGGGGCTCTGTCCTGTGCATTGGCAGCTGTTACTTTTAGCACCTCTTCCACAATATTTGCCCTTAACACATCATCCCCCCCCCCCACCCCGGGGGTTGCTAATGGTCTGTGAGGCTAATTGATCTAGGTCATGATAGGCATCAGGGTTGCCCCAGCTCTTGCCTTCTTCACCTTGGCCTTGTTGGAATGATCAGTTATTGATCCCATAGGAAACAGAGAAGAGGAGACGGTCCATGTTGCAACTGGTGGAAGTAACAGCCGCCCTTCTTTCGGGATAAATGTGAGACACAATGGAGCACCTGTGTAGAACAATAGGAACCTCCACCCAACACACAGACACACATCAAGCCACTCATCAGCTTTGTGGGTGGAGGAGTTTCGGGAGAGTTTTGTACCTGTGTGTGCGAGAGAGAAGCAGGAGACACCGCTAGAACAGGCTCTGGGAACATACTCCTGAGGACAGCCTGGAAAGAGAGCTTTTGGGTTAATTGGTGGCTATAAAGCAGCTTGGTACTGGGAGCAAAGAAACTGGTTCAGGGAAACAGGGCTTTGTATGTACTTTGTAAATAAACAGGGACGCATGAAAGAAATACCCGACTCCCTCATCCATTTTTTTCCTCCTAAGCAAAACACCAGGCTAGCCCCTGAATTTTGGCTAACCTCTTGGGTAAAAGAGGTAACACATCCTTTCTTCCATCTTATGTCTGTCGTTCAGGGCAGGGACTGTCTTTTACTATGTGCATCTACAGCGCCTAGCACAATGGGGGGCCCCCAATTTTGGTTGGGGGTCCATAAGTGCTACAGTCATACAAAGAAATAATCATTCCTCACCCTGGTGAAGCAGCACAGAAGAAAATGGAGTTATTCCTGATTTGCACCACGGAGGAAAGGAGGAGAGAATCAGGGCTGGGGTGTCATATGCCGACTGTGGCTTACAAGCAGAACAGAGAAGTCCTTTAGGCCCGGCGGCAAACTCCGCGTTAGAGAATAATGCCAAGACTTGAACTTATAGAGAGAATCCATTTAATTTCTTTGCTCAGAGATGACACTGAGGAGCGTTGAAAGACTCAGGCGTTTGTTTGGCTGACAGAAGTCTTAGCAGCTGATCTTCCTATGTGTTCGTCGCTGATGGAAAATCTAATAATCGTAGTGTTAAAAATGTGTACGGATATGTTACCGCCGCTTGTTACTAAACACAGTGGAAATTTGACCTGGGCTCATTAAGTGGATGTCCTCATCTAATCAGCATGACGGTTGCATCACAGGTCAGCTATTTCTCCTGTTTGCTTTGGCAGAAGACCTCCGAAAACATGTCACACAAATTGAGGAACATAATCAGACCCTTCATTTGGGAAAGAAAGAATGTCTGACTAAAGCTTCCTTCAGCTGTGGGCTCCATCTTCCAGGACAGGCGGATGAGGGGCAACAGGCACGCCCAACCTGGACCGCCCGCTAGAGGGGTGATGGGACAGCCCCATTTGGAGCAGTAGAACATGCACCCCCTCGCTTGGGTTGCATTTCACATAGTTGGAGGCACTTCAGCTGCTGCAAGTTCTAAACACTGCAGCAGGCCGGTAACCCTACCCTGCATCACAGCAGAGATGGGCAGGTTTGGAGCTCACAGTTATGCGGTTTATCTTTCTCCAGCCTCCACTCTCCATTCCTCCAGCTGGCAGATTCTCCGAACAGACAGCGATGTCATCCCTGGCAGCCGGCTGGCCTGTCCTTACTGGGAGTCTCACCTCCTACAAGTCATATCTTTTCAGCAACTTGGAACTAAATTGAAACTTGGGCCCGGGTGGCGGTGGTGTTCGCATCAGCTGTGACACTGTCTTAGTGTAGGCCCCGGATTTATGGGGGCTGCAGCCGTCTCCCGTCACACAGCAACTTGCTTTGGCTCTTTTTCTAACCGGACATCCTTGCTGGAGGGTCTGGGCTCAGTCCCGTAGGCTGAGACTGTGTGGCACATGCAAATAGTGCCTTTCACTTGAGCCTCTCAAGGCACTGCCTCACCAGGTGCTAGTCTCCTGGCTGGGGAAACTGAGGCCCAGATAGAGTTCCCCAAAGTGACAGCAGGAATCAATGGCAGAATAGGGCATAGAACTGGGCCTGCAGTAACTTAGGCATCCTCTGCTTTCATGATTTGGGCCCCTGGCCAGGGGATTCTGGCATCAGAGGGAGCTGGATGTCAGCATGGAAGCAAAGAACTTAGTGGACCTGTTGGTCTACAGAAGATCAAATTCCCTGCTAGTTCCACGGAGGGGCAACTTCATCCTATGATGCCAGGGGAACCTCACAGGGTCTCCAGCCCCAACTCAGAGTTTTTCTGCGTAGGGAACAATCTGCCCCCAAACAAATGAATGCCGTAAACATCTTCCATAGGAACACAGCTAAAAGCTATTCAATTTAACATCCTCCCATCAAGCAACTTATGGGTCACCAGCTTGCTTGGGTGGAGCCCTGTCCCAACTCCAGCGGCTGTCTCTGGCGGGTGAGCCATGTGCCCTTGTTGTTAACTGCCCCCTTGCTCTGCCTCCAGCAATCGTGCTAAAAGAGGCCTGGCTCCTGGTTCCGTGGCTAGTAGAAGAATCTCCTGCTCAGTGTTAGTCTGTAATTGGCAACATGGGGGGCTTGGTCCTGAAAGATGTCAAGCCACTAAAAGCAGGGGGAGTTGGGGGCACTCAGCCCTTCTCAGGATTGGATCCATTGCGCCGTCTATCAAAGCACATTACAACCACTGGTGAGGCAAGCTTCACTACACCCCTAGGCATGCCTTATTTCCAGTTTGAAAACGGGGAAACTGAGGCACAGAGCAGGGAAGGCACATGCCTGCGGGTCTCACAGTGTCTAGGAAATGGTATACAACTAACTGCCTGGGTCTGACTGAGGCATCAACTTACGTGTTGCCAATGGGAACCGGTCCCAGGGACACTGGATAATCAAATGTAAGCCAAAGCCATTGTGGCTACAGCAGCTCATTTACAGTCCATATAATAGGTGGGAAGGATTTGGGTCTGTGCGGGCGACTTTCACAATATCCCCACAGCCAGGCATATAACAGCGTCCCCTGCCTACATTCTAATCCCCAAACAATCTCCCAATGCCTGGGATTTCGGAGGGGAGCAGGGAGTAGCCAGCTGAGTCTTTTCATGATGCTTCTACCCTTTCATCCTTTGTGCTTCTCTTCTGCCTCTCCGGAGCAATCGCCTTGAAAGGGCTGAGCAGCCTCTTGTTCAAATTCATTCTGCCATTTACAAGAGGTCTTTTTGGGGACCTTGCCCCCACTGAAGGAAGCCTGGGTCACCGAATAGTCGGTGTTGCTCTTCATGATATTCTGTGTGGTCATTGCTTGTCTCGCTCACCTAACCTTCCACTGGCCACATTGCGGCCTTAACTGCCGGGTTCCTGGAGCTTACCCATAGATCGGAGGAGGGCGTGCTCTCATCTCCAGCGTTACTTTTTGCGTTGCAGGTTGCTGGACTCACCATCAAATATCAGAAGTGAGAACGTTTGCCTTTGAACTCTGGGATCCTCAGAGGACATGGGTCTGATTTTGGGGCCCGTGCTTAGCGCTTCAGAGAAATCAGCCGATAAGTCAGTTTGCACGTGTTATGAATCCTCTGTTGTAGAGTCCAGATTCTTCACGATGCCAGTGAGCAGTGCTACCAGATCAGAAAGGTAGAGTTTTCTACCCACTTTGTGTTAACAGCAGCTTTCAACTACCTGAAGGGGGGTTCCAAAGAGGATGGATCTAGACTGTTCTCAGTGGTAGCAGATGACAGAACAAGGAGTAATGGTCTCAAGTTGCAGTGGGGGAAGTGTAGGTTGGATATTAGGAGACACTATTTCATTAGGCCTGGCTGGAATAATTTAGTTGGGGTTGGTCCTGCTTTGAGCAGGGGGCTGGACTAGATACCTCCTGAGGTCCCTTCCAACCCTGAGATTCTATGATTCATGTGGCGTATTGTGGACTGTGTTGGAATTGCAAGATAGAATGGAGGGAGGGGTTCCTGGTCCTCCTTGGGAGGGGGTTCTATATGGAAGTACGTGAGCAGGGGCTAGCAGCAGCCAGCCAGCCTACAGTAAGGCAGGATGAGTTGTACCTCAGTGCCATAGGGAGCAGCCTGCTTTGTCTCTCTCTGTTTTTTGCATTCTTGTGTGTTAGGCAGAATTCTCCGAAATAAAGTCCTGTTACATTGCAACCTCCCAGCAAGAGCATTTTATCTCACTTCTCTGCTTATGTGCTGGGAAATATACCAGTTCGATCAGCACTCGCACTTTTCGGTACCTGAGGTCTTGGTTTCGGTCTCTAATGAAGAGAATTGTGCACTGCAGAGAACTAGTGCTGCCAGGATGTGCTTCTTTAAAGACAAGACCAAGAGATTTCCACACTTTTTCCATTTTATTATCACGATTACAAATCATTGCCATCAGAACCCAGCAGAAGATGGCTTTGGCTACCATAGTTTCTATACATCTTTTTTTGGTATAATGCCCCTGATCAGTTCAACCTCCAGCTGCCATAACCTCCCAGGGCTTGAAAAAACCAAGGATGGAATGAACTGGCACCAGCAGCATGCAAACTAGAATGGTGTGTGGCTGGAGAACCTTCCCACCTAATGGGTGAAACACATCACACACAGAGCCGCCAACGCAAGGCACAGAGACTCCATACCAAAGTTCTAGTGATTAACGTGACCCACCTCAAGCAAACAACCAACCAACCAATAAAAAAAGCAGTGTCCAAGGGCGCTTCGACTGCAGGAATCTCACCCTGCTCGGCGGCTAGGGAATCACGTGCCACCACTTGAAGGAGAAGGGCTTGCGATGGACATTGGTGCCGCAATGGACCTCCCCCAGCATCTTGTGGTAGGAGGAAATGTCATCGATAAAGCTGCACATCAGTCCGAGTGGCTCCAGCAGAGAGCGGACCTGGGCTTCCAAGCAGCAATCGCCCTCGATGATTGGCCCGAATGGCTTTGGGATTCCCAGGTCTCTCGATAGGACAATCATGTTCACCTGTGCAAGGAGGGAGGAGATCAAGGGTTGCATTTCAGGGGATGAAAACCAGATGCACAGAATCCCAAATTGGCCACCCAGAAACCAGGGAGTCTTTTAGAAAACATTGGCCTTAGGCTTTGTTATCGGGAGAAGGGTCATTTGGGCTTGGTGGTTCATTTCAGCGTCGTCTGTGGACAGTTTGCACATATTGGTGAATTTATATTGCCTGTGCACCTGCAGCGATCATGACAGGCGCCCTATGCCTGTTGAAAGGTAATGGGTGGGGGGCACTGAGCCAACCGGTCCCAGGGGACAGGCCTCTCTCACCATGTTGGGGAAGTATGCCATGGCTTTGCCCATCTTGTCTATCTTGAAGAGCGCCGGGAGGTCTATGATGTCTTTTTCAGTGAGCCCCAGCTCTTTCTTGAGGATGTCTCTGTTCCAGTCGATGCAGCGCTGCGGGGTGGGGAAGGGGGAAGAGAAGAAGGATAATCAGAGGGTTAATATGGGCAAGCACAAGTCGGTCCAATAAGTGAAATGGCAGGATGGGATGGTTTAGGTGCACTTGGTCCTGCCTCAGTGCAGAGGGAGGGACTAGATGTCCTCTTGCGGTCCCTGCCAGCGGTACAGTTTTAGGATTATCCGACGACACGGTGATCTCACCTCCCACTGAAATCGGCTTGCTTCTCCAGCAGGATTAAGGTGCAGTTGCATTAGCAGTGCAAGATCCCCGCAAGAAATTCAAGGACTGAGGTGAACATGAAAACTTCCAGGCACCACAGGATCACCCCGTTTCTCTTCGTCCTTGACTCTCGAAGCAGGTAGGGAGACCCCAAAAGAGCCTGGAGACTTATTGCCCAGGTCCATCTTAGGGACATGAAGATTCACTTATTTCACAACCATGTCCCGGTGTTGATTCATGGTGTTTAAGGCCAGAAGGGATCATTTCATCAGTGTAAAGGATTAGAAAACAGGTCTTATAGTGAGAGAGTAAGGAGCTCAATTAATATAGCTTATCAAAGAGAAGGTTAAGGGGTACTTGACCTACCCCTGCCCCTACTTAAATGGGGGACAACTATTTAATAACTGGCTCTTCAATCTAGTAGAAAAAGATATAATCTGATCGAATGGCTGGAAGTTGAAGCTAGACAAATTCAGACTGGAAATAAGGTGTACATTTTTAATGGAGTGAGTGATTTACCATTAGAACAAGTTTTCAAGAGTCATGGTGGATCCTCCATCACTCGCAATTATAAAATCAAGACTGGATGTTCTTCTAAAAGATCTCCCCTAGGAATTATGTTGGGGCAGTTCTCTGGCCTGTGTTATACATGGGTCAGACTAGATTATTTTAATGGTTCCTTCTGACTTTAGAATCTAGGAGTCAGCAGTGGGGCCTTGTTGCCAAGAAGGCTAATGGCATATTGGGCTGCATTAGTAGGAGCACTGCCAGCAGATTGAGGGACGTGATTATTCCCTCTATTCAGCACTGGAAGCCACATCTGGAGTTCTGCGTCCAGTTTTGGGCCCCCCACTATAGAAAGGAAATTGGAGAGAGTCCACCGGAGGGCAATGAAAATGATTAGGGGGCTGGGTCACATGACTTACGAAGAGAGGCGGAGGGGCTTATTTAGTCTGCAAAAGAGAAGAGCGAGGGGGGATTTGATAGCAGCCTTCAACTACCTGAAGGGGGTTCCAAAGAAGATGGAGCTCGGCTGTTCTCAGTGGTGGCAGGTGACAGAACAAGGAGTAATGGTCTCAAGTTGCAGTGCGGAAGGTCGAGGTTGGATATTAGAAAACACTATTTCCTTAGGAAGGTGGTGAAGCACTGGAATGGGTTCCCTAGAGAGGTGGTAGAATCACCTTCCTTAGAGGTTTTTAAGATCAGGCTTGACAAAGCCCTGGCTGGGATGATTTAGTTGGGACTGGTCCTGCTTTGAGCAGGGGGTTGGACTAGATACCTCCCGAGGTCCCTTCCAACCCTGAGATTCTATGATTCTATGAATCATCCATTCTGATCTTCTGTCTTTTGTGGGACTTTCAGTTTCACCCCCTTGCAGTGACTGCCCGCCAGCCAAGAGAGTAGGAAGGTTTCCTTCCATCAGTCCTCCCACTAGGGATTGAAAATGCCTCTGTACTCTTAGCTCCTGCAATGATCCCCTGTATTTCCACTAGCTCCACCTTGCCAGCTAAGTTTCTTGTGGCACATATTTGCTCAATGGGACACTACCATCTCCCTTTTTCCCCCTTGCTCTCCAGCGGCACCTAAGTGCCTTTTGGGACGTCCTCCACAATCCACAGCCGCGTGCTCAGCCCTCGGTAGCTATTTACCTGTACGTATTGGTTCTCCTGCACCATAACCTCATTGGACAGGACCTTGTTAATGGTGACCCGTTTTGTGTCTGCCCCGGAATAACCTATACAGAGAAAACAAACTCAGCCAACCGATTAATGAAATGACAGCCTAAGCAAGCACCCCATAATAGAACAATGGTTTCCAGCTCATGCTGGAGTTCCAGGGGTCTTGATCAAGCGATTTAAAAATTATGAATGAAGTGGAGTCAAACCAACCCCCTGGATCAGAACACCCTGAACTCTGAATAAATCATCAAGGCACTTCAAGCCCTATATGAGAGAAAAGCTGTTGGACCAAAAAATCAAAATCTTGCAGTTTGCAAACTCTGGACCAAGTTTCAAGAGCTGTGTCAGCAGAAGCATTAAAATATCTACTGTCCAGGGGTCCATATATCATTGTCTCGGGGCTTCCATGTTACACAGTAACCCAGAGATTTAATGGCATGAATTTCACCCCCTCTACAGAGGGCCAAACCAAAGCATATGCATCACGAAGTCCCACTCAACTTCTCAAAATAGGGCTTGAGTGGGGCATCTGTGAACTGCACCCTCAGCACCTGGCTGTCTTTTGGGATCGGCTGCTGCAGGGGTCAGAGACAGTCCAATACTGGAGGCTGGATAGCTTATGATAATTACCCACCAGCATGCTTGCTGACAACGAAAATACATCAGCCTCATTCCTCCGAGTGTAAGAAAAGCACTTCCAGGATTAGGAAAGATTTCCTTTCCTACTCCCCCTCGGAACTCATTGGCCAGGTGCATTGTGGGCTTTTCCCACAGAGGCATCCCGAGGCAGAATGTCTGACTTGATGGACCAAATGACCTCATCCACTGTGGCAAATCTTCTGTTCTCTTTGGGAAGCCTCCCCCCCGACCCAGCATTTTAAATGCCCCTTTTGGAACCTAATCAATTCTCCCATCTGATGAAAATGACAGTACTTTGGATACATTTCAAACAAAAACACAAGAACATTCTATGTGCCAGAGCAACATTTTGTAGATCCCCCTTCTTTGTAAAGGAAGCACTAATTCCTTTGGCTTGTCCTGAAGCACAAAGATAATAAATACATGAAATAAGATGCATCTGTAGGGAAAAAATACTTTGAAACATTTCAGATAGAATTTGCAGTTCGGAATAATTCTTCCCCAGGCAGGAAGGCTTATCTGATGATGCAATGTTTCAGTTTTGGGTTACAGTCAGCTATTCCTGAGTCTGGGGGTGTGCAGTAATATATGGCTCTTCACCGTTCACTGAGGGTCAGTACCTGTAGCCCCATTTTACAGAGGGGAAACGGAGGCAGAGAGCAGCTAAGTGACTAGGTCAAAACTTTATAGTTAGTCTTTAAGGTGCCACAGGACTTTGTTAGGTCACACAGTGAGTCAGTGGTAGGGTGGAGAATAGAACACAGCTCTCCTATCATTCTTATTTGCTCTCACCACTAGGCCATGTTGTCTTCCGTTACCGACTGTCTCTTTTTGCTGGGAGGCAGGTATGTAGTAACTTACCTTTGAACATGATGGCTTCCCCATGGCCCTCCTTCTGCTTCTCTCGGAAGAGCTTGTAGCAGGCCGACGTGCTGGCCATGAGCATCCGGAATTGCTGGGAGAAAGGTGGGAAGGAAGGGGAGTAAGAGACTCGCGAAGAGGAAAGCACCAAATAACTCTAACCAAGAGCAGCCATCATGATTTACAAACACGGTAACAAACACACAGTGGATCCACCACACTGAACACAAACTCCTTCTGTAAGGGACTGCCCTCAGAGCCCGGGGGGGAGCTAATGGAAGAGAGCCAGATTACTAGAACTCCCTCTACTTTACTCCACTGGGCACTGCCTCCCTATTGTACCTCATCAAGATTTGGAAACCCGCAGCTCACTGGTGCAGATTCTCAGATCCTGCCAAGCTAAGAAGCACCCAGAGCTTTTCAGCATGCATTGAACCCTATACACTTACCCCCATGGCTTGGAATCGCTAACACTGGTTACAAAGCTCTCAAGAGTCATCTGGAAAGACCAGCTGTGCTAGATCGTCTTAAGGCCAATGTGCTGCTTCTGTCAAAAGACGAACTAAGAAGGTTTGCTTAGCAGCTGTGGCAGAGGTCTCTGCCAGCCTAGCAGTACCAACATGGGCCCCATAGAGTAGGCCTGGCCTTAGACACCCAACTCTGAACTCCCGTAGGTGCTTTTGAAAATATCAGCCCAGCAAATAGATCAACGAACTGCATCCGTCCCTGCCCGGAGACAATAGTTGCCGTTTTCCATTTCACTTTTATTTTTTCAAAGATGGAGCAAACTCTCTGCCCAAAGAACTTGGTACATTTCCAACAAAAACCCAGCAGGGCCTCGAAGCTTGTTCCTGTCCCTTGTAACCTTTGAAAAATTGCCACCTGGTGGGTCACCTTTTTGTCAGGAAGGGGCACAAAGGTCACAAATTCGTCCACATGACCCACGGTCAGCCAATCAGAGTAGAGCTCCACAGGCGACTGGACTTGCTGAGCGTAGAGGAAGTCTCTCACCACCTTGGTCATCCTTCTTCCAGCAGATCTAGCAGTTGATTGTCCAAAGGGGGGGGGGGGGAAGAACCCAACAGAAAAAGAAAATATATTTCAGAACGGAGACAAAGTGACGATGATTTGAAGACAAGAGTGATGCAACCAAACACCAGAGGGGTAGCCGTGTTAGTCTGGATCTGCAAAAGCGATAAAGAGTCCTGTGGCACCTTATAGACTAACAGACCTATTGGAGCATGCGCTTTCGTGGGCAAATACCCACTTCATGAGAAGCATGCAGTGGAAATATCCAGAGGCAGGTATAAATATGTAGGCAAGAATCAGGCTAGAGATAACGAGGTTAGTTCAATCAGGGAGGATAATTTTTCATCACTGGCATTTTAAAAATCAAGAATGGATTTTTTAAAAACATCTGCTCTCGTTTAAACACAAAGTAATTCAGGGAAGTCCTGACTAGATCAACTGTTAGAAGAAGACCTCATCCTCCCTGATTCAACTAACCCCGTTATCTCTAGCCGGATTCTAAGAACGTGACTGCCCTGTCAATCCCCATCCAGCCCGGCCGAGATAGAGATTGTGGTGATGCTAACAATTCCTTTGTTAATAGAGTTTTCTGAAGACACCAACAAATATGTCCATGAGGGTCAGTCCGCTCCTGTGCAGACAGACAGCCCAGGGCCCGGGCCCCACTTAATACATCCATCCCCAAAGTGATGCTGATAAAATTTTATAGCAAAATTTTGGCAACTAACGATTGCCATGGCCAAAGCAGCTAAGAAAAGTCAATCTGTGACCATGCTATATCACAGTCACTGACGACTGGGGAGGAGTCCAAACACTGTTGATCTTTGGAGAGGATTGTGAGGGACAATTTGAACCCAAACTGCAAATTGGATTTTGCAAACATCCCTTCATAGATGTATAGATTACAAGGCCAGAATGGACCATTGTGATGATCTAGTATGACCTGTGCAAACCAGGCTGTAGGACGTCCCTGACTTAATTTGTGTTTGAACCTAGAGCCGATCTTTTAGGAAAAAAATCCATTCTTGATTTAAAAAATGCCAGTGATGGAAAATATAATGGGGCAAACCAATCCCCCGAATCTGTTGATGAGATGTCAACAGCTCACCCTACAGGACAGATCTAGAACTACTGGGGCTAGGAATACAGATCTAGAACTAGATACAGATCTACAGATCTAGAACTAGATCTAGAACTACTGGGGCTAGAAATACACACACACACACACACACACACACACACACACACACACACACACACACACACACACACGATTGCTGTGAAACACGCCATCTTCCTAACTCTCTTACGTGGGGAAGCTGCTTCCAATGAGGATCCTCCCCAGGGGATACGCCTTCCCGTCGACGCTCACCGGAGGGCTGACTTCCAGGTTGCCGAAGGAATCGAGACTGGTGACGACCTCGGACAGAGGCTCCCTGGCCACGTAGCCAAAGTCTGGGCCCTGGGAACACAGAAGTCCGCACAAGTGTTTATAGTGAATTCCCCTTCCTTGCCCCAACCCCATGCGGTCTTTACCAGACACACCCATTCCTCCTAAAGTTCCTGAACTCAGCATAGATGAATAGAATTAATTTACCAAGATTGCTCCGTAATTAGAGCAGTAGGCATAGACTGGGGGACCTTGGACCTACTCGTCTTTAGCATTTGACACATACAATGCTCATAGATGGCTTAACTGCTTCCCTTACAGCCTGAAGTGTCCGACAGTGCATGGGTACATGATGAGGGTTCAGGAGGAGGGGTTTACGTGGCAAGCCCCCCCCCCCCCTTTCTCTCCATGTGATGCCCTCTCTCTTCTCTGCACAAGTCAGCAGATCTGGTTAGGCATAGAAGGAAGTGAAAACCTTCCTGGGTGGTGGTGTTGCCTTTGCAGCCTATTTTCCCTGGGAGCTGCCAGGTGGAAATGTGGTTGATTCTTCAGAGACTCCCGCTGCAGCAGGTCCTCTTAGTGTCTGTAGTGGGGCGACTGCCCCACTCCCATGAAAAAGGGGCTTAAACCAGCCCAAGAAAGGGTTATGGCTGGGAGCAAGCTCCAGCCTGATTAGGCTTATCAGCCACAGCTGTGGCTAGGTCAATTAAGGCCCAGCTGGCCCTGATAAACGGGCTCAGTTTGGTGGAGAGAGAGTCTCCTCCATCCGCAGAGGCAGACAGGCCTGGCTGCTGGGAGCTTAAGGTACCCAGAGGGAAGCAGGGCTGGGGCAAGGCTGGAGGAGCTGGGGAAGCTCTGGCCTGGAAACCCCCAGGCTGCAGGGCCTAGGGGAAGGCCCAACAAAGGGGTACTGGGGTTGCAGGGGGCAGCCCATGGCTATAGAGGCAGAGCAGCAGGCCAGACCCTCCTTGCCGGTGATGAGTGGCAATTATACTGCAGTCTGCCCCAGTGAATGGGGGCAAATGGTGACTGGCAGTTGCCTAGACTGAGGCAAGGTGGAGATAGAGGGTCGGGGCTCCCCAGGGAGGGGAGACCCTAAGATCTGAGGGGGTACTGCAGGGGTGCAGCACCCAAGGTAAGAGGGCACCAAGGTCTGGGAGGGACTCTGGGCCAGAGCAGCAAGCGGGACATTGGCCTTAATTTAACACTGCTCCAATGAGAGTCAAACTACCAGGAGCATTAGCAGAGGGAGGATGAAAACGTGAATGAGCAGTTCTTGATGATAGCGGCAAATGCTAATGGTGCAATATGGTCACGAAGGATTAAATTCACCCTCTGTGCAGAGTCATGCCAAGGTCTGTGTCCCACTTAAGTCCTATTTTGAGGGCTTCCTGGAAGTGGTACTTAACTGCTCTTGGGGTGATGCTCTGCAAGGGTCAAATTTCACACTATCCTCATGGCCCGCAATCATTTGCTAACATTTTTGGTCACATGCACTAGGGAAACACGGCAGTGTTGAAAAGGGAAATAAATGCTAACAGAGCGGTAAAACCATTCCCTGCCGTGCCAGAGGTATGGTAAGAACGTAGGGCAAGGGGTTTACAAAGACCAGACAAGAAGCCGTCAATATGCATGCTCGTTGCTTGCACACATTTAAGTCAGAATTGATGTGATGTGCGAGTAACAGGCTGATTTGCAACTTTATGGTTTAGTTTCTAGGAGAAAGGGAAAAGCTGACAGTGGAAGAGGCTGCCCATGTTTGGGTATGAAGAACATAAGAATGGCCATACTGGGTCAGACCAAAGGTCCATCCAGCCCAGTAT
Source organism: Sternotherus odoratus (assembly GCA_032164245.1). NCBI lineage: Eukaryota > Metazoa > Chordata > Testudines > Kinosternidae > Sternotherus > Sternotherus odoratus. Next base: position 13,187,789 of record JAVMKO010000018.1, on the reverse strand, counting down.
CCTGTCTACCAACAGCGGCCAATGCCAGGTGCCCCAGAGTGAGTGAACCTAACAGCTAGTGATCCATGCATGATCTCTCTCCTGCCATCCATCATTCCCCTCTGACAGAGTCCAGGGACATTTTCCCTTGCTAATGCACTGCGGTGTTGTACAGCTGCAAACATGGGCTGCAACTCCATGGTGGAACTTCATTGACTTCAGCCTAGTTGTGCCGGGGATAAATTTGGGCCACTTAGTTTAGTGCAGCTATGGGGGGGGGGGGGACGGATTCTCCACTACTTTGCATCTTGTGTAGTCATTCGCCCCCATGCAAAATGAGTGCAAAGTGCTGCTCAGACAGAATTCTACACTCCCATTAAACCAGGAGGAGCGCTCTGTCTTCGCGGCAACGACTGTACATCAGCGGCTACGGGACGTGCCCAGCCATTTGACAGCATCATCATCAGCCAGGTGGAGAACCGGTAGCCTGCCGTCAAAATAAGTCCGTGGGCGCTGGGCAAAGGATATGTGACAGTCTGAAGTTTGGAAGCCTCTGTCTGAATGAGTGGGGGAGGACGCATCGGCCGGTGCTGGTTATAACAGGATACGTCTTTGGAGATTTGCCTCCAGGATCTCTTTCCTTTTCTGAAACGGTCACAGGCTTGTTTACACCCTGCCCGGGAGACACACTTGGCAAAACGAGATCCCTTCGTGTGCACAGTAGGCCCCGTTTCTTGGGGGGCAGGTGTCATCAAAACGATTTATACGAGAATGCAGATGTGTCGGTTTAACAGGCTATTTTCTGCTTACTCCTCCTAACGTACTGGGCACATTTAGCTCTAGAGGCACCAGAAAGGAGCCTGCTCTTATACTGCAGGGAAGAGGAAACTCTCCCTTTCCCATTCCATCCTCTCGCAGACTTCCAGAGATGAGTTGTTTGGACTTTCTTTTCTGAAAGGGCCTGAAATCCTTCCCTGCCGGGGTTTTCCTGGGAGACCGCAGGCTTTATTTCTGCTTAAGCCGTTCAGGTTCTAAAGCATCGTCTGAACTACTGAGACTCAGATGGCTCGTGAGCGGCAAGCGGCTCTTTGATGCCTCTCCTGTGACTCTTTGCAGCACATGATATTAAAACACTGTGTAATTTAACTATCTAGTTGGGGTTAGTCCTGCTTTAAGCAGTGGGTTGTACTAGATACCTCCTGAGGTCCCGTCCAACCCAGATATTCTATGATTAACCAATCTAAGCTATTAACCAGTCAGGATGCTTTCCCTGTATTATTAACCAAGAAGTTATCAACTTGCACTAAGTTAGTAACTTATTTGCTGTGAGAATAATATATAAACGAAATGTTTCCCAGGCACACTGTTTAAATATGAATGATGAGGGATCACTCATTACCAAGTAGGATCATCTTCCATGGGAGTTATGAGTCCTCAGGGGCTATTAAGGCCAATCCTTGATCCACAAGCTCTATTACGACGAGGGGAGATATTTTCAGGTTCAGCAGGAGGGTATTCACCATGACTGGAAGCCAGTCTCTCCTTCTTCCTGTGCCTCTTGTCCTCTTCAGCATGTCAGCGAGCAAGTTCAAAATACAGGTGACCATCATCTAGGACTTCACTCCATTTTAGGCGATCCTGGGCAAGTGTCTCCCAGGTGCCAATGTCAATATTACACTTTTTTAGGTTATCTTTCAGCAAGTCCTTATAATGCTTCTGTTGTCTACCCATGTTACGGTGCCCTTCTTTCAGCTGAGAGAACAGGCCCCGTTTTGGGAGGCGACGGTCTGGCATCCGGACAATGTGACCAGTCCAGTGGAATTGCTGACGGATGATCATTGCCTCAATACTAGTGGTCTTTGCCTCTTCCAGAACACTAATATTGTTGCACCTGTCTTCCCATTTGATCTTCAGAATCTTACAAAGGCAGTGTTATTAGTGCCTCTCAAGGACTTTCAAGTGGTGTCTATAGGTTGTCCAAGTTTCAGACCCATACAACAGCACTGGGAGAATAACGGCTTGATAAACAAGAAGCTTGGTGTCTGTTCGAATGTCATGATCTTCAAAAACCCTGTGCTGTAAACGAGAAAACGCTACACTGGCACAGCTCAGGCAATGTTGAATTTCTGCATCAATATCTGCCTTGGATGAAAGATGGCTTCCAAGGTAGAGGAAATGATCCACATTCTCCAGGGCCACTCCATTGATTTTGATAGATGGGGAATGTAAAACAGAGGCAAGACTATTTTTAGGGGACCTTTGCTAACCCTCTCCCCATGTGGGGCGAGCAGGGTGGATCCTAAAAAGGACTGCTTAGTTGTGGGTACAGATGCAGAGATGCTCAACCCATCTCAATCCTCAAGCAAAACGATGGTATCACACACCCACCATCTGTGTGTCGGGCTGTAACCAGGAACTCACCGATCGCCACCAGACTTTTGACTTGTGTGAATGTTATTTTCCCCAAAACTGGAAGATGTCTGTGCGGGACGTCTTTGAAAGTGGGGAGACTGGTGCACAACAGATGGAGGACTTGAGACCAATGGCATGGACACCATGAGGATTGGAGGTCCTCTATCTGCCGCAGCCTGCATCCCCCTTCACAGCCGGTGTAACATCACACAACAGTTTCACCTCCATGGTGCCGTTCTCCTCCATCTGCTCTGCCGTCAGGGACTTCTTGGATCACACTTTGTTTGGGACCTCGCCCTTGACCGTTCTGCCAGGGGGAGCCCTAAGGGAATGCATGACTCCAGACAGCATCGCTCTCGGGGTCACGGAGACATGCAAGCTCTCCACCACGACAAGGTGGTGATCCATGGAGAGGAAAGATGAATAGTACTATAGGAAATGAAACAATGAATTCACACGACTGGGGCTCGTTTGGGACGTGTTGATCACTAATTTGGCTCCTGGATGACTGAGATCACTCGTCTGAACCATGGTCTCATAACCTGGTCAGCTGCTAGCCTTTCCATTGCTTTGTACACCATCTGGCACCAACCATTCCTTTCATTTGAGGATTTCAGGGCGATTTACCAAGGTGGGGAGATAATATATTTTATGCACGGGGAAACAGACACTGAGCAGTTAAGACCAACGTTTGCCAAAGGGGCTATTGGTTTGGGATGCCACACGGTTTTGGTTCCCAACCGGAGACCCCTAGAGCCGGATTTCCAAAAAAGCTCAGTTCCTATTTAGGTGCCTAACGTCAGCAGCCTGATTTTCATAAGTGCCCGGCCCCCCGGTTGTTCTCAAAGGGAGCTGCGGGGGGCCTACTGTTTCTGAACATCTCACCATTTTATTTACACCCCCTAAAAAGGGGCTAAGTTCTTTGGACACACTGGTCCCTTGTGCCGGATTTTCAAAGCTTGTGAGCACACCTACCTCCAAATGGAATCAGTGGGAACTGCCAGGGCTCAGTGTCGCTGAAAATCGGACCCTGGATGTCTCATGTTGGGCAGACAAATAACAAGGCAGCCAAAATCAGCAGCCCAATGTTTTATCCCAAATTGCAGAACTGGGAACAGAACCTCAGAGTCCTTGCGCCCAGTCCTGTGCTCTAAGCATGGGCCATTGCCAAATCCTTATTTACAACCTCAGTTAGCTTTGTGTTTTTGAGGGAGAGTTGCGGAAGGCCCATTGATGGCCCCAGGAATGGATATTGCTTGACCGAGGTTAGTGGATCAAGGTCTCTCATGGGGTCTATAAAAGGGAGCTGAAATGAGGAGGGAAGCTTTACTGAAATCTCAGCCACGCTATTCAAACTTCCCGAGAGAGAACGGTCTTGAAATCCCATTAGTGGTTTAGCCCAGCAGCTGGAAAACTGCCGAGGTGCCGGATGGTGTTTCTGTCTCTGATCAAAGCTGATCCCATAGGCGCTGGCTTGCAAAGAGCCCACAGGCCTAGGGCGCTAGCGTGTTGACAGTTCTTGTACATGGCCGGTGATAAGATTGCAGCGTGAAAATCTAATTCTAAACTATAAACAGTGGAGAAAAAAATATACCCTGGACTAGTCTGCTTGGAAAAAAACACCCAGTGTGGGGCACGGTCACTGTTCCTAATCACCTGCCCGTGTTTTGGTTCATGACGGGCCGGATCAAAGGAGTCAGCAGCTGATTTCGGCAGGGGAAGGAAGTGGGTTTTCCACGAATGAAAGGCAAGACTAACAAGGCCATTTGCGTTCAGCTGTGCTCCTGGGTATTTCCCCCCCAGCGCTGCCAGATCCGCAGCTCCTCACTCTGATGGGATTCTCGGCCATGGGATGAAATGGCACAAGAGAATCAGGGGCCAATACCGTGGCTTTGGAGGGCTCCACCTGTAGCAGAACCAGCACAGATCGGCTGTGTGGGGGTGGTGGGATGGGACAGGGTTTGGAGCTGCCTATACACGGTTTGATTGGGGATGGCCAGGGCAGACGATCCACCACCAGGTAGCTCATTCAGTTCTTCCCTCCCTGCCAAAAGGGGGCACACTAGTGCTGTGAGGGGGGGGGGGTGTCTCCCCCAGGTCCTAGATTGGAGTAGTGACCATGGGGCGGCTCATTTGGGCTCAGTTTCATTCCGAGAGGCTAATTCCCTCTCATCTCTTTTTTGTAACTTGGGTCCCTGAAGGCTCATGGCAAAGCACCCGCCTCGCTGGGGAGGATGGGGGGGGGGGGGGGAGGGCTGTGTGGGGCTAAATTGTGCCGGCTGGAAAATGAGACTGGAGAGATAGAAGGGGGATTAGGTGAGGCTTCAAAGCACAAGATTGGAATATAATACGTTAGCTGCTCCAGAGGCTGAAATTGCTTCTCTAAATACGAAGGAAAGAATTTATCAAGGGGGGCACTGATAAGTAGCTGCCTGGCCTATTTGCGAAGGCGACGATCAATGTGCTATTCCCATCCTGCATGAGGACTCCAGGGCTACTTGTCCTCGTTCGAGGCCCGGGGAATGAGATATTCCAACGCACTTAAGAGCGATTAACCTTCTCAGAGCGGACACCGAGCGAAGGGAGCCGCTGGGGTTAGTTTTGCAATGCCTCGCTCTCTTCTCCGGTTACCATCTGCGAATAGAGAGGGGCCTGCGGCGACAGCCCTCACTCAGGCAAATTCCTGTCGTCTTCAAAGGGAGTTTGCCTGTAGAGGGGGCCTCAGGATTTGGCTCTGATTCTTTTGTCACCCGGCCTAGAAGACGCTCACTGATAACCCCAAGCCTCTCCCAGGAGACAACACAGGAGAGACCAGATGCGTTTGCAAACCAGAGAGGCTGCTCTTACCAGAATCTCTTTGATGGGAAAGTCTTTCAGGCCCCCGTCTCTGGGAGAGTCCAGAACCACAGGGAAGCATTTGTGAGGCGCATGGATGTAGCCAAATTCGATTTCATCCTGTCCCAGTGAGAAAAGGCATCTATTACATACAGGCAGATGGAGAAGCATTGTCCCTCTCTAGCAGTGTGACCAGATGTCCCGATTTTATAGGGACAGTCTCAATATTTGGGGCTCTCTCTTATATAGGCTCCTATTACCCCCACCCCGTCCTGATTTTTTACACTTGCTATCTGGTCACCCTACTCTCTAGTAACAGGCTCAGCTAGGGTGGCCACCTTTTCAAAAGGCAAAAGCAGGACACATGCAGGAGCCCCGCCCCCCTCCATGGCCCCGCCCCATTCCTCCTCTGAGGCCCCGCCCCCTAGCCAGGCCAGAAGCTGGAACTGGGTCATGGAAGAGTCTCTCAGGGAGCATGGGCCGCTTGGGGGGCCCCGATGTCCCAGACTCTCCACCTGATTTGCAGAAGCGGAGCACCCCCGGTTCCAGCCAGGTGTTTTGTCCAAGCCTTCCTCCCCACTTGGACGGTGCCCCTCAATCCAGCCCAGCAGCTCCCTGAACAGATCTGCCAGCACACCTCTGTTAGGATTCAGAGACCCCCCTCCCCCATCCCTAGTAAGCTCTCTGGGACAGGGACCATCTTTGTGTTCAGTGTTTGTACAGCACTTAGCACCACGGGGCCCTGTCCACAAAGGGACACCTAGAGTCTACATTAATGCCAATAAGGAACTGACCATCATCAAGCAAAGTTCTGTAGTTTATACGATTCAGTCTCTGGTGAGCTGGCCCTTTAAGGGGTTGGGACTCAGCTGCATCCGTGCCAGGCTTTGCCCAGCTCCCCAGGTGACGGGCATGAGTTTAGGGGGATCACATGACAAGGATGTCATGTGACTGAACTAGGCTGGCTGGGCAGTACAAGGGCAGCCTGCCTTTAGGAAGGGGAGTGATGCTAAGGAGACGATGAGGCTGCTGGGAAGAGAGCAGATGGGAACTCTCTGGAGCTTCCAGGCTGAAGGCCTGGGAAAGAGAGACCTGCAAGGAGCAGGAGGTGAGAAGTCCCACTGCAAAGGACTGAGTCTGAAGGGAGAGCTCAAAGGGGAAACTGAGGCAGTGTCTGACACCAGACTGGGCAAGCCCCTGCCATGGAGACTAACACAAGCCAACCTCATTTAACGATGTCCTATGGCTGGCAGGTTTTAACACTGGAATTGTTTAATGTACTCGAGGAAGGAAACGTCTTTGTATCGCCCGCCATCTCCCACGCCCCCTCACCTGCATCCAGCGGTCTCCCCGATTCAAGTACCCAAAGCAGACCTTCAGGTCGCAATTCGCTTTGCTCACTAAGCTCTTCACCTCCTTCAGGAAAAGATAATTATCCTTAACACTGTGAAAACAAAGGGGAAGGGGAAGACATTGGAATAGGAGGCGGGGGAAAAGCTCATGGAAAGGAGAGGGGGCTGAAAATGACATTCCTCTTCCCAGGCCTTTGAAAGAGGATTGTCCCTGGCAAATATACCCTTCCAAACTCTTACTGGGATGGGCATGGAAGCTGGATATTAAATATGTCGGTGGTAAGGCTGCAGAGGTGACGTGGATCACAGCTCTGAGGCTAGGCTGCTGAAGCAGCAGATTGCTGTTGGCTGCATATTGCCGAGCTGGGCTTTGATGGATGGGTTTAGATTTTGGGCTGGGAACTCTGCCCTACTGGGCTGATCGACAGGATGAGAAAACCTCCCTCACAGTGATGGATTCAAAGAGCTCCATTTTGATGGGACTGCGATTATTGTCACCAAAAATGCCATGTACAAACAGGTCTGGGCTGGGAATGGCCCTGGAACATTTCAGAACATTTCTGATGATATTTGCGCAGCTCCGGTAATAACCATGCACAGATTCCTTACCAGTTGGACATGACACTAGGTTTATGGGCCGACCACCTGGAGCTCCCATCATCCTTAACTTTGAATCAGCTGGTTGAGTCTGGCCATTCTGATTCTCAATACTTAATAGATTAACAAAGCAATGGGACTGCTCTCAACTCAAGTCTTTAGAAGCTTGGGTTTCTAATAGGGTAGAGTAGAGGAACAAAGTCTGCACCATGCCCTGCAATCATTTGTGCCCCAAGACATGTGTAGTCATGCCAGCAATAAGTTGGCACATGTATAGGGAGGTGTCTTCACTGGCTCTTTACCTGCATACAAAAACGTTCACCGGTGCCAGGGTGTTTGGAGTCATTATCCACGGAGCAACTCGGAAAACTACCGTGTCCGTGAAAATCGGAGCCCGTGGAATCCCCTGGAGAGGAAGCAGAACATGGCACACAATCAGCACATTCATAGGGCTGCGAAGCTCAATAGTAACACTGCATGGGTGTGTGAACAGAAAGGGTGGACACTGGACATATATGCTGGCATCCCTACAGCCGCGGGTGAAACCGGCAGTTGAACAGGTCAACCAAGATTTGCCGAGTGCTGCACTCTTACTCCCAGAGTTGCTAGGGATAGATTCAGAGTAATTCATTCAACTCCATCTCGGTACAGTGAGATGAGGCCCACTTCCAACCCTGAGGCATCAACGGGCCAGATCTGCAGCTGGTGTCAATTGCTACAGCTCTATTGGCTTCCACAGGGCTACGCTGATTTACATGAGGGGCAGATCTGGCCATAGGACAATCTCAGACTGTTCTCCATGGCTTCTTTGGACCCTCTCCCCAGGAACCATGGACTAAACAGTGGAAAAGTGTCCTAATGTAATCCGGAAATTGGATAGGTCAACCCAGCCATCTAGCAAAAGCATTGGGGGGTTGAATGACTGAGATGAGGACAATAGATATGCTGTGAGGCGAAGAGATGCAGGGATATCATGGGTACCCTTCTAATTTGGGATCTTATGTTGCATTCTAGGAATTCCTTAACCCATAGACAGCTACTTATTTGTGTTATGCAGCTACAGTACGCTCTGCACTGATATTGTCTGGGTACTGAGATTCTGGGGACCCACACATTTCTAGGGATATATTTCCCAGGTCCAGCTGGCTTGCGGCATCTCAGAGTTGCCCAAACTGGAACGTAGGCAGGGGAATTTAGGATATAGATACGGGTTAAAACAGTGGAATTTAGGGATGTAAATATCATTTTAAAAGTTAACCGTTTAATTGGTTAACCATTTAAATGAAATATTTTTAATCATTTAAAGGACCAGTTGGCACAGCTGGGGCTGGGGCCAATCCGGCCAACCAGTGCGCTGGGACTGCTCCGTCTGGCGTAGGGCTAGTGGGGTTGGTGGGTTGGCCAGCCCAGGGGTTAACAGTTAAGACAGATTAACCGGTAAAACTAATGCTTACTTGTAACAGGATAAGCAGTTAACATTTTATATCCCTCATGGAATTAACCTCACACTTCGCTACTAACCTCCTGGCAGAAAGACACCCACAATCGCTGTGTTCTGAAAACCCAATTCTGTGAGCAGTGAGGTCATAGAATCCTAGAAGATCAAGGTCGGAAGGGACCTCAGGAGGTCACCTGGTCCAACCCCCTGCTCAAAGCAGGACCGACCCCAACTAAATCATCCCAGCTAGATCCTAGTGGGGAAATCACAGAGCCAACCCCCTATGCATGTCAGATTACATGCCGCGGCACACACTGTTCTCAGAGAAAATCTGAGCTCGTCGGTGGTAAATTTTCATGAGATGGGTCTCCATAAAATTCAGCTCACTCTAAACCATCGGAAACCAGCCGCAGCATGCTCCAAAAAGACACTGACAACTTAAAAAACAAAAAGGACTTTGAAATAAATATCTCGAGCCCAGGCCAATTTACAGCTGGCACATCAGATGTGCTAAGTGACATGTTGAGTTCTAACATCACCAGCTCCTTCTTCTGTTACATAACAGCTCTAATGGGGAAGACGATGTCTCGCACCAACTTCGCGCAGGACCCAGCTGGGGAAGACCCCAAATTAACCCGGATGCCCGTAAGTCTCAAAGGGAGGGGGGAGAGGAGTTTACTCCCGGGGTGCAGCCCCTGGAGAGGGAGGTTATATATCTCCCTCCACTCCTGTCGCAGCCCCACTGAGACATGGCTCATCATTCCCTCTCAAATAGAAACACTCAGCTGAGCGTTAAGAACCGGGGCCGGCTCCCCTTCCCACCACAGATTTCATTACGTTAGATTTACACATATAGCCCTTTGCTTGCAGAGACCTTATTTGCTTGGCCCAGGTGAGAATTTAGCGTGAAGGACGCAGCAGCCTTGGAGCCTGAAAACCTGATTCTTCCCCATCTTGCGTCCTCACTTACCCTCGTGCAAAGCGACTGCAGAACTCTGCCGCTGGTGGGAGGGTGCAGAGAGTTCTTGGGGGGCTGATTCTGACCTCCCTCACTTCCACAAGACTCCAGTGGAAGTGCTCTTGATTTCCCCAAGGGGAGTGGTCAGAATCAAACCCTGATTTGGGAGCATTTTGCGTCTGCTTTAGCTGGGGGATAATTGATACAGGGGCAAGGCCGTGGTCTAAAGCGGTAACCACAAGCTGTCCACCCAATGTGCTTTTCAGTTGGAATGATCACTTCAGGGCTGGGATAACAGCAACTTAATGTCTATGGCCCATTCACTCCTTGGCCTCTCTGGTGAGGCTGCCAGGGAGGGAGCCAACCAGTGCCAACTATGGCGACATATGTGATATGGAACCTATTCATGAAAAACTGAACTGAGACCCACCAAATGCACTTCACACGGGACTCTGAAAAGTCTGCGTAACACCTTTCAGACCCTAACAACTTGGACTGGATTTGAAGGCGCAACCTACAGGCTAGAGACTCAATCTCCCATTACTGAGTCTTTGAGACATCCAGTCCCCATGCGATGCTTATTGTAAGACAAGAGTGGAACAAGGGTGCATCTGCAAGGAAATGTAATTCACAAACATCCCTGGGTTTAGCACATTTGACCTGTTCTTGGGCTTCCAACAGTTATGGAAATAAATTAATCTCCCTGATGTCAACTGAGTTACCTAAGGATGCATCATGCCATTCGACTGATATTTCACAGCTTGCTACGCCTGCAGTGTTGCTAAACCCATGCAATTAAACTTCCTGTTCCCAGGTGACATCATGCCCTCCCCTCCATACCGTGCCCAACAACCTCAGCTAATGACTCCAGAAGGCTGATGTTGATGGAGACCAGTCCAGAGAAGGCATCATCCGGGAAGCGGAGACCCTCTACGAAGAACTCCAGCTCTGCAGATCCACCTGTGTATTTCACCACATGATACAGCTTTCTCCTACCCAGGACATGGATGTAACGCTGACCAAAGAAAGGATCTAGAAGAAAAAAGGGTGCGGGGGGAGAAATAATGTTTAGAAAAAGGGGACTTTCCTGTAGCACATTCTCTCCTGCTATGTATTTTTGTGGGGCTCCCTTCCTCTCTCGCCCTTAAGAGGTCCATGCTTGCATCTTTAGTTCTCTGGCCCACATGACAACACTCTGGAGATTGCTCCCAGGTCATAATTTGAGACCAAATGTTACTCCTGAAGGAATTCTGCATCACTGAAGACACACAGAATTCATGTCCCCCACAGATATTTTTTTCTCTGCAGAACATGGATTCTACTGGACAGATGCTGCAGTTACACCTTTCACCCAAAGAAAGCCAGGAATACATGTAGCACCTTAGAGACTAACTAGTTTATTTCAGCATAAGCTTTCGTGAGTTATAGATCACTTCATCGGATGCACAGAATGAAGTGAGCTATAGCTCACGAAAGCTTATGCTGAAATAAACTAGTTAGTCTCTAAGGTGCTACAAGTATTCCTGGCTTTCTTTACAGATACAGACTAACACGGCTGCTATTCTTGAACCTTTCACCCAGTAGAGGCTGCTGTGGTGCCAGAAGAGAGGGCAGCCAGCCAGCGGAGAGACTGTTGTGGGGCCAGGTGAGGAGGCATGGGACAGACAGAGTGGGGCACACAGGGCTGCTTGGGGGGACACACACTGGGGTGCTGGTTCAGGAGCTACAGTATTGAGGTGACATCATTGAGCCAGGGGCTGAAAGGGAGGGGGGCTGCAGAGCCACCTGGGGATGGGGTGGAGAGGGGGCTGCATGGCCACATGGGGACAAGGGAGTGGGAATGCAGGACCACATGAGGACAGGGGTAGATGTGCCATACTGAATGGGAAAGGCTGGGGGTCTGCATGGGGGAGGTTCCTCACCTCCCTAACAATTCCTGCCCCTCCCCCAAAAACCCAGTTCCATACTTCTCCCATCCACACCCAGCAACCCTCCTGGTTCACTCGCAGGCTTCTTCCCAAGATTACTTCCTGCTCCTTCAGCTCCTCCATTACCCCGGACTCCCCCAAGCCTTTGCACTGCTTCCGAGGGGTGCAGGAAATACGTTTCTGTATTGTAGTTTAAATAAACTCAAAGCTGTGTATTAATTTGCCTAGTAAGAAATCTATTTGTCAAAAAACACTTGCTGACCGGTCTATTGAAATAATTGAAATGGGCGCGATTATATTGTGTTATTTTGGCAAATAAAATATGCAGAATGTTGCAGAATTTTAAAATACCGTGCGCTGAATTTTGAGGTGCAGAATTCCCCGAGGAGTAAATCACAGTGCTCTACAGACACAACTGGAGACAGTCGCTCGTCTTTTAAATAGCCAGTTAATAAGTTAATTAAGTGGAGGGGTTAGGAGCCCAAGTATCCAGTGTTCCCGGCCAGTACAATGTCATTTGAGCTAAGGGAATGGCTCCAAGCAATCTCGCCAAGACAGGTTCTTAGATTTCAGTCCCAGAGAGGCAGGGCTCTCCGCGCCCTTGAGATCTGGGGTGTGATCGTGCGCGGACACGCTGCAGCCTCATACAGACTTTTTCCTACAAGCTGCAGAGAAAGATTTGAACTGTCCTTTCAGCACTGCGACGGCCAGGTTTTAGGAGGCACTTTGTGTCCCAGGGTTTTGATTGTGCTCTGGGGCCTCTCGAAGGCAGAAGCAAAACCGCCTGTCGGCGACACTTCTGGCTTGGTCCCAGATGACACTCCCAAATTCAGCTTTAGAACCTCCTCTACCCAAGAGAAGCTGTGGTGGCTACTCCTTAATTCACTGCGACTAGGGTGTGCATTTTGTCCTTGCAGGTATTTAGGAGAATACTCTTAAGGCAGAAGGTGCTGCCAGATCAGCTGGTCTGTCCTGTATATCACAGGCCATCAGCCCCACCATGCATCCGGACATTGAACCCAACCAGGGCGAGCCAGTTAAGGAATCTTGGACTGAGCCATAGAGAGAGGAAACACGGCCCTGTAGTTAAGGCACGGCCCTAGAGTTGGGTGTATTTTTTTCCAGTGAATACATTATTCACCAAAAAACGCCCCTTCAGGCCACCTCGAAACATTTCATTTTCTAAACGATACATTTCAATACAACATTGCATTTAGAAATGCAGCTAGATTTAATGCACAAAGACAGAAAAGGAATACAAACGCCCTAAGCCGAAATGAAAGGTTTCATGCCACCCAAAATAATTTTGGGGGAGAGGGTTGGTTTCAGCCACCGTATCAAAAAAGCAGTGATTTTCCCAGCTCTACTCAGGGGCTCTGGGATCAAATCCCAGTTCTGCCACAGCTTCACTGTGTGTCCTGGGAAGAATCACTTAACCTCTCAGTTTGTCATCGCTAAAATAGGAATAATAATCCTCCCTTTTGGGCCTGTGGCTAACTCATTACATGCATGCCCCCAGCACAGTGGCCTTACCTGAAAGTAAATACAAATGATAATAAAGATTGGGTAAATCCCATGTCCCAGAAAGGGAGCTCAAAAACTGGAAGTTTAAGAGCAACCAGCCAGCCTTGAAAACACTGTACATTTTCATTCACATATTTATGACGGGTTGGTTCACAGAAAGCCCCTTGGGGCTGCCAACTGATGTGCCAAAACTACTCCTGCCAGCTTGGGACTCCAAAGCCCTTCCTGGTTTGAGCCAGACCCGCTAGCCTGCTGCAAACCCAGACATAGGTCTGAACATCCCCTAACAGCTGTAGGCTCAATTGAAAACAGGTTAAGAAATGTTCCTGCCTTTAGCACACAGATGCTCAACTCCCAATGGGGTCCAAACCCCAAAGAAACCCATTTTACCCTGTATAAAGTGTATACAGGGTAAACTTACTGATTGTTTGCCATCTGTAACACTGATAGAGAGATAAGAACAGCTGTCCCCCCCCCCCCCCCATACTAATACATCCTCTGGGTTAATCAATAGGTAACAAGGGATTTCATTAAATACAGAAAGTAGGATTTAAGTGGTTCCAAGTAGTAACAGACAGAACAAAGTGAATTACCAAGTAGAATAAAATACAAACAGGCAAGCCTATATCTAAAATGTAATAAAACTGAATACAGATAAAATCTCACCCTCAGAGATATTTCAATACGTTTCCTTCACCTTCCTTGTCTGGCCACAATCCTTCCCCTGGTACAGCCCTTGTTCCAGCTTAGGTGGTAGCTAAACTAGGGGATTTCTCATGATTGCATCCCCCTTTGTTCTGTTCCACCCTCTTGTATGGCTTTAGCACAAGGCAGGAATCTTTTGTCTCTCTGGGTCCCCAACCTTCTAAATGAAAAAGCACCAGGTTTCAGATGGATTTCAGTACCAGGTGACATGGTCACATGTCCTGTGAGACCCTCTCCCCCCCCCCCCCCCCAAGCCTTCATTCCTCTCAGCCGGACTCACAGGAAGGCCTGCCTGCAAACAGAGCCATCCACAGCCAATTGTCCTGGAGCCAGCAAGATTCCAAACCACCATTAATGGCTCACACGTCGCTTAATTACAACAGGCCCTCCGAGTTATATTTCATATTTCTAGTTTCACATACAAGAGTGATACATTTACACAAACAGGGTGACCACACTCGGTAGATTTTAAGCTTTGTAATGATACCTTGCAAGAGACCTTTTGCATGAAGCACAGTTGAGTTACATTCTATTCACACTCATCAGCATATTTTCATAAAATCATATAGCGTGCACCATCACAGAATTACATTATTAAATTATTCTAATGCACACGGAAGAAACTCAACACCCTGCAAAACACCCGGGCCAGCTTCACTCAGCGTCTGAACTACTCAGTAGCATCAGAGAATTTGAGGTCAACCAGGACAAGCATTTCAAATGCCATGCACGTGTTCTGTTTTAATGGCCAGACACTGGCCTGTCTAGCAAGGTCCCAATGAACGAAAGCTCTGAGAAGGAAGCAGCAGGGCCTTGTGGGTAGAGCCCCAGCCTAGCCCCCAGGCGACCTGGGCTTTCATCCTGGCTCTTTCACTGACTTCTTGTATGTTGCGTCCCCTCTCTGGGCCTCACTTTCTCCATCTGTGAAAGAGTGATCTTCACACTGACCTTCTCTGTAAAGCAGATCTATGCATGGAAAAGTGCTGCCTAAAAGCTAGGGATGAGCGTGGTGAGGGTTTTTCCTCGCAATGATTTTTTTGAAGTCTCTTTGGCTAGATTATTTCTCCCCATCTAATCAAATTTCATCTGGGCGATCTGGCTCATGGCGGTTAACGATCTGGTAGCGAAGTCTCTCTTTGGCTGTTCATTGGAACCCAATCATAGGCAGCCGCTGATTATTATTTTTAAAATCAACCCAAAGCCCAAGTCAAATATCTTGCAACTGCCCTGGTATGAACGGCCAGCTCTGGGAGGAATATCAGGACAAAGGCACTTGCCAGAGATGCTAACGGCCCTGCTCTCTGTAACACTGCCGTGTGTAATTAACATCCAGAGAGGGAACGCGGAGAGCTCCCCAAGAGCTCACGTTAATGGGAGCTGGCAGGGGAATCCGAGTGGAATTTTGGCAGGGGAGTGGGATCACTCATTCATTCGCTCCCTGCCAGCTCTCAATGGTGGCAGGTAGTTGGCCTGGTGGGCGCTGGCTCTGCCTTGCGCTGAGCTAAGGCAGAATCCGTCCCTGGGGGGGGGAAAAGGCCTCCCTAGTTCGCAGCTCCGGTAGGAAGGGACGGTCGTTGGCAGCTGTAAGCATAACACGCCCGGCGGGCATTGCCCCGTCTGTGTGACCCTGGGAGATACATTCATGTCCCCACAGGCTGGCTCATTGAACGATCACGTGTTAGCACAAGTAAAGGGGGTCAGCGGTGTGGGTGGGGCCTCAATTCTCATACCGGGGCTCAGACCTGCAGGGTGCGCCTGCCTGGGTTCTCGCCCTGCCGAGAACCTGCCGAGTTTCTCCATTGGGCAGAAACTCCTAGCCCCACCACCCATACGGGAGAAGCCCCGAGCTAGCAGTCAGAGTAGGGGGCGCCGGAAGCAGCACCTTAACTGTAAGAGAGCCGTATGTGGCTGGTGAGCTGCAGTCTGGCCACCCGGGGCTCCAGCAAAGCATGCTGGTTATTCTGTAGGAATCAACAGCGCGCGTACGTTTGCCTTAGAAGCCAGACAAAACCCCCTAAGAATAAACATAATACAAACCTAGCCACCCAAAGGACCCCAAAACCTGATGCAGAGTCCATCCTCCGTTTGTCTAGCCCCACTGCCTGTCGTTAGCCCCAATGGTTTGTCTTGTGATCGGCTTAGACTGGGACAAGGTCAGTGTGTCTCCTTGCCGTGTACAGTACCGTGCACACCTGGGACAAGTGTGAAATAACAGTAACCCTAGTCTCTCGTGGATCAACTTGGTGTGATGCGGATTCCAGCCCTGACTGGGACAACAGCAGTGCTACGGCTTGAGATTACAGGGTACGAGCAGTGGGGTGGGGGAACCTTACACAGACCTTCACCATGTCTGTCTCCAACAGTGTTCTCCCTAGGCCCTCACTTTCGTTGAGGGCGAAAACCATCCCCAGGGAAAGCAGACATGAGATCCCAAGAAACAAAACCTCGCGTGCTGCTTTTGCTCCAAATATGTCAGATGGAGACAGAGAGAGGAAGTAGGGTGATCCGATGTCCTGATTTTATAAGGACAGTCCTGATATTTGGGGCTTTTTTTTTTATATGGGTTACTATCACCCCCACTTTCACACTTGCTATCTCGTCACCCTAAGAGAAAGGCACTGTTCCCAAACTCCACCCACAAACGGAGAGAAGTCAGCTAGCTTTGCTAAATTAACGAGCGGTGAAACACGTAAACGTCACCACTGCTTGGCTCACCATAACGCTTCCGAATCAACACCCCACCGGGAGGGAGGAGGCAGTTTGCACTTCCCAGAGCTGTTGTTTCTGTCCCATCTTTTTGAGACAGGCTCACCTCTGGGATGGGACAGACGGCAGGACTTCCGGGGAAAGCGATCTTTGCAACTATAAAGCTAGAAGCCTAGGGCCGCAGCCTAGTCTATCGCTAGTGTAACGCCAAGGATTCCTGATCGATACCAGCCTGAGCAAGATCAGGATCAAGTGTTCTTTTACAAGACAGTAAACTTGAAATTCTGGGGGAAATGATGGAGCCAGCAGAGAAGTGCTGGAGTAGTGAACTATTGCTCCCTGGGTGAGCGAACCCCAAAGGGTCAATTGTTCTAGTGGGAGGGGTGTGCATGGAAAACCCCCTACAAAAGCACATACAGGAAACGAGAAAGGAAAAGAAGAGTTTGCAGCACCAGAGAGGGATAAAAAGCATCAAAAACAGGGGGAAGGGGAAGAGAAATTAAAGAGGAACCACTTACTCTCCACGTAAAAGACTCCCTACTTTGTCCGAGTCAGACAGAGGAATGTAGAGAACCATTTCATACCCAGCTGGCAGTCGCTGGGGCCTTCGGTTCTCAAAATCATCCGAGACATGTCCCGCAAATCTAAAAACAACAACAAAGGCAAATGAAGACTGGACATCGGACATGGCAGCGTTACCGCTTCCGAGGCTATTAAAGTGATCGACTAGCAACCGGGTGTGGCAAAGTAAATGAACAAGAAACATACGGAGGTGGTGCATGGGTCAGGCTGGGAAAATCAGAGCACCTTCCGTAGGCGATCCATGAAACGGCCAATGGCAAAGGGCAGTTGTAGACACCCGAAGTTCCGAGAATTCACAAACCAATTGCTTCTGCAGAAGGCGATTCCAGCATTACTGGGCTGCGTTAGGATGCACTGCTGGGTGCGTCTGATCCCTGGTTTGGAGACGCCTGGTCACACGCGGGCCCCGTCCTGCTGCGAGCCCCAAAAGGAAGGATGAGACCCACACAGGGGCAGACCGATCTCTTTAGCTTCGGCAACAGCTCCGCTGCCGAGTGTCATAATTCAGCCTTTCTGATGCAAATGGCTGCCAGTAATAAGAGAGTAGTAGTTTGCTCACAGAGAAGCCGGCTGTACAGTAAATAAAAACAGTAACATCTGGCGAGTGTAATGAGGCACAAGTGAGTGGTAGGTCAACATGTGCACTACCGCGGCGGGTAGGCAACCCGGGGTCTCCCCTCGATTACACCGTCCAGTTATTATTGCAGGAAGAGGAACCAGCAAGTTGCATCTGCTCTTCACAAGTCCTCTGGTTGCCGTGCAGGAGAGACGCTGCCCTTGCCAAGTGTTCAGGGCCTGTGTTTCTCCAACATACGTGAAGATTCAGTCTCCACTCTGGCAGAGGGTTTAGAACTGGGGGGCGGGGGGGGGCGCTTTGTACGCAGACTCCCCCTGAGCTCCAGCAGTCTGGTCAGGTTCTTCCCTTTTCTCACATCGTCATAAAGACTCTGCAGGCCAAATTCTGCCCCAAATGGTATCAGCATAACTTCCGCTGTCTTCAGGATCCGTCCTCTTACCCGTGTGCAGCCTCACCGAGGCAACTGGCTCACCCGGATGTAACAAACCAAGACGGGAATTCGGTTAAGGATTCTGTTCGCGATGCAGGAGCCAGAAGAAAAGCCAGCTCACTCATGACTGGGCTGCTAAGCAAAGTAAAATGTACTTGCCCCTAAACTGATCTGACCTGCCTCAAACGCATGGGACGCAGATCTGCCGAGTCCGGAGTCGATGCTTATGTAGAGAATCAGAGAGGTAGCCGTGTTAGTCTGGAATAGCAGAGGTAACAAAGTCCTGTGGCACCTTAAAGACTAACTAAAGTATTGAAGCATAAGCTTTCGTGGGCTAATACCCACTTGCTTTCCAGGAGAGAACCTCACTTTAAAAGGACACGGAAGGGCCAGATTTGGCCCCAAATGCAGGTTTAGTGGAGAGAAACTTAAAAAATAATAACATCCCATATCAGAACCGGTGGGGGGGGGGGTGTTAATGAGTAACCCCTTCCTTTGCAGATTTTGCAGCTTACACGCCACAGCGAAGCTTAACAGCGAAAGCGACTAGAAAGTCAAATGGACTGTTTTCATCATCTGCGCAAATGCGACAGCCACATGAAAAGTGAAAGGAAAATGAGCTTTAAAAAAATTCTCCCGGCTTTGATAACCTGCCTTGGTCTTAGCAACATAGAAAAGGAAATGTAAAAACAAACCAACACTCCCCTAAGAGTTCTAACCCGACTGTGAGTTATAAAGCACAGGGGTCTGCTTATTACCGTCTTTGCTGAATATTTTTTCATCGTCGCAATCCAGTCCAGAGATAAACGGGTTGTCCTTGTCGCAGTTCACCAGCAGGATGGCTCCTTGCCCGTCTGGGCCCCACGTCCAGGTTCCCTGAAAATATAACACCCTGGCTTAGTGTGTGGGCTCTCACGTCTCTCACTAGTGGTCAACCCCAGTGACTTGTCCAGTTTGGTATACATGTGATTGACAGCGTAGAATATGGCATGGTTAATGAGCTTGTATACCTTGGGGTCACAATCTGTGCTGATGGCCAACTCCATAAAGAGATGGAAGCAAGAATTGCAAAGGCAAACGGTGCGGGTTTTTTTTTGGAGACTGGCTAATATTTGAAAAAACAAGGAGATTCACACAAGAAGCAAGATAAAGTTATACAATGTCACGGGGATGCCAACGCCGTGATACGAGTCCCAAACTTGGCAAATCCTAGAAGCCCACAACAGGAAACTTAACGCATTCCATCGGAGATACTTGCAGAGAATACATGGTGTCCACTAGTGGGATAAAAGTAGCTAATGCTGATGTGCTACAAAGGACTGGCCAACAGCCTATAGAGACAATGATTTGAGAAAGGAGGAGGAAGTGGTCTGGACCTATTGTACTGATGTCAAACCACCAGATTCCTAGGCAAGTCCCTGACTGGATACCACTTGGTGGAAGATGGAAAAGCAGAGGACAACAGAGGACCTATAAAAAATCATTGAGAAAGATCGCGCTGTCATGGAAACGGTCTATAATGGAACAAGAAATGTGCCACCAGACGTGGAGATGGAAACACGGGGTTGTCTCATGTGTCACAATGCATGAGGGCAGCTAATCTCCCCTGATCTATCCCTCACGGAGGCATCCGAGTGTATTACCACGCAGGATGTCTCTCCCCCTCAGCCACATGATTTGCAGCTCCTGGAAGCCAGCCTTGTGTAGGGGTGTAGACTAGTGGCTATGTCCGACGCGTTGTGTTCTCTGTCAGATGCTGTTACTCTGTGGATAACAACATAGCTTCTAACGCTGCCGCCCCCAGCTTCCTGTGGGGAAGAACAGTCAGCCTACAGGGCAATTTAAACCCTGCATCGGATGACTGTGAATGACTACGGCTGTCCCTGCACTGGACTGTGTGTGGGCACCATGGGCCGAACACAGATTCTGAACAGCGATTTCGTTCCAGGCTCCACACCCGGGCCTAGGAGCCACACTTTACAAAGTGTCCCGAGAGGCCAGGAACAAGTGGATCCTTTAAAACACACAATGTGGCAAGGCCTGTTGGAGTCTGCAGACACGTGCTAGCACGGTGGAACCGAAGGCAAAGTTACCTTCCTCGGGTTGTTCTTTTCAACCACTCCGTCGCGATCTGCGTCAACGTCCAGAGAGATCCCTAGAAATACAACACAGCTGGTCAGATCACGGCTCACCTCATGGCAAGCCCTGAGCCATGCAGTGTAAATAAGACTTGAGGGCTGGGGCAGGGGGGAAAAGGGACGATAAAAAAAAAATCTGCATGGAACTTAATATTCAGTGAATGTAACAGACCCATTTTACAGATTCGCCCATGGTAAGGCCAGAAGGGATCACGGTGATCCTCTAGGTTTAAGATTAGCAGCCGTGTTAGTCTGTATCCGTAAATAAAACAAGGACGACTTTGAAGCAACTGGTTCGTCTCTAAGGTGCTACAAAGTCTTCCTCGTTTTATTTATTGGTGATCCTCTAGTCTGACCTCCTGTACAGCCCAGCGACTGTCCCTAAAATAATGCCCAGCGCCGATCTCTTAGAAAACGATCCAATCTCAATCTACAAATCGCCAGCGATGGAGAATCCACCACAACCCTTGGGAAATTGCTCAGCTGAGCTCCTCAGGCTAAGGCGTGCATTCCAGTCCTTCGGTCGTTCTCGCGGCTCTCCCCCGGACCCTCCCCAGTGGGAGGCCTTCATGAACTGGGGACGTCCCATCTGAATCGCCTGGGAAGCACCTGCGTTAAGCCCTGCGAATTGGATGGGTGCGAAAATCCAAAGGGAGACCAAGTCTGCATTGGCAGGAGGGGAGACCCCCCCCCCTCTGCCTTTGTCCAGATGAACCATCTCCCCTGGGCTTCGGAGCACCCCGGGGATGGGCGCGGGGGCCTGTGCATTAAGAGCAACCACACTAGGCGTAGCTGGGCCCAGTGCCAGCGTCACATCACCAGGCGAGAGACCCTGGCTGCTCTTTGGCTCAGTAACACAGTGGGGAGAGGGAGACATTGGGGAGGGGACGCCCAGCCCAGTTTGCAGAGCCCTGCGCAAAGTGACGCAGACAGGACCCCTCCCAGAGTCCCGCCAGGTCTTGCTGCCTCCTCATGCACACAGCCCGCTCTGTTGTCGACCCCCTAGCGGTCTTCCGCTTATCTTAGCGGCTAGCTCTTACCTAGCACTAGATAGCAAAGCACTTGAGAAAGTAGGGCTGTAGCATTTCCCCATTTTACAGATGGGGAAACTGAGGCGCAAAGAGGGGATGAGACCTGTCCAACATCACCCAGCAGGCTGAGAGCTGAGCTGGGAGTAGACCCCACATTGCCTGAGTCCCAGTCTAGTGCTCTGTCCATTAGGCTACCCTGCCCCCTGCAAGCTGTCCCTGGGAACCATCACTCAGTGGAGACCGGTGCAGGCATCTTCCTTTGTGGCTGTCCTGCTGAGCAGCACATTTTCAGAAGGAACTCGCTTACAGCTCAGGGCACAAAAATAAAACCAGCACCGTCATGTGCTCTGCCGGGGTGTTAGGCAGATTAGAGGGGAAATGTCACAAGGATTGTGTTCACCAGGGACCGGGAACTTCAGAGACGCAGAAGAGAAAGAAACGAAGGAGCAGTTGGCTCTTCGCTTCCCCTTGTCTCTTTTCAGTGCCGGCTCCCCCGGAGCCCTCCCTCTGGTGCTGTCCAGGAGCCAGAGTGGGTCTGGGCTGTAATCGTTTCTGGTAGGACGTGGCCCACTGGCTAGAGCACGGGACAAGGAGCCAGTGTAACCCACATACCTCCTGTCCCATGTAGTGGCACCGAGGCCACTTCGAGATCAATGAGCCTGCCACAGCCTCAGCTAAGAGCCACGTGGCTTTTAGATCATGCAATAGAGGCTCATGCACTAAGCTTCGGAGGTCCCAGGTTCAACCAATGACCAGAGTCTGTTGGTGTTACACCAGGACTCCTGGGTTCCCCTGGGAGATCAAGGAGCATGTGTGGTTCAGTGGCTACAGCAGGCGAGTGGGTGTCAGGACGCCTGCCTTCTGCTGCGTCATGTGGGGTTAGCCACCGCCCTTCCGTGCCTCAGTTTCCCCATCCGTACCAATGAAAAGAATAGTCACCTTGGTAAAGAGCCCTGCCCTGGCACACGATCGGTAAGCGCAGCTCATAAGTGTGAGAGCTCGCTGATGGAGGAAGGGCTTCAGCCACCACATTAGAAAGGCCTAATCGCCTCCTTTCGGGCCCTCACCACAGGTATGCAGGTCTGAGTGAGTATTTTCTACACAGAATAGCCAAAGGGCTCACGTTAGAAGTGTCAGAAGGAAGCATTGCTCGCCACGTTGTTTTAGCCGCGTCGGTCCCAGGGTATTAGAGAGACAAGGTGGGGGAGTAGGTTGCCAGGCAGCTGGTTTTTGACCGGAATGCCCAGTCGAAAAGGGACCCTGGCGGCTCTGGTTGGCATTGCCAACTGAGCTGTTAAAAGTCCAGTCAGCGGCACAGTGAGGGTTGGGGGGTAAGGCAGGTTTCCTGCCTGCCCTAGATCCTCGCAGCTCCCGGAAGCGGCCGCCAGGTCCTTGCAGATCATAGGCGCATGGGAAACCAGGGAGATTCCACACACCGCCCTCACGCCAGAGTGCCGGCTCCGCAGCTCCCATTGGCTGGGAACTGCGACCAATGCTGCTGAGGGGGCAGCACCTGCAGGCACTAGGGTGTGGAGCCTCTCTGGACGAACATGTGTCTAGGCGCTGCATGGATCTGGTGGCCACTTCCTGGGAGCCAACTGGGACCCAACACCTCACCCCCCCAACCCCCTGCCCTGTCTCCCCCACCCCCAGCACCCCAATCCTTTGCCCCAGCCTGAAGTCCCCTCCTGCACCCCAAACCCATCATCCCCAGCCCTACCCCAGAGCCCACACTCCCAGCCAGAGCCCTCACCTCCCTCCTGCACCCCAACCCCCTGCCCCAGCCAGGAGCCCGCTCATTCATCCCAAACCCCTCATCCCCGGCCCCACCCCAGAGCCTGCACCCCCCCCCCACTCCAACCTCCTACCTCAGCCCAGTGAAAGTGAGTGAGGGTGGGGGAGAGCGAACAATGGAAGGAGGGGGGATGGAGCGAGCGGGGGTGGGGCCTCGGAGAAGGGCGGGGCAGAGGTGTTTGGTTTTGTGCCATTAGCAAGTTGGCAAGGGGGGGGGGGGTGGGGAAGGTCATCTCTTTTACGGACCAACTTCTGGTGGTGAGAGAGACAAACTCCTGCTTACGAAGAGCTCTCCTCTTCAGGTCTGACAAGAAAGTTGAGGGTTTCGTTCGGCCAAAACTACTCGCCATATTCGACCCAAATTCACAACCAGTTTTGGTTCCCCGAAAGATGCGTTTTTTGGGACCAATTTCTTATTTGCCAACAAGATTTCGCTCAGCCCTAGGGACAGCACAATGCAAGTGGTACGGATCCCGGACAGACAGAACGACGTGAGGTAAACTTCTGGCCCAGTAATGCGGCTTCCAGTTTCCATACTGCTGCCCTCAGTCCCAGCTTGGGCTGGAGGACTCTGCTCGCCGGCTCTGTACTGTACAGCGCTGGCCCTAGCCCAAACCAGCTGGCGCAGGAGGGTGACTTTGCTCGTCCAACGTGCCACCAGAAACCGAAGCCGGGAGAAAACATCGAGAGGCATGTACTGTTGACCCCAACAGAGACGTGAAACTTCTCCACGCTGCATGCCCAGCGTTTAACATTCTAGCAGACACAGGATCAGTTCAACCCAGCGCCTCGTCCCGGGTCCGGGGATCTCCCATGAGGCCATGCTGGTTTTGAGATCCAGGCGGGTCAGAACAGAGTGCTGTGCATGTTGAAAAATTCATGGCCGATCCTCACTAAAGAAACGTCCGAGGCACCATTTCGGGTCACGCCCAAAGGCTTTAGTGAGCTATCGGGGTTTTAAATCCACCCTCCCAACGTGAATATTCGTTTGCACTCTTAGAGCTCTTACGGTCGTCCGGTTTCGACCGGAACGCCTGGCCAAAGAGAGACCCTGGCAGCTCCAGTTGGCACTGCCGCCCGGGCCGTTAAAAGTCCGGTCAGCGGCGCAGCCGGGGAGCGGGGCTAAGGCAGGCTCCCTACCTGCCCTGGCTCCACGCTGCTCCTGGAAGTGGCCACCAGGTCCCTGCGGCTCCTAGGCGCAGGGGTGGCCAGGGATGCATGTTGCCCCCTCTCCGCCGAGTACTGGCTCCATAGCTCCCATTGGCCAGGAACCGTGACCAATGGGTGCCTGCAGGTGCAAAGGTGACCCAGGCACCTAGAGCCGCAGGGACCTGGCAACACTTCCTTGGAGCCATGGTAAGTATCACTAGGACCCCACGACCCTCCCACACCCCAACCCCCTGCCCTAGTCTGGAGCCTCCTCCTGGCACCCCACACCCCTCATCCCTGGTTCCACCCCCAGCCCTCACCTTCTTCCCCTCTCCCCGCACCCCAGCGCATGATCTGCAGTGCCCTGAAATGGGCAGAAAGACACTTGCTGACTCCTGGAATCTGCAGCTGTCCATTATTACTGTAACTCCTGGGAGCTCTAGCTGGGGACTGGGACCCAAGTGTGTTAGGCGCTGTACAAAAGTGGATGCACAGAAGTAAGATGCATTTATTACACAGAGAAGGCAAAAAAAGTTGTACATTAGCATACGAATTCCATCCGATGAAGTGGGCTATAGCCCACGAAAGCTTACGGTGAAATCAACTGGTTAGTCTCTAAGGTGCTACAAAGTCTTCCTCGTCTTATTTACGGATACAGACTAACACGGCTGCTAATCTTAAACCTGTTATGATTCTAAGTAGCTCACCAGTGCTCTATTCATTTGCAACAACAAACCCAAGTGACACAAGATTACAGGCTTTGATCTGCCCCGAAAGGACTTGCACTTACCAATGCCCGTCAAGAAGACGCCAGCTTGGTCTATGGGAGGCCCTCCATTCTCACCGTAATAGTTCACCGTTACCTGGAAACACACAATGAGTGAAAGGGGTGGGCAGGACAGGGCCTGGCCATTTACACCCGGTAGCCGAGGGCGACACAGTGCCCGATCCATTGTGCCACTCTCCCAGTGCCGCTTTCTGCCCCAGCGCTAGCGCTCCAACCCCTGCCTGTGGCTTGGTTCTGTCCCTGCCGCGACTCCCGCCCCTGCTCCTCTCTGGCCAACTGTGCTCCCTTCTCATCGATCCGAACTGCTGCTGCAACCAATAGCCGCCACCAGGTCACTGCTCTCCGGAAGCTCACCCCTGGCTCCCTCTCCCTCTGTATCCGATCAAGTGGCTCATCCTCACCTTTGATCTCCCTCTTCCCAGGCCAGCCCTACCTCGCCCTTGGGATCCTCCTCCCCCTCAACTCGATGCTTCTCCCATGCCAACCCTGCGGCGGGGACGTCCTAACAACCCAGGCCTTCTTATCCTGCCAGCACATACGCCTCCACGGCTGCCCAATGTGAATCAGCCAACATAGTCCTCATGCACTTGCTTGGGTTCCATGCTTCTCTAGCTCACCTACAGCTGCAGTCATAGACTATCAGAGTTGGAAGGGACCTCAGGAGGTATCTAGTCCAACCCCCTGCTCAAAGCAGGACCAACCCCAGTGAAATCATCCAGCAGATTCCTTTACCTTGTTGTCATTGGCCTCGGTGCTGGCTTTGCTCATGCCGAGTTTCAGGATCGTCCCGTGGTCGAGAGGCCACTGCTTCCCTCCATTGGCGGGGGCCACCTGTGATTGGTCATCGGTAACGACTTCAACTTGAACCCCGGCCGTGTGCTTCACGCTGAAGGACACCGCCCCTGCGGGAGCCGCTCTGGAACAGAGAAAGGGAAGGGGGCCCGTCAGAGGGCTGTGGAGAGAAGAATCGGAGATGCCTTACTGTCTCCGACCCGGCAGTGCTGACCCCAAATCTTTGGCAAGAGGAAAAGGTGACTCAATGATCACTCATTCTCCTACGTGGCCACCTGATTTTCAGAGCTCCCGCAGCGCCCATCCACAGAGATGCCAGGTGCCCTCGGTTAAGCACTTCAGTCCGTACGAAGGCACCTACAGAAGCGGCACCTCAAGGGTCCTGAGCACTCCTGAGCTTGCATTGAAGCCAAGAGAGAAGCAACTGCTCAGCACCACCCAAGATCAGGCCACTTGGGCACCAAAGCCTGGAGTTCACTGCCCAGTTTTAGGCATCGGAGTTTGAAAATACTGACCAGCCCACGGGTCAGCATGGCGTGTCCCTTCACGTCTCTTGCTGCCCAAGCACGATGCCTTTCTTTGCCGTTAAAATGAACTCTCAACTCTTGCTCCCCCCGATAAGAAAAAAATCAGACTCTCCCTTGTGTGCAGGATGGAGCAGCCTACCCCCACGGCTGGAGCAAGGGGCTAGGAATAGGAGCCCTGCGCCTATTCCCCACTCTCCCACTGGCTAGGTGAGCTTGAAGAAGTCATTTAACCTCTGGGGGCCACATTTTTAAAAGGTACTTAAATCCCACTGATTTCAAAGAGTACTAGCACCTAACTACCTTTAAAACCTGGCCCTTTGTGCCTCAGTTTACCCATCTGCACAACGGAGGGAGTCCTATTTTCCCACCTTTACAAGAGCTCTCAGACCCCTGGCTAAAACTAGGGATTTCATAGATGGGAACTAGCTGTAAGAGCTCTTAGAAAACACCAGCCAACCTGATCCTGAACATCTAGGCCTTTTAATGCTATGCACATGAACTGGATCACGTCCGGTCTTCCAGCCAGCCCCCATTATAACAAGCCATGCGGCTCAAAGGCTGAAATCTTAGACGAATATCAGGCATCGTTTTGGAACGACTCACGGACATTTCATACATACTAGATAGGGCAAAGATTGCACGGCTAGCTGGAGACCCCCAAAGACCCTTAGGATGGGGGAAGACTAAAGAACGATCCAGACAGTCTCAATCGCACAATGAATCCTTTTCTAGACAGAAGTCCTTAACACTGGAATGGTAGCTAGTTGTAACTGATTGCCAGTTTTAATATTCTAAGACAGCTTACACCCCCCCAGCCAGCTGGGATGATTTAGTTGGGGATTGGTCCTGCTTTGAGCAGGGGGTTGGACTAGATGACTTCCAGTGGTCCCTTCCAACCCTAATATTCTATGATTTTATGATTGTGCGAGGGGCTGTACAAACATTTGACAGTCGCTGTCCTCAAGGATTTAGTCTAAACAGACAAAAGCAAGGGTGGGGAAAAGGCAGACGACACTCGAGCAGAGGGATCAGAGCGATCATTGACAAACATGTTTATTTCACATTTTTTCACCCCTTCAACAACTGACAAAAATCAACCAATCAGCCCCCTCAACCCCTAAAAACAACTCCCAAACCACAACAAAACTGACCTCTGGAGAACGTTCCCTCCAGTTATAGGACCCACTCAATCCCTTTTCAACATCTCTGATCACAATGAATGGATCACAAATCTACTCCAGAAACCAAAATGGGCATCTCCAGCCCCAGTTAAAATTGCCAAGTGACAGTAAAATATATATAAAAAATATAAATGGAGATATACTAATCTCCTAGAACTGGAAAGACCTTGAAGGTCATCGAGTCCAGTCCCCTGCCTACACTAGCAGGATCGAGTACTGTCCCCTGACAGATTTTCTTGCCCCAAATCCCTAAATGGCCCCCTCAAGGATTGAACTCACAACCCTGGGTTTAGCAGGCCAATGCTCAAACCACTGAGCTATCCCTCCCCCCCAGTAATGTCCAGGCAAGTGGTTTAAACCCAGTGGAATGAATCCCTGAGGAAACACACAACTTTCCCACTGCACCCACAATCTCACACAGATTGGGCGAGATTTTCAACTCGGAGGATTTAGCCATACGACTCCCACGGACTTCAACGGTCTTGCAAAGGGCTGAAGGCCCTCAACTTCCACTGGAGACAGAGTCTCTTCTAGACGATGATAAAACCGTTGGGATACGTTTAAGAGCATAAGAACGGTTATACTGGGTCGGACCAAAGGTCCATCTAGCTCAGTGTCCTGTCTTCCAACAGCGGCCAATGCCAGGTGCCCCAGAGTGAGTGAACCTAACAGGGAATCGTCAAGTGATCCATCCTCCGTGATCCAGTCCCAGCTTCTGGCAAACAGGGACACCATCCCTGCCCATCCTGGCTAATAACTGCATGGAGGTTAGGGTCATCAGTGGCTATCTCGTTCTTTTCTGACCCGTCTCTGTTCTGATCGACTGAATGCAACTCTTAGGGTAGGTCTCCACTGCAGAAAAAGGTGTGGTCTTGACTCAGGTGAAAACAGCAGTGAAGACTCAGTGTTGTACCCCAATGGGCACCTCGAGTTCAAGCCAGCAGGGCAGCCCATGTTAAAACCCAAGTTGCCATGTCTTCCCCGCGATTTTAACCTGGGTTAGGAACATTCCTTTCGGATCGGCGTGAATCCTCGTGATGATGCCTCAGAAATGGCCTCTCTGCGAACATTCCTCACCGTCTATTTAATGAGTTGCTGCTCCCGAGGGGGTCCCTGGGCTCGTTAGGAGAGGAGCGGCAAGTGAACGCTAACAGGGTGCAGATTAAACTGGAGCGACATCGCTGAAAAAATCCCAGAGGTGGCTCAGTGCATTCGATGTGCACAGAATTCGGTGGCGCCCCCGTGCCTAGCCTCACAGCCCCGTGCCCATGTGAATACAACAATACAGCTGGCACAAGCCCCAGCCCTGTGAAAAAGTGGGGGGAGGAGCTCAGAGGAGGAAATCTTTCCAGGAACCCATTTGCCGTAGCGCTTTTCCCGGCCAGAGCCCGCTGGCACCTGTCTGCAGTGTGAGCGAAAAGGATCCGGGCTGTCCTGAGCTTTTTTCCTCTTCCCCCGGGGCTCGTTGGCTTTGCAGCCACGTGTGGATGAAATTAAAGGAAGAGGGAACCAGCTGGAGGAAGAACCGAGGTTGAAGCAAGCTCATGGACCCACGCCGGCTTCCCCGCGTGTTTTCAGGGCCCACCCTGCACCCTCTGATAGCAATGGCCGTTCATGGGGTTAGGGGGTCACTTTCGGCTCTGAGCAAACCTGGGGGGGTCATGTGTCAAACAGCTGGCTCGTAACCTCACAGCGCTGCTCCGCTCCCCATCACCTCCCGCGACCAGGCCTGGGTAGGCAGTGGGGAACCGGTGAGCCACCCCACCTGAGCCGCAAAACGCTGTGTGTGTCAATATCACGGGTGGGTTTGTAGGAGCAGACACACGTCAGCCCAGCTTATGCCGGTGAATTCTGACACGTGGGAGCTCTTCACATGCCCAGCATAGCTGCCTCATCCTCGCTACTGCTAAAATAACCCAAGGGCATCATCGAAGAGCCGGGCAAGACCAGCCGAGACAGCTTCAATAACGCAGCATATTCGCGTTGGGTGAGGGGGGCACCATCTTCTCTCAGGGGGAGATGTTTCAGAACCGCAGAGGGTTTGCGGGATGAGGTGCTACAATAAATGGCAAAAGAGCCTCCCCTGCTCTATAAATCGCTCCGTGTTTAGTTCTCCTGCACGTTTGACTTAAGACCAGGCGTCCAGCCGGCCTAAGCACTACGGGTACGTGAGAACGACACTGTCAACCCGGGTCTGTGGGACCTGGGCATGCGGACTCATTTCTAAGCCTGCACACGAGCCTGCATGCTGCATTATAGACTTGGGCTTCCAAGGCCTCGACCCGGGTCTCCCAGACGTGACAATGGGTCCACACTGCACTGTGCAGACCTTCCAGGGCTACAGCTCGAGTGGTGTCCACACTGCAACATGACAGGACTTGCACCCCAGTCACCGTGGGACTTTGGCTCTGACCCCACTCTCCTTGCAGGGTCTGCACACCCGGGTCCTCAACTTTTTACAGCAAACCCCCTTTCTAGGTCTCAGTCACCCAGACCACCAGGGGTGGAATTTCTCTGGAGCTGTTCACAATCCCGGGGCAATCCTCGCTCTCCTCCCGGTTTTAGCTCCTTGAGGAGCTGCAGGACACTCCCCCCCCTCCCCCCGCGGAGTAGACCATCGTCACACATAAACGGTTCATTAAATTCACTCGATGGGCCCCAAAGATGGGGTAGCAGCTTCCAGGTGGAACCCCTGGCAGGTTTTAGTACGTCACATCCTCTCCCGGGGCCCGTCTCTCGTCCCAGAGCCACGTCAGTTCTCGGAGTGAGCGTGTGAAGGTCCGTCTACACCACAAAGAAAAACCCGCGACACCGAGTCTCAGGGTCAATGGACGGAGGCTCGTGGGACTCGGCCGGTGGAGCTGAAAATAGCAGTTGGAGACGTTCTCGCTCAGGCTGAGCCCGGGCTCTGAAGCCCAGCCAGGGGGGAGAATCATAGAGTGTGTCTAGACTACACGGTAGTTCAAACCAGCGGCGGCCCGGCGCCAGCTTACTCAGGCGGACAGGACTGTTTAGTTGCAGTGTAGACGTCTGGACTCCGGCTGCAGCTGAGCTCTGCGACCCTCCCCCATTACAGGGTCCTAGAGCCCCTGGAAGTCTACACCGCAGTAAAACAGCCCCAGAGCCTGAGTCTGCAGGCTTGGTTCCAGCCGCGGGTTTTTAACGGCAGCATAGACTTACCTGGAGACCGGCGCTAGGTCAGGGTTGTTGCTTTAGTTCTAGTTCCTTTGTCTGTTGGCCAGCTCAAACTAGTCTACACTATTTCCCCAGGGGCCAACACTTCAAGAAGACTGGCCCTGCCTTAGAGAGATGAGGTGCATGAAGCAATATCTGGTATTGGTCCAAAAGAAATAAGCTTTGAGTGTACCCAGATCTGGGAAACTGAGGCCACATCTATACTACCAGTTATGTCAGCAAAACTTGTCGGTGGGGAGTGCGAATATTCCACACACACACACACACACACACACACACACACACACACACACACACACACACACACACACACACACACACACACACACACACACACACACACACACCACTGACATAAATTACGCCGGGAGAAGTGGTGGTCAATATGCACAGGTGTGGCGGGGGTGTTTCTGCAAACTACCTGCCCGGCTCAGTGGGACCTGGAATCTGTCCGAATGAGATGGGTCAGAGCTACAAAAGAACATGCAACTCTGAACGTCCGCTCCTAAATACACAAGGTGGGGTGGGGGTAGATCGGCCCCTTGGAGAAACAAGGATCCAAATTTTGCAGCTGGCCAAGATCTTGGTTCGGACTCCCAGGTGTTAGGAGTGAAGGCGCTGGGTTTTGATCAAGCCCAGTACAAAGACAGAGGGCAGCTAGGACATCTGGAGAGGGGTTTTGAATTCCTACATCAGGTGTCTGGGGGGTGCATATTTGAATCAGGGCTTTTGGTTTCATCTCTAACTAGACCAAGTCTTGTTGGCGGACTGCACTGCAGCTCCCCATCCCCTTGGCAAGCGAATGAACCAGACTTTGTGATGTTCTGTTCAGAGAGCCAAGCAAGCGGGACGTGCCCATGAGATGTTGCTCTACCGCACCTGGGGAGAGCATGAAGCCCGACCTCAGCTGTACCGGGTCACGTTGTAACCCCTCGCCTGCCGCGGGTCACTGAAATAATCCTACAATCAGCCTAGGGTGGTGCAACAAGTAACCAGAAACTCAGTTACCCAAGCAACTAATCCTGCAGCTCATGCCTCGTAACTGGAGCCTCTCCGCTTTCAGACGCATTCGGCTCTGTGCATTGCAGCAGAGCGAAGGGCGCTGCTAGCTTGGCTCCCCAGTGACGCGGACCTGCCCCTCCTCCACCCCCTTGTGAGGCCTTACAACAGAGCAGACAACACAAGGAAAGAGGCAGCACCATCAACCCCAAGCCAATGTCCTCTAGGAGGCCTGGGTGACAGGCAAGAGCTGGGGCTAGGCATCTTGACAGTTTCTTTTGAGTCATGATGCCCTCTGAGGAGCAGTTTCCAGTTTGTCCAGGAAAGGGGCAGGGGATTGGTTCATGCAGTTGTCCGTCAATGCTCAGCACCTCTTTCTGATCTTCTCAGCAAGATCTGCGGTTGGAAAGGTCTCCGCTTGGGGCCGTCCCTTTGAGGACCCCTTTTCCATTGACAACGTACTGGGGAAAGTCAGTCGGTCTCTCTTATAGAGACCAACCGGGTGAGGTGCAGATTTCAGGAACCTCTGGCAGAGTCGGAGGCCAGCTGAGCTCAGCACAACAGGAAGGGCAGGCACCCAGAAAGGGGGAACAGCAGAGGGAAGGGTTCGTTAGCAGCTCAGACCTGGGATTTTCCCCAATTCCAGCCATCAGGATAGGAATACTAGTGCTCTCTCTTGTGCAAAGCAGGCCAAGTCACTATAAGCACCAGTTTCTAGCCACCTGTGCAAAGAGAAGTTTTCCATTTCTGCACCTGGAGTTGATCCGAGTGTCCCGTCACCAAAGACTAGAATCAAGGCAAGTAAGGACATGAAACCGGCTGGAAAACACTCCAAGGAAAAATAGCCTTTTAAGCAACTTCAGTACCTTCTTCCCAATCCCCTCATTGCTTCCAACACCTGGTCCTTGTAGCAAGGAATCCAAGTCGTCATAAAAATTACACAAATTGAATCTATTTTCCCATGTTAAGTATCCCCCTAGTCTTAGCCCACGAAAGCTCATGATCCCTAAGATCTGTTAGTCTATAAGTTGCTACAAGACTCTTTATCCCCCTACTGTTACTCACACCTTGTTGCCAACTGCTTGAAATGGGCTGTCCTGATTATCACTACAAAAGTTCTCTTCGCCTGCTGATAATAGCTCATCTTAATTCAAAAACACCCCCCCCGCCCCCCCAAAAACCCAACTCCCATCCCCAAACAACCTAATATTATAACAACAGGGTTGTGACTAGTGACCAAACATCATAAACAGCTAGCATCGGGGAGTGACCCTTTATGCCCTTGAAATTCACATGCAAATGCAGGCCTGTGCACGGAGAACCGGCTCACTGGGAGTTAGCAATTACAGACGCCCTGGGGCAGTGCTTTCTGGAGCCGTGAATGTTTGGAGAGGCAATTCCAGCTGCTAGCTACTGGCTTATAAATACTAGGGCAGCAGGGGCACCAATTCCTCAACAGAGAAGTTTTCATGATCTGAATAGAGTCGCCCCGGAGGCCAGAGTCCCTCTGAAATGCTCACCGGGAAAGCCCTCTCCCTGGCTCTCCAAGGGACAGGTGGAGAGTGGGGACGCCCATGTCATGGCCTCCAGGAAGGTTGTGTATGGAAATTCCAGGGAAATGGGCTACCGGGCCTTCAGCAAGCTCACAGAAGCAGGATGCCTTACAGCAGGGGTCTCCAAACTACGGCCTGCGGGCCAGATGCGGCCCGCGAGGCCCTCTCATCCGGCCCGTGGAGATCGGTCGGGAACCAGCCACGGGGCCGGGACGCGCCACGTGCTCCGCGGCCGCCGCCGGCCGGGACGTGCCGCGTGCTCCGCGGCCGCCGCCGGCCGCGGGCCGGGACGCGCCGCGTGCTCCGCTGCTGCCGCCGGCCAGGACGCGCCGCGTGGTCCGCTGCCGCCGCCGGCCAGGGACGGCTCAGAGCTGGGGCCGGGACGCGCCACACCGCCAGAAACAAGGAGCCACCCACTGCCAGGCGGCGAAACGGTCTGTGGGGAGAGACCGGGTTGAGCGGGTCAGTTGGGGGGGGGGGGAAGAGACCGGGTTGAGCGGGTCAGTTGGGGGGAGGGGGGTTGGAGGAAAGGAGGTTTTGGGGGGAGAGACCTGGCTGGGTGGGTCAGTTGGGGGTTGGAGGAAAGGAGGTTTTGGGGGGAGAGACCTGGCTGGGTGGGTCAGTTGGGGGGGGTTGGAGGAAAGGAGGTTTGGGGGGGGAGAGACCTGGCTGGGTGGGTCAGTTGGGGGTTGGAGGAAAGGAGGTTTTGGGGGGAGAGACCTGGCTGGGTGGGTCAGTTGGGGGGGGGGGGTGTTGGAGGAAAGGAGGTTTGGGGGGGAGAGACCTGGCTGGGTGGGTCAGTTGGGGGTTGGAGGAAAGGAGGTTTGGGGGGAGAGACCTGGCTGGGTGGGTCAGTTGGGGAGGTGGGGGTTGGAGGAAAGGAGGTTTGGGGGGGAGAGACCTGGCTGGGTGGGTCAGTTGGGGAGGTGGGGGTTGAGGAAAGGAGGTTTGGGCCTCCTATCGTCACTTGTCTGACATGTAGATCGTCCGCTCTTCCAGGCAAAGACCATCTTTCTGTTCTGTGTTTGTACCGCACCTAGCATCATGGGGCCCTGGTCTATGGCAAGGTAAATAAATAATATTTACAGTCAGAGATTTTAGGGGAAAATTCCCCTCCCAGGAGCTGTGGTGTCAACAAAGCTTTTGTTTTTTCTCTTTTTAAGCCACAACATCAATTAGATGCCAGGGTTGTGAAATGGACAAATACACCGCAACCCGGTCAGTTTCACCTGAGGGCTGTTACCATGTGGAGGGGCAGACAGAGATGCAAAAGAGAAGAGAGAAATGGTAAGGAGGAGAGTATCGTTTTTAGACAGCTGCTTGCGTTCATTGTTTTCTTTGGGCTGCCTATCCCGGCCAAATCCTAAAATTCATAATGCACATTCGACCGTGTGTTTGTAATAACCCCAACAGACAAAAGTTCTACAGAAACTCCCTCCTCTGACAAAGAGACAGATTATTTTCTCCCTGCTGACTCAGGGCATCCAATGGAGGAGAAATAGAGCGGCAGTGATTCCATCGTGCCTCGTCGTGCCAAAGTCTCTCTTTGCAGCATTGCCAAGAGCAGGGGTGCAAGGGAGCGGCTAGCCTTCCGCTTCACAGACGGCAGGAGGCGTGAAGACCCTCTGGCTGGATTCTGCCATTGATTTCCAAGGAGCAGCCGTGAACTTAGAGCGGGCTGGGGCGGTTGTACACGAGAGCAAAGTTCCGCTCCCTGGCTCTCACGGGAGCACCTGCGTGAAAAGGGTTTGGAAAACGTAGGGCCCAGCCTTCTGGAGCGGATAAGAAAACCTCCCCTGACTTCATTCAGACCAGAATCGGATCAGCTGTGCCAACATTCTACTTGCCCTATGGGTGCTCGACCCCTGCTCCGCCCCAGAGTCCGTCCCCACTCCACCCTTTCCCCCAAGGTCCCACCCGCATTCCGCCCCCTCTACCGAGCATGCCCCACCCCAGCCCTTGCTCCTCCCTCCCCGCAGCGCCTCCTGCACGCTGCTAAACACTTGATCCAAGGCAGGCAGGAGGTCCTGGGAGGAAGGGGTGCCGCCGGCGGGTGGGTGGGCTGGGAGAGGGGGTGATCAGCAGGTTGGGGGTGCCGAGCACCCTCTATTTTTTTCCCCCGGGGTGCTCCAGCCCCAGAGCACCCACAGAGTCCACGCCTTTGATATGGACAGTAAAATACTGTTCTTTCTTGCCTTTTGTTTTTTTTAAATTCTTAGCAGCGTAGTGATGAACTGAATTCAAACCAACCTGTAACACCCTCTACGTATCTAGGATCCCAAGCCCATTCTTTAGCGTCTTTTAAAAAGCCTCCGACCCTAGTACACACACAGCTTCCGACGACATCACTTGATGGGGTAGTGTGGTCTAGTGGACAGGGACTTAGGAGCCTGGGCTCATAGCCCAGCTCAGCCTTCGACTTCTGGTGTGAGGCAGGGCAAGTCAAGGAGTCTCACCTGATAGTTTTCCCTACCTTCTGGGCATTGCAAAGGGGGGGAAAATCCATTAAGCATTAGGATGCACTCTGGTACTATGGGGATGGGTTGGGAGAATCTGAGAAACGAGGGCTGGAAGGGACCTTGGGAAGCCAGCCATGCTGGGGCAGGATCACAAAGGCTGAGATGAACCCTGACAGGCCGGATTAGGACATTCTGAAGCCCTAAACTAGATCACATGTAAGAGGCCCCCTCCCATTACAAAAATATTAATTATTTTTACAGAAAGGACATTGAATATATAAACACAAAAGCTTCATATTTACATATATACACACAAAGGTAAAGTTGCAAAAACAGAATAATCATCTAACTAAAACACATCTTGCAAGATGCCTGTTTGAATGATGAACTAGTTTCAAAGTAACATATTTTTGTCTAAGATTTCTTAATTAGTAGACAAGAAAACTTTCTCTCTACGGGAACATAAAAGCAGCTACAGTTACACAGACCAGCTTAATTAATGGAAGCAACCTGCAGTATGTCAGCACATCTCATTCATTTTAACACTGAAATTGAAAACATTTTATTTTGTGAATTTTGAAGAGCAACGTCACTGATGATGTCCTTGAATGATAAGCTACAGGGTTTGTCATTTTTGACACACAGAACGCTTAGGGCAGATAGATCTCTGCCTAGAAAATGCTGCAAGAAAAGCTCTCTTCCCATTCGCTTCTCTATCCTCTGTCTCCCACAGGACCACCAATTAATCTTGAGTAAACACCTTGGACCCAAGAGTGGCAACAAGCTATAAGTGCGAAAGAAAAAAAAATTTACCAGGAAAAAACAACAACCTGGTAATTTCTAGGCTTGCATTGAGAAAGTGAGAAAAACTAGCCTATATTCAAGCAAATATAATGAATATTATAGGCTTTAATAGCCTATAAATCATATACGCACATACTTTGAAATAACTTGCTCACCAAGTACTTAGAATATTTTGATATACATCTTCCTTCACTTCTCTCAAAACCCTCTATTTATCCTTTTCTCGGCGCTCTCTGATATTTACCGTGAAGGTTCCCAAAACTGACGGAGGGAAGCCAACACAAATTTATCCTCAAGATCCACTTGCCCCAAGTCCATAAGACGATCACCTGCAAACTCAGTCACGTGACACATGGATAGCGCATGGAGCAGAAAGTGGCGTACGCGCTAAAAACACATAATCGTCCATTTATACAGATCGGAAGAGGAACGAACACCCGAACACGTAAGAAAATGAAGGAAAACAGGAGTGAAGGCGCGATAGGACTGAGCGCGCTGGACTGGAAACAAAAGATGGCGGCCCTCAGGCCATTACCCGCCAAGGGGGGGCGCTATACATGACGTCACTCCTCGGACCAGTCCCATACGAGTATGAGCTTGGCAAGAGGGCTTCATGACACTGCCGTCTCCGACCTCCCACTGTTCCCGGTTTTATCGGCAGTGAGATTATTTATGTATTGAATTAAGTTCTGAAGGCAGTGTCAGAATTTTACCAGTAGCAGCTGGCCAACAAAGCGCTGCCTTAGGAGACTGACAGCAGACTTACTCATAGAAATACTTCACACGTGCAATTATCGTTTCTCTCTCAGCCCTGGCCTCCCGCCCGTCAATAATGAACAATTAATGATGGGTGAGGGTATTTGGGTAGCCAGATGTGCAGCTCTTTGCCATATTTGAATGAAAATGTCTATATTTAGAGAGAATCTCCCCCCCCCCCATATCTCCTTTATTTATCAACCGATTTTGATAACATTTGAAATGGAGTCGGATTTTTCTTTTTTCAAGGCCCCAAACTGTAATTTAGTTAATTTATGCCTTAATCCATCCTTGCCTGGCAGAGGTTTGTCCAACCTGTTCTTGAAAACCTCCAATGACGGCTATTCCACAACCTCTCTAGGTAACCTGTTCCAGAGCTTAAGTTACAAAGCTTTTCCTAATACCGAACTTCAATCTCTTGATGCAGATAAGGTCCATTAACTACTTGGCCTACCTTCGCCGGACATGGAGAACGACTGCTCACCATCCTCTTTCGAACAGGCCTGTTCTCAGCCTTCTTTTCTTAAAGCTACACATGCCCAGTTTTTCCACCTTTCCTCAATAATCAAGTTTTCTAAACCTTTTATCCTTCTTGTTGCTCTCCTCTGGACTCTCAGATTTGTCCACAGCCTTCCTAGAGGGTAGTGCCCAGTATCGGACACAGTTCTCCAGCTGAGGTCTCACCAGTGCTGAGCAGAATGGAAAAAGTACCTCCTGTGTCTTAACTCCTGTTAATACATCCCAGAATATTCACCTTTCTGCAACTGCAGCGCATTACAGGCTGATATTCCATGTATGATCCACTAGAACCCCCAGGACCTTTTCAGTAGGATTACCGCCTAGGCAGTTATTCCCCGTTTTGTAGCTGTGCCTTTGATTTTTAAATTCCCAGTACAGTACTTTGCACTGATCTTTCTTGAATTTCACCTTGTTGATTTCAGACCAATTCTACATTTATCAAGGTCTATTTGGATCCTGTCCCCCAAAGTGCTAGTAGCCCCTCCCAGTTCAGGGTCATCCATACAATTAGACCCTCTACTAGCCAAGTCATTAATGAAAATATTGACCAATAGTAGATCCAGGCAAGACCGCATTAGATATATTCTCCCAGTTTGGTAGCAAACCATTGACAACTGAGTACAGTTTTCAACCAGCTGTCCACCCACTTTATAGTAGTTTCATCTAGACTGCATTTCCCTCGTTTGCTTATGAGAAGGTCACATGGGACTGAGAGAAACAAGGCGGGGGAGGTAACATCTTTCATTGGACCAACTCCTGTTGGAGAGAGTGATCCTGGAACCAACATGGCTACAATACTGCACGTAGGACTGAGTCAAAAGCCTGATTAAAATGGAGATATATCAGGTCTACTGCTTCCTCCCAGTCCACTAGGCCAGTATCCCGATCAGAAAAGGGAAAAGTCTGGCATCATTTATTCTTGGCAAATCCATGTTGGCTATTATCATCACCCTATTATCCTCTAGATGCTTACAACATGATGTAGAGCGTTACTGTAGGACCACGTTTCCCTGATCATTGTAGGACGCACTGGGTCCAATTCTGATGGAGAACATCACATTTCCACTGTCCATACGAAGGGGCTGCAAATCTAACTCATTCACAGACGGTGCCCTGCTTTGCTTCCTGCTCATATGTCTCTCTCAAGTCTTTAAAGCTCTGCTTTCCCGGGGTTCACACCGGCCCAGTTTTTAAAGCCCAAGGGATTATTTGCCAGCACCATGGCAAAGGTCCAGGAAAAGTGCTGTTTGAAAGAGGAACGGGGCACCATCAGAGTTTACAATGACAACAGCGGTTTATATCGGATTAAGAGAGCTCATAGCTGATGGCTGGCTGTGAAAAATATAGACCATCTCTCTCATGGACTAGAAAGGGGCAGCTAAATGTTTATTCCCTTCCCAGATTACCACCTGCTGACGAGGAGTTTTGCAGCATAGCTCTACCAGCTGCAGGACATTGTCCTAGAAATAATACGTAACTCGTAAATAAAGTCATCAGAGTTCCATAAGGACCACAGACGTTATAAGGATGACGCACCGGGCAGACCGCCAAGTCTATCCACCTGTAAAGGCAGGGCACAATCCTCAGACAGAGCATGCATCACATGGAAACAGCCATACCGGGGCTGACCAATGGTCCAGCCAGCCCCGTGTCCTGTCTTTCAACAATGGCCAATACCAGAAGCTTCAGAGGCAAATGAACAGAACCCGGACACGCCCAATCTGAATTTTGTGGCTTTGCCTCAGTGCCGAAGAGCTGAACCAAAGTCCCGTATCCAACCACCCCCAACCACTTGTGTGTGTGTGTGTGTGTGTGTGTGTGTGTGTGTGTGTGTGTGTGTGTGTGTGTGTGTGTGTGTGTGATGGCTGGATCTGAATTTTACAGCCATCATGACAAGTCTGAGGCTGTCTGAGTGCAGACCTTTAAGATAGACCTTTAAAATGTCTACAAGTCTTTTTAGCCTCCTGCTGCTGTGGTGTGGTGTATTGCCCACACCCAGGGAAATTAACATGCTGGGGAGTCTCCCCGCAGCGTACCCATTGGCAAATGAGGATTAATACTGGTCTCAGGGAGACAGTGTGACGTAGTGAACAGAACACTGGCCTGGGAATCAGGAGACTTGGGTTCCCTACCCAGGTCTGTGGTTAGCTTTCTGTGTGCCCTTGGGCAAGTCACTGCCCCTCCCCGTGCCTCAGTTTCCTCCTCTGTGAAATAGGGATAAAGATACTGAACTCCTTTGTCAAGTGGGTTGAAATCCACTGATGCAGAGCCCTAGATTAGAGCTAGGAGCTGCCGTGAGAGGGGTATTCGTGAATACTTGAAGGGCTTCGAGATCCACTGGTGGGACCTGTCCCTCGGTTAAGGAAATGCCCATCAGGGCAAGCCACTACTGTGATGCAACTCTGGCCTAGAGACACGCTGCGCTGGCACAAGGAGGGTTTATGTCAGTGCTGTTTCCTTTGGTGAGTGGACCATGCAGCCCCGCTGCCGTATGCCCTTGCACATGTTTACGGTAAAGACTTTGCCCTGGGGTAAGTGCATCCATCTGTTTGCACAGGTGCAAATTTCCTTAATGTTGCCAAGGTCAAAGTCTTGTGTTTCCTCCAGCCACATTCAACCTAAGGATCAGCTGGTGCCAATGTCCTGGAAAAGGGAAGCGGAGATTGTGTTCCCCGCAAACAGCTCCGTTTAGCAGTGGGGGATGGGCACAACCAGGCAGGGACACCCATGGGAACAGAGCACTCCATAGAGAGGTGTGTACATGTGTGTGTGTGTGATGCTAGACAGCGTCTCCAGCAGCTGATCCTTGGCTGCCTCGCTACTTACATGATACAAGAAAGAGCCCCCCCCCTCCCCCCAATCCACCACCCTGTTGACATGGACCTCGCCCCCCAAGGCATCTCCGATGGCCACTCCGGTACAAGTGAAGAACTTTGTACGCCACTGAAAGTCCCAGGGACGTGACAAGGTTGGGTCGGGCCTGCTCCGGAGCTGGCAAACCTCCTGCCCCAGCCCATGGAGCAATCAAATCAGAAGTGCAGGAATCCAGAGCTCATTTGATTCCCACACCAACTGCTCCCGGGACCGTGACTGATTGACACCCCCCCCCCCCGGTGTCACATGCTGGATTTCGATCCCCCAGGCACCCTTTCAGTAGCAGCCGAGTGACCACACTCATGAGATAGAAGCTTGCTAGGGGCGGGGAGCTGGGTGCCAAGGGGCGGGATGGGGAAACCCGGCACGGGGCAGGTGAGCTGCAGAACGGAGGGTGGGGCATTACAGACCGGGCCCCTACAAAGGAAAAATAATGGCTGGCTGCGGGGCCTGGGGGAGCAGTGAGCCTGGCTGAGTTGGGGGAGCGGGAGGGTGTCTGGGTGCAGAGGGAGCAGGGGGTGGGTGCAGTGGGGAGACGGTGCCCAGGGAAGGCTGCAGGGGCAGTGGGTGCAATAAGGGAAGGATTCTTCAGTGCAAGGGGTGCAGTAAGGGGGGATAGGTGCAGCAGAAGATGGGTGCCCAGTGACACAAAGCACAGTGGGGGCTGCAGCAGGGAAAGGGGGCCCGGGGGCACAGTGGGGGGGGAGTGCAGGGAGAGGAAGGGGCCCAGGGAACAATGGGGGGGGGGGTGCAGCAGGGAAGGTGTCCCAGGGGGGTGGGTGTAGCAGGGGAAGGGGTTCCAGAGGGGGGTGCACAGGAGGGGAAGGGGTCCTGGGGTCCCAGCACAGGGTGTGGGCAGGGGAAGGGGTCCCATGGTCCTAGAGG
The DNA here is from genome assembly GCA_032164245.1 of Sternotherus odoratus. Lineage (NCBI taxonomy): Eukaryota > Metazoa > Chordata > Testudines > Kinosternidae > Sternotherus > Sternotherus odoratus. Next base: position 13,146,323 of record JAVMKO010000018.1, on the reverse strand, counting down.
GGGGTGCAGCAGCATAAGGGGTCCTGGGGTGTGTGGTGTGCGGCAGGGGGTTGGCAGAGGAAGGGGTCACAGGACTGCGGCAGGGGAAGGGGTCTTGGGAAGGGGTCACAGGAGTGCGGCAGGGGAAGGGGTCTTGGGGAGGGGTGCGGCGGGGGAAGGGGTTCCAGGGGGTTGGCAAGGGAAGGAGTCGCGGGGTCCCAGGGAAGGGTACGGCAGGGGAAGGGGTCCCGAGGGGTGGGCAGATGATGGGATCCCAGGGCCCCAGAGAATTGCAGCAGGGGAAGGGGTCCCGGGTCCCAGAGGGGGGCGGCGGCAGAGGAAGGGATCCCAGGGCCCCAGAGAATTGCAGCAGGGGAAGGGATCCCGGGTCCCGGGGGGGGTGTGCGGCAGAGGAAGGGATCCCGGGTTCCGGGGGGGGGGTGCGGCAGGGGAAGGGGTCCGGGACGCCGCCCGGCGGTGGCAGGGGGTCCACACTCACCCGCACACGTCGGCGGAGATCTGGGTGCCCAGCACACACACCGCCTCCATGCGGCTCCCATAGTGCAGCCGGAGCGTCCGGTCCCGCAGCATCTCCCCGCCGGCCTGGCCTGTCCTGCGCCGAGCACCGCTAGCGCCTCCCGCCCCCCTTGCCGCCAGGTGAGTCCGAGCCGGCGGCGAGCCCCGGGCTTATCCCCCGGCCCCAGACCCGCCCCCTCCGCCCCTAGCGGGCCCGCAGGGAGCCAATCAGCGGCAGCGACCTGCCCCCCAGGGCGGGGCCGGGGGGGGGGGTGGAACCTCGCCTTTATTTTTAGAAAGGGGGAAGTTTTGGCCAATTTTCCCCTGGTGCAGCCCCCGCCCCCACTCCCCCATAGCCCGGGGGGCAGCCCCTCTCCCCCTTCCCCTCCCCCATAGCCCGGGGGGGGGGCTGCATCCACCCCCAGGGGACATGAGCAGGAGTCCGGGCAGAGTCCGGGCAGAGGCAGACCCCACAGCTCCAAGGGCCAGACACGGGGCTCCCCCCGCTGTCCCGGGACGAGCCGTAAACCGATCCCCCTGCAATCCGCCCTCGCCCGGTCCAGCCCGCCCAGGGAGAAACCCGGGGCCGCTCCGGCTCTTTAATCCAGTCCCAGATCTTCCCTTGCTGCACAAGTATCCCCCAGGACACTGGCCCAGTGCCTGGCGGCCGTGCAAGCCACCCTGCAAGAGGGGGCAATGGGAGCGGTCTGGCCAGCATCGGAGAGTCCCTAGCCGGTGGCAGGTTAGGGGGCTTTCAACTCAGCCACCATCTCTTCCCTTCCTCCTCCAGCGTGGGGCTGGTCTTACTAAGCACAGGCTGATGAGCTGAGCAAGTCTGGCTCTCAAAACGGTCACATTTTTTACACTAGAGTTAAAGGGACAGTGTCATCGCTAAAAAGTGCGTTTAGGGGCAAAAGCAGCAAGATGAATCTCTCTGCTGGGTAGGGCAGGATTGAATCATTCAACATGCACTGTGTTTATAGATGTACAGTAGACTCTCGATTATCCAGGATCATAAGAAAAAAATTAATCCTGGTTAATAAAATCCCGGATAATCACCATCCATAGGAATTATGGGGAGGGGCGGTTGGTTCACTGGCTGCCCTGTGCCCTGGTGGGGTGTTTTTTTGTGTGTTCTTGGGGTGGCAACAAAGCCAGATCCAGCTCTGCAAGTTACACGTAGTTTTTTTGACATCCTGGTTAATCCACATCCTGGTTAACCCAATCCCGGATAATCGAGAGTCTACTGTATATGGATGTATTGTTACTAGTGTCATTAGTACTAGTTTATTAATGCTCAAGTTGAATATATCTTTTTGAAACAGACTTTAAAAAGACCATTTCTTCCCTGGGTTATAAGATAACCAGCTTTAAATGATTAAACCTGAAAGAATTTTAGAAACATCCAAAGATCCCAGTCAGAACGGAGACCCTTTTTGGTCCTAGATGTTGAGTAAACACGTAGCAAAGCACAGTCCCTGTCCTGAAGAGTTCACAGTCTGGGTCCCTGGGTCATGTTTTAGTCAATTTCGTTTCCGGATACCCATGCCCAATGATCTAATGCAATGGCTCTCCATCTTTTCAGACTACCATACCCCATTCAAGAGTCTGATTTGTCTTGTGTATCCCACCCAGTTTCACCTCACTTAAAAATGACTTGCTGACAAAATCAGTCATAAACATATAAAAAAGTATCACAGCACATTATTACTGACAAATGGCCACAACAGAGGCTCAACTTGAATGTATACCCCACTTTAAAAAACATAGTAAAAGAAGCAAAAAAGTGCCACCATCGCTAAACAACAAAGCAGAAGCAGTGAAAGACAAAAAGGCATCCTTTAAAAAGTGGAAGTTAAATCCTAGTGAGGAAAATAGAAAGGAGCATAAACACTGGCAAATAAGTGTAAAAAATATAATTAGGAAGGCCAAAAAAGAATTTGAAGAACAACTAGCCAAAGACCTGGAAAGCAATAGCAAAAAAATTTTTTGTAAGTGCATCAGAAGCAGGAAGTCTGCTAGACAACCAATGGGGCCACTGGACAATCACGGTGCTAAAGGAGCACTCAAAGATGATAACACCATTGCAGAGAAACTACATGAATTCTTTGCATGAGTCTTTGTGGCTGAGGATGTGAGGGAGATTCCCAAACTTGAGCCTCCTTTTTAGGAGACAAATCTGAGGAACCGTCCCAGGTTGAGGTGTGACTAGAGGAGGTTTTGGAACAGCAATAAGTCACCAGGACCAGATGGTATTCACTCAAGAATCCTGAAGGAACTCAAATGTGAAATTGCAGAACTACTAAGTGTCATCTGTACCCTATCATTTAAATCAGCTTCTGTATCAAATGACTGGAGGATAGCTAATGTGACGCCAATTTTTAAAAAGGGCTGCAGAGGTGATCCTGGCAATGTCAGGCTGGTATGCCTGACTTCAGTACCGGGCAAACTGGTTGAAACTATAGTAAAGAACAAAATTGTTAGACACATAGATTAACATAATTTGTTGGGGAAAAGTCAACTTGGCTTTTGTAAAGAGAAATCATGCCACACCAATCTACTAGAATTCTTTGAGGGGGTCAACAAGCATGTAGACAAGGGGGATCCAGTGGATATAGTGTACTTATCACTATAGTGAGTTTCAGAAAGCCTTTGGCAAGGTCCCTCCCCAAAGGCTCTTAAGCAAAGTAAGCAGTCATAGAATAAGAGGGAAGTTTCTCTCGTGGATAGGTAACTGGTTAAAAGATAGGATACAAAAGGTAGGAATAAATGGTCGGTTTTCAGACTGGAAAGAAGTAAATAGTGGTGTCCCCCAGGAGTCTGTACTAGGACCAGTCCTAGTCAACATATTCATAAATGAACTGCAAAAAGGGGTAAACATTGTGGTGGAAAAATTTGAAGATGATACAAAACTACTCAAGAGAGTTAAGTTCCGGGCAGACTGCGAAGAGCTACAAAAGGATCTCACAAAACTGGGTGACTGGGCAGATGAAATTCACTGTTGATAAATGCAAACACTGGAAAACATCATCCCGACTATACATACAAAATGATGGGGTCTAAATTAGCTGTTACCACTCAAGAAAGAGATCTTGGAGTCATTGTAAATAGTCCTCTGAAAATGTCCACTCAACATGCTGCGGCAGTCAAAAAAGCTAGCAGGATGTTGGTAATTATTAAGAAAGGGAGAGATAAGACAGAAAATATCATATTGCCTCTGTATAAATCCATGGTAGGTCCACATCTTGAGTACTGTGTGCAGATGTGGTTGCTCCATCTCAGAAAAGATGTATTGGAATTGGAAAAGGTTCAGAAAAGGGCAACAAAAAGGATGAGGGGTATGGAATGGCTTCCATGTGAAGAGAGATTAATATCACTGGGACTTTTTAGCTTGGAAAAGAAATGATTAAGGGGCGATATGATTGAGGGCTATAAAATCATGACTGGTGTGGAGAAAGTAAATAAGAAAGTGTTATTTATTCCTTCTCTTAACACAAGAACTAGGGGTCACCAAATGAAATTAGTAGGCAGCAGGTTTAAAACAAACAAAAGTAGAAGTATTTTTTCATACAACACACAATCAACCTGTGGAACTCCTTGCAAGAGGATGGTGTGAAGGCCAAGACTAAAACAGGGTTCAAAAAAGAACTAGATAAATTAATGAATGACACACTCATCAATGATTATTAGCCAGGATAGGAAGGTGTGGTGTCCCTAGCCTCTGTTTCTCAGAAGCTGGGAATGGTCGACCGAGGATGGATCACTTGATGATTACCTGTTCTGTTCATTCCCTCTGGGACACCTGGAATTGGCCATTGTTGGAAGACAGGATACAGGGCTAGATGGACCTTTGATCTGACCCAGTATACTGACGTTCTCATTTTTACCATATAATTATAAAATACATCAACTGGAATGTAAATATTGCACTTACATTTCAGTGTATAATATATTGTCTATATGACATTTTAGTTTGTACTGACTTCACTAGTGCTTTTTATGTAGCCTGTTGTAAAACTAGGCAAATATCTAGATGAGTTGATGAACCCCCTGGAAGACCTCTGTGTACCCCCAGGGATACATGTACCACTGTTGAGAACCACTGATCTAATGTTGCAGTTGTAAGCACTATCGGGAAATGATATTCCTTTAAAAGCTGTTTCCACTGGCATTTTAAAATAAATAGAAATGTTTCTATTGACTGTTGATTTATATTTTAACAAAACACAGGACCAAATTTGACCAGACAAAGTTGCTTTAAATATTTCCCACTCACCCCAATGGACATTTCTTCTGTCTCAAAAATTGTTTTCTTTTTGTCAAGGATGAATCCTCATCTGGTTAATGGGTCCAGTTTGTTTCTCGACACGGCGGAAGTTTATCCTTCAATTTCAACGTTTAAAAATATGTACTTAGTATATTGAAATGGTTCAGAATATGAAATGTCTATTCATTTCATTTCCTTTTTCAGAGTTTTTGTCCTGAAAGATCTCAGACCATGTCACAAAGGAGGCACGTAGAGCAGCACTAAAATACAGCAACCTCTGGGGGTGGAGACCTCTAACCAGAACACATCACCTCAACAGTGGGGAAAGTTTACCCAAGCACACTGAGACACATTGTGCAATCACATAGAGCAAACCTTGAGTGATTTTTTTAAATGGTCTCTCACATACACACATACATTTTGGACTTGGTTCTCCTTGGTTATGATGCAACCAGAATACTTGAATGGAATTATTTCTCTAACATCCTATCATACCAAATAGGAATATATAATTGCTGCCTAGTGATTTGAGAACCAACCCCCCCCCCAAAAAAAAAACCCAACAAAAACCTAGCATTAGGGATGATGTTTCCACTCTAAATTTAATTTTTCTTTGTCTGATTTTCCATAGTCAGCATTACCCACAAATTCCATTAAAGCCAACGTGGGCTAGCGATAATCAAAACCTTTGATTAAAAAAAATAAAACTAGGCTTTCTTTAACCGAGTAGAACAACTTTCTAGAAAAACTTCCCCAAATGTCCCTTTTGTCTGAGGTTGGGTGAGGACAGACAGGTGAGTAGCAGCCACCTCACACTGGGACATTTTCGTCAGCTGGAGTAAAATTAGGTGTCAAAAGAAAACGTTGGCAGCTTGGGGCGTTTTGAGCCGTGCCAGAATAGTGGATGAAAATGCCAGTATTAAGAGATAATGTCAGATACCTGCAATGGTGATGGCCCTTGGCTGATAGCAATGAAATGCAGAGCCAGAGGATTTATGGGAAAGGAATGCCCAAGCGTAGCTGGATCATTGCTCTTCTGAGAACATTCTGTTACGATGAGGCCAACAATGGAGGGAGGGGCCATTGTTCATTGTGCTTGGCGGATGTCGCTTCTGGGGAGTGACATGCACAGCACACGGTTTAGGAATAACGACATTCTGATTGGCACAAGATTAGTGCGATTCAGGGAGCAGCCTAGCCATAAAAGTATGGAAGACACCCATGGCCAGCCGACACGTACTGTTTTTGTTTTCCGTTTAACTCTTCTCGGCCGAGAGGTGATGCCGGCGGAGACATGCTGACCAGCCCCTGCTTCGTCAGCTGTAAGAAGGACATTTGTCTGTTTCGACATGGCTTAGCCATGCCAGGCCAAGTACCAACCTGCCCGAGCCCAAAGGCTGGGACTAGGATGGCCACTTGATAATTGCCCTGTTCTGTTAATTCCCTCTGGGGAATCTGGCACTGGCCATTGTCAGAAGACAAGACACTGGGCTACACATACCGTTGGTCTGATCCAGTATGGCCGTTCTTATGTTCTGTAGGATGCTTTCAAGTCTAAGGGGGAAGGGAGGTGGCCTTCTTTTATATTCTAAAATGGTTGTAAAATCCATTGACATGAGCCCGTGGAGGAGGAAACCCCTCAGTTTCTCACACTAAATCCTCCCACTGTTAGGTATTCAGGAACTAGGGTGACCCGATGTCCTGATTTTTGGAGCTTTTTCTTACGTAGATAATAATCCCCCACTCCCTGTCCCGATTTTTCACACTTGCTACCTGGTCACCCTATCGGGAACGGTCGTCAGACATCACCGCTGTGGTGCTCCGCTTTGATCAATGCTGATAATAGTCGGCTGCGTGCATGAGTGTTCTCCCGGTGTGTTGCCCTAGCTCTGCGCAGATCGCTGACAGTAGATCCCGAGAGAACCCCCAATGATCACAGACTCTGTTAAGGGACGAAGGCACCCAGCCAGGTTTATTGCCAAAAGAAACACAGTCTCTAGCTCCCTGGATCAGATGTCTCCATTTCTGCTAGTACGTATGTGTTCCCTGACGATGGACCGGTTCAGTCAGTGGCAGGACTCATCACAGGACTCACCACAGGACTTAGGCCAGACAAAGACCACTCCAGGGGTACACTTTTATACACAGGTACAAACAGGTTACTCATCACTATCGACCTATAGGGGTGCAACCCCTCTACGTGTTAGGGTGCCACTTCTCACCTTGTACATGTTGGGTTGAACAAAACCCTCCTGCCCCTGTCTTTAGGCTGGGTCAGTCTGTTTCTTGTTATCTATGTGGAATGTGCTCGTACCGGAATGTTCCGGTACCATCCTGGCACATGTTTATCTTACTAGTGCTTAGTACCTTTTAGGTATGTGTATATTTGCAACATCAGCCTTCTTCTTGCCAGCTTCTGTGAGAATGGCCTGCCTCTGGCTCACAGCTTAACTTTGCTTTATGTTAGCAGAGTCTTGACCATTACTTTAGTTCAGGATTTAAGCTTCATACCAGGCCTCTGATACAAGGACTTATGTTTCAGGACCTCATCTTACTCCAGGAACATTATGAAATATGAAATTAGCGATTCTTAAACAAGAGGCATTTGGTAAATAAAATTACAAACTCTAGACACAAACAAATAGGTTTCCACACAGCTTGTGTCCCAGCTTTGTCCCTTTTGTTTACCAGGGATGCCACCCTGCTGGAAATTCTATAAAGCTCACAGAGACATAGAATGATAGAATCATAGAATATCAGGGTTCGAAGGGACCCCAGGAGGTCACCCAGTCCAAGCCCCTGCTCAAAGCAGGACCAACCCCAACTAAATCATCCCAGCCAGAGCTTTGTCAAGCCTGACCTTAAAAACCTCTAAGGGAGGAGACTCTACCACCTCCCTAGGTAACCCCTTCCAATGCTTCACCACCCTCCTAGACATACAGTGGCTGAAGAGCAGAGTCAAAGTATACATATATTTACAGGGGAGACACGTCTTACGACTTCAACATTTGTTCTCTACCAAAAGCAGAATTCAAGGTTTCACAGCCCTGGCTAGAAACATGCATGAGATACTGAATCCATTTACCAATGCATGGTTGCATATGTATGCAGGGAACTCCAGCCAATTAATAACCTAGAGGTCAACAGAGCCAGAACCGAACCTGTGATCTTCCACTCTGAAAACACAGCTCCACTTGAACACTAGAAGAGATCCCTCTGGATTGCAGCCATAGCTTGACAGGATCTACTCAGGCCAGTCTCTCCAGGGCTAACAGCCCCACCCTTGCAAAGAGGATCTTTCATGACCCCTTTTCAAAAGCTCAGACTCACGGAGCATAGCGCACGCGTCACTCTCGGTGGAACGCAACAGGGACTGACACTTGAAGAAAGAAAGAAGAAGAAGAAGAAAAGTGCCATCTACTGAATCATGACCCTCTGCCCTTGCAGCAGCTGGGATTTTCTAGGAGGTGTCCAGCTAACTCCTGGCTAGACTCTTCCCTTCTGAACTTTCGAGCTGCGGTCTTTGTAAGTGGCCCAGGAGCAGCCTCGGGAACCCCTAATCCAGGGGACGACGCTAACAGAGTGCCCCTGCCGCAGGGTAGGTTTTTCAAGCTGCGTAGCTGGCAGGTGCCCGTCTGTGGGAATGAGGCCTGATGAGCTATTTCCTCTTCAGACCCAGCAAAAGCAGAAGTGGCTACAGAAACCTCTCGTTGGAACAGCTGGGGATTCATGTGACCAGTGCTGAGCTGTGGAGCCTTTTGGTTCGAAGGGGCTGGTTTAAATCCAGCCTAGTTCAGGAAGGACCAAACCTTAATGACCAGGCTGAATGGCTGGAGAGTGGCCAATGGGTTCTGTTGCTTGTTGAACGGGTATCAGGTCAGCACCACATTAAATGGCAGCTCCGGCAGCCAGGTTAGGGACTGAAGGGCTGGGCAGACCAAGCCAGCCCCCTTGAATGGAGCCATGATCACGGTCATGGTTCTGGAGCACAGGATCCTGGCACCTGGCCGTCCTGCAGCGAGGAGTTCCTACTGTCCTACCCTCAGTGCGCCAGGTTGCAGCCCCTCTTCCAGAATGGGATGCTGAGGTTCTTGCTCTCGCTCTTGCTGAGGTTAACCGCACACTTTTCCAGAACATGCCCCCCCCCCCATCTGGGGCTCCACAACGTCCACTGGCCTCTTTGCCAACCACTTCCTGGTACTGGCCAGGATGGCATCTACCAAAGCAGGAGGCGGAAGTTCTCCAGAGTCATTCTGTGCCACTGTCAGGTCTGCTTCTGTTCCCTCACTGGCTCTGGGCAGCACCCCCCTGACTCCTTGGACTCTTTCATGAAGCAGCAAGGTTCTCCGCTTGGTGTCCCCATCCAGTTCCCATGTGTTTGCCTGCCCCCTTCTCAGGGGGATGGGCCTGGTGCTTGGTGGGCCAACCTCTTCACCGCCACACTCAGTTCCAGTGGAATGACTCGGGAGATTGACCTCCTTCTAATGAACTTGTACAGCCCGGAGCGATTCCCTGACCGAGGGGAGGAATCTCGCTGCTGGAAAATCCAGGGAGGCCTGAATTGTGGGGCTGTGTTTTAATGGGCCACGTTACCCAAGGGATAAATCTGGCCTAATGTATTTCCTATTGTCCTCTCTTCTGGGCTTGAAGGAGCACCACAGGGCTCTCTCATTGGATCTAGTATTGCTAGAACAGTCTGAATGGGTTTAAACACCCTCAGAACAATCTTAAAATCGAACGGGCAACTCAGAGTCTTCCCAGCTGAATCCTTTGTCTTGAAAGAGGTTATTTGGCTGTCTTCATTCCAAATGACCCCCTCCGCCTCGGACTACGCCTGAGGACAACCCAGAGAGGGGGTGTGCGAACCCCCACACTGATTGTGTGTGTGTGTGTGTGCCGGGAGGAAGCTGGGATTATAAAAGAGAAAACCGTAACCCAGAACACGGGGGAGGATAAAACGATCTCCTAGCCGCTGAACACAGAGTTCCTGCACCCAGAGCTAAGAGCCTCCCGCAGTGTATGCTCCTGGCTGAGATGGAGCCCATATTCCTGAGGGCAACAGATTGGGGGGGGGGGACACGTCACTTGGGGGTCAACAGATTGGGTGGGGGTCACTTGACAATAGCCTTTTCCTGCACAAATACCCTGAACTGCCAGCAATGCCACCAGCTCCCACTAGGTGTCGCCTGGGCACCACATCAGGGCCACTCAGCCCCAGCTGGGATGTGACACCATTCAGGTGGGAGAACTGAATTCTCTCTTTGCTGCCCGGCCCTTCCGCCACGTGTCCCCAGGCCCTTTGCTCTAGGGGTGAAGGAGGGGGAGCGGGGAGAGCTTTAGGCACTGGGAGCTGCTGGGGATGAGGACGCGGCTAGGGGGTTCTGGGAGGAGGGGTTTACCAGGCCTGGTGGGGGAAGGAAAAGGGTGATTTATAGATTCAGAACTGGAATTCCTATTCCTTGTCCACTGTCCAGACCCCACCCTCCCCGGAGAGTGCACTAGTGCTGGATAACAAGCAATCAATCAGCTGTGCAGATGGGAAAACGATCAAAGTCAGCCAGTATAGCTGGGCAGGAAACAATGTTATGTTTGTCCCACAAGAATTTTTAAGAACTGTTACCCATCCAAATTGGGGTGAAAAGTGGAAATCTCAAAAAAAAATAAATTGCAAACTGAAACTCCAAACATTTTTGGATCGGTGCAATCCCAACATTTTGTTTCAATTTTGACTCTCCCCCCCCCTTTTGTCACTTTTTTTGGAAGTGACAAAGAGTCCTGCGGCACCTTAAAGACTAAATGTAATCCCGAAAGCAAAAGTTGTTTTTAACCCAAAAAAGGACCACTTTTAACAATTCCCAAACTTTTTTCCTAAATTTGTTGCGAAACAGGAAATTCCTTGAAACCGGCCCTTTCCCGTGTAAAGTTTCTGGTTTCACAGATGTGCATTTACCAATGGGGGAAAAAAATGGAGTAGAAAAATTCCCAGCCCGCTTTAGACAGTGAGCAAGAGCTGGGAAGAGAACCCAGAACTTCCTCACACCCACCCTGGGGCTCAGTCTACATCACACTATTTCAGAAGACATCCCTGTTTTACACACAGGACACAAAGGCTTGGAGAAGTTAAATGATCTGCCCATGGTCCCACTATGGATAAGTGGCAGAGATGGAAGCTAAAAGGACCCACCAGGCTTTCTTTGCTTTAGGGTCACCAACTCCCTCATTTGAGTCATTTATATAAAGTGCTTTAATTAATGATCGTGTAATGCTGGGGAATACTCTTCTTCCTGATCATTAGCACTTAACCGCACACTTAATGGCTTTATCGTAGGTAAGGCGTCACTCTTCAAAGCCCTCTTCAGTCACGCGCTGCCGCTCCTTGCTGACCTCAGCAGGAATGCTGCCACTTGCACTCAGGAATGGGTCCTCCCTTGGTCTTTTTGGAATCATCCCCGTGTTGCAGGCGAAGGTAAAGCGGTCTGGCCTGATCTCTCCCAGAGGGGCCGAGTCCCCACAGCTGCTAGTGATGTCAACGGCAGTTGGGGTTGTCAGCACCTTGTATCCCAACCTGTTGTGCGCATCCGTGAAGGAGAAGACCCGGGCAAGACAAGGGTCTTTACTGTCTCATCACCAGGTTATTACGATGGGTCACAGAGTCAGGCTCCTTCAGCCAAGAGTCAGAGAGTATTTCAACCCCTCTGAACGCCAAGGTGTCCACACGGACACCAAGTTCCAGGAAGATCTGGTCGGCTGACGCCTGTCTCTCTAGTAACCTGAACACCCACATAGGGTGATCAGCTGTCCCATATTTAAAGGGACAGTCCTGTTTTTTGGGACTTTCTCTTATCTAGGCACCACCCCCGTCCTGTTCTCCTGGTGGCAGCAACAGCCCACAATGGGGCCGAGAAACACGTCTTATTTGGCCGCGAGGCGTTTCTGCTGAAGCCTCCTCCTTGGCTGTGGGGAGGTGAGACACGGCTTCCTCCACAGAATAGGGGACAGGACAGGGTTCAGTCTGCTTTGTCTGTGGATCCTAGGACACGTTGGGAGAGGAGGCTGTCAGCACACAAACCCCATGTCTCCCCCCAGCCCTAAGCAGGGTTGCCAACTCTCCAGGATTGTCCTGGAGGCGTTAACTAAAGATCATGACACCTCCAGGAATACATCCGCCCAAAATTGGCAACCCTAGGCATAAGCAGCCATGCGGCTCCCCAGGAAGTGACTCCCGGGCAGTCCCGTAAAGGGACAGCTTCTCTCAGAGAAAGGGGAGCCTATGCAAGAACCCCAAAGCATCATCGAGGTCTTTGATCCTTGCCCAGTGGGGAGCAGGTGACCTCCCAGACCTACCCCTTTCCCAGCTCGGAGCCCAGTCCCCACAGAACACAAGGGGAGAGGCTGGGGGGGATCAGAAGGAAAGGGGGAGCACATCACGGAGTTAGCTGTCACCCTCTTCTGTGTCCCTCCTCGCCCCCCTGATCTGCCCAACTTGGGGGACCAGGAAACCAGGGGGACAACCACCCCCCTAAATCAACAGGTTCGGCCCCGGCCCCTGCAGAAGCTCCGAGCAGGTGGCACGCAAAACCAACCCAACCAGTTGCTAACCAAACCGGCTCCGCGCCCTGCGCTCAACCCCTCCTTTAAATGTTACCAAGTGGGATTGTTGTTCTTGGCATTGAACGTACACGCGCGTATCTAGTTGGCTGCTGCCTGATCTGCCAAGCAGGTACAGACAGGATGCGGCCAGGATGGTTGAGAGCCAGTCAGGGGTGATCGGCCACACTGCTGGTCTCCCCGGCACCTCAACTGCCTTTTTCGGCAGCGTGAGTAGTCGAGCCTCAGTGCCGTTGAGTTTCATGGGTGAGACCTTGGGGTCAGACTCACCCCAGGCAGGGGGTCAGCGCAAGCTCATTGGGACTTCAATGAAGCAAAGGCCAATCGTTACTGGGACCAAATGATCAGTAGAAAAATCAGACGCCATTGGAGGTAGAGGAGAGGAACCACAAAACTTCCCTCTGTGCAGATGGCCAGATTTCCTGACATTGGTCCCTTCACCGCGGCTCCTCTCAAAAGCACGGGAACACAGGGGAGGGAGGGATTTTTCACAATTGAAAATAACTTTGCCAAGTCGGAACCTTTCCCCTGCTGACCCCTCTCATGGAGATCTCTCTCCAATGGCCCCGCAGCAGGTGGACGGCGCTGGGGACTCAGAAAGCCGTGCAAAGTTGTCACATGAGTGTACAGGAACAAAAGCTACTCTCCCGTCAGGTTCAGATCTCCCATCACTTCAGATTTTGGAGGGGGCATTTCGGCGGCTGCTCACACAGCCCCTGTCTGCTTTGGGGGCATTTCGGCGGTAGCTAGCAGGGCCCCTGTCCGCTTTGGCGGCATTTCGGCGGACACAGCTGGAAATACACAGCGGCCGTGAGAGCCGCTGCTGAAATGCTGCCCTCAAAAACACGGTGCCACCGTAGGCAACCACCTAGGTCACCTAGTGCTTGCACCGGCCCTGGGAGTGGGGGCTTCTTAGGCACCTGAAAACTCTATTTTTTTGCGGGAGGGGGAAGGGAATGGGACAGATAACTTAGTAATAGGTTAGCTGACATAACTTAGCTGACAGAAGCACTGTAATTCATGTATAAAAGAAAGAACATTAAATGAAAATAGACCCACTCAGCTCTAATACTAACATGCTCTGACATCTTGTTGCAAGTCACTTAAGGGACTCTGGTTACATTTAAAATTGTAAGGTATATTCTTACTTTGTTACTAGCTCTGCAGAGAGAGAGAGACTCCTGGGTTCTACCTCGGCTCTGGGAGGGGAGTGGGGTCTAGCGTGGGGGGGAGGGGGCAAACTATGGCCTGCGGGCCACATCTGGCCTGCGGGACCATCCTGCCCGGCCCCCTGAGCTCCCGGCTGGGGAGGCTGCCACCGGCCCCTCCCTTATTGTCCCGGCTCTGGGTTTGATAAAGGGCAGGGAGTCCCGGGGGGCAGTCAGGGGACAGAGAACGGGGGGCTTAGGAGGTGGCATCCGGGGGAGGGGGTCGTTAGGCGCAGGGATTCTCTGGAGGGGGCAGTCAGGGGACAGAGCGGGGGGGAGGGAGGTTCGATGGGTTGGGGATTCTGATGGGGGCAGTCAGGGAGAGGGAAGTGGGCAGGGGTCAGATAGGGGGTGGGGGCCAGGCTGTTTGGGGAGGCACAGCCTTCCCTACCCGGCCCTCCATATAATTTTGCAACCCCAATGTGGCCCTCCTGCCAAAAAGTTTGCCCACCCCAGTCTACAGGGTTACAGTAGGGGACAGATATATCTGGGTTATATATAAGAACATAAGAATGGTCATACTGAGTAAGACCAATGGTCCATCTAGCCCAGTGTCCTGTCTTCTGACAGCGGCCAATGCCAGGTGCCCCAGAGGGAATGAACAGAACAGGGAATCATCAAGTGATCCATCCCCTGTCGCCCATTCCCAGCTTTTGGCAAACAGAGGTTAGGGACACCATCCCTGCCCATCCTGGCTAATAGCCATTGATGGACCTATTCTCTATGAACTTATCTAGTTCTTTTTTGAACCCTGTTATAGTTTTGGCCTTCACAACATCCTCTGGCAGAGAGTTCCACAGGTTGATAGTGAAGAATTACTTTCTTTTGTTTGTTTTAAATCTGCTGCCTATTAATTTTATTGGTTGATCCCTCATTCTTGTGTTATGTGAAGGAGTAAATAACATTTCCTTATTCACTTTCTCCACCCCATTCATGATTTTATAGACCTCTATCATATCACTCTTTAGTCGCCTTTTTTCCAGGATTAAAAGTCCAAGTCTTACTAATCTCTCCTCACATGGAAGCCATTCCATACCCCAAATCATTTCTGTTGCCCTTCTCTGTACCTTTTCCAATTCTAATATCTCTTTTTTGAGATGGGGAGGCCACATCTGCATGCAATATTCAAGATGTGGACGTATCATGGATTCATACGGTGGCAACATGATATTTTCTGTCTCATTTTTGACCCCTTTCTTAATGATTCTCAACATTCAGTTGGCTTTTTTGACTGCTGCTGCACATTGAGTGGATGTTTTCAGAGAACTATCCACAAGGACTCCAAGATCTCTTTCTTGTCTGGTAACAGATAATTTAGACCCCGTCATTTTGTATGTACAGTTTGGATTAAATTTTGCCACGTGCATTATTTTGCATTTATCAACATTGAATTTCATCTGCCATTTTGTTGCCCCGTCAATCAGTTTGGGGAGATCCCTTTGTAGCTCTTTGCAGTCTGCTTTGGAAGAATTTTGTATCATCTGCACATTTTTGCAGATCATTTATGAATATGTGGACTAGGACTGGTCCCCTGGGAGTCTCTCCATTTTGAAAACTGACCATGTATTCCTCCTCTTTGTTTCCTCTCTTTTAACCAGAGTGCCTGGCAATGCTTTCAGGATCATCTAAGGAGCCTTAATTTAATCTAATTTACTTTAATGATGAGCCTTTTGTTATGTCAATCACCCTGGCTCTTTTTATAAACAGACTCCCTGCCCTAAGGATGGAAGCTGGGAGCAGCATAGAACTCATCACATTCCATCTGGGGTTAGGGCGTGCGCTCTGGTAGGAAACCTGGAGGTCAGGGGGAAGAGCAGGAACCCCTTCCCCCTCCAAATAACACCCCTGTCTCCCACTCAGATGAAAACGAGAAGAACCAATGATGTTATATGGAACCATCAAAGTTAGTCCCGTGGGCACATGGCGTTTTACAAGGCCAGTGATAAACAAGCTGGTAAATCCCCCAACTCACCCATCTTTTATCCCTTCCTAAGCATGAGAACTGTCCAATTGCTGTTGCAAGTTTGCTAAGTTCCCCCCCCCCAAGCCCCCATCCTCTCTCATTGAAATCTCCCTTTTAAGGTTTAGTGTCCCTGTGTCCCTCGTTGGTACGCTACTTCCCCAGAGGAGGTGGAACCTTGTCGTGGTCAGGATGAAACAATGGCTCAGCAACAGTTGCTTGCTGAAGTAGCTCCCATGTGTTACTCGGGAGACACAAGGGTTGGTTGGTGAGCTGATACTGTACTTCTAAGGTGGCCACTCGCGCCTCCCCAGAATAGTGTGCATTCTGGTACTGCTGGCAGTGGTTTGGGGCTGCCCCGACTAGCACGACTACACCTCCATTGGCAGGATCGTGCGAGGTTTCGCCAGTAGGGGGTGCAGCGGTGCGCTCTTCAAAATAGTGTCGCCCACCTGTGATACTGGACAAACCCATATCCAGTTTGGTCTCGGTGTCAGACACAGGACAAACCATTTAAAGCCGGGACTGTCTGGCTTAAAACTGGCCTGCTTTCATGTGTCTCTGCTCCCACGTCACAGAATGACACACAGGATAGCTAGGCCCACAACGAACTCCTGTCACGAGGGAGCACAAGAGGAAGCTTAGCTGTAGAGATCGGGAAGTGATACAGACACAGACGGCCTTTCCATTAGCTGGCCTTGGTCCTCAGAATGGGGAAATGGGCGTATGGACATAGCCAACCAAGGTGTAGCTGTTGGTATCAGGTCCCAGGAAAGGGACACCCACAGGATGAGAAAAGCAACTGGATTTACCTGAATTTCAACTGGCAATATGGTTTTGTCCAAATCTTAGCTAAACAACAACTGAAATCCCAACGTGCGTCGCGCCCCTGGAGACTGCCAGCAGGGACGAGAACAGAACGTGCTTTGATCAGAGACACGCTCCAAAGACACACAGAGGCCAGCACTTGTGGCTGGAAACCTCCACAGGCGAGCCAAGCAGGAGAGAGAAAGAGAATGATGAAACATCAGGCTAAACCAACAGGAGCCCTGGAGATCTTGTCTCCCTGTGGCTTGGGGTCCAGTACAGCCCATTGGCAGCTAGTTCTTCAACCTTGATCCTGCAGGTCCCTGTGCTATGCTCAAAGCTGTTTTCTTGCCATAGGGGTGTGAGGGGAGGCTCCATGGGGTGGTTTGAGAGCTGGTTACTGTGTGGCCCAGCTTTTGCTTTCACGGGCAGCAGCACCAGACACTTGGTTGCCCTCCCTTAGGACAGGTAAGACATTGACAGTTGGGAAGGACGACTGCAAGAATCTGAGCAGAATAGATTAAATGCAGAGGAGCTGGACAAGTCCAGATCTTCAGGTCTACTGGAGGCTCATGGAAAGACCTAGACATAGAGGAACCGGTGTGATTCCATGCCAGGGAGGAACCAGACCCTGCCCTGAGGTTCAATAATCTCCATATACCACAGGCCATCTGCTCCCCACGGATTCTATCCATTGTAGACACCGGCCCTGATCTTCACCAGAAGAGCCGCTTTAAAAGCCCCTCTGAGTTCTGCCAGCAGGGGGCAGCTGCTGAATCAGGCCAGGATGATGATCAATGGTTTGAATCGTGGGAGCCCCTGTCAGGATTGGGGCCACATGCTGCCAGGCGTGTTAGGAAGGCAGGTTCTCAGGACCACCATGGTGTTAACACTCCCAGCCCATTCAGCGCAGACACGTAGGACAATCTTGCTCAATTTGGCGGGAGGCTCCAGGCTCATTAGATAGGCTTTCCATATGGTGCAGCCACCCAGCTCATTAAATAAATCCTTATGCAAACAAGACCGGCATGTGATGACTGGTTGAATGCCTCTCGTTATTGCAGGTAATTAGCCGACAAGGCTATTGAAATTACCACCTTCAGTTACGCACACGGAGGAATAAATAATGGGAAATTATCCGTTCAGGGAGATTATCAACCTTTTCCTGCTACGAGGCAGATTCAAACAAAACCCAGCAAGGGGTTAGGTCAGCTCTGATTCCCCTTCTCCATAAGGGAGGGGTTTGTCTACTTAGGGGTCATGACCCAATAGGGGGCATGTAGAGGTATAAAGGGATTGTAACCACAGGAGATGGGTCCTAGTAGGGAAAAGACACAACTACTGCCAACTACAACTACTGAGTAACTGGGCCGGGAGCTGCGGAGCCCTAGTGGGTGAGGAAAAAGCCTCTTTCCTGGGCCATGGAACCAGAAACTTTAGTTCCTTGGCTACTAGTCCAGATTCAGTGGATTCTGCAGCTCTCTGCATGACGGCAATCCGGCCTGTGTACCCAGCATCCACAGATCCACCATGGGAGCAGCCCTGACTGCTGGGGGTCATCACACACAAAGCCACGTTCCCGCCCCTTGAGCAGACCCTCTGCTTCGGTCCCATTGCATGGCCCATGCTGTATCTGGGACCCTCTAGATACAGTAGGGGCAAGGAGTTGCCCAAGTCATATCAGTGAGTGTCTGTGTTGGGTATGTCACAGGTTTGGGTTCTACCAACACACGCCTGGCTAATGATTCATGCACAGGACCCTGGGTGGGTCAGGATTAAGTTACATGCCATTCGGGAGACTGGTGGGGATGAACCAATTACACGCAAGGTACTCCAAGCAGGCATGGAACTTCTCCAGAAGGCAGCTCTCCTCAGATGACCTTCGCGGCTCCAGCTGATCGTATTTCCTGAGTCCGATGAGTCACTTCCAGAGAAAACCCAGTCCCGGTCCACAGGCGCAGCATGGCCGGCAGCCGTGCAAGTGCTAACGAACCAGGAGGCAGTTTGCACAGCTGACAGTGATTCCACAAGGCCCAGGGTGTTAAAGGATCAGGTCCAACCTGTGTGGAGCTCGCTCCCCCTTGGGAGAGTCCAGTCCAGTCACCGTCATTTCTATTTCTGCAAGCCCTGCTGCACGATTGTCAGGGTGATGTTGGTTTTGCAACACCCAATTGTGCAACACTGCTTATAAAGTTATAAATAGTGTATTTCCCCCCCGTGAGAGATTTGCATAGCATGATCAAAATAAACGCGAACAGTGTTTGGGGGCACAGAGGCCATCTCTTTGCTCTGTGTTCATATAGTACCTAGCACAATAGGGCCCTTCTAGGAATGCAAATAATGATGATAATGATAGCAATATTTAAATGGACCCCGTGGGATGAATTTTCAACAAAACATTCCGAGGGAGCATTTCCTCTCCTCTGCCCCAGGATTAATCATCCCGGAGTGCTCCTGTGAATCAATTCTGTGTCACAAGCCACTGGGCAGCCTATAATTTGTTTGGGGTGTGGGTGTGTATTGCACCTTTCAGTGTTCCAGTGTCTCTTGGAGGTGGCCGCCATTTTGGATTGAGGTCAGTTGCAGCACGGTTCAGAGGCGATGCCCGGTGTGCTCTCCCTCGCGGAGACCTACTTTGGTTCTCTCGGCATGCCCAATTGTGCTGATGCCTTTGAAGAATTTTTTCTGGCAGCCCCGAAGTCAACAGAGTAGATCTTCCACCTCTTGCCTTTCCCTGTTCATCAGGTTCTTGGCTGTCTTCCCCCATAACCTCCTACCCTCTCTTCCAATAGGACAAGATCATCGCCTTAGGGTTAACCAGGTCTTTTCCTACAACCTCTGCTTCCAAGAAGAGGCCCTTCCGGTCACAGGGTTCTCTAGCACCACCCTGGACAGAGGAAGTCTGCACAGGTGGCTAACGTAGCCTCTTGCGTCTCTTTAAAAAACCCTGCTTATATCTCTGAGAGCTGCTGATGCACTGAGTGGTCGGAGCAGTGTGGCACAGGCCAGGAGCCATGTCAAAGAGGACGGCACAGGAGATGAAACTACGGAGGGGGCAGAGAATCTTCCCTGGGTGGCCAGGGCTGAAATCAGAGCCAGGGGAATGAGCGAGTCAGGCTGAAAAACAAGCCTGGCCCAACCAGCTCCTTTGCAGTCCACCAAGCCCCACCCCAGCTCAGCAAATTTAATTTGATGGGGGTGGGGGTGGGGGTGGAGAACACTGCCACCAAATTGATCCGTGCATCTCCGCGGTGTGTCGAGGCACCGTGACCGATGCAGAAGGTCAGAAGGATGGGGCCCCAGGAGACGGAATAGCCCCAGGAGAGCGTTAACCGCCGGGGGGAGCCCATCTCCGGAGCACAGCGGGGAGTTGACCAATCTCTCTGTGGTCCAGATTCCTCCACCCACCCCGAGTTGGGTGTCTTCCAAGCTTTTAATAAGCAGCCTCCGGTACAAGGTATAATTACGAGCAAACGCTCAGCCCTGACGGAATTAAAGTTCGAAGCACCCCTGCTGCTTGGGTGGGTAGGCCAGAGCCTCGCGCTAGCCACGGGCAGACGGAGGAGGAAGAGGAGGGCGTAGCTTCCGAGCAAGGAAAGTCGAGTGTGTTAACTGTTAGAGGTCACCCCCGGAATATAGCTGCTAGTGACACCAAGAGCCACAAGTAGAGAGGGCTTCAGCTACAGTACCCAGAGGCCTCGGGCTTTTCCATCGCTCCTCCTCTGCCCCAGTGGAGCGAGGATCTTGGGTTGATATGTCGCAGAATTGCTACTCCAGGTTAGGGGAAGGAGGAGGAGCCCCGGCTCACGAGAACAGACTCCGGCCGAGTCTGAGTCTATGCTGACGTAGGCCCTAGCATGGACCAAGAGGAGGAGTTTTTCTGCCGGTGTAGGAACCCCACCTCCCCAAAAGTCATTAGTTGTTAGCATAGCTGCGTCTACACTGGGGGTTCCGTTGGCATAGCTATGTCGGCGGGGGGTGGAGGGGTGACACGCGGGTATCAGTTTTAAACGGAGATCAAGTCTCAGAAACATGGGAGCTGCCACAGCACGTGGGAGCAAATTCTACACCAAGGGCCTCGACACGCCGCGGAGATCTTGGTTCATTTCTCACTGCAGCTTGTGGATTGGAACAGCGGGGCCCGGTGGGGGAGGAACGGGGGGAGTGAGCGGGCGGCTGAGGACTGGGCTGCAGAGGCCAGAAGTACCTGAGGAAGCTAGCACGACGCCCGGCTGAAACCAGGAGCTCATGGATAAGCGGCGACAATGTCACATGCATGGATACATAGCATGTTCCAGCCACAGCTCTCACGACAAATCACACCTACGAATTCCCTCGTAGCTGCCCTGTGAGGTGGGTCCAGCGTTATTACAACCGCTTCCACACTGGGGCAGTTGTGCAGTTTAAAGGAGACCAGTGTAGACACAGTCAACACTGCATAGAGTGTTTGTGGAGACACTCCCAGTACCACTCCTCCATGAAATTTGGTTCTTTACAACCCTGACCCTAATCTCACTGAAATCAATGGGAGTTTTGCCTTCAACGGGGCAGGATCAGACCCAGAAAATTGCAGGTTTGTAAAGAGTTTTAACCCATTAAATATGAAATGGCTGTGAGCAACTTTTCTGTCGTAGCTTCCCATGACCAACTCCTTCGCTGGCATTCAGGGCTTCTCTCCGTAGAGAAGTGGTACCGCTTTATCAGTGCAATGAAAGCCCTATCTGGTGCGGATGGAGTTTTATGGGTATTAAGATGCCTTTGGGCTGGTCTGTGCCTAAAGGGTAGGTCAACCTAGTTACGTCGCTCGGACCTTTGCACTTAGTTTGACATACCTGGTTCGACCTAACCCCTGTTGTGGACACAGGGAGGTTGACAGAAGAAGTCTTCTGCCTCTCAGAAAGGTGGATGACCTGCACGGATGGAAAAAAACCTCTTCCATCGATGTAGAAAGTGTCTACGCCACAGGGCTCCTGCAGCAGGCGGAGTCGCAACTGACCAACCGAGAGAAGAAAATGTATCTAACAAGTGGCTCTAGAACTAAAATATCTCTAAAAAGAAAAGGCCATCGGAAAACACAGGGATTATAACAGGGATGACAATGAAACCCATCTAAAGATCACCCCACAGAACAAAGAACCTTCACTACATTTACTACGGTCACTTAAAACTCACCCTGGCATTACTACGTCAGTTACAAGTGTGAGCAGGGTTAAGCGCCTCAAACTGGCTCCAGGGCTGGGTTTGATAACTTTCTGGAGGGGTTAGCAGGAGGAGACGGTCTACAATGGCATGTAGCTGATCTGTGGTTGCTGTTAGGAACTATCTCCAGCAGCCGGAGGTGGGACACGAGATGGGGATGGCTCTGAGTTACTACAGTGAATTCTTTGTCACACATGCTCAGGGTCTCACCCACATGCTCGGGGTCCAACCGATCGCCTAATTTGGGGTCAGGAAGGAATTTCCACCCAGGTCAGATTGACAGAGATCCCGGGGGAGGTTCGCCTTCCTGGGGGCACGGGGCACTTGCAGGTTTAAACTAGCATCAGTGGTGGATTCTCTGTAACTTGAAGTCTTTAAACCATGATTTGAGGGCTTCAGTAACTCAGGCAGAGGTTCTGGGTCTATTACAGGAGCGGAGGGGGCGGTTCGGTGCCCTGCAATGTGCAGGGGATCGGACGAGATCACCTCGATGGTCCCTTCTAGTCCTAGAGTCTGTGAGTATGTCGGCGACTTGTTTTGATTCATTCTAGACTGGTGGGGAGACGTTTTCTCCCCAGTCCAAGTCATCAGATATTTTTACTGGGTAAAACAGAGCCACTCTCTTGGGGTCAGAGTTCCAGCGTCACTATGCAAAGCGGAAAGGACTCTTCTCTCCCCGCTGGTGCAACGGCAGACAGGATGGACTCCACTCCACGCAGGGAGTCAGCAGGAGGTTCCTACTCGTATTATTTATTCTTTGTATTGTGGTGGCGCCTAGGAACCCTTCTCCTGGAGCAAGACCCCATTGGGCTAGGTGGGGTACAAACCCGGAGCCAAAAGGACTGTCCGGAGATGCAAGGCTGGCCTTAGGGGTGGGTGACACAGATGACCACCATGGTCAGGGGAAGTGCTGTAGTCAAAATGCAAGGAGCAGAGCAGGGCGGGCCTGCGGTATGAGGCCATGGAGAGGGAGACAGCAGGGGCCAGGGACAATGGGGGGATGGATGGGGAGGCAGCAGGGGCCAGGGACAATAGGGAGATGGGTGCGGAGCCCAGGGAGGCAGCAAGGGCTGGGAACGATGGAGGGATGGGTGGGGAGGCCAGTGGGAACCAGGGGTGCCAAAATACAAGTTCGCCCAGGATGGCAATTTTCTTAAGGCCGGCGCTGCTCAGATGAAGCCAAAAATCTCATGGGATTTCACCATCCTCTGATTCCCCCCATAGCCCCGATTCAGCCTTGACCCTAAACCCAGACCACTGAGCAGAATGTCACCCAGAGCAGGGTCTGGACACCACCTCCTATAACCCTCCCCTTTGCCTACCCCAAGGTGGAGTTTTAAGAATCAAGTAACTTTGTAAAGCCCTTAGCCCGTGTGAAGTGCTCTGTATGATCGCCCCCAGGAGCAGCTCCCCATGCAAACGCCCCATGACTTTCCTATCTTCCGCGCCTGAGTTTGCCGTGAACGAGCGTCTACGTGCCGTCAATGTTGGGAAGTGACAAACTCCAACCGGGATTTGGGTCAACCCAGCTCTTGCCCATTCTTCCTCCACCCACTGATATGAAACCAAACCAGAAGCAGGGAGAGAATTTGGAGGGGGGAAGGGACTGAGCCTCCAGTTAGTCAGTTCAGATAGGGAAGGGAGGAGGGTGGAGCAAATCTTCTATGCCTTGCAATCCAGTCATGCTGGTTTGCCTGTAAAAAACAGAACAGCCCAGGAGCACAGCTGCTCCCTTCACACACGTTTATGGTCCAAGGCCAACCATGACGCAGCGGAGAGTCCGGGTGTCCACCGAGAGTCCCAGCTACGCCGTCTGTGTGGTGGGCACAGAGGTCTCTATAGACATCTATGGGTAAGCCATTCCTTTTTCATACCGGGAGACCTGCTGATCTTTGTCACTTGCTCTAATCTACTTCGACTATCCAATGCCATAGGGTGGGGAGCAACCTCTAGTATTTCAGGTTTATTTTACAGATGAGCCCAAATGAAAAACTTGGATCTAAGCTCTCTCTTGCTCTCTGAAATTTGCCTCCTGTCTCTGGCCCTCCATCCCAATTTCCTGGGCGGCTTTAGCATATTGAGAGATCTGGGGTGAAATGCTCCCATTTTCAAAAGGGAATCAGACTGAAACTCAAAGGACGTGACTAGGTCTCTTTTGAAAATGGGACTTTGGCACCTTGGGAAATTTTCCCTTGCTCCCCTTGCATCAGATCCACTGCTGGAAGGAGACCGCGGCCTTGTCCCGTAAGTGGCTACATGAGGTGCTGAAACAGTTCTGAAATGCACAGATTCAAACACAGACAGCTGAGACAACTGCAGATACGACAGCCAGTGCACACCCCTGCTAAATGAAGCTATTTCTGTCCACCAGAGTGCTAGGTAGCAACCTCGCTGTGTGAGTAACTTGTAAAGAATTAAACTGGGTGAAAGAATAAATATGGATTCTTCTAAGTGCATAAAAATACATGAATATACCAGAGTAAGTTTTAAGGGGGGTAACCTAAGGAAAAGAAGATTTTTCCTATGCGAAGACCAAGAGTTACTTCATGGTACAGAAATGAGGCTGAATTTGCAAATGCTGTTCCATTATTATGATTTAAGGACATTTGTAGGGAAATAGTGCCTACAGGCGAGCCAAGCTAGGAACCTATTTTGCTAGATGCTATTCTACACATGCTTATTCAAAGTATTTCTATGACTGGCGCCCCAGTCTTGGACTGGGACCCTACCATGCTAGGCGATGTACAACCCCAGAACAACAAGACCGTTCCTGGTCTAAAGCGCTCGCTGTCTAGGTAACACAATGGTCGTCATTTAAAGATCAACATTAACCTGCTGTTGCCTTATTGTTACACAAGAGCAATGATGGTGCAGGAGCCCAGACTGGGGTGTGTGTATGTGAGAATTTGATGGCAGGTGCCACAGGGTTAGGGGTAAGAGAAGACTGAGGGGGGATTTGATAGCTGCTTTCAACTACCTGAAAGGGGGTTCCAAAGAGGATGGATCTAGACTGGTCTCAGTGGTGGCAGATGACAGAACAAGGAGTCTCAAGTTGCAGCGGGGGAGGTCTAGGTTGGATATTAGGAAAATCTTTTTCCCTAGGAGAGTGGTGAAGCACTGAAATGGGTTCCCTAGGGCGGTGGTGGAATCTCCTTCCTTAGAGGTTTTTAAGGTCAGGCTTGACAAAGCCCTGGCTGGGATGAGTTAGTTGGGGATTGAGGATTTGAGTACATTAAAGGCCAGAGTGTCACGACTGGAAAGGAGCTGTGATCATTTACATCAGCTGATGTAACAGCCCAAAATGTAGAGCTAGCAGAAAAATGGAAAAGATGTCATGAACGATTTGGTATGTTCTATGTTGTTTCTGCTTGGCAGGCTCCAAAATGGAACTATTTTTGCCTTTCCCCTCCCCGAAAATTGTGAAACTTTTTCAGAATGTTTAGATGTTTTTAAAAGCATCTCCCAGGCCCTGCCTTCCTGCTTTGGCACTGTTGAATGCAATTAAATGAATGACATTCAGGATTCTTGTTTCCATTTTTTCATTCCCCCACTCCCCGTTTTCCTTTTGCTACTCTGTAACTTTTCACATTTTCTCTAACCTTGGGAAAGGAATAAAAGGGAAAAAAAGGAAAGGGGGGTTTTAAAAAATATCTAAATCGGGCAATTTAAAATTTCGAGATTTGACAAAAATCTAGAACATTGGTGAACTTTTGCTTAACGTTTCGGCCTGGGGAAAGGGCCATATTTGGCTGAAAAATTGCTTCCAACAAAAAATTTCAGCCAGCTTGAATAAGATTTCATAGGAGGTAACACCACTTTCCAATCCTCTTTCTCCGCAGGAGGCCTTCCCCTCCCCCACTCTGGGGCCCCGCTTCTGGGGCCTGCCAATCCTCCCAAATCACCCCATAGGCACTGCACCCCCAAACTGCAAGTCTCAGGTAGCCTCAGTGTGCAATGTAAGAGTTCTGCAGAGGAGAAAAGAGACTTGTCACAAGCTGCTCCCAGCTTACGCCCTTGAGGCAGGGAGTCAGAATTTTGTTTATAAATAGAGTTATTAACCGGTGATTAAAATAAGAAAGGGTTGTGAGGGTGTTTCCTAAAGTTAAATGAGCTGTTCCAAGCTTGGCGAACTGCAAAAAGGAAGTAGCTTGCAATGGTGTTCAATACAGTGTTCAAGAGGTAGTGGATCTACGGGTAGAGATCGATCTATCACGTAGAGATTGATCTATCACGTCTTGTCAGGACGCGATCAATCAATCCCCAGAGGCACTCCTGTCGACTCCGGAACTCCAGCTCGCCAAAAGGTGCAAGCTGGAGTCGATGGGGGAACCCGCTGCCAACCGCTGCTGCCGTGAGGACAGCAGGTAAGTCGACTTAAGATGCGTCGACTTCAGCTACGCTATTCACATAGCTGAAGTTGCATATCTTAGGTTGACCCTCCCTGCTAGTGTAGACCAGGCCAGTAACAAAGTTACCTTTCTTTTTGCATGTCTTCACTAGGACTTAACGTCGACTTTAACGACGTTAAGTCGAACTAAACGTGTACCTGTCCTCACCTGCATGCCCTTATAGTCAATTTAAAGGGCCCTCCAAATCGACTTTGTAACTCCTGCTTGACGAGAGAAGTATGCTAAAATCGACTTCTCTAGGTCTATTGTGAGTAAGTGAAGAGGCATCTGATGTTAAGCCTCCGACCTCCGAGCAGCCCCGCGGACCCACCCCGCCCGCCCAAGCAGCCCCGCGAACCCCCCCGCCCGCCCGAGCAGCCCCGAGAACCCCCCCGCCCGCCCAAGCAGCCCCGCACCGGACCCCCCCACCTGCCCAAACAGCTCCACGAACCCCCCCCGCCCGCCCGAGCAGCCCTGCGCCGGACCCCTCCGCCTGCCCAAACAGCTCCGCGAACCCCCCCGCCCGCCCAAGCAGCCCCACGCCCCGCCTGCCCAAGCAGCCCCGCGAACCTCCCCGCCCGCCCGAGCAGCCCCGCAAACCCCCCCGCCCGCCCAAGCAGCCCGGCGCCGGCTCCCCCCCCCTCGGGTAGGCGGGGGGTCCGGCGCGGGGCGGTTCAGGCGGGCGGGGGGGTTCGCGGGGCTGCTTGGGTGGGCGGGGGGGTTCGCGGGGCTGCTTGGGCAGGCGGGGGGGGGGGGTCTGGCGCGGGGCTGCTTGGCCGAGCGGGGGGGTTCTCGGGGCTGCTCGGGCAGGCGGGGAGGTCCGGCGCGGGGCTGCTTGGGTGGGCGGGGGGGTGGTGATTTCGCGGGGCTGCTTGGGCAGGCGGGGGGGGGGTCTGGCACGGGGCTGCTTGGCCGAGCGGGGGAGTTCTCGGGGCTGCTCGGGCAGGCGGGGAGGTCCGGCGCGGGGCTGCTTGGGTGAGCGGGGGGGGGGGGGGTTCGCGGGGCTGCTCGGTCGGGCGCGGGGGTCCGCCGGGCTGCTTGGGCAGGCGGGGGGGGGGGGGGGGTGTCTGGCACAGGGCTGCTCCGGCAGGTGGTGGGGTCCGCGGGGCTCCAGGCGGGTGGGTCCGGCACTCCCGGCACTGTGGGCTACCTACCCACAGTGCAATGCGGGCTATGTCGACCCTTGCAAAAGTTTACGGACAGACAGTGTCGACCACTGTTGACCTGCTGTCCTGGTGGGGACACACTGATTCGATTTTCTAAAGTCGAGTTTAGAAAATCGAATTAAGGGAAATCGACCTAGTCCTGTAGTGAAGACATACCCTTTGAGATGATAACTGATTGTTTAGACAAAGGAAATGCAGTAGATCTAATCTACCTGGATGTCAGGAAGGCATTAGATACAGTTCCACATGAAAAATGATTAGTTAAATTGGAGAAGATGGGAATTAATATGAGAACTGAAAGGTGGATAAGGAACTGGTTAAAAAGAAGTCTATAACCAGTCCTACTGAAAGGTGATCTGTCAGGCTGGAGGGAAGTTACTAGTGGAGTTCCTCAGGGATAGGTCTTGGGACCCACCTTATTTAATATTTTATTACTGACCTTGGTACAAAAAGTGGGAGGGTGCTAATAAAATTGTAGATAACACAAAGTGGGGAGATATTGCTAGTCCCGAGGAGGACCGGAATACCATACAAGAAGATCTGGATGACCTTGTAAACTGGAGTAATAGAAATGGGATGATATTTAATAGTGCAAAGTGTAAGGTTCTGCATTTAGGGACTAATAATAAGAATGTCTGCTATAAAGTGGGGACTTATCAGTTGGAAGTGACAGTGGAGGGGAAAGACCTGGGTGTATTGGTTGATCGAAGGATGACTAGGAGCCATCAACATGATGCGGCTGTGAAAAAAAAAGCTAATGCCGTCCTAGGATGTCTCCGGTGAGGGATTTCCAGTAGAGACAGGGAAGTGTTAGTACCATTATGCAAGGCACTGGTGAGACCTCCTCTAGAATATTGTGTGCAGTTCTGGTCTTCTATGTTTAAGAAGGATGAATTCAAACTAGAACAAGTGCAGAGAAGGGCTACTAGGATGATCTGAGGAATGGCAAACCTACCTTATGAGCTTGGCTTCTTTCGTCGAACCAAGAGAAGGCTGAGGGGAGAGCTAGTTACTATAAATACATCAGAGGGATAAATACCAGGGAGGGAGAGGAGTTAAAGTGAAAAGCACCAATGTGGACCTCAGAACAAGTGGATATAAACTGGCCATCAACAAGTTTAGGCTTGAAATTAGGCAAAGGTTTCTAACCATCAGAGGAATGAAGTTCTTGAACAGCCTCCCAAGGGGAGCAGAGGGAGCAAAAAAACACCACCACCTAACTGGCTCCAGACTGAGGTTGATAAGTTTATGGAGGGGATAGGATGACAGGACTACCTACAGCGGTGTGTGGCCCATCGGCGACTGCCCGTAGGAAAAATCCCCAACAGCTGTAGACAAGACACCAGATGAGGAGGCTGGGAGTTACCTGGGAAAAAATTCTCTTTAGTATCTGCCTGGTGAGTCTTGCCCACATTCTCAGGGTCTCACTGATCCTCATATTTGGGCTCAGGAAGGAATTTTGCCTTGGGTCAGATTGGCAGAGACTGGGGGGGGGGGGGTTTCACCTTCTTCTGCAGCACGGGGCATGGGTCATGTTTAAACTAGTGTAAATGGTGGATTCGCTGTAACTTGAAGTCTTTAAACCATGACTTGAGGACTAGTAACTCAGCCAGAGGTCAGGGGTCTGTTACAGGAGTGGGAGAGTGAGGTTCTGTGGCCTACCATGTACCATAAGGCTGTCTTATGTTTGTTACAGACAATGTCTCCATGCAGCAAATTAAGCTGCGGCCTCTAGGTAGGCAGCCGCAGGGGGCTGCAGAAAGATTTCTCTGGAGGCCCTGATTGTCTTGTGACTCAGTGTTCCCATTTAAACTGGGCACATGCCCATTGTGGCCTAGAACGTTCCCTGAAACTTGGTTGATGGGATGCGGAGTCCCAAAGTCAGCACGTTACGGACACACACCGTCGCGTTGGACACTAGCCTCCACTTTGCTCAGCTCATTAAAGATTATGAGATTCTCAGATCTGACAGTGTCGGGGCCCACATAAGCACCACGTCTGGAAGTAATTCACGCAAAGTCTCTGGCTGCTTTCCTCATGCCTATAAACACACGCGCGCTTCGCCGGTCTTCCAAAATTGGCCCCAGAAGCCATGTAGTAGTGCTGGCAGCACGCGATAAATCTGACATTAACACTTCGGCGGGACCCACCGGAAGAAAAGAAGCTGTTACACAGGTTTATAGGTAGATTTAAAAGGCTAGAGGAGGCAGAGTGATGAGAGATTAATCTCTCTTTTTACGAGTTGCTTCAGGCACTGACATACTCATGCAAAGGGAAACGGGGAATAAATCCCTGAAATATTTTTCTAATGGTTAATATTTACGGCTTCATCCCTTTTCTTTGGGAAAGGGAAGGAAGGATGCAAATCACATGCAAGACAAAAATGCCTCCCCACAGCACATTTAGGTGTTAATAGGTTAATTAATGTGCGCAGGGTGCTTTGAAAGTGTGAACTGCCACGTATGCGGAGTGCGAAGAATAATTATTGCTTGCAGACGGACTGAGTTTTGCATTTAAGTGCCCCTTTTAGCTGAGCATCTCAATTATTAATTTAGCCCCATAAAAATCTCATTGGGTCCGGATTAGAGCAGGGAAAAAATTTTCAGACTCAAAGCAAGAAAATAATAATGCAGATTTGGTCACATCAAAATTAATGAATGAATTTGTGCTGATTTCACTGATGACCCACAGCACCTATGGGAATTTCCTGAGTCTCTGGGATTCTTCAGTTAGAGCTTTTATGCGTATACATGAACAGTGAGAGGGACAGTGCAGACAAGGACCTAGGGGTTACAGTGGACGAGAAGCTGAACATGAGTCAACAGCGTGCCCTTGTTGCCAAGAAGGCTAACAGCATTTTGGGCTATATAAGTATGGGCATTGCCAGCAGATCGAGGGACATGATCGTTCCCCTCTATTCGACATTGGTGAGCCCTCATCTGGAGTACTGTGCCCAGTTTTGGGGCCCACACTACAAGAAGGATGTGGATAAACTGGAAAGAGTCCAGAGGAGGGCAACAAAAATGATTAGGGGGCTGGAGTGCATGACTTATGAGGAGAGGCTGAGAGAACTGGGATTGTTTAGTCTACAGAAGAGAAGAACGAGAGGGGATTTGATAGATGCTTTCAACTACCTGAAAGGGGGTTCTAAAGTGGATGGATCTAGACTGGTCTCAGTGGTACCAGATGACAGAACAAGGAGCAATGGTCTCAAGTTGCAATTGGAGAAGTTTAGTTTGGATATTAGGAAAAACTTTTTCCCTAGGAGGGTGGTGAAACACTGGAATGGGTTACCAAGGGAGGTGGTGGAATCTCCTTCCTTAGAGGTTTTTAAGGTCGGGCTTGAAAAAGCCCTGACTGGGATGATTTAATTGGGGATTGGTCCTGCTTTGAGCAGGGGGTTGGACTAGATACCTCCTGAGGTTCCTTCCAACCCTGAGATTCTATGATTCTATGAACTCGGATGGCAACCCAGTGCTCCTTTCTGTCCCAGATCCATCCCAAGTGGGGCCACATCATTCGATGCCCGTGGTACCTCTGGAGTGAGGGTCTATGTTGTCTACAATCCCAATGCGGTGAAGAAACCTGCTGGTGCCTCGAGATGGACCCTCAGTTCTCAGGTGGAGGTCATAGTGTCCATGGACATCCCGAGCAGCGCTGTCAATGATAGCAAGGTGCGTGGATTGCTGGGCTTTGAAAGGATCATATGATGATGCCTGGAAACATAGGGTCAACCTTTGCAGGGTCAGAAGAAAGGGGATATTTTAACTACGGGATGCGGCACAGTTGCAGAGTGCTTGTATGTCAGAAGCACGGCGATCGCCCACTAAAGAATAGATTCCGAGCTAAATCTGTGTCCTTAACAGCCCAAAAAAGAGATAGAAGCGAGCAAGGGTGGGTGTGAAGGGGAGGGAGGCTGCCCAAATAATGGAGAGCAGGACGGTTAACGCGCTGGAAATTCAAGGATTGAAAAGTCTGGTGGCAGGAGCTGGTACAAGAGAAGAGAAAACCCTTCTTTCACCTTGGCTGGTGCAATGCACTTGTGGCAATGGTACCCCCATGGAGATTAACTGTGCATATGCATTGTCTAGAAATGAGTGGTCCATAAACTGGGGGGTGCCCTCGGGGGGCGGGGGGGATGACAAGAGATTTTGGGGCGGGAGGCGCAAAGAAACTGGGATCCTGTGGGTCCCATGAATGCTCGCTCAGCAGCCGCTGCTCTCTGGCCGCGCAGCTCTGACGGCAGCGTCGCCACCAGCAGCAGCGCACAAATAAGGGATGACTTCAGATGACAGGGAATTGGGGGTGGGGGGTGACTGGAAAAGCTTGCACACCGCTGGTCTGCGTAGCCCGGGGCAGAGAGCCCCCCCCCCCCAGCCGGGTCTCCAGGTTCTCTAAAGATAGCTCCAGGCCAAGCCACAACTTCAAAGCACCGAACGCACAGCTGTGTTTAGAGACCGAACGCAAGCCCCTCTAGCCCCAGTCTGATAACCCAGGCTGAGGGGGTGGGGAGGGCTCGCAGCCATGGGCTGAGTTCACATGCCCCATGTTAGGACCGGAAGATATTGTGACGGGCAATCACTAGGAAGTGCAGTTACGTTTCTAAGTCAAGTCCAGGAGAGTGCATAATGGTGGTATTATCTGAGAATGACCTTGCTGTTATCTGTGTGTTTGGGAACCAGTTCCCAGCTGCATGAGTGTTTACCCCGTCTGTGTGAGAATGAATGTGTGGGAAACCAAATGGGGAAACTAAGGCAGGACTGCGTAACCAACAAGTGCTGACCAATCAGTTTGTTGCTTGCTATTAATGAGATGAGTATGTATGAGATGCAAATGAGCATGGGTATATCTGTGCTGACACACCTCTTTGGGTTGGGCTTCCTCTTTGGGCACTCTGAACATCGCCCGCGTGTGTCAGTCATCTTGTATTGCGGCCGTGCTGGCAGATAAGCCCCCCAGCACGAAATGCCGCCCCCTCCAATAAACTCACCACTTTCCAACTAGCCACCTGTGTGAGGCCTCGTTTCTCCCGGCAACGAGATAAGCCCCCTGCAACACCTCATGAGCCCGGAAACGACCCAGAGGATTCCATGGAATGGGCTTCCCGGTAAATTGCCCAAGGGGTATAAATCCATCAGCAAGGCCTTTCTCAGGTCCCCTTAGTGTGAATGAGGCTGGTTGGATAGTTGTTATTTTATTTGAACGAATGATTCAGCAACTGAGTCATCAATGGTTATGAGTATGCAGGATGGACCTACAGTTGATTTACTGAGGGTGGTCTCCATACCCCCCCCCACGCCCATCACGCCTCTCTGAGGGCAACGACCAGATCACATTCGACAACGGGAGCATGGCATGATATGAATGTTTGCTGCAATGGGTCATGACCAGGCCATGTCTTCACAGGTTAGGATTTCGTACTATGGACAGAAAGAGAACGCACCCATAGAGGGGGCCTGGTTGTACCTCACTTGTGTCAGTAAGTATGGTGAAAACAATTGGCGAAATACACTTGAGACACGCAACCTATTCAGCAAATGGGGATTAGTTTGTGTGCTTGTATAAATCCTGTAACATTTTCCATTTCTCCAGGCACTTCATTATAAGGTATTCAGAGGGAAGAGAGAAATGGATAAGCCTCCCTTCATTAAAGATAGATATAAGATATGTGTATATATGAAATATATGAACTAACATTCCTTTCAAATAAATAAAAGGGAGTTGTTTGTGTTTACGTGTATATTTAATATATATATATTGTGGCAGGGTGCTGGCCAGGAGTGCCTGAGCCAGCCCTGCTGGCCCTTTAAGAGGGAGAAAACCTCTGAAAGCCTCCCCTTGCAGGGAAGGCTAATCAGCCACCTGGGCTGCAGAGGGCTCAGGGTTATGGGCTGCACCTGGCAGCCTCCTCAGGGGATAAAAGCCTGCCAGGCAGGAAGCCCAGTGTGGTGGTGTGTGTGTGTGTGGGGGAGAGAGAAAGAGAGAGAGAGAGAGAGAGAGAGAGAGAGAGAGAGAGAGAGAGAGAGAGAGAGAGAGAGAGAGAGAGAGAGGGGTAGGTAGGTAGGTAGGTAGGTAGGTAGGTACAGAGACACAGAGCTGGGAAGTAGAGCTGAGGCTAGGAGCCTGTAGAGCTGACTGCTTCCAGAGACCAGCCAGGTTGAGCGCTGGGGCTCAACTGAACTGTGTAGAGCTGTATATAGTAGGTGGTGGGGTTTGCACTGGGCTGCACTGTGAATAAAGAGCACTGTGAGTCACAGAAGAGTCTCCTGCCTGTTTGTGACGTGGGGGAAGAGTGGATCTCCTACAATATAATAGAAATCAGTGGTTTTCAACCTGTGGTCCATAGACCTCCGGGAATCCACAGACTATGTTGAGGATTTCCAAAGGGGTCTGCACCTCCATTCAATATTTTATTGGGATCTGCAAATGAAAAAAGGTTGAAAACCACTGATATAAGCATATTATACACCCTCAGCCCACATCCCCACCCTCACCATATATATATTTAATGCAGGGAGGTTTGTACATTTCTCTCTTCCCTTTGAACATCTTATAATTAAGTGGACGAATGCAGGAAGTAGAATGTTAGCATATTCATCTCGCCTACCCCACCAAATCCATCTGCTGGGTCATGTCCTTGCCCACCCGGTGTTCTACACCCCTTTCCTATGAACAATACGACTCTCTGGCTGGCTAGCAAGGGTCCTGAAGAAACTGGATATGGGATTTTCAAAAAAAGGCAAATACAGCAGCACCTTAGAGTTACGAACAGCAGAGTAACAAACAATCAGGCAGCTGCAGAGACCAAAACAAAAAAAAACAAAAAAAAAAAAACCCCAAAACTGCAGATACAATACAGTGTTGTGATAAACCTAAACTACTAAAAACCACAAGGGAATGCAGCATTTTTCTTCTGCATAATAAAGTTTCAACGCTGAATTAAGTCAATGTGCAGTTGAAAACTTTTGAAAGAACGGCCTTACTGTTTTGTTCAGCGTTACAAACATTTCTGATCTACAAATCTTCATTCCCGAGGGTGTTCGTAACTCTGAGGTTCTGCTGTCCATTTGAAAATTCCACCCTAGGAAGTAAGGCGATGGACACTGACTTCTCAACCAGTTTGCCCTGGGCTCACAAAGTGATTCAACTTCTCCTTGTAATGTTCACAGCACGCACAGAGAAAAGTTAGATAAAAAACACAGAACTCTCTTGCTGGAAGGTTGCACTGTAACACTACTTTATATCTCAGCATTCAGAACCCTAACACACAAGAACCCAGAACCAGAGTTGGACAAAGCAGGCTGCTCCCTAAACCAGGGAGGCACAACTCACCCCACCTTTCTTTAGGGTTGCTCTCTGCAGACTGACTGCTGAAAAACTCGGTTGCAGGCTTCCCTGCAGATCCTCTGAGCCTGCAAGCAGGACCAAGAAGGCTCTTGCAAATTAAAGTGCCGGCATCTCATTTTAACACAGTTTTCAACACACGGATCACACTCCACACCGTGACCTGCCTTTTGATTTTCAGAGACGTAGCCACCTCCTCCTCCATTCCCAGGCCCTCTGAATGATGCTCCCTTTTTTTCTCCCACTGTCTTTTTTTGATCAGCTCAGTGGACTACCAGACAGAGAACCACCATTTGGTTAGACCTAATGTCTACTATTGACTAGGGGTCCAGTAAGGAGCATACAGTCAGAAACCTGGGGGGCCAAAGGAGCATTCGCTTATCTGAAAAATATTTCATCACTGCAAGCAAATGTGTTGGTGTTTACAGGCCCGTATTCGGGAAATATTTCTTCCTGCCTCCACTGTATTTAATCTTCATTCAGCAACAAAAGGATATCAAAGACACGGGTAAAAGAATCAGTGCATCCGTGAAACTATTTCCACCCACGTTTTCCTGCTCAAGGGACTAAAGATGGGAATAGACAGAGGAAAATCCTAGGAAATGGCAGGAAAAGGCTGGAAGATACAGATTCTGAATGGAGACCTGGGGAGTCCTGTTCACACAGCCCCTGTCCTGTTGCGTGTGTTGAGGGTGGGGGACTTGGTGCTGTCCAAATATAGATGGATAGCATTAAGGGAGCACCCAAGACAACAGTGCTTTGAGTGTGCTCATTCTCCTGCCATCTGGGACCGGGGCTTCCTTCTCCCTTTGTGATTTCAGACGTCTCTCTGGATGCCGACACGGACCGCAGCGGGATGGTGAAGAGCAACGGAACCAACAAGGCAAGGAGACTTATTTCAGATTTGTAAGCAAGGAGCAGAGTAAAGCATGGCAACACGCTGGGGGGGATCCAACTTCCATTCCCTTTCCTAAAGGGCACTAAATTCTCACTGCTACTCCTGTGCAGAATCCGGAGTCAGGGGAGCAGAAGTAGCGTTAGGGAAAAGAATTTGGCTCCCTATCTTTTTCCATCGGGCTTGAGAACGGCTAGGGACTCCAACCGTTAGCAGGGTTGTGCAAAAAGAAAGAAATGACCCCTTTGGTTCTGGATCTGTGTGTTTGCTGTGGGTGTCCGCTTGCTCCACACCTAGGTTAAAGGCCCAAGTTCCCAGGGAATGTATTTTCATGGAACAATACAGGGATAGGTTCACCCCGGCTGCTCTCCTGTAGGGACTCTCCCTGGGGAGGGAGGGCAAGTAGCTGCCTCTCTCCTTCAAATCATGTCTACACTAGAAAAAAAAAAACACCATGGGTTAACTAAGGTTATGTCTGCACTAGCATTTGTGTTAATTGGAAACTCCACACAGCAAGCGACATAAGTTTCACCGGCAGAAGTGCCGGTGTAAACAGCGCTTTGTCAGTGGGAGACGCTCTCCTGTCAACATAGCTACTGCCGCTCGGCAGGGGTAGTTTAATGATGTTGATGGGAGAGTCTGTCCCGTTGGCACAGAGCCGCTCCGCGGGAAGATCTTCCAGCAGGGCAGCGGCACCGGTACAGCGGTGCTGCTGTCAGCTCTCTCGTGTAGACAGGGCCTAATTTGGATTAAAATTACACTGCTGGTGAAGACCCGGCGGTGGTAGTTTTAATACGGGGCTGAGATCATACCAATGTGTTAAAACTACAACTCACTCCCTTGTCTACATTAGGGTTTTAGCACATTCATTTGTTCCTAGCGTAGACCTGGCTCTGGGTTTGTGCCAGCCAGGGGTACGCTAAGAGGACGTCTACACTGCAACTGGGAGGTTTGATTCCTAGCCCCGCCCACCCAGGACCCCCTGGTTGAGTGGCCACTGAGATTCCTGGCCAGACAGGGCTAGTTCATGCAGCTTCACGGCTATTATTTCTTGAGCCTGCTTTGAGCTCGGGACTGTCTCCTCGGGCTGCAATCCCCTTCTCCGCGCGTCATCAGCAGACCGGTCCTTCCCACGGGAGGCTGCTATCTGGATGTGCTGACTCAGCACATCCGCTGTACACACCCCATCGCTGGCGGGCGCGGTCCCTTGCCCTGATCCTTGCCAGGGGCTGTTAGGAGGGAGGAGAGGAAGGGGTAGATTCCGGGTGAGGAGGAAGAGGGAATTCAGGCTCACTGGCCCGGTCAGTTTTTGTTCCACATCCCTTTGTGTTTCCTCTCCAGGCGGAATGGACGTGGGGCCCGGACGGGCAGGGAGCCGTGCTGCTAGTGAACTGCGACAGAGACAGCCCGGGGGCTGAGAATATGGACAGTGCTTACCAGTATGTGCAGTCCTACGCAGGTACTCGCTGGGAACAGACCTCTGCTCTGGGCCAAGCGTTAGACAGGTGCAAGGGGAAGTCTGAATGTGAGCCAAGCCAGGCCAGAACTAGATTTATATTTCCACGTGCTACCACTACGCAG
The DNA here is from genome assembly GCA_032164245.1 of Sternotherus odoratus. Lineage (NCBI taxonomy): Eukaryota > Metazoa > Chordata > Testudines > Kinosternidae > Sternotherus > Sternotherus odoratus. Next base: position 13,109,405 of record JAVMKO010000018.1, on the reverse strand, counting down.
GTGAAATGAGATTCGATGTGTAACACCCGGCGATGGGATCGGACAGGCGACTCATGTCTCCAAGCACGCTACGTGTCTTTCATTGTGGGAAGCCATCCCCCTTTCTCTGCACTTCTCCCTTCTCCCCCTCAGGGCTCATCTACATAGGGAAATGAGTGAAAACCAGCTAACGAGGGTATGAATTTAAGGGCAGTAGCTATTCTGCACTAACTCCCCGTGTAGATGCTCCATCTCCTCATGAACAGTGCCTTTAATCCACTTTGGAAGTGTACTGACCTAATCTGCACAAAGGCACTCAGAGTGTGGAATCGGCGTGTCCACACAGGAAACTCGCCTGGAATAGCTATTTGGCTATTCAGCACTAACTTTGGGGGACTTTACCCCATGAAGATGCTATCCTGGCTGGGAAAACAAACCTCTGCAAAATTTCGCTTCCTCTGCAAAATTACCTCCCCAACCCCATACACCTCTCCCCTGTTACATCCTATTCTGTACTCTGGTGTCTGGTTTGGACCCAAGGCAAGGGTCTATCATTTCTCTGTTGCCCCACGCAGATCTATGACATTATATAAACAGTAGCAATTAGGGCCGTTGATTAATTGCAGTTAACTCATGCAATTAACTCAAAAAAAGTAATTGCAATTAATCACAGCTTTCAGAGCACTGTTAAACAATTACATATTTTTAATGTTTTTCTTTTTTTCCAATTACAACACCGAATGCAAAGTGTACACTACTCACTGTATATTATTTTATTGCAAATATTTGCACTGTAAAAATGATAAACAAAAGAAATAATATTTTTCAATTAACCTCATACAAGAACTGTAGTGCAATCTGTTTATCATGAAACCACAGAACCCAAATCATCAAAAAAGAAAATGAACCTTCTGCTGGTGGCATTTGACTCAGATGATGAAAATGAACATGCGTCGGTCTGCTTTGCTTTGGATCACTATCGAGCAGAGCCCGTCATTAGCACGGACGCATGTCCGCTGAAATGGTGGTTGAAGAATAAAGGGACATAGGAATCTTTAGTGCATCTGGCATGTAAATATCTTGCTGTGGCTACAACAGTGCCATGAGGACGCCGGTTCTCACTTTCAGGTGACATTGTAAACAAGAAGCAGGGAGCATTATCTCCTGTAAATCATAACCAAACTTGTTTGTCTGAGCAATTGGCTGAACGAGATGTAGGACTGAGTGGACTTGTAGGCTCTAAAGTTTTACATTGTTTTATTTTTGAATGCAGTTTTCATTCATTTCAGTACATAATTCTACATTTGTAAGTTCAACTTTCATGATAAAGAGATTGCACTACAGTACTTGTATTAAGCAAACTGAAAAATACTGGGGGGGAATGGGGAGTACTGGTAAGTGAAAAATGCCATTAACTAAGAGGGAGGGTGTATGGGTGTGGGAGGAGGTGTGGGGTGCAGGCTCTGAGATTTTGGGTGCTCAGGGAAGCAGGTTGAGGTGCAGGAGGGGATGCCCATCATCTCTCATTCAATATCAGAAAGTCAACTCCCACCTCCGATCAGCCCACTTGTGAAATTTTCAAACCAGCACCTTCATGCTTTCTCCCAGGCTGCCCCTCATGCTTGAGAGAAACTTCTCATAGACATCTGCAAAACTAACTCATTCTCCTGCTTCAAACCCACCTTAAAACTCCCCTCTTCCAGAAAGCCTGCAGAACACTGGCCAAAAGGTGGGCTACTGGGGTTCTGAGACCCCTGCCCGTCATGATGACCAATGTTGTTTCATGGTTTCCTTGTATTCTCCCGTCTTACCCATCTGTGGTCTCTTGTCTCATACTTAGACAATGAGTTCTTTGGGGGGCAGGCTCTTTGTTCTGTGTTTGTGCTGCTCCTAGCTCAATGGTCCGTGACCGGGGCTTCCAGGCATTATGATACAAATAGTGGCTAATGCCTCTCTCTTCTCTTTCCAAGATCTTGAAGACATGTCACTCATGATCCTGAGGATCCAAGGCCCCAGTGCCATCTTTGATGATTACAAGTTGGTTCTTCATGTTTCTGTGTCCGATGTGGATAAAGTGAGAGTTTTCCATGCCAGGGGTGAGTATTTAGCCTTCCTATCCAGGGGCTTGGGTGGCCCCATCACCAGAATATCTGAGTCATTCACATATATGAATGAGATTAGGAGGAATTTGCTTGAGCGTCTAAATGAACTAGTCCCATGAAAGTCAACAGGGTTCTGATGACTAAGAACTAGACAAAAAAACAGATGTTTTGAGTTGCCAAAAATTTCTAAACATGAAAAAAAAATTGGGGTCAAATTCAATGTTTAATTCAATCCCAGATCAAAAGTTTGCTTCATTTTTGAACATTTTCTAACTTTTAGAAAAACTTTGAAATAAAATTAAAGGACGTTTCAAAAGAAAAAAGTCATTTGGAATCGGAAAACTGAAACGTTTCCTTTTGAAAAGGTCAAAACAAAACATTTGGATTTTTTTTTATGAAACAATGCAGCGAAAATTGACACAAATTGGCAACACTCTTCGGTGTCACCCAATCTGGATTTTTTGCTGGGAAAAAAGTTTTGGCCCCCAAACGTCCCTCAGTTCTTCTCCTAAGACATTGTTCCACTGTCTGTCTCCAATACCACCGCGAAGCAGGAAAGTACCAACCCTGACGGAGGCGCTTAGAAATTAAGGATCAGACTGGGAAATGCTTTGCACTGCCAGTAGTCCCCCTCCTTGTGTGAATAACTGATGGGCAGTGTGAGCAAAGGGTTTAAAGTTGGCCCCCCTGCCTCGCTCATGGACAAGGAGTTTGTGGGTCTAGTAGTTTCGCTGCAGCAGTACGGGCAGATAGCTCAGATGAGAGCTAGCACAAATATTTCTATGTGAACTGGGAATCACAGCCCTAGCGCACAGTGTAGACAGAGCCTATGGTCGAGCCGGAAATAGAATCCATCTCTCCGGAGCCTTATCGACACGTCCCATGGCAGTCTCTTGAAGTCCAGTGATCTGACAATACATTCAGAGCATAACTCTACACCTCTCAACATCATTCTACCCTCTGGTTTCTCTGGCTTTGTAATCATCCTGAGAATTTAGGCTTCTTGTGGCATTTTACTTTCCTGTTCCTTCGACTCATTTTTCCTTTGCGTAGGTGTATTTCCTGTCTTCTGAGCATCTCTGCATGCCCTTCGTTAGCCCGTGTAGAAGATTGGGTAACGAGACAGTCAGGGTTATTAAAAAGAAGACGAATGCTTTGTTTGAAGCAGCCTGCTGGCATTGCAGAGCACGGCCTGCTTCTGACACCAGCTCGTCTCCGACGATGAACTGAGTCTGACGGGGTCCCTTGGGCATTTCTAAGCTCGCCTGGGGCAGGTCTGACTGCTCACAGAGCCCAAATACCTGAGTGGCAGCCATTACTCTGCTCATGCTGCGAGTCGGTTTTTGCAGGCCAAACGTCAGAGGGGGCCAGTGTGACCCAGGAGAACAAAGACCAGGCAGGTGTCCAGAATTTCCCACGTTCCAGTCCTGGCACTGCCATGGACTCTTTGTGTGAACATGGGTACGACAGGTAGATCAAAGCCGGGCACCTCGCTGGGCAAACGGATTCTCCTTTCAACACCTAAATCCGTAGCTGAGGGCCGAGCTCCCATTCAAAAGGAGGCCGTGGATTTAGGGGGTCAACTTTAGACAACTCACACTTGAAAATGTTGGCTCCAGGGTGTACAAAGGAATATTAACCCTATCCACTGGATACGGCAGGAGAGGCTCTCCTTTGGTGTCCACCATCTTCTTCCCACCTTCCCCCGGCTGCCCCTTCTACCCGGTGGGTGAAATGTCCTGGTCACACTGTGGTGTGTATTCCTTCATGTCCCTAGGCAGCAGCTCACTCGCCCAGTACAAGCACGTGCTGGGGTCTGATAAACTCTCCTACGTAGTGGATCGTCCCAGTGGACAAGAAGAGGACACCTTCTACGTGGAGGGATTGGCCTTCCCGGATGCTGACTTCTCAGGGCTGGTTTCCTTCAGCGTCACCCTGCTAGAGGTCTCCAATAAGGTACGATCCACTCTTGGACTATGGGCAGTACAGAGAGGTGTTTCTAGCTGCGGCGCCTTTCAGCCAGCGGAAGGATGATCACATAGGGAGGCAAGGATCAAGGCCACCACCCCCACGGGGTTCCCCAGGCCAGCGTAGTCCCCTTCGCCAGGAGGAGGGTTTTGGAAAGACCAAAAGGCTCAGACCAATTAGAACCAACCCTGAATTTCCAGCCTTCCAGCTCTGGCTCTGGCCTTCATTGAGTTGAACAAGGGATCCAAGAACCGGAGCTTCTGGTCCGTTGCTCAGAGCGAAACCTTCCCTCGGGAGCACATTTTGAGCAAGTCAGGGGTCATAAGACAGAATAAAGTCAATTAAACCGGTCTCTCCCTGATGCCCCATGAGGTGGGCTGGCCTGTTGTATCCAGCTACCCCCTGCAGCCAAATCTGGCACCCACCAGGATCTCCAGGAGGAGAACCTGCTCTAGCCCCAATTAATAACTATCCTCTGGACAGTTTGGTGTTTTCTGGCTGAAAGGAGGAGGCTGCTGGCTGACCCCTGAGTCTGAATGAGCAACGTTTTAAAGGGCCGTACACACTACAATGTTTTGTTGCGGGTGTTGCCAGCTTGTGGTGTGGTTAGGGATCTGTGTTTGTCATGGAGGTCGCAGGAAGTCACGGAGGTTGTGTTTGTCACGGAAGTGGCTGCAGCTGGGTGGCTCCTGGCTGTGATCCCAGAGCAGTGGCTGCCTCCCACCCCCGGAAGCTGGGGCAGCAATGGGCCCCCACCCCACAGCTGGTGCTACGGGCCCCTCCCTGCAGTTGGTGCCACTGTCCCCCCCAGGTTACCCCTTCCCCAAGATTCAATCGGGGTATTTATGGTGTATGTCATGGAACGTGATCTTTTTGGTTTCTTGCCCGTGACCCGTCCATGACTTTTGCTAAAAATACCCGGGATTAAATCACAGCCTTCGATGTGATGGAGGGTTCCCGGCTACACACGTGGCAGGGAAGGCCGGGCTCCTAACCACATTCGTGTTTCGACATTGCCAGGGCTAGAGATGATCGCAGTTACACCGGGACACCGTGCAGTGTAGACAGGACCTCCTGACCACGTCTAGGTCATTAGGTTAGCCAGGTCCCCCAGCAGAGAGGAAACGCACGTGGCACATATTAAACGAACTCCGCTCTCCCTGGCGAGCCCTTCCAAAACTCAGACTGGGGTTGCGCCCTGTTTTCCCCTGGGAAGGGGCTTGGAGTGGCACTGGAGAAGAACGCTCCCTTCCGGTGGGGAAGAAAAAGCCAAGAGAGTGGCCACCTGCGTGGAGGTGGCATCATACGTGAAGCGGCAGCCAGGGATCTCACTGGGTGACCTGGTCGTCCTAGGTCGTCCTCCTTAGTGGCACACTTGCAATTTAAGGGCGTTTCTTGCAGTCCTCTGCTCAGCAGTTCTGTTCTCATAAATCCCATCATGGCTGTGGCGCCCCCTAGTGGAGAGTAGCGCATAGTCGGCTCCTAAGTCCTTCATTTTGGAGCCATGCCATTGGCCAGCAGCTGTGAATGGGACGTCTCTCGGACGCGAGCCCTTTTGCCCCTTCAAAGACCGGGTTTTGCTTTGGCTCGGTGCTCAGTGATGTTCGTCTCTCGTTGGCCGTAGAACGCACCAGACACCCCCGTTTTCACAGACACCGTGGTCTTCCGGGTGGCCCCCTGGATAATGACACCCAACACCCTGGAGCCTTTGGAGGTGTTTGTCTGCAGGTGAGAGCAGTCCGACTGATCGTTTCAGTCACCAGGCGGTACTGGGGTGGGGTGGGGTCACGCTGCTTCCGCAGCTCAGAGGAGCACCGAGGGAACACGGGTATCGTGCTCACAGTGTGTTACACATCACGGGACAATGGCCCGTCCGCAGGAGAACAACCCTCTACTGCTACCAACTAATGGACTTGCTCCTTTAGGTCAAGTGGCATAGGTGTGCGTGCTATGGAGGTTGCAGATTCAAACCGTACCGTGTCCCTGGGATGGTACCGTCAGCTCCCCCTCCCTGCATCCGGCCATCTGCTGTTTGTGGGGCGATTTGTGCCTTTGGGGATGCATGGAAGGGACAGTCCGTGACATCAGAAACTGCAGTTGTCTGGGGCATGTTTTGCCTTTCACGGGAGCTCAACTCACTCACAACATTTAACAAAGACAGCAGCCCGTGAATGGGGACGCAGGGCACAGTTTGGTTTCTGGCTGGGTCCCCGTGACCCATTCCCCATAATGACTTGACCCCTCTGTTCCATTTAGATCCCTCTCACTACTCATTTTCCTTCCAGCATGGAGAGAGACTCAAGCCCTAACGGGGAATTTTTGGAGGCTCTGAGAGCCCTGGTGAGGAAAGCCAACTGCAAGCTGACTGTCTGCCCTGAGGCCGAAAACCAGCACGACCGCTGGATCCAGGTAATAATACATGGCTCTTACCTAGCACTTTTCATCAGTAGATCCCAAAGCACTTTAGCATGATTTCCATTTTACAGCTGGGGAAACTGAGGCAGCGGGAGGCAAAGCGATTGGCCCAAGCTCACCCAACAGGCCAGGGATAGACCTGGGAACAGAATCTAGGTCTTCCAAGTCCCCAGGCCGGTGCTCTGGCCACTAGACTACACTGCCACGCAGAGTAGCACATTACTGCGTCACCACTTCTTCCTCAAAACCCAAGCCAAGCCAACAGGGGTCAGGAGCCTTATCTGGGTCCGAATCTAATACATAAAAACTGGTGACGTTCATTGGTAGGTGGTGTTTTGATCAGCAGCTGGATACCATGGCAATCAGGACTATACAAATGACCAGGGCTGGACCCTGCCAACCACCCCTTTCCCCCACTCGCTTAGCCCACCCCACACTCTCCCTGATAGCGCTGCTGTAAGAGACCTCCCTGCTTTCTCCCCACCACAGGACGAGATCGAGTTTGGCTATGTGGAGGCCCCTCACAAGACGTTCCCGGTGGTCTTCGACTCGCCCCGGGACAGAGGCCTGAAGGATTTTGCTTTTAGAAGGATTCTGGTTGGTAACTTATTTTTTTAGTGGCCAGGAACAGACTCTCTCCAGGGTGTTCCTGATCCTAGGGAGAGGTTGTTGCTTATTTGGGGTCTGCTTGGAGGGGTCCTTCCGACTTTGGGGAGCTTACTTGTCGGGTGTCTAGCCTGTGCAGATTAGAAGCTCTAAATGCAGAGCACACGTTCACTACAGCACCCAGCCGACAAGCGACTAGCATCCGTTAAAGGACCACTGCTCTAGGGTGACCAGATGTCCCGATTTTATAGGGACAATCCCCATTTTGGGGTCTTTTTCTTATATAGGCTCCTATTATCCTCCCACCTCCTGTCCCGATTTTTCACACTTGCTGTCTGGTCACCCTAGACTGTTCTAATGCCCAGAAAAAAAACTTACTGCTTGCAATAGATGCGTCAGATAATCAAACAGGGCAGCCGTCTCCTTTTGCGTAACTCCATTGTACAGGGCCACAACCGCACAACTTCAGCGGGCTCACTCCCAGGTTAGCTGCTGATGCCCAGTCTGATGCCAGACATGTGCCCCCACTTCCCCCTGCCCTTTCTGCATAGACTTCTCGCTGGAAAAGCAACCTCTGTCTTACTGCAATGGCGCCATCCTCCAGAAAGGACTAGAGAGCCCGGGAGTCCAAGGATTAATACAAACGGCTCTTCGCCGAACACAAGAACAAGCCCTGGGCAAAGTTAGAAGCAGAAGACAGCTGCAGAGTTGCTTTGCTCTTTCCTTTGGCAGTTTCGTTACACAAAGCTGAGGCCTGGCCACTCTTACCTGGGTGGGGATGTTTGTGTACGTGGCCTGCGATGCCTCCAGACCAAGGTGCATTTTGCTAGCAGAGACGATACTAACTTCCTACGTCCTGCAATGGGAGGAAGGGGGCTCATGACTACGGATCTTTATACCCTCCCACACAGCACCACCTGTGCCAGGAACACAGCACCACAGCCGCCCACTGAAACTGAAATATTCCCTTGGCTTGGTCCCATATTCTTGGCTGTTGTCTTCGCGTGTTCGTGGGCGGTTGGTGCTGGGGGCTCCACATTCCATCCTCGCCTGGGGACACTAAGGGGGCCACTGGTTTTAATGGCTAAAACAAAAACACTTAAAAAAAAAAGGTGGGGGAGGGGATCCCAGGGGAAAAAAAGCTCCATTGGAGAGGGATGATTGGCTGAAATTAAAAAGGGGGTGGAGTCAAGGGACTATAAAACTGATCACCAACAACTAGATAAACCAAGCCAATGCAAGTGTTAGTTCAGATTAGAGCAGGAGGGGCGGGGAGGGGGAGTGTGCGATGCATTGTATGTGTGTGTGTGTGTGTGATTAAATTATTTGCTGTCAGTCATGAAGATGAGGAGGAGTCAGTGGGGTGATGAAAGAGTGAGAGAATCTACAGCCTAGTGCTGGGGGCATATCCAGAGGAGGACGAGATGCAAGTTTAGATCCCTGTTGTGATGACTTATTTAATTAGTTCTACAGAGTTGAAGAGCAGATGGGGAGAGAGGGAGAGGAAAAGAACAAAAGAAAGAAAGAAAGAAAGAAAACCTGCCTGTCTGTGGCTCAAGGGCTAGGCTGCTCTCTAGCAATGTGAGAGACACAAGTTCAAATCCTTTCTCTGCAGCAGGGCCCTAAATCCACATCCTGGGTTGACTGTGATAAGGAGTCGTCCCACCCCCGTGAATCTTGGCTCCTTGTTAAAATGCCCAACATGGAAAGAGAGTCAGGTCAAAGGGAACACGTCACTCAACCCCACTCAAAATGTTTTGACTTTTTGATTCGCCAAAAATTCTGGGGAAAAAAATAATCTTCATTTTCAGTTCAACCCCAGCGAGCCCCTTTTCCAACTTTCTTTGGAATTGCCAGTGGAGTGAAAACCCATCCTCTGCCCAGCTGTGCTCATGAACCCTTCTAGGGCTAGGCACCAGAGGGAGGCAGAGAGCCACACTGGACCAGTTCAGGTTAAACCAGCCTTGCCCAACCCATCTATTTCTCTTATTGCTCCAGGTTGCCTTACACCCCTCCCCAGCTGGGAGCCAAAGCCAAGAACACCTGGGAATGGATGGGGCCAATGGGTGTCCTTCTAGATCTAGTGTTATTTGGTTTCGCAAAGGAGGTTGAATGCTTACCCTCCACTGATCGGTTTTACTGGGGTGAGGAACGATGGGTTGAAAGGAACAGCGCCCCCTCCTGGCAGGGTGAGGAGAGGAGGGGATTTCCTTGCCAGGAAGGCTGGTTCCTCTGCTCTTCTACATGCCCAGCCTGGGTAAGGATTATTTTAGACGGGCAGATCAAGCCCTTAGCAGCAGCCCCATGGCGCAGGCAGGATGAACAGTGCGTCTAACTGGACGGTGCGTTGTGTTATTCTCGTCCCCGAAAGGGCCCTGATTTTGGCTACGTGACCCGGGTACCTTCTTACGGACACGTCTCCAGCCTCGACTCCTTTGGCAATCTGGATGTCAGCCCTCCGGTGACTGTCCAAGGGAAGACGTACCCGCTGGGAAGGATCCTCATTGGCAGCAGCTTGCCCAGGTGAGGGAGGTTCATGAGATGGGGGTTTTTAGGCCTCCTCCGCTGAGGTTTCGGTGTGCGAGAGGATTAAAGGTGCAGCTAGGAGAATAAAGGCGCAAGGCGGGAAGCTCCCGAGTGTGGAGATGGAGGGGGAATTTGCCGATGCAGGTAGGTTAACAGCTCACTGCTAATGCCTGCAGGGGTGCAACCTTCCCCTACAACCAACCCTGCTGGCTTGCTGCTGAATTGCTGCCTGAGCCCAGAAAACAGTAGAGAGAATTTTCATGGTCCCTCTACTGTCTGTCACTTCTGCTGCTTCGAGTCTTTTATCGTCTCCTTAACGTGGGAGAGGTCTTTTTAACCACATGCAGATGCAATGTCTGAGCCCCCTGCTGCAGAGACGTTAATGAAGTCAGAGGAATTTACAGCCTCCCCCCTCCCTGACTGCCTCTAAAAGCCAAAGTCTTTATCCTGCAATGGGAGGGGATGGGAAAGAAGATCACACCCTGGTGTTTCTAGCTAGCGACCAGGCATATATGGCTCCCAACACCCCTCTATCTGAGCGTCTTTCATGTATTTATCCTCACAACGCTGCTGGGAGATGGGGCAATGCTATGGCTCCATTTTACAGAACGAGACCCGAGGCACGGAGAGCCAAGGTGACTTGCCCAGGGTCCCAGGGGATGACTGTGGCAGAGCAGGAAGCTAAAGGCAGGTCAGCCCAGGCTGGCGTCCGAACCACCAGGCCATGCTCCCTCATTTCAATGGAGCGCACTTCAGTGGCTTGCAGGTTGCAAGGCTTGCCAAACGAGGTACATGTGAACACACAACCTCAGGCGCCAGCCATCCCCAGAGCTGGTAGTCTTCATGGCTCTGGAGCGCACCTTGATAGAACATGGCAGCAGCAGGGGAAGAGCCTTAGCTAATCCAACCGCCCTGAGTTACAGGAATAGGAAGTCTCCTGAGCCCTCTTATTTAACAAGCTCCTGAGGTGACGTTGGCTCCAAGATATGTATCTCCAAGCACTTCCTACAGGGGTTCTGTCCAAGGAAGCAGGTCAATGCCCATCTCACCACCTCCCCTGTTATCAGCCTGTGTAGCAAGATAATAGACTTACAGTGAGGACTATAGTGAAGAAGAAGTGGAGGAAGACTTTCTCTATATGGACTGAGAATGGGATCCCTGCCCACCGACCTAGGAGACACCTGTTACCCCACCAAGAAAGCATTCTGCTTCGCATCTGCCCTTTGCATGAAGCTGAGCTGAGTCCAACAAGGGCTGCTGGGAAACTCTTAGCAAGTTGGCAGCTCTGCAGTACCACTAGATCCTGGTGATATTGTCAGTACCAGAGTCTGGAAGGACGACCCTACATCTTGCTGCAGAAGAATTCACCAGCAATGATATCCGGCTAAAGTAAGGACCAGAGTGGAAGTCTGTTTTTTAATATCCCCACACGTAGAGTTGGAGCTGGCCTCTGTGACTTTAGAGGGGCTTAAACCAAACCCCCTGATCGGGACACCCGCCAAACGATGGAGACATTTGGATCGGAGTTCTGCAGCGTGGGCCCCTTTCCCGGTTCGAGCAATGGAAATATTGATCTGCAACCCGTCCTTGCTCTGAGCCACACTGATCTGGACAGTGCCGTTCATCCGAGCGGGGCCGCAAGCACGGATAACTGCTACTCAGTGGGTTAAAGGTGGGACCTAAATTCCCCATATAATAAAGTCATTCGAACTCCACTGGGCACATGAACCTATAGAGATCAAAGCTAAAATATACTTTAGGGGCTTGATTTCCCCATTGGCTTGCTCCCATACAGTCATCTCCCCAAGTGCACCGGGAATACAAACTGCTACCGTTCTGATGTCTACAGCCATTTTGCACTGGTGGGAATGACCCCACAGACTGCCGGGCTAGGGAGAGGCAGGCCTTCAATGGGACAGGAGGGTTAAAGGACTGGCATGAGTGGAGACCGGTTTGCTCGGCTCCGAAAGACGGGGGACTTGAACTCAGCAGCTGTTCTGGGCAGGCGGTACGAGGCAGTTCAGCTAAAACAAGAGGACTGAGATGGGCTTTGTGTAATAAAGAACCCTGCTCTACAAAGGAGTCTTTTCACTGAGATAAACACCCGCCTCCTCCCCCTCCCCGAATCTGGCGTGGCGTTTACGTGGGAAATTCAATGGAATAGCATTAAAAGAACCAACTGAGGCATTGCAAAGGTCAGACAAAGGCATTGTCTCAGCATAGCAGAGGATTGGCTTTTTTTCTCAAGACAAAGCTAGTTACAAGGGAGGATTGGGAGTCCAGACTTCTGGGACTTCTACCAATTCCTGTGTTCTCCCCTCAATCTGAGTTCCCAGGTCGGGCGGCAGGAGGATGACAAAGGCCGTCAGGGACTTCCTCTATGCCCAGAAGGTGCAGCCCCCTGTGGAGCTCTACTCGGACTGGCTGAGCGTGGGTCACGTCGATGAATTCCTGAGCTTTGTCCCAGCTCCCGATAGGAAGGTACCACTCACCAGGTGACGTTTCTAACCAGCCCTTCCCTCCCTTCCGGTCAGGCTTGGCGCTTGGAGAGCATTCTTCATCTGCGTCTCTGGAAGCAATTTTCAGAGGTTGGGGTGCATTCCTCCCATTTGATACGGGGAAATCGAGGCAGAGGGGAGGAGAAAGTGGCTTGTCCGAGGTCAAGCGGTGAATCTGTGGCAGAGCTGGGAATAGAAAATGCATCTCCTACCACCCAGTTTGGTGCCTTCTTTTAGAGTGGGAGAAGTCACAGAACATGTGTCTATAATAGTTACACTCTTGCAGCAACTTAGTCTGTAAGCCACATGGGTGTAATTTTGGCGCTGTTCCTGTTATTTTGGGTTCGCATAATCCTCTCTACACATACTTCAAATTCCTCTACTGCCTTTCATCTGAGACTCTCGATGCTCTCTGTAAACCTCAAACAAGCCCGCAACTCTTCTGTTCGTCTGAGTAAATAGCATTGCCATTTTACAGGTTAGGCAAACTGAGGCAGATGAAGTGACTTGGCTGAGATGACGCACTGACTTACCTCAAGGGACAGCGTCATGTAATAATAATAACATACACTGTTTAAAAGAAAGTCTCTTTACCTCTGTTATCTGATTCTCTTTGGGACCTTGTACAGCTCCAAGCACATGGCTGCATCCCGATGCTACGATCACCCTACTCAGCAGAACCAGGCTCGTTTCACTGATGGTTCCAAATGCAGATTTTCAGACACAATTGCCTTTCATTTTTCCTCATGCTTCCGTAGGGGGAAAAACCTCCAATTCCCTGAAATTCCATGGGGGGTGCGGGGTGGGGAAAAAATCACCTGAAATGAAGAGGAAGCTGCTGGGAAGTTTGGCTCAGATGCAGATGGTTTAATTGTAGTGTATATTTCAGTAGTGCTGAACCCCCGCCCCCACACTATAATTGGAGGCCAGTTGCACCAGCGCAAAGTTATAGATAGCCCTGCCCTAAATCATTTGCAATCTAGATAAGGCAGGCAGGGTGGAACAAGCAGATCTTCAGCAGAGCTGGGGCTAGAACCCACCTCTCCTGATTTCCAGCCCACTGCCTGGTCCATAGCCTGGGTGTACTAGACCACACAGCCTCCTGTGAAGGCCTTTTTTGGCCCCCATTTTCCCCACTGCTGCTTCCGTGGGTTCAGCTCCCCCAGAGAGAGCAACGGGGGGGGGGGCACCCTAGTGTAGACAGGATTCCGGCAGCCATTGGTGTCCTCACCATGCTCAGCGCAGGTCTGCAGGAGCTCTCACCCCGTTGTATCACCCGCGAGGCTGGACCAGTCGTAGCAGGGATGGGAGATCTCGGAGGAAGAAGCCTAATGTGAACAAGGCCAGACACTGACTGAATCTCTCCATTAAGGGTTTCCGGCTGCTCTTGGCCAGCCCCGATGCCTGCTACAAGCTGTTCGAGGAGAAACAAAGAGATGGGCACGGCAATGCAGCCCAGTTTGCCGGTGAGTGGCTCACTCAGGACGCCTTTGGCTTGCCCAGAGGTCATCTGGTGCTTCTCACTGGCTGTAATCCTTCCCTCCCAGGGCTGGAGAACGTGCAGACCATCGCAATAGACGAGATGCTGGCTGATAAGACGCTGAGGAGTGACAGTGAATACGTGCAGGTAGGAGTGAGGAAGAGGGAAGGCCTGAAAAGACCCCATCAATATCAAATGCAGCACCCGAGAAGGCCTATGGCTCCCCCTTATTGAAGGAGCATGCCTCCTCCTGCAGCTTGAGCCCATCAGCTCATGGGCTTTGTCCCAGAGTCACCTTGGATGTGATCCATGAAGAGGCCGAGATGGGACTATTGGGGGGGAGGGGGGGGAAGTTCATGAATTCTAGAGGGTCAGCTACTGAGTAATGGTCTTCATTGGAGCACACCCCAAAAGGAGGTCGTCTCCTCGCGGATCAAGACCATCTTGGTTGATCTCTAGCTAAGTCCTTAAGATGTTTTAGTTGGATGGTCAGAGTATGTCCATCTTTTCAAATTAACATTTCCCACTGCTTCTGTGACCCAAGGTGTCCAGGGTAGCCCACGCTGAAAATGCCAAGTCAGGGCAGGCTGCTCCCAAAACTGGTGGTTAACACGGTCGTTAGACTCACCAGCCAGTCACAAACTGTGCTCCAGATCCCTCACACCGGTTATCAAGAAGCCAACCAAAAAATATATATATAAAAAAATCACACAGCCTCCTTTCTTGCAATCCAGTCTCAGGCTCCCAATCAGCAAATAGGTCCAGTAAAGTGAGAAGTTATTTAAAACTCTACTCAGTATATAAAATGTTCTTCTGATCCCTAAAGGGCCAGCCATGTTACCAGATCAATACTAGCCTGGATCTTACCCAAAATACCACACTGCCAGCCAATCCTTTTGTATCTAAAACTCAACATTTATTCTAAAAGAAAGGAAAAGAGAAGAGAGTTGAATGGCCAAAGCAAGCAGATACATACTAGATGCCAGAGTCCTTATATCAGGTTCATAGCAGCATTGGTGAGTTAGCTGGCTGGTAAAGCCCCTCTGGAACACATCCAAAGCTTGTATGGACCTATCAGTCCTTTGTTCAACGCTTCAGGTTGTAGAGTAGTTACTCCAGAGGTGAGAAGCAGGATTGAAGACAAAACAGAGAAGATGCAGCTGCTTTTTTATATCCTTTGCCACGTGGCTTGAAAATCCTTTGTCCCAAATACAAACTCACAGCACATGGGCATGGAAAAGCTCTTTGGGGTCCCTGTCCACAGGAAGGTCCTTGTCCCTACATGTCCTGCAGGTGTAGCCCCTGGCTTCTCTCAGTGGGCTCATTGTCCTTGAGGGGCCATCAAACAGGCTAGATAGTGCTGATGCCAGTCTGTCTGGGGGCATCACCCAGAAGCACAGCACAAGTTTGAGGTACAGCTATGGCACACGTCAGGGGTCTCAAACATGCGGCCCAGGGGCCGCATATGGCCCGCGAAGCCCTTCCCTGCGGCCCGCCAAGCTTCCTGTCGTCACTCCCCCCCCCCGCCCATAGCAGTTTGTGGGAGGGAGGGGCCAGAAGCAGAGGCTTCTCTGCTGCCTGGCTGGGCCGCGCGTGTTTCTAGCTCTGGACTTCCTAGATTGCTCTTGCTTTGTTTGCCAAACAGCTGTTGGTGGTGCCTAGCGCTTTCCAGGAGGGAATGGGGAGCTGCGTGCTCAGAGGAGGAGGTGGGGCAGGGGTGGGACCTCTTGGAAGGGGTGGAGTGGGGGCGGAGCCGGGGCAGCGAGGGCGGGGTGTGTGTCAGTGATGCGGCCCTCGGGCCAGTGCACTAGTCCTCATGGAAGGGGTGGAGTGGGGGCACAGCCGGGGCAGCGAGGGTATGTGTGTGTGTCAGTGGTGCGGCCCTCGGGCCAGTGCACTAGTCCTCATGGAAGGGGTGGAGTGGGGGCAGAGCCGGGGCGGCGAGGGTGTGTGTGTGTCAGTGGTGCGGCCCTCGGGCCAGTGCACTAGTCCCCATGGAAGGGGTGGAGTGGGGGCGGAGCCGGGGCAGCGAGGGCAGGGTGTGTGTCAGTGGTGCGGCCCTCGGGCCAGTGCACTAGTCCTCATGCGGCCCTCATGGTCATTTGAGTTTGAGACCCCTGGCACACGTATTTATAACTCACAATACAAAGATGATACCTACCTATCAACAAGATGATCCTACTTAGCAAAGCATCACTTGCCCATTGATAGCTTACGGGGCGTATCTTGTAAGATTAATGGCAATTTTGTAATATCGGTATCAGTAATATTATAAATGGCCAGACAGCATCACATCCTCTACCTAAAGATCTCATATGCAACATTTCTGGGGGAGGGAATCTTTTAGAGGAAAGCAAGAGGAGATTTCTAGGGGATAGCAGATTCCAACCTTCACTGCTGTAACAGCAGCTCCATAACAGGTGGTGCATATAAAGAGCAGAAAAGCACAGGAAAGACCAGCTGCAATGGAGCAGTGGTTTAAAGCATCTGGTGGTACAAAAGCAGTGGAGAACATGGTATTTGGTGTCAGGGGACCACGTACAACAACATTCAGGTGGAGCCCCAGTGCAGACGGGGGAGAATGAGAGGCTCCAGGGGTCATGATCCTAAGCTCGTTGATCTGAACGGGAATCTTTCCACTGAATGCAAGGGGCTTTCAATCAGGAAGACGTTTGCACGTTTGTCGCTAATCACTAGCAGCAGAAATACAGCGTTACCCCTCCACTCCTCCCAACTGGCTCCTTCCTCTCTGATCCTTTCTTTCCCCAGAGCTGCATTGACTGGAATCGACAAGCCCTTAAGGAGGAGCTAGGACTGACGGAGCAAGACATCATAGATATCCCTCAGCTGTTCATGTTGAACAGTTCTGGAGCGGATGCTTTCTTCCCAGACATGGTGAGGGGACCGTCCCGCTCGCGTTGTTGCTTCTTATTTCTACCCCATCTTGTGCATTGCCCATTCAACTCCTATTTCCCACTTTGCTTTCCCCTTCCAAGCACTCAGTCCTTATCTTCCATAATGTCCCTCTCTTCCCTGCCTTCCTCCTTCCCTCTGGTGACCTCGTGGAACTCATTCGGCTCCCATGCCATCAGAGAATGGGTCTCAGGCGGGGAGCAAGAACTCCCCACTAAACACAGGAAGGTTGAAAGGAGAGCTGAGCAAATGACAGATTTTTTCGGTTCTGTGGTCAGGGCCGGGTCTAGCTTCCTTGCCGCCCCAAGCAAGGGAAAAATAAAAGGGGCGGCCAGATTGTGATAAAGTGATGCCCAAAGAATGGCCGGAATGCTGCCCATTAGAACGTGCGGTCCCAGGCATGTGCTTCCTCGTCTGGTGCCTGCTGTGGTGATTTAGAAAAGACAGGAGGGAAATTGTTTGGGGTCGTCGGACCCAAAAGAAAATCATTGATATTTTCAGCACAGAGTAAAAAACAACGTTTGAGGGGTTGAAGGAAACGTTTTGTTCCCGCTGAAACGTTTCATTTTGATTTGGACCCTTTTTTAATTTTTGAAAAACAACTTCAAAATAAAACGAAAGGAAATTTCAAAGCAAAGGGTTGTTTCAAAATGAAAAATGGAAAAATTTCCACAAGGAAAAAGGCAAAATGGAAAGCTTTGATTTGGGGGGAATTTAAGATTTTCTTTTAAATGAACAATTTGGTGAAATCAACACAAATTCACAAAACATTTCAGTGTCACTGAATCTGCATTTTTTAGTTAAAAAAAGTTTTGGTTGAACAATTGATCCCAGCTCTAGCTAAGCGGATAGGACGCAAGTGACGGTTACATGTCAAACACGTGGAAGAGAGGCCCTCATGGGACCACATCTGGCTGTTGTGTGTTCCACAGTCCATCTGTCCCTTTTCTTCTGGCTGCAGGTGAACATGATCGTCTTGGGGAAACACCTGGGCATCCCGAAGCCATTTGGGCCCATCATCGACGGGCAGTGCTGCCTGGAAGAGAACGTTCGCTCCCTGCTGGAGCCGCTGGGTCTGGTCTGCACCTTCATCAATGACTTTTTCTCCTACCACGCCCTCTTAGGGGAGGTCCATTGTGGCACCAATGTCCTCAGGAAACCCTTCTCCTTCAAGTGGTGGAACATGATCCCCTGAGCAGAGGGGGTGAAACCCCAACCCAGCTGCTCAGGACTTTTGCCAAAGGAACACGGGACCAAGTTGATACTAACAAACTCTGGAGAAGGGTTCCTGGAATCTGGCAATCTAAGAAGTTTTGTAAATAAAGAGAACTCCATCCAAGGAAGCCCTAGACCCTAAGCTAGAAGCCCCACACTGTAAGCTGGAAGCTGTTTCTAGCATGCCATTCCTTTGTTACTCTAACACACCTGCAATTAGAGCTCAGGTGCTCTGTAAAGGTGCATGCGAATCACAGCGGCACGGCCCAATTATTGTGGTGCATTTTAATATCCACCCCAAACTCCACACCTGCAGCGGATCCTGCTTCAGAGCTTGGTGTTTTAGCCATAAGCCTGGTCTCCCCTCCCCGCACACAAGGCCTATCTCTGTATCAGTTTCAAAACCTCCTGATGGTCCAGTCTTATGGTCACCTAGTAGGGAGGCCAAACTAGGTTACTGAGCAGGGACTTGGTAGCCAGGTCTCTTATTCCCAGCTCTACACGTGACCTACTGTTTGACCATGGGCAAGTCACTTCCCCTCGGTGTGCCCGTCTGTAAAATACTTCCCCTCCTTCATACGGAGCTTTGAGATCCAGGGCTGAAAAGCCCAACGGTCATGCAAAGTATTATTTTGAAACTATATATCCTGAGAGCCAAGGAGAAAATGTCTTTCACCCCCCTAACTTCCTGGGCAGGGCAGTGATTTTTAACTGTCATAAAATCTCATCACGAGTTTGCAGTGCTTCTGGCTTGGTGTTGCAGAAGGGCTTCTTAGGGCAACACAGTACATGACCATGCGGTCAGCATGTGGGCATTTCAACTAGCGTCTAGGGCTTTCTTCAAATGTCTTCTGTTTCCCGTGTAGTCTTCCGTGTTGGACTTTGGATGTTGTACATTGTTGGTAAGAGCTAATTTATTAATTACTGACTTGTCTCAAGTGTATTTGCACCTGATCTACGCACAGCATGGATTGTCAACAGGACTGGAACTCAAGACCTTCCATTGCAAAGCACAAGTCTCTGCTACTTGAACTGCAGTAGCAGCTCCACCAGCTGACAGCAGTAGTAAGCTATGACTGTGACACTGTGTCACCAGGCTCCCGGTAGCCCTGCATCCCTCTGTGCTGTGCTGCTTTGGGTCGAAGCCTGACCCGAGCAGCGTTACGTCACCATGGCTTCTCCCAGCATGGTTACTCCGAGCAGAGTGACCCCAACAAACCTTCCAGTCCCGAGTCTTCCCCAAACCATCTCCCCCGCAGAGATCTGTCCTCCGTCTGGACCTGCACCACAGTTCTCAAGTTCGTTGTTGTCAAAGAGACAGAGCCTACCCCAGCCTGTTCGTTTGGCTGAGGACTTACCCCAAGAGCTGGTCTTCACTCGCGCGGTGCGGGATCGATCTTCTGGCGATCGATTTCTTGCGTCTGATGAGGACGCGAGAAATCGATCGCTCGCGGCTCCCCCGTCGACTGCGTAACTCCAGCTCGCCGGGAGGTGCAAGCTGGAGTTGACGGGGGAGTGCGCCGCCGACTGCCGCCACCGTGGGGACGAGAGGTAAGTCGGCTGCAGATACGCAAACTTCAGCTACGTGATTCACGTAGCTGAAGTTGCATATCTTCAGTCGATCCCCCCCCGTAGTGGAGACAAGCCCTAAGACACAGCACGGAGCCGGTTTTGTAATCAAACAAAACAAAGTTTATTAACAAAGAACACAGGTGCAAGGGATTACGAGCGTGAGTGAAAGAGATCGGGAAGGTTGCAAACAAAACACGCTTCCTGGCGAGTAAAACATAGCAATGTCCAGTCTTGGCCTATGCAGTTTCCTCACCTACCTCAGGTTCTCAGCATCCCTGGTTCTCCAGACTAGGGGTCCCAACTCTAATCGGCTTGAGGGGAGCGGCACCCGTCACATCCCCTCCGTCAGGGATGACGAAATGGCTTTTGCTTCCCCGTCTATCTTCCCAAAGTCCAATTCTGCTTTGTGTGTTAATAGTCACCACCCAAGTTCCCTCTAAGGGGCACAGCTGGGCAGGAGGCCACCAAGGGCCGCACATATAACTCTCCCCAGCCCTAGGGATGTGGTGCAGCGAGGAGACATGCCTCTTCCCCAGCTCTGGGGCTGTGGTGGGGAGAGAGGGCTGGGTGGGAGCCCTCTCACCCCACCACAGCCCCCCGGGCAGCCTGCACCCCAAACTCCTCCTCCCCAACCCCACCTCAGAGCCTGCACCCCCAGCTACCTCACCCACCTCCCAGCACCTCCAGCCTTTGCCCCAGCTCTGAGCCCCCTCCCGCACCCTGAACCCGTCATCCCTGGCCCACCCCAGAGTCTGCACCCCCAGCCAGAGCCCTCACCCCCCTGCACTCACTCTCTCTGTCCCAGTGCTGAGGCCCCTCCCGATGTACCAGATGTATCAGATGTATAGAGTGGAACATATAGTAGGAAGATTATGCGCGTGTGTGTGTATATTATATGCATATATATACACACACACACATACACACACAACATGAAAAGATGGGGGTTGCCATACCAACTCTAAGAGGCTAATTAATCAAGGTGAGCTATTATCAGCAGGGGAAAAAAAACTTTTGTAGTTCACCTTAATTAGTCTCTTAGAGTTGGTATGGCAACTCCCATCTTTTCATGTTCTGTGTATATATAATCTATGTTCCACTCTATACATCTGATTAAATGGGTTTTAGCCCACAAAAGCTTATGCCCAAATAAATTTGTTACTCTGTAGGGTGCCACAAGAACTCCTCATTGTTTTTGCGGATACAGACTAGGGGATTGGCTACACTTGCAAGTTAGAGTGCACTAAAGCCGCCCAGTAAGCTCTAACTCGCTCCCCGTCCACACTGGTATGGTACGAGCCGTAGAGCGTTCTGACTCTATGGCTAGAGCACTCCTGGTACTCCACCTCGGCAAGAGGATTGAAGTCTGATGCGTCTTGGGTGAGACACCCCAGCATCAACGTGAACGAGGTGTTGCATTACTGCGCTCTGATTGACCTCCGGAAAACAGCCCACAATCCCCTTCAGTCAAGTGGCCTCTCTTGTCATTGTTTTGAACTCGGCTGTAGGAATGCAGATATGCCCTTTCAAAACTCCGTTCCTGACAGCCGCCATGCTTATCTGCTTCGAGACAAAGCAACCATTGCTGGGGGAGGGAGGGCGGTCTGAACTTACAAGACAGCATGCGGACACACTCTCCGCACCCCAAAACCCCCACTCTCTCTCTCCCCCCACATACACACAAAACACTCCCTGGCACCCTCCACCCCACCCCCTGCATTTGAAAAGCACATTGCAGCCACTGGAATGCTTGGCTAGCTGCCCATAATGCACCGCTCCCAATGCCGCTGCAAGTGCCGCAAATGTGGCCACGCCAGTGCGCTTGCAGCCATCAGTGTGGACAGACGGCAGCGCTTTCCCTTCTGCGCTCTCCGAAGGAAGGCTGCACATCTGCAAGCGTAGCCATGCCCTAACACGGCTACCCCCCACTTGCTTGCCTGATGGCTTTGTTTACCATGCATGCAACTGTGCTTTTCATTGTCTCTTACCTTGCATTGGAGACACAGAACCTGTGAAACAACATTCCTTAGGCAAGGGTAGGCTGGGCTTAGCCCCTGTCTGCTAAACACATCCGAGGAACGGATTTCCAGCCCGCCTCTCTCACTCATTATACGCCACCCAGACACACATCACACCATACTATGAACGGTCAGCGCGTTACCAGTCGGAACTCCGACACATCATACGACACCTTTTAGATCCAGAGGATAACCACAGCATGTTGGGCAGTGAGTGTGCCAGGCCTGATGAGAGTTATGGGGCGCTGGGCCCGCTGCCAGTGGGGCTCCCCAGATCAGGTATCCTCTAGGTCGCTGCTAGTGGGGAACATGCTGCGCCCAGCCAGTGTGACGCACGGCTCTCTGCAGGATTGCTGCACAGACGGTGCTCCAGGGAGGAAGTGAAAATGGGCCGCCCAGGACTGGCTGCTGGGGACCACACTCATTAACAGCGTGACCCTGCAGGGGTGTTACAACCTTGCCTCCTGCCCCCTAAATCCCTGGATGCACTGTTTGCTTCAGGCCATTTCTCAGCCTTTGTGAAATCATCTCCATTCCCAGCCTCAGGAGGGAGAACTCTTGCTCCTCCACAGAGACTGGTCCGTCCTGAGCAACATCATGCAGGGGGGGTGGAATTGGAACCCCGATCGTTGTACAAGTCCGTCGCTTTCATGCCCTTTCCCCAAGTGCAGGCAGCCCCAGCGCCCCTGGCGCCGGGTGGGTGGCTCCAACACCCCCAGCTCCTGAGACCTGTGCTGCAGGCCAGCCCGCCATAGCCCCAGCTCCCTTTGGGGAAGAGGAGCAGCCTGGGCTGGGGCTATGGGGGAAGAGTGAGAAGCAGTAGAGGGCCTCGGGGCAGAGCGTGGGCAGGGCCATGCCTGGCTGTTTGGTGAGGCTCGGCTTCCCCCGGCCTGCGATACCCGCCGCCCACGGCACAGCTCCATGTCCCTGTTGCCAGCTGAGGGGGGCTTAGCTAAGTGTGCCAAGAAGGGCTCTTGACAAACTGGCTGAGCTTGAACATGGTGGACCAGAGCTCGTGCTGAGATCTCACTATAGGCAGAGTTTTCAAAGCACCCCTAGGTCCTATTTGCAAAGGTGACTTTCGCACGTGGGCCCGGATCCTCAGAAGTATTTAGGCGCGACCAGCCCAAGTCCCATGAGCCTACAATGAGGCTTCGGCCTATTTTCAAAATTGTCTGGGGCACTTAGGAGTCTAAGACACTTTGGTGCCTTTGAAAACTTTATCCTACATCCTTTATCCTTTATCCTACTGCAGCAGGGCGGCGACTCACCCTACGGCGCCTCCCGCGGGTCATCCAGGGAATTAGCTCGTCCAGCCTTGGGAGCGCCTTCTGCAGGCCTATGTCCTGCTTGCACTGGCCCCGTGTCCCTCCCTGGACCCCGGTGCCCTCTTACCTGGGGTGCTGCGCCCCTGCAGTACCCCCCCCCCCAGGCTCAGGGTCTCCCCTCCCTGGGGAACCCCCACCCCTTATCCCCACCTTGCCTCACTCTAGGCAACTGCCAGTCACCACTTGCCCCCGTTCACTGGGGCAGACTGCAGTATAATTGCCACTCAGCACCGGCAAGGAGGGTTTGGCCTGCTGCTTCTACAACTACCCATGGGCTGCCCCCTGCAACCTCAATACCCCTTGTTGGGCTCTGCAGCCTGGGGGTGTCCAGGCCGGAGCTCCCCCAGCTCCTCTTGCCTTGCCCCAGCCCTGCTCCACTCCGGGTGCCTTATCAAGCTCCCCAGCAGCCAGGCCTGTCTGCCTCGATAGCCAGAGGAGACACTATCTCTCTGCACCAAACCCTGGACCCTTATATCAGGGCCAGCTGGACCCGAATTGACCCAGCCTCCTCTGTGGCTGCTCCACCCCAGCTGCTTTCACTTGCAGCCCTCTGCTCTTATTGGCTTCCCAGGAAGCGGGTGGGCCTAAGGCCGCCCGTTACTAAAGCCCCACCCCCAGCCTTGCGGGAGGGACACTGGACCCGGGTCCAAATGATTCCTTGGGACAACTAATGAAAAAACAGGGTGAGGGTCACAGGTTCAAACGAGGGTGCCGGATGGGGACACCGAGCAGAGAACCCCGCACAGCGCCCACTGCTCCGCGAAGCTGTCGAGGGAGCCGGTGGACGCTGCCCTGTGGAACTCTGCCCGGATGCGTGAGATCAGGGAGGACCGGAAGTAGTCCCCATAGTCGCAACGCCCCCCCCCCCCCGTCTTGCATCCTCCTCCTGGTGTTATAGATGGTGACCTTGGCGAGTGCCAGGAGGAGGTTAAGGTTTCGCGATTTTGTGGGGCCACGGATGGGGTGCGCGAGAAGAAACAGATGTGGGGAAAAGTGCAGCCAGAACCTCAGTGAGAGGAGGAGGAGCTGCAGCCTGTGCGCCAGGTCCCCCTCAGCTAGGCTGCCTTGCCCTGGCTACAGCCCTGCAAAGGGCTGTTTTAACCCCATTTATATGGGAGTGGGGCAGCCACCCCACTACATACATGCATAAGAACATAAGAATGGCCGTAGTGAGTTAGACCAAAGGTCCATCCCACCCTGTGTCCTATCGACCATGGCCAATGCCAGGAGCCTCGGAGTGAGTGAACCTAGCAGGTAAGGATCAAGTGATCTCTCTCCTGCCATCCATCACCCCCCTGTGACAAACAGAGGCTAGGCACAGATGCTCTCCCCAGCTCACCTTCAGGCCTCTGCATCCCAAATGCAGTCATTACAGAATGCAATGCCAGGGTTTTCTGTTTTGGGCTAAACTCTCATGGTGTTACTGCTTTAAACTTGAAAGCATCATTAAGGCCAGCACGTGAGCGAGCCATAATTAATTGCTGCTGGGGTTATTTTCCCGGGGAACAACCCCACTTGTGAGGCAATAACTTCAGACAAGGTCATTTCCCAACAATAAAAGTATAAACCAAAGAAGTTGGAATCTGAGGCTCTGTTTTAGTTTGTTACAAATTCAGTCCCGTGTCTGCTCCCCCCCACCCACACTTAATGTACTTGTGCTTTACAAATGCGGATGAGATATGTTCCCTATCCTGAAGAATTTACCATTTAATTAAGACAAGGCAAGAAAACCCATGCCACACTGGTTGTTATCTGAATGCCCAGGTGCATGAGAGGTGAGGAACACTGAGCAGTCTAATGGATTGAGCATGGGCCCACAAGCTCTTGAAATCAAGTGGTTGAGACTGGGCACCCAAAATGAGTAGGCACTTGTGAAAATGTAGGCCTAAGCCTCTCTGTGCCTCAGTTTCTGCATCTGTAAAACAGGGATAATAGCACTCCCTCAACTACCTCCCAGAAGTCCTGGGGGCTTAGTGGAAGATGTAAAGCACTACATGACGGCTGAGTAGGCTGACCATATTTCCTTGAGACAAAAACGGGACATTGGGATAGCAAAAACGGGACGGGGTTATGTAATATTCTGTATTCATGAAAAAGTAAAACGATAAAAAAAGTTTTATTACATGAACATATTGACTTGAGCTAACAATTATTCTTCAGTGACAGAACTCATACAAAAATGTAGGTAGACGTAAAGGGGGACTGTATTTCACCACGATCGCACCATGAATATTTTTCCGATGAAGTAATCTTACGCAGCAAATTTCGGTCTTTCAATACCATGTCATAAAACTTCTCACACTCCATGATTCTCTTCAGACACCTCAAATGACCCCCTATTTGCCTCCCCCAACCACATCAGCTTGTGACCATGGCTCAGTTTCCTGCGTAGCATCTCACAGGCAGAAGCTTGTGCAACAAGAGCTTCCCCCAGGCCAGCCACTCTGCCTTCCTCCTCCAGGCAGGCCCCCAACCGCCTCCACTATCAGTAACCCTCTGACTGACCAAGTCCTCTCCCTACATCTCCTGCAGCAGAAACCCGGCTTCTCACCAACCCCACCGCATCGCCCACGCATGCCACAGCCACCTGCCCAGGCCTTAGCTGTGCCTTGAAGACTGATGCCCCGAATGGGCTCTGAGGCTTGGCCCAACCCCTGCGTCCATGTGTTCAGGGAGGGGGTTAACCATGGTACCCCTACCCACCTGCCATCTCCCCTACCCACCCCCTGCCCCCCTTCACATCCAGCCCTGGACTCCCCAGTACCTCCCTTCACAGACAACCTTGTGCCCCACCCACTTTCATACACGGCCCCTACGCACCCCTCTTTCCCCCTGCCCCCCTCACACGCAGACATGCCCCCCGACCTCATGCTCCCTCCCCCGATACCCCCCTGCTCAGTCCCCCCCCCCACCTTCACGTGCCTTGAGCAGCAGGGTGTTGTTGGGGACAGTGTTCTCCAGCTCCATGGGGCCCGGGGCAGCGCCGCCTCCTCCCCTCCCGGGCTCGCGCTGCCTCCGGCTCCGCTCGGCGCCCACCCCCGCTGCCGACCTCGCCCCCTGGCTCCCTGAGCTCCCCTCATTGGGCCGCACGTCGCGTTTCCTCCATATGGGGACGGGGGGGACGGGGGAAGCGAGGCGCCAGGCAGCCCCTGCCCGGCCAGCAGCTCCACTCCGCCCCACGTGGGGGCAGCCCAGCCAATCGCGCCGCGTGGGCTCTGCGGCGGCGGAGGGGAGGGGGGAGCAGGCCGGGGAGGGGGGCCCGAGGCCATGAGGGGCAGGGACTGAAGGGCTGCGGGAGGGGGTGGGAGGAGGCGGGACCCGGCCGTGGGTCCCTGAAATAAGCCGTGTTCAGTTTTTTTCAGCAAAAAGCAAAAACGGGACAAATGTGACATTTATACTAAAAAGACGGGACGGTCGGAAAATATGTAAAAAAACGGGACTGTCCCGTTCAAAACGGGACGTATGGTCAGCCTACGGCTGAGAGTTATTGTTAGGGCTTTATGGGCAAGATCATAGACATGTGCAACATATACAGGCGCTCCCCCCACCCTCCCGGCCCCAGTGCGCTCCATGGCAGTGAGCGATCAAGTTTGTTCCAGGGTCATACTAAATATTTTAAGATGCTGGCTCTGTTTACATCTGCAGTTGCTGTTTCCTTGGTGTGCAGGTATGTAAAAAAAAACCCCACAGGACACGCAGACCCCACAGAGGATGCTGATCTACCTCCTCCCCGCCCAACAGTACCTTAGACAATTTGTTTTTCCCCAAGATAACATGATTCTCTCTCCTCCCATTCTTTCACCTCCTGCTGGTGATGCTGACCTCCAAACAGCTGATCACAGCAAGCAGAGCTCTGCCTTTCACAACCTGCCCTTCCAATCACCAAGCAGAGATTCTGGAGGTGGGATTACATCTATCTCTGGCTAATCACAGCCCATAGCAGAGAGAGAGGAGGGGGTGGGACATTTGGCCCATGCTTTTTAAGCTGATCATGCTGGCTCATCCACTGTAAACAGAGCAGCACAAGAAAGACTGCAGCTGAGAGAAGGGCACAAACATGTCCCAGCAAAGAACCCTCCGGCTCTCC
Source organism: Sternotherus odoratus (assembly GCA_032164245.1). Classification (NCBI taxonomy): domain Eukaryota; kingdom Metazoa; phylum Chordata; order Testudines; family Kinosternidae; genus Sternotherus; species Sternotherus odoratus. Next base: position 13,082,698 of record JAVMKO010000018.1, on the reverse strand, counting down.
TTGCAGCAGCCTACGAGCACTGTCTGTGTGCTGGGCACAGAAATCTCCATTGACATACATGGGTAAGAAAAGTGAGCTTTAATAGCTGGCGGTTCACTGAGCAGCCCATCTCTCTCTGATCGTTTGGATCATGCGGGTCGTTACTGGTGTCAGCTTTAAATGGATACCGTTCCCTGGGCTGGGGAAGGCAGGGGGCGCAGCCGTGGTAAAAGTAGCTCGGAATGAACTCCGCTAGAAATATGTGGTTGTCGACTGAAAATTCTACACTGGGACCGACGAAACAGATAAGGGAAGTGGCTGTTTCTGCCAGGCTCCAGCTGCGTGTTTGTCTAAAGCGAAGGGCCAGATCCCCACTGGTGCAAAGTGGCTCCCCTGAAGTCAGGAGAGCCCTGCTGATCTATCCCAGCTGAGGCTCTGCATACCGAGTTTGATTGTGTCTGCATTATTGTTAGGGATGAACTGCGTGGCTGCTGAGCGGTGACATTCTGTTCAGTGCCCAGCTCTCGCTGGCAGGGCTTGGCTTTTCATACTGGTCCCGGCCGTGGCACGGAGGCTGAGAACGAGGGAGGGGAGATTTTGTTCCGGCTTCCTGGGATATAATGCGGCTTCCTCCCCCTACTTGGTCTGGAGTGAGGAAATTCACGGAGTTCATTTACTGACACTTAGGGAAGAGGAGAAAGTTCAGCGGCAGAACGGTTAAGTGACTTGCTCAGAGCCGTGGATCCGGCTAGTGGCAAAGTCAGGCATTAGAATGGGAACTCTTGATTCCCTCCTGCTAGGCTACACAGCGCTGGACAGAGCTGTGCAGCTGAGGCAGGGAAGCTGCTTCTTCCAGGGAACGCTTTACCATCACCTTGGATTGTACGTGTAAGATCTTTAGGGCAGGAGCTCTCTCTTATGTACAGCACCGAGCACAGTGGGGCACCGATCCCTGACTGAGGCTTCTGCATGCTACTGTAAAGCAATACTTAATAAATGACCTGAATCCGCAGCATCTCTAGCAGCTCCATCTTTTATTATTTGTATTATGGTAGCCCCTGGGGCCGGGAAGGAAGGGGAAATTATCCCTCATTTGACACCCAGGGCTGTAGGAAATCAGGTAGAGTTGCAAAGAATGCATTGGAATTGAAGGTGGGGTGAGATTAGAGTGCCGAGCTCCAGGTTCGCCTCCTTATAGCCTAACCCACCTGTCTTTACCTGTTATCCTATAATGTCCTTCCCTCCTCTTCCCCAGGAGTCTGAACATTGGTAGTTGGATGTTGCAACTGCAGCTGAAGTCTATGCTTCCCTGTGCAAGGCCCACAGCTGCAGTTGTGTTTCTCTCCTGGTGGGGAGGGAGACCACGGGACAGAAAAGATTTGTGTTGGATCACACTTATCTCCAGGTGTGACTCTTCATTATGAGGGAGCAGGTGACCTGAGTTATCCCAGACCTCGCCCAGAGATGAATGAAAAGCCTCTGACAGCTATTATTTAACACCAGTTGCCTGGCAGGAAGTCAGACATTAAATAACTGAGTGTCGGTCTGATGCAACTTCTTGTTGCCACGCGCAGTCACACAGATATCCGTATCCCAAGTTAGAGGTAAGGCTGAGAGTTTGTCCCAGGAGTCATGGACTCCGTGACCTCTGCGATTTCTACAGCGGTCAGTGCCCCTGGCTCAGGGGCAGCGCAGTCAACCCCTGCACCAGGTGCACCGGCAGCTGCTGTGACAGTCTTGGGCCACTGCCCCCTCCCCGACCCCCCAGGAGCAGAGTTGAGCTGTGGGAGGTGGAATGGGGTTCGGGCACCGGACGGGGTGAGGTGGGCTCTAGGCGGTGCTTAGCTGGGGGTCTCATCAGAAGTGGCGACATCCCCCTCACTCAGCTGCTAGCCGGAGGTTTGGCCTGGCAGCTCTGCGGGCTGCCTCCACCCAGAACGTTGGCTTTGCAGCTCCGAATGGCTGTGAACCGCAGCCAATGGGAGCTGCAGGGGCGGTGCCTGTATGCAGAGGCAGCACACAGAGCTTCCTGCCCACCCTCCGCCTAGAAGCGGAGTGAGGGGGATGTCGCTGCTTCTGGGGAGCCCTTCACCCCATCCCATAGAATCATAGAATATTAGGGTTGGAAGGGACCTCTGAAGGTCATCTAGTCCAATGCCCTGCTCAAAGCTACATGCCCCCGACCTCCTTCCACGCCCAAACTCTGGTGCTGCTTGGGGGTGGGAGAGGGGAGGTACGGAGCCAGGTAGGGAGCCTGCTGGTCCCATCAAACCCTCCCCAGCACTAGCGGGGGTTGCATGCTGCCCCCGCTGCCCCCAAAGCAGCCAAGACACCCTTCCCCAAGTTTTATTCACTGGTATTTTTAGTAAAAGTCACGAACAGGTCAGCGTGAATTTTTGTTTATTGCACATGACCTGTCCATACCTTTTACTAAAAATACCTATGCCTAAAACAGAGCCTTAGTTAGAAGGCTTTTGCTCTGAAACTGGAAACCTCCCCAGTCAGGAGAGGAGCCTTACTAAGTGTGAAATACCAGTTTGCCCCAAGAGGCATTATCTGCTGACCAACAAAAGAAGGCCCATTGACACCATACAAACCATTGTGAGACACCAGAAGACAAAAGACTTTGTGGATTGTTCGCTCCACACCCGTGGAAGTGCATGAGTAATTGTCCCATCAGCTTGAACTCAGGGGGAAGGGAATAAAACCCACCCGGCAGGAAGAAACTGGGTCTCTATGATGTTTGGACTCTAAGAGGCAGAGATTTCTAAGCATAAGCAAGGGATCCCCAGTGCTTTGCCTGGGTTAGCCTTAGAGGACTTATAGAGCTTGCATATTGCAGCAGCTTCCATCCCCTTTTGGAGCATAAGACGGGAACTCTTTCGTATGTGTATGTTTATCTATTTACAAGGTTAAAGAACTCGTTTACTTTTCTTACTTAATAGATTTTCACCAATAGAATAAACCCTAGTTTATTATAGGATTGGCTACCAGTGTTGTCTTTGGAGTAGGATCTAAGATGCAATTGACCTGGAGTAAATGATCAGCCCTTTGGGACTGGGAGTAACCTGAATATTGTGATTTTTTTGGTGTAAGGGATCACGTTTATCTGGGTGGCAAGATAGATAGGAGTACCCAAGGGGACAGTCTGTGACTCTAAGTTAAGGCTGTTTTAATGCCTGAGGAGTTCACGTTTGACCGGTGAAATCTAAGTATAGAACTCATAGCCAATTTGTGCTGTGTGCCCTGCTTAACAGTCTGCCCTGAGCCACTCCAGACAGCTTGACAATTACTGTTTCAAATCCAGTCAAAGAAGATTAGAAGTTGTTAGTATGGGTAACATGCTGACTAAGAATCAGAGAAGTAGCCGTGTTACCCTGGATTTGCAGAAGCAACAAAGAGTCCTGTGGCACCTTAAAGACTAACAAAAGTATTGAAGCATAAGCTTTGGTGGGCTAATACCCACTTTGTCGGATGCATGCTGGCTAACTGTATTGTCTTCCTCCAGTGCCTGATCCATAGAGATAAAAGCCTTCCACTGCTACCACACAGTGGAGTTACTCCTTTAGTTCCCATGGGAGAGACCAATGTCTTGGATCTAAAGATGTGGGGTTCAGTCTTCACAGACACCCTTTTTGGGGGGACGGGGGATCATTACACATCTGATGGCTGTTTGGTGGCCTATTTGAATTGAGCACAGTTCATAATAGACAGGTGTCTGCCAACACAGGCTCCCTTGTTAGCTTTACCCGAGGTCATTGAGCTCTGTCTCCTCTGGCCCTTAGGAAGGGTCTCCCCAGGACAGTGCGTATGCATGTTGGCAGGGCCGTGTATGGGAAGTTCACCCCGTTGCTGCCTGTGATGCATCTGCTCTGGGACCAATCCGTTCCTACTTTCCTTCCCCATTCTCACCCTGCAGCCAATTGTGTTGGACCACAGTCCAGTTCCCTGACCTTCATCATGGTCATCACGTATATTACAGTAGCCCCTAATGGGCCCAGTTGAGACTGGGGCCCTATAAAGGGAGTGCACTCACTGGTAGAGGGCTTCTGCGGGGCCAAGCATGGCATAGTGGCTCTCCCCCCATGCAGTGCCCCCTGCTGACGGCCTTTCTGGTCCTCTGGTGATCTGCCTCTTCCCACAATTGGGCCCTCCAGCCATGTCATAATTTCGTCCACTCCTTCTGGAGTAACAAAGTTCCACCAACAGAAGTTCAATGTTATTATATCAGGTCTCCAGCCCCAATTCTGGGCCCCGTGGTCCTTGCACACCCTACACTCAGGGGTTCCAGTTGTCCTTTGTCCCCTTGTTCAGCCTGTGTCACCATGCCAGTGGCTGGTAGGGAAATGCAGGCCCTCCCACTACGCCAGGTTTCAGCCTGGGGATCCTCTAACCCGTATCCCAGGTCTGCTCAGTCCTACACATTGATGCTACTTCCCTGGGCTTCTTCCTACTTGGCTGTCTCAGGTCTTCTCCTGAGAGAGCTGACATTGGCCAACTGCACCATCATGGCTGCCTCCCCACCATCTCCTGAGACGCCCCTACCTTTGTCATCCCGATCTTGAGAGATGTCCTGACCGGACTGGACCAGCAAGAGGGACCCAGGCGATGTTGCTACCTCCACCAGCTCCAGCTGAATTCCAAACACCACCTGGGATGAAACAGGATCGGACTTTTAAAACCGCAACACCTCCACCCCATCTCCGCTAACTTCTCTCTTGCTCCAAAGGACGGTGGACTCCTATCCAACTTCTCGTCCACTGGAACCCCTAGGTATTTCTGCAGAACTGCTGCCTAGCCACTCGGTCCCTAGTCTGTAGCAGTGCATGGGATTCTTCCGTCCTAAGTGCAGGACTCTGCACTTGTCCTTGTTGAACCGCATCAAATTTCTTTTGGCCCAGTCCTCTAATTTGTCTAGGTCCCTCTGTATCCTATCCCTACCCTCCAGAATATCTACCACTCCTCCCAGTTTAGTGTCATCTGCAAACTTGCTGAGGGTGCAGTCCACACCATCCTCCTGATCATTGATAAAGATATTGAATAAAATATCTTTTTTTCTTCTAAAAACTCCCTCCCGTTTAAGGAAAGGGAACAAGGGGCATCATTAAAGTGAAAGTTCAATTTACTACAGCACATTTCAGATGCTTTAACTGTCCTTTTCCTGTATTTCTAATAGCGTGTTTGCCGTAGTACGAAGCAGACCGAGGTCTCCGCACACCAAACTCTGAAACTTGTTTAACACTGCTGAATGTTGGACAGTGACTGGATGATGTTAACACCTTTGGCCCATATATTCCATCTAAATAAATACAACAGGTCCTCCCCAGACTGTCTGGTTGCTAAGGACCACAGCCTCCTCAAAACTGTCTATGCTACATGCTGCGGGATGCTAATACTCGCCAGGCAGCTATTTGGAGTTAAATGCAGCAGGGGAGCCCTGCCTGTGTTAGGGAAAGAGAGGGCAAAGGCGTGGAGTTGCTCTTGTGTTTCGCATAGACTTTAAGGTCAGAAGGGACCATTATGATCTAGTCTGAGCTCCTGCACAATGCAGGCCACAGAATCTCACCCACCCACTCCTGTAATAAATCCTTAACCTGTGTCTGAGCTATTGACATTCTCCAATCATGGTTTAAAGACTGCAAGGCGCAGAGAATGCTCCAGTAAGTGACCCGGGCCCCACGCTGCAGAGGAAGGTGAAACCCGCCCAGGGCCTCTGCCAATCTGCCTTGGAGGAAAATTCCTTCCCAATCCCAAATATGGTGATCAGCTGAACCCTGAGCATGTGGACAAGACTCACCAGCCAGACACCCAGGAAAGAATTCTCGGTACTAACTCCGTTCCCACTCCATCTAACATCCTTTCCCTGTGCTACCTCACGGCTGAACAACAGGGAAATAGGTGGGCTAATAGTTTTATAGCTGGCTCAGAGAATGGCTTGGAGTGTCACTGATTCATACCGTAAATTTAGAGCTCAAGCTGCCCTTGGAATCAGAGAAAGGGAGAGGAACTTCACAGGTCTGTAACTGCATCTGGCTGCTTGGTGGGCCAGCCACGACCAGGCCAGAGGAGGGGGGCACAAGGGGGCAGTTCTGGGTATGACTGGCAAGTGGCATGGCAGGATTGCCAAACTGCAGCAATCAAGCACCAGCTGATGTGGAATGCACCCAATTAGAGCTCAGTGAATCACTGGTTTTTCTGTTCTGTGACCCAAATGCAATTTGTTTGAGTCTCAGAACTCTTTCCTTGGTTAGTTTCTCTTGCTGAAGCAAAGCAACTGAAAAAATACATTGTTCGGGTAAAATGAAACGTTTCGAAATGCCGCTTTTGAAGTGACCCTTCGATTAGAAAATATCAATTTGAAAGGACCCGGCTCCTTTCAAACCAAACTCAAAGCCGAATGAATTTCAAAACAGTTCCAAAGAACCTGGTTTATTTCAAAACAAAATGGCAAAACGGCTCATTCAAAAAATGCTGAAATGAACACGGCTCAGAAACCAGCTATCCAAGATTAGGAATCCCCGGTGGATATTTTTCTCTCTCATGATTTTTATGAGTTTTGGGGGGCTGACTCATGAGTTTTTAAGCACTTGGGGTTGGCGACCCTGCCAACTATGGCGCCTTTGCTAGAAGCATCATGTCCAAAAAAGAGCGGGGAACTTCCTGGAACATACACACAGGTAGGGACAGAGGGGGGTAGCTGCATTCCTTGCCTGCCAGACTTGAGGACATCCCTGCCAGACCCGCCTTGGCTCTCCTGTCTTTAATTATCTTTGTCCCCCAGCCCATTGTGAGGCTTAGTAACTGTTAATACCCAGTCGCTGGAGCTGGGGCTGCAAGATGGGGAAAGCTTTGCTAATCCTTATCTACGTAGGCAGCAACCTAGTGGTCACAGGTTTTTTGCGATGTGTGTTCGGTGCTTGGTGACTAACACTTGTCTGTTCCCTCGGCGCAATCTCATCTGACTCCCAGGCAGCTGGGAAAGCAGTGAGCTGACAGGAGTCTGTCACGAGCTTCAACCACAGAACCCACCTTCCCGAGCAGCATGAAGCGGCAGGAAAGAGCAGCCACGCTCCGCCAGGCTTTTCCTCTAGCGATGAGCCTTGTAACAAGGAGACAGTCCCTCCTCCAAACCCTCCTTTGCTGTGAGGCCCACAAAAAACCGGACAATGGTCAGGCAGCTGCTGTGCTGAGCCCACGGCGAAGGGGCTGATCCGTGCTGTCTCGGCATTTCCTTGTGCCTCCCCCACCCCCGTCTGTCTGTATCTGTCTGCTTGTTTGTAAGCCCCTTGGGGCAGAGACCATGGTTTTATGCTGGAACTGTCCAGCACCAGGTGCGATCAGGTCCCGATCCACGCCTGGGACTCCTAGGGGCTATGGCAACACAAGTGATCAATCATAAATGGTGAAGGAAACAGCCTCCCAGAGTGGGAATCAGCTCCGACCGACGAGCTTTGGGAAAGGATTCCGACCTTCTAAAGCCTCCCCCCCCCCCCCGCTCTGTGCCAGACAAGGGGCAAGGGGAGCTGCGTTTAACCCCTTGTTTGCTGGGCACCAGCTAGGGCTACTGTCCCCTCACGCAGATGGTCGCCAATGGCAGGTGCAACCCTTTCTGCGGAGGTGAGGCGGATGTGCTGGGAGAACGGTGCTTTGGGAATGCCTGTCTCCTTCCTGACCCTGCACTGTCAAATAGCAGCACAAGACGGGGCCTGCCAGCAAGCAGGCGGGTTCCTCCCTCCGGGGAGGAGGGCTGGGATAAGCAGGTTCTCTTCTGCTTTATTGATTAGCAGGAAATCTTAACTCCGCCTGTTTGGCAACAGCTTGTTTCCTGGGTCAGCTTCTGGCTAGGTGTGACTAATGTTTTCCTTCCAAGAGGTTTGCATGGCGGCCGCAGGAAGGATTCTCACCTCACAGAGACCGTGCTAAGACTGTGACTCATGGGAGTGAACAGGAAAAGCGGATTCTGAATGACAAGCTAGGGCTCCCAATTGTGACAGGTGTCCTCTGCCACAGATGACTCCAAGGGACCATTCCACTGTCACTGGGTAGGAAGGGGGTTGAAAACATGCATCTGAATGATTGAGTTGAATGCATAGCTGTCACTATCCACATGGACTGGATTGTCTCCAGTCAACCAGAATTGCTCTGCTCTATGGCATGTCTTCAAGTCACCAGGGCTTGATGAAATACATCCTACAATACTCAAGGAACTGACTGAGGAGATATCTGAGCCATTAGTGATTATCTCTGAAAAGTCATGGAAGATGGGAGAGACTCCAGAGGACTGAAAAAGGGCAAATAGAGTGCCCATCTATAAAAAAGGGAATGAGGCCAACCCAGGGAATCACAGACCAGTCAGCTTAACTTCAGTACCCGGAAAGATAATGGAGCAAATAATTAAGCAATCGTTTTGCAAACACCTAGGAGATAATAAGGTGATAAATAATAGCATGGATTTGTCAAAAACAAATCATGTCACACCCAGTCTAATAGTTTTCTCTGACAGGATAACAAGCCTTGTGGATGGGGGGGGGGAAGTGGTAGATGTGGTATATCTTGACTTTAGTAAGGCTTTTGATACTGTCTCATGTCATGTTCTCATAAACAAACTAGGGAAATACAACCTAGATGGAGCTACTACAAGGTAGGTGCATGACTGGTTGGAAAATCATTCCCAGAGAGTAGTTATCAGTGGTTCATAGTCATGCTGGAAGGGCAGAACAAGTGGAGTCTCGCAGGGATCAGTTCTGGGTCCAGTTCTGTTGAATGTCTTCATCAATGATCTAGATAATAGCATAGAGAGTGCACTTGTAAAGGACGATACCAAGCTGGGAGGCGCTGTAAGTGCTTTGGAGGAGAGGATTAAAATTCAAAATGATCTGGACAAACTGGAGAAATGGTCTGAAGTAAACAGGATGAAATTCAATAAGGACAAATGCAAAGTGTTCCTTCCTAAGTGGAGTAATCAGCTGCGCACATACAAAATGGGAAAGGAGTACAGAGTGGATCACAAGCTAAATGAGAGTCAACAGTGTAACACTACTGACAAAAATGCGAACATCATTCTTGGACGTAGGATGATTCACTCAGCAGGATGTTGTAAGCAAGACATGAGACATAATCCTTCTGCTCTACTCTCCACTGATTAGGCCTCAGCTGAAGTATTGTGTCCAGTTCTGAATGCCACTTTCAGGAAAAGATATGGACCAGACTGGATAAAGTCCAGACAAGAGCATCAAAAATGATCAAAGGTCTAGAAAACATGGCCTAGGAGGGAAGAGTGAAAAAAATGGGTTTGTTTAGTTTGGAGAAAAGAAGACTGAGAGGGGACATGATAATAGTTTTCAAGTACATAAAAGGTTGTTACAAGGAGGAGGGAGAAAAATTGTTCTCCTTAACCTCTGAGGATAGGACAAGAAGCAATGGGCTTCAATTACAGCGAGGGCTGTTTAGGTTGGACATTAGGAAAAACTTCCTGCCAGAGTGGTTAACCACTGAAATAAATTGTCTAGGGAGGTTGTGTAATCGCCATCATTGGAGATTTTTAAGAGCAGGTTAGACAAACACCGGTCGGGGATGGTCTAGATCAGTGGTCTCAAACACGTGAGCCACGGGCCGCATGCGGCCCGCAGGGTTCTCTGTGCAGCCCGCCAAGCCGCGCAGGCAGACTGCTGGTGCCAGGGCTGAGTGCTCCCCCTCCTCGAGCTGCGCGGTGCTGGCAGCGCTCCAGGGCCTGGGGCTGCGTGCTGCCCCCCTCCCCCTGAGCCGTGCCATGCCAGAAGCATGCCGGGAGCCAGGGCTGTGCGCTGCCCCCCTCCCCAGGAGCTGCGCCGTGTCGGCAACGCTCTGGGGGGCGGGGCTGCGTGCTTCCTCCCCTCCCCCGGAGCCACACCACACCGGAAGCACGCCGGGGGCCAGGGCTGCGTGCTGCACCCCTCCCCCGGAGCCACGCCACGCCGGAAGCACACCGGGGGCCAGGGCTGCGTGCTGCACCCCTCCCCCGGAGCCATGCCACGCCGGAAGCACGCCGGGGGCCAGGGCTGCATGCTGCACCCCTCCCACGGAGCCACGCCACGCCGGAAGCACGCCGGGGGCCAGGGATGCGGGCTGCCCCCCTCCCCGGGAGCTGTGCCACGTTGTTTATAGCGTGGGGCGTGCAGGGCTCCTGATGTCGGTGGCGGGTGCTGCTTTGATGCAGCGGAACCCTGCAATATCGTGACCCCACGCTTATCACGATTGGGTTTTTTTGGATCCCGATCATCACGGTATTGCGGGGTCTATTCCTACAAGCTGCCACAACTGCACCCAGAGAAATGGGGAATGAACTTGTCACAAGGTAGGGCAACTGCACCTCTGTTCCCCTTCTGAGGTCCCTCGGGGGCACCCACTCCAAGCTCCTCAGCCATCATCTTTCTTGGGCAGAGCCTAGTGTCTCTCTTCCTTCCTTCCTCTCCGTGATATCCCCAGGAAGCCAGATTGATTAAACAGCCCAGCGTCTGTGCTTTGCTTTCTCTTAGAGCTATGAACAATGTAACTGCCAACTGTCTCAAGTTACCACACAGTCCTTCCTAAGCAAGCACCTTTATTTTTAAGGTAAAAGCATTACTGTGAAAACATATTATGTAAAGATCCTTCACATGTGCTAATAAGCCTGCCAGAGATCACCCCGCAACTCTGGCAGGGGCTCTGGTTGGAGGCAGTCCTTCAAACTCCACTACATGGTATGGTTACAAGTTCATAACAACCTTAGCTCAGAAATAACACCACCACGAATAACTCAGGCTATGTCCACACTACAAATCACTTTGGTGTAACTTATGTCGCTCGGGGTTTGAATAATTGATGCTCCTGAGCAACGCAAGCTAGACTAAGTGTCAGTGTAGACGGCGCCATGGCAGAGAGCTTCTCGCGCCAACACAGCTACCATTTCTCGCGAAGGCAGGAGTTATTAGCCGACGGGAGAGCGTCTTCACCAGAACTGTTACATCAATGCAGCTGTAAATGAAGTAGTGCAGACATAGCGTTGATCTTTCCTTTATACTGCTTGGGCCTTTGGTGATTGCCTGTTCTTGGAATCTCAAGGTCAGACAACGATCTCCTTCTCAGGACACAACTTCCAAAGGCTGGGTTTTTTGCATAACCAGAGGTGGGAGTTTGCATTCAACTCCCTGTAGAGATTCCCCAGACAAACCACTTGACACTGTTTGTCCCCACGGCCCATTCTTGTCTGGCACATTGTTCATTAGAGTCCTTTGAAGTTCATAACACTTCCCAGGGTTTAAGCCCCCTCTGCCTTCTAGGGAGAGGCTACATGCATCCCCAACCCACATTAATACATAAACCGCATGTGAAAATACATTGAATACAATGGACCCCAAACACATTTAAACTCAGTTCAGTAAGGTTTCCCAAGACCATTGCAGAAAATTGTCATGACCATCACAGAGATGATTGCTAAAGTCTTTAAGTATTTTTCTTGAGGTGTAAATGAACCACCCATTCCCCCTGCCCCCCAACTGTGGATCAAAAACTTGATCTAAATTGGGGAAATATTAAATGAGTGAATATGTGTAAATAGTTAATGGTGCTCATGGATATGGGTTTTGTAGAACTAGTAAGAGGACTTGTGCAAGGTAAACCGGTGGCTCTCACCCTTTCCAGATGACTGTACCCCTTGCAGGAGTCTGATTTGTCTTGCGTACCCTCAAGTTTCACTTCACTTAAAACCTACTTGCTGAGAAAATCGGACATGAAAATACAAAGTGTCACAGCACATTATTACTGAAGAGTTGCTTCTTTTCTCATCTTTAACTATATAATTATAAAATAAATCAACTGGAATGTAAATATTGTATTCACAGTTCAGTGTATGGTATATCGAGCAGTATAAACAAGTCATTGTATGAAATTTTCATTTGCATTGACTTTGCTAGTGCTTTTAATGTAGCCTGTAGGCAAATATCTAGATGAGTTGTACCCCTGGAAGACCTCTGCGAACCCCCAAGGGGATGTGTAGCCCAGGTTGAGACCCACTGCTGTAATCGGTTTCCTTTGTGCAGCCTTTGACACCAGATTGCAGCTGTACCTGCCCACACCAAAATACTGAGTAAAATCTGCTCACCTACAGCAGGTCTCCTCCATCATGGAGTACGGACACCTGCAGTTTACAGCAGAAGGTGCCCCTTACCTCACCCACAGTCTTTGCCTTCACTGCGGAATTCCCTCCCCTTAGATCAGGAGTGGTCACAGGACCACTGTGTAGCTGTCTGGCTCTGTAGAAGCTTTTTACAGAGCTGAAGTCAGGAGCGGACGGGATTGCTAGCCGTGACGGTAACTGAATGTCATCCTTTGCCTCAGATCGGCCCCGAAGGACGCCACATCATTCAACGTCCGTGGCACCCCCGGTGTTGACGTCTATATTGTCCACAACCCCCAGGTTGCCAAGGTACCGACGTGTGTACCCCGGTGGCCCCTGGATGCCGGGGTGGAGGTGGTGATGACTATGAAGGCACCAAGCAATGCTGTCAACGATAACAAGGTGAGTTTGTCGTGGAACGGGAGACGCGCCCTTGGAAAACACAATGTCAAACTTCCACTATGCAGGAGCAAAGAGTCGTTACTTGGGACTTGGATCAGGCAAAAGGGTGTTTGAAGTTGGTTAGGAGATGCCATGCCTTGGCTGGTGAGATGTCTGCTCGCTACGGGTGCCCATGTCCTGGGCGTTAGAATGAGTGGGGTATCCCATGAATCCCTGGACGATGTTCCCATTCGGGACTTTTGTCACCTCACTGACTGAGTGAACAGCCCAGCGGTAAAACCGCTTCGTTTCAGCAGCCTGGACCTGTTGCTTTGGTTTTACGCACCGATGGGTTGTTTATTATTTAGACTCGTTATCCTGTTGTCCATTTCTAGGAGGGAGCAATATGACTCGAATCTGCATTAGTATTTGTATTACAGTAGTGCCTACAGGCCGCCTTGAGGTAGGTGCTATACGAACACAGTGAGAGGCCATCCCTGCCCAGAAGAGCTGCCTAAATTAGTGGTTTTCAAACTTTTTTTCATGTGCAGACCCCTCAAAAATTTTGAATGGCGGTGCGGACCCCTTTGGAAATCTTACACCTAGTCTGCCGACCCCCAAGGGTCCGCGGACCACAGGTTGAAAACCACTGGTCTAAATGGAGAGGACAGACAATGGGATAAAGGAAGTATAATCCTCATTTCACAGGGGGGGACCACGGACACAGAGAGAATTAGGGACTTGCCTGATGGCACAGAGCCATGAATTGAGCCCAGACCTCCTGAGTCCTGGCCCAGGTTCCAAGCCACATGACCATCCTCTCTGTCCTAAAATAATGAATTTTAACGAGGGAGTCATCTGCACAGCACTCCCAGACCACATGCAAGACTCTCACTCTGGTCTTGTCCATGGCAGCGTTATGTCCCCAGGCTGAATCTGTTTTACTCTTAGCTTCGCTACGGGTGATGGGGTCCTGAAAGGGGTAGTGCTGATCGTGGTGTCTTTGCAGGTTAGGATTTCATACTATGGGCAAGATGGGGGAACTCCGATACACAGAGCCATGCTCTACCTTACGTGTGTTGGTAAGTAGAACCTAAGAATCCATTTGTTCAATAAACTCAGCCCCCAAGTGCCGCTCCCTTGGGTGGGAGGACACGTTTTCTAGGGTGGCTTCTGGGTACACTGGCAAAAAAGTGGGTGGGGGAGGGTGGAAGAGGGGCACAGAAATTTCAGTTTTTCAGTGGAAATTCAAAAGCTAAAATATTTCTATTTGGAAATTCTGCAACAGTGACTTATCGGAATCATAGTTTGGGTGCCGCATGCTCCCACTCTCCTCTGTAGGCCAAGATCCCTGGTCAAACTACATCTCCCAGGAAGCACCACGGTCTCTCCCTTGGGGAGGGGGCTGGTGCATTATGGCTGTCGCTGACAATGGTGCATCCTGGGAGATGTAGTCCAGCTGGGAGCCTGGCCCATGGGACACTAGGCACTTGGACTACAACTCCCATAAGTAGGCTGACCATACGTCCCGTTTTGAACGGGACAGTCCCGTTTTTTACATATTTTCCGACCGTCCCGTCTTTTTAGTATAAATGTCACATTTGTCCCGTTTTTGCTTTTTGCTGAAAAAAACTGAACGCGGCTTAGTTCAGGGACCCACGGCCGGGTCCCGCCTCCTCCCGCAGCCCTTCAGTCCCTTCCCCTCATGGTCTCGGGCCACCCTCCCCGGCCTGCTCCCCCCCTCCTCTCCGCCGCCGCAGAGCCCATGTGGGGCGGAGTGGAGCTGCTGGCCGGGCAGGGGCTGCCTGGCGCCTTGCTCCCCCCGCCCCCTCCATGTGGAGGAAACGTGACCTGCGGCCCAATGAGGGGAGCTCAGGGAGCCAGGGGGCGAGGCCTGCTGCGGGGGCGGGCGCCGAGCGGAGCCGGAGGCAGCGCAAGCCCGGGAGGGGAGGAGGCGGCGCCGCCCCGGGCCCCATGGAGCTGGAGAACATTGTCCCCAACAACACCGTGCTGCTCAAGGCGCGTGAAGGTGGGGGGTGGGGGACCAGGCAGGGAGGAATGGGGGGATGGGGGAGGGAGTATGGGATGGGGGGGCATGTCTGCGTGTGAGGGGGGCAGGGGGAAAGAGGGGTGCATAGGGGCTGTGTATGAAAGTGGGTGGAAGTGGGGGGCACAGGGTTGTGTGTGAAGGGAGGTACTGGGGATGCATGTGAAGAGGGGCACAGGGGAAGTGGGGGGGGCATGGCTGCTTGTGAAGGGGGTGGTAGGTGGTGGGCACGAGGCTGTGTGTGAATGGGGGAGGGGGGCATGGAATGGGGGGCACAGGGTTGTGTGTGGAGGGTACTGGGGGGTCCAGGGCTGTGAGTGAAGGTGTGGGGGGGCATGGGGCCATGTGTGAAGGGGTGGGGGGGGGAAGTGGGGGACACAGGGTTGTCTGTGAAGGGAGGTACTGGGGAGTCCAGGGCTGGATGTGAAGGGGGGCAGGGGGTGGGTAGGGGAGATGGCAGGTGGGTAGGGGTACCATGGTTAACCCCCTCCCTGAACACATGGATGCAGGGGTTGGGCCAAGCCTCCGAGCCCATTCGGGCCATCAGTCTTCAAGGCACAGCTAAGGCCTGGGCAGGTGGCTGTGGCATGCGTGGGCGATGCGGTGGGGTTGGTGAGAAGCCGTGTTTCTGCTGCAGGAGATGTAGGGCGAGGACTTGGTCAGTCAGAGGGTTACTGATAGTGGAGGCGGTTGGGGGCCTGCCTGGAGGAGGAAGGCAGAGTGGCTGGCCTGGGGGAAGCTCTTGTTGCACAAGCTTCTGCCTGTGAGATGCTACGCAGGAAACTGAGCCATAGTCACAAGCTGATGTGGTTGGGGGAGGCAAATAGGGGGTCATTTGAGGTGTCTGAAGAGAATCATGGAGTGTGAGAAGTTTTATGACATGGTATTGAAAGACCGAAATTTGCTGCGTAAGATTACTTCATCGGAGAAATATTCATGGTGCGATCGTGGTGAAATACAGTCACCCTTTACGTCTACCTAAATTTTTGTATGAGTTCTGTCACTGAAGAATAATTGTTAGCTCAAGTCAATATGTTCATGTAATAAAACTTTTTTTATCGTCTTACTTTTTCATGAATACAGAATATTACATAACCCCGTCCCGTTTTTGCTATCCCAATGTCCCGTTTTTGTCTCAAGGAAATATGGTCAGCCTACCCATAAGGCCCTGTGGCAGCATTCCTACAGATTTGAAATATTTCCGTTTTTGGGTGTTCTGTTTTTCACCAAAAAAAAATAAATCAATGTTCTGTGGAAAACAAATGCTTTTCATGAATACTTTCATGTCCTCAAAGATAGTTTTGATGGAAAATTTTCAAGCAGCCTTGCTTCTAGGGACAGGCTAGCTGATCTGAGCCCTGTGCTGTAATGGAGACCGGTTCCCTTGTAGCTCACCCCTCTCCCCATTGAGCTGTGTTCTGTCCAGGTCTTGTCTTGCCCTGAGGCTATGGGGGCTGCACACTTTTAAAGAAGCCTATAATGGTACATATCCACCAAAGGAACCCCTCGATCTCTGCTTTTGGTACTGAAGATCCTAAGCCTGGCTAGACATGGTCAAGGCCAGTTCATTGGTTCTCAGTGCCCTCCAGCCTGATGGGTTCTCTCCTTCTCTTGTGCCATTGTAGACATCTCTCTGGATGCTGATACAACTCGCAGTGGGGCGGTGAAGAGGAAAGCAACAGATAAGGTAAATATGATTCATCTTTGTACCCAAGGAATAAGGGAGAGCAGCAGGCTGGGTAAATTCTGAGCTGAACATCCCAGCGCTCCCCAGCAAAGTATCAAGTGTAAAGGAGACATGCTATGGATCATGGTTTATCTAGTACTGTGGCCTGCAGCACCAGATGTCAAGAATCAGGGTGGTAGCCGTGTTAGTCTGGAATAGCAGAGTTAACAAAGTCCTGTGGCACCTTAAAGACTAACTATAAAGTTTTGAAGCATGAGCTTTCGTGGGCTAATACCCACTTCCCACGAAAGCTCATGCTTCAAAACTTTATAGTTAGTCTTTAAGGTGCCACAGGACTTTGTTAACTCTGCTATTCCAGACAAAAAAGGAAGTGGGTATTAGCCCACGAAAGCTCATGCTTCAAAACTTTATAGTTAGTCTTTAAGGTGCCACAGGACTTTGTTAACAGCACCAGATGGTGACCTGCAGGGAGCATTAAAAGAGCTACAGTGAAATTTATTAAGGGTTTGTCTACATGGGGATTCAGGAAAATTAATCTGAACTAATTAAAGGTGTGAAGTTGAAGTGGATTAGTTAAATGGCATTAAACCTCTGTGTGAACATGCTCATTCAGAATTAAAGGGGCCTTAATTCAATTTATTAATTCACTTTGGAAGTTAATTAAACTAAACGGAATTAAGGCTACTCTGATTCTGGATAAAAGCTTCCACATCAATTTAAAATTCACACCTTTAGTTAATTTGGATTAATTTTCCTGAGTGTCCCTGTGTAGACAAGCCCTAAGTGATTTTTTGTACGTGTTGGAAAATGTCTGTTCATCAGAATAGAAACTTTGCACTGGAAAGGGTCAGTTTTGACAAAGTTTTTGACTTGGGAAAAAATCTGAAAAGTTTGGAGAGTGTTAACATTTGATTTTGACATTTCCAAGATGGAAAAATGTTAGTGGTCTGGGTTTCATGTGGACATTTAAGCTAATTATAGTACAAGTAGTAACCAGAATGTTTCCACATGATTGAAGTGTTTCAACTGACACACAATTTGTTGAGATCTCAGAAATTTTCCTGGGATGGGAAGACTGTCTTCCACACAGCTGTAGCAGTAGACCCTGGCTCCCATTCTTATGTTCAAGAGCCATTACTTGCCTTACAACAGTGTATGTGTGAGAGTGGCTGGAACCTGGAAGTTCATATATTTCTGAGTTGGGACTGGGTAACATGGAGAACAGCTGGGAGGGAAACCCTTTTCATAGAGGCTAGCGCAACAGGAAGCAGCTATATCACATGCCTGTCTTCTCGGCTTTTATTACTGGAGTAATTAAAAGAATTGGCTTTCAGCTCTCTGGCCCTTGTTCCTCATTTCTGTACCAAGCCTGGCTTTGTCTTGCCTCTTCAGAGAGAGTGGACGTGGGGCCCAGATGGGCAAGGAGCTATCCTGCTAGTGAACTGTGATCGGGATGACCCAAAGTCCTCGGCTATGGACAACATGGATTTCTGTGTGCAATCTTACGCAGGTACTGGCTGGGAATGGATCACTGCTTTTGGAATGGGTGTTAATCAGATGATGCAGAATGTTTGAAATTCCAGCCAGTTCAGGCCAAAATGCAATATGTTAGCTGAGTCCTAAGAAGAAACTATACCTATATAAAGGGAGTAGTGAGGATAGGAACGCTGGGCACTAACCCAAGGAGAGGTTCATGGACTCCATTCATGAGAGGTAGGCTTGGATTTTCATTGCCCACATCCATGAATTGCTACCAGCAGAGCTATAAACCATGTACCCTGGAAAATGCCAAGTAGCTCACTGTAACCACCACTTACTCTGAACACGACTCCAGGCACATCCAAGGTTTCTCAGTGATATCATAAGAACTGCAAAAAGCTTTGCCAAGTGGCTGTGTTAGAAATGTAGCCCTCTAACTGAGTCATGTGACTGCTGGGCTACTGGTCATGCAATGAGACAGTACGAGCTTAGCCCAATTTTCAACCCCTGGCTGGTCCACCTTCTAGGAAGCCCAGATGTTGGGTGCCTCTTATGGAAGAGCACGTTCAAGATATCCAGCTCTTGCTCTCCCTTGGGTACCCAACCACTTCTAGTTTTGATTTTTGGAGGGTCACCTTTGCATCTCCAGGGCTAAACAAGAGACACCTGGATTAACTCTAGAGCTTAGAGTCTTCCCTAACCCACACCTGGAAAAAAGGAACACAACGGAAACCGATGGGGTGAACAAAGCACAGAGCCCCATGTTCCGATGCTCTAACCTCATAGCTTCATAATGCATCTTCCTCCTTTAGGACCAGCCCAGAAGAAGCAATTTCCCCAACCCTTCTCGATACAATTGGTGTATACACAGTGGTCCTATCAGACCTAGCATTACCTGAGGGGTAGAGTTACTGTAGAGGGATCACATACACTATGGCTCAGATCCTCAGAGCCTGCGTCCAGGGACATTGGTGGGGCTACCCTCTTAAGCCGTAGCTGAACGTTAGGTTCCAGAGCCGTGAGGATCCCAATCTGAAAGCAGCAGACCCCCTCTTTTCTCTTTTGGTCTCCTCTGACCCTCAGACCTCCGGGACATGTCCTGCATGATCCTGAGAACTCGAGGCCCCGACACCATCTTTGACAATCACAAGCTGGTTCTTCACATTTCCGTGTCAGACGCAGACAAAGTGGGAGTTTTTCACGCTCGGGGTGAGTATCTGGCCCTCTGGAATCACAGCTCTGGCAGAGGCATTCGGAGAGTGTCTAGAATTCTCCCGGCCTTTGATCGGGGCCTGTGTGCCGCCGCATCACACTGCAGTCTTGCATGCTACGATAACCTACTATGGGGAGCGCTGGCACTTCGACAGCCGGCTACTCAGCAAGTGGAGGGGGGGGGGGTAGTAAAAATTGTCTGGAATATCGAATCCGTCCAAGGACCTGCTCCCTGTGAAGCACGTGAGAGCTTTGCTACTGACTTCAAGGGGTGCAGGATCAAGTTCTAAATCAGCCCTTCACTGAGCTGTTCTCTAGCTGTTCTCCTCTAGCTGCATCCATGTCCGTTTACTTCCACACTTTCACCCCGGTCTTGCAAACACTTCCACACACGGCACCCTGCTGGCCTGGCTCCCCCGCTCAGGGAAGACCAATGACAGGCCCCAAAGCTGACCCGGCCCTTCCTGCAAGGCACGGTTTTATTCTTCAGGCAAACCCTGCAGCATATCAAAACAGAGCTATTCCCACAGCCAAAGCAGCCTTCCGTGGCTTTTCCACCTGTGTCTTCCTTCCTACTCCAGGGCCTGCAGGCATCCCTCCTGCAGTGCTCAGGCCTAGACAAGACAAGAATCTCCTGCCTCCTTCCCAGCTGGGTCTTCTCATCCCCCTCCCTGTTTGGAAAAAGACTCCATCCCCAAACGGGACTGGAGGATGGGGGGCAGATCTTAAAGGGGCAGATCACCCTATTACACACAGGCTCAGCTCTAAGCGAGCGAGTACTTCCATTGATGCAAGTGGGACCATTCAGGTGATTTAACTTGTGCCTGGATGTTTGCACAGTTAGGGTTTTCTATTGTATTGTTTGAGAATCAGTGGCCTAGCCCTGGAGTGGGGGTTGGAGGACTCACAGGCCCTCTTTGCACTCCAGGTCATTCCTGAGCAGCACTGGAGGTTCATGGCCAGAGTGCAGTGCTGTAATTATACTGTATCACAATGACAATACAGGAGGGGGCAGAGTTAAGGGTATCTGGTCAACCTTAGTTGTTGCATTTCTCTGCGTTTCTATTGAGTATTCCTCCGTACCACCTTTTAGTGCAACATCCCCGTGTAACCAAGTGTCACTGCTGCCCATTATGGGCGTCCGCGGTGCTGCCGGGCCAGGCTTTGTCCTAACACGGCCCCTGCTAATGTGTCAGATGCCTCATAGATGAGGCAAGTGCCGCAAGTGATTCCGTTGCCAACTCTCTATGCGCCTTCACACCTGGGGGAATCCACAGTGGGCTGTGCCAACTGCGTCCACCACCACCCTCCTTCCAGGGCCACTCAGAGCCCCCCCCCCACCCAACATGCAAGTACCTGCCTGCCAATGTCTTCCCCAAATGGAAAAAGAGACCCACCTTCCACCAGATCCAACCCTTGCCCCTGGTGACCAAGATCCACTACGTGCCCCCTGGTGAGCTGCTCCCAGTAGATCCAGCACACTGCCCCCTGCCACGGCTCAGCTGATTCACCACAGGAGGGGGTTGTTTTACGGAACAGTCTCTTCACTTGGGGAAGATCTGACCGATAAGTGTTTAGTACACGGGGGTTAGGGGAGTGGAAGTGAAGATGTGATAGCAGCTACCTCTGCAGTGAAAAGGAGAGTCTTGCTCTAATACGTGACTGAAACCAGACATCCCAGCGAGATGTGATCAGTCTGGGGCAGCAGGTAAATGCGGAGTGTCTGCTTGGCTCTCCTAAAGGATGTTAAAAGCTAGTTGCTGGGGAAGGAGGGGAGGGGCTGTGTTCTAGGGCAGTGGTCGCCAACCTTTCGGACCTCACAGACCACTAAACTCACAATTTTGAATCCCGCGGACCACTAACATGAATTTTTTTAAAAAGGTACAAACATCTATAAAATAATGATCATAAAAGTTCCATTTTATTAATATGAAATGCACTTGTTTAATTATAACAAAATTATTAGTGTGATATTTGTTGCTGCTTGTTTGAAATAAGTTTATGGATTCTTGGCTCCAATGACGTCACTGCAACACGGAGAGCCGTTTGTATTTCAAGCCAACAGCGGTACTTGTTTTTGATTGCCGTAACAGATGAGAATGTCTTTTCACACAAATAGGTTGTTGCAAATGGAATCAAAATTTTGATGGCTTTTTCACTCAGCACTGGGTACTCACTTTTTATGGAGGGCCAAAAATGATGTCTTGATGAGGACGAGTGGAATTTAGCTTTGAGACTATCGTTGGATGATAGATCGATTAGGCTTTCTTTTTCTTTCATGCTCAAATTGCTATCTTCAATTTTCGCCGAAAATGGATCCATTACCCACATATTGCCATGTCTGGGGTCCTCTTCCTTTGGGTAATAATGGCCAAAAGATTCTGTGAGCGACCGTAAGTGCTGTCGAACAATGGTTATTACCTGTCGGTTGACATCCTCCTCTTTCATATACTCATCAAGTTTCGGGAACATTTGCAGATCTTCTTTAGCCAACCGCATTTGCCTCAGCAATATTTTCTTTTGAAATGCATCCATTTTACCTCGCAGTGTGAACACGTCCGTAAGCTGTCCTTGCAAGGACGTGTTTAGCTCATTTAACAGTGAAAAAATATCTGCCAGGTATGCAAGCTTGGCTAGCCAATCATCGTCGGACAAGAGATCTTGGAATTTTGACTTATTTTGCTGCTGGAAGAATAACTTGACTTCTTGGCGCAGGTCGAACAATCGGGTTAGTATTTTGCCCCTCGACAGCCATCTCACCTCAGCATGAAGAAGATGATGAGTATATTGAGAGCACATTTCTTCACAAAGTGCCTCAAATATTCGAGAATTGAGCGCTTTGTGCCGAATTTCATTTACAATTTTAATTACATCAGAGAGTACTTTGTGCAGTTCTGGAGACATTCTTTTCGCCACAAGTTGCTCACGATGTATAATACAATGAGTAAACAAGACGTCTGGGTGTCCAACATCTTTCACTTTTGTAACAACTCCTGAACGATGCCTGGTCATGCTTGCGGCACCGTCTGTGCATATCCCAACACATTTCTTCCATTCAATACCGTGTCTCAGGAAATAACCATTAAGTGCATCGAAAATCTCAGAGCCGGTTGTTCTACCCGGCAAGTTGAGCAAACAGAGGAGTTCTTCCTTTAGCTCTCCTTGACACTCAAACCTCACAAAACAAAGGAGAACTGCCTTGTTAGTTATGTCTGTTGATTCGTCGAGTTGAATTGAATAAAATGTTGAATTTTTCACCATTTCAATCACTTGATTTTCAATATCTTCGGCCATGTCTTCAATTCTGCGCTTCACAGTGTTAGCGGACATAGGAATTACTTTCAGTTTCTGGACAGCCTGTTTGCCCAAAACCTCTTCACAGGCTTGTAACAAGCAAGGCTTAATTAATTCTTCTCCAATCGTATTCAGCTTTCTACTTTTTGCGATTTGAAGTGCTATCAAATAAGAAGCCTTTACTAGGGACTTATCTTCCTAAAAATTGCAAATAATGTCCAAATTTCTCCAGGGACCACCAAAATTTTCTCGCGGACCACCAGTGGTCCACGGACCACTGGTTGGCGACCGCTGTTCTAGGGAAGAGGCAATGCACCTAGAGACCGACTGCTCCTGCTTGTCTTCCAGTCGGGGAAGTGAAAATCCAGAGAGTCCCATGGGGTTCCTGGGGGTCGGTGCGGAGCAAACATCAGACGCCCAGGGGGAATTCAGTCTTAGTGATCTTCATGTACATGGATGAGCAGGGCGGCTGGCAGGCGGGATCAGAGCGGAAGCAATTCCTTTGATGGCTTTCAAAGGCAGAGAGAGATTTTTCACCCCTGTCTAAGTGGCACGGGGCTGCAGGCAAAGAAGGACACAGCTGGTAGGAGAGTTTGAGGTAACCGACCTGCCTCAGACTTAAACACCCCGCCAGGAAAAGGGGAGGGTGTGAAAGATGGCTGTGCTTGAGCTGGGGCTGCCTGTGGATTTTGCTGTAATAATGGAGTGGAGGGAGACAGCAGATTGGCAAATCGATGGTGAATAAACTCCTCCGATCGGTTTTGCGGCTGTTCACAGGGTCAGAC
Source organism: Sternotherus odoratus (assembly GCA_032164245.1). Lineage (NCBI taxonomy): Eukaryota > Metazoa > Chordata > Testudines > Kinosternidae > Sternotherus > Sternotherus odoratus. The sequence goes on along the minus strand of JAVMKO010000018.1, from coordinate 13,059,701 downwards.
TCTTCATTATGAACATTCAGTGACTCCTGGGTGTTTTTGAAACGCTTCACCCACCCTGAAAGTTTCATGAATTCAGAGCTGAAATGCACAGCCCACTGTTTGTCATGAGCTAAGCTCCTGGTTCAGTGATCCAGTCCGGGAGCAATAACATGACCCAAACAGCACTGGGTTCGGTTCTCAAACCCATCACCTGAAAACTACTCATCCACCCAAATACACTGGGCAGGCGATAGGGCTGGTTCACACCTGAAAGCCCAAGGTTATATTGACTGGACGCTCTCTGACTAGCTCTAGAAGATTATGAAGCTGCTTTCAGGGCTTCCGGTAACATCACCTCTAACCACTGGCCTTTCCTCTTGTAAATTCCAGTCCAAACGGCAGAGCCAGTGAGACCGCATCCAGGCCGGGAATGCACCTCTCCTGTGGTTGAAGTCATCAGACTTTAAGTCTAATCCCTCTGGACTTTTCGATCATGAAAATCGGCCCCAGTTGCTAGAATTGGTGTATTTGCATCAGTGCAGGGTGCAATTTGGTGGATTTAACTCCTGCAAGGAATTTGGTCCACTGGTGCAAATCATGGCTTTGCGTGTCTCTCTGAGGGGTTTGCACCAGTGCAGCTACACTTCTGGGGCTAATTCTCCACCTAGACAAGGCCCTACACAGCATGCAATGTTTAGTCCAATCGTCCAACAATGCACTTCCTGTCACATCCGGAAGCTTGACCCCCAGGCGCTGGGAACAGCCGAGCTACCTTGTGCTCAGTGTTGTTCCCCCGCCATGTCCGTATACTCCTCTGCATTCGTAGGCGATGACGCTCTCCACCCGTACGAGCACGTGCTGGGGTCAGAGGAGCTCTCCTACGTAGTGGATCGTCCCAGTGGACAAGAAGAGGACACCTTCTACGTGGAGGGATTGACTTTCCCGGACGCTGACTTCTCAGGGCTGGTCTCCTTCCACGTCACGCTGCTGGACGTCCCAGCTGAGGTACAGTAAGCCACTGCGCTCATTTGGCCTCCGCCTATCTGGGCTGGAGAGAATAAAAGCTCTGCAGAGTGGCTTCTCCAGTGGGGCTGCTGCCACACTCCTTGGGGGCTATGGGGGGGGGGGGACGGGACAGGAGGGGAGGGGGTCAGCAGCAGCAAGGCCCGAGCCTCAGCCTGCTGGATCTTAAAGCCCAGTCTCTACAAAGGTTTGGCCGTGTCTTCGGTAGGCCTGCACATGGCATGACCATCACCAGAGGAGGCCAGGGCCCCCACGCAGCGTGGGTGTAGGAGATCCAGTCATGGGGACTGAAGGGCTCGGGTCTCCCTCCCCCTGAGCTGGATATTTTGGTTCCTGGAACGGTTCCACTCTGGAGTCCTCCAGCTGGTGCCAGGCCATCGGTGTCTCTGGTGGGCCTCCCAAAGGAAAAGCTGCTTCTAGACAGGCTTGTTGGAGGGTGCGGGGAGAGGGGATGGAAATGGAACAGCACTGGAATAACATCCCACGGCCCTGAAAACCAGCGGGGCCGGGCGTGGTCTCCGCAGCCCCCCGGGGTAAATGAGTGATATGCTTTCCCAGTGGGCAGCGTGGTCTGTAACTGCTGCTATGGAGATCTCTGTGCCAGCCTCCTCGGTATGAGTGAAACGCTGGCAAAGAGAGTGTGTCGTTATCCCCTAGTGAACTAGCCGTGGACACAGCCTACAACTGCTGCCTGCTAACGGAGTTGCTTCTTTAGCCTCCGTGGCAGCAGGCTTTAGCAGCAAAGGTCGTTGGTTTGACCCATACTGGGGGCCATAACATTGGTAGAAGGTGAAAATGTCCTGGCTGGATGAGGGGCTAGCCCAGCTGAGCCAAGGGTTTTGGTGCTCAACACTTAAGAGGAGGAAATTGCTTTTGAATAGCAACTAAATCGATGCCTCCTGCCATTTGGGCCAGGCCTGAGCCTCCCCTTCCTTCTGGGCAGAGACTCTCCATGTCCATGGGAGAGGTTTGAATTACAGTGGGTAAAGGGCCAAATGCATGGGACCCACAAAGGGAAGGACGAAAAGGCATCGCTTTGCCCTCCAGACCCTGTGGGGAGGACGTAGCAGAGAGATGGCAGGGGCCAGATGCAAGCAGGGATCTCCCCCCTGCTCCAGAGAGATCTTGGAAGTTGGACTAAGATCCAGTCACCCCTTGTTTTTTTTCCCCCCATAGAATCTTCCTGAGACCCCGATTTTCACAGACACGGTGGTTTTCCACATGGCACCGTGGATAATGACCCCCAACACTCAGCGGCCTCTGGAGGTCTTTGTCTGTAGGTGAGGGCAGGATGGGTCAATTGCCGTGGGGAAATGGGCTGGGCTGTCGTTTTCTACCCAGGGGCTTGATCCTGCAAGGCGCTGAGCCCTCGGTCCCCCAGTTCAGCACAGCCCTTCAGCACGTGTAACATCAAACACGCGCGTAGCCCCGTTGTCTTCGATGGGCTTTGGACTGGGATTTAAGAGCAAGCCAGCTTAGAAGAGGCCACCCCCAAGACCTCTACTCCTTACCCCGTCCATACTAGGATGGGCCTCTGTGGAGACCTTACAACTGTCCCTGGAGCCATCATGCCTAGAATCACTTGATTTTAGCCTGGACCATTTCCATCCACACGTGCTTGGGCCATGGGAAGGCAAGAAAGCCCGGGCCAAAAGCCCCAAGTGGTGGCAGCAAGACTGATGGGTGAAAAATTCCCTCTTGATACCCAGGAAAGGGGCTCTGCTCCTCTCAGGCACCAAGCCAATTAGCGCCTCGTTAATGTACTAAATCCCCAGCTGGGTAAAATAATCCCACTGTTTGACCTGGGCCTGCTGGGATCTCCCCAGCGCTGGGTTGTTTTTTTGGCGTGGTGGGAGAGTGTACATCCGGCCCTTTGTTTAGGCCTCACTCTCCTCCCCCTTTTTCATTCCTAGCGTGAGCGACAATGCCGACTTTGTGGAAGCCGTGAGCGAACTTGCCAGGAAAGCCCGCTGCAAGCTGACCATCTGCCCGGAGGTGGAGAACCGCAACGACCGCTGGATCCAGGTCATACCGCCGGGCGTGGGAAAGCCAAACGCGCGGGGCCTGCGTCTCTGCTGCCTGGCGGAGTCGTTGACGGCTGCCGGGCGGCGTTTCGTGCCCTTGCGACGCGGCTGTCGGTCACTCAGTGTAGTGCAGTGAGGGAAGCAGATCATACAGCTCGGTCACATCTTTCTGTATCATAAGCATCCCTGGAGGTTCAAAACTGGAAGAGTGGAGCTAACGCTCTAAAGATGTAGCTCCAAGAACACAAAGGGCCCTGGCCGAAGGGAAGAACATGCTTGGTCTCTAAGCTGCTGCAAAAGCGTCTGTTCAGCAATGGTACCACAGCAATCCCATGTGGGCTTGATCCAAAGCCCATCCACATCAACAGCAATTACTTCTGCAGGTTTTGGTTCAAGCCCCGTATTGGCTGGCTGTTTATTTGCCATTCTTTTTATCCCCTCTAACAGGATGAGATGGAGTTTGGCTACGTGCAGGCTCCCCATAAAACGTTTCCCGTGGTCTTCGACTCACCCAGGGACCGAGAGCTGCAGGACTTCCCTTTTAAGAGCATCTTGGTAGGTGACGCTGGCTAGCAGTGCCAGCACTCAATTTAACAGCTACTCATCGGAAAGTTTGTGCTTTTTTGGATAGAAAATGCAGTTTTCAGCTATTGAGGCATTTCGAAAAATTGCATTGATTTTTGACTACATTTAAAAAATGGAATGAAGTGTTTTTCAGAATGGAACATTTGGATTTTTCATTTCGAGAACTTTCCAAGACTAAACTCAGAGTTTTTTTTTATGTATATCATTTTTGTGTAAAGTTAAAAATCAAAATCAGCATGAAATGTTGGGATTTTATCAAAATTGTTTTGATCGACCTGAAACAAACTTTTTTTTTTGGTCATTTTGTTTAGCAGAAAATGTTAAGTCGTATTTTAGGTGAAACAGAAAATCTGGTTTCCGTTCAGCTCCGTGCCTCTGCAATGGAATTCTGACTCCTGAGTCGGTCCCACGGCCCTCCAAGATTCTGTTCTTTACAGCCAGACGTGCAACCCTGTTAACTTATATTCAAAATACTAAGCGCAGGCCTCTGTAGGGTTTTCCATCCACAGACCTCAAGTCATTTGGAAAGGGTGAGGGGAGCATGACTTCATTTTACGTATTGGGAAACTGAGTCACTGAGAGGCAAAGTAACTCAACCAAAGTCTTACAGTGAGTTGGTGGCAGAGCTGAGAAAAGAATAATGTAGGTTTGACCTGCTGTACCCGGTCCACTGGACCATGGTGCCTCTTTATTTGTCCACTTCAGACAGAGCTTTTAGCACCAGCCCCGTTAGGCTGCGACTTTAACTGCTTCGTTCACAGCAGGGTGAAATGTATCTTGTGTAGCATGCCCATTTAAGGCCTGGGCCTCCCACTGTCTGAGTTATGCAACTCAAAGCTCTCAACTTCATTGTCATCTTGTTCCCTGGAAGGGCCCTGATTTTGGCTACGTGACCCGAGAACCTTATAACGAAATGGTCTCCAGCCTCGACTCTTTTGGGAACCTGGAAGTCAGCCCTCCAGTGATTGTCAAAGGGAAGGAGTATCCCTTGGGGAGGATCCTCATTGGCAGCAGTTTCCCCAGGTGAGAGGTATGCTGTGGCTCAGGACAGCATGGGCCTAGGAAGAAGAGATCAGCATCTCCTCCCAGCGCAGTTCAATAGGAGTAGGTGAGGCAACAAGACAAAGTTGCAAGTGCTACAGCTTTCCACATGCACCAGTAGAATCTCAGAGCCAGGGGAGCAGAGGATGAAGGGAAGCATGGCAGTAGGGGAAATGGCAGCTCTGGACACAGACACACAGAGAAAGGGCTACAACCTACTCCTATCCCGCAACAAGACCGATATCCAACTACTGAATTGCTCGTTCCTAGGCAGACAGTCAGCAGCAATAACTAGCAAATTCCTCCATGCCTGCTACATCATCACAGAACTGTCTTACATTGATGGAAGAACCTACTAATTAGGGTCATAAAATGTATTATTTGCATTGTGGTAGGATGCAGGAGCCCCAGTCTTAGCACACTGGGATCCTGGCCTTGGTGCTGTACAAACAGAGAACAGAAATCTGGTCTCTGTCCTGAAGAGCTTACAAAAATACCTCGACATGCCCCACACCACAGGGACTTCCAAGTATTTTAACCCCCAGGTTTACATTTTAATGGACATCCCTTCTTTGATGCCTAATGTCCTGCAACCAGTACTCAATACAGCTACCCTGAAGCATCAGTGCGTGGTCAAGCCATAATTATGTCCAGGCTTCTACAGTGATACAAGTCTGTGATCTGGTCACATTGAGATGTGGTATCAGGTAAAAAACAAGCTTTGGCCTAGGCATTTTATGTGGGTCCTTGCAATGTAGTTGCTAGGGCTGCCACAGAAATTCAGACCGGAAATAAGGGGTACGTTTTTAACAGTGAGAGTCATTAACCATTAGAACAATTTACCAAGGGTCATGGTGGATTCACCCGTGAAAGAGACCCGCTTTCGACCAAACACAGAGCTTGAGGGAGAGATACAAGACATTACTTCACCCACCTTGTCTCTAATATCTGGAGACCAACACAGCTACAGCAACACAGCATACAACAGTGGTAGAACCATAGACATGCAGGGCTGAAAGGCAACTCCGAGATCATCTAGTCCATCCCCCAGAGCTAAGGCAAGATGAGACTCCCCTAGAGATTAAGGGATCAGGGCCTCATGCTGGCTGCTGCACAGATATAGCTAATGAAAAGACAGGCTGCTAGCCCTTGGCAGAAGCAAGCAAGTAAGGCAGTATCGCCAGGACCCCTGGCCTAATGGAGGTGGATTCTCGGTGCACATCAGACAAGGTGCAGTTGAGACGATTTCAGGATGATGCGAGTGGTTGGCCTCAGCTTCCTGGCAATGTATTACGTAAAACCGCGAAGTGGTGTTTACACTTTGCATGGGGCAGTCAGGTTAGCAATCACACCCCTACCACTGATCTAGAGTTTATCGGCCTGTAGGGCTAGATGAAGGGAATCTGGGGTCACAGGCATGCCATGATGAGGGGGGCCCCCGTGTCCTATCTCCATTTCATGGTGTTGCTCCCTGCTTGGCATGAGGGGGGCCTGCTCTGGCCTCCCACAGAGGCAGGAGAAAGAGTAGCTCTCTCCTAACTACCTCCCCTAACCCACCCCAGTACTTACCCCAGGAGCCGTTGGGTACGTAACTCGGCCAAAACAGCGGCACTCTTCTCTTGCCACACCCAGGGTCATTGGCTGGGTGGGGCCCCCAGATCAGCGGGTCATGGAGTTAGCTCCTCACTGAGACGCATGGGGCTGTTCTTCTCAGAGCAGTTGTTTCAGGTTCTCTGCAAACTCAGGCAGACGTCCCTGCAGGAGTTACACGCGCGTCACATTTTCAGGCTTTCCTCTGCAGCCATGAGGGCCTAGAAACTTACTCATGTCTGACTTCCAGTGGGGGCCTAGCCATGAGAATGTAACATTTGTGCCTTCATTTGGCCCTGTCCACCTTGCATCCCAATTCTGTTCTTAACTGAAGAATGTGTCTGGCTCGTCTCTTGCTTCCCTTTGGCCTCTAGGGTTGGCGGCAGGAGGATGACAAAGGCCGTCAGGGACTTCCTCTATGCCCAGAAGGTGCAGCCCCCTGTGGAGCTCTACGTCGACTGGTTGTGTGTGGGTCACGTGGATGAATTCCTGAGCTTTGTGCCAGCCCCGGGCAGACAGGTACCACACAGGGGGTGAGATATCCTGGCCCGGTCCCATCTGCTCCAGCACTGCCATATGCTTTCTAGGCACCTGTACATGTTAGGGAGGTAAAAATATGTGGAACTCTCCTCTGCAAGATCCCGCTTTTCAGGCTGAATTTACCTCACCCCAGAAAACTGGCCGCTCCAGGGTAACGAGTGTGGGTACCACACCTGTTGATCCCGACGATCGCCACCGCTCCTTATAGACTGAACCCACTGGGCAGAGGGTCTGTGATGTGAAATGTCAGCACATGGCAAAGCTCTGTCACGGGTTTGTCTCTCTTGTCAGGGTTTCCGGCTGCTCCTCGCCAGCCCCAGTGCCTGTTACAAGCTCTTCAAAGAGAAGCAGGAAGAGGGCTACGGAGACGCCATGCTGTTTGAAGGTAGGGCAGCTCGTCTTTCTTCTCTCCCGCCCCACTCCGCGCGTTAGAACAAACCCTCCGGAAGTTTCCGCCTGCGGTGAACAGGCCGGCCTCAGCGCTCTGTTCTACGGGCACAGGCCAGCTCGGTGAAGAGCGGCTTCAAAACGTCCTGTCAACACTGTTTGAATAGAAAATCTTCAAGGACACAAAATTTTGTTGAGGAAAAAGGTTATCCACTGAAAACTTTGATTTTGTGCCTCCCCCCCCCTCCTGTACCTCCCCCCCCTCAAAAAGGTAGCGTTTCTAGTTGGTTGTGCCTCATGTCCAAATCTCATGAATAAACTAGCCTCCTAGTATAAACCACCTCTCCCACGATACACCATGGCCAGGGCTTCCCACGATGCACCACCTCCGCTCTCCAAGAGAGGAGACCAATGCATTATGGGACATGTAGTCCTCCCCAGATACCTCATCTGTAGAGGAGAATGAATGTCTGAGGCGCCTGAATTACAACCACCATGAGGCATGACAGCAACATATATTTTTTTGTGTTTTAATTTTTTGGTATTCAAATTTTCCATGGAAAATTTTGACATAAATGTCACTTTGTTTTTTTTGGTCACAACTTCCCTGGAAGGGGGGGGGGGGAACCCACCATTTTCTGACCAGCTGTAGTTCTGTGCCCTGTTTATATAGCCAGAGAAATATAACTCAGTTTCTGCCGGGGTAGAATCAAAGCTCCATTCCAGGAAAACTTCACAATCCTCCTTGTCTTAGAGCAGTGGTCTTCAAAGTGGGGTGCGCAACACCCCCCCCCCAACGGGGGGGCCACGGTGTCCTGGCGCCACCACAGGATTCGCCATGGGAGACCGCCAAAATTGGAAGCGGTCTATTTTTGTCCTGCCGAAATGCCACTGAAAGTGGAAACTTTCTATTTGGCGGACATACCCCCGGGCCGCGAGTGGATGCTGGACAGTGGAAAGGGGCCACCGAGGAAAAACTTTGAGGAACTCTGTCTTAGAGAATAAACAGAATAAGATCCATTGTTCCCCATTACACACTTACAGTCCTCCATAATTAAGTTGTTTCACTTGCAGGAGAACTGGATGGAAAAACCAAGATGTGGGTTTTTTGGCAGGGGGAAGCGGAAAATAGCTAGAAAGTTGGTTTTTTTGGTCAACATTTCAAATTTTGAAAAAGATTAATCAAAATTGCAACAAATTTTGAAAATTTTTGACCATCTCTATTGGACAGACTCAGGTAAAACCCAGAGCAGAGTTGGTCACCCAGTGAAAATAGTACACATGCGTGCACACGCGTGTGCAACCCACTGATGAGTGCGGTTGACAGGTCCCCAGACATGCCCAATTCATGAAGGCTATGGGGCTCTTAGATCTATCCACAGATGCACATGGGTTACATGTACCATCCCCGCTTAGCGGGTGAATTTTCATTCATCTATTAAATTTCTTTCTTTTTGCAGAGTTAGAGACGGTCACCACCACAACAATAGATGAGATTCTGGCCAACAAAACCCTGAGGAGGGAGAACGACTATGTTCAGGTAGGGACAGGAGACAGAGCAATAACTCGGCGATATTGGATGCAGAACTCTGGTAACCCGACTGACCCACCTTCCCTCAAGGGGCCAGTGTAAGAATCGATCACTGTTGCACATGAGAACCTTACTGGAAATGCCTGGTTGGAAGCAGTTGATGGCAGATTGGAGATGTGGCCTCCAGAGGCTGCTGTCAGGGGGCTGCTCAAAATACACGCAGCCACGTTGAAAATGGGATTTTGCCACTGCTAAAAAAGTCTGACATTTTTTGAGATTCTGGCACTCACTGTCCTGTTTTTACTCACCACGGGTCATGGCCTAGCTCAGAGGGGATGAAGTACTGAGTAAAAATGGGTCATTTATGAAGGGAAGAGGAGGTGGCTTTGTGGCCAAAGCAGCAGAAATGGCTGCGTCCGACAATGAGCAGGTCAGGGCCACTGCACCGCGACTCTCGGGACAGGTGAGAACGAGCACAGGAAGCGCCGAGTGTGTCCAGATTCACAGTGGAGCCGGAGAACCAGTGAAGTAGCCAGGGGAAAAGTTTGCCTCGATTTATCTCGGCTCTGAAAAAGTATATTGAGGCCTTAGCCAGGGGAGAACTGGGTTCAGGGGTTTCACATGCCACCACAACCGTCCCTCTGGGCGAGGTTCTTTCTCCATTTCAATTCCCAATTTCCTTCCATCCCACGTCCTCTCTTACTGAGCAGAGAGCAGAAACACGGCCTCTCCAATCTGCTGCTCCCAGGGCAGCCTGGAGGAGGAACAGTTTTGTGACCTTGTCCTTCCTCCCCAGAGCTGCATTGACTGGAACAGAGACATCCTGAAAAGGGAGCTAGGCCTGAGTGAGAAAGACATCATTGACCTCCCCCAGCTCTTCACGGTCATCGACAAAGAAGCCTGTGCTTTTTTCCCAGACATGGTAAGAGCCGTGGGAATAGGGGGCCCTTCAGTTTTCTTGCAATTCTGGGGGTTAAAAAACAGGTTTGGGCTCAGCTGAAATGTTTCAGTTTAGACTATTTTTAACTAGTTCGGATTAAAAAATGCAAAAAACTGAAGGAAATCTTGCAACAAAAGGTCACTTTAAATTGAAAAAAATAAAAAAACATTTTAAAATGTTAAATCAAAACACACAGTTTTTGTAGATTTTTGTTTTGTGTCTCCTAATTTGGCCAAACCAACCTGAATTCACAAAAATTTCAGTGTTACCACATCTGCATGTTTCACCAGAAAAACAGTTACACCTGAAAAATATCATCCAGTTCTACCGGATTCTTCTCTGGGGACTGGGTTTTGCTGAAAACATTCACACCTAGCTGAGTACAAGATTAATCTTCATTACAAGTCCTCCTCCTCCTATGACAGCCCATTCAGAGTCCAGCCTCTTCACAGCATTGTCAGCTCTTGCAATTTGATTGCGATCACTGTTACCGACTTGACTCTCATGATTTTAAGGCAAGTAGCATGGTCTCTTCTGGGGCAGCTGTTTTGCCTTAAAGCGCCAACTACTGGAGTCAAGTGAACGCACAAGAATCTCTGCTTTTTCACTTCGTAACCCTCATGGTTGTGAAGGAAAGCCGAAAATGTGAAGCCAGAGGCAAATCCATAGAAATCAACATTTCTTATTTAAAAAATGTTCATGATTTTTAAGTGTGATGGGATTTGGGTTGGGGGAGGGGGGTTGGATGGGTGGGGGAAGTGTGGCGGGGGTGCATGTGCTGACACATCTTGGGGTTGGCAATGCTACTTTAATTACCTAGTGCCTTTCACCAGCAGATCGCAAAGCACTTTACAATGGAGGCCAGTATCATTACACCCACTTTACAGATGGGGAAAACTAAGGCCAGGTCTACACTGGAGGGGGAGGGTCGACCTAAGATACGCAACTTCAGCTATGCGAATAACAGTGGAGTTCCGGAGTGGACGGGGAGAGCACTCAGGGATAGATTTATCGCATCTAGACGAGGCGCGATAAATCAATTCCCAATAGATCAATCACTACCTGCTGATCCGCTGGGTAGTGCAGACCTGGCTTAAGACACAGGGTGGGGAAAAGACTTGCCCAAGGTCACCAAGCAAGCGAGGGGTGGAGCTGTATTTTGTTGAAAAACAGGAGAGGGAGCTAGTGCCTATGAGAATTTCAGCAAATTAAGCTGTGGCCCGACTTTGTGATCCTCAGCTCAAAAATTTTCAGGACCCCCCTCCCCACCGTTCTGGGTGGGACTCATCAGTGCACTGCCTGCCAGGATCTGTGTAACAAGAAGTCAAACTGCACCTTGTTAAAAAAAAAATAAAAAAATCGTAGTAGCAAAGGGGCTCACGCCAAACTTTGGGGTGTCTGGATCTGCAGCTGAATTTTGTGGCTTGAGTCCCCCTCTGTAGTTTATAGGCAGAGTCCTCACTGTATCCCCCAGCACTTGGCTATGCAAATCTCTTTCTCGTCATCACATGGGAGTGATGCAGAGACACTGCAGCGAAATCCTTAAAGGAACGCGTCTGGCTGTTGTAACAGTCTATTCAGTGCTCCCCTCCCGTCTCTCCTCTTCTGGCTGCAGGTGAACATGATCGTCTTGGGGAAACACCTGGGCATCCCGAAGCCCTTTGGGCCCATCATCGACGGGCAGTGCTGCCTGGAAGAGAACGTTCGCTCCCTGCTGGAGCCGCTGGGTCTGGTCTGCACCTTCATCAATGACTTTTTCTCCTACCACGCCCTCTTAGGGGAGGTCCATTGCGGCACCAACGTCCGCAGGAAACCCTTCTCCTTCAAGTGGTGGAACATGATCCCCTGAGCAGAGGGGGTGAAATGAAGCTCAGTGCTTTTTTTCAGAGGAGGGCATGAAAGAGGAATGGGACAGTTTCCTGGGGCTTGCTTCACCCGCCGCTGAATGTGTAACTTCAATAAAAACAAAACTTTCTAAAGAAACCCATTACTAACCTGAATGTGAAATCACTAGCTACCCCATCCCCCTCTCTGCCGCACGAGTCGGACAGTTTGCTGGGACTGTAATCCCCACCACTGTTTCTTGCCGCTCATCAAATATAGGACCTTACAGATGTATGTGTCACCTAATTTATTACAGCTACCTAGGTACCTATACGGCCCCCACTCACCATGTATTTATCCTCAGCTGTGCGGTAGAGAAGTATTATCATCCCCATTTTACAGTTGGGGAAACCGAGGCACAGAATGGTTAAGTGACATGGCCAAGATCACATAGGAAGACTGTAGCAGAGCCAGGAACAGACTAGTCTAGTGTCCCTTCAGTTCTGTGCCTTAACTACAGCTGCCTGGAGGACGACCATTCCCTCCCACAACTTTCAAGATTTTGAAGGAAGGCAGGCAGCGGGCAGGGCCTTGAGCTAGGATTCAAAAGTCAAGTCCCTGTTTGGCCTCATTCAAAGCAGATCGTTTTCACCTCAGCTCACTCTGCTTTGGGGAGCAAACATGAGTCTCCCACATTGCAGGTCCCGGCCCTAACCCCAGGCTAGAGAGTCTCTCTCTCTCCTCCCTGGTTTGGCTTTGATGAAACTACCGTATTTTGCTGAAAAAAAGCCAACTCCCATTTTAATAACAGGGCCCAACTTCTGCAACAGAAAGCAAAAGCTACCCGTTAGAGTGTGTGAAATCTGAACCCCTCTTCTCAGGCTTGCTCCTCTATGCATTCCCTGGGGGCACTGCAACTTCCCATGCAAGGGTGTTTTTTTTTAATTGGTTTGTCATTTAAGGCAGTGGCTTCTCAACCAGGGGTATGTGGACCCTTGTGGGTACGCAAAGGTCTTCCAGGGGTACGTCCCCTCAGCTAGACATTTGCCTAATTTTACAACAGGCTCCCTAAAAAGCGCTAGCGCCATCAGGACCAACTAAAATTGCATACAATGACTTGTTCATACAGCTCGATATGCTGAAATGCAAGTACAATATTTCTATTCCAGTTGATTTATTTTAGAATGATGGGGTAAAAATGAGGAACGTCAGCCATGTTTTCAGTAATAGGGCGCTGTGACACTTGCATTTATAGGTCTGCTTTTGTAAGCAGCTAGTTTAGTATAGGGAAACTTGGGGTACGCAAGACAAATCAGGCTCCTGAAAGGGGTACAGCAGGCTGGAAAAGTTGAGAGCCGCTGCTTTAAAGTTCTTTGTGCACCTAAGCACAGGGGCCTCCCCCCAGCCATGCCTTACAAGAAGGCAAGCGACATGCAGGGCTCTAGTTTTTTCCATTTGGAGGGTGAAAAATAACTTTCAATCACTTCCACGCTGACCCTTCAACTTTCAGACCAGGCATGGTCCTATTTCTCCCAGAGCACATCAACGGCCAGACATCCTGAGTTTGGAGGAGACACCTGACTGGACAGTTCTGACCTCGTGGAAGTTGGCCAGTGTGCTGTGTGACATGAAGTCCAAAAGTTCACTGTGAGACACACGGGCATGTAAGTTTTTCATACACAGTGAACTCTTCTTAGGGCAATAGCTCCTGAGTCAGAGTCTGGGCGTAGTGTACGCTGTAGTCATACCCTTAAGCTCCTCATAAAATCTCTTTGCGAGGGCAAAACAACGTGTGTGTTCTTACCTTCCGGTGCTTAACGCACGATAACTTAATTAGCTGTTGCCATTCAAGAAATCGCAGAGTCACGGTGGAGATTTCTCTGAAAACTTTAGCTCAGCAGTCAAAACACTAACAGAATGTTAGGCTTAACTGTTAGGAAAGGGATAGAAAATAAGAGAAATAACAGACCACCCCTAGGAAAGATCCAGCAATGATAATTAGGCAAGTGGTCAGGAATGCAACCCTATTGCTTGGGATGACTGTTAGCTTCTGACTGCCAGAAGATGAGAGGGGAAGACAGGGGTGGATCTCTCCAAAATTTGTTTGTTCTATACACAGGCCCTGAAAGTGTGGTACTAACCCTTGTCAGAGACAGGCTACCGGGGTAGATGGACCATTGGTCGGACACAACAGGATGGTTGTTATGACACAATATCCTAGTGAAGACAAAGTGGTTTGTAGATTTCGCCTGTGGTGCAGGTTGAGCTAAAGACTATGAGGAACCTAGGGTACCATCATTGCATTTTGTTTTTAAAGATCGCAGTGGAGGAGGTGCAGAATTAAACAGGCAGCATTTGGCACCTGGCTGTTTGAAATCTAGCATGCGTCCAAATGAGCTATTGAAGAGCTAGCCCCTGCCATCCCAGTCCGAACAGCGGTGCAATATCCACTTTGGATAAACTCTTCCGAATACGTGTTCTTCTCTACGCCGGTGCAGCTATAAAGAGTAAGGGCTTTGGGCCTATTGCTCCTCTGTTTCACATTGATTCAGCTCCTTTGATTTTTGGTACGGTCAACCCTGACTTACGGCCCTGGGAGAAGAGAATTGGGCCCACTGCCTTCCTAACGTCCTATGGCCTGGAAGAGAACGGTGTGAGGATGCTCTTTGTGAGGTCCTACTGCCCTCTACTGGCTGATCCAGCATGGGCTTTTGTCCTTGGGTTAAAGAAGATACAAACTGGGGATTGTGTCTGGATTCCTTATTCCTCCTGGTCATTGGGGCAGCAGAACTGTCCAGGCCTAGAAAGGCAGAAGGCCCAGAATATTGGCGACGTCCCACTGCAGCCAGGAACTAGCCCGCCTGCCCTCCCGCTCTGGGTCAAGCTGGAAATCTGCTCCCGCTCTCATCGCCCTCCTCCACATATGCCTCCGTCTGAAGCAGCAGCCTGCCCCAGTCCGTGATGGGAGACAGGCTGCTCTCCATCCGTCTACCACTGGCCCAAAGTGGCTTGATATCCCCATTACGGGGTGTGTGAGCCCTGCCCCCACCCCAATACAGCTGCTGCCGGGTATCAGAGGAGCATTTTTATTGCCGCTCACCTTCCCCCTTCACCGAGGGACCCGTCCACCTGGCTGCAGCCTGGGGCCAATGCAATAGGCCTGCCCACCCTTCCACTGCTCCTCAGCTGATTTTACCTCCCTGCTTTGGCTCACCCCACTACCTGCATTCATGCTGCTGGTCCTGTCCCATTGTTCATCCCCCATCACCTCCCACCTCCAACCCAGCCTCTCCAGCTCTCACCTCCCATGCCTCCGATCCACAACCCAAAGCCCACCCCGGAGCCATTTCTCCAACAGGCGCACAGCCAGTTTATGTAGCCACGTCATATTCTTGCAACCTTCATCCTCCCTCCGTCTTGATCGTTGCTACTGCCCGTCTCTAACATCGGCTCTCTGGGCTGGAACGATGCTGGACTGGTTCACGGAATACCCAGCACATGACCCGTGATGTAGGAACACCATCATAAGAACAGGCAGGATGGGTCAGACCAGGGACCCATATAGTCCAGCAGGGTCTGTCTGGGACACTGGCTGGTAGGGTTGCCAGGTGACCAGTTTTTGACCTGAAAAGGGACCCCCGGTGGTTCCACTCAGCACCACAGCAGGGCTAAGGCAGGCTGCCCTGGCTCCGCCCGGAAGCAGCTGGCATGTTCCTGTGGCCCCTAGGCACAGGTGTGAGACAGAGGCTCCCCAAGCTGCCCCTGCCCCGCAGTTCCCCTGGGCCAGGAACCGTGGCCGGGCTTCTAAGACACAGGCTTTGCCTTCCCTGCCCTCTACAGACACAAATATGCTATCCACACTATTTGGCACATGAACAGCAATGCAAGAAGCGCTGGTCAGTGCAAAGGACATTTGTCCCTTGTTTAACTATTCCGTGCCAATGAAATACTGTGCGAATCCAGGAGGAAAGAGGCACAAAATGGCCAAAGACATTAAAAGCTACTCCGTTGCCAAGTCAAAAGTCAGGCTAGAGTCGTGAGCAAACGAAAGCCCTGATCTAACTGCAGTTTGGTGGCCTAGGTAGAATGAGCTGGTGGTCTCATTTGAGGTTCTAGAGCTCAAGAACAATGGAAACATTTTGGTGGTTGGCACCCTTGTTAATTTCAGTAGAGGTCAGGGATTGATTCGGCCAAGGAACCAGGGCTCTGATTGGAAGTGGGTCCTTGGGGATCTCAGACTGGCCGATGAGCCCCTCTTAGGGTGGTGGGGTTCCCGAATGTATTCCAAGGGGTGTGTGAGCTCTAGGGAATGGAGGAGGAAGAAACACCTCACTACACATTTTACCCACAGCAATGAACTGATTCCTCCAGACAATCAGGTCTTCAGAGGACACTGTGCGCAGAGAACAGTACATGTACTTGTGTGGCACCAGGGAGAAGGGTGTACACAAATACAGACACAAAGAAGAGAAGGGGGCGTGATCAAAGCCACTGCTTTAAGTCACGAGAGGGGTATGAGCAAGGAAGATTAACTTTGAAAGGTTTCCTAGCAGTAGGGCACCTTTTTCCACAAGTAAATTCACTTCCAGGCTGTCACCAGAGGCCGGCAAACCAAAGGGTATACACAATGACATTGTTTATTTAAACATTTACTCCAAGAAATATATAAAAAAAAAACCCCATGAAAATACAATTACAGCACTAACCCAGGAACCTTTCATCTCATCTAAATCAAAAACCACTCCCAGCTCCTTTTTCTCAAACTCTCCTTCGCTCTCCCAAGGTAAGAGCAAGAAGGCGGCAGCTGGGGGAGAAGTTAATGAGGCGCATGAATGTTTAATTTCTAATTACCCCAGGCACAACTCTGCCTGCCTTGGGAGGTGCGGCCCCTTTTGGTTTGAATCATTTTTGGGTGAGTGTGAATTATAGATTTTGCCGTTTTCTCAAAACCATCTTCCTGGAGAATGTTTCTAGTTGGAGAATAAATGGATTACTTGAAACAAAGAAAAATTATAGCTGAAACTCATCTTAAGCCTAGGGCAGATGGAGAGTCGGCAACTGTCAGAACACGGCCCTCGGGCATGCAAACTCCCAACCCCGGAAAGGGTCAGAGAGAGTTAAGATTTCTAGTGCTGCCGCCCAATATCTTAGGAACTGGTCAGGGGCAAGTCAAACCTCTGTCCGCTCGTGTCCTACATCTGTTAACGGGCTAGTCAGCGAGACAAGGACACAGGCGGAAAGGAGATTTTTGTTCTGGACTCTGGCATTAGAGAGGAGACACAGACAGGCTGTAACTGTAGCTCAGTGAAAAGATTTTTGGTGACAAGGCTCAGGGGAGTTTGATCGTACCAGAACCTCGGGCCTGGATTTCAACTCTCAGGATGACTAATTTGTCAATTTAAGACACTTGAGGGCCCAGTGGCAGTGCCCATGACAACAACTGATTTCAAAGGGGAGCTGTGGGTGCCCAGTGCCTCTGGGGAGAAAAAAAATAAAGCAAAAGAAATCCCAGGTGACTAAAGTTAGCTTCTCATAAACACAGGCACTGAAAATTAGCCCGAGATTTTGGAAAAAAACTGCGGCCGCAGTGCTTAAGGTCATTTATAACAACGGCACATTTAGGCACCTGGTTGAACAGGAGTTCAGTTCAGTTCCATTAAACACTTCATGCTGCTCTGTGCAAAATTAAGAGGTCTACAGCAGTGGTTTGACATCACAGGATAAATCCCCACTTTTCTGGAAATCCACCTGAGCCAAAGTCTATGGCGTCAAAGAAGTCAATAGAAAAAACTCCTATTAAATTCAACAGGCTTTCAACTGGGCCCTAGATACCTGGCTTGAGGAGGTGGGAAGCGGAGGGGGAAAGATTGTGGCCGCTGTCTTTACTCAATACTGTAAACAGGAAAGGCCGACTGATGTTATTAAACTAGCACAGCAAAGACTCCATTGCGGAACTTCTCCACCCAGCTGCTCTCCAAGGTCAAGGAATTTTTTACTCTAAGACAATAAAAATGTTGTTTTCAATATGTACTGCAAGAATCCCAGCTCTGCAGTGTAACAGGAGGCCAGCAAACGTTGCCTCTAGAGATCAGTGCAACTTGCTAGCGGTACGAGAAAGGAAAAAAACCACGCTCACGTTCGTGTGGAGACAGAGCAGAGCACTCTGGTAAAAAGGCACCTTTGTTTCTCCAGCACAGTGCAGAACGGAAGAAACTTTTGATGGGGCTCGGATCGCAATCAAAAAATAAAAAACCTCCGAACCATTCAGGGCTGGGTGCTCCTTGCAGCTCTCCACCACCAACACCTGATTTGGTTCAACCGCTGCGCCAGAGTCAAATCGAGGGCCGAGTCCCTGCTGGTGGAACCGCTGCCCATGCTCACCAGCAGAGCCTGCCCTATCACACAGTTTGGAGGCCTCGGATGGGACTGTACAGACAGGGTTCGTGGGTCAGCAGGAGGGAGTCATTTCCAAGGGCAGGAAGACAAAGGATTCCCTAGCGAATGCCTGCAGGGATCAGGTCAAAAACCGCACGTGTTTTAGGGAAAAAGACGTTTATTGACATTTCAGCTTTGAGGGGTTGTTTTCTGACTAATTCGAACCCCGCTACGGTCTGAGGCCCTGATCCGCCAAAGACTTCTGCACATGCTCAGCTATGCGCTCAGGGAAGCCCTCGGACTGCAGTGGGACTCCTTATGCATCACACGTATTAAGCAGGCACATAAGACTTGGGGGATCGAGGTCCATGTCTCACCCACCAAAGGGAGAGGGCTGGGCCGCAAAGTTCTGCTCCCACGCTCCCCTCCCTAACAAATTCAGCAGTGTTTGGCTCCTGGGTTTTCATTTAGGCCCATGTCCCAAGACTTCAGACTCTCAAAGAAAACATCAGCTGGCAAATGGCTATGAAAACCTCGCACAAACACAGTTACCCTTGGAATCAACCACCCTTAGAATCCACTTCATTCACAATCAATACTCAGGAGCATCACTCGTGCCAGCCTTTTCGGAAGCAATCACAGGTTTCGAGGCCCGACTTGACCTACCGAGGGCTTCATTTTTCAGACCGGGTGAGCACCTGCAGACCCTGAAGCGGTGAGTGCTCAGTTCTACTGAAAAAATGAACCGCAAAGTGTGTCCGATTTTGGGGTACCCATTTGCCAAGGCCTATTTGAATGTGTTGGCCTAGATTGGGTCTTTGATGGACGTTTTTAATCTGAATGGAAGCCATTTAAATCGCACAAAAAGGTCGACACTTAAGAAACAGCCATGAAATAGGTGGCAGTTTAATCTACCAAGGGGCTACACAGCTGGCTACTCACTCGTTGGGGCTTATGTGAGCCGCTCCTCACACAGAACAGGGACCAGCACATGAAAACGAGAGAGGAGAATGTAAATTTGCTTCTGGAGAGAGATCTCAGCACTTGACTGCCTCGGTTCATCCCATAGACACCCAGGGTAGATTTTCAAAGGCACACAGGGCTAGGAGGGGTCTAATTTCCATGGACAGTGGAAGGGGAATTGGGTGCTTACATGCCATTTGTGCCTCTCCAAATCTTCCCCAAGGTCTTACTGGCAACTGGGATTCTCCTCAATTCAACGCAACAAGCGCCACTTGGCCCTTCTTACGTGTCAGCGGCTGTTCCACTGCTCACCAAAGCACGTGGGGGGGTTATATGCCAAAAGGTCCTGCCATTTTCATCGGAATGGGAGCTCGCGAGCCGGGAGCAAACGTCAAAGGTTTAAAAGAACCGAACGCTGCGGAAATGAAACAGTAACAGGTAGTTAAAACTGCAAAAATCGCTTATAAAATTGAACCTTGGAAAGTCTAACAAAATGCTTCGGTCAGGTCTCGCTGCCGGTCTGCAATCTCTTTCGGTCCCAGTGCACATTGGAAAGGACAGCTGCCGTGGCAGGGGTACAGGCCCCCGGCCTTATCAGAGGGTGCGGGGGTTGTATTCGGGCAGCTTCTTTAGTTTCTCTTTCTCCACTTCGCTTTCATCCCTGGCTATCACCAAAGAATGGGCGTAGCCCATCGCCACCTGGGTAGACAGAACAAAGCATTTGTCACCCTCAAGGTTCCGCTGGATGTCCATTGTTAACCAAGTGCAGAGGCTGGAGGTCGAGTGAGTAGAATACTGGCCTGCGACTCGGGAGACCTGGGTTCTATTCATGGCTCGGCTGTGTGATTGTGCCTCAGTTTCCCCAGGTATAAAATAGAGATCGTGATACTGACCAGACTATAAGGCACACAGTTCTACTGATGAAAATTGCTATGTAAGAGATAGGGAAATCACAAGTCTTTATGATCAATGGCCTCTTACAGCTCACCTTTGCGGGAACAGTGAGCAAGGACTAGCAGAGCACATGGTTCCTAGATTCCAAAACCTGAAGGGACCACGGCGATAACTTATTTTGGGGAAGGTGGTCAGACTACTTCCTAGGGCATTTCATTTAGAACATCATCCAGTCTTGATTTGAACTGCCCCCGATCCCTACATTCCTCTACCGCCTCAGGAGAGGTTTGCAGACACACCACATTCATTACATCTATCATGGCTGTCACGGTGACATGGACAATGGACACCATCTCCCTGCTGGGGTGTCCCCATAAGGGATGGGGTAGGGCGTCTGGTCCATTTCTGTGCTGATTTAATGTTCATCAATCCATTCATCTTAGCAAGTGTCTACTCTACACCTAGGGGGATTTTACTCCATTTCACAACCCTCCTCCCAACTTGTTGTGCATACCCATGGCACAGAGTCACCCCAGAAACAACCTGTGCCGGCCGGTTTCTACCTGGGCACTCATCTCCGAGAACAGCAATGGCTCAGTGAGCCTCTGTACCAGAGGTGGGCAAACTACGGCATCCTGCCCAGTCATTGAGCTTCTGGCCGGGGAGGCTAGCCCCAGCCCCTCCCCCCACAGCCAAGCTGGAAGCATGATTGGCTCCAGCCAGGTGGCGGGGTTGTGAGCGCCTGCTGCTCTGAGTGGCATGGTAAGGGAGTGGGGGGTTGGATAAGGGGCAGGAAGTCCTGGGGGGGCAGTCAGGGGATGGGAGGTGCAGTAGGATGGGTGGGGTCCTGGAGGGGGTGGTTTGATGGGTCAGGGGTTTTGAGGGGGGCAGGAAGTGGGAGGGGTCAGATAAGGGCGGGGCCAGTCTGTTTGGGGAGGCACAGCCTTCCCTACCTGGCCCTCCATACAATTTTGCATCCCGCTGTGGCCCTCGGGCCAAAACTTTTGCCCACCCCTGCTCTACACACAGATGCCTGTCCATTACATATGGAAAACAAACTCCCCCGCCCTTCTCTCCACCTCCAGTTGCTGGCGTACGTGACAATCCCAGTTTCCTGAAGTTAAACGGGGATCTCGCCGCCACGCTTCAAAGCCTCAAGGCAGAATATTCCAAGGAATGAGATTATGAACAGATTTTCGGACGCATGAGATGTGAAGTGAGCCTCTCACGCTGCAATCCAGACTGCAGTGCAACCGGCTTGTGTGTGGGTTTTTTCGCTGGGTCTGCTCTCACCTGCTCTGGATAAATTCCATCTAGGGTTTTCACCTCTTGGGCTGCAGTAGAGGACTTGGGTTTATGGTCTCCATAGCCCTGTGAAGAGAAATACAGAAGGGAATTTATAAGATCAGAGAGGAAACCACAATCTAATCATTGTCCAAGAGACTGGATTGGGTTATTTAGCCCATTCCCTTGGCTTGCACTGGATTCTGGAGTAGCCCCGTGGAATAACCAAAGGCACAGAGGTCAGCGACTCTCCCGGGCAGGTTTAACTGCCTGCAAGGGCAGCAGAAACACAGGAAGAACTACCAATTACGAAAAAGATTTCCCGAAGACAGAGGGGGAAAAAAAGACTCTGGCTTCGAGATGCTATTTTATATAATCCTTGGGTTTTCTGTTGGTCCTACAAAAATGGTTCTGCAGAGGAAAACAAAATATTATCCCCAATGTCAGGCTGCCAGCACGTTGGGGGGGGGGGGAATTGATGCTGGGGCATGAAAAAGGGAAAGGACCCCTCACCACCAACTCAATAGCATAAGTCTTTCAGCTTCATTTGGAAGCAGGGTAGGTGGGCCACAGAAACTTCGATTTCCAAACTTCTAAGTGTAACAGTCAAACGTGAGGAGCAATGGGACTTTGATAAGGCAGCTAATTGATAGGTCAAGGGAGAAAAAAATAATAATAGATCAGAACATCTAAATCCGGAGGAAACAAAAAAGCCAATACGGTGGCTGAACCTTGAAACCACTGAAATGCACAGAGAAATCCAGAGCCACAAGCAGTCTAGCTCTGCACTACTCGCTGGATCGGTGGGTAGCGATCGAGCTTTTGGGGATCCATTTATCAGGTCTACCCTAGACGTGAGAAATCAATCCCCGAGCGCTCTTCCGTCCACTCCGGAACTGCACTGCCACGAGTCGACGGGGGAACGGCAGCAGTCCACTCAGCGCCATGAAGACGCTGCGGTAAGTCGACCTAAATACGTGGACTTCAGCTACGCTATGCCCGTAACTGAAGTTGTGCATCTTCGGTCGAACCGCCCCCGTGTAGACCAGGACTGAGAACTAGAACCAAGGCAGATATAAAGTCCCCATACAAAAGTATAGCACAGGGCTGGCCAAACTGACTGGCCCTCCGAGCCACATACAACAGTCTTCAGAAGTTTGAGAGTGGGGGCACACCTGGGATTCAGCCCTGCTCCTGCTGAAGCCCTGAGCCTTGGTATGTCTGCGCCGCATGGCTGAAGCCTCAAGATGAAGCCCCCTCCCCACTGGGCATAAGCCTCTTCTGCACCACCCTGCTGCAAGGCAGAGGTCCTGAGCTCCCCCCCAAGTCTGGTAGGTGAAGAACGGGAGGGAGGCTGGGGGTTTCCGCGAGCGCCACACTTTTAATGGTAAAAGAGCCTCCTGCAGCTCGCGAGCCACAGTTTGGCCGCCCCGGTGTAGCGGAAGTCGTCAAGTACTTTAGTCATCTGGGGAGATACAAACTGGGCCTGGATAATTCAGCGTGTCATACGAAAATACTTTTGAGAACATCATAAAAATGTCTGGCTGTCCGCAACCACCGTGATGATTTCCCTGGGAAAACGGTGCCTATTAGATAGCTATGTCACACTACCCCCAGCCCTCTAATAGCTCTTAAGGAAGGAGACAGAAGAGCTGTTACACTTGGGGTGAGAATAAACATGCGGTAATTAGACCCAAGAAGGTCCATTAGGGTGAAGTCAATTGCCTTGTTGGGGTTGTTAGGCACAAGGCAAGGCTGAGCGTTTCCAGCTATTTGGGAAGCCAGTTCTCGCCGAGATACAGAACTCACGTGGGTTTAAGAGTTAACGGCACCCACGCATCCCTCTCCTCCCCTTCAAGCTCCCTGCTTCCAGAACAATTCCCTTTGGAATATTTTGGTAATTTTCTCTGGGAGAAAACTCAGCGTAGTGGTGTGTGTAGGAGTGAGCGGAGAGGTGCCTTTCTGTGGAGCACTTCATCTCCGTGTAAATTACATTTCATTGCCTCTTCCAGGCAAACCTTTCAACACGTGCTACAGGGAAAAAAAATTCCCTTCGGTAACTAAATAAAGGAGGACAGTGACCATTTAAAAATAGAACCCCCCCCCCCCCCTAATTAGCAATCACAGGATTACAGCAATCCACTTGCAAAGCGGTCGGTTCCTGGCTCTTCTCTTGCAAGCTTATCTTCTCTGGTACCGGACCAGCCTGGCTAGGGTGTCTGAACAAGTCCACAGCTGCCTTCTTACCAGTTCACCGAAGGTCGGAGATGGGCCCCAGCTGATTGTGCTCTCATCTGCCGCCACTATAATACTGCTCTTCCTGAAACAGGTACACAGGCCGTTACTGCTACATGATCTGCCTTCACGCCCGCCCCACGGCAGCCCCGCCAGCTACCCTGTTTCCCCGAAAGTAAGACATCCCCCGAAAATAAGACGTACTTCCAGTTTTGCCTCTCGCTGTAATATAATGTAATGTAATTTTGGGAGCAAAAATTAATATAAGACACGGTCTTATTTTCGGGGAAACACGGTAGTTACATTTCCCAGGCCAACTGGCCGCTCGGAACCAGAAGAGAATTTCCCCAAGTCATTTTGGATGCTTTCTTGCTCAGCTGCAAATCCCTGGTCCTGCTGCTTTCCAAAGTGCTGGAGGGCCTGATCTTGCCACGACTGGCCTGTGTGGGTGGAGTCTTGTGGAGCCCCACTGACGTCAGAGGCCCGCCCCCCCAAGCATAGATCCCCCCATAATCATTTATTCCCTAATGCAGCGTTTCTCAAACGCGGCCACCAGCGGCTGTCTGTGGCTACCACAGCCTTGGCAGAGATTGGGGGCAAAGCAGCGCCCCCTCCCTGCAGCCCCCAGCTATTGCTCCTGAATAGCTGTTACCAAGGGCAGCGAGAAGTGCTGCCTTGGCATTTGCACTGGCACTGGGGATCAGTGCCCTGCACCACGCAGTCTGGGCAGTGCCTCTGGAGATGCCTGGGGCCAGAGTGCACAGCCCTGGAGGTGGCTCTTATCAGTGGAGGCAGCTGTGGCATTCGGTCCCCAGGGCAGCTCCCACCCGGCTGGGGCATGAGGAGCCTGGAACTCTGTAGGTGGCAGGTGAGTTCCTGACCCGCCTCCCTTGGGGCAGGCTCTCACTGACGGGCGCGGGAGGAAGGGAGAGCGGGTTCATCAGAGCCACCACCAGCAAGAGTGGTGGCCGCACTCCGAAGCCACCAAGACATTTGGTGAGAGAAGCCCCGTCATACTCAAGAGAAAAACCTTTTAACAGAAAATCAAGGAGAGGTGAAACAAACATTAGGTCTTAAAGAGATTCCCCCCCCCCCCCCCCATGTCCTCTAAGACAAGGCTCCTGCTCAAACGGCAGCCAGATCAATGTTCCTTTGAATGAACGGTCCACCTATCAGACGTTGCTTGCTTTTAGCGACAGAAGAACATGCAGGGGAGCGCCTAGGTCAAGAGAGTATATTATCATTGGGACTTTTCAAACAGATCTCCGTGTTCCCCACCATGAAGAGCTTGCAGTCAAAGAGAGACAAGACAAAGATAGGTGTGGCATGAGACAGCAGGCCAGATAAGGGAGAGTGTGACGAGGACAGGAGACCAAGGAGGAAGGATTCCTGGAGAAAGTGGGTTTTTAAAGAGGTGAGGAGGAGAGAGAATCATTTTATTTCTCATGGACCTCTAGCCAAATGCTCAAGCTGCTCCCAAACCTCCCACTAATACAAGCAGAAGCACCCTCTAAGCCACCTAGAAACAATGAATAGCACCCCTTCTTCCCTCCTCCCTCAATGGGGTGCTACAATCCGTGCTGGAGAATGGATGAGGTTTTAGACGACACTGATCAAATCAAGTGATCATTAAACAGGTGTGAAAGATTTGCATGCAGCATTGGAGCCTTGTGGTTCCCAGGATATGGGGGGTTGGGGGGGGGGAGGGAAAGAGAGAGATCATCTCTTTATAGGGCCAACTTCTGTCGGTGAGAGAAAGCTCTGTGTAAGCGCCAAAGCTGGTCTCTCTCGCCAACAGAAGATGGACGAATATAAGGACATTACCTCACCCACCTTGTCTATTAAAGAGTTGACAGTTTCTCCCCCACGCCCAGCTGACTGCAGCAATCATGCAACCTCCCACGAAACCCATCATCCCAACCCCCAAGGTCAGACATCTTGCAACAGGGTCTCTGCCCTCGGTCATAAATCTAAACAAAGACGTCAGCTCCCTCCCACCACAGGATAAGGCAACAAGCCTTTCTAGGAGGAGAGATTTTCACCCAGACATTTGTTTACCGTGGGCCATTTCCCTCCCGCCCTTGCTTTAAGCAGGCCTCAGGACTCCCTTCCTTCTCTACGGCTATTAATGCCACCCACCCGATGCATCCGGCACCTTTCCCCCTACCACAGGGTCAAAAAGCAAACAAACCACCACCACTGCCTGGATCCGCCAAGCCGAGCTGCACCCAAAGCCTGGAGAATCTAATCAGATCTCTGCATGTAAATATAACTAGTCAGGAGGAACCATTTCATGGGGCCAGATTCACTGCTCCTACTATCAGCCCCTTCTGTCCTGGATCTGCGAGTTAGCAGCAGTACTTCTACGACAGCATTCAACGGCTCCCACCTCCCCAGTTCCAGGGACAGGAGTGGTCACTTACCCACAGGCCAAGCTGCGGATTTTCCAGCCACAGAGGTCCTGCACAGTTTTGGGGTACATGGTTGACTCACGGGACGTGTTTGTGGCTCCCCAGAAAAACAGGCCCCCTGAAAAACAGAGCAAACCAACCAAGCGACGTCAGGCGCAGAGATATTCTCCGACACAGAACTCCGTTGCAAATGCAGATGCACGCACGCCAGGGAAGGGATCTGCCGGTCAATCATTCCAGGGTTGATTTTAAAGATACTGGGAAGATTCATAAGTGAGCTCTCCCTGAACGAAGACAAAGGCCGTCTGTTGGAGCGCAGCACTCACAAGACAGACTCTGTGCAGAATGATGGCTTTGTGCCAAGACCCCTCTGCAAAGAAAGACGGGGCAACCGACCTGTTTCGCTGACCGCAAAGGAGCAGGTGTAGCCGGCGTAGATCTGAGCCGCCCCCCGGCCTGGGAAGTCAAAGAGCTTGACCAGCCGTGGCACCATCTCATCCTTCTGCTCGGCATGGCCCAGCCGGCCGTACCCGCCAAAGCCCCAGGAGAACACACGCTTCTGGGAGTCTAAAACAAGCTGCAGAGGGACAGATGGCGACATGGACTTGGGTTTAGACACAGGAAGCCGTCTCCCCACCGTGCAGCTATTTGCAGAATGGATTATTAGTGCCGCTCCACAGATCTTGGCAGACAACCAAAGGCAGCTGTATCAGAGGCATAAAGATAACCGATGGCGAATTCTACGCTGCAGGGGCCAAAACCATTGAGATGCTGCATTTAATACAAGGACATTCCACTATTTTCTCTGCCAACTATTCCACTCTTCCCCTCTTATCTTAATTGTTGTTAAGTCACATGTCTTCCCACTCCTCTCCTCCCGTTATAAAGCCAGAAGCAAAAAAGGGTTAGGAGTCTAGACAGCTGCGTAATTCCGTCAATTTCATACTCCAATATCGATTAAACTGGAGAAAGAGCAAACAAGAGAGGACCCTGCCGCCTCCCCCAGGATTCCCGCTCAGAGCTTTTGTGCGGCTCTGCACCGAGCTACTCAACAATGGGCTGTAAAATACCAGGACTCTGCCTGGCGCATTTACACAACAATTAGATATTTAGCTGCCACCCAAGATGTGGCCTCCAGAACTAGAGGAGTTAAGTCACATGGCCGCTTCAGTCAGATAAAAAGTCTCCTTAACAATAATTGAAAAGACATTTATACTACAGGCATCCTGTGCGCCCGCACGTATCTTTCCCTCCATTATTTGCTTAACAAGTCTGTCCATCTCTCAGCAAACTATTAGAGTGGATTTTCAGGTTTGGAGGGGGTTTATTATTTTTACTCTAGTGTTACGCATTTCAAACCTCTAAACGGGAAGGATTCAAACGACTCAACTTGGATTAGGACACCTCCCACGCCAAGTAAAAAATCATAATCTGATTACGCCAAGATTGGACTCAAAATCTAAGCAGGGCAGGGAGAAATAGAAGGTTGTGCATGCACCGGCCTGTGTTACAGATTTGTGTCAGTAGACGAAGCCCATTTCCCATCCTTCCACTGCGTGAATTACCTAGTCTAAGAAAAGGTGTCCGATTCGAACCATCCCTAGAGAAGTTTCAACATGCACCAAGACAAAGTAGTGATCAAACCTGCGCGCCATGGGCTAACGCCATGCAAACTGCCCAGAGTCAGGGGATTACAGCCTTCCATGCTTTTAGGGTCCGCTTGCACTTGGAGCTGGGCGGGGAGAGGGAGAGAGATTCCTAGCTAGCACACTAAAAGCAGAGCGTAGCTGCAGCCGGACAAGCAGAAGAATGCACTAGCAGCCCCGACTATGTGCAGATCGAGACCACAGGCCCATGCTCAGGGCAGCCAGCTGTCCCGCCGCTCACACTGCTGCAGCTACATTATTTTTAACGCACCAGCTCCATCACAGCTAGTGTGAGTAGGTCTCTTCAAGCTGGGAAGGATACCCCTGGCCCAAGTGTCAGTTATAGCAGACGGTAAGAAGAGAAGAGAAAGCACCGAAGGCTTTAATGCCTCAGAGGATAAGCACGAGGGAAAGTTTTCAGCTGGGTCTAGTGTAACTTCTGGTTAGAGATAGGACAAACCAAGGGTATGTCCACACTGCCTGCCAGATGGGCAGGCAGCGATCGAGCCAATGGGGGTTGATTTATCTAGTCTAGATGCAATAAAATCAACCCCCCTCCGAGCGCTCTCCCGTCGACTCCGGTACTCCACCACAAGAGGCACAGGTGGAGTTGACGGCGGAGCGGCAGCAGCCGACTCACCGCCATGAAGACGCTGCGGTAAGTGGATCTAAGTACGTCAACTTCAGCTACGCTATTCCCATAGCTGAAGTTGCGCAATTTAGATTGATCTCTCCCCTCCTTC
This sequence comes from Sternotherus odoratus, assembly GCA_032164245.1. Classification (NCBI taxonomy): domain Eukaryota; kingdom Metazoa; phylum Chordata; order Testudines; family Kinosternidae; genus Sternotherus; species Sternotherus odoratus. The sequence goes on along the minus strand of JAVMKO010000018.1, from coordinate 13,031,686 downwards.
CCACACACACACCAGTGCAGATCAAGGCTAAGATTCCACATCCAAAACTCCTCGAACCCTGCCAGTCACCGGGAGGGATTTAACTGCACGTGGAATGTACGGCAAACGGAACGGGAACTCCTCAAATCAAATTTCTGCTCGACCCCAGCAGAATCCCAATGGCTGACACTGAGCAATGCAGGGAACCGGCTTCTTTGAGCATTACTGCCTGCAGGGCCGCAGACTGCCAGGTGAAATCTCAGCCTTACCGTGTGGTTAGCACCACAGGCCACATCTCGCACGACCACATTGGGGACAGGAAGGATCTGCCCGTCTTTGGTCTTTTCGATGAAGATGGCCACGCGACGGGGCACCAGCTCACAGTCGTACTCTATCCTCTGAGCGCGGGCGATGAACTTCCCATCGGAGTTGTGCCCTGTGGTGGGGCGAAGACAGATGTGAAAAGGAACGCTGCGTGGCCGGATACCCAGTAACTCAGCAGGAACCCTCCTGGACAGGCATCCCATGACCCGGGGGAGAGGAGCACCACTCTAAATTACTGCCCTCAACAGGGGAACAGTTTCCTTGCTAACCTCAGACCCCTCCTGAAGAGGAAGCTGTGGAATACGTCGCACTACACAGAGCCATTATTACTTGTACTGCAGTAGCAGTTAGGAGCCCCTGCCATGGCCCGGGGCCCCCTTGGGCTACAAACACAGACCAAAGAGGTCGATCCTCCCTAAAGAGCGTCCCCGCTCATTAAGGACGAGGAGGAGGAATTCCTTGCAGCTATTCCTGGAGCGTTTCCCATTTATAAAGGAATTCCACCCAATTTCTCCCCATTTTGTCAGCAAACTGCACCTCCAGCAGGGCAGGGTACAGCTACACTGCGACACAAAACCCACAGCCCCAAGTCTCAGGGCCCAAGTCAACCGACTTGGGCTCACCGCTAAACGCGGTGGTGTGGACATTCAGGCTCAGGGTGAGGCGCGGGCTCGGAGACTCTCCCGCGCTCTGCGTGGGGCCCGAGAGCCCGGGATCCAGCCCGAGCATCTACCCTGCAATTTTATAACCCCGGGAGTTATAACCTGGGCCAGCCACGGGTTTCTCGCAGCGCGGATATACTCTCCGAGACCCTGCCAGCCTGCTCGGGAAATCCTCCCCGCCCTCCGAGAAGAGGCACCCCGGGCCCACGTCAAAGCCTCTCCCGTAGGAACACATGCGCGCTCCCCGCTCGGTTGATCCCAGCGACTAGACATTAGCTAGACACAGTACAGCTCATGCATAATTCAACATGCTGTCGGGATGCAAGGTGCCATATTGTCGTTTCTGCGGCCCTGGCAGGCTACACAGGCTAGCCACACAAATGATGGGGGTTTATGGACACTCCAGGAGCAATGGCTTTCGTTTCATTGCAACCCCGCCGCCACGCACGTCTCTCCCCCTTTCGATCAGAAGGCCTCAAAAGCACTTTACGAATACTGGCCAATTAAGCCTCAGCACGCCCATGGGAGGCAGTATAGAAGCACTCGTATACCTGGGGAAACTGAGGCACAGAAAGGGGAAGCATATTGCCCAATGTCATACGAACAGAGCCGAGAGAAGAAAAGCCAGATTATAGGTGTTAAACACAAGGCCACCATCGCCTCTGGAAGGGGGTGGAGTTAAGATGCACTCCTTCATTATCAAGAATCAGAGAGGTAGCCGTGTTAGTCTGGAATAGCAGAAGTGACAGAGTCCTGTGGCACCTTAAAGTAGTGGAGCACAAGCTTTCACGGGCTAATACCCACTTCGTCGGATGCAAGCAGTGGAAGTGTCCAGGGGCAGGTATAGATAAGTAGGCAAGAACCAGGTTGGAGATAACAAGGTTAGTCCAATCAGGCTGAACCAGCTTGTTATCGTTTAGATCAGAGATGGGCAAACTACGGCCCACAGGACTGTCCTGCCTGGCCCTTGAGCTCCTGGCCCGGGAGGCCAGCCCCTGGCCCCTCCCCTGCTGTCCCCCCCTCCTCCACAGCCTCAGCTCACCATGTCACCAGCACTCTGGGCAGCGGGGCTGTGAGCTCCTGCCGGGCGGCACGGCTGTGAGAGCCACCAGCCTGCCCCGGTGCTCTAGACTGCGCGGCAGCGTGGCTGGCTCCAACTGGGTGGTGCTGCTGCCAGTCCCGGTGCTCTGAGAGGCATGGTAAAGAGGTGGGGGGGCTGGATAAGGGACAGGAAGCAGGAGGTGGTTGCATAGGCGTGGGAGTCCCGGGGGCAGGGGTGTGGATAGGGGTCGGGGCAGTCAAGGGGCAGGGAATGGGGGGGGGGGGAAGAAGGGGGTTGGATGATTGGGGGGGGGGGTGTCCCAGGGGTGGGGCAGTCAGGGGACAGGAAGTGAGGGGACGGATAGGGGGCAGGGGCCAGGCTTTTTGGGGAGGCACAGCCTTCCCTACCCGGCCCTCCATACAGTTTTGGAACCCCCAATGTGGCCCTCGGGCCAAAACGTTTGCCCACCCCTGATTTCGCTTATACCAACATGCTAGTCTACAAAAAAAGCTGGTGGTTGTCTCAGGCTGGATTTTAAATCTGTGCTCATTAAACCAAGATAATCCTTCAAAAATAAATCACCATACCCAGCTGTCCGTACTCAGGGCACCCAAAGGAGTAGAGGTTTCCTTTGCAGTCCATGATCATGCTGAATTCAGCCCCGCAGGCCATTTTGGTAATAGGTTGGCCATTGTACATTATCTGCAAAGGAAGGAGACAACAGTAGCATTTGGAAACAGAGCGACTCAAGGGTTCCTTCTAGGCTGCCAGTGAGCAGTGCCAGACTCACAGAGCAAATACACAGCCAGGCTTGTCAAGGGGCGCCCAGGTGTTTTCCGACAAACATGCAAATACCGGGCCCAACTTACCTAGGCAAATCAAGTATTTGCATGGACAGTTAAGCAGGACGTTTGCATGCCCAAGTGGCTATGTTTAGGGTGTACGGATTTACACACAAAACAGTGCAAACCTATCCGAAGAGACCTGGCTGGTATTTGAATAAGTACCCAGATATTGGGGAAGAGGAAAATGGGGGTTGGGAAATGGTCAATTCACTATGAAGGGAGGGTGCGTCTACACTGGAGCTGGGGGTGTAAGTTCTAGCTAGAGGAGAGATCCCATGCTAGCACTGATCAAGCCGGCATCTTCAAAATAAGTGCAGCCAGCTAGTGGGAGAGGCTAGCCACCTCGAGGCTGATCCCATCTGAGCTGCTAGGGAAATTCTCAGGCAGTCCCTCCTGCTGCTTGCCCCATGGTGGCTGAAGTGGGATTTTAGCACACCAGCTCCATCAGAGTTAAGGAGGGGATATCTACTCCAGATGGAAATGGCACTGCCAGCTCCCGTGTAGACAGACCATAAGCATTTCTTAAGACAGCTCCTCGGGGAAACTTCCACTCCGCCTTCAGCAAGACGTTCTCTTCACTTACTTCATGCAATGTTTTGGTACCCTTTGGCTCTAGCGTCTTCAGCCCAGAGCCATAAGAGAATGGATCCCAGGGACAGAAGGCAGTGATGGGCTCTGGTTAATCTCCAAGATGAGATAGGACACCTCTGCTCCCAGATTCATTTGGTTTTCCAAGACGAGTAAGGGAATGGCTAAGAAACAGGCCATCTCCTCCACAGGTGACCAATTTGACCATTGTTTGGACTTTGATATGAAAATCTGAGAGCCCGTCTATCAAAAATTCAATTAAGGGTGGTCCAGAACCTCACATGGGATGCTGTCAGTCCCCAGCCACACCAGGGACCAATCTACTAGCTGAGCTGCTTGGTCACTGGATTGCCTGGCCATTGCGCGGAAAACAACATTTTAAAACCCCACTTAAGAGTTACAGGAAGATCTAGATCGGGGGTGGGCAAACAACAGCCCCCAGGCCGGATCCGGCCCACAAGCCGTTTTAAGCCAGCTCGCAAGGCCCCACTGGGGAGTGGGGTCTAGGGCTTGCCCTGCTCTGGGGCTCCAGCCAGGGCACAGGGTTGGGGGCTGCACCGTGGGGTCCCCGGAAGCCATGGCATGGCCCCGCTGCAGCACTCCATCTGGGGCACAGGGTCAGGGGCCACACCCAGGGTTGGGGGGCGCTCCACGTGACTCCCAGAAGTTGTGGCATGGCCCCACTCTGGCTCCTAGGTGTTCCAATGGCCCTGCTCCAATGGGAGCTACAGGGGGCGGTGCCTGCAGATGGGGCAGCCTGCAGAGCCACCTGGCCGTGCCTCCAAGCAGGAGCCAGAGAAGAGACATGCCCCTGCTTCCGGGAGCCACTTGAGGTAAGCACCGCTCAGAGCCTGCACCCCTCCCCTAGCCCTGACTGCCTCCCGCCCTCCAAACCCCTCAATCCCAGCCCAGAGCCCCCTCCCGCACCCCAAACTCATTTCTGGCCCCACCCCAGAGCCCTCCTTCCCCCCACACCCTAACCCCAATTTTGAGAGTATTCTTGGCCTGCCATACAATTTCTATTCCCAGATGTGGCCCTCAGGCCAAAGAGTTTGCCCACACCGATCTAGATGATCACACTGGCCTCTTCTGGCTTTATATTGTATGTTCTAGACTACATAGGGAGCGAATCTAAAGCACGGCTTTAAAATGGTTTGGACCATCCTCATTGGTCAGGTAAACCATGTTAGCCAGTATCGGTCTGACATCAGGTTTAAATTGACACAGGTAACACCACATAATCTTCAGTTTGGATCGGGCTTTTCCACTGGTCCAGCAAAGAGCATCACATCATGAATTTTGTCTATTTATTTTCCAAGTCAGTAAATAAAACAGTTTCCATGACTCCCTCCCCATCCCCTTCCCTCCTCTTATTGGAACCAAGTCCAAGCAATTTGGTTTTAGGGATCAATATGGCCCCCAAAATGGTCACCAGTGCAGGAGCCAGGATGTGAGAAATGAAGGAAACCATTGACTGACAGCAGGAAACCCAAAGAAGAACATGAGCAGTACCTGAGTGGGACTTGGAACTGCATCCGTCTGATTGCCAAGACCTAGCTGTCCCATCTTGTTCTCTCCAAAGGCAAATACAGAGCCACTCTCTGGAACAAGAGGGAGACAAAATGCGGGAAGAAGGAGGGGTGGTGGTGAAGGGAGAAGTTTAAACCTCCATGTTAATGCAAAGTTGCTGGAAAACCATTAACACAGACTGGAGAAGGTCATTTCAATGCACCATTAAATTAAATGCACTAAATTAAAGCAGATTGCTTTGTGTGCCAGAACTTAAACATTTGGGTCGTCTACAGAGGGGACCCTCAAGAAAATTATTTCAAAGTCACTAAAGGGGTGAATTTTAATGTGGATTAGCTACACCATATTAAGCCTGTGTGGACACTCGTATTCAGCATCAAGATGGCCTTAATTTGGTTTATCTTAATTCCCTTCTAAGGGGGTCACTTTAATTTTGAATAAGAGCATAAAACATAACAGTTTAACAAATCCCCTTTAAATTCACGGCTTTAGTTAATGTAGATTCATTTTCCTGGGTGCTTCTGTATCAGACGTATGTGGGAACTATACTGGTATAGTGTTGTGGTCGTAGATATGCTGGTCTAACCCTACAACGTAGACCCAGCCTATGATGCCACAATGGGTTCTTCCCCCCCTCCCCCTCCCCCAATCAGTGTAGAAACACAACCTCCCTGCAAAACAGTCGCTACATCTACAGAAGCATTCTTCCATCAACACAGCTGCACGTGGGGGTCAGGTCACCAAATACTGGACAAGGGGGGTGGGGGGGATTTTTCACAGCCCTGACCTATGTCAGCCTAACTTTTAAGTGAAGGCCAGGCCCCCACAGACAAGCTTTAACCCGTCCAACGCACAGGGGTAGGTCTCCACTGGAAAGGCTACAGAAGCCCAGCTGAGCCACTGTAGCACACAGACGACAGCAATAGAAGGGGCTCTTCTGTCACTGTAGCAAACCCACCCCTGAGAGGCAGGAGCTAGGTGGATGGAAGGGAAGAACTCGGTCAACCTAGTGGCATCGACACCGGCGCTAAAGTCAGCTTCATTACATCATGCAGGGCATGAAATTTTTCTCGGCCTTGAGCGATGTAGTTAAGCAGACATAACCCTGTAGGACAGCCCAGCCCAGAGAAGGAATGTATTGCAGTAAGGGGGCATAATAACCATTTTATGGTACGGCTATCAAGATCGTTATCTCCAGGAGGGCAGTATGCACACATCACACTGCGGTATGAAGCGTAGAGGAATTTGCTACCCACCAAGGGGCTGAATGTGCTGCTTCCAAGACCCTATTGGCTTCTGTTAGCCTAGGGATCAAAAGACTAAGGGTGACGTCCCAGCCCCATTGAAACAAAACATGCATCACCGTCAATGGGGCCAGGATAGCCCCGTAAGACTCCATCCCCGATTGCCACCTAGGTGCTCTCTCTCATTCCCAGACTCACTGGGCGTTTCCTGAAGTCCGTATTTGATGCACCAGGTCCCTGCATGCCCCAGAATCCTGCAGTGTCCTGTAGGGAGATCGAGAACCCCAGCCCAATTCCTCCTTCCCAGCAGCCTCCCATACCTGTCAGGGCGAGCGTGTGATTCCGCCCACAAGCTGCTGATGCGATCACCTCGTTGCCAAGAACTTCAATGAGTTTCGGAGCCTCCACGCGCTTGGTATCCCCATGGCCCAGCTGCCCTTTCTCGTTACGACCTAGAGAGAAGCGTGCACACAACACCTGCTCAAGCGTGGTGTATGACCTTCCATTTTAAAAAGGAAGAACATACTACAGAGGCTCCCATCCCTTTTCCGGCTCATTGCATTGTACCCCTTCTCAGCTGTGACCAGGCTTCACGATAGGGAGAAACCGTCCTTTGAATTGTGTCTACTCCTCTGTCCTTCCAAAGCAGAGCTTGCCTACCGTACGAGTTCCTAACTTGGGGAGAGCAATGGGTCTTTTTCCTCCTGGCCGCCTTGAAGCTTTGCCAGTTTTCCTGCCTGGGCGCCAGGACACGGAAAAGACGGAGAACCGCAATTCTAGTGCGTCCAAACTAGTCTCCGTGGGATTCGCAAGACACGGCAAGGGGCAGTCACCCACTAGCCATCATGGATCTAATCCGCCCCACTCAACTGTTCCTAGGGCAGCTCTTGGGACACAGTTCCCGGTGGAATTTGGAAAAAAAGAGGCTAGGTTATTTGATTCAAAAACACTTAGAAGAGTTATGGGGAATGTGCAGATGAGTTCCACACACCCCTCCAAAACTAGGGCTAAAGCGAGGCTGTCTCAGGAACCAGTTCTGAATGAGCCACGTTTTCAGCACTTCTGATACAGAGAGCTGATAATCGGAGGAGTCTGCTGTAATTCAGAGCTGCGGAGAGACCACTGCCTCCCTTTACGCTAGCAATATCTTTGCTTGAGTCATGGTCTAAGGGCTACTGATCCACACGCTTTATGCCTACTACTCACCCCAGCTCCAGAGCTTCCCCTCTGTGGTGATGAGCAGACTATGAGCTGCACATGGTCCCGAAACCACAGTCCGTACCTGAATCCCTGAGAGACATCCATACCTGTGAGGCCCCCACAAATTCTGGCCCAGATTACGGTAAGCCACTGTGGAGAGAGCGGAATACAGACAAGTCTTACAAGTCAGCAGCACGTGCACTAAAACCATCTCTAACAAGTCACTGTCCACACAGAAAACCCACTTAAATAGGGACAGGTTTGTGGATTCCGTTTTGTTCCAGAGTGTAGCCAACTTTTAGGGTTATCCTACGTAGTTCCTGCAACTCACCTCATTCAGCGGATTCGTGGTTACATTTTAATGCACCTGCTATTGCTGAAATCCAAAACAGTTTTCAGTTGACCCCTGACATCTTAGGTTCACCTGAGTGTTCTGTTGTGCTACAAGATATTCTTGATTGTCAACGTGAGACAGGAAGAGGGAAAGGACCACAGGAGATCTGTGGCCTTTCAGAGTCATTAACACCACTAATTTCTACAGAGAGGTTAATTAGACCAAAAACCACCCAACTAAGCAGCCCCAGCAATTACAGGCACCTTGACAAAGTGATTGAGCTAGAGAAAGAATGGAGTGAGCCAATTCAAGTCACTGTTGCAATTACCTGCATCCTACTTAGGTGGCTTTGACCATACCACACAATGAGACTTGAAAATACGGAATGAGAGACAAATTCAGGAGTCACTTGATCCTTCATGACTCAATTTCCCCCATAGGTAGAATGGGGCTGTCATACAGCATCTCTATCCAGGGATCTCAAAGTGCTTTGCAAACATCAGGGAGTTCAGTGTCACAGCACCCAGCTAGGTACCAACAGAGTGTCCAAATTTACAAACAAGGAACAAAGGGTTAAATCCTGCAACGTATCAAGCACCCACCGACTTCAATGATCGTGAAGGCATTCAGCATCAGGAATGAGAGCCTCTGACTAATAAAGTGCACTACCCATAAATGGAGTTGTGATGGACACGCTCCACTCTATGCATATTAGATCTTGTTTGTTCTATTCTTCCTCCTTTAGGCCTTTAGCCCTTCTTTGCCAATGATGTACCACCACAGAGCACTGTACTTTAGATTTAGAGTAAGGTGTCTACGTTGGGCTCTTAGCAATTTCATGCACTTTTAAATTTTGCCATTCTATTTAAAACAAAACAAAACAAACAAACACACACACCTCCACCATATCACAGGGGTATTTTGAGACTTAATTCTTTAGCTGAAAGCATTTGAAGTGTGCAACAGAACTTGCATTCTGTTGTTGAGCTTCCTAGTCACAAACTCTGCAGTCTGGGTGCGAAATGTGACCGAGAATACAACAGAGGAGTTTGTGAGAGGCTGGCAGCTTGCAACAATGGCAGTGACCAATTATCACATCTGTTTGGTTTATCTACAAACGTTGAATAATGATCGGATATCTATACTTGTCCTGGATACCCTCAGAAAGAACATACACCAAGGAGCCTCTTTCTGTATGTTGTTTGCAGATGATGTTCTAAACTCTCTCTCTTCACTGCATAGAAGAGGATATTGATGAATACAGAGATTGCTGGAGAGACATGGGCTCAAAATTAATAAAGGATAAACAGAATAATATGAACACTGAAGAATTATCCTTGAAACTAGATGGACAGCAATACCAAAAATGCAAAGTTTCAAGTATCTGGGTTCCAGATTCTGGGGAAATGGGGAAACTGGAGGACGAAATTAGAGGTAGGATAATAAAACCCAGCTCAAATGGAGAGAGAGAAGTGGTGTTGTATGTGACAGGAAGATACCAGTAAGATTAAAGTCTTTAAAAAAAAACACAAAAACACAATGGTCCATCCAGTTTGAAATGTCTGGCCGACACACATAGCTATATCCCGACAACATTCAGAGGCTGTTAAAAAAAAATAATCACATGGTGTTCCACAAATACCAAATACTCAGTGTTACGCAACAGAAGAAACGTGAGCAAACAATCTGTTCACAAGAAGTTAAGATGGATAAGAGATGTAAACAAGACCGACCACAGGAGGAACATGCATGGTAAAGATGTGATCAGAGGAACACAAATGAAAAAATGAGGGAACGCAGGCCCAGATGTTTGGTCAGGTAAAGTGCATTCCTAATAACATGTGGCAATGAGAGTCCAAAGATCAAGATTGAAGGGAAAAAAAAGAGAGGCCGACAAGGAAAAGTGGTGGGATGCCGTAAGGGAAGATGCTAGCACGTGGTAGGACAGAGGATATGCCACTGAACGGAGCACTTTGGAGGGAGAGGACTCAGAGCCGACTGGATTAAACACAAAGAAGAAGTTGAATGACTGACAGATTACTGAGGTAAGCACTTTCCCCCATTTTAATGATTTGAGGAATCATCTCTCTTTACCACTGGGGTAGTGAAACCAGACACATGCAGCAATGGCCAGTGGGTTCCAAACTTGGAGAAGAGAAACAAGGGGAGTGGTTTGTACATGCTTCTCTCGGATGACAGAAATCAAGCAGGACTGGTCTATTTTACACCCTTTAAAAAAAGGGTGCATCTGCTAACAACTCTGGAATGCAGCTGAACTGTGGTTTTTAATTCCCTCCGGCGCGGTTTACAGCTGTCAAGAGTCTACTAAGCTGCACTAACTGTCTTGACTAAATGGGATGGAGGAAGTCGGTTCACCGCTGCACTTGAAATGTACAAAACCAACTAGTGCATTTAACTACGCAACTCCTGTTAAATTTGGCGGGAGCCGTGTGACTAAAACCCCCAATTTAGCGGGTCTCAACTTTTTTGAGTTCAGGACCCATTTGTGAAAGGTTACGGTCTATCACAACTGAGTCAATAGTCGGGGGGAGGGGGAGGGGGTCAGATCCTGCCCTGCAGGGTGGTTGGGTCCTGCCTGGCACTCACCCCACAGTGGTGGCTTCTGTGCCGTGAGGCCAGCTGGACTTGGCTCTCTGCTCCGGCTGTTGCAACCTCTGGGGTAGCAGCACTGCTCGGGTTTGGCCCTGGTTGTGACCTGGCTCACCGAGTTGCAGTGCCACTCACTTACCCGACGGCTGGGCCAAACCGGAGCGGCGCTTGGATCCCCCAGGGTTGCGTTGCCTGGAGAGGGGAGGGGAGCCTAGCCACCCACATGGGACAGGAGCCAAAGGACCGGACAAGCGACCACGCGAAACATTTTGGCCACCCGATTTTGGGTCCCGACTCTGCCCTAGTGGACTTTGAACATCTCAGCCGGTCTCAATTTGGAGGCGCTAGAGACTTCTAAAGATTTCTAACCAAGGCAGCGTGGTCTAGGAGCGTTAGGCTAGACCTAAGGAGATCTGGGTTTCACTGCTGCTCATGTGCTGAGACTTTGGGCAAGTGTCGCTTCATCTCCCTTTGCCCCTATTTCCCTTTTTATCCTTGGTCTGTCTCCTCCGTTTAGACTGTAAGCTCCTCAGGGCAGAGATGTCTCGTACTAGGTGTCGGCACAGCACCGAACAAAACGGGGCTGTGATTTTGGGTCCATTAGGCACTACCATGATACATACAAACAAACAAACCCAAACAACAGCAGAAAGCAATGCTGATTTTACTCAGTCCAACAGTCTAAGTTCACAAGGTAAGAATCACTTGTTACCAGGACTCAATAGCGAGAGAAGTTACACTGTCGACAGAGTGCTGGGCTGGGACTCAGGAGAACCCAGATCTTAATCCTGACTCTTCCATCGACCTGCTGGGTGGCCTTGAGCAGGTCACCAATCTCCTTTGTAAAGGACTTTGAGGTACATGGATGAGACGCACTAGATAAAAGCAAAGTATTATTAAAACTATAACTGATTAGCAACAATTGTCATTGTTGAGCCTACTGGAGGCAGACACCTTGCTGAAAGGTGCAGTCATGTGACCTTTGCTTTGCAGATCCCCACACTCCAAAGACTATAAACCAGTGGTTCTCAAACGTGTTGAGACCGCGACCCCTTTTTGTGCTCCGGCGGGGGGTCGCGACCCCTCCGCCAAAAAGCCGCCGTTTTTTAAAAAAAAAACAAAAACAAAAAAGTTGACCCCCCCTGCTCCCCGTCCCCGCTGCGGGTGGGCTGCCGGCTGCGTGCCAGCCCCAGTCGCCGCGAGTTGCGGTGGCGGCAGGAGCTCGCGACCCCCCGGGGGGTCGTGACCCCCAGTTTGAGAAACCCTGCTATAAACCAAGCTTAGCTTTCAGAAGAGTCAGTCGTTTGTTTGAATAGCAGGGCTCTTGTAGTTTGGCAAGCCATTACAGGAAGGTCCTACCCACTGGGTTCTCCACACCATCAGCATCACTGAACATCAGCAGGATCTAGCTATTCCGGGGCACTTTATGGCCCCCGTTATCACAGTACCTGAGTGCATTCCAATCTTGAATGCCTTTATCCTCACAACCCCATTCCTCACATGAGGAAGGACAGGGCTTTTATTCCCATTGTACAAGAGATTAAGTGACTTGCCTAAGGCGTCACAGGAAGTCTGTGGCACAGCTGAGACTCAAGGCCTAGGCTAGGGCTCTGAACACTGCACCTCCCTTCTTTGGTCATTGGTTGTCTTCAGTGCAAGGTTCAGAGATGCTAACTAATTACAGATTTTTTAAAATCCACCCATTTCCTAATTTTTCAGACCAAGAAATGCTTTTTACTTTGAACATCTACTGGGCCGAACACAATAGGTGCAGTTTGCCTTTAAGTGAGAGGCCAAACAAAGAGCGCACTGTCTGAGTACAGACAAGGAGGCAGCCTCCCGATAACAGACAGGCTACAGAGTTCTCAAGGTCAGTGGAGAAGGCGTCTTTGTCCTTCAGTCTCACAGGATTCCACAAGGAAGTCTTTAGAGGGAATATTTCAGTGAATGCCTGGTCTGAGATTCAGAAGTGCTAACCAGTGCTGGAAATCAGGCCATCAGTTCATATATCGGACCCTGCCGTGTCTTTCACAGAAAGCATGGCCTCTTCCACATATTTAAAAGGTTGCATAATTAAGGCAAAATGTTTTAGAATTAAGGAAAACACCCGTTTTCCTCCTCCCCCCCCACAGTAATTTTCGTAGCATTTTAGAAAACAAGTTTTCCCCCAAATGGTCAAATCAGGGCAAGTCCTCAACCACTAGTCTAGTCACCTTGCTGCTGTTATTGCATTCCTCTCATTTCACGCCCCAAACAACTCTTAAGTACCAGAAATATTTTAAGCTCTTGTTCCATCACCTGTTCTTCTTTCCTAAGGCATGCCAGTAAGTGATACACTTCCCTATATACTGACAACATTCAGAGGCTGTTAAAAATCAAATGGTGTTTGGCAGTAGGCAAATTCTAGCATGGACAAGGCCTTACTGCAACCCGCCATTCTCAGACACTGCTTTGGTATCTGAATTCCTTGCAGGTCATTTGGCGATCCTAAGAACGTCAGTTTTAAGACAGCGCCTTCCTCCTTTCAGAGGGCTTAGTCCTGACCATGGAGAAGATGGTCAGAGACTGATTGACTATAGGGACAGTGGAGAAAGAGAAGTCACAGACGTAAGGCTGGTCTCCTAACAGGTAGGTCTACCCTGCAATCAGGAGGCGACACTGCAGATCAAATCTAGCTCAGCTATGCTTACACCAGTCACACCCATACCTCCTGTTTGCAGAGCAGACAGATCATGAATACTGTGATTTTATCCACAGCCAACCACTCAGACGCATAAGTTGCTTAGCTTCTCCTACCTTGCTGCTTCGGCACTTCTTTACGGCCAATCAGGTCCCAGTTGGTTGCTCCAAATATCAGAAGCTGCCCCTTGCATTTGGACCCTTCGAGTTTCTGCCAGGTGGAAAGAGAACCAATCAGCATACAGGAAAGGGAAATCGGAACTGCAACTCTTCTGCCATTACCTCGGCATACAGGGAGAGCAGGTGGCACGAAACCGAACAGTCTGATAGAATTGCTCCTGTTCATTTAGACGCTCCGGGCAACCACAGAGTCTTTTATTGCATGCATTATCATTGCGGCTTGTAGCACGGCAATTATACCTACTGTTTATTTGTAGACGGATTTTTCTTTTTCAAATTCCGGTGAAGATTAGTACTACATGCACTGCAGCAACTAAGGATCAGTTCAGGTATTTGCAAGTTACATTAATAGAATCATAGAATATCAGAGTTGGAAGGGACCTCAGGAGATCATCTAGTCCAACCCCCTGCTCAAAGCAGGACCAATCCCCAATTAAATCGCCCACTGATTTTTGCCCCATATCCCTAAATGGCCCCCTCAAGGATCAAACTCACAATCCTGGGTTTAGCAGGCCAATGATTAAATCACTGAGCTTTCCCTCCCCCATTCATAGTACTGAGAGAAAAACTGGCCTATAGCTAAAACACAAAGGAAAAACTAAGGCTAGATGGCCATTAGAAAGGTCCTGGCTAGAGACATTAAGGTGCAGCAGATGTAACACACTGTACATATTAGTGCCTTAAGGCTGAAGATTTCAACTGTTCAAAGAGTTGAGTCAATTACACCATGCACAGGACTCAAACTCTTCACCCTCCACTTTATTCCAGCAGCCCACGGCACGTTAGCCCTCATTCTCCCAAAGCGAGGCCTACCACTGCAACCATCCTCCTCCTCGTCAAGATGGGACTCCGTTCAGAGCCCACTGCCATCTCTTCCCCACTCCCGCCCCACAGCACTTCCCGGCAATCCCCAAAAGCAGGCTTTCCAGCCAGATCACTTATTCTGAGCCAATCAGCAACAAAAGAACCAACTGAATGTTTTCGGAGCCTCAAGTTCCTTGGGGAACGGAGACTCTCCCACCTTCAAAATTTGACCCTTTACAGTGGACATAGCCTAGCCACATTCAAAGCCGTGGGCCTGATTTTCTCCAGCATGGGGCCTACGTGTCTCCAGCTGCAGCCTTGAAAAATTCAGCCCTTTCTGCGCCCAATGTGCACACAGCTCAGGAAACAAAAGCCAGCATCACCCATCCTGCAGCGCAGTCCATGGGCCGCTCAGAAAGGCGAACGAATCCCCCACTCCACAGGACTGAACTTACCCATGTTAAGAAGGTTTAAAAAAAAAATCAGACTAGGGAACAAGAATTCTAGAGCTTAAATTTAAGTGATTGGTTGTGATTTTCAAAGGAGCTAAGGTATTTAGGGCTTGTCTTCACTTGAGCTGGCAGGGATCGATCTTTTGGTGATCGATTTATCGCGTCTCGTTAAGACGCGATAAATCGATCACCAGCGGCTCCCCCGTCGACTCCGGAAGTCCAGCTCCTCAAGAGGCGCAAGCTGGAGTCGACGGGGGACCGCGCCGCCGACCGCCACCGCCATGAGGATGGGAGGTAAGTCGGCTGTAGAGATGTCGATTTCAGCTACGTTATTAACGTAGCTGAAATTGCGTATCTACAGTCGATTTCCCCCCCTAGTGGAGACCAGCCCTTAGACACCCAACCAGCCTCGAAATACAGTAGGCGCTTGGGACTTAATTCCTTATGGCTCCTTTGAACATCCCAGCCATTATGTTTGCAATCACTGATAATATAACACCCCAGAAAAAGCCACTTTGACCTTCGCAAACTAAAATAGCGTGGCCCACAAGAGAATGCTTCAAACGATGACTGACTTTTCCAAGGCTGGGGAAATCATGTTTCCATTTAGTTTTGCTCCCAAGTACACAGCTAAAAGCCAACCTTACAGCACACAGTTCTGTAACTAACAGCTGGTAGGAGAGGGAGGGTTCGGTTTACACAGACACCCGCGAAAAGGGGGAAAAAAACCAGCACAAGAATAAATATAGGGTCAAGGCTGGGTCAGGAAGCTCTGCTTTTCGTCCTATACAGTTATGCAGAATGATGCACAATCATTTTACTTTCTCCGGAAGTCCTGGCGGCAGCTTACTGCAGCGTTAATAGCACAGCTGTAGCACAAAGCCATTGGGTGATATGTATAGGGGACACTTTCTATTTATGTGGGAACTAGTGGAGGAGTCTGGAAGGACACAAGCCCCCAGACTCGTCTGTTCAGATATGTGGTCTTATGTATGTTTATTAATGCTAAGGATTTTGGTCATGCTAAAGTTGACCTTGGAACAAAATCGGGGGAGTCACCTGTTGAAGAAATTCCTACTTAAAATTTGTTACGACCTCTTGAATAAACTTTTACAGAAACTTAAAAAAAAAAAAAAAAGAATCTGACAAGAAAGCCACCTAAACTCAATTATTTAAAAAGATCTTTCTCAGATTAGAACCACAAGCCTTTCAAATGCTCCGGACTATTTCAAATCACGCTCAGTTTTCTCTGTCCCCCTTGTTCCCCTTTTCCTTTAACTGACAGGCCATGAATTTTAGCTCTACAGCAGGGATTCCAGAACCTAAGCTTCCTGGATACATGTTACATCGAAGCATCTGTCTTAAGAAACAGGAACTACTTCCTGAGGCAAACCCCTCTGTAGATTCAACTGACTTTACTCCTACAACTTCCGGGTCTGCCGAACGGAGCAGGAAATAGAGTAAAGGAGAAAATCTTGTTTTCTAGCAGCAGTTCCCCATAGGATGTCCACTCAAATCAACTGAGTATCTGATGCTGTACCACACCTGGGAACGGTGGAGATACGACATGGTACTGAAAGACGTGGCTAGCATATCACTCAGCATTCAGATACTAAGATATTCCGCTCCATCCCACAATCAGAATCTAGACACTGCTACTAGCAGTGTGATTGCAGATACTTTAGAAGTAGGGCAACAGGAATCATGCTTTAAAAAAAAAAAAAAAAAAAGACATTTTAAATTTAATACACTGCAGTAATTACAAATGCTTCTCACAGTGACGGATAAATGGCTTGGGAAATTGGACAGGTTTTCAGAATTAACAGTCATCTTTATTAATAAAGTTGGGATTAATAATATTTGGTCTGGGGTTTTTTTTTCCCCTTTTGCGACTACAAGAAACTGTACAATGTCTATGGGAAGAATACATCAACGAAGCAAAAACAAGGTAAGGCTATTGGACCCATCGGAAGTGGAGTCCAATTTCCCTGGAGGGAAGCTGCTAAACTCAGAACATTCAGTACTGTCCAGGTTAAGAGACCATACTGAAGATTTACTTAGCACTAAAAGAAGTCTTCCCCCTATGCTAACCTAAGCACACTCATCGGATCTTCGCAGCCTGCTTAGATCCTCGTCACGTAAATTGTGCTAAGCTGGATGTAATGGAAGGGGAGAAAAATAGGGGACCTTCTTCAATGAGCAAAATGGGATTTCCAGGGTAAAATGACTTTGGAATTGTATCTCGAGGGAAAAAAGATGTTTGCAAGACTGATGTTCAACCTTTTAACAGACTCATTTGGGAGGCTGCATCTTTTAGACAAGGAGCGGGTGTGAAAGGTCCATTAGCAAGTGTATTATTGCAATCAGCTACAAAACAGGGCAGGTAAATAAATCTGGCTTATGTTGCAATGCACTAAGAATTCATAACCCCTCTGAATGCACGTTACCCTACAGCGCTGTGTGATCTCGCTGCAGCATTAAGCTTGCATCCCCACTAAGTGACCATCATCACTTGCTTGCCCAGAGCAAAGGGACAGTTAGGACACATTCCATCAGCTGAGGCAAAGATCACAGGCGTGCAACAGCAGAGCGTAGACCTTATTGGCAAAGCAGGCTGAAGGTGTTTGTAGGATGGGTCCCTCCCTTTCCGAGGCTCCTAACGTATAAGACAAGAAGGTGCCAAGCCATGACAATGCAGAAGCAACTTCTACTTCAAAGGAAGGAGAAAAAACATTTTCCATACCTTGTCTGTAAGTAAAACCATTCCCCGTTGCTTATTCCCTTACCCACTAGTCAAACACTGAAAGCTTTATCCACAAGATCCAAACAAGTCAGAGCAGGGTTACCATGGGGAAAATCAAAGACCCAACAGTCAAATTTGGCCTTTGCATCATGACACCTGCAGACACTTTCGGCCACATTTTCAGAGAAGCCGAGCACCTGCAGATCCAAAGCCCCAGTTTTCCTGCATGTTTGGAAGTTTAAATAGATGCCACATGACAACCCAAAGGTGTAGACTGGAGGCAGTTTTGAACATTCTTCTCAAGTCTCATCGTGGGTGGTCTTCGGAGGTTTAAAACAGTCTGGCACGTGCATCTGTTCTATGAAAAGAAAAACTACTAGACCAATACTTTAAATGCTTCCACGCTTAACTGGTCAGTAAAAGGGAAGCACACAAAACCCAGACCGACTGTTTGTGGCGTCACCAACACTTTTGCTACTGCCGACGTCTTTAACATTGTAGCCGGCATCACACCACCTTCATCTAACAGGAGTGCGGCCTCCCGCACAGAGGTCAGTCCCAGAACATGGGACCCTTCCCCGCCCACATAAAAATGAAAATGCAACATCATGAAGAGGCTAAAAACACTGTTGCAGAAGCAAGGTCAACAAGTCAGTCATGTGTTTCAGGTTTTGCTTTCTGAACAGCCTCACGGGAGACACGCTGTTGCTATCAAGATCCCAGGGGTAAGGAAGACTCTGCTCACAGCCACAAACAAAAATGTACAGTAACTAAAACAGAAGCAGCCAAGATGCTTTCATAACCAACCTAAGTAACCACATTAACATTATTCAAATGATTCTCCATCCTGTTGCGCCAAATCACCTTCCCCCTTGTGTCTCTCTTTTTTTAAACTTAAGTCTCAGGCATGCATCTGGATAAGCACAGGTGGATTCTCACACTCATCACCTTCAGTGGAGATGCCCATGGGTCCTCCCGCATGGTCCAGATTGGAAAATCTGGAGCTTAGATTATAAACTTTTGGGGGCAAGGACTGCAACTTGTTTATATTGTGCCAAGCAAGCTCTGGCTGAGCTATAAAACTGATCACTAGAACGCAGGCCACTCGGCCTAAAACACACAGCACGGAGGAGTCCCGACTTCAGTGGTTTTTTACGTGCTGTTTCTTGCAAGAGATGATTACAAAAGTTTCTTAAGATCCCTGTTTGCTTCAGCAGAACATCGGTTTATTCCCGATGCTGCGGGGGGGGGGGGGGGGAGATAGGGATGGGGGGGGGTTGCAAAAGTCAGGAGCTTTATAGTTAGGCCATTTTAATTAGGGATCCACGGCAGCTCTGTGCACTTTCCAGTTCCCTGCCTCTCTCCTTGCAATCAGGTCTGACCCCAGACAAAAGGAGGGGGGGGGGGGGGGGGGGAGTGTGGCTGGCAACAATGCTAATCAAGTTCTCTGCTGCCTTTGCCCCCATTATACAAGCAGGGCTTCCCCACCTGCTGGTGAGATGGGAGGGGGAAGGGAGAGAATAAACAGGGCATGCGCAAAAAGCTCTCTCCTGATTCTGCCTTTACAAGAGAGCCGGGTTTCCCTTGCATCCTGGGGAGGGGAAACACCACGAAGACACACATGCGCAGTGCCTGCCGGACCCCCTGCTCCAGTAGCAGGGCTTCCCCCACGTCCTGGGGAAATGGGAGGGAAATAAAAAAGGGTTGGGAGCAACTGAGCATGTGCGCTGCCCGCCTCCTCTCCTTCCCCCAGACCCCCCCCCCCTTCATTTGCCACTGCCAGAGACAAGGCGGGAACCTCAAAGCGTTCAACAGTATCTTTCTCCAAACAAGAACTAACCCACCCCCCCACTCTGGAATAATATCCCCTGGAATGAATCAGAGAGGTAGCCGTGTTAGTCTGGAATAGCAGAGGTAACAAAGTCCTGTGGCACCTTAAAGACTAACTATAAAGTTTTGAAGCATAAGCTTTCGTGGGCTAATACCCACTTTGTCGGATGTATTAGCCCACAAAAGCTTATGCTTCAAAACTTTATAGTTAGTCTTTAAGGTGCCACAGGACTTTGTATCCCCTGGAATGTCTAATGCAGTTCCCAACCCCACACACAGAGACAGGCCAATACCAGACAGAGGGCATGCAAGACCTTTCCCCTTACACATGTGTTACTGGATCAACTTCCGTGGGTGAAAGAGACAAGCCTTCCAGTTCCACCCTTCTATAGAGCTCCAAATTTCGACTTTCATCCACCGAAGTTGGTCCAATAACGGGTATTACCTCTCCCGCCTGGTCTCACACCCTGGGTCCAACAGCACTGCAAATAAGTGTAGCATTAAGACTTTCTCTCTAGCAGAAGAACTGGGGGGTGGGGAGGAAGCTCCCCGCTTCCAATGCCAGTAAGTTTCTTTCAGGAAGCTGGGCTCCTCTAATGGCATCCCAGCCAGAGGGGGACTGCCTTTCAAATAAAGACCATGATTTCTCTTTCATGATAAGAGCCTCTCTCTCGAACATCAATGCCTGCTTGCACGTGTAATAAACGGCTCACCTACCCCACTTCCCAGCAAAGCACATTCACTCACGTGATTGTAAAACTAAGGGGTATGGGGTTTTGGGGGCGGGGGGCTTTAGGGAGAAGAGTTCGGTTAGTGACCAAGTTTGACATTTAAATCCTTCCTATGGGACATCGGAGAGGTCTATTTTTCTTCTGTTTGCCTGGGGAATATCCAGACTTCCCTCCCTTCCACCCAAAAAGGACTCCCTTTCCCCAAATAAAAGAGGAACCAAACAAAATGGGGGTGTCCGCAAGACCTCAGCCAGCTTTTTTCCCCACAATACGTGAATTTCCCTCCCCCCCTCCCCCTTTTAGGAGAGAGAAGGCCCCCACACCTCCAAAAAAAAAAGAGAGGAGCTCATTTGATCAGGAAGGGGCCTAATCTAAGACACTAGTGGGGGAATCCATTTTCGTCTGAACGTCTCTCCTCAAATCCAAAGTAGCCATAACGGGTGTTGGGGTTTATGTTCCAAGGCAGGTTGGCTTGGTCTCTCTTCTACCTTTAGGAGAAAGGAGCGTGCTTTCAATCTGTACACCGCTTCCCCCCATCCTTCAAACTCTCCCTGCAAGTTACCCCATCCAAAATGCAAGTACCCTTCCATTCCCAGGTAGAGCACCAATCCCTGTACTGGATCACATGGGGTGGGAAGATGGATGCTTACACCACAGGGGCCAACATTCCCAGGGGGGCGAGGGAAAGGAAATCAAGCCAAGAGGGAGAGAAAATGATTGATAAATCTCAAGAATAACCGTGAGGAGGAGATAGTTTAAAAAGCTTGCGTTGTGGGTAACAGGATTGGGTTGGGGTGCAGGCCATTTGCAGAACCTTAGTGGAAAGAAAGTTTCACCGGATGTGATTAAATGTCTTTACCCCATGGATTGTTAATTTTTTTTAAAAAGCATTAAACAAACAATCACCCCCCGACCTCCCCAAGCTGGGTCAATTTTAAGAAAAGCAACTATTGATATATGTTCCCTTCACAAAAACGAAATGGGGGATGACACGAGGGGTTTATCCCCCAGAAGTCCACAGGGAAAGGGGGAATATATGGCCCACACTTGGTTTTGGGGGTGGAGTGACTAGATGTCCCGATTTTATAAGGGCAGTCCCGATATTTGGGGCCTTTTCTTATATGGGCACCTATTTCCCCCGTCACCCCGTCCCAGTTTTTCAAATTTTCTATCTAGTTACCCTAGGGTGGGGAGAAGTAGGGGGTCCACCTAGCCCCAACTAGGTGATGGGGGGAAAGGAGACCCATACCCCCCAGTTCAGAAAGATGAGGGCTGTCATCTCTGCTCCCCCTGGTTACTTGGGGATGGTGGCTCCCATCCCTCACCCTTGGGCTTTGACCTATATGGGGTGGGCCTCTAGGCCTTGACCTAGGGGGCCGGGGGACACCCCCCCCGGGGGGGGCCTTGACCTAGGGGGCCGGGGGAGACCCCCCCGGGTGTGCCTAGGGGGCCTAGGGGCCTAGGCGGCCGGGGGAGACCCCCCCCCGGGGGGGGCCTTGACCTAGGCGGCCGGGGGAGACCCCCCCCCGGGGGGGGCCTTGACCTAGGCGGCCGGGGGAGACCCCCCCCCGGGGGGGGCCTTGACCTAGGCGGCCGGGGGAGACCCCCCCCCCCGGGGGGGGGCCTTGACCTAGGCGGCCGGGGGAGACCCCCCCCCCCCGGGGGGGGGCCTTGACCTAGGCGGCCGGGGGAGACCCCTCCCCCCGGGGGGGGCCTTGACCTAGGCGGCCGGGGGAGACCCCTCCCCCCGGGGGGGGCCTTGACCTAGGCGGCCGGGGGAGACCCCTCCCCCCGGGGGGGGCCTTGACCTAGGCGGCCGGGGGAGACCCCTCCCCCCGGGGGGGGCCTTGACCTAGGCGGCCGGGGGAGACCCCTCCCCCCGGGGGGGGCCTTGACCTAGGCGGCCGGGGGAGACCCCTCCCCCCGGGGGGGGCCTTGACCTAGGCGGCCGGGGGAGACCCCTCCCCCCGGGGGGGGCCTTGACCTAGGCGGCCGGGGGGGCTCCCACTCCTATGGGACTGGGGGTCCCCCGCTCCACGGGCTCCCCCCCCCCGGCGCCCGTCTCTCACGATCCGCTCCTTGCTGTGCTCCGGCTCGCTGATGATCACGGCCTGGCCCCCCGCTCGGCCGCCGCCCGGCCCGGGCCTGGCCGCCCTCTTGCCGCCGGGGGTCCCGTCCAGCTCGGCCGCCGCCAGCAGCAGCTCCCGCGGCCCGTCCTCGTCGCTGCTGCCGCCCCCGCCGCCGCTGCTGCTGCCGCCTTCGCCGGCCCCGCGCTCGGGCCGGCCCCGCTTCCTCGGGCCGGGGCCCGGCCGCTTCCTGCCGGCCGAGCGGGCCGTCCCGTTGCCGGAGCTGGGCTCCCAGCCGGGCCCCGCCGCCGCCTTTCTCCGGGGCATCTCGCCGGCTGGGCAGAGAGGGACAAACACACACAGGCGGTCAGGGGCCCCGATCCGGGCCCCCCCTCCCAGCCGCGGCGGGGGGGCCCCAACCGGCCTGGGAAAGTG
The DNA here is from genome assembly GCA_032164245.1 of Sternotherus odoratus. Taxonomy (NCBI): domain Eukaryota; kingdom Metazoa; phylum Chordata; order Testudines; family Kinosternidae; genus Sternotherus; species Sternotherus odoratus. Next base: position 13,009,408 of record JAVMKO010000018.1, on the reverse strand, counting down.
GGGGGCAGCCCCCCCTCGGGGATAGACAGCCATGAAATGCACAATCGAGCCACAACCACACACACAACCAGGCAAAAGAGGTCCCCCCCCGCGGGCCTCGTGCAGGGAACCTGCCCCCCCCCCCAAGAAATGCACTAAAAATCGCACAGAAAAAAAAAATCTCTCCCCCTCCTTACTAGAGGGATTAAAATTTGCCACCTGGAAAATAATTTGGCCTGGCAATGGCACACTCCTGCCAAAGTTTAGGGGGTAAACGCCCCCCCCCACAGCATTCAAAGTAGCCCACAGACAAGACGCGAGGGGGAAGAAAAATCAACCCCCTCCCATACTAACATTTACAATCTAGAAAAGATCCAGGCATTAAAATCTAAAAGGGGTGATGAGCTCCAGCGGGTGTTTTACACCTTGGCAAATCCAAACCCTAAAACAAGAGGGGGACCCTCCCCCCCAATATCCAAACCGGCTCCAAAAAGTCTAGGTGCGAGTTATGAGTCGGAATCACTATGAGCTACTTACAAAGCGCTTGAAAGTCCAGTAAAAGTAAAATTTACCCCCACTTCGTCTCTCCCCTCGAGGCACCGGCAAAATGTGGGTGGAGAGGGAGGAATTTCCCCTCACCTCCAGCTGCTTTTGTCTTTGAGCTCCCCTCCCCCTCATTTAAAAAAAATAAGCTCAATTATCCTCCCCTCACCCCACCGCACCCCACCGCCCGGCTCAGAAATGACACAAATCCAAGTCCTGTCCCCATCCTAGGTTCCGAGCCGGATCGCCTCTTAGCCGGATCCGTCCCCAGGCCTTTTCAAGAAAAGAATCAAAACCACACACAAAAGATGCGCTCCCCCCCCCCCCTTAATAAAATCCATAAACACCTGTTCGGGGAGTTGTGTTTGTTGTTGTTCCAAATCAAGGGGAAAAAAACTTTAATGTTCTCCAAACTCTTTCCAGCAGTTTTTTTTATTTGGATTTTTGGCCCGTGTAGCTCTGCCGGTTTCTTTCTGATTCAGGTGAGGAATTTTTCCAGCTCTCCTCTTCTAGATTTTCCTCCAGCGTCCCTTTTCCTTTTGCTCTGCCTTTAAAAAAAAAAAATTTGAACAATGGGATCTCTGTCTGTCTCCGATTAAACCACGTGGATCCGCCTTCCTTCCCTTTTTTTATTCATTCAACCCCAACCCCCCTCCTCTTAGGTTTTTTTTATCCTCCCCCCCCCCCACTACCTTTAAAAAAAATCAACTTTCTCCTCCGCCCAAAGAGATCAGAATCCAATTTCAAAACTCTACCTGGTTTGGATGAAGAGGGCAACAAAAAGAAAGCAAGCATTAAAGGCTTTAATTAATTTGGTTTTGTTTCCTGTTAAAGAAAAGGGTTTTTTTCCCCCCCTAGCGCCCACCCACCAGATGCACTTAAAATGTAAATATGAGCCGCGGAACAAATGCTACAATACAAAACAGAAACACATGTATGCACAAGAAAAAGGAAAACGGAGCGAAAGAAGGAAGCAGGCAAAGTCCAGCTTTGAGAACAGCACCATCTCTAGGAGAGGATGACTGGGGGGGGGGCTGTTAATTCAATTAATATGCAGGGGGGAGGAGGAGGAGGAGTTCTTGCTACAATGAAATTCTCCTGCATGAATTAAGGCTAATGGTAAAACGGCCAATTTGTTGTCTTGGTCTTCTTTTATGATGATTATTTATTTGTATCCCAGTACGGGCAATGCACCGAAACTGAGATCAGCCCTGTTCTGCTAATAGGTGTTATAGAGACATGTCTGCATTGTGGATAGTTCACTGAAAACATCCGCTCAAGGTGCAGCGGCAGTCAAAAAAGCCAACAGCCTGTTAGGAACCATTAGGAAAAGGGTAGATAATAAAACTGAAAAATATCCTAATGCTACTATATAAATCCATGGTATACCCACGCCTTGAATACTGTGTGCTGTTCTGGTCGCCCCATCTCCAAAAAGAAATATTAGAATTGGCAGAGGAAGGGCAACAAAAACTATTCAGAGTATGGAACAGCTTTCCTATGAGGAGAGATTAAAAAGACTGGGACTGATCAGTTTGGAAAAGAGAGGATTAAGCGGGGGATATGATAGAGGGCTGTAAAATCATGACTGATGTGGAGAAAGTAAATAAGGAAGTGCTATTTACTTCTTCGCACAACACAAGAACCAAGGATCACCCAGAGAAATTAACAGGCAGCTGGTTTAAAACAAACTACGGGAAGTATTTCACACAACACACAGTCAACCTGTGGAACTCATTGCCAGGGGATGTTGTGAAGGACAAAACTCTAACTGGGTTCAAAAAAGAATTAGATACATTCATGGAGAATAGGTCCATCAATGGCTATTAGCCAAAATGGTCAGGGACACAACCCCATGGTCTGGATGTCCCTAACCTTTGACTGCCATAAGATGGGAGTGGATGACGGGATGGATCATATGATAGTTGCCCTGTTCTGTTCATTCCCTCTGAAGCACCTGAAATTGGCCACTGTCAGAAGACAAGACACTGGGCTACATGGACTTTTGGTTTGACCCAGTCTGGTTGTTCTTATGTTCAGTGTGTTTACAGCTGTGTTGGTTCCAGGGTATTAGAGAGAGAAGGTGAGTGAGGTGATATCTCTTATTGGACCAGCTTCTGTTGCTGGGAGAGAGAGCTCGCGGACATATAGCGAGAGGAGTCCCTCACCTGAAGAGTTTTCAGTCCTGCAATCTCTTTGCCCGAGACTATTCCTGTGCATAAAGTTAAGCACATGCTTAAGTTCTTTGCTGGATTGGGGCCAGAATGCTCAGCAGTTTGCAGGATCAGCCCCTGTAAGGGATAGATCTAAAGGAAATAATATCCCCATTCTGCAGATTGAGGACTGAGGCAGAGAGAGATTAAATGAGTTGCCCAGAATCATACAGGAAGGCTCTGGTGGATCAGGAGCTAAACCCAGGTCTCTTGAGTCACAGTCTAGGGCCTTAAATACAAGACCATTCACCTGGTCAGTATTTATTGATACGAGGTCTCAAATGCTGGTTCTGTCCATTGACAAGAAAGTAAGGATTATTATAATTCTAGACTTCGTTTCACTCCAAAGAATCCCAAAGCACTAAGCAAGCTCTTGCTCTCTGATTTACAAATCATATAACATCTTCTGCGTATAAATAGGTAAATCTCTGCGTCTTTCAGAACTGTTTTTACCCAACTCTGAAATTCACCTGTCTCTGGGGTAGAATGCAGCGGTTCTTTGAAAACACCCAGACCAAGTGATACCGCCGAAGATTGCCAATCTGAATTAAACCCAGCTATGAAGCCAGAGGAAATTCCACCTCAACTTAATAGCTAGGGCATGACGATGTTTTTCCATTAGCTGTAATAGTCCATCATTCGTCTTTTTCTGCATTGAACCGTGGATCATTACTTGTATCGATGTAAACACCCAGCTTGGAAGAAGCTCCTCTCTGCTGTGCGGTGTATTTGAAATTGTAGTACCAATCATTAGCACGGTATTGTACAGTAAACCCTCGATTTAACGGACCTCGATTTAACGGACTTCGGATGCAACGGACAAAATTTCTGAGCAAGTCTAATGCATTTCTGATTCATTTCTGGCAGGCTGGCTGCCGGCTCCCGGCTGCCGCCCGGGTCCAGGCAGTGGGCAGGCTGGCTGCTGGCTCCCAGCTGCCGCCTGGGTCCCGGCAGTGGGCGGGCTGGCTGCCGGCTTCTGGCTGCCGCCCGGGTCCCGGCAACAGGCAGGCTGCGGAGCTGCTGCCCCGACCCTGTGGCGGGCGGGCTGCTGCTCCGACAGCTCGGTTTTTTTATTATTAAATAACGGACTTTTTGATTTAACGGACACCCCCTCGCCCGAATTAGTCCGTTAAATGGAGGTTTTACTGTATATACATAAAAACATTCATAATCACAGTCTTTCTACATATCTCTTAACGACCATCCAGTTCAGAGCATTACAAGCTTTCATAAAAGACCTCACCCTACATATTTTGTACACAATAACATTGTATACAACCAGTTGATTCACTTGCTCTCTCTTTGTGGCCTAGACTCCCCCTGTCCTTCCCTTGGCGTGTCTGGACCCTGCCTGACAGACCATGGAATTCAGCTGGATACAATATAATTACCCAAATTGGAATACATTATTAGGGCATTAGTGTTAACACTTTTACCCTGTAAATAAGTGTCTTTGAATGGTCAAGATCTGATTTTACCTATCCCCCAAAAGACTGCTTCTACTGGCCCCCAGCCCCAGTATGGATCGAAGAGCGCCTCGTTACTGGTTTAGAGGAAAGAAAGAATCACTGAATCACCACTCCACTATTACTTCCTGAGGCACGTGGAATTTTCAGGGAGGCCTCCCATCAAAACCATGCTCCCTGCTTATCAGAGGAACATAACATCTGGCTGGAAACATAACAAATGCTTTCCAGTGTATGTGATAAGGGCATCTTCTATGTATTTGCTCTTCCAGCGGGTTAGTTTAAAACGGGCAAGTAGAAGAACAGTGCTGCGTCCTGATTTTAAAAGATCCCAGCCTTTGCAAAGAAATAACTTCAGTGATTGTTATCCTCCCTTTGCTGACTTTACCATTTCCTTTATGTACGGTGCCCAGAATTGCCAATTAAAAGTGAAGAGCAGAGAGGACGCTGTGGTGGATTTGAGGGTGCCTTTGTATTTTGGCAGGGCCGGAATAAAATGTGTATCCTATCCCATAAAAATGTCCCTGAGGCCTTTCTGATCCCACCCTTATGCTCCAAATAATTAGTAACTGCCCTTTTTATTGCTAGAACTGCCTTAGCTTGTTTAATTAATTAAAGGCTTTGTTCTGGCCCAGTGTGACTGGAGACTTATGGTAAGTGCTTAACATTAAGGGCCATTTTGCAGTCTCCTTTACCTCACTGTAGAGCTGGACAAATTGTGCCTAAATCACTGGATTTACTCTAGATTTACACTGGTGAAAACTGACAGCAAAAATAAGCCCATAGTGTTAGTGTCCAGGACACCCTGCATTGGATCACAATGTAAATAAGGAATTAAAAAGTCAGATCCTAATAGTGTTTTCTCTGAAGCACATTTATGGAGGACTGAAAAAATAATAGCTCGTCAAATTGGTTTTGTGTCCTATTTCCAAGAAAAATGTCTCAAGATAGTTTATCTTGGACTCAGTATCCAGATGCCCAGTTCATTGCCTATGATGAGGGCCCTCCCAAATGCATGGTCCATTTTGGTCAATTTCAGGGTCATAGGATTAAAAAAATCGTAAATGTCATGATTACAGCTATTTCAATCTGAAATTTCTCAGCGTTGTAATTGTAGGGGGTCCTGACCCAAAAAGGAGTTGGGGGCAGGTCACAAGATCATTGTGGGGGTTGGTTTGTTTTGCAGTACTGTGACCCTTACTTCTGCGCTGCTGGTGGCGGCAGGGCTGCCTTCAGAGCTGAGCAGCTGAGGAGTGGGAGCTGCTGGCCGGGAGCCCAGCTCTGAAGGCAGAGCCACCGCCAGCAGCAGTGCAGAGGACGGATAGCCCGGCACGGTGTTGCCACCCTTACTTCTGCGCTGCTGCCTGCAGAGCTGGGCCCTCAGACAGCAGCCGCCACTCTCCAGCCGCCCAGCTCTGAAGGCAGCGCAGAAGTAGGAGTGAAAATACCACGATCCCCCCTGGAATAACCTTGTCACCCGCTGCAACTCTCTTTTGGGTCAGGACCCCCCAATTTGAGAGATTCTGGCCTCCCCATGAAATCGGTATAGTATAGGGTAAAAGCACACAAAAGAGCAGATTTCACAGTTTTTCATGGCTGTGAATTTGGTAGGGCCCTGTGTATGATTAAACAGGGTCACATTAGGGACAAGAAACCAGGACATCTCCCAAGCCTTTTCTCTAAGTACTGGAAAGACACTCCCTCTTTACATTCCCTGTTCTGGAGGTTTCACGATCAGAAGACAGAATACAGAACTATATTTCACCAGCTTAATCCCATTCCTTTGGAACTCGTACAGGGGATGGTCACTCAGGAGCTGCACTCAAAGATTTGATGTAAAAAAAAATATCCGAATTAGCTTAATGGAAGTGGCTACAGCTCACCCTTAATGGGCTAGGAATCCCCGACTCCCATTTCTGGCTCTACCACTGATTCACTCTATAGCCTTGAGCAAATCTTTTAGGGCCGGATTCACTAGTGCACGCCTAGTGTAACTCTGTTGACTTCAGATGTGTTCTTGTTAATTTACACTAGTGCACAGCAGAATTTGACTATTCATCTGACTTAGTTTTCCTCTCTGTAAAATGGGCAGAATAATACCGACCTACTGGGCCTCCTGAGTCCCAATTCCGTACTCTCTCCACCCTGCCATGCTGCATCCCAATCTCAGAAGGGTGAGTATTAATTAGCTGGTGTTTGTACAGTGCTTTGCACATATAATGCTGTATGTAAGTGCTAAGGGACAACTCCTCCCCTGGTGTAGATCAGCCTAGCACCATTGACTTGAATGGAGCAATGATGATTCATCCCAGTTTAAGTGCTCACCCTGAGTTATTATTAGATTTGGTTGGGGAAGTGCTAGGGTTCTACTTCAGTTTGGTGCCCCCCAATAGACCGGCAATAGCAACCCAAGACAACTGGGCAGTATGGCTACAGTCTATAAGGGTGAACGTCACGGACTAAGGACCTCTTGAACCTTTTTAATTTCAGTCTAAAGATGTCAGTGACATGTATTAGGTCATAGTTTAGGTGGTGGAAAAAAACACAGAAAGGGGTTCAATTTAGGGACTGACAAGCCAGATCTGATGGTTTTGCTGAGGTTTAGATAAGAATATGGATCATTTGGGACTTACCCGGAGTCCTTTTCCGACCATCTCACTTAGAAGAGTTAAAGTGGTTAAAGCCCAGGGGTAGGAATCGGAAACACAGGTCCCTCTGCCACAATGTGGGACCTCGGGCAAGGACACTTCACCTCTCTGGACTCAATTTTCACAACTGTACGATGCTCAGTGGGGACTTAATGAAGTTTGTAAAGTGCTTTGAAATCCTTGAATGACAGGAGCTAGAAAAGTGTCTATCTATCTATCTATCTATCTATCTATCTATCTATCTATCTATCTATCTATCTATCTATCTATCTATCTATCTATCTATCTATCTGTGTAATGGCACCCAGCTCTGTAGTTTCATTTATTATAATTTATTGTGAACACCTGTATGATATCATGCTTCGATACCAAGCACAAGCAAGACTGCTATCAAAGAAATAATTCGATCACATAATAGCCATTAGGTTTCCTTAGGAAAATGGCACACAGCAATCGGTCTCCACTAGAGAAGCGTTTCCCCCTTTACAATGCGGCCATGTGAAGGGCAGGACACCGAAGGCTCTTTCCCCTTGTGTGTCGTGAGTGCTGATGCAACCAGAGGCCTGAATCATATGACGCCGAGGCGTGGATTTCCAGAAACTGGTTTTTCCTGCGGTTGGGCTGCCCTGGGAAAGTAATTTTGGAGAGTGAAGAACCGGTCCTGCCTGTTAACTCGCCAGCTACTGCATGCCTCCATCATATGCATTGTCATGTAATCTCGGGAGGCTGGCTGCTGTGCTTACAGACTTCTCCCACAGAAGTGGGGGTGGACAGTCACCAGTTAGGTGTGCCACAATGCTGCATTGTGCTGCTAGACCACAACTTCTCTGGGGCACGGACTGTCTGGGTTTGTGTAATCCAGGTGCATGATTAGGGCTTGTTGGCAATACAGTGAGGATGAGGATAATTATGAGAAGAAGGAGGGGGAGGAGGACAGAAGAAATATGAATTCCCCAACAGAAACATGCAGGGAATGATACCTTTTATCCACCAGGCAACTGCTTTGTTCCTAATGTGCAACTCCAATCAGGTGGACGGGTCAGAATCTACACAGACAGGGTGGCTGCTTAAGAGTAGTGGAGGCGAGTTTTCCATTGTCGTTCTGGGGCTCTCGCGGAAAGGCCGCCTGGGATGCTGTTTTATTGTCATGATGAAATCACCGCCATCCTGGGCAGCGGCCATCTTTGTGTTCTGGGTTTGTACAGCGCCGAGTACAGTGGGGCCCTGGTCCGTGATGGGGGCTCCTGGGTGCTACCACAATACACAGAACAAACAATAATCCTTTCCCCCAGGAATGAAACACATAGATCAGGAGGTGCCAGATTCACAGTGGGTGTAGACACAGTAGCTCCATTGATTTCAATGGAGTTGCTTTACACCCCCCCTTTTTTCTGGATTTCTTTGGCGTGCCGGGAATACATTTGTTTGGGGGTTGTATTTTTTCTCTGCCTGTTCTCGATCCTTTTGCCGCCCAGTAAGAAACAGGCGGATTGTTGCACATATTCAAAGGGGTGTTTCCGAGTGAAATCAGGGTTTCACCTAAAACAGGACACCCACAGTTCTGTGTTCCCGGTGGTGCAGGGTGGTTTTCATTAGAACCTACTTTTGAGTTGTGCTTGTAATTTGGAAAAGGAAAGGGATGGGGAGAAGATGACAAGCTCTTTGGGGCAGGGACCATCTTTATGATTGGTTTGTACAGCACCGAGCACTGTATAGGGACCTGGCCCATAGATCTTAATAACTACCATGGTACAAGTAATAGTGCTCATAGGATGGGATTTGCAAAGCAGCCTAAGGAGGTTTAGGTACCCAAATCCCCTTCACTATTCTAGGTGCACATACCACCCTCCTCACTATCTTACCTGGGCACCTCTCCATTGTCAGTGGATTTCTTCTCACATTTCTCTGTGAGGCAGGGCACTGCTCTTATCCCCTTGTACAGCTAGGGAACTGGGGCCCAGAGAGACCAGACGCCTTGCACAGCCTCACACAACAAATCTGTGGTAGAGCAGGGAACTAGTCGGCACCCTAACCACTAAATTGTTTTTAATCCTGATGGGCGTCTGAGTTAGCCGTTGCAGCTGTAGTCCCGCTCCGTGATTCCACCGAGGGCAACCGCTTCTCTTGGGCGGACTCTCACGTCTCATTGGCTCCTGACTGTGGATTTGAAGGCGGCACAGTGCCCTGTCTAGACTGTGATATCCCCAGCAAGCCAGACTGTCTAGAAGGCCAGCGCCTACACTTTGATTTCTCTTCAAGGGCTCTGACCAGTGGATCGCCTGCAGTTATAAGTGACCATCCACCTCCTTCTAAGCAAGCACATTCATTCTTCAGGTGAAAGCATTACATAGAAAACACATTAAAACAATAAAAAACCCTACATGTATGCAAAAAAAAAAAAAAAAAAAAGCTTACCAGAGTCACCTGCAACTCCACTCAAGGGCTTTGGTAGATTTTAATTCTTCAGAACTCATTGGGTTTTCCACATGGTTATAAGGTCATCCATGTTAGATTCAGAATCAGAACAAAGAGTGGGCAGATCAGACATTTCTGGCCTTTGATCTCAGCCCTGCGTAAGAGGTAATAAGCAGACAATGACCCTCTCCTCAGAGCATAGCTTCAAAAGGCTGTGGGGGTTTTGTTTGTTTGTTTGTTTGTTTGAGGGTTTTTTTTTTGCATAACTGGATTTGGGGAATTTGCATTAACTCCTCCCTATGAATTCCCCAGGAAATCCACTTACCTCTTTGTCCCAAAAGTTCATATTTGTCTGACAGATTTTCAGTATGGTCTTTTGAACTCTCAGGTCTTAAATCTGTCACATTTCCCCTCCTAGAAAGGTAATATATAATCCCTGCCCACAATAGTACATCACCTTAATACAGTGGTTTTCAATCAGTGGTCCATGGACCTCTAAGGTTTCCAAAGGGGTCCACACTCCATTCAAAGTTTTGTTAGCATCTGCAAATGAAAAACGTCTGAAAATCACTGCCTTAATACAATAAGGTCTTCCATATATACTGGAGGACATTGCCATGTCTGTGACAGTGGGTATGTCTACACTGTAGCTGAGAGCGTGCTTTCCAGTGTGGGTAGACAGACACACACTAGCTATGCTCAAGCTAATGAGCTAAAAATAGCAGTGTAGCCAGGTTAGCATGGGAGGTGGCTCAGGCTAACCATTGCGTATAACCCCCTTCCAGGCCTCCTAGATATATATCTGGGCAGCTAACCTGATCCACCGCCCATGGTGGCCCTGGCTACACAGTGTGTGTGTTTGTGTGTGTGTGTGTGTTTGATGCAGATACTATAAAAACACAGACCTCCTTCCCCCTTGTCGCTTCCCACCTATCCCCAAGCTTTGCAGTGTCCCTGCCGTGTTGCTCCTGGACTTTTGAGGAAAGTTAGTTTCTTTTCCTCCCACCATGAAGAAATACATTTTAAAAAATAACATTGTACATAATAGCTGGGATGTGGTGGGATGGCTGGGGGAGGAGTTATGAGGGTAGTAGCCAATTGGGGAGAAGGGATTTGCATAACCGCTTGACGGTTATTGACACAGAACTATTCTGCCGCTCTAATCTAGCTATCGATGGGAGGTTTACCAGTGACTTTATTGGGTACAGGATCAGCCCTGTATTACTTAGGTGCTTATTTTGTCCCTTAACCCATGGAGATGGATCCTTATAGACTCCCAGGAAGACAGTTTTTTAGTTCATGCAAAGCCAGCCACTGACACCATATGGCTTTGGTTTTTTGCTTATTTTTGTAGGCCCTACAAAAGTGGTGGTCACGGCTTTTATGTTTTCAATTTCTCAAGCACAGTTTTATTAAGGTCAATGGGACTACTCACACATTAAAGCAAAGCATATGCTTAAGTCCTTTACAGAATCAGCGCCTTATGCAATTCATGCAAATAAGCATGCCAGTTTATGCAAATCACCGCTGTCCAAGTGGGTAATAATGGCCCTCAGCCAGCCAGCATACTGGGATTTGCATGTTGGATGGTAATTGTGAAAGAAGAGCGCAATTTTTGTGAAATGCCCCAACTCCTCAGCCAATCATAATGCAGAGAACTGCATAACTGAGAAATAAGGATAAAGTTATGGTAGACCTGAGCTCTGATTGGCTAAGAGAGGTGAAACTGCAGAATAAATGTAGAGGGACAAGGTGGACAAGGCAATATATCTTTTATTGGACCAACTTCTGTTGGGAGAAGAGACACCGCCCATGGTGGCCCTGGCTACACAGTGCTTTTGAGCTCCACAGAGCTCTTCTGCGGGTAAACTGGCAAATGTAAAAAGCAGATGTACAGATGAACTTACATTTCAGCAGCATTTCACCTAAAACTGTCAGCCACATTTGGAAATACCTCTTCTTTCCATTGGTTTTTAAACCCTTCACTTCCCATTGGTTTTTAAACCCTTCCGTGGCAGCAGGAAAATAAAATACTGCAGATCTGTTCTGTTATTTTGGGGTTTTTTTTCTGTTTCTAACAGAGCTGCTTGATTTATCTAGTGCAGTGTTTCCCAAAGTGTGGTACATGTACCCCTGGTAGTACGCGAAAGGGTTTCAAGGAGTACGCAGCAGAATTTTTTATTGTACTTTATCATAGTATATTTTTTAGCAGCAGAAAATAATTCATTAAAAAGTAATATATAAGAATGGTGTACACTTGTACAGTAGAAATACACACAGGTTTACATTGTAACTAATATGATAACACGTTCAGTTATCAAAATTATCAAAATTATCTTCGCCGGAAGTATGCTGGTAAGACAAATGTCTCAAAAGGGGTACGCGAACGTTGTAAGTTTGGGAAACACTGATCTAGTGCCATTCGCGATAAGGGTCAGCACCGGACCAGGTACCACGGTGATGGACGTCCTTATGGAAACCTAGGCAAACAGAGAACGGGTTAGCGGATGCCGAGCTGGCAACTGGAGCTGGCAACTGGAGCACGCATGTTCCTTTCCTGTAGACACTATGCAAACAGCGGTCCCTGCTTTTATGTTTTGAATTTCCCAGTGAAGGCATCATGGGTTTTATTTTTAAATCCAAGGTTTTAAAAATCCTGGTGTTACGGGGTGGCCTGCTCCTTTAAGGGCCAGGAGGGTTGGATTCAATCAGCCCCACCTGTGCTCTAATTAGCTGCCATCCAGCCTAAGGGGGCTGAACTAATTGGGGTCAGGTGACAGCCTAATCAGCACCTGGGCCTTATAAAAGGGCAAAGAAGTCAGCGTAAGGGAGGAGGAACCTCAGGGAGCACGCTGGGTGGGCTCTTACGGAAGGCCTTGAAGTAGGGGCTGGAAGGACACCAAGGAATTTGCCTGGGAGTCAAGGTTTACTCCCGGCATGGAGAATTGTAAAGGGAGCCCAGAAGGTGGGCTGAAGACGAGCCAAGTGGGGTAAAAGAATTTGTTGTTTTGGACGTTTGTTATCCTGGAAGGGGTTAAGTTTTAATGATTGACTGGGCTGGAGGGCTAAGCAAGGGCACCCACTTTGTGGGGGACCTGCCTAGGGGGAGGAAATTGAGGCAGCAGGTGACACTAGAGGGCCCTGGTTGTACAGTACGGCAGCAAGATTATAGCTACCTTAGCAACCCTACCTTCCTCTGAGTTTTCAAACTCCTACATTTCCAAGGGCCTTGTCCTATTAACCGTCCAGTGTTCTGGTCTTGGAATTTCTTTATACGTCCAAGAGAGTCAAAGCATTCACTGGCCTCAGATGTGTCCCTCAGGGCTCGGTTCCGCCACCCTCATGCTGAGTGGCTTTGCCGATTTCACCAGGCCGCTGCTCACCGAGGATTTGGCCATGAACCCCGAGCGAGAGTCAGGGCCTAGTTTTGCCGCCCCAGGAGCAAACTGGGAAGCAGATCCTCCCTCAGACAATCGCACTCTGATGCTGGCCTTGCTCTGGTCTGGAAAGAATCTGCACCAGCCCAACGCAGATGGTTTCCCCTAGTCGCCCTGGTGAAACGACCACACCTTGTCCATTCCCTGCCCCATGGGAGTAGTGGTCTTTCAGACTGCCTCTCCCCACCGCACGCAACATGACTAGTCAGCCGAAGGAGCGAGGGGGTGTCTTCTGCCCCCTCAAGCCTTGCCCACTCACGATCTGGCCTGGAGTAACTTCCTGACCAAGCCTTCAGCATCACCTATACTAATATGGGAATGATACAGGGAAGATTAGCATGGCCTCTGCGTAAGGATGACACGCAAATTCACGACGTGTTCCATCAGACGCTGGCCCGATATGATCTGGCCAATCTTTCCCTGACTAGACACCAAACAAAGTACCCAAGGTTGGTGTGATCCAGCACAGGCTCGGACTCCATGGGTGCTCCGGGGCTCAAAAATTTGGGGGGGATGCTCAGCACCCACCAGCTACAGCTGTTCAGCAGGGCCACTGCTCAGCTGTTTGGCGGCTGGTGGGATCACTTGGGGGAGGCAGAGAGGAGTGAGTGGGCAGGTGGGGGCGGCGCCTCAAGGGAGGAGGCGGAGCGGGGACGGGAAGAAGTGAATTGAGGGTGAGGCCTTGGGAAAAGGGGCAGAGATGGGGCTGAGCACCCACTGAGAAAAAGAAAAGCCAGCGCCTGTTGCTGTCCATTGTTAGAATGTGTCTTGCGAGACAGTAGCCGAAAGGGCCGTAATTCTGTGGCTGCAGGGCAGAACATTGATAACGGACCCTCCCGAGGACTTTAATGAAACAAGGGATGTGTTTATAGGACTCAGAAGGACTGTTTTAATTTCTCTCCACCGTGGAACTTGATTTCGTTGCTGCCTGGAAATGCCTGGATGTCACATTCCGATGCTAAGCCGGAACCACAGAAGGGCAAAGCTCATTCTCGTAATATCACTTTTTTTATTAGCAGTGTTCCGAGGTCGCTGCCTTGTCCCGCTCGTCTCTGCGAGGAGTCTGCCAAGGGCAGGAGGGGGAAAGGAAGGTGCCTGTGGGGAAGGAGCAGAGCGAGCTAACGCCATTAATAACCTCCCCGCAAAGACTTTTTTTTTCACTACATGCTTCTCTGCCAGAATATCCGACAGGAGGAATTTCAGATGGAGCCGTTTCCTTTTCACCCAGTTAAGGAGAGATGGTCAAAACGGTGTGACTCCTGGAAAGCTAATAGTGCAGCCTTTAGCCTCTGTCCTGCATTGGGCTCTGCTAGCCCAGATCCCCCTGCGTGTGGAGAGTCCCGTTGACTTCAGTGAGATGGGCCCACTGTATTAGCCGATCCGGATACAGCGGTAGACAGGATAAATAACCAGCTCTCTAGTCACTCCTGCTGCTCCGTATTAGCCAGCGCTCCGTTCCAGTTAAGAGACTATGCCTACAAAAGCATGAGGTGATAGATGTAATAATGATGCTTGGTCCTAAAGCTAACCCTGTTAATCCTAAAACAAAAATATGCCGACGCCAGGCTCTCTCTCAGTTATTAACCTCTGGTTTACTTTTTTGTGTAGGAGGAATTTTCTCCCAGGTCAGGCCGGCAGGGACTTTGGGGAGTTTTCACCTTCCTCTGCAGCATGTGGGTGCAGGTAACTTGCCAGGATTACCTGGGTACATCTCACTTGATGCCATTCTGGGGGCCTTGGGCGCTGGTGTACCTGGTCCCTCCCTTGCTCTGCCTGTGATACTTTGGTTTGATTTTGATTGATGGGTTTGGTGTGTGGGTGCTGGGATGGTGTTGGTGGCCTGTGATATACAGGCGGCCAGACTAGATGATCTGATGGTCCCTTCTGGCCTTCAACTCTATGATCCTATTGCTCTGTAACATACCAATACTTACTCCTTGCCTATGGATTAGAGATGGGAAGAGGGCGTAAAGTTGGGATACCACGGCTCTATTCTCCAGCCATAAGGCACAAATAACTTCTAATGAGGTCAGTGGGTGCTACTCTATCCCATGCGGGGGAGTCCCTTCTCCAATCGAGTTAAGACTAAGGCAGATCAACCTAGGGGGCCAAACCAAGGCTAAATATTGGGAACACTCACAAATTCTTCTCATGAGATGTCATTCATCTCCATCCATGTCTGAACTGGACCCTGAAAACAGGCCTCCTGGTCCCAGTTTGGGGTTTGACCCGCCTCCCCAAATATTAGTGGCAGGCATGGCTTTGGGGGGTTCAGATCTGGACAGCTTCCACCCCCACCTGGAGGTGTGGTTACATCACTGCTAGGCTTTCATGTGCTGTGCCTTTGCAAGTCTGTCAACAGGGGGCGTTGTCCCTTTGTGAGGCAGCACCTTACAGAAGAGGCGCATACACTGGGCTCTCTCCGGCAGACCTGACTCTTTCTCGTTTTGTTAAAACGAAAATAGAAATCAGTCAGGCTGAAAGTATGTGGAAGAACATAACACAGCCCGCCCCCAAATTCCAGGAAACGGGGGTGTTCGGGTTGGAGTTGCCAGTTTACCCATCTGCTGCCTCACTTTCCCTCATTCAGCTCCAGAAGAACGCACGGAGACTCACACGGTCCAATCACATCCCCTCCTTGGGGTCCCAGAAGAGCTCAGCTCCGCCCAATACCTCGCATCTTGTCCAGAGACAAGATGAGTTGTTACGAGACAAGTTGTTTAGCTCACGCCCTGCAGGTCCTCGGCTCAGTGACCAAGCTGATGGTTGTTATATTTGCATTGTGTGGCCTTAAACAATCCCGAGTCAAGCATTATTCCTGGTAGGGGGGCAACATTAAATGAAGCTTTGACTGTTACTGGGTAGCATAAAGGAAAGGGCAGCTGCTAAAGAGGCTCACAATGGGTGTAATCTGGTGTAATAAATATGATAAATCAGGCAAGTAACCCTCCCCCCCCCCCCCCCCCCCCCGCTACCTCGGCTATTTAATCAGCAAATTGAGACAAGGAAGCTCATATCACAAAGAATATGTAGAAGGCAGGACAAAGGATCCCAATTGTCGTTCCAAAGTGCAGTCGATACTAAGGTGAAAACGGGAGTGAGCGAGATACCTCAGGGGGGAAGGCTGCCAGGTAGGTGTGTCCCTGGCGCTCCGGGATCCTCTGTTTTTAAATGTTCATTTGTTTGATTATTCTCCTTTCTCGTGGGGTTTAATGCCCCAGAGTGACATTTAGGAGGCAGATCGAATGCAAGACTGAAGATGCTCCAAGCACTTCATCTCCTGGAAGGCAGGAAGAGCAGGAGGAGACCCGATCGAATTCATTGCCACCCGTAAAAGGCAGTCCTGAGGTGGTGGAAAACAACACGGATACTGAGAGATCTGGGTTGCTGCCGAATGCAAACCCACGGCCTCAAAGCTCACAGTCTAATGCAGGATCTGCCGGATCTTCTGGCCCATGTGTCCCGTAAGCATCTGTACTTGGCCGCTTTCTCTTTTGTTCTGGGGACGCAACGCGCTGAACACCGTGAACCTTGAATGTTTTCTGGGCCTGCAGAATGTGGCTGGTTAAACAGAAGGATTCGCTTTCAGTTGTGATGGAAGGAGCTGGCCTAGACCCACAGCAGAGAAAGAAGACAGTTATGAAGAATCTTTTCTACCTGCAATCGTTCTCCTGAAGCACATCAGTTAGAGGAGAATGGTCTATTTGGACACGATGACCTGTGTAGGCTGCGTAGCCCTCAGTCTCAGAGGGAGGCCACGCCTCCTGGCTGTCACGTACCTGTAAAGGTGCCCAAAGAGGGGGAATTAGCTTCCTCTCGTTGTGATGTTGCACCCCATAATGCTTTATAGAAATATGCTTATGAGTGTAAACATGACAGAACTGGAATATGTTTTATGCTAGATATGCCACATAACATAATCTTGGCAAAGGCTGTGTTCTACTGAATGTATTCATCCCATTTGTAGGCATGGATCATTTTTATATCTGAAGTTAGGAGTGTTGGCTCTATGCCTGTATTTAAAGTGTTTGCTGTAGGAAGCACCTAAGGCAGATTTGGTCAACATCCTTGAAGGGGTTATTCTGGTAATTGGGAGGACTTTGCTAACAGTGGACCTTGGGAGACGCCCATCCACATCTGAGCTTTCCTGGGAACGTTCGGGCTAACGTGGGCAACAGCTCAGCCTGGAGAGAACTGAGTCATGCACGGACATGTGACTTGCCCAGGTGACTCCAAAACTCCGTCTTATAGCTGTGATTCTACCCAGGGGGAGAGAGGGGTTTCTACCCCCAAGAGAGAGTCTATATAAGCCCCTGGAAATCCCTCCATTTGGTCTTCAGCTGGCTCAAGAGAGAGCCTTTTCGCCCTAAAGAGATGCCTGAAAGAAACTGGAACAAAGGACAGTAACTCCAGGGGTGTGAGTGATTGCTGGACTCAGACTAGGAAGGAGTCTAGTCTGTCAAAAAGGCTTATTAGAACATCTCTGAGGGCAAGATTTATCTGCATTTAGTTTCCTGCTGTATTAGGCTTAGACTGACTGTTTTGTTTTATTTTCCTTGGTAACTTACTTCGTTCTGTCTGTTATTACTTGGAACCACTTAAATCCTACTTTTTATATTTAATAACATAACTTTTAACTTATTAATTAACCCAGAGCAAGTATTAATTCCTGGGGGAGCAAACAGCTGTGCATCTCTCTCACTCAGTGTTATAGAGGGCAAATAATTTATGAGTTTTCCCTGTATAAACTTTATACAGAGTAAAATGGATTTATTTGGGGGTTTGACCCCATTGGGAGCTGGGTATCTGAGGGCTGAAGACAGGAGCACTTCTTAAGCTGTTTTCAGTTAATCCTGCATCTTTTGAGGGACGTGGTTCAGACCTTGGTCTATGTTTGTAGCAGGCTAGTGTGTCTGGCTCAAACAAGGCAAGGCACGGAAGTCCCAAGCTGCCAGGGAAAACGGGCTCAGAGGTAGTCCCAGGACATCAGGTGGCCGTCCCAAAGGGGGT
The DNA here is from genome assembly GCA_032164245.1 of Sternotherus odoratus. NCBI lineage: Eukaryota > Metazoa > Chordata > Testudines > Kinosternidae > Sternotherus > Sternotherus odoratus. Next base: position 12,991,697 of record JAVMKO010000018.1, on the reverse strand, counting down.
TTCTCTGACCCAACCCATCACACTAGTGCTCCAGTCCTCCGGCCGGGCAGAACAGTAGGGCAGTCTGTGAACCCCAAGACCAGTCAGGGCGGGACAGCAAAGCAAGGGTAGGCTCTGGCCTTCACTCCTGGCAGAGCACCCAGAGCGTCTATGGGGCTCTGGTAAGGTTGTCCAAGGAGAACAGGGCCTGCTGGCCTAAGGAGGGGGAATAGTGGCCCCCCCAGGGGGGAAACAGGTGGACACGGGCCTACCAAACTGCACCAGATCCCAGCCCAGGGCCCTAACAGGGGCAGTGTGATCCGCCATTGGGTCAGCAGTGATCCGCCCACAGCACGCGGATCTTGTATCAGGCCAGCTCCCGACCAGACTGTGGCCTGGTTTCTCTGGCCTGCTTCCGAATCTCCCCCTCGGGGGTTCCCGTGTCTGTCATTTCGGGCAGCTCTGGCCAGTCCACAGGCGGCAGCCCTGGCAGTACCTCAGCGTCTCGGTCGGCCAGTGGCTCTGGGAGCAGGCTCCAGTCACGAGCAGGATGCGTCCCTCTCCTGCGCTGGCCTCCCTTCCTGTCCCACTCGTCCGCTTCCGGCGGGTGGACATGGCTCTCCTGGTTTGGCCCACCAGGGAGCGTGGGGTGGGTCCCTCCCTGTTACTCTCTGAGGGAGGCCTCCTCGCCACAGCTCTGCCACTGTGCAAACTGAGGCAAATCACCTAACCTCTCTGGGTGTGTCTACACTGCATACTGAGCCTGGGCTCTGAGGCAGGTTTGAGCCCAAGCCCGTCTTTCCGTCCACACACAAATCAGTCAGACTCGGTTCAGGAAGTACTCAGGACCTGGCTCCTCGGACCCAGGTAGGAGGGTGGGCTACAGCCCGAGTCCTGCTGTGATCCAAGCCCCGTTGATTTGCAGCTCAAAATGCAGACTCGAGTCAGAAGGCCTGTGCAGTGCAGTGTGGACACAGAAGCACAGCTGAGAGTTCCCAGCCCCAGCAACTGTAAGCCGAGATTTACCATGAAGTGTGGACACTCATGTGCGGGATTGGAAGCGAGTCCACAAGCCGGGGGGGGTCTCACCAGGTTTACCATGCAGTGTAGATGCTCTCTGTGCCTTAACTGATTCAGCTGTAAAATAGGATGATAACGTTTACCTACCTTGCAGGAGGGTCGCGAGGCGTAGGGATTAACGAACCGCTTGCTAAGCAAAGGCTCGGCTGCAGTGCAAAGCACCCACGTTGCTTTTGCAGGGCGTAAAAAGAATCCTTGCAGTGGTAGGTGCTTTATCTCGTCAGTGCCAGCAGAGGGCACCCTGGCACCAGGATCATCTCCATGGGATATGACAGAATGCACCCCATGTCAATATGCTGGTGTCAGGTATGTTCCCATACAGGGTCACACATGGGAAAAGAGAATTTTACCCCAAATCATTTTACTGATCAAATGCTTTCTTGGTCCCTCTCCATTTATCATGTTACCAAGACACTGAGAGGGTGGACAGTGGGAAATGCAGACAGACGGATGGTTGGAGAATGAATTTTTTCACTTGCAAAAAATAACAAAAATGAACATTTGCATCCCAAATTTTTGTAGAAATTTGAAAAACAAGAAATTGTGTGGTCGCTGAAAACCTTCTTTTTGGCTTTTGTTGCGTGCATGTTCAGTTTTTCGACCAAAACCTGAACGGGGCTTTCGACAATGACCAATTGTTTTGCCCAGTCCTCTCAAGCATGCAGTGTTGGCAGAGAGGAGGGGGTGAGAAGGAGCAGGAGTCTGGCTCATTGTCTTTGAGGCAAGGATTTGCTCCAAGGGAAGGGCCAGATTTTGCTCTCAGTTACAAAGGTGTAAATCTGGAATGATCCCATCGGCTTGACTAGAGATTCCCTGGATTCACACAGGTGTAACTGTAACAGGATCTTGCCCGTGGATTTTACATTGAACTAAATGGTCAGAAAGCAGCCGTTCTAGCCCTTCATCCACTCAGTGCAGCGAGAGACACTATCCACAGCTGTACTCACCTCTTCAGGTGCAGTTCCCATTCTCCTTTTCCTCTACTGCTTTCATTTTTCGGGCAGCCGGATCCTAATAGAAGCAGAGTTCCCACAATAGTGGATATTGCAAAACAAATAAATAAAACAAATAGAAGGAAGTTCTTCACACAGTGCACAGTCAACCTGTGGAACTCCTTGCGTAAGGAGGTTGTGAAGGCTAGGACTATAACAGGGTTTAAAAGAGAACTGAATAAATTCATGGAGGTTAAGTCCGTTCATGGCTATTAGCCAGGATGGGTAAGGAATGGTGTCCCTAGCCTCTGTGTGTCAGAGGCGGGTGATGGATGGCAAGAGAGATCACTTGATCATTACCTGTTAGGTTCACTCACTCCAGGGCACCTGGCACTGGCAACTGTTGGTAGACAGGATACTGGGCTGGATGGACCTTTGGTCTGACCCAGTATGGCCATTTGTCTGCTCAGCTCTTCTCTCTCCTAGGCACTTTTCTAGCTGGTTCTGCAGTGATATCTTTTTCTTCCTTCCCCTTTTCTTCCCCAGCCGCACTGCTGCTTCCCTGGCCCGGTTCCCTTCCCATACATGGCCCCGCTTCCTATTAACATCGCCTCCCTTCCTATGCCCGCTCTGTCACTGCCGTTGCCGCCGATCTCGCCAACTCCCATATCCATATCGTACTGCCAGACACCACCCATCCCCAACGTTCCATCCTGGCTTGCGTTCAAGGGTGTCCCAACCCCCCTTTTGCTCTCTGGCTAGCCAGAAAGGGGACCCTCGCCCCGGTGCCTTTGGAACAAGAGGTATTAAAGAGTCGAACCTTGGTGAGCTGGAAAAACAACAACCGAGCTTATTAAGAATTAAGAGATGAACTCAACCGAGCTTGCTAGTGCCTACGGGCAGCTCCTGTTTCCCTGCATATCCAGCAGCAATCCCTAATGCAAGCAGCTATGGTGTTGTTTGCAGCTTCTTTTACAGGCCTCCAGGCTGGGCGCATGTAACAGCAGCGGGAAACCAGGAGGAAACCAGCACCGTGTGGCCAGCCAGCTGTCCCAGAGCTCCCTGGGCCACATTTGAGACCCTCTGCCTTACATCATCAAAACAAACATTGGCTGATCAGGTGGATGAGCCGGATGCTGCTTCCAAGAGCTTAACTCTTTCGTGGGCATCCATATCCGACAAGCCCCGTGAGCACCATTACAATAGCACCATCTGCTACTGAGGTTGGAAAACTGAATGTAATGGCCTGCACCGTGAGCCATCAGGAGGGGTCGAACTGGGGCCCTTCAGCTCCTAAAATTCAGCCTCTTCCACGGGAGCTAAAAGGGTAACTTCCTTAATCAGTAGCAGTAGTAGGCTTTTAACCTTTAGGAGTACATCTGCACCAGTGTTTTTCAACCTCGTTGACACCAGGGACCAGCTTTCTGCCTTCCGAAACTGTATCCAGGTGATCTCCGGGACCGGCGCTGGTCCATGGGCCGGTTGTTGGGCCTCCACCCAATGCAGGGGAGCAAGACGTGGAGCTAAAACTAGCTGTGTGGGGACTGGGGTGGGCTTCAGAGCTGGAGCTGCACCCCCTACACAGCTATTTGCAGTGCGGCAGCATGAGCCCAAGTGTGTCAGACTCTGCTGGCTGGGCAGATGCACCTGAAGCGGGCAAGCCCCATGGTTTTGGCTATATGCTTATTGTATTTTCACTCCTATACCTACCTACATTTTGAAGTGAAAGAGACATTACAACCACCCTCTCTCTTTCTCACTCACCCCCCCCCCCTTCTGTGTGTGAAGCTCTGGGGCAGACCTTTGATTGTCCTTCAGTTAGCAACGCCCCCATTCCCTTGTTTATTGACTCGCATTGTGTGCGCAATCTCCCGGCAGGGAAGGGGTTAACCACCATTGGCTAAACCCCTACATCAGGGGAGGGATAGCTCAGTGGTTTGAGCATTGGCCTGCTAAACCCTGGGTTGTGAGTTCAATCCTTGAGGGGGGCCATTTGGGGATATGGGGCAAAAATCTGTTGGTTGATTTAATTGAGGGTTGGTGCTGTTTTGAGCAGCAGGTTGGACTAGATGACCTCCTGAGGTCCCTTCCAACCCTGATAGTCTATGAAGTCAAGGGATCCAGGTGAAGATTGAGCTGGTTTCTCCACAGCTTTCCCTTCTCTCAACACATGTACTGACACCAACCAAAGGGGAAGGTAGAGACTGGCTGAGCGGTGCCAGCTGGGTTATAACACTTCATTCTTTGAGGACTGAATCAGCGCTTGCTTAATGCTGCTAAAGAATGTACCATAAGGGGCAGGGGAGGAAATCCAAACAAAATTGCTCTCGCTTGCGCCAAAACTGATGAACTTTCTTGGCAAACCAGGCTTTTTTCCATGTCTCCAGGGGCTTCAGCAGCGGGCAGAGCCCCAGATGACTCCCAAAGAGGAAGTCGGAAGGAAATCCTTAACCCTTGAAGGCAACTGCACTCCTGCCCTGGCACTAGATTAGAGATCTGGGCTCTCAGACAGTTGGCTGAGTGGCTGGAGTAGACTGTGCCCTGCAGGGCTGAATCACTTCTGCGCAGACAGCGTCTGGTTCGGGAAATACTGAAAGCCAAAGACGGGGACTCGGCCAGACGGCGAGGTCATCCTAGAGAAATGAAGGGTTCGTCCTGCAAATCTTGACTCCAGCAAACAGCCACCACTGAAGTTAATAGGAATACCTGGTGGGAAAGGATTTTGCAGGATCGGACCTTAAGTGTTTAGATGGGCCTGGAGATTGTTGGCCCCGATTCTTGAAGATATTTAGGTTCCTAATTCCCCTGGGAAGTCCAAACTGAGATTTGAATTACTCTGTAAATCAAGGTATACCAGGCAAAGTTCCAGCTGTTACTTCAGTAACTATTGGGCCAATACCAGGAGGGGTGGATGTTTATGGTCACTGCTTTAAACGCATCACCCGTATTTAAAGCTCTTTGATGCATCACTTGGATAATATGAAATGTATCTGCGTACGCCAGTTTCCTGTCATTGTTCCAACTGATTATGGTCCCGTATGTCTGGTGATCTGATGACTGACGAGATCACCCCCACCATGGGGCCGGGAAGCCCTGAGAGCCCCCGGCTGCAGGAGGTGCAGTCTGAGCAAATGATCTTTATTTCCTTTCATTGTGTATTAACCACAAGACAACTCTTCCACCCCAACAGCCAGTGCCTTCCACTGCTGGCGAACATCCCTATTAGTTACAAGCTATTTTTTTTGTTTAGTTTTACATAAGAATGGCCGTACACTCAGGGTCAGACCAACGGTCCATCTAGCCCAGTATCCTGTCTACCAACAGTGGCCAATGACAGGTTCACCGGAGTGAGTGAACCTAACAGGTAATGATCAAGTGATCTCTCTCCTGCCGTCCATCACCCCCCTCTGACATACAGAGGTTAGGGACACCATTCCTTACCCATCCTGGCTAATAGCCATGAATGGACCTAACCTCCATGAATTTATCCAGTTCTCTTTTAAACCCTGTTTTAGTCCTAGCCTTCACAGCCTCCTCAGGTAAGGAGTTCCACAGGTTGACTGTGCGCTGTGTGAAGAAGAACTTCCTTTTATTTGTTTTAAACCTGCTGCACGCCAATTTCATTGAGTGGCCCCTAGTTCTTATATTATGGGAACAAGTAAATAACTTTTCCTTATTCACTTTCTCCTTATCACTCATAATTTTATATACCTCTATCATATCCCCCCTTAGTCTCCTCTTTTCCAAGCTAAAAAGTCCTAGCCTCTTTAATCTCTCCTCATATGGGACACATTCCAAACCCCTAATCATTTTAGTTGCCCTTCTCTGAATCTTTTCTAATGCCAGTATATGCTTTTTGAGATGAGGAGACCACATTTGTACACAGTATTCAAGATGTGGGAGCACCATGGATTTGTATAAGGTCAGTAAGATATTCTCCGTCTTATTCTCTATCCCTTTTTTAATGGTTCAAGAATAGCAGCCGTGTTAGTGTGTATCCATAAAGAAAGTGAGGAATACTTGTAGCACCTTAGAGACTAACTAGTTTATTGCAGCATAAGCTTTCGTGAGTTATAGCTCACTTCGTCTATGCATCCGACGAAGTGAGCTATAACTCACGAAAGCTTATGCTGCAATAAACTAGTTAGTCTCTAAGGTGCTACAAGTATTCCTTGCTCCCATTTTAATGATTCCTAACATCCTGTTTGCTTTTTTGACTGCCGCTGCACACTGCATGGACGTCTTCAGAGAACTATCTACGATGACTCCAAGATATTTTTCCTGAATAGTTGTAGCTAAATTAGCTCCCATCATATTGTATGTATAGTTGGGGTTATTTTTTCCAATGTGCATTACTTTACATTTATCCACATTAAATTTCATTTGTCATTTTGTTGCCCAATCACTTAGTTTTGTGAGATCTTTTTGAAGTTCTTCACAGTCTGCTTGGGTCTTAACTATTTTGAGCAGTTTAGTATCATCTGCAAACTTTGCCACCTCACTGTTTACCCCTTCCTCCAAATCATTTATGAATAAGTTGACTAGGATTGGTCCTAGGACTGACCCTTGGGGAACACCACTAGTTACCCCTATTCAGAAAATTTACCATTTATTCCTACTCTTTGTTCCCTGTCTTTAAACCAGTTCTCAATCCATGAAAGGATCTTCCCTCTTATCCCATGGCAACTTAATTTACATAAGAGCCTTTGGTGAGGGACCTTGTCAAAGGCTTTCTGGAAATCTAAGTACACTACGTCCACTGGATTCCCCCTTTTGGTTGGGGTCGGGTATCTGAGCCTTCACTAAGTCCTCGTTTCACAAAGATCTGGTCTGATTAAAATCAAAAGTGTCTCCAGCCAAGAATTTAGTAGTATTAGGAGGGTCCTACAGCCTTAGACAGTTTTCTTAGAGACAGTATGGCCTAGTGGGTGGCGCACTGCACTGCTCCTCAGGAGACTTGGGATTCAGCCCCATTCTGCTGGGTGACCATAAGCCAGTCACGTCCCCTGACTGTGCCACAAGCTATGTCTACACTTCCTCTTATGTTGCTCGGGGGTGTGAATATTCTACCACCCGAGCGACATAAGTCACACTCCCAAAAGCACTCGTGTGCGCGGTGCTACGTTGGCGAGAGCTTTTCCTGCAGATGTAGCTACCGCTGCTCGTTGGGGGGTGGATTAATTATGTCGATGGGAAAGCTGTGTCTCGTCGGTACAGACATGAGATCTTACAGCGGCGTAGCTTCGTCGGTACAACTGCGCTGCTATAAGCTCTCTAGTGTAGACACAGCCGCAGTTTCCCCATCGGTAGAATCAGGATAATAATCTGTGATCTACTAATGAACTGTGCTGTGTAGCAGTGAAACCTACAAGCCCCAACTGAGACCCTTGACTGGACCGTACTGGGCACCGTACAAACACCCAGCAACGGGATGCTCCCTGCTCCAAATAGATTAGGTGCCAAGTTGGCGAGCCAGATAGCAAGTGGGAGGGGAAACAAAGGCAGAGAGTGGGCAAGCCGTTTGTCCAAGATCCTCCGGAGGCTCAGCTGAGAATAGAACTGATGCCGTTTGAATCCCAGGCCCATGCTCTATCCCTCATGGCCCTGTTCATCAGCACTGCTCCAAAGTCCTTCAAGAGGAGAGGCGGAAGAGGTCATTTAAAGCTAGTTCTTCCAAAATGAGTGTGTAAGACCCCGATCCTGCAACCCGCTCTGTGCATGCCCTAGGCGCTACCCATTCAAAATTCATTGCAGACTCAGGGTCTGCGTTAGCTTGTCCAGGCAGTGGGCTAGATTTGTCCCCCCTGGGAGGTGTCTGTGGGTCTGTGGAGAGGGAGGGAAGCACCCCCTGCTGCTCCCAAATCACGGGTACTTTTAAGAAGGTTGGCCGCCTTTGACCGGTATCGCTGGCACTCACCTCTTGCACCGCGCAATGCGCTGTTCAAAGCTGCTACCGCGGTTTGAATTATTCGTGTGAGGGCGGCCTCTCCCAGGGCTCTTGATGAAGACCGCCCAGGAGAATTGTCGTCACCAAACAGCCTCCCTTGCTGGTAACGGACACCGGAGGCGGAAATTAGCCCTCAGTGCCAAGTTGCGTTCTAATCCTGACTTGGGTTCTGCAGCTGGCGACGAAGGAGGAAGGATTTCTGCCTCTAGGCATCCATTAGGTGGTGACGGGATAGCTTTAATTCCCAGCTCTTTCCTGGCCCTAAGTCACTGGCTGACTCAGAGAATCCAGCCCACGATGAGCCGGGGTAGTCACTCCAGAGACAAGCAATGCCCAGACCTGTAGGTTCTCTGCTCCTCCTAAAAGTGTCTGACTAACTTCCAGACTCCGCGCTGTAGCTGGGAGGAAGAGACAAGACATCAGAGAAATCAAACCAGTATCGTACACCGGAGCGGCGTCGGCTTTGTCTGCAGGACTAGAAGGCTCGCTGCTTCGAAGGGCAAGTGGAGGATTTGAAAGGAACCAAGTAAGCGTTTTATTGTCTGTCTTCTCAGGTGGCGTGGACCTGTGGCACTGCATGTGTTGTGTTGCGGTCTCCGTGATGAAATCTGGGTTGAGGTGGTTTGGCTGGTGCGTCAAAGGATCAGAGCGAGGGAACCTCCTGTGGGAAGTTTGTTCCTCTTCTGATTCCTCAGCTGATTTTTTAAAAATTTTTTTACAGTTAAAGGCTTGTCTTCATTAGGAAATTGGGTCGCTTTGACTAGACTAGGTCCAATTGTCCTATCTGGATGCAGTTGTATCAGTATAATAATGCCTACCCTTCCTACAGTGCTTTTCATCAGTGTGTGCCAAAGTGCTTTACAAAGGAGGTCAGGATCCCTGCTTCCGTTTTACAGCTTGGGGAAACTGAGGCACACAGCAGGGAAAGTGACTTGCCCAAGGTCACTCAGCCAGTCAGTGTCAGAGCTGAGAATAGAACCCAGGCCGCCAGTCTAGTGTGCTATCCACTAGTCCTCACTGCTCTTCCCATGTAGAAAGGGGGATGAGCTATACCCGTAGTTAGTCCCCATGATATTGGTGCTGGTGCTGATATAAGTGTTTGGTAAAAAACCAAATCACCCCATTCACCGCCCAGGCTATATTATGACCCGCTCCTGTGGCTGTAGCTGGGTGTTTAGGTCACTGCTGCTCCCTAAGGGGTCCTCTGAGCTCCGTGAGGCACTTTTCCCTCCTGGGCGGGTGCTGAGTCCCTTCTGCAGACCTCTCTGGCCCTGCTGCTCCAGGGAGCGGGAGAAGATTCCCTGGTTATTCTGCTGGCGAATTATTGCGGCAAGAGGGGAGCAGGAGCGCCTGAGAACCCAGCCGCGACAGGGCTTAGCACGCAGCCAAACTGATGCTCTTCTCCTCTTTGCCCAGGGGCGAATGACTGTGGGCGTGAGGCGGGAAATTGGGCTGAGAGGGATCAAATTGCTAGCAGAGCGGACTCCAGGCAGGGTTCTCGGAAGGGCAGATGAATTCCCAGGTGCCGAAGCATTGTTTTGCATGTAACTATGGGTACGTCTACACTGCAGTGGGAGACCTGCGGCTGGCCCAAGTCAGCTTGCGGGGCTCCGGCTAAACACGGCGGATGGTAGATGTCTGGGCTCAGGCCGAGACCCTCCCCGCTTGGGGGCTTTCAGAGCCCGGGCCCCAGCCCGAGCCTGACCGTTGACACTGCAATTTTTAGGCCCACAGCCTGAACGCTGCAAGCCCAAGTCATTTGACCTGGGCTCTGAGAGTGCAGTGCAGAAATTGGTTTAGTTAAAATGCTGCCCTGCCACCAGGGCTTAATTTGTGCCACGGCCTGGCGGTTTGGAGCCCCCGGCCCCTCCGGGCCCGGCAGTTTGGAGCCCGCAGCCCCTCCTGGCCTGGCCATGTGACGTTGCACTCCATAATGTTTTATGGGACTATTCTAATGCGTGTGAATATAATGTTGTCACGGAGCACCCGGGCGAGGGTCTGGAACTTGCTCCCGATGAAGCCAGACAGGACTTCGGGGGAAGTGTCCCCTCTCTGTACACAGCCTGTTTCCAAGGCTAGGAGCTTCACGGGTACCCACTTCAACCTTCCTGGGTCTGACCTCGGAGCATTCAGCACCTTCTGCCCCTCCGTGTGCTTCCCCCAGCAAGCCTGCCCGGGCGGAGTCCTGGGGGAGCCCGTGGATTCTGCACCCCACTCTGCAGTCAGACATGACTCTCAGCCAGCCTGTAAAACAGAGATTTATTCGATGACAGGAACATACTCTAGAAAGAGCAAACGTGACCCCTCCGCTGGGTCCATTTTGAGGGCCAGAGAGCTAGGCCAGCTTGCCTGGAGCTCTGTCCCTCTCAGCGCCCTGCCAGACCCAGACTGCCGCTTCCTCTCCCGCCCCTCCCCTGCATTCCTTTCTCTGTCCTTCCTTCCCCAGGCAGGTCAGCTGACCTCTCTCCAACAGGTTCAGAGGTAGAGAGGTGCGGGGAAGGGACAGGGCGTTGCCTGCTTGCTTACACTATCAGCCCATATTCCTTCACATAGACACTTAAGAAATGCATAGGGGAAACTGAGGCACCCACCCACTACTCCGTCACAAATGTAACTGGAATATGCTTTATGCAAATGGTCTCTTATAAGGTATCCTTACGAAGCTTATAATCTACTGAGTCGGAATGTAGCCTTCTTCTATCTGAAACTAGGAATATGAAGTCACACTCTGAGGTCCTCTTGTAATTTTGCAAAGTGTGGGCCGGCAATGGTGGTTTAGAATCTTGATGGCTCCCACTGACTAGGACAATGGGCTGTAGGTGGCTCCGTTTACTTGCAACCCTTCCTGGGTACCTGCGGGTCAGCCCTGGAAGAATGAAGGCTGGGATCTCGCAGGACATGTGACCCTGCCACAGGGTACTGGAATCCATCTTAAATCTGGTACCTTTCCATTTAGAAGGAGGGGTAGGGACCCAGAGAGACAAAAAATTCCCACCTGGTGCAAAAGTTGTAAAAGGGGGTGGAACAGAACCATGGGGGTAGCAGTCACGAGAAAACCCATGCTTTCCACCTAAGATATCTGCTGGAACTAACAAGGATTGTACCAGGGGAAAGGATTGGGCCCAGAGGGGAAAGGATTGGGCCCAGACGAGGATGGTGTCTAGTCTGTGAAAGAAGCGTATTAGGATATGTCTAAGGGTGAGAGATTACCTGAATCAGTTTCTTAACGTATTAGGCTTAGTTTTGTGTGTTTTGTTTTATTTTGCTTGGTAACTTACTTTGTTCTGTCTGCTATTAAATCCTATTTTTTATACTTAATAAAATCACTTTTGTTTATTAATTAACCAACCCAGAGTAAGTGAAAAGCTTTAAAATGACCAAAAATCATAAGGCAGGGCCCCAAAATTACAAGATTGTTTTAAAAATGATGAGATTTAAAAATATCTATATTTTGCTTCATGGCTTTTGGGCCTTTCGGGGGGCAGGAGGTGTCACATTTTCGAGCTTTTTTTCTGCAGCCACAACATATAGAAATATCTCTTTTCTTTCTTGCGGTCACCTGACTCCAGGAGCTAGAGCTGTAGTAAAAACAGCAAATAACGTGAGACTGGCAATGAAATCATAAGAGCCAGCCACACTGGGAAGGTGGGACAATACTAAAGCGCTCCCGGCCCCGTTCGTGCAGTTGGATCCGTGTGGCTGCAACCGCACACGCGTGTGGCCATCTGCTGGGATGTCCCGGGGGCTTTAGGGTTTGCCTGTGTGGATCTGGTGGCAGGTTCGGGGCACTGGGCCGTAAGAGCAAGAGGCAATCTAACAACTCAGGCGGATGACTTATCCCCAAGGCATGGGTACTTTTGTGGGTGGAACGGTGCTAGTTTGATAAAGCCTGATTTGGTCACTTTTTTTAAAAAAAAAAGTATGAGGCTCTTGCCAGGGTGTTGCTATATCATCATCCCATTCCCAAGGGCTTTTAGACTGAGCTGGGGCTGCCTGTCTGGTTTATCTGGTTTGTTAGGAAATAATTGACAAAGTGTTTTTTATAAGCCAAGCTGGGCGGAGGTGAAACACCGTCTCATGACAGTGGTCTGTCGGGCAGAAGGTTGGGCCTGACGGCTCAGAAGCTAGTGAGGTGTGGGACAGCAACTGCACAGCCTCCGAGAGCGGGGAAGGGTAACTTCTGGCAGCCTCTGGTTATGGGTAGAGATGCGACTTAGCAAGGAAAGCCCTGCAGAACCCTTTTGAACAAGCGCCTATTATAGGAGGTCCACTGAACGGAGCAAAACCACACCTGGCTGGCTGCAGCCCATCAGTGCGTTGGCGTGCGTCTTTCCGTGGCGCGCGTGTGTTCTTAGCGCGTGAAAAGAGTCTAACGAAGTAACGCAGCTTTGCACCACTGCCTCCTGCTGGAGGGAACCAGAACAGTTGAGCCAGGTATCATAGCTGCTATACTTCTAAAAGATCGTGGGGATTCTCCTTTGGCTTAAGTGATGGGGGTCCTTTGGGAGCCGGAGGGTGTGAGTTCCATCCCTGCTGATGACCAGGCAGCTTTATATGATCACGACTGGGGTGACAGTGTCATTTCAAATTTCCTCCAAGGGTGCTGAAGTACTCCACAGGCACTAATTAGCCCTGCACAACCCCCTGTAAAGCGGGGAAATAGTATTACCCCTCACGAAAGCTCATGCTTCAAAACTTTATAGTTAGTCTTTAAGGTGCCACAGGACTTTGTTACCTCTAGTATTACCCCTGTTAGGCAGATGGGGAAACTGAGGCACAGAGTGGGGAAGTGACTTGCTCATTTTGTCTCATTGTTGGCGTGAACTCTCCCCCGACCCCCTGTCTGTCTGTAGCCATCTGTTGTCTCTTGTCTTACACTTAGATTGTCAGCTCCTTGGGGCAGAGATTGTCTTTCTTCCCTGTTGGTACAGCACCAAGCACAGTGGGAGCCTAATTCATTGCCTGGGCTGCTAGGCCCGACAGCAATATAGAGCTAATAAAAGGTCCTTCAGTGAGCAAAGGACAATACGTCCGTGTCTACGCTGGGATTGCAGGCGCTTTGGGAGTTGAACCAGTTGTGCCGACCTCTAGTGCAGACACAAACACATCCCAGTTTGCACTGGGGCAGTTTCTTTTGGTTTCAGACGGGAGAAGGTGTACCCACATCCCACCTCACTAGTGTAAACTGTGTCCACAGCCTCCACAGCCGCAGCAGGGCCGGCAATCCCAGCAGAGAGGTGACGCCTCAAGAAGGGTGGGCAACATAGTCTGAACAGCATTGGCAGCCGTGCTGGACAGGGCTGGCTTGAGGTTTCCTGGCCACGCTCTCTGACCAGCTGTACTGCTCCCGAATGTTTCTTCAGGTGGCTTGTCCCATTCTGCACCGGGGCTGGCTCAGGGAAAGCGAGTGGAGGAAAAGCTGGAAGACAGACAGCTGCTATTTCCGGAGCACTAACTTCAAAACAGGAAACATTCGCTTATGAGCACTGTCTTCCCAATACTCAGCATCAGTATCACATGCTTCAGCCACAGATCTCCAAGGGCTTCACAACGGTAGAATGTGCCCTGTTGTACAGAAGGGGAAACCGAGGCACAGAGGGGCTAACCCATGGGTGCACTCTCAAAATAGCTTTGTAAAAAAAGTAGCACGTGACTTATCTCTCTCTGGGGATTTCAGTTGTGCTCTGTTGACAAGGGAAAAAATGTCAGGCTAGCTCTCCGGTTGGCATCAGCACAAAGCAGGAAAAGCGCCACTGAAGTATAGCAGTGTTAAGACCGGATAATGCAGTGATACTCGGACTGGCTAGGGCGCCGCAAATGGCTCTTTATTGCGTCTCCTGTGGCTCTTTGCAGCACATGATATTAAAACACGGCGTGATTTAATTATTGCCCAAGCAGGATGCTTTTCCTGTGTTATTAACCAACGGAATGATCAGCTTGCATTAAGTGATAAATTTATTTGCTGTGAGATTGAGAATAATAATATAAAAACTAAATATGTCCCCGTCCCGCTGTTTAAAGATGAACAGTTCTATAGTAAATGAAAAGGTGCATTCACTCTGCTGTTTCTTGGGTAATGGTGATTGTTAATTTGGTTCCTGGTCCACGAATCACTGAATTAATGGAAAGGGAGACTCCGGGAGCAGAACTGGTGAGTAACACTGTGGCCTGCTTCATTAGCTTTTAGAGAACAGCCACATTTTAAGTGATCTGCCTGTTAGGACAGAGGGAGTTGATGGGGGGAGTGGGGCTAGAACCCACATCTCTTAGCTTTCAGTTCACAATGCTGGCCTTACTCCTGATTTGGTGTGTTATCTTTTGCCAATCACTTATGCTATGCTTTCTCTTCCTCTTTTTTCCCTTCTCCCCTTTATTTATATTTCCACTGTCTTATGTGGCCGTTTCCCTGTGCTATAAGTCCCTTCTGATAGTGGTTCTGGTATTTCATAAAGGAAATAATTAAAATCCCCTTAATCTCTGCAGTAGGCTGATGTAAATTGTCGGCCCTTAGAGTTAATACAGAGCACACAAGGACAATATTTAGAGATAATCTTATCTCACCTGCCTTAAAAATGATATGACAGATCTGGGAAGGTTTCCATGTGTTTAGTTTAATACTTGCCTCACTACCAGCTGCCTAGCAGTCAAAGAAATCCTGGAATGGATAGGAACACACTTGCCAATACACCCTTTTCTATCGGGTCTATGAATGGGTGCTCCACCCAGCCCACTCTGAGAGAATCTATGAAATGCGTAGCTTTAAAACTCAGCCCCTTTCCTGAAGATGGTTTTATTAACAGACAAATTAACAAAGATCAGATCAAGCCTCCTCCCAGGGCTTGGCTGCTGCTAGGGTTCCTCTCTCAGGACCGCTCAGCCCACACCCTAGATCAGTGTATCTCAAATGTGGCCACCAGGGGCTTTTCCTGCGGCCACAGTCACCTGTGCAGTGATTGGGGGGAGGGAGGGAGGATAGCAATGGCCCCTCCCCCTGAGACCACCAGCAGGACCCCCTTCTGGAGAGACAAACATTGGAGGAGCAGGCAGCCGCTGAGTTCTTAGAGACGGTGGGGTCAGACGTCAGCTCTGGGGTGGTGAACAGCGGGCTCAGGCCATGGGGCTTTGGGCTATGGCTGCGGGGTGGTAAGCTCCTGCCCCCAGGCATGGGGCTCTGGTTCCTGGGCTCACCCCACATTGTACCTCCCCCCCTACATTGCACCTGGCCCCTCTGCCTCCCTCCCCATCCAGGGCCTAATTTGTCCCTCTTCTTGGCAGGGCTGAGTAAATCTGCTGTGAAAAGTGCTATTTGTATGTTTGTTAGTATCACCTTTCACAGCAGACTTAGGGGCTGGCTGAGAGGCAGTGAAAAGTGATATTAACAGACAAGCATCACTTTACACAGCAGGCTTACTAGCTAGCAAGTCTAAAAAAAAAAGCAAAAGAAACAACAACAACAAAGACAAGAATGTGCAAAGCTCCTTATTTGTGTTTCTATTCTGTTTAGGTCCAGTAAAGAATAGAGACAATTGTATGTTATTTTTATTATTGAGTCTGCAAAAAGACCCCAAACAAATAAATAACAATGACTTGGAGATGTGTATCTCCATTGTTTAAGAACAGCAGTTGTGTTAGTCTGTATCCGTAGAAAAGATGAGGAAGACTTTGTAGCACCTTAGAGACTAACTAGTTTATTTCAGCACAAGCTTTTGTGGGCTATAGCTCACTTCATCGGATGCACAGAATTGAAGAGAAGTAAGATGCATTTATACACACAGAAAGCAAAAAAAGTTGTACATTAGCATAACAATTCTAAGAGGCTGTTTAATTTGGATGGTCCATTATCAGCAGGAGAAAAAAATACCTTTTGAAATGGTTCACTGTGTCTGGCAGGAGATAACAACTATTGAAGGTAAATTAACTAGGGAAATGCAATCAATTAGTGTAATGAGAGAACCATTTGCAAGTTCTATTTAGCCCTTGGTTTATTGGGTCCAATTTGAAAATTAATTCTAGTTCCTCAGTTTCTCGTTGGAGTCTGTTTTGGAAGTTTTTCTGTTTCAAAATTGACACCATCAAGTCTTTAATGGAATGGCCAGGAAGACTGAAGTGTTCTCCTACTGGTTTTTGAATGTTATGATTCCTGATGTCAGATTTGTGTTTCATTTATTCTTTTACGTAGAGACTGGCCGGTTTGGCCAATGTAAATAGCAGAGGGGCATTGCTGGCACATGATGGCATATATCACATTGGTCAATGTGCAGGTGAATGAGCCTCTGATGGGGTGGCTGATGTGATTAGGTCCTATGATGGTGTCAGTTGAATGGATATGAGGACAGAGTTGGCATGGGGCTTTGTTACAAGGATAGGTACCTGGGTTAGTGTTTTTGTTAACATGTCCCCAATGGGATCAACACATACTAACAGGGTTGGACATCTCCAGCAAACAGTCATGTGCTGATGCAGGATTTTATCTTTCCAACCATTTGAGTCTATGATTTTTAAGTACCAGATTTTTTTTTGCGGGGGGGGGGGGGAGGGGTTGTTTTAGCTCATTTTAAATCCGTCGCTTACCTGCCCATTTGATTTATTTTAAATCCTCACAGCCTTACCAGAGAACCCTTCCTTCCCCTCAGTCTGAGCACCCTGCATGTTGGAGAAGGGGACTATGTGAGGTTGAAGACTTTAACCCCAAATCTCAAACCGCTAATTCATGGCTGATAGCCCCCAAAATCTCAAATACCCCCCCCTTAAATTCCAATAAAATAACATTGATCAGGGAGATTTTCCAAAGCATCTGAGAGATTTGGAGAATAAATGTCACTGACAGACAATGGGACTTATGCTCCTAAACCCCTTAGGTGCATGGAAAACACTCCTTTTACAGCTACTAATCTCCACAACCACTGGGGATGATTCTCACTTACTTGTGCTTGGCTCAGGGGCTGAGGACTTTAAATGCTCTTGGTACTTTCTGCATTCAGGGGCTGTTCAGGGCTCTGACAAGCCCCTGGTGTAGGTCAGAGCAGTCTCAGGGCTGCTCTAACATAAGCTTTGTTCCCGTGGGTCCCTAGATGTCACTGGAGGAAGAAAACAGCCGTGCCATGACCCTGATATGCCCTTGTGATGGAAGCAGAGCTGGGTAGAGTCCTTACGCCAGGTGTATTTTTGGGCGGAAGGCGAGGGGGGGGGGAGGGGTGACAGTGGGGGGGGGGGATTTTCTCCCCTTCAGATCTTCCTTACCGTGCTGTCAAAGGTCCTTGGCCTAACTGAGGGTCTTGTCCAAGAGACAAGCTGCACAACCATCTTGTCACCAGGACTCCCTGACAGGGGGGAGCAGGCCCTGAAGTGTGTGTGGGGTGTGTGTGCCTGTGGGGGTGTCTAACAGGGGCCCAGCTGGATGCCATGTGCCCAGGCTAGTGTTCTGAGCCCACCGGTCCTCAGCAGCTCCTTGTGCCTCCCAACTTAGCAAGAAGAGGGGCTAATAATCAGTGGCCCTAGGGTGCTGGGGGGGGGAGTTCCCCCCCGCCAGTGCGGCTCCCCCAAATTAGGCCCTTGTCCCAGGCACGGCCAGCTGGGTGCTGAGGTCAGCTGGGGAGGGGGCGAGGAGCCCCCCCCCCCTGGAGCAGACATCGCACAGGGGGCCTGATCCGGCGGGTGTAACTCGGATCAGGAGTGACACCGGAGTCACTGCGGTGCAAAGCGGCACCGGGCCCTTTCCCAGGCCCGGGGGGGGTGGGGGGGGAGACTCTGACCCGCCCGCTCCTGAATATTCATCGCGCCGGGAGCCAAGCGGCCCTGCCGGCGGGGGTGGGCAGCAGCGCGCTGCCATTGGCCGCCGGGGCGGCTCCGGGCTTGGGACGCCGCCGAGGGGTTTGGCCGGGAGCGGAGCGGAGCGGAGGTGGCGGGGAGAGACACCCCCCCCCCCCCGGCGCTCCGGGCACGGAGCTGGGCGAGCCGAGCGCGGCTTGGAGCCGGGGCTGCTCCCCGGGGAGGATCCGTCCCCCCCCCCCCCGGCCTGGGGGCGATGGCAGGGGGAGGAGAGACACACGAGCGTGTGTGAGCGTGCAAGGAGCGTGTGTGAGCGTGCAAGGAGCGAGCTGCCCTGTCAGCCGGAGCACGGGCTGCTGCCGGGAGCCTTCTGCTCGCCCCTTTGTAACACCAGGACAAAGGCTGGCGTGGAAGGGGGGTAAGTGACCGCGCCGATCCCCCCCGGCTCCTTCCCAGCCCAGCCTGGGGGAGATGGGGTATGTGGATGGCCCACATGGCAACAAGACCCCCCCTTCTCCCACCCCCAAGACAAGCGGGTAAGGAAGGGCCCCCTGGCTTGGAAATCCGGCTCCGCGGCAGGATTTGGGGAGCGATGCGGTGCCCGCCCTGTTTGCCCCACGCTGGCAATCCAGACCCGAAGCCGGGGGGAATGTCACCTTTCCCCAGGTCCGGCCCTGGCAGGGCTGCGGTGGAGAGCTGACCGTGCTGGGTGGAATAAGGCCCGTCCCAGGGCGGGAGGAAGAAGGGGGATGTCTGCCCGGATGGTTGCATCTTTTGGGGGTAAGGTCGCCTCTTTCCTGCTTTTGTGGGCAGAAACTCCGGGCCCAGCAGTCGTCGTGGTGAGGGCACGGCAGATCCTCGCCGGGGCAGTTCATTAACATGTTGCAAACGCTGAGGTTAGGGGAGGACAGGGAACGGCTCCGAAAAATAACGATATTTTTTTCTCATCATCTCTGAAAGTTTTCATGGCTTTTTAATACTGATAGTGCCAGGTTGGCCGCTCTGGAGAAGGGGAGTTTCCCCAGGCAGGATCTGCTCTGCAGCCAGAACCCATAAACGGTTCCCCTTACTAATCCATCCATGGGCCTTAACCTATATCCTCACCTGTAGGGCTCAGGGGAGTTCAGTTTCCAGTGTCTGTAATCCTTGGCCGCTCTGTGGAACCTATCAACAAAAGGCCACTTACCACTAAGGCCTGGTCTATGCACAATTTTTGTACTGGGTTAAGTATGTCAGTGATTGTTTTTCAATGGAATAGTTAAATCTGTACAATCTCTTATTGCGGTAGAATTTATTCTCCTAAATGTTCAGGAATAAGGTATATTATAAACAGGCCTTTGAACTGGTATAATTGTGTCTTCGCTGGAGGGTTGGGCTGATTCAACTACAGATTTCCAGAGGAGATAGTTAAAGTGGCACAAAAACTGTGTTTACATACTCCTAGCAAACTGGCAGAGGGGTTAATTGCTCACTTCATTTTGGATGGTTTCTTGCAACATGTGCTGCCTTGTATTTAGCTGTGGCATGCTGAGTACCTTTCCCAGACCTGGAGAAGAGCTCTGTGGAGCTCCAGTGCTTGTCTCTTTTATCAGCGGATGTTGGTCCGATAAACGATAACATCTCACCCCCCTTGTTTCTCCATTATACACCCGGCCACGTATAGATGTGACTGGGAAACTGCATATATGACACAGACCCTATAGCATTTGCCCCGATGTCTGCCCGTGCTGCACCGTAACTGCTCACCTGTTGTTTGCAGCTGAGCATGATTTAATACAGCAGGAAGAGGAGATTAAAAAACACTTCAAGTTGTTGCTGGAACCAGCTCCCAACATGGTTTAAGAGTCTGGTGCTTTTTTGTAGGTTATAAAATCAGCCTGGATCACTGCGATCATTTATCGGACCTCCTGCGTAACACAGGCCATAGTCCTTCCCCGAAATAATCCCTGTTTGAACTAGAGCAGAGCTCTTCGACAAACCTCCAATCTTGATTTAAACGTTTCCGGTGTTGGCAATTCCAATCCAAGCCTTGGTAAATTGTTCTAATGGCTAATTGTCCTGGCTGTTAAAAACTTACACCTTATTTCCTGTTTGAATTCATCTAGCTTCAATTTCCAGCCACGGGGTCTGGTTGTTGAAACACCCCTGAGAACTCGCTCTGTACTGGATCCTTTTAATTTTGCATACAAAGTTAACACCATTAATGACACTGGAGGAAAGAGGGAGGGAGCTTCTAAAAATCTTGCAGTTCTCACGGGGTCCTTATAGTGCTAACAGGGCCTTATCAAAGTGGATGGGCCGAACTCTGGACCTATCTGCTGTAACGTCCATCTGTTCACCAACGGTGAAATTCAGCCCAGCGTAGACAGGCAGTGCAACCCCCGGCCATAAATAAAACCCTGTTTTGAGGGCTTACACAGAAGCTGCCTGATTCATAGGCCTTGTGCCAACCCACTGTACCAGCGCTGATTTCCCACCCCAAAGTCACATAGAGCAGGACTCGCAGCTCATCGAACTCGGAAAGTGTTTTGGAAAAAATGTTGCACTATTATTTTGAAAAATGACTCACCAGCCCTGCATTTGTGATGAGCAATGTGACTGTAATAGATCAGAGGACTAAAGTGAGCATGTGCAAGCTAAAACTGTGCAAAATTTGGTGCCTTTCAGGATACGGGCCAAGGTAACTATTTTCTCATGGGCATTTGGGAATCAGGTGGGCAGGGAATTGTAAGTATGGGGAATTATTGGAGGGGGATTTGTAGTGGGTTATAAATGGATGAATTTAGGCACACAGGTCAGAGATACTTAGCTTCCTAACTTCCGTTGTTTTCAAATAGTTTCAATGGAAGTTAGGGGCCTACATACCTTTAAAGGTCTGGGCCCTAGAGCATATATGGCTAGAGATGCCCTTTGTAGAATTTGTATGAATCAAAATAAATAAGCACCCTACAATAACAACCCGGTAGAGTGTCGGTGTAAGAGAGGAAAACCAATGTGGAGGGAATGAAACAGGTTTTTACATTTTAAGCTTCCAAAGAATGATTGCAACGAAACCCCACAAAACTCTTTTAAAACGGCCAGGACTCCTTTTGACGATCGCGCTTTAAGAAACAACCGCTTGCGGTCGGAGTGTGAGGGCAGTAAAGGAATGGAGAGGAATCAAACCTTCATTTCGAATGAGGACTCTGCTTTGTAAACAGTCAGCTGGCCAGGTACCAAGTGGGGGACAGACTGGTAAATTAGCCTGTGTCTCTCCTGCAGAGGAAGGGCCTTGCTGATAAAAAAGCTGAACACAAAGGGAACAGCAAAGACAAGAGGTGGGGGGCTCAGAGCAGAGCCATCTGCTCAGGGGGAGTCCCTGAGGACTCGATAATCAATCAAAGGCAAGTAGCCAGGCAAGGACAACTGTGATCAGCTCACCAGCTGAATGAGTCTATCTCAGGACCTGACAGACACCATCAGGGTTTAGGGCCCGATCCACAGCTGAGGGCGAGGTTTTCGTTGGTTTCCATGAGCTTTGGGTCACCTCGGTGCTGGGGGAAAGGGGATGGGCCCGTGCACCGAGGGCAGAAGTTAAGAAGATGTATGTGAGTCCCCTGGCGTGTCTGGCTCTGCTTCCAAAGGTTCCCAGGGCCCCATTGTGGTCCCTGCACAAATGCTGAGTGAAAGGGCTTTGAATGGTGCCCTTTGATCAGTGACATGCACCTCAGGAGCTTCCAAAAGGGATTCTGGGAGAATCATCAGCTCCTGCATGCTCCAGCTCCGACTCCCTTCCCTCCTCCATTGGGCCTCCATCTTGTAGGGTAGATTTCCGCCCTGTCAGTTTGACCTTGTAAATGCTGGATCTATAAGTCCTGTTTAGGTGCGAGCATTTGACCCCTGGGCCAGGCCCAGCTGATCTCTGATGGGTTTTGCCCCACCAAGGCAGGTTCACCCGGAAGAGCTTGTAATGCAGAAAACTGGGGGAAAGTACCTTTATTGCTGGTTTAGCTACACCGAGGCTCTCCAGCAGGGCCCCTGTGTTTATGTACAGTGCCTAGCACAGAGTGAGAGAGTCCCTGCCGCAAACAGCCTCCAGTCTTCGTAGACAAAGGGTGGAAAGAGGAGTATTATTAATATCCAGGCACAGAGCGGTCTCTAGACACAGATAAAGTCATTTATTCACACCAAAACCCCTCCCATTGTCTTATCCGATTGGCACAGCTGTGGGGAAGCCCAGGACCGGAGCGACCTGGGACGCGGTCGGTCAGGACCGAGGGAGCCTGGGCAGAGTTCTGATATGGATGAAACGACGGTTTCCTTCTTTCAGAAGGGGGTTCAGGGTGGGGTTTGCCTGCGCGCTCCGCGTTGGCCTTGTGCTCTTCCCGTCGGCGTCCACCGTTGACGGTGGTGGGCGCGGAGTTATTCCCTGGGGGTGGAATTCTCCTCTGCACAGGGCTTTCCTACCATTCAGGCTCTACCTCCGACGGTCGGGCTGTACCATATAAGACAGGTTTCCATGTGAGGGTTCACAACCGCCTACCGTCGGTGAAGACTTTGGCAGGGATTGGCATTGCGCCTGGTGTTTTTACCCAAATGCATGAGACACACCTCCCCACCTCTCCCCCCCAACTCAGAAGGAGCCCTGAGGTTCAGAAAGTCTGAGTTCTTCATGATCGTGATGTGCTCTGGGTGTCACTTAGACCACGGTAGGAGCCTTTACTTTCCTTGGTGAGCAAGAACATGGTTCGGGCCGGGGAGAAACGGGCATTTCCAGTCTGAGGATCAGCTGCAAAATGCTCACCAAGGCGCCACGTTTGTTCTGTTTGTCTGCGCTCTGTGGGACGGGCTTAGGTGCCAAGGGCTGGATTTTAAGCCCTGGCTGCCGATGGGGGTTGTTTGCATTTGCACAAGTGCGTGCAGCCCCCTGTGGCTCGCCCGGTATTTGTGTGCGCGTGCGCTAGGATGGTGCACTCACCAGAGTCACACAAGGGGCATGCGTCCAAGTTTTGCCCGTGAAATCCTGTGTGCGTGTGTGTGTGTGGGGGGGAGATTGTGCGAAATGTATTTGTGCCAGGCTCCGTGCACGACTATGAACTCCCCAAGAACTCAGGACTATCACAAGCGTCTCCGCTTTCCGTTCCACGTGCAAGGTGCACGTCTCTGATCTTTTCTTCTCGAATATAAACACCCAGCAAGGGCTGCATTCGACAGATAACTGTCAGGCCTCCCCTACCAAAACAGGACACTCCACTCCACACCTCTCTCCCTCTGGGGAGAGGAGGTGAGAACAAACAACAAGTGACAGATGTGTAGTCCTGTTGCTGAATGCACTCAGATACGGTATAACAACAGAGACAGAACAGAACAGAACTTGCTTCGAGCAGGGGCAGATTTCACCAGGGCAGATGCAGACCTGGAAGCTGGAGGGAAATGTGACTTCCTGAGCAATGAAACCAGTGTGTAAATCCTGGTGTCCATTAGCTGATTGTAGCCCCTACCTTTCTAGGGCCTTTTGTTTAGCTTCCCATCAAACTTTATAAGGTCGCATGTTTTTGCCTTGGGTGGCAATTGAAACCCAAGAATTTTTCTGCCCCTTTTCCACTGTGTTTTGAAAGTGGTTACCGGGGACGGCCCTGTGGAATGGCTGGCTTAGCCAGGCTGTCCAACATTTGCTTAACGTCACAGCGATTTTCTTGGCTTCATTTGCCGGGCGGGTTCAATCATGCGGCTAATGGATGTTGAAAATCACACAGGCTGGGCAGGGGATTTGAACCTGCTGCTTCTGGAAAAAGCCTGGTTTTGTGGCGAATGCAAGATGAAATGTCTCTCCGGTGGTTAGGGGGATGGGGAGTAGCCGTAGCCCCGTCCCCTCTACGACGGGACATAGGCTGGCTGTGCAGATGTTAAGGAGAATGAGCTGCTCTCCAACACACACACACACACACTCTCTCTCTCTCTCTCACACTCAGTACCTCTGACTTGCTCTAAGGAAGGGGTGGGCAAACTTTTTGGCCACATCGGGGATTGCAAAATTGTAGGGAAGGCCGAGTAGCAGCGGGCTAGAGCGCTGGCGGCGCGGCGTGCTGAGGGGGGGACATCGGGGCAGAGGACGGGCCCACGGGCCGTAGTTTGCCCACCCCCGGTTTAAGGTCTTATTCCCTGAGCTTTCCTTATGCACACCCGGAGGCGTGGCGGTTCTACCTAGCCACATTTCTCCTGCTAAAAGCAGCTCTTTGCAGAATGGGGTGGCCGTGCTTAAACAAATGGCCGGGGCCACCACCCAGGCGGGTGTGCGTTCCCTCTCTGCAGCCCTGCGGCTCTGGCCGCTGCTTCTGCGCTGCTCTCCGGAAAATGGCATCCGTCCAGGTAATGCTGTTGTTTCCAGGTGCAGCTGAAATGATACCTGTGCTTCCTCCAGGGTGTGACTGTCGTGCTCACTTTGCTTTGCAGGGTGTGATGGATCGGCAGCATCTAGGCATTTTTCCACTTGTGTGATGGTAATTGTATGTCTACCCTGTAGTTTCATCAGGACAGCTAGGACAGCTGTCTTTCAGGTCCTCTTTCTGCATGTCTAGCTGATGTTTATGACGTGACAGGCCTCCCAACAATCTTGTACATTTCAGGGCCCAATTTCTCCCATCCATAGGCCAGAGCGAAGGGTTCCCTCCCCCCATCACAGCCTTTTTTGCTCCTTCTCAGTCTTTGATCTCCCAGAGGAAGTAGGAAACAAAGCATCTTTTCTCCTGAAACAAAACTTTCTAGAGGCCAGAATCTTAACGTGAAACTTCAAACCTCCCCCTCCATCAGTCGGGTTTGGCCCGGGTGTGCCTGGATGCTGGCTCTTGAATTAGGAAACTCCAGCTGAGATGAGCACAGCATGGGATTATTTTTGTTGGGTTTCTCTGGCAGGGGAAAGGTCCTTATCTCTTTCGCCAGGGATGTTTACTCCAGCCCAGGGATGTTGGAAAGTGGGGATAGATCAGCAGTCTCATCTGGGTGTTGCTATCTAAACCCTGGCATTAGCCATATCCCCTTCCTAAGATCAGCACTTGCGTGTTGATATGGGGAGATCTGGACAGGGAACTTAAAATGCACAGGGCTCAGGACCTGAAATCAGTTTTCTTAAACAACACTTGCTCTAGGAGGCTGCACCTCATAGACTTTAAAGGCCAGAAGGGACCACTGTGACCATCTAGTCCAGGGGAGGGCAAACTACGGCCCGCGGGCCACATCCGGCCCACGAGACCATCCTGCCCGACCATCCTGGCTGGGGAGGCTCCCCCTCGGCCCCTCCCCTGCTGTCCCCCCTCCCCCAGAATTATGCCACCATGCGGGCAGCGCTCAGGGGGCGGAGCCGCGCGCTCCTGTGGGGCAGCACATCTAGCTCCATCTGGGCTGCCGCTCTGAGCGGCATGGTAAGGGGGTGGGGAGCGGTGTGTGTGTGTGTGTGTGTGTGTGTGTGTGGATAAGGGACAAGGAGTCCCAGGGGCAGTTGGGACAGGGAATGGGGCAGCTTAGATAGGGGGTGGGGTCCTGGGGGGGTGGCTAGGGGCGGGAGGTCTCTGGAGCAGGAGGTCAGGGGACAAAGAGTGGGGAGGACAAAGTCTTGCAGGATTTGTACGTTGAACTCTGCCACCCCGCTTGAAGGGGTGAGCTATTGAATGATTAACAAAGACTCTTTTATCCCAAATGTGAGTCAGTTATTGTAGTTTAATAGGCGGTGGCAAAAATAACAATCAAAGAATTCTAAGCGGCCTGATTCAAAATCTCTTCCGTTCTCAATTCCCATCCCGGGTTGTTGTCATTTCGCTTTGTCTAGACACGGGAAATTCCCTAAGGGCTTGTCTAGACTTGGGAAATTGGGACAACCCTCTTACGTCAACAAATGACACCACTGTGACTTACACTGGCAACTTAGTGCAGACCTTGCCTTACACTAGTGCATTGCATTTGCACGGGGGACTTGTGCTAATGTAGCTGCTCAAATGCAACCCCCTCACACGTATGCACACACGCTACCCCCGAACCCATCATCGCCCAACTTAAGGTCTTCACTAAACGTCCGGACCAGCCTTAGTGGTGAGGAAGAAGGGTGGTTTCCGTGGGCACCAACTTCCAGGAGCATCAAATCACCATCAGGGGGCGCTACATTGGCTTTGGTTTGGTTTGGTTTTTTCCGTGGCCTTTCAGGGGGCATCGGGACTGTTTTCGGCCCCGTGTGACAAAACACCCAGGACTGGTCCTGCTAATCATAGACTTTTCCCGGGCAGGTAATGCATAAATTCCTCATGTAAAAAAATGAGAAGAAAGAAAATCTTAACCCAACAAAATCAAGATTTTCCAGGTGTTCACTACAGCGAAACAGAAAAGTGCGCAAGCGCATTGTATTGTTTCCCCCCTCTTGAAAGTCACCTTTGCATCCTCTAGGGTGTCTCTCTTTAAAGACCAACGAGTGCACGAGAAAGTGCTTTGAAAGATGCCAGTGAGGCTGGTTGTAATTGGAGGGATTAGACAGCAAGCTCCAACAGGAGAGCCAGCCGGAGGGCAGATTTTTATGGGGGTTTTGTGGTAATAAATAAGATTTAAAATAAAACAAACAGTCCGACCGTGGGAAGCTGGAACCCTGCCTTTTTAAATACAGTGTTCTTAATTCAAATTGCATAACATTGGAGACAGCGTGGGACACGGTGTTGTCCAGTCACCGGAGCGTGGCCTTCAGAGGCCTTCGCAGTCCTAATGCTGACCTGTTGTGTGTTGAAAGTAGGGTGTCCAGATAGCAACTGTGAAAAAACGGGACAGAGGGTAGTGGGTATTAGGCGCCCATATAAGAAAGTCCCCAAAAAACGGTCCAGCCCCTTTAAAAGCAGGACATCTGGTCACCCTAGTTGAACGAGATGTCAAAATGTTCCAAAATCTCCCGACTTGCACTCTGGGACTGCACCTGCAGGAGTCAGGAAGGCAATCCCCTCCCCCCACCAGTGTATTTGGTTTTTGTTGTTGTCTCCTTCCTCGGAGGCATCAGAGATGGTCACGGCTGGAGATAAAATAGTGGATGGGGTGGGCTCTGAAATGGTATGGAGAATTCCCTCTCGGGTGCTTGGTTGGCTAGTTCTGGCTCACATAGAATCTCAGGGTTGGATGGGACCTCAGGAGATCATCTAGTCCAACCCACTGGTCAAAGCAGGACCAAATTCCTATTTTTGCCCCATATCCCTAAATGGCCCCCCCTTCAAGGATTGAACTCACAACCTTGGGTTTAGCAGGCCAATGCTCAAACCACTGAGCTATCCCTCCCCCATGCTTGGGGGTCTAACTGATTTTCATATGTGGGGTCAGACAGGCCCTGGGGTTTTTCTTGCCTTCTGTGGTGTGAGGCATAGGTCACTTGCTGGGATTATGTGGGTATATCTCACCTACCCTGTTCCCTGCCACTGCGGGGGCTTCCGACTCTGGTGTTCTCGGTCTGTGGTACACAACCCTTTAATCTCCAAAGGGTTGAACTACGTTGGTCTAATTCTGATTGTGGGGCTCAGTAAGGGGGTGGTCAGCTGGTGGCCTGTGAGGTGCAGGAGTTCTGACTAGATGACCTTGCGGTCCCTCCTGGGTTT
Organism: Sternotherus odoratus; assembly: GCA_032164245.1. Lineage (NCBI taxonomy): Eukaryota > Metazoa > Chordata > Testudines > Kinosternidae > Sternotherus > Sternotherus odoratus. Next base: position 12,964,401 of record JAVMKO010000018.1, on the reverse strand, counting down.
AAAGCCGATGACTCCATTTTGGGTATCTCAACTCTGGGTTGCCCGACGGAAGGTCCCGTTGGGTTTGGTTTTCAGAGGTGCTGAGCAGCTGCAGATCCCCTGGGCTCCAGCGGGCGTAGCAGGTGCGCCGTATTCCGAAAAAGGCAGGTCAGGATGGGCAAGTAGACCTCAGGAGGACAAGCGTGGCAGCAAAATTGTGACAGCCCCGCCCTGCTGGCTGGCTGGTGTTATCGCGCCGCAGGGCTCTGTGACTTGATTCAAATGGCCCAAGGAGCCCAACCCACCTCATCCTTCTGCCTTGTCTTCCTCATCCGATGATCATGGAATCCCAGCCGTTTTCCTCCACCTCCCCCAGCAGACCCAGCTTCCTGGCCCATGAGGTCCTCGGCAGAAACGTTGCACGCTGTTGCCTTTGGAGCTCAGCGGTGTTGCTGGGTGAGATGAAGTTCTCCCAGTTCTTTGTAAGCTCCGGTGACGGAAAGGACCGTTTCAGGGGGCTTTAAATGGTGTAACTGCGGCCCAAGGATGCAGCTGGGAAGAAGACACTCCAGAATACTTTCAGATTGTGACAGGGCCCAGTGATGGAAGCCCGCTTGCTCCAGGAACCCGGTTATCCTGGACATAGCCCTGAAGCAGAGGCTGTGATGAACAGCGGGGTTCTGTGTGAGGATGGAAGAGCCGGTAGAGCCGATGGAAACTCAGAATTTCTGTTTCGTGGGAAATGTCAACATTGTGACGTTTCCCGGGAAATAGAAACGCCGAAAAATTTGGGCTTTGGAAAATGTTTTTAAAAAATTTTGAAATTTCGTTGTATGCTTTTTTCATTTTTATATTTTTATTATTTGTATTTATTTTTATATATTTTTATTTTTTAAACTTCATTTTCATCTTTTCATCTTTATACTTTTCATGTTTATATTTTTATTATTTGTATTTCTATTGATATTTTTATTATTTCTACGTTCCCCCATGTGCCGTATTGTGACATAAATGCTGAAATAGTCGATTTTTCTTGATTCCATCTTCAAAACCAAAGGGCAGCTGGGGCTGGAACATCTTGTCATCTCCCCGCTTGTGGTGCAAGGAAGTCCTTTGTAGTTCACGACTGCTGTGTCACGCTGCAGAGTCATTCCAGCTGGTACCCTGCAGCAAATCCATTGCTTGGGAGGGCCCAGCCTTCCTGGGGATGTGGAGGAGACTGAGGTCCTAGAGCAAGTCGAGTTAACATCGGAGCCTTGTGGGAGAGACCCAGGCAGATGAAATTGCCCTGTGTAGCAATGAATAAGGAAGAACTTCAGAACCTAATAAATACTCTGGAAGCAGCTAATAAGGTTGTTTTGCAGCTGAAATGACGAGATTCTGATGGTCAGTGACATCTGTCGGCGCTAGTTCCGCAAGAGACTGCAAAGAGAATGGAGATAGACTCTAGGAAGTGGGAAGGTAATGATGTTATTAAAGGACTGGGTGAAGAAAGCAACACTGATGTGGCCAGAAGATTTATCACAAAGTTGGTAGAAAGAGAAAGTCTGCTGTCCACTGGACCCAAAATACCGTTGCCTTGTAGAAAAAGCTGAGAATTGTATAGGCATATGAAAGGCTACAGTAGCATTTATGAAAGATGGGAGTGCTGCGTTTGACTTTGGAGAGGAGATTTTTCACAAGCATGTAAGCTTGTTTTTGTTCAGAATAAGAAATCTTGCCTCCGCAGTAACTTATTACATCCCAGCGTAACAGGGGTTGCTTTCCTGGGACGCTTAAGCACCCCTGTGCTACACACATGATATTTGATACTCGTGATTAGCAAAGTGATACACAGTTGATGGATGACGGCTTTTGAAAATGTAAAAATCTTTAAACAGTAAAAAAATGATTAACAGTGAGCAAGAAACGCGACGGAGCAAACAGAGGTGGGCAACAGACCACACTGGTTGCAGTTCTAACACCTGGAAGCTGTCAGTCGTGCATGAAGGCTAAAAATAAACGAATAAAGAAGATTTGCCAGCTTGCTCCTAGACAAGTATTAAGTCACTGGGGCTGGCGACGTACAGCAGATGCTCCAACTTTCCTGGTTTTTAAGCCCCCTGCTTTACTTGCTAGGGAGAACACGTCTTTTTAAAATGCCATTCGTCCGGCTGCACTAAAAAGTCCCCCATGTTACAGCTCTGGATTGATGGCGCTCATCTGTCCTAGGCTAGTGCTGTATTTGGGGGCCCCAGCCAAGGTGGGGGCTCCATTGCGTGAGGCGCTGTACACACCGTAGTGAGAGAGAAGCCTTGTCTTGCACAGTCTGAATAGTCAAGGCAGACAAGGATTATTGCAGGGATTTGGAGCAATCACATTTTTGCATTGCTCCAGTTCAGCTGCGGGCACAAACCTGCAGCTCCGGGCTCCGCTCTAAAGCCCTGGATTATTGTGCCCACTTTATGGACAGGGCTTGGTCACCCAAGCAGTCTGGGGAAGAGCTGCAAATAGAACTAAAATCTCCCGAGTCCCAGTTTGGTGCCTTAGCTACAAAACCGTCCTGCCTCACCATTTCTAACCTTGTAGCCTCATCTGCCTGGGATGATTGCCCTGCGTTGTCAGACTCCCCACAAACCCAGGGCTGTTGACAGGCATGGGGTATAGCCTATGTGAGGGGTTGGGATCACAGAAACCCCCTTAGGAGCTGCCACCTGATGTGCCAAGACTACTCCTGCCTCAGTTTCCCTGCCCAAATAGCTTAGGACCTCAGTACCCTGCCAGGTCTGAGCCACGTCCCCCAACAGCTGTGGGCTTTCCTGGAAACAGGCAGGAGGTATCCTTACCTCTGGCACTCAGATGCTCAACTCCCAATGGGGTCAAACCCTGAATAAATTTGTTTTACCCTGTATAAAGCTTATACAGGGCAAACTCATAGATGGTTCCCCCTCTATAATAATGATAGAGAGATATGCACAGCTGTTTGCCCCCCCCAGGTACCAACACGTACTCCAGGTTAATTAATAAGTAAAAAGTGATTTTAATAAAGTCAGGAAGTAGTATTTAAGTGGTTCCAAGTAGTAACAGACGGAACAAAGTGAATTACCAAATAAAATAAAACCGAACACGCAAATCTAACACTATTACAGTAAAAAGCCTCACTCTAGATGTTTGAGTGAATTCCTTCTTTCAGGCTAACCTCCCTGTTAGCCTGGGTCTAACTATCACTCGTACCACCCCCCACCCCCCCGCAGTCACAGTCCTCTGTTCCAGTTTCTTCCAGATATCCTTGGGGGGTGGAGGGCCGTTCTTTGAGCCAGCTGAAAACAAAATGGAGGGGTCTCTCCAGGGTTTATATAGACATCCTCTTGTGGGTGGAGACCCCCTCCTCCTTCCTATGCAGAGTCCACTTGTAAAATGGAGTCTCAGAGCACATGGTCCAGTCTCAGGTTTGAGCCAGACTCAACCGCTCATTACCAGCCAGGCCACATTCTTGAGGAAGCTCGGGTGTGGACGGGCGTCCATAAAGTTCACTGTAAGCTTGATTGGTTTTTGATTGGGCTTAACTGAGAATAATTCTCTCAGAGAGCTGCTCAGCTGCTTCCCAAAGTCTACATATAACTAACCAAGCACGTAGCCAATATTCGTAACTTTGAATACAAAACAGACACATACATGCCAATAGGATGAACAGATCCAGTGGATCATTCCCTTTACATGGCATATGTAGCAAAACCATACTCCAGTAATGTCATACATATATTTATAGGCACCCCCCCCCCCATAAAGCCTTATGGGGTACACCATCACAGCCTAGTTGTAAGCTTTTTTGAGATGCTCTCTCTGTTTAGGTGAACTTTGAGTCGAGGCGTCTTTCCCCTTTGACTCGGGTCCCATTTGTAACCTTTTCCTGCCACCGGGAGGGCTGGAACTTTTTTTTTTTACAATGAAAGTTGAGATGCTCATGTGATCACGTGCCTCCAGGGGCTGGGACTTTAAGAGAAACACCCCACAAATGGTGTGTGACCAGAGCACACTGGGTGTAAAACTATTATTTTGTATTTGTGCTGCTGTAACACCTAAGAGCCTTAGTCCTGGACCAGGCCCCTGTCGCGCTAGGCACTGTACAAACACAGAACAAGAAGGCAGTCCCTGCCCCAGAGAGCTTGCAGTCGAAGTAAAAGTCGAGAGAGAGCAGCTCTCAACAGAGAGCCAGGGAATTACAAGGACACAATGAGACGAAACCACAAGGGTAGCGTTTCACAGCCCCCTTGCACTGGTATAAATGACTGCCCAAACTTAGATGGGAAGCTCTTCGAGGCAGGGGCTTTTTGTTCTGTGTTTGTACAGCGCCCGGCGCGATGGGAGCCTGGGGAAGGCAATCAATGGGGAATCAGGCCTGTTTTTTATCTCGCTGTCCTGTTTCTCTGCAGCTATTCTCCCTTATTTGTCGTTGTGACATCTGTATATATAAAAGTCAAATGGTGCATGCGTGTATGTATGCGTGTATGCATGTGCACTTACTCCTTCCACACCGTTTGAGCTAGAGACTTGAAATTTGGTACAGTTGTAGGTCTTAGGGTCCTAATCAGGGTAAGAGTCGAAAATTTTTCAAATCTCACCTCTGACGCCCCCCAGGGGTGAAATTATTTAAAGGCCAATCACATCAGCTGGGCAGCTGCTGTTCTCTGTGGCATAGTTATGATGTCATAATACCCCCCTCCAACGGACCCTGCACTCGCTCAGCTCTCTGCTCCCTCCCCCCTCCAACGGACCCCGCACTCGCTCAGCTCTCTGCCCCCTCCCCACCTCCGACGGACCCGAGCAACGCCGGGTATTTTCGCTAGTTTTCTAATAAAAGCTTTGCACCAGGGCTGTGCGTTGCCTCCAATACGAGACTGTTGTTTGCCACCCCGTGCACCCCATTATACAAAGGCTAGGGGACAGATCCCCAAATCCCACAGGAAAACCCTTTAACATACAGCATGTTTTTCAGAGACACAAGAGGTGGCCCTTGTCCTCTACAGCTATGCACAACTGCTACTGTTCTCACTGTTTTGAGTCGGGCATTCATGCATTTGCCTTACAGCACTAGATATCTTCCCCCCCTTAGCAATTAAGGATTTCCACCCTTCATTTCAGAGAGGGAGAACCAGGTGGTCAAACGATGGGCTGTAGGAGAAATCAGCCTGTTGTAGAGCATATGCTGCTGTCAAAACAGTAACCTCCTTCTGCTGGCCTGCTGAAATCCAGTGGGCAGATCCCATCTTTTATCCTAGGCCTCGATCATGTATTTATTTATGTACTTGTTGCGCCGATTAGTTTGATTTCCAGTGACCAGAGTGGTTTGTTTTCGTTGGAAGGGGGAAGAGTCGAAGTGCAGGGAATTGTAAAACCAGCGAGGAAATTTGTTTGCTGAGATAAACTTTACGTCTCCCAAAAGTTTCTTCCTGGGGCCTTTTCTGAGACTTTTTCTCCCTTCTCCTGCTACCACCTGTGCAGAGCATTTTGGTTGTGATCCACTCTCCTTTGAGCTCGGAGCTGGTGGGTTCCCCCCCGGGAATGTGGACATGCTGCTCTGCCATTAGCTGAGGGAAGGATGATGCTTGGTGGGCTTGGGGTGCATTTTGGTGGTTTTGTTGCTGGACTTGGCATTGGAACAGGTGGAGGCTTCCCGGGGTCTTTCCATGTCATGTTAGGAGGTCTTCTTCAGTCTCATTTGGAACGACTTGCGCACTGAATGTAGGGAATCAGGTATCGGAATCTGGGAGGATAGAGCATTGCACACAGTTTATGCCAATGGGCTGGCTAGGGGTATCTTTACCACTGCCCCCTAGTGATTGGAAGCAGAACTGCTCAACTGAGTATCATAGCCTCTATACTGCTGCCAGTGAGGGTTCTCCTTTAGCTCAGCAAACAAAATTTCCTCACTGGTTTTATAATGGGAGGAGCCTAAACTTTTGGAGCAGTTTGATCCAGGAAGGTCTGTGCATTTGTGGATTTACCATAGTCCAATGAGCCTGCATTTACAAGCACAAAATTCAGTCATCCATTTGGAGCGAGGATCCTCTTCATGTTCTGAGAAGAGTATGCAGGGGAGTGGTGTGTTTCTAATACAGATAGCCAATGATAATTTAAAGCAGATAAAAATATCTAGAAAAGGAGTGAAAATACACTCCTTGGCTGGGAAGTTATTCCAAGTCTAGGGCTAGGCAGCGGAGTTTAGAGAGAGAAAATGTCCCTGGCGTCTCCTTCCAAATAAATCACTGTTAATATGTTTGTGCAGAAAACAGACCTTTTGCAAAAGCACAACGGAGAGAGCATCTGTTTGCAGGATTTGTTTTCAAGAGCGTCACAAACTGTGTTGAAGTTATTGAGTTTCAGCCTTGCGGGAAAGAAACAAATGGATTTTTTTTGCCCGAGTAGAGGAGAATCTGGACTTATTTTTAATCTAGGATGGGTTAGATGTGTTTATTTTGGTGCCTTTCGGTTATTTACAGTCATAATAACATGTGCCTGTATTTATATAGAACTCCTTACAAAGCCCCGGGGTACTTTACAGGCTGACGCACTTACAAAATACCCATCTACAGGGTCCGGTTACCAACACCCTGTTGCCTGCGTCGGACGTGCAGAGGGGTGGAAAAGTTTCTGAGAATGACAAGAAAAAGTGAACCCAACTATTTAGCATGTATGGAAATCGGGGTCATTAAATCGCTCTTTAATGCCAAGTGGTTTGAGACACTTCCCCCATCCCCCTTCTTCTGTTGTGAGTTACTTCCACACACAAGAAGCCCTCTGTCTTGGACTTCAAAGCCAGTTTTTCATCCGCTCAGATAGCTAACCCTGGGACCACACTTCCTGGAGTGGCCTTGTGATCGGCAGTGCATTGAAAGGTCCCTTTCTTGAGGGCTGAGGGGATTGAATCTACCGCTGTCCGCTCCTCTGCACCCCGGGTCAACTCCTTGTGTTATTTGTGTCCAAGCGTTCCACTGGGGTTGCTAGGCCTGGTCTTCCATGGTCCGTCTTTGGACAGGGTGTGTCTGCCTCTGGTTCTGATCCGCATTCCCGCTCTCCTCCCCTGGCCAGGGACACAGGCAGCCATGGGGCTCCTCTGATGTTTCCCTGGTTGGTTTCCACACTGGAAGACTCTGGACCCTCTCCAAAGCCTGTTGAAGTCAGAGTCCATCAGAGTCTCCCCATGGTCATCAATGGCTTTTGGATCCGTCCCTGGCTAAGGTGAGCTGGTTGTGTAGCTCTGGATGCTCACGCAACCATGTGATGCTCGCCTCGCGCCACAGAAACGGCAAGTTTGGTCTGGGAACGAGCAAATTAACTGCGCTAGCAACCACCACGTTGCTGATTGGGCTCATTTAGACCAGTGTTTCTCAACCTTTTTGATACCAGAGACCGGCTTCCTGCCTTCCTAAACTGTATCAGGGAGATCTCAGGGGACCGGTGGTTCTGAAGAAGTGGATTCTTTACTCAAATAAATCGGTTAGTCTTTAAGATGCCACCAGACTCCTCATTGTTTTTGTGGATACAGACTAACACGGGTACCCCCCTTGACATCTATATGCAGACATGCCCGAAGAGTTGCTTATTTTGGGTTTGCTCAAGTCAATTTCTAATTGACCGGAACTAATCTGAAATAAGATGGAGTCACACTGAAATAAGAAAGCCAGGAATACTTGTAGCACCTTAGAGACTAACTAGTTTATTTCAGCATAATAAGAGTGTCCACACAGTCAGTGTCACTAAATTGGTTTCAAATCATACCCTGTGTTGCACCGATGCAACTCTGCATTGTCCTGAGCCCTGTGATTGAAATGTTGGCCCTAAACATTTTGGGCCTGGTTCTTCCCAGCTTTTGGCCTTGAGTCGTCATCTAGACCTGGGCACCATAGGTGTGGAATGCTCCCGACGCCGGCAGTGAGTGGAGAATCCTGATTGGGGAGCAAGATTTGTGCCTGTTTTCCACGTACCCCTGTCTGTGGAATGACGACACAAGGTCCCAGGAAGGGGAGAATCAAGCCTTCGGGTTCGGTAGGGAAGTTCTGTGATCTGGTGCGTTGAATTGGAGAATCCACAGACCTGGATTCTAATCCTAAATCACAGCTGCTGGACGACCGTGGGCAAGTTTGGGCCTCTCTTTCCCCTCCTCGTCTTTGTCTATTTTGACTGTAACCTGTCTTCCTTTGTGTTTTGTACAGCACCTTGCGCACAATGATCCTGACTAAGCTCTTTATGTGCTACCGTTATAAATCATTATTTCTTTGTTCTTAATACCCCATCTCTGCATCTCCGCCGCCTTCCGTCTGCTTTCTAGAGATCCGCTGTACTGTTCCCAATCTCTTGCCGCCTCCTCCAGAAGCGATCAAGGAGCCAGGCTGCTTTAGGTACTTTGCCCATTGTTGGGGAACGTTGATTTCTTCACCACCTGTTCTGGCGCAACCCTGGTAATTCCTTCCAGGTTTCTCCTTGGAGAATGTGTTTCTTTCTCACTGGCATCAGCTTCCCACCCTCCCCCTGGCAAACACGGCAACGTCGGCTTCCTGCAGCGACAATTCCTTTTGCAGTTTTGCTCTCGCTGACTCACTCGTGGGCCCTGCCTCCGCTTCCAGCCCCTCCTTGCTCCTTCAGAGTTTGAAAACGTCTTTCTTTCCACTCGGGGGGAAATTGACTTCTCTGCCATGGGCCAGCCCAAGATCATCACCTAGTGGGGTGTGGGAAGCTTTAAGGAAAAAACAACAACAACCTAGTGCACACACTTTACCCACGGCAACGAACAACTAGCCAAACCGATTCCGCCGTACCTGATCCTCAGATGGCGCTGTGCATTTTGACGGATTTTGGTGAAGCTTGCCTAGTATTATACAAAGTCGTTGCCATCTGTACGTTAAGCCACTTGTGACGCCACGGTGTGCACGTTTCATTGTGAGCATGGGACCACAATCGCACTTTTGCTCTTATTACAATGGTTTGTTTGGTTAAAAAGAACAACAACCCAACAACTGAAGTGGAAAAACAAAGAAGCTGAAATGGATGCAAATAAAGCAGCCCTGCCGCATATATCAGTAAATGTACTTGTGTGGCCGGGGGGGTGGGGGTGGGGTGTTCCTATGTTCCCATAATATAAGAACTAGGGGGCACCAAATGAAATGAATGGGCAGCAGGTATAAAACAAATAATAGGAATTTCACACAGCGCACAGTCAACCTGTGGAACTCCTTGCCTGAGGAGGTTGTGAAGGCTAGGACTAGAACAGGGTTTAAAAGAGAACTGGATAAATTCATGGAGGTTAAGTCCATTAATGGCTGTTAGCCAGGATGGTGTCCCTAGCCCAGGGGTAGGCGAGGTGATTTTCAGTGGCACTCACACTGCCCGGGTCCCCGATTGTCCTGTTATTAACATGGTCCATACTTGTATCCCTTGTTTCCTGAGTCATAGAAATCAGCGATTCTCAACCAGGGAGCCGGGGGGCCATGAGCAGGTTTCAGGGGGTTCCCCAAAGTAAACCAGAGAGCAGGGCCAGTGTTAGGGTCACTGGGGCCCAGGGCAGAAAGCCAAATCCCGAACCCTGCTGAAGCTCGGGGCTGAAGCTGAATCCTGAGTCTTTCCTCTCTGGGCAGAAGCCGAAGCCCGGGCAATTCAGCTTCACGGTGCCCCCTGTGGCATGAGGCCCCGGGAAATTGCTCTACTCGTTATCCCTGAACGCCGTCCCTGGCTTTTAATCTACTGAAAAGCAGGTGTTGTGGCAGGTGGGGAGGGGGGCATGGAAGTTTTATAACACGTGGGGGGTGTGTGCTCAGGAGGACAAAGTGTGAGAACCCCAGATATAAATGATCTGTGGGAGGGAAAGGGTTAACTCGCCCTGCCTCGTGCAAGTGGAGTCAAGCGCTGAGCAAGCGGGATCTAGTTGGGGGGATCTAGTCGATTTCTTTGGTCGATTTCTCCTCTATGGTGACTGTGTCCGATCTCTCTCAACCCCACACCCACACACCGTTGTCATGGCTACCAAAGCAGCCCCGGCAGATCCCGCGCCAGCTGTATTCGATCAGGTGGGTGTCGTTGGCTCCCGCGGGTGAGCAGCGTGCAGACCGTTTGTGCAGCCGCGCACGGCAGCCTTGCCAAACCCTCCGTCGCCTGGGCATTCTTCCCAGCGGCCTGCCTGCCAGGCAGCTCAGGGTCCCCCAGCACCGGTGAACGTGGGAGGCCAGCGGGGAGCTGAGGTTGCAGCAGGCCGTTCCGTCGCCCGGGGGAACGTCATGCCCGCGGCTGAACAGACTTGGTGAGGCTGCAGAGAACTTGTTTTGAACTATGGGCGTGGTAGGGACGCCCTGGAGTAGCTGGACGGGGCGAGCGGTGGCTGTTTCAGAGGATCAGGCAGCTATTGAGTGATCTGCCCTCATGGGATGTCTCTTCTCACCCCCTCTTCCCGTTAACACTAGGTTTGCAACATTGCTTAATGGTAGGGCGACCAGATGTCCCGATTTTATAGGGACAGTCCCGAGATTTGGGGAGTTTTCCTATGTCGGTGCCGATTACCCACCATCCCCGTCCCGATTTTTCACACTTTCTATCCAGTCCCCCTGCTTCACGGTGCGCCCGGCAGGTCCCACCGTTCTCCGAGCTGCTGGGAGTGGAGTATCTTTGAAAATTTCAGCCCTACTCGCTGGCTGGTGCCCTGGTGCGTGAGAGTTCTTGGAGCCGGCCCCTGGGCTTGGAACTGAAGTGGCCCCGTTGAGTAATTTCCTTCACCGGGTCTTCAGATCCCTCTGTGGATCCCCAGTGTCAGGGAGGGCTCCCCTTTTTACTAAACACGCTGGGGCGTGACTGGAGGGAGTCGCCTGGGGGAATGGTCTCTCCCATCAGGACGTTGCAGTCTTCAAATTCGACACTGATACACCACCACCACCTGGTAGTGTTACCTGGGGAGTGGCGGGGAGTGGGCTGATTTTATACTTGATCTCAATAGTGATTAGAGTCTGGGATTGTGTCAGGACTCCTGGGTTCTATTTCTGAGGGGCCGGAGCTCTGAACGGCTGGGCCCGGAGCTGCCGGGGCTTAGCCTGGCACAAATCAAACCCTGATTTTAATCTCCGTGTCCATGCTCCCTCTCCTCTGCAAAGCTGCCCGCAGCGATGCCCAGGCTTGCTGAGGGACAGGTGCCACATCACAGACGGCACCAAGTGTCGCTCTGGTGCTTAGGGTCCCCAGGGCGGCCGGTTCGACACCTGTCGCCAGCACTGAATTTCAACCAAATGATCAGGCTTTCTCGGAAGAGAGAGAACGTGCATGAATCTGACACTTTTGACAGGGCTGATGCAGCCACCGGTCTCCCTGGCCAGCCAGGGACAGTCTCAGAGGCCCACGCAGTGTGTTCCCCATGCGTCGGGGAGGCCCTGCAGCGATGCAGACTCAGCCGCCGGGCGAGTGAAGACTTCGCGTGGCGTCTGCGGTGCGCCGTGTGGATGGGTCTCTCCGAGCCCGGCGCAGGAGGCTCGGTCCCGTGGGGGATGAGATCAGTGGGGTCTGAGGGCTCAGCGCCATGAAGGACAAGCATCCTGACGGTTCGCTCATTCCCGGACCCGCAGCCCCCCCCCTCCCCCCCCGCTGTCCCGGTGGGGGTCCCGTTCACAGGGACGAACTCCTCTCCCTGCTCTTCCTGTCCACGCCTGCTCAGAGAGCTCTGCAGACCCCTCAGTCCCCGTGTCTGGCCGGGACAGATCTGGGTTCGAAGGGAGGTTGGGTGGACAGCACTAGCCAAGAGGAAATGAGCCAGTTGACTCTCGCCTGGCTAATCCCAGGCAAGGCTGCGCTCCAGCCTATGCTGCCCCGTTGTAAAGGACACACCTGATGCGGCTGGCTGGTGGCCTTTCGACTTTGCCGGCCTCTGGATGCCAGCGGGTTAGACAGGCGTCCCCTCCTCTGGTGGGAAATGAGACTTGCTAATAGACCATCCCCCCCACACCAGCTTAGTTCAGAAGTGGATCCAAGTGGCTTGCACCGGCCTCTCTCTCTCTAGTCTGTTTGCCTGTTGCACGAAGCCCGGGGAAGTCTCGCTCTGAATCCGGGGCGGGGCCCATCTCTGTAAGGGTCCATCTACACCGCAATTGCAAACCCACGGCTGACTCAGGCTTGGGGGGCTCCGGCAAAGGGGCTGTTTAATTGCAGCGTAGACGTTCAGGCTGGACCCTGCGAGGTGGGAGGGTCGCAAAGCTGGCACGCCGCCATTAAACAACCCCGCTGCCCGTGCCCCCCAAGTCCGTCAGCTGTCACGGGCCAGCCGCAGGTTTTTAATGGCATCCAAGCTCCCTCCAAATTTGGGGGAAGTTTGGATCCCATCCCAACGTAGTGGCTTGGAGCTCGCTCTGCTTTCAAACCTCTGACTTGTTCGGTTCCTGGCTCTGCCCCATCGCCTTCCCTTTGGGACAGAGGTCCTGGGGACTGGCCAGTGTAAACCCGCTGTGCCAAGGGACCCGGCGGCTGTTTGAACCAGTCACACTCAGCCCTGCTCCAGACCAGAGGTAGCTGCACCTGTGCAAATGGCCGGCGGAGAGCACTTTTCCCCTTCATGCCTCAGGGAACGGACTCCCCAGGGGAAAAGACACCCCAGACAGAAATACATCTGTGCGTGATGCTCGAGTTTGTGTGTGTGTGGGGGTCATCTTGAGGTGTCTGATAACAAAGGGATGCCTGCAGGTTCGGGAGCACGTTTCCCGTGGCAGCCGGGAACTGCCGGATGGCTGAGTTATAGCAGGGTATTCCTCCCTGACAGGGAAGGAACATGGTTTCCGAGTGGGCCTTGTGCCAGTGCCCGACTTTGCATTGAATCAGCTCTAAGTGCGGGCACGGGACGCTCCTCCGGGCTCTCCTTCCCCACTGGATACCAGCCACATTGTTGCCAGCAGGTTTTGCTACATCCTGGAGCGGTGCTACTGGTGTCCTAACCCTTCCTGCGGCTTTGGGCTCCTCCCCTGCTCCCCCCCCCCCCGGAAACGCTGCCTCGAGCGAATTGGGGGGGGGGGGGGCTGGGTTCTGTTCCAGGTTTTACCACCGCCGAGTGGGGGCAGCCCCCGGGTCCTAGCTTATACCTGGCCCTACCATTTACTAGTTGTGTGGCCTGGAGCAAGTCACTCCTGTCTCGAGTTGTTCAGCGCCTCTGAAAATTAGGAGGCTCATTTCCAGGGGCCTTTTTCCCCCTTCTATCAAAGGGTGTAATAACCTCTATCCACAGGGTGTGATGAGCCATAACCAATTAGGAGCAGAGCCCTGTGAGCTGTAAGGTGCTAGCGAAGGGCAGGGAATTCTAATGTTTTATTCCCCACTCCCAGGAATAAACAGACACGGGGGGGAGGGGGGTGTTTCTCTTCTGATTAGATTTCCTCTCTTTGTGTCCCCAGGAAAGCAGCCGGGAAGGTGCCAGGTGAGACCTCAGGATTCCTAGAGCGATGGCTTCCTCCAACCCGCCCACAAACCCTGCAGCAGGTAATGTCAACCCAGCCCTTTTCCTTCCAGAATTTGTATCAATCATTAGAAAATGAAACCGATCGAGCGCGGTTCCCTCGCACTGTGAGCTCGTGGGGCCAGGGCTGGCTTCGTGTTATGGGCGTGCGCAGCACCTGACACAAGGGCCCCCCGATCCCTGATCGGCACCTCTAGGGACCTCTGCAATCCCAGGAATAACGAACAGCCACAGACGGGCCTGCGGAGCAGCTCGTGATGGGCAGCCTCGGTTTCCCTTTGGCGTCGAGGCTTCTGTAACACAGAGCAGCCCCTCGGGATGTGGGGCTTTCGATGCCCTCTGAGAGCTACCAGGCAACCCACCGCCCGGCGAGGAAACGTCACTCGCCCCTAACAGAACTCGGAGGCTCAGGCAGGTCACGGCCCCAGGCAATCATAACCCCGAACCGACCCACATGGGAGGCCCGTGATCCTGGCCTTCCCACTCCACCCTTGTCAGCAACGCTGCGAGTGGCACTCTTCGCAAAGGGCGGGCCAAGGCGACGTAGGGACGTGGTGCCTGGTTTAATGTGGGTGGCAGGGGTGAGGTGGCAGGAAAGTCACAGGGTCTGAACCTGCCCCGCCCTGCAGGGTAAGTGGCAAGCCACGGTGCCAGGCAGGAACTTGGCCATCAGGGAGACCTTGCTGAGTATTAGAAGAGCCGGGAAGCCCTGTGAGATTGAATCTGCCGGATGCACGGCAGAGTCACCCTGAGAGTATCTCTGCGCCCCCCTGAATTCCCCTCGCACGGGCCCAGAAGGACAGACAGGTTCTCCCATGATTCCCTGGGAAAGAATCATTGAGCAGCTCAGCCCGCTGCAGGGCTAAGAGACGTGACCCCCCCAAGTGCTAGTGCCTCCCGTGAGTGTGGGCAGTGCCAGCGTCGCTTTGCAGGGTGGTCGCTCAGTCCCGGGCGGGGCCAGCCCATCGCCCGGGTTAACGCTGCAGAGAAGACGTCCCCGCAGAGATCACTAACCAAACTCCAGGCCTCGGCGCGTTAGGGGTTTCCCGGGGAGCTCAGCTCCCACCTAGGCACCAGAACGAGCGGCTGGATTGCAGGGTTCGTTTTACAGAGGGGAAACCGAGGCACAGAGAGGCTAAATGACTTGCGAAGGTCATAGCGGGAGCTTGTGGGACTTGAACCCAGGTCTTTCAAGTCTCAGGCTAGTGGCCTAACTACTGGATCATCTTCTAGTGGCTGGAGAGCACCCCGAGCCCCAATTCTGAAGCCTGCTCCTTATGGCCGCCCCATACAGCTCTGGACCCGTTTCCCGTCTGCTGCGGTACAGTCCGGTCTATGCTGCCCACACCCTCCCTACAAACCAGAGCTGACCGGCCGAGAGCCTGGGCCTGTCCCAGAGGCTACAACCAGTCCACGCAGCAGCCCGTCCCTCTCCCTCCCCCCCGCAGAGCTCTGAGACGAGGAGGCTGCAAAGGGGGACGCTGGAGAAGGAAGGAGAAGGGGGATGGATACGCTTTCTATTCCAGCAGCGCATAGAGGCCTCAGCTGAGCTCAGGGTCCCGTTACGCTGGGCACTGCCCGCACCCAGAGTGAGAGCCCTGAACAGCTTATTGTCTACGTGGACAAGGCAGAAAAGAACGCGTGTCAGGAAGGACGTTGTTCTGATTGTTATTTGTATGGCTGTAGTACCTAGGAGCCCCAGGCTCACACCAGGTTCCTGTTGTGCTACAAACACCGAGACCGTCCCGGTCCCAAAGTGTCAGACAAGAGACAGCAGGTGGAGACAGACAGAGAAGCCCAAGGACAAAGTGAGATTTTATCTCCATTTGACAGCTGGGACCTGAGGGCCGGTGTGAGTAAGTGGCTTGCCCAAGGTCACATGGAGAGTCGGTGGCAGAGCTGTCAATTAAGCTCCGAGTCCCAGTCTGCAGCCTTAACCATTAAGCATCTTTCCTTGCATGGAAAACAGCACCTCCTAATGAAGCCTTGAGCTGAGGGGAACTCACTGGCAGTGTGTAACCGAGCTGGGCTGCTCTGAACTCTCCAGCTGCCCTGCTCTGAGCTGACGCCCTGCCTCAGAATTTACGTGACACTCAGGTTCTCAGAGGCACCCTGTATAAAGCCCTAGGCAGAGGGTGGATGGCAGAGCAGCCCAGCCACCGGGCTGGGACTCAGTAGAGCTGTGTTCAATTCCTGCTCTGCCACAGACTCCATGTGTGACCCTGGGCAAATCACTTAACCTTACTGGGCCCCCGTTCCCACCTGTACAATGGAGATCCTAATCCTTCCTTTCTCTCGGCCGTGTCTATTTAGAGTGGAAGCTCTGTGGGGACAGAGACTGTTTCTCGTGTGTGTGTGTGTGTGTGTGTGTGTGTGTGTGTGTGTGTGTACCGCAACACGGCGTTGAGGCCTCTAGCTGTTACTGTCATGCTAACAATGAATATTAATAATTTGTCCAAGCCACACAGAGTGCAGGAATGATGACCAGGCTGTATGAATGGAGAAGAGTGAAGGAGATTTGAAAACAGGGGCTTTTGGAGCACAGGACCGGAAGCCTGGAAGAGCCTCCAAAAAGACTTTTTGAGTCTAAACCTGTGCTCTTCACTCCCCCTCCTGTATTTTTGAGTCGATCTCTGTGTTTCTTCTGGTCCTTCCGCCCCCGCCATGGCCTGGTCAGTGCCACTTCAGCAGTACTGCTGGCTTCCAACGGGTCCGTGCGAGGGGCAGAGGATGGAAGACATGGGAGAGGGAGGGAGTGAGGAGAGGGAGGGGTGTCCGAGAGGACGCGGTGACAGTAGGCCGAGGGGACAGCTGGCTGGCGAATACTGCACGTGGGGAGAAGCAACTCCTGCAGCTTTGCTGCTGTCTCCCGGGATTAGCAAGGCCGCATGGCGGGGCAGGGGTCGTTCCTCTTCTCAGCGGGCCCGGGAGAATCCTGGCCTGTATTCGAGCAGGCTTGCGGGTGGCTGTGTTTACTCCCGAAAGTGAATCGCTCATGTCTTGGCTCCCGGCCACTCGGCCTGCTAAATCAGGAGCAGATTGAGATTAGATACCGCCGGTTGCTCAGAGAAATGTTCTAAAATGCCCTCGGGGCTCCCGGCCATGGGGGGGGGGGCAGGGAAGTAAGGGGGGGAGGGGCTGCTGCTGGGGATTTTAAAAACGTAATTCCCCCCCCCTTTCTCCTCCTGCTATGAGGACCCTACGTGGTCATGGGATGGGCAGTGCTGGGGCGGTTTCCCTGCTGACCTCCAATCCCACGTCATTCAGTTAATGTGGCTCAATCCTCCCCCACTGCACCCACTGCTAGTCCAGTCCCTGGTCCCCCAAATAACACTACCAGTGTCCCTCAGTCCTGACACACATCCCCTGTCCTGCAGACCCCTCCATCCTGGGCCGGGCTGAGCACCCGGCTGCTCTTGTCAGGTTGCACAATGAATTTAAGATTTGTCAAGGAACTAGGTTAAGTGACCCACACACTTATTTTTACCTGTGACTTCTGCTGGGTTTAAGCGCCTGTCTCCCGTAATCGTAACGATTCGTTCTCATCTCTAGCGCGTTCCAGCAGCAGCTCTCAAAGCCCGTTCTCAAAGGAAGCCGGGATCATTATCCCCATTTTACATATGGAGAAACTGAGGCACGGAGGAGGGGAAGTGATTTGCCCAGCAGGCCCATGGCAGGATTAGAACCTAGGTTTCTTGAGTTCCAGTCCAGTGTCCTAAGGACTAGGGCAAAATGCCAGGCCATGTGACCGTAGCATTGCTCATCCCATTCTTCTTCCGACCTGAGCTGTGCGGTGAAGAAGCGTTGCGGTGGGGGAATTGGGAATCTCCGATTGACACCAGGATGATGCTTTGGGTGTTCTAATGGAGGGAAGAAGGGGGGATCTCAGTCCTGCTGGAGAGACCTGAAGGAGCTTTCCCTGCTCCAGGGGAGGATCAAAATAACTGGTTGCTTGAGACCTGGACTAGTAGGAGAGACGTCCCTGGCTGCAGGGGTTGAACGTCTGAATCCATGAACCTCTCTTGTCTGAGGGTGAGGTCCAGGGGAGATAGCCTAACGTAGTGCAGTGGACAGGGCACCGGATTGAGTGTTGGAAGAGTTGGGTTTTGTTTCCAGCTCTGCTGCTGGGTGACCTTTGGCAAGTCACTTCCCCTCTTTGTGCCTCGGTTTCCCTATCTGTAAAATGGGGATAAAGATACTGCTTTCCTTTGTAAAGCACTTGGTGATCTACTGGTGGATAGGGCTCTGCTATTATTAGCTTGAGATAGTAGCAATTTTATAAACTTGTAATACCTGGTACGGCCAATGGAGGGGGACAGAACCACACTGTTAGCATGCGTATGAAAGCAGTAATAAATTGACTCCATAGACCATGCTGCACTGGGGTTCCGAGGGGAAGAGGGTCCTACCTTTCATCTGTGATCTGGCTGCTTAGAGTCACAGGAACTCCTCACTTAACATTGTAGTTCTGTTCCTGAAAAATGTGACTTTAAGTGAAACGATGTTAAACGAATCCAATTTCCCCATAAGAATTAATGTAAATGAGGGGGCTAGGTTCCAGAGAAATTTTTTTCACCAGGCAAAAGACATATATATATATATGCTGTATGGATGATGGGGTAAGCGGGGTGCAGGAGCAGAGCGGAGGGGAACACCCTGACAGCCCTCCTCTTACTCCCCTCCCCCCCCTGCATGGCAAGCAGGAGTCTTGGGGAGCAGCTCCAAGGCAGAGGGCAGGAGCAGCACACGGCAGTGGGGGGAGGGACAGCTGAACTGCTGGCAATTGATAGCCTGCTGGGCAGCTGCTGCACAGGGAACTTAGGGGAGCGGGGAGCTGATAGGGGGAGCTGATAAGGGGGCTGCCGATCCACCCTGGTTCCAAGCACCCACCAGCTAGCTGCAACGGGCTGCTCTTGCTGCAAGCAGTGGACAAAGCAGGCGGCTGCCAATCGACGGTAGAAGGGAGCATTGCACAACTTTAAATGAGCATGTTCCCTGATTGATCAGCAACGTAACAATGAAACCATGGTAATTGGGACGACTTTAAGGGAGAAGTTCCTGTATCATGTTTTCCTCCCTCTTGCCCCATCCAAAGCCCACTGATCCACCTAACTGTTACCTCTTCTGACAGGAGACGGGCTAGTGCAGGGGGCCCTGGAGACCTCGACCGAGGGGGAGGAGGATCTAGGGGAAGCCTTTGATTTCGACGACAGCGACGAGGAGGAAGAGGATCCCACCGCGGGGGTCAGCAGCGCTAGCGCCGAACCCAGCGTGGGAGTGGCCCTGCAGGCCCCGCCCAGGCGGCATAGGTCAGGAATTGCTGCCGAGCCCCAGGGGCCAGCCCAGCAGGAGAAGGAGGGAGCGCCCCCTGCAGGGCAGGCCCAGCTGGCCGACTCTGGATCGAGCTCCAGCGCTGGTGAGTAGGGCTTTCGGCTCGTGTTAATACAGGATGATGCTTCACTAAGGGGTCTTTGCAAGACTCGGGGTTGCAGCCTCCTGGCCCCATTACAGACCTGCAGAAGGGATGAGTGAGAACCGGTCCGGGATCTCTTGCCCTGTCCCGCTGGCAGTCCCCTACCCCAGTGCAAAGTGAGTTTCACAGGCTACCCACCTGATCCGGCAGCACATTTTGGGGCACCACATTTTCTGGTGCCTTGCTCCGCCTCTTTCCCAGGGGCCCCGCCCCCTGCTCCGCCCCAACCCCTCCTCTTCCTGCTCTGCCCCAGCCCTGCCCCCACTCCACCCCTTCACCAAAGCTCCCCCCTGCTCCACCCCGTCCTGCCTCTTGCCTCTTGCCTCCCCCTTCCCTGCCCCAGCTCCGCCTCTTCCCGCCCCTGCTCCGTCCCTACTCTGCCCCCACTCCCCTGAGGACTGAAGCAGGGCCAGGCTTGCACTCACTAGCGGTGGGAAATGCAGTGGCCTGACCCCAGATGCGCCACCAGTGAGTGCTGGGGGGTGGTTCCCCGCTGCCCCCCAAGCCAGCCCCGCCCCCCACAGAGGCCTGGGGCCAGCTCCTCCCCCAGAGGCCTGCTCCCCCCAGGGGGGGCTGTGTAGGGCCCCAGAAGGTAGCTAGTGAGAGCCACTCTCAGATACAGGCAACTGAGCAGGCTGGTCCCATGCTGTGACCCAGCGGGAGAATTCCCGGGGCCCTGTCAGCTCTGAGTCTTGCTGCGCTTGGGTTGGTGTACTCCACCATGCCGACTTGCTTTCCTTCTGCTTTTGTCTTTGACAGATCCGCTCGACACAAAGCTGCAGACAGAGTAAGTGAGGAGGGTGGCTGAGGGCAGGTCTGCCTTGGGGAGCGTCCTTCACCCGGCCTGTTACCCCTCCACCCCCATCTCCCCACAGGAGAGGCGTCCCACTCGCTGCCGAATCCTGGAGCCAGATTTCCTTGCAGTCTGGTCCACATGGTGGGGATGGGGTTGCTGGGGTGATGGGGGAGGGGGCTCCCTGTTCTCCCTCCCCCTCCTGTGCACAGCTCCCCAGATCCGTGTGGTGCCTTCCTCACTTTGGGACGGGCCTCCCGGTTTCTCAGCTTGAGGGTGGTGGTGGTGGGGGGGGCATAAGGGGTTATACTTGGCCCTGGGAACCTCCTGCCTTAGCAGGACTGGACTTCGCCCCTAATGAATGAGAGAGCTGGCCTGTCTATACGCCCCCAGCTTTCCCTGGCCTCCCTCCCACCTCCGCATCAATCAGGCTGATTGAAGGCAATTAACCCTGCCAAGCACCCTATAGCAGGCAGGCCAGACCCCCCCCAGCTTTCGAGTCCTGACCGGGCACTCAGCAGTCAGATCACATGTCAGATAGTTGCTCGGCTCCAGGCCTTGCGTCAGGGCCAAAGAATCCACAGGCGTTGCTCCGCGGCAGCTGTAAACTTTGGTGTTGAGATCACGGGTGCTGTAGGGCCGGATTGGGCATGGGGAGAGGAAGGGCTCTGATTGCCCAGGGATTCACCTCCATTCCGCTTCTGATCCCACACCCATCTGAGTGGTGGCAGAACTGGATTATTGCTACATGTTTTGCGATTCTTACTTGATGAGCCAGGAGAGATGATGGTCGGGGCCCTGTTGTGCTGGGCGCGGCCCAGAGGCATGGCGAGAGACAGCCCCTGGCCCAAACAGACAAAGGTGGGGAGGAAGAATTATTACAAATGGGGAACTGAGGCACAGAGAGATCACGGGCTCGTCTGCACGACAAATTTGTTTGTGGCAAGGTGAGGTGGGGGACAAGATCAAAGCGCACTCATGAAGAGTTAGTGCACGTCAGCAGGGTCCCCTGGGACAGTTAGTCCATGGTAGGCTCGGGGAGGGTGGATTCACACCCCATCCTGCTGTGAATTAATTGTTCATGTAAACAAGTCTTAAGTGACTGGCCCAAGGCCACTCAGGGAGTCTGTGGCAGAGCTGGGAATTGACCCCAGCTCTCCTGAGTCCCAGCATATCCCCTTCACCACAAGATCAGCTCAACAGGCTCAAGAAGCAGATGTTTTATCCCCCTCTTCTCCTGTCTGTCCAGGCATTTAACCCTCCCTCAGCAAGAGTTCATCCCAATCCTGCAAATCCAACATCCTCCTCCCCCATGTATTTTGTAGGTGAATCCAAATGTGGATTGGGATCCGAATTAGTATGATTTATTATGTGTCTCCTCTGAGGCCCCCAGCCGCGGAGCAGTACCCCAGGTGCTGTGCGAACGCAGAACAGAAAGAGTTCCCAGACAGCCTGCCGCTACCTCTGTAATGGGGCCAAGCACATATTCCCCCAACCCCAGCCCACCTCCAGATCTGAGCAACCCTGAGCTGTGGGGCTGCTGTATTCCCAGTGTGGCTCAGGTGAAGATACAGCTGATCAGCTGTTTGGGGCAGGACCCCTGTTTGTACAGACCTAGCACGGTGGGGTCCTGGGCGGTGACTCGGGCTCCTAGGTGTTATGGTAATACAAAGAATTCATAATACATTTCCTCACCGAGAAGGTATTCAGCACCTGTGGGGTTACCATGGTACTCGGCTGGCCTTCTCCCCAGCTGCTAATAGCTGGCTTGTTTCACAAACTCCACCCCTCCCTCTCCCCAGGTGATAATTCAGGTGACCTGGGAGGCAGCCAATGCTGTGAAAACTCTGTGGGAGGGGTGGGCTTGTGTCCCAGCTTGGAACAAAGGCAGCCTTTGTGGGTTTTGCCTGGGGGGGTCTGTATGGATCACTCTAGTAGCTTTGCCTACAGGTGCTTCCGTAGTAGGTTCCTGGCCAGGTAAGGGGGCAGGTGGGTTGCTCTGGGGGCGGGGATGTCTCTTGAACCAAGTTCATGAGGCAGGTTGTGGTTTTCCCACTCATAGCAGTGCAGGGGGTGGGGGAGTTTAGACTCTGCCTGAACCTTGTGGTAAATATTTCAGGGCTTTTTCCCCTCAGTCTTGCAAGATGGCAGCTCCTTGTGTATCCAGTTCCGAATCCTCCCATCCTAGCACTTGCTTCTCCCTCCCCTGAGAGCTCCCTAGGCCTCCAGCTTTATCTCCAGTGGGCCCTTGGCAAACATTGTAAAGGCTACTAAACAGGCTCTCCAGGCTCCCTGCCCTGTGCTCCAAAGAACCCTGTAGTGATCGGCACGGAGATGTTTTTAAATGTTCACTCTTCTCCATGTACACGGCCTGTTCACCATTCCTGCACTCTGTATGGCTGGGACACGTGATTAATAATCACAGTTGGCATTCTGGTAGCCGCTAGAGGCCTCAGCTGAGGTCAGGGCCTAGGGTGACCAGATGTCCTGATTTTTATAGGGACAGTCCTGATTTTGGGGCCTTTTTAAAATGTAGGCTCCTATTTACACCCCTCTCCCCCTCCTGATTTTTCACATTTGCTATCTGGTCACCCTGTTAGGGCCCCATGGTGCTATACGCACATAGCCCAAGTCAGTCTCTGCCCCAAAGAGCTTCCACTATAAATAGACAAGACCGAGAGAAAGAGAGGAGTAGGATCGCCACTGTATGGGTGGGAACTGAGCCACGGCAAAGTGAAGTGACTTGCCCAGGGTCACGCATGGAATCTGTGGCAGAGCAGCAATTGACCCCAGCTCTGCTGAGTCTCAGCCCAGTGCCTTGGCCACCTACCTTGTGTCCCCAAACAGACTCTTCTGGTTTGTATGTATGTCTGTGGGTGCTGATAAGGGCCCAACAAACTGTCCTTGGTGCTTTCACTGCACTAAGATTCCCACAATCCGAATAACCGCTCCATTCTCTGAGCTGCATATTAGCTGCTAACAAACATTCTCCATGAAGATGAAGTTGTCTCCTTTTGTTCTCTTTGTACACCTTGCATGTAAGTCATAACCAGTCAGGTATTTGATTAATATTGCTGCTTCTCTCCAATAATTGTCTCTGAATGGTTGATGCTTCTAATGTTCTAGTTTTTCTAAAGTGCTTGCTGAATAATGACTAGGAACAATTGTTGGTCTGTAGCTCATTTGAGAGCACTTTATTCTAGTCAGTCAGTCAGTCGATCCAAAAAGGCTGGCCCGGTGCAGGACATCAGTTTTTCAAGGGAGGGGTGGATGTGGCCGTGACATCACAAAGGCCTTTTGCGGGATCTCAGCCTATTGGGCAAAACTGTTTGGGAGACGGTGACCTCACAGAGAGACCCTGACATCAGGCAGGACAGAGGTGCAGGGCAGGGGCAGCCTCAGAGACCCCCATAGCTTTGCTGCAGCAAGTCTCCTTCTCGAGGCCTCTCCTTGAGGACTGAGTGAGAATTAGGATTCATATCCGTGGTTCTCAAACTGGGGGTCGCGGGCCAATTCCAGGGGGTTCGTGAGCTGCTGACGCCTTCGGCGGCATTTGGGCGGAAGCTCCAAACATGCACGTGAGTCTGCCAAAAACTGACAAAGTGCAAGCTTCCGCTATCGGCGGCATTTTGGCAGACACAGAGATGAACGCTGCGTGTCCACCGAAATGCCACTGAAACCGGAAGAGGTCAATTTGGTGGCATTTTGGTGGATGTACCCGGGTCATGAGAGGACACGGCAGAGCAAAAAGGGATCACCAAAGCAACAAGTTTGAGAACCACTGCATTAAAGCAGCCCCCCCACCCAGATTCGTCTCCCAGGTCCCTTTGCTCATCTCCCCCCAGGGAAATACTGTTTCACAATGCGCACAATGCTGTGATGTTTGCATTGCGAACACAGGAATGTTTGCTGGTTAAACTTCTCTCTTGGAATATGTGGTTCCTGGATAAATTCCTACAGGCTTGAACCTCGCTTGCTAAATCTAAATTTGGGCTAGAAATGGCCTTTAAGCTGTATTTAGAAATGCCCCATGTGTGGTCCAGGCCCCACCTTTCCTTACCACCTCATCTTTTTGGCCTGCGCTGTCGGCCTGCTGCAGGCTCGGTCTTGTGACCTTTATCCTCCGTCCCCTCCTGCTGGGATTGTCAAGGCTGTTTGAACCCCATTAGTATAAACCTAGCCCACTGGTCTGTTGTGATCCAGGTGTTTAGCCCCCTGCACTTCTGGGCAGGCCGCCCCAAGCCTACAGAGAAATTCCCAGGAGAGAGTCGACCTGGGATTGCAGGGATTTGGGGGTATGACTTTCCCCCTGCATCTGAATCAACGGGAGCGGTGTTAGCAGCACCCAGCGGAGTTCCGCCTGTTACATCTACCCCCGGAGTGGATTGTGCAACCCTGTAGGAGGGTGTCTGTCTCTTTCTGTCTGCATCCTGCCTCTCATTTCTGACGCTGACTCCCCTGGCGGCCGGGTCATGCCCTTCTCTGGGCTGGCGTCATTTTGAATCTCTGCTGCCAGATCTACCATCTCCAGGAGGCATTTGCAGCTGGGAGGGTCTGCGGCTCCCCCATCGCGGGCTCTGCCCTCCCCCACCCCACTCAGGCTGAGTTCACCCATCCCAGGCGGAGAAGCAGGTCCTGGTTGGGAAGGCAGGAATGGAATTTCCGCAGGTTGTGTTCAGGCGGAGACTCGCCTCTGTGTGGTCAGCTGGATTGTACTGGGGCAAGGTGTGTGTGTGTTGAAACAAGAATGTGTTCACCCCTTCGCCTCTAAGGGTCTGTACTTAAACACTGCAATGAAACACCTGTGGCTGGCCCGGCAAAATGATGGTGTCAAGGCTCAGGCTGGGCCCTGGGACTCTTTCCCCCATGTGTCTACGCCACAATTTGACAGCCCTGCAAGCCCAAGTCAGCTGATACAGGCCCACCGGGGGTGGTTAATTACAGTCTAGACAGACCCTAAGGCACGGGTAGTGCCTCTTGCGTGTGACAACAAAGATTTCGAGGCTGAGCGGGGTTCACAGGAGCACCAGAACCCTCTGCAATTCTCATCCTCCATTCGGGCAGCCTGCCCCTGAGATCCGCTCAGTCTTGGCCTATGTGATATATACCATCATGTGCCAGCAATGCCCCTCTGCCATGTACATTGACCAAACCGGGCAGTCTCTATGCAAAAGAATGGACACAAATCTGACATCAGGACTTATAACATTCAAAAACCAGTAGGAGAACACTTCAATCTCCCTGGCCATTCTGTTACAGACTTGAAGGTGTCAATTTTAAACCAGAAAAACTTCCCAAACAGACTCCAACCAGAAGCTGATGAACTGGAATTAATTTACAAATTGGACACTGTCAACCAAGGGTTAAACGGACTGTGAATGGCTTTGTCATTACACTAATAATTGAATCTAATTAAGTTAAGTTTCCCTAGTAAAGTTTCCTAAGTTGAGCTTCTTGTCAATGGTCAGACACAGATCTACTTGATTATCACTACACAAGGTTTTTTTTTTCTCCTGCTGATAATGGCTCATCCAAATTAAACAGCCTCTTAGAGTTGGTATGGTAATTTCCAACTTTTTATGCTTTCTGTGTATATAAATGCATCTTACTTCTGTTCCATTCTATGCATCTGATGAAGTGGGCTATAGCCCACGAAAGCTTATGCTGAAATAAATTGGTTAGTCACTAAGGTGCCACAAGTATTCCTCGTTTTGTTTATCAATTTTATAGGGACAGTTCCAATATCTGGGGTTTTTACTTTATATAGGCTCCTATAACCCCCCCCCCCCCGCAACCCTGTCCCGATTTTTCACACTATCTGCTCAGCCTAGATCCACCCCCCCCCCACTCCCACTCCACCCCCCTCCTCTTTCGTAAAGGTCCAGCACAGACCTGCCTCCCCCCTAATATTGATAGAAGTCCCGCTTCTTGCACTGAATTGGCAAAATTCTTAACCCCTTCCATGCTGGATGATGGCCTCGGTTTGCCTGGCAGAGGAGTGGACGTCCCTGGGGCAGCCTGCTGTCCCCTGCGTCAAATGGGCGTACGGGGTGGGATGATGGGCTGGCGCTGATTTTGACTGCTTTGCCTACTTTTCTATACCTGCCTCTGGACACTTCCACTGCTTGCATCCGACGAAGTGGGTATTAGCCCAACGAAAGCTTATGCTTCTATACTTTATAGTTAATCTTTAAGGTGCCACAGGACTCTTTGTTACCTCTGCTATTCCAGCTAACACAGCTACCTCTCTGATTCTTGACACCAATGAATGAAGTGCTTCCAGCCTCAAGGGTTAGACTGAAGTTTTGGCTGAAGGTTCTTTAACCAAACCTGTTTGCCCAGCTCTGATGGGTATCGGGAGGGTGCTGTTTGTTTGGGTTACAGTAAAGCCTATGGGTCTTGATTGATATTGGGGCTGTGTTGTGCCCAGACCTAGTGGGAGCTGGTCCCTGCTGCTAAGACCTGGCACTCTAGTGGCAGAGAAAGGCAGTATTATCCCCACTTTACAGGTGGGAAACTGAGGCACGGAAACAAAGTCCGTGTCAGAGCTGCGCAGCGAATCTGGCTTGGGTCTGGAGAGGGATCTTCAGAAGGGAGGAACTTGGATTGCAAGCTCTTTGGGGCTGGGACGGCCTCCGTTGCCTGTCTGTGCAGCACCGAGCGCGCTGGTGTTAAGGCCTTTAGGTGCTAGCACAATTCTGGTAAGAATTGAGCCCCAAGGAGCCAACAAGCTTGAGAAGAGAAGTTGGGGGTGGGAGTGAGGGGGAAGAGGACTGATTCATGATGCAGAGAGAGAAAACCCAGGGGAGGAGGCTTGGACCTTCAGAGCTTAAAGCCGGGAGCTCTATCGCTATTATGGGGCGACTCTAGGAGCCGGAAGCAGTAGGAGACTCGCTAACCTTTTCCATTGACCAGCCACTAGAGGGGGACCAAGACCCATCGTGTCCTTGCGGGTTGCCCGTGCGTGTCCCCCTCTCTTGGTGCGGGTTAGCTGTGGAGGATCCCAGGCTGCAGCCAAGCGGTTTGGGTGTGGCCGTCGCGTTTGCTCACAACTGGCCCTTGCTGTTCAGGCTGGTGGATCTGCACTTCCCCCAGACATCCCCGTGAGCTGGCTGGCCGTTCCCCTGGCCTGACGCCTCACAGCGCTCTTCCCGCCCTAGGCTCCTGACGGTGGTCAGCAATGGGGACGTGATGGGCAGCTCCCACCCCGGGACTCGGACCTGCAGCTGGAAAAGGAAGAGCACCCGGCGAGGTAGGGTTCTTTAAGCTGGATGGAAATGACTCTGGATTCCTTCCAAGGGACTTGGGTGGTGGTTGATCTGCTGTTTGATTCCCGCCTCCCAAACACGGATGGGAACAGATGGCTTCCCCATCCCAAATCCTGGCTCAGTTTAAACCCTAAAACAGCCCTTTGTTCAGGAGGGTGACCGGGACCGTGTCTGGGACCATGGTTCAGGGGTGGGATAATAACTTGGATGTCCGTGTAGCCGTTACCATGCCATACGTAGGGGGTTGAGAGCTTGATGGGTTGAAATCAGGAGACGTGGCTGATCCAAAGAACAGATCCAAATCGGGGGATGATTTAGTTGGGGTTAGTTCTGCTTTGAGCAGGGGGTTGGACTAGATACCTCCTGAGATCCCTTCCAACCCTGATTTTTCTATTCCATCAGCACTTGGGTCTAGGTCTGGAGTTCACAGCTGGCCTCAATTTCTCTCATCTGGGCCAAAGCCCCCAAAGTCAAAGGCCCCCGAACTTTGGGTTGAGATGCACGCGGTGTAGCCCTGGCCCGTTGCTCCTTTAGAAAGGAGCCAGGGTCAAGTCCTAAAGCTCAGATACAGATTTTTGAGCTCTCCTTGCAGAGGCCTCCGAGAGAGGGGCGGGGTCTAGCATTTGTCGTCGGAAAGGCACCGAGAGCAGCACGCTGAAGGTTGGCTCTGAAACATCAGGTGTCCAGACAAGACCCGCTAGTCACTGTGTTCCGGTTGCCCTCAAGAGGTCCCTTGGGTATCTACGCAGGGCCTACCACAGTGAGAGACCGGCCCGGCCCGGCGTTGACAATCTATTTACAAAGCAGGAAGAACAGTCTCCGAGGTGAAGTGACTTGGCTAACCAGTCGGTGGTTGAGGCAGACCAGGTGTTGTGACTCCCAATCTAGTGCCCAGCCCACCGCCAGGAGTCAAAATGGGATGTAGCTGAAGCTCCCGGTGAGTTCTCTGCTGGTTTCAGGTTCCTCCACAGCTTGCCCTGTGTTGCTTTTCGTTCCAGGCGAACGGTTCGAGTTCCCGGCCCTGGAGGATGACGTGATCTATGATGATGTTCCGTGTGAAAATCTGGATTCGGATCAGTACGGTAGGGAGCCACCCAGAACTTGGCTCTGAGCAGAGGTGTCTTGCCCACCCTCCACTCCCACAGGCCGTCCTTGCCTCTCTTTCTCATCTGCTTCCTCCCCTGCCTCCGTCTGCTCTGTCCTTTCTCTCATAGTGCCTCCCGTCCATGGATCTTGGCGCTCATATATGAGTGTTGGGAGATGGGTAGGTCCGAGGCCCATTTTACAAATGGGGAAACTGAGGCACGGAGGTGACGTGGCTTGCTCCAAGGTGGCATGGCGATTCTGTGGCGGAGTTGGGAATAGAATCCACTCCCCTGCTCGAACAAGGCCATTTCCCTGCCTCTTTCAGGAGTACCCTGGCCTTTTAGAAGCCACTATTGGTCTGTTGCTTACTTGCTGCTGTCGAGTCCTTTCAGCCTGCTTGGAGCTAAATCCGAATCTCCGGAAGCAAAGGGCCAGGTCATCAGTTGGTGTAATTAGTACAATTCTGCTGATGCCAATTAAGCAATGCTGAGTATCTGCCTTGCCATCTCCTGTCCAGCCCTCCAGAGCTGCCAGTTGACTGTAGAGGAAGATGCCCTTTGTGGCTGGCAGTGGAGGTAGGGTGGTGTGTCTAAGGATTTTAGATTCCTGGGTAGGTGGAGGGATAAAACTGGATTTTCATGCCCTTAAAATCCCACAGCTCTGGGTCTGTACCCACAGCCAGTCTGAGCCACGATGGTCTAGCTGGGCACCAGGAAGGGAAAGGGGGACTCTGCATTTCATTGCCCTGGATTAACAAACTCCTGCTGCCTGGGCTATGGGAATGAGCAGTGGCTTTGAGACCGGAGGACGCAAGGAAGAGGCTATTTGGAGATGGTTGTGAATACGTGAGGGCCTCTTAGGCCTTTTCTAGTCTACAGCTTATGTTGGCAGAACCTCTGTTGCTCAGGCGGGAGAATAAACCACCCCAGTGAGGGAAGTAAATTACACCGCGTACGTAGCGGTGTGGACAGCGCTGTCGGCGGAAGAGCTTCCGTCACCGACACAGCTACCGCCGCTCGCGGGGACTGGAGTAATTAAGCCAAGAGGAGAGCTCTCTCCCATCTGCTTAGAGCGGCTACATTTGAAGCTGAGTGGCCAGGCCCTGAGAGTCATGGCACCTCCCTCTCTGTCTGCTGGGTTGTGTAGGCGTGTCGCTACCGGGTTGTTATTAGGGAGACAAGGCGGGTGAGGTCCTAGCTTTTATCGTCTGTCGGTGAGTGAGACAAGCTTTCTAGCGTACCCAGAGCTCCGCTTCGGGTCTGGGACAGGTACTCCGAGCGTCCCA
Source organism: Sternotherus odoratus (assembly GCA_032164245.1). Lineage (NCBI taxonomy): Eukaryota > Metazoa > Chordata > Testudines > Kinosternidae > Sternotherus > Sternotherus odoratus. The sequence continues at coordinate 12,935,070 of JAVMKO010000018.1, read as the reverse complement.
GCGAAATACAAGGTGGGCCAATTGTTTAGCATAAGTGGTCAACGTGCATTTGTACGGACCATTCAAAGTGAAGGGGTGGGGAGGGAAAAGTTGTAAGAAGCTATAAATCCAGGTTCTCTATTCGGTCCCTGATTTTTAGTGTCTAGCCAAGTTGATGAATTTGGACAGGCTTGTCTCTGGAAGGTGGTGTGTGGATTTCCTCTGAGGCTGAGGACTGAGAGGGCAGATACGGAGTGATCGCTTTGTGAACAGTGTTTGTCCCTGGGTGATTTTTGTCTTGGATTGTTTTCCTGTGTGAGCTCATTCGAGAACGTAGGGATTGTCTGGTTTCGCCCACACAGTTGTTGTTGGAGCATTTAGTGCCGTGGATGAGGTACACCACACGTTATGATAGGCATGCGGAGGAAGGGTGGATCTTGAAAAGAGTGTTGTGGGTGGTGGTGATAGGTCTGCCGTTTTTGCATGTCTTCTGGCAGGGTCTAGGGTTGCTTTGAGCTAGCGGGCCTGGGTCTATGGGGGGCTTGCTTACGAAGATGAGCTTGGAGAGGTTGGGGAGGGAGTTGTTTGAAGGCCAGAAGTGGGGGATCAGGAAAGATTGCTTTCAGGATACAGTGCCTATCAAGTAGGGGTTGTAATCCTTTAATGCTGTCCCATATGAGTTCCATTGTGGGGTGGTAGGTGACAACTAGAGGTGTGTGGTCGTGGGGTTGTGTGTGGGTATTTCCATATTGAAGCAAGTTCTCTCAAGGGAGGGCTGTTCTATGATGCGATTTACTTCTCTGGTGGTGTGCCCTTATTTGGGGAAGGTGGTTTTAAGTGGGTGAAGGTGTATATCCTGGACTTTCTCCTGGGAGCACATTCTGTGGTCTCTGGGAGCATGTTTGGTGGCCTGGCTGTAGGTAAGCCATTTCTTGGCGTGTCTAGGATGGTTACTGGGTCTGTGGAGGTAGGGGTGGTGATCCCCGGGTTTCTTTGTATAGAATTGTCTGCAGGGTTCCATTGTTGACGTTGCTCATGGTGTCAAACATGTTGATGGTGGCATGGAAGTGTTCTAAAGAGAGTTAGATGGATGGTGGTGGTTGAAGCTATGGTGGAAATCTGAGGGACTTTAGATCATCTGTCTTGAGGATGAAAATATAATCAATTATATTATCTTAGGTAGATCACATCTCTGGCTCGTGAGACTGATTCAGGGTCATAAAATATCCGTCTCGAGCTGCTGGCAGCCCCTAGCGTGGATGCCGTCACTTTTTGTGCTGGGTAAGCTCTGAGCTCTGAAACGTGGCCTAGTGGCTAGAGCAGTGGGCTGGGACTTGAGAGATTTGGGGCAATTGCGGTGTCTGCCACAGTCTCTGTGTGACCATAGGCAAGTCACTTAGGGCAAATCCTGGGGCCAGTTTTGTTCAATATCTTTATCAATGATCTGGAGGATGGTGTGAACTGCACCCTCAGCAAGTTTGCAGATGACACTAAACTGGGAGGAGTGGTAGATACGCTGGAGGGTAGGGATAGGATACAAAGGGACCTAGACAAATGAGAGGATTGGGCCAACAGGAATCTGATGTGGTTCAACAAGGACAAGGCCTGCACTTAAGGTTGGATATTAGGAAACACTATTTCCCTAGGAGGGTGGTGAAGCACTGGAATGGGTTCCCTAGGGAGGTGGAATCTCCTTCCTTAAAGGTTTTTAAGGTCAGGCTTGCCAAAGCCCTGGCTGGGATGATTTAGTTGGGGATTGGTCCTGCTTTGAGCAGGGGGTTGGACTAGAACCTCCTGAGGTCCCTTCCCACCCTGCGATTCTGTGATCCTATGAATGCTCCAAAGGAGTTGGACCTTGACGCTGAGCGTCACCAGGAATCATTTTAGGTGCCTGCAAAAATGACTGTGATTCCCGAAGCCCGAGTTAGGCGCCTGCATTTCTGTTCAACGCGCGGGGAGAGCCGGGCCTCTCTGGCTGCAATTCAGGCGCGGCGGGGAGCTCGTCAGTGGGAGATGCTGACCGGAGCGGTGGGAGATTTAGGCTCCCAAGTCCGGGCTGCAGGGAGGTGCCTCTTTCTGCGGAGCAATTCTAAAGCCAGGAACTCTCTTCAGAGGTAGGCACCTTCTGCCATTTTGGGGTGTGTGTGTGCCCCCCCACCTTACAGCTTTTAGCCCAGTGGTTAGGGCCCTCACCTGGGATGCGGGAGACCCAACTTCAATTGCTCTCTCCGCTGGAGGGGCAGAGAGGATTGGAATAGGGGTCTCCCAGCTCTAACCGCTGAGCCATGGAATATCTGGACGGGGGCTGCCCCCCGATCTCGCCTGTTGAAGCAGGTCCACGGTGGAGAAATAACGACGGCGTGGTTGGAGCAGGAGGACAGGACCCAGGGTCTGCCATCTAGATGCCCAAAGCACTGGATGACGGAGACAGTCTCCCTCTCACAATGATCCCAAGATGCTCCTCTTCCACCTGCCCGGTTTTGAATGGACCCGATCTGGTGGTTGGGCACAGCAGGTGCCTACTAGACAGAGCCCTGCATGCCACTTGGGTATCAACAAAAACAAGGAGGAGACTTCGTGGCACCTTAGAGATTAACACATTTATTTGGGCTTAAGCTTCCGTGGGCTAAAGCCCACCGCATCACATGTATAGAATGGAACATCCAGTAGGCAGTATCTATATTACAGCCCAGGAAAAGACGGGGGTTGCCTTACCAAATGGGGGGGATCAGTGCTAACGAGGCCAATTCAATCAAGGTGGCTGTGGCCTATTCCCAACAATTTGACAAGAGGGGTGAATATCAACAGAGGGGAAATGACTTTGGAGTGCTAATGAGGCCAGTTCAATTGGGGTTCCCCTGACAGTTTAGGGGCTGAGTGAGTTTAGGTGTCTAAAATAGGGACTTTTTGAGTTCTTTTGAGCATCCTGGCCCTTACTCTCTTTGTGCCCCAGTGTCCTGTCTGTGGAAAGGGGAATGGGGCAGTAATTCCTTTACCCCTCCTCCTTTTGTCTCTGTTATCGATTTGGGTTGTGAGCTTGGGGGCCAAGGACGGCCTGTACCTTACAGGTATGTCTGTGCGGCAAGCTGCACCCTACAATAGGGAATCTCCAAGCCCAAGTCCCCAGACCTGGGCTCACGCTAATGGTGGTAGAAATAGGTGTGTAGACCGTTCGCGCTGTGAAACCCACAGCCCTTCCTGAGGCTTCAGAGCCCGGGCCTTGACCCCAGACTGAAACACGCCACTTTTAGCACCAGAGCCCTGTGTGCCTGAGTTGGTTGCCCGGGGCTCTGAGACATGCTGCTGCCTGTCAGGTAGGCACACCCTAGCTGGTACTGTACTACAGGTGATGATGATGAACACTCATTCATCTCCATCCACACTTCCTTTGCCCCTTGCTGACAAGCTCGGGCGGTGGAAATGCAGGTTAATTCCGCAATCGCCTCGTGACGACTGCAGAGATTGTGTTTTTGCTCACCCCTGGCCAGCTGCACTGGTTCCCCACAACCCAATCCTCTTCTAGGGAGCTGTTGATCTTTTTGTTTAATAATAGCCTGGTGACTGGAATCCCGTGTTAGCTGTCAGTTGAAAATGCCTGTCTGCCTGCATTCCTTCCAGTGCGTCTCCTCCTCCTCCTGCCAGTCCGGATATGGAACCTAGGTCCCTCCCTAGCTTTAGGAGTGGATGTTCTGACAGGCTGGGTTGCCAATTCTGTCACCTGCTGGGGGGGAGGGATAGCTCAGTGGTTTCAGCATTGGCCTGCTAAACCCAGGGTTGTGAGTTCAATCCTTGAGGGGGCCATTTAGGGATATAGGGCAAAAATTGGGATTGGTCCTGCTTTGAGCAGCAGGTTGCACTAGATGATCTTCTGAGGTCCCTTCCAACTCTGAGATTCTATGCCTGTCAATGTGTCCATCTAGAAATGCAGAATGTCGGCTCTACTTACGGAGTGGGGGACTCTATCATGGGACACAGTGACTCTGGAAGGGGTTTTTGGGGGTGCAATCAGCTGAGCTCCCAGTGCGATGCTGTGGCCGAAAGGGCCAATGCAATCCCGTGACGCATCTCTAGTAGGAGTAGAGAGGCTGTTTTATCTCTGAACTTGGCACTGGTGGGACCGCTGCTGGAATCCTGTGTCCAGGTCTGGTGTCCACAATTCAAGATGGATGTTGATACGTTGGAGAGGGGTCAGAGAAGAGCCACGAGAGTGATTAAAGGATTAGAAAACCTGCCTTATAGTGAGAGACTCAAGGAGCTCAATCTATTTAGCTTAACAAAGAGAAGTTTAAGGGGGTGACTTGATTGCAATCTGTGATCACCTACATGAGGAACCAAATATTTAATAACGGGCTCCTTAGTCTAGCAGAAAAAGGTCCAACGTGATTCCATGGCTGGAAGCTGAAGCTTGACAAATTCAGACTGGGAATAAGGTGTAAGTTGTTTCAATGGTAATTACTTACACCATTAAAAATGTATCCAGGGTCATGGTGGGGTCTCTGTTGCTAACCATTTTTAATTCAAGACTGGATGTTTCTCTAAAAGATCTGCCATAGGAATGATGATGGAGAAAGTCTCTGCTCTGTGTTATACAGGCCGTCAGACTAAAGGACCACACACAGTCCCTTCTGGCTTTGGAGTCTAGGAACGACGGAGGGACTTTCGGGCAGTTCCAACAGGTGGGAAGGGCCCGCCCGAGAGAAGGGAATACAAATAAGGGGTGAAATCCAGGCTCCACTGGAGTCCATGGGAAGAGTTCATTGGGGGCAGGAGGTCCGCCACGCTCAGGGAGCTGAGAGCCATGTGGCCGGCCTCTAAGGTCTGTCCCTTCAGCCTGGAGATCAGTCTTTTAAAAGAAAATGGCAAGAGCTCAGTGAAAGCTACGCATCTCTGTGTTGTTCCTCCCCTGAGAAAAGCAGGCCTGGGTTTAAATATGGCTGCCGTGTGCTGGCGGGAGTGTGGAGGAGGAACAGGCCCAGCGGTGCCATGGTAACTTGGGGTGAAGGTTCCAGAGTTCCTGATTGTTGAGGCTCGGTGGAGTCTGCTGGGATGGACGACCAAGGGGCCTGGCCATCTTCTGCCGTAGCAGGCTCAGAGATGGGGCAGGCTTGCGCAGAGACCTGCGTCTAGGGTAAAGGAATAAGCAAATCTGGATAGGGCGAAAGCAGGACACTTCTTCACTTGGCTACTCCAGTTTTTGCGCAACGAAAGGCGAGACTCCGGCCATTCTCCAATGCACGAGACGCCACACAGAGGAAAGCTGGGCATTGGGGATACGGCGACTTGCTTGCCAAGGAGAGAATACACCTGGGAATGGATCTTACTCTGAACTGGGCTGACTTTGCTATCGTCTGCCTCTGGGGTGGCTGACGCAGCAGCTGGTTGGGGCAGGGACTGCCCTTTGGTTCTGCGTTTGTACAGCACCGAGCATGGTGAGGTGGGGATGGGGCTTCGGGGTAGCTACTGCAATGCAAGTAAGAGAAATAATAGTACTGGCACAACTGTGTTCTACAGCCTGGGTGAAGGGGCTGCACGGCACACTCCCTCCAGTGTCGCACGGGCTGGGTTTTTATTTTAGATGTGACCGAAATCTGCAAGAGCCAACCCTCAATCCTCTTCCGTCTTCCCAGACCTCTCCTGGGAGCTGAAGAGCAGGAATAGGAGATTGACGGTGGTTTGACAACTCGAAATGGAAAAACACAGGGTACAGGCTAGAGGATGAGGAGGAAGGTAGTAAATAGACAAGGTTTAAACACCAGTAGTAAATAGGAAGGAGGGAAGAATGTGGTTCGAGGAGCTGTTTTTGCCAACAGTGTTCCCCAGGACATGGGAATCTCCCAGCCATGACGCTGATTCCTCTGTGACCTTGAGTAAGTCACTTCATCTTTCAGGCCCTCCACTCCCTATCTATAAAATGGGGTTAAGGCACCTTCTTTGCCCCGCTCTAGTTAGATCCTCACCCCTTTGGGGAAGGGACTGTTGTAGAGGATGGTGGGGTCCCCGACTCTATTAGGTCCTTCAGGCACTATTGTCACGCACACGAGCAATAATAACGTGCCTCTCTCCTACTTTCCCTGATCTCTCTTGAGAAAGGCCGCCTCTCACTGAGCTGCCCCGGGGGGGGCCTCCCTGCCTTGGGTCTGGGGATGCTAGCTTAGGATGCGTCCGCATTAGCCACATGTCTACCCAATTCCAGGAAGAGAAGGAAGCCTTCCAGCTGTGGCACAGGAGCGCCCTCTTCTGGGCAGCACCGCCCTGTCTACCCACCCGATCCGTGTGCGTCTTGTGATTCCACACTTATTGGTGACTCGGCGGGGAACCCGCTGTCGATCGGTGCAGCCTCCGAGGCCGCTACTCATGGGTCATCGTGTTCCCCCGGCGCTCTCCGGACTCCTCACCTTGCTTTCCATGGGCCCAAGCCCCTCTGCTCCACCCTGTTTCCTCAGGTTCCTTGGGGTGATGGTCTGTCCATCCTTGGAGGGAGAGCTTGCTGCTTGGGCAGTTCGTCCCTGCTGGCCAAGAGCTTAGTCTTGTCCTTTGGGCTCAGCGCTTGGCCGCTCTGCCCGTGAACGTTAACTGGCCTGACCCCACTAGTGGCCATTCCTGAATGCGACACCTGGAAACACGGAGGTTGGAAAGGGGGAGGAAAAAGCCCCGAGCCACCTTGTCCTTCTCCACCCTACCCCAGCCGCCTTGCTGCTTGCAAGATGGTGTCTTTTCTCATCCACTGTCCTGCCTGGTTTGAAGAGATCTAAGTGGGGGGTGGGGGGGGGTTTCCACCAATTTCTTTAGGTGTCGCTCCTCCTCGTTTTCACCCTAGGCCAGGAGTGGGCAAACCTTTTGGCTCGAGCCACATCGGGGTTGCAAAATTGTGTGGCGGGCCGGCTAGAGAAGATGGTGCCTCCCCAAATAGCCTGGCCCTGACCCCTATATGTCCCCTGCTATTTCCTGCCCCCTGACTGCCCCCCTCAAATTCCTGGCCCATCCACCCCACCCTGCTCCTTGTCTCCTGACCACCCCCTCCAGACATCCCTAACCACCCCCCTTGGGCCCCACCCTCTACCTAACCCCCCCCTGCTCCCTGTCCCCTGACTCCTCCCCCACCCCCCGGACTCCCTGCCCCTTATCCAACCCCTCGGCCTGCCACTCAGAGCAGTGTGTCCGTGCAGAGCCAGACACGCTGCCCCGGCAGGAGCATGTAGCCTGTCTTTCTCCCCCCCCCCCCCCCAGAGCTCAGGGGCTGGGCAGCTCAGAGGCCGGGCAGGACAGTCCCGTGGGCCCACCCCTGCCCTCGTATGACTTCCTGGCACTTGTAGCCATAGATGCAGGACACTTGCTGAATGAACTGGGCTGAAGCAAATGCCTCCTCCCCAGAGGCAACGCCCCAGGCCTTTGCCAATGGTGTTCTGTTCTTCTCCCCACCCGACAGGGGCAGATCGAAACCTGATTTACGAGGATGGGGCACGGCGGGAAGCCGAGGATCTAGGCTGGAGCTCCAGCGAGTTTGAGAGCTACAGCGAGGATTCTGGCGAGGAAGCCAAGCCTGAGGTGGAACCGGCCAAACACAAGGCGTCCTTCCAGCCAAAGGTAATCACACGACAGGCCCCGAAAACTGATCCGGCCGGTCCTGCCTCGACGGCCGGTGTGGGGCAGTGGCACGCCAGTTTGAAATAAAACCTTCGACCCACCTTTCTGGTGGATGATCCAGAGTGGGGGGCGCTGGATGGTAAACGCTAAATGCTTTGTCAGGCAAATGCCCAGCGGGCTGGGAGGATGCGGGGGGTGTAGCTGTTTCAAATTGGACTCAGCTGAGATATCGGGTGGCCTAGATGTGGATTATCCCCACTGCTTGGGAGAGGGGAAGGGGACTTAGATGGACCCCCCAGAGACTCTTACCTAGTGGGCAGAGCACTGGACTCTTACTCGGGAGACCTGGGTTCTTCTATTCCTGACTCTGACAAGGGAGAGAGTGGGCTGGTCCCGTTCCTTCTGTGCCTCAGTTTCCCCATTTGTAAAATGGAGCTAGTGACGCTGACGTCCTTTGTAAAGTGCTTTGAGATCTACGGAGGACAAGCCCCCTATAATAACCAGGGTGTTCGAGCAGATGGTGAGTGGATTTGTTTTTTTTTTTTTTTTTAAATTTAACATCCTGCCTAGGGAAATTGAACTGGGATTATAAATTAGCTGCTGGTCTCAGATATTGCCTGGTACCCGGGAGGCCCTTTGTGGCCTCGTTCGAACCAGGATTCGACACCTGTCTTAGAGGTGTCCTGAAGAGTTGCAGTTTCCTAGGAGCTGAGGACTTGTTCCAGGCTATTGGGGTATGTTGAAATGTCCCCCCCACCCCACCCCCTAGATCTCGTCCTCTTTGAGGTTGATCCCTGCAGCTAGCTAATCGTTCATGATGCAAACGAGGGCAGGACTTTTCTGGTGCACTCAGATGCTCGTCAATGTGAGGGCAGCAAGATTCCCAGCTGGGCCATTTTGGGGGCTGCCCAGGCCAGTAAAGGGTTCAGTCCCGCCCGGCTGTGTAGCCTTGGTTCAGAGCCCTGAGGCCAGTAGCTGGCCCACAAGCACTAGGTCTCACCCTGGCGTCCACCAGCCTTTGAAGGGTGACACCAGCGACGCCTCCCGTCCTGCGTCTCCCCAAATCCGTCCTCCCCGCGTTCTTAACCTCCAGACACTGACTTTCCCCTCTGGTGCGTCACCCCCAAAGGTGTGAAACCAGCCCCCCCCCCCCCAATCCACCAGCTGACTTTGGCCGCCCGCGTCCACCTGGTTTGTGCACCAGAGACCTGCATGGGGCGGAAATAAACATAAGATGTATTGACTAGAAAAGCCACCGATTCAGAGGTGCCAGAGCTACCGAAAAACCTGCCTGCATTCGATAAAATCCCTTTTCTAGTATGAGCGGCCTGTTGCCTTTGAATAGTTTCTCAGCCTCCCCCTGAGCCGTGGGGAGGATCCAGTGTTCTCCGGACAGCACCCGCTGAATGACCGCTGTTAACCCCTTGTCGACCGCTGGCAAGGGTGGTGTCCCTCCCTGGGGGGAGGCCGACCTGAAATTGTAATGCAGGTTAGGAGCACGGTGTTTCTATAGCGACAGAGCTGTGCTCTTATCTCATGAGGACCAAGTTCAGAACAATATAAACTTCCACAAGACTTTCCTTGATATTGCATACTGTAGGCTTGAACTCTAGATCAGTTGAACTGCTCATTTTTTTTGGGGGGGGGGGGGGTTAAAGCTTCTGTTCTCCCAGGGGGTGTCTGGACCCTGAGTGGAGGGTCGTCCCTCCGTCGTTCAGAACTGGCAGACTGCCTCTCCAAAGGGTGCAGAGGCACAAATTAAGCCCTGCCTATAGGTGTGTTGTCCATAGAGGGTTTTGTCTCTGTGGTGTCCTGGGCAGATCCCATCCTGAGTCCAAACCAGGACTGTGGAGCAAGCGGAGAGGAGCCAGCGCCCCAGAGAATCCCTCCCGGGTTTTACTCTGTGTGTCCTGGAGCAGGGCTGTGGGGTGCAGCCAGTGGTGGGCAGATACCCCTGTGGGGCAGGCGTGCACGATAAGGCCGCGTTCCCTCTGTTCCCATTGCATGTCAGGGCTTTGAGCTCCCGGTCAGCTGGGACCAGAGGCTCCAGCACTTGGCTTTGTTCCACAGCATGCCACTGACTGGGCACTGGGACCGGGGGCGGCACGCAGACTTGGGAGGGGAGGGGAGAGGGGTTGACCAGAATGGGGGGGGGGGCACCTGACACTGCCTCCTGGTGGCTGAGCTCCCGCTTGGTTCCCTGTATACTGCATGAGCTCTTCCCCCCCTCCCCCCCCCGCCTTGCCCCCCGCAACCAGGCTCCCGAATGCGCTTGCCTCCGTCCTGCTTTGCTATGCGGGCTGGGTGGGGCAACTGGCTGGGCAGAGCTAGGGAGCAGCTTGTCTTAATGCAGCAGTGGGACCCTCCCTTGCCCCCTCTCCCTCCCGCCCCCCAGCGCGCTGTGGCGGGACTGTGGATCGGGGACTGTGGAGAGCCGGGTGAACTACTGAACAGAGCGGTTGTTGCCTGGCTGGATTTCTAAAAAAGGGGGGGGGGGACCTACAATCTGGAATACCCTTCTTCCTGGTGCCGGGGAGGGAGCATCCTTCCTTCGCAGCCCTCTCCCCTGCCTCCCAGGAACTCCAGTAGGTCCTGGTGCCCCATTGCAGACCTGGCCTTGGGGTGGGGAGAACCTTGGCCACCGTTCAGGACAAGACCTCTTGCTCTCCTGAGAGAGGGGCTTGGAGCAATGAGTTTCCCCCTCGCTCCCCGCCAGGGAGCCGGACAAGAGCTATCCACAGCCCAGAGCTCTCCATCCCCCCCTCCCCCCACAGTGGGGGTCATGGCAGGCGCCCTCCTCCTTCGGATGGAGGGGACCGGAGCGCCCCGCCTGCATTCAGACTGGCTAGTCTAGACGGATCGCTGGTCCTCTTGTTTCTCCTCCTGTGTTCGGCCGCTTACCTGAATCTCTCTTCTCTGCCTCTCTTCCCTCCTCCTGTTGCTTCTCCTCCTACCTGACTGCTTGGGGTGCAGCTTTCTCCAGACCTGAATAGGCTAAAGGAGAGATACGCCAGGACAAAGAGGGACATTCTGGCTTTAAGAGTTGGGGGGAGAGACATGCAAGAGCTGAAGCAGAAATACGATTGTAAGGTACTGTCCCTCCTTCAGACTTTATTTTTAAACCCTCTTCTTGATCCTTCCTGGGTTGCATGCTCTCTCTGCGCCGCAGTCTCCTGTCCACACGCTCTCTGCTTCGCACAGTTGCTTCTGCTGAACTCCAAGCCTGCAAGCGTGCCGGGGTGAGATGCTCTTAAAGGGGCAGAGGTGTGTGAAGCTGGGGCGAGACCCGGGGGGGGGGGTCGGTTCTGTTCCCGGTGACGCCCTGGGCGCGTGCCAACCCCAGCTCGAGGAGACGTCCCCACGCTAGCTCCGCCCCAGCTAGCGGACTGAACGTAGGAGCGTAGCCAGGGCAATGCAAGTGGCGGGGGGGGGGGGGGGGGGGGGCTGGTTGCCCTGAGCGTGATCCTGTCTGAGACTCCTCTAGGCTAGCGCCTCCCCCTGGGGCAGCTACGCTTCTATTTTTAGTACACTAGCTTCATCAGAGCTAGCACCGGTCTGTCCCCTCGAGCTCGATATGTAGCTACGCCCGTTGCCTGGGGTCGAGCCACGTTCTCTTGGTGTCTCGGTATCTGGGAAACCTTCCTGGGACAGCGGGTCGAATGCTCCCCTGCCTCCCAGGGCTCCCATCCAGCATGGTTGTGGCTCTGAAAAGTGACTCTCTCCTCTGTCAAATGTCTGTGGCTTCCAAGTAAAAGGCTGCGGGAGGAGGGTTTTATCTGCCAGCTCCCTCTTGGATCTGAGCGCCTCACCGGGCTCTTTCCTCGTGCCCTGTGACCAGTAAAAGGGTCTGCGGATCAAATTTTGCCCTTGGTGACCCCGGTGCAGCCCCAGGTGTCACGGTTTGGAAGTCAATTAACAATGTTGTTCGCACCAGATGGCCCGGGAACCTGCACCCCCTTTGCCAGCAGCGTTGGCTCCCGCAGGCCCACGGGGAGTAAAAAGCAGCAGAGTGTGTCTTTACTGCAGAGTTAATGGGAGTCCTGACCATGTCCCCGGACCTCCTTAACTCTAGTGCGCTGGTGCTGTGAGCTCTAGTTAGCTACTAATCCGATCCCGCTGTGCAGATCAATGGTGTTTCACAGCGCGGCTCCCCGCTCAAGGGAGGAGGTAGACAGCTGGTGTTAACTCTGTCACCGAGCGGCTGAAGTGGGCAGATGGGCCTGCTAGGCACCGGGAGGAGATCTGCTGAGTAAGGAGGTGCCAATTTTGCACAGTCACTTTTCAGAGCAGAACTACACGCGAGTGAGTTGGCCCTTGTAAAACGCTCGCAGACGCTCGGCGCTCCGGAGAGCGGATCCCGTTTAAAAAGGCACCCGCCGTTCCCACGCCGCAATCTGAGAGTAGGAGTTCCTAGACCTTGAAGAAGCAAATGATGCATCTTGGATACTTCTGTGGCATAGCAGGTGACTTTATATGGAAGCTGTTGTCTAGAAGTGCAAAATATTGGTCACACTTTGTATTAAAGTTTCCTTTATAAGCAGTTAATCGTTAATTGCTTGCTATAGAGCCCAGTAAGTCACTAGGTTGTTTATAACCATCTAGAACGCCTTCTTTTTTTAACTTTATTTTTGTTTCTATATAAAATATAAACACACAACAAAACCAGACATAGGTAATACAGGCCCAGCATGGAAGTAGCATGTAAATAACAAAATTCAACGTTCATTATTTTTTAAAACCTGGAAAAAATCAAAACCAAACCAAAAACCTGAGCCCGTGGAGGTCATGCAGGGTATCAGACCAATGACTAAATAGATAAATGTGACCATAAGCATTGTTAACTAATCTATACTTCATTGCAGAAATATGCTATGGTTTCATGTGTGATCAGGCATCCTCATTCCTCCTCCCCCAAACGTTTCTATTAGCCGGGGTGATTTTTTTCTCTTCGTGCCGCTAGCAGAGAGCTCACTGAGCCAGTCGGTGTCTGAGGGAGGAATTGCAGATTTCCATTTTCTCAGAATAACATTTGGCCACTAAGATAGTTACTGCGATCCACTTCTTAACACCAGCTCCTCCAGCATCCCTGAAATACACAAGCTGGGCAAAGGCAAGATAGAGACATTTAGCGTTTTTGAGAGAGCTCTGAATATGGAGTTCCGGAACATGTGCATTTTTGGACAGGTATAGAGGATGTGTGAAAAGTTGGCATGTGGCGGTTTGCTCTAATACCTGCTAGTGATGTGCTTCTCACCATGCCTAGGACGTGCTACTGATGTCTCGGACACATTTCGAGCAGTAACCCTTTATAAACCATTTGTAGATCGAACCTCTGTATAAAATCACCATACTATGTGATCCATTGCCAGAGACTGAAAATGGATCTTGTATTTGCCTGGCCCCTCATTTGATTGTCATGTCTTTTGTCCTGGGTTTCCTCTCTCTCTCCTGCTGCTTACAATGCTTCCTAAAATGTGAGAGCAATAACAATCCGATGTCTTGCATTAACCTTTGTCCACCTCGCCTCTGCCCGTTAACCCATCTCAGCTGGGGATACTTCTGAAATTCTAAACCTTTTTGAGGCCTGAAACATCTGCCCCTTAAAAGCCTGCCTTACGTCTTCCTCCCGAAGGTGGAGTTTGAACTCCATCCTAAAATTATTCGGGGCTGCAGCCCAAAATGGGCAATAGTTAATTCTCGAATCTAGTGACCGGTTGAAGGCCCCATATTGTAATAGCAGCGTGGCCCAGTTCTCTGCCCGGAGGCGTGGGTTCAAATCCACACAGTAATACTGCAACACAGATCGATGGTGGGAGACTCAACTTCCTCTCCTTGATGCAATCACTTGACCTGGGTTGTGGTTACAAAAGGTCACCCGACCTGTGTGGAGGATGGCAAATCCGTTTTGTGAAGGATTTAGGGACTTGGACATTTGTCTTCATTCCGGTTACCAAGAAAACCTGAAAATTTCTAAACACTCCCTGAAAGTATTTTTATTGGTGAATTAATCTTGTTTTGATTCTTTTTTTAAATTTTATATTATCATATAAGATACAAAAAAATTTAAAATGTCACAAAAAAATTGAAATGAAAAACAACCCATTTTGTTCTAAAAATGTAGAAATGGAACTTTTTTTTTTTTTTTTTAAATTGTTATAACTTTTTTGAGGGTTTTGTCCAAAATGAATCGTTGGGTGAAATTGACACTTTTCGGGAAGGGTTTTAACTTTTTTGATGGAACTGCATTGTCTGATGGAAAGTGGGTCTGTCAAGATTTTCCTGATCAGTACCCACCAGTGGTGATGGCTACAAGTATCTTCTGAACCATCAGGGCTAGAGAGAGGTTCCTGCTCTCAGCGGAGGTTCTGTGTCTGCCCTCCCCTTTTAATTTTCATTGGCGGGCTGCATGGACCTCTAGCTCCTGCAGTTTGCAGGGACACTTGGCACGTGCAGCAGTTGGATTTTCAGGTACAAGTGCGAAGCTCCCCCTTGTGCAAATAGCCGTGGTTCACAACTACTGGGGAAGAGTGTGTGTGTGTGTGTGTGTGTGTGTGTGTGTGTGTGTGTGACTGCCAGATGTGTTAAAAACATATCCCGTAAAATTTTGAATGGTGCATCTAGCTTGAAACTAAGCAGGGTCTTGAGGAGATCAGCGCCGTCTTTTCCCCTTCCATTTGCCCACCCCGAACATCCCTTCCTGCTAAATGTTCATGGGCTATCGAACGCTCCAGCGTGGCCCGAATCTGAGGGGTCGCTACAGGGCAGAGTCTACGTCCCACTTGGGTGCCCATGTGCCCTTTGCTGGGGGACTTCCGAGCAGCCCCTTGAGCAGGGGGTGGGGAGTAGGCAAAGCCGGGGTGCGCCATGCTCCAGCCGTCCTCAGCTGGCACATGGTTCCCTGGAGGTGGTTGCCTGGTCTCTTGTGAGCAGCCCCCCTGTGAAAACGTGCACGAGGCTGCTGCATTGCTTCCCCATGAACCTGCTCTTCCCTTTTTCCCCACGGGTGGGGCGCTGGCCCTTTTAATATGTTGGCTGGAGCCAAGAGAAGGTCACATGGCAAAGGGGGGGGGAGCTCCCAAAGGGGGTGGCGTTAAAGGGAAGCCGCCCCGGCAGTAAGATCACTCACTTGCAATCGCCTGGCGACACGTTCCTAGAGCCCCGTGGCCCAGGGGGGCGGCAGTGAAGATGTTGGGGTTCTGGTGTTGTCTAGTCCGAGCGGAAATGCCGGAAGAGGAGGCAGGCGGGCTGGCATGCCCGGCTGGCAGATTGGGAAAGGGAGCATTTGATCCCGTCTGCATCGGGCCAGGCGGGCAGGGACTAGAAGACGCCACCGTCTGCTGGTGGTTTGGGGGCGGGGGTGGAGTTAGTTCTTGGGGCTCGGTCCAGTCCCCTTAGCAGCCCCAAAGGGTTCGATCGGCCTGGAAGCCAGCTGGAGTTCTGCCCTCGTCTTTGCCCGGAGCAGAGCTGGCCAATGCCGCCCGGGTCTGACAGTCCCCACCCCGTTCCTAAATTCACAAGTTCAAACCCCAAAAGGGGCATTTCCTCTTTTTCGGAGATGGAAAAGATCGGCGCTCGTCGCAAGCCACTGCTCCTCGGGCTCCCATGATGGTATCGCCCACAGGAATCTCTCGAGGTATACAGCTCGCACTTTAGACTAAGGTTTCATCTCGAAAGGGTTAATAGATGCTTCAGTAAAAGCCTGTCAGTTCCAGGTTGCTAGAGAGACCTTAGGTGGGGAGATTGCTTATAAAGCATCTAGAACGCTTTCTAGCGCTGTGCTCCAAGCCAGCTGCTGCAGGAACTACTGGTGCCTGGAATATGCTGATAACAGCTCTGAATAATTTAACCCTTTACAAAGGGATTCTTAATATAAAGTGTGGTTGAGTTTTTAATTTTTTTATTTTTTTTTAAAGCTGCTATTGAAAGAAATTTATTCAGATTATTTCACAGCCATTTAGAGGGTGGTAATAGTTTTCGGTAGGTCCTGTTTAATACCTGAATGTTGGTACTGAACTAATGTCTCTTCTCTACCTCCGTGCCCCCCTGCCTCCCTGAAGTGTGTGGTTGGCATGGGGCGGAAGAGCTGGTCTTGGAGGTAGAACCGTTCCTAGCAAAGTTGCAGGGAGGGTGGAATGCAGCTTGCTCTGGGCTGGAGTGTCTGGGGCTGGAGGATTGGCAGAGATGGTCACTTTATTCGTCTCCCTCTTCTCCCCCGATTCTGCTCAGATGACTCAGCTGATGAAAGCCGCCAGAAGCGGCACAAAGGACGGCCTGGAGAAGACGAAGATCGCGGTCATGCGGAAAGTGACCTTCTTGCACCGGAAAGAAGCCCCAGGTAACTGGCGCTGAAGCGGTCGGCGTCCGGTGCAAAATAACAGATTTTACAGAGTGAAAAATCACACACTGAAAATACCAGCAATCCTTCCATTTACTGCTGATTGGGCGATGGCTATTTGATTTTTTTCTGCCTCTAACTTATGCTTTTTGCCCTTGCTCGCTCTTTCTCATGCTCTAGCGTAGAATTTGTTCAGAGCACCTAAGTGACTTAGGCTCTTAAATGTCTAACTTTCAAAGATGGGAGTTAGGTTCTTGTAAAACTTTACCCCTTGCCTAGTGCAAGGCAGTTGTATCCGGGATTCCAACAAGTCAAAGAGGTGCGATGGGGGGAAAGTTTACATGTCAAACCTTTATATACCCTTTAAAAAGTCACCACAGAATCCCCTTCCTATTTAATTTTTCTAAACCTATTGAAGCCTTCATGACTGTCGATCTGGAAATGCAAACATAAGGTCATGTGTTAAAAGCCCCCTTCACTCAGGTCTAGGTTTTCCAAAGGACCCTGCTCCCAGTGAGGGGCTGAAAAGCAGTGGCCAGGTTTTCCGCTTGAGGGCCGTGCTCTTCTGAAAATCTGTCTCTCTAGAACTGGGACCAGATGACCAGCTCCTGTCAAAAGGGGGAGCATTTGAAAAATCTGCCCCCCAAGATCTTTTGAAAAGCTGCCCCCTAATGGCCTGAGTGTCTAAAGTGTTTATGGTCGGTAAGAGCGGAGGGTGTTTGGCTCGTTTTGGGAAAACAAAGCCAGATGCTTTTGGCCTAAAACCTGTTTTGATTAGTCTCATTGTTCTGAAAGATAAAAATCACGTTCCTGTTTTATTTCATGCATTGCTTCTGCTGCTGTTACTAAACCAGAAGAGTCCTTGGCTGGGTTGGCATTGCTGCCTGTGGAGGATTTGGCCCCTCGTGACTAAATCTGGATTCCCCCTCGCCACCCGGGTCTGTTGTAATCCTGAGTGTTGCTGCTTCATTGCCATGGAAACGACTGTGCCAAACCGTATCCCTTCCGTTAGCCTTTCGGCCTAGCGAGAAGGGAGGAAACCAGCTAGAGTTTCGGGGGAGGAACCTTCTTATCTGCAGTAATGGGAGGAAAATGTAGATCTGGGGAGGTGCTGACATTGCGGGGTGCCTCTTGAGGGCACGGATAGAGTAGCATTGCCTTGTTAAGTCAGGGATATTTAGTAGGGCTGGTCAAAAGATTTCCATCAAGGTTTTTTTCCCAGAGGATGTTGTGAAGGCCAAGACTGTAACAGGGTTCAAAAAAAGAACTAGATGAATTCATGAAGGATAGGTCCATCACTGGCTATTAGCCAGGATGGGCAGGGATGGTGTCCCTAACCTCTGTTTGCCGGAAATGGGCAACAAGGGATGCATCACTTGATCGTTCCCTCTGGGGCACCTGGCATTGGCCACTGTCGGAAGACAGGACATTGGGCTGGATGGACCTTTGGTCTGACCCAGAATGGCCGTTCCTATGTTCTTATGGAATTTAGTCCAGCCAACCGGACTCTGCTAATGCTCCTCCTACATTCTACAGGGAATGGGGAACACAGGAGCAGGGCAATGGAGATGGAAACGGTGCGATATCCCCTGTGGGTTTCAGAGATCCCAATGGGACTTCCAGAGTGAGGGAGGATTCCAGTCGCTGTGCTCTGGGCTCAGTTCAGTCCAATGAGGCATGCCTGGCATAACGAGCTGAAGCATAAGAAAGAGGTAGATAGGTTGGGTGTCTGTCAGAGCAGCGTGATCCACCCCGGGTCCGGCTACCAACAGTATTTGGGGTTTGAGCCCCAGTGTCCATTTCTTCTCCATCTCCCAAAAGGAGTGGGTTGTATAGTGGTTGGAGCAGAGGGCTGGGCATCAGGAATCCTGGCTTCTAGTCCCAGACTCGCTGTGTGACCTTGAGGCAAGTTGCTTCCCCACGTGCTGCCTCAGTTTCCCCATCTGTAAAATGAGGATAATGCCAAACACACTGGTATTGAGGATTAAATTGCTAATTGTGTTGAGACCCACAGCTGGAGGAGGGTGCTATAAACAGTGCAGACGGTTCCAGTTATTAGCTGGGCCCTCTGTAGCTGCAGGCCCCTCTGTATGGAGAGTGTTACTGTGACCAAACACCGGCCATGCTGTAACTAGAGAATGTCATGTGCCCTGAAGGGTCTTAGGGCGATTAGATAGCAGGGAGAGGCTTCGGGGGCGGGGTGGGGGGAGTAAAGGAGTCTGAGCCGCATGTAGGGTTACCTGATGGGTCGTGACCGAAGTGGATATCTGCCCTAGGTGACAAATCTAGTTATGGATGGACCTGGCTGTCTTCTGCCCTCTCCCCACCCCTCCTCCCATGCAGGTCACTGCAGGCTTCTTCAGCAAGGCTCTGCTTCGGAGCCCAGCCGTCTGCTGCCTGACCTGGTGGGTGAGGCACACCCCGAGGGCAGCATCCCGGCAGATCCGGATCGGTCTCCCCGGCCCATCCCTAGCTGCGATCGCAGCGACGGGGAGCCGAGCTGCCCTTCCAAAATTAGGGAAGGAAAAAGGTCACTCGGTAGCTCTGAGCCAAGCAGCTGCTGTATTCCTGCAGGCCTCTGATCCCCCCTCGTTACTAGGCACCCTCCCTCCCCTTCTCCACCCGCACAAGCCCAGCGTGTCCCGGGCAGTCACCCTTCCTCCGAGGGCTATTTATAGACGTCAAACCAGAATGGGTGGTGGGGAAGAGGAAGTTGACAGGCAGTGCTTGCGGGAGAATGCAGCGGGCAGAATGTGGAGGAAACGGTGCTCCTTTGAAAACAACTATATCCTCTCCTCCTCCTCCTCTTCCTCCTCCTCTTCGGTCTCTGCCTCAGGTAAGGGAGGCTTCTCTCGCTGGGTTTTACCTTCTCGGGTAGATTCGGTTCCTGCCGCCTCGCTCCCTCCTTCCTGCCTCTCTCTGCACAGGGTTTGTTGTCCGGTCCCTTCTCCCCCCCTCCCTCCCCTCCCCCGTTACCCGGGTTTGATTTCTGAAGAAGCCTCGAGGAATAATGGCAAAAAGACCCAGGGGTCTGCTGCTTCCTTCTGTTCAGCCCCTTAGCAGGGTCCCGAGATAAGAGGCTGGTTGGAGCTTTGCCGTATTAAAAGGGTTTAAACCCCCAAGTGCGTTTAATTTCCCCGCTAAAGGCGTTTGCTCGGCAGAGTGGCTGATCATGACATTCCAGGGCAGACGGGGCCCTTGGCTCGCTGGTCCTGTGTGTCGCCCCCCCCCCCCCCGCCCCCCCCCCCCGGGCTAGGGATAGAGCCAGGCCTTGGCTCTAACAAACCCAAAGGGCGTTGGTTCCAGGCTGGGATTGCAGCGGTTCTCCAGTCCCTACCGCTCAAATTCCTTGGGCTGATTAACGCAGCCCAGCGGTGTCTGGTGTCAGCGTTCAGGGTCTCCCATAAGTCCCGGCTTGGACTATGCGACTGTGCAACATACTGCTGCGTAAAGAGAAACCTTCTGCTCCTGGAACCAACTGTGGCAGTGAACGGAGCCCGGGCCGACGGTTCATTCTCATCCCAAGGCCACGCTTGCTCTGTCAATTCTGCTGACCGATGAGGGTGCCTCTCTGCCCAGGGGAATGTCTAAGACCTGGGACGAGACCAGCGTATTCAAGTTTCTAGGTTTTGTTCTTGATGCTAACAAAGAGAGGAGGTCCGTGCATTAACCACCGGGTTACCAGCCCCCTCCATGGCAAGGGTGTGTGGGGAGGGGGGGAGGGGAGCACAGGCCGGACAAACGCTCTGGATGGTCTGAGCCCCAGTGCTGTCTGCAGCCTGGGAGAGGCTGTGGGGCCAACCCCAAAACACTTGGGGTGAAGGGTAGGCGCCTGCAGACTGTAGCCCTCCAGAATGCAGGGGCAGGATGCTGAGCGGACATGTGTCCTCTTCCCTCGCTGGAGGAAGCTGTAAGACCCGCACTGGCCCTCTGCTGGGTGTGCCGCTCGGGTGTTCATTGCCTGTATATGTTCTCTTCCAGGTGACTCCGAGGAGGAAGACATGGGGTTCCTGGAGGTCACCGTCTCGGACATGAAACACCCACCTCCAGAGCTCGGCCCCATGCCGGACGGATTAAGCCCTCAGCAGGTCTGTGGTAGGGGGAAGGGGCTGAGTGCATGGGACTTGCCCATCCCCAGTAGGATGGTGGTGATTTAGAGAGCCGGCCCCTAGATCCGGAGCTGGGCTGCCCATGGAAGCCTCTCTGTAAAGTTGCTTTTATGTCAATTGTGCCATTAAGCACAAATGAATCATTGAAGTCTTAGTCAAAAATGTCCATTTAAATGGTTAAATATCGAGGGGGTGGGGTAATTAGTGGCCAAAGAGCATCCTTTTCATAAAAACAAAAGATTTCAACTGTCCAGTTTTTATGGGAAAAATCAGATTGCCTAAAACCGGACAAAACGTTTGAAAAATTTGAGACAGCTCTATCGGATGTCATGTTTGGAACCCAGCGATTGAGCCCCACCAGGTTTCAGCAAAAGCGAACGCTCCTTGACCCGAACAAATATCCGCCTATGTTCTGTAGGATTTCAGCAATCCCCAGAGGTTGACCGTGTGCGGGCTTCCCCCACTGGCCCCCGATCTGTGGTCACAAGTGGGGTTGAACCCCCCAGTGGCTTTACTTGTGAAGCATCCCACTGCGTGTGAGGCTTGTCTGAAATTACCTGATTGTTTGGGGTTCTTCCCCTTAACTGTTGTCGCTCTCTCTGAGGGTTAGCGGATCTTCTGGGGGGTGAGGGGGAGAGGAAGTCTGTTTACCTCTGCTTGGTCCTCTCCAGCCCAGTAGAACCCAGTGGGCCCGGCTGCTAGCCCAACCTCTGTACTTGGCTACCTGCCTCCATGATTTGTGCCACACTGGAGATTGTGGGAAGTCAGAGGAAAAATCTTGGTGCATGTGAGTTTCTCACGGCCTGCAGGGGGCGCTCTGGAGGGTGCCTGGGGGTTGGAAGCACCAGACCATCACTACATCTTAGAGCATCTTATCCCACGGGGAGGGATACTAGGAGCTGGAGGAACAAGTTTTTCATCTCGTGAGCGGCCCAAGAAGATCGAGGGCTGCAGACACACGTGTATGTGTGGAGTCTTGACCCGACTTCTTCAGACTTTCCAATAGGCTGGGACCTGTGTGGTTTTTGTAGCTGTGTGTTGAGTAACTAAGTTGGACGGGGCTGGTGAGTCAATCTGCCCACAAAGGATAAGTCAGCAAAATAACTCCTGGGTCCCCGGCAGCATTGTGAGTGAGCAGAATAGCTCTGCTTCGGAGAGTGGATCTACAGCCGGGCACATTGTCACTTCCTGCCCCCTTGGCCCCTTCTCTTTTCCTCTTTCCTCCCGCCGGTAGCTGGAAGGGGGGGAGCACAGGGAAGATGCCCAAGTTGTGTGATGTGGTGCTAGGTGTGAGGATGGGAGTGGGTGTGTGTTTGATGGAGGGGCTCTGCCGACGTCTCCGACCCTAACCCTGGTATGGGTGTTGCAGGTGGTGCGGCGTCACATCCTGGGCTCCATCGTGCAGAGCGAGCGGAGCTACGTGGACTCGTTAAAGCGGATTCTCCAGGTGATGCCGATCTGAAGTCCACCCGAGTCACCCGCCTTAGCGCAGGCTGACTCCAGACCCCTGTGACTGGGAGGGGCGGGGAGGATGGGATAGACGGGAATGAGCCCCCGTCCCATTTAGAGATTTGAATAGGGAAGGGTATGGGTGGGCGGTGGGAACCTCCATGAGGCTGATTTCTAGGTAAGATGGTGGCGTAGCCAGGGCAGCCTCTGGACTTGGTGACCTGCCGATGGGGGCAGAGTCTGGACTCCGCAGAGCTGTGGGACTTGCTGCTGTAGAACTGGAGCTTTTGTTATAAAAGAGAATTAAGTTTCCACCACTTCTGGTTGCTAAGAGAGCCTGTCAAGGAAGCCCCGAGTGTAACCTATGCAGGGACCTCTCCCTGAGTCTTCAGACAGCCTTAAACAGTTGTGCTGAGTGCTGTGAACTGCCCCCCAGGCAGCTAGGTGGGTTAACAACTCTGAAGCGTAATGTAGGCATTTAAACAGTCAGCGTTAAGCTCACTGAAAATTCAGGGGCACCATGAAATGAATCACACATCAGATTAGACAACGCAGGGGATGTGCCACAGATGGTTTGATTCACACCCCCTGCACCCAGGGCACTCTGTGGTGCCTTTCTGTTTTTAAAAAACCGATCTGAAGTTGCCACATAGCGGGGCCCTTGCTGCTGAGCTGAGGTCAAGGTAGCTGTGAAGCACGGAGGGCTTTGGTCAAGGGGCCCGTACTGGTTAACGTTTGCAAAGCACCGTGAGGGCTGTGAGTGGCAGGGGCTGTGGGAACATGGAGGAGGAGCAGCAACTGGGAACAATGTGGGGCAACAGCTAGTGTGAGCCGGGGGAGGGGGAGAGGGTTTTAAAAATCATCACACCAGTTCCCTGACGATGGTAGTGCCGACGGGTTCCAACTGGAGCAGGGTCCCCGGGTGCTAGGGGCCAGACGTACCTGTGGTGAGAGGCGGCCCCTGCTCGGAAGAGCTTACGGGCCATCAAAGAGGGAGCAGCTGAGACATGACAATTAAGGGGGGGGGGGGAAGTTCACAGTGGGGCACCCAACTCCTTTGGGCCCCTCTGATGGGCCCTGAGTGACCGATCTGGGGGCAGGAGGACGGCGGGAAAGTCTGTTCCAACCCTCTCCTGTGGCTTGCAGGATTACCGACACCCCTTGATGGAGATGGAGCCCAAGGCCCTCAGCGCCAGGAAGTGCCAGGTGGTTTTCTTCCGCCTCAAGGAGATCCTGCACTGCCACTCCATGTTCCAGATCGCCCTGTTCTCCCGCGTGGCTGAGTGGGACGCCACGGAGAAAATCGGGGACCTCTTCGTGGCCTCAGTAAGAGACAGGGCGAGGTTAAGAGGTGGGGGGGTTCCCTCCCCCACGCACGTCCTCTTCCCATCCCCAGGATGCCAAAGCCGCCTTCGGGCAATGACGTAGGATATAAAATGCACGCGCATCCATTGTCAATACCCTTCTAACGGGACCTTCCCTGCATCCTATTGCATCCCAGACCCCCACTCCCCTCTATGGAGCCTCCACACCCCCTGCTTCCAGCTCTACTCCACGGGACTCAGTGGAGGCGACACTTCCCCTGTTTCCTGGGGACTGAAGCCAAATGCTGGAGGCGGAAGGGGGCGGGTGCAGGGGTAAATGGTTAACATTGAAGTTTGGGTTTGATCCGTCCTGAGCGCCTGGTGTGTTCTGGGCTCTTGCAATAGGCTCAGCGTAGAGGAGACCAGGTGATGGGAAGGTTTTAAGAGCAGCCGCCATAAGTTGACCAAAGAGGGGGAAGCCTGGGAAAGCCCCGTCTGATTTTGCTGGTTAGCGTGATCAAAGGGAGCCGGCCCACCCTGCCCATGGGAAATGCTTGGCAGCTTCCAAGTTTTGCTGTACCAGGCCCACCTGGGCCAATGTACCGTGTATAGAATTGCATGGTGTGCCCTGGTTATTGCAGGGTAGCGAGTTCGATGTCTGCACCACCACGGCCCAAACGGTGGTCCTTCTGTCCTCCACGGTAGCTCACTTAGTCCGGTGTTGTCATCTTGTTTACGGGGGGCTGGAATGTGGGCGAAGGCATCGGGTTCCCATGGCTCTGACTCTAAGCTCAGTGGATCTGGTTGTACGAATTCCGGCGGTGCAATCCCCGGCCCTCACTCAGAGCCCTGCAGACTTTTAAGAGTTGATGCTGGGTACGAGCCCAAATCTTGGCGGAGAACTTGAGCCCGCAGGCTTCTGGCCTAGACCCGAGTGTTCTCTGCCAGCCCCCGGGAATTTGTCTATTGCAAGGAAGCGGGAGCGCCCCTGTACCGCCATCCCGTCTTTGGAGTGTGCCAGTCCCAGCACCCCTCTTATTCGGTGTTGGACGGCGGTAATCTCCTTGCAGGTTGAAATGAAAGATCCGGGTTTCAGGATGGACTTTCTGAATGCAGATGTCTCGGGAAACGGGTGGGAATGGGGTGGAGACAGGGTTGTAAGCCGTGATCTTCTGGAAGTCTACAGCCTCTCCTCGGCTCTAGGTGCTAAATAAAGAGATGCTGGTTCTGACTCTCCTCTCTCCTGTCTGGTTATCTGTGCATGTGCCAAGTTTTCCAAGTCGATGGTGCTGGACGTGTACAGCGATTACGTGAATAACTTCACCAACGCCATGTCTGTGATCAAGAAGGCCTGTCTCACCAAGCCCGTGTTCTTGGAGTTCCTCAAGGTCAGTGGAAGGGTTGGGCAAGGATGCGGCTTGACTCCGTCCGGCAGTTGGCCCTCATGGGGCTCTGCTTGCAACAGGGGTAGCGTAAGGGTTGATGTTTCCCAGGAATGGGCAGAGGATGTGGATGGAGAGAAGATGCATTTCGAACAACTCGGGGAATCCCTTAGCCAAGGTCCCTTACCCAGGACTACCTAGCCGGTGGCTTCCCAGACCAGTAAAGGATTTTCTCGCTCTGTGTCACATCTGCACTGTCTGATGCCTCCCTATACAAAGGGATAGCTCAGTGGTTTGAGCATTGGATTGCGAAACCTAGGGTTGTGAGTTCAATCCTTGAGGGGGCCATTTAGGGATAGGGGGCAAAAATCTGTTGGATGATTTAGTTGGGGTTGGTCCTGCTTTAAGACCAGATACCTCCTGAGGTCCCTTCCAACCCTGAGCTTCTAGGATTCTGAGAACCATTATGGTGGACTTCACCTGCACAGTATCTGGTGGCCGCTCTTCTCTGAGGAGGCTGTGGTTGCACTGAATGCTGCTGGCTCCGTACCTTACCCAATACCTACCTCATCCTTCCTCACTGGGCTTGGATTCCCACCCAGAACGAAGCTGGGGGCACAGTCAGCTCTGTGCCACCCCCCTGAGCTCTAAGTTCAGGACCAATGCCAACGTGGTGCACAGTCACCGACCATCCCTTCAAACCTTACCATATTGGTCCCCTACCCATCTCTTAACGCTGGCATCCTTCCCATGCCAGGCATGTGCCACAAAGACCATTATCTGCTAATGCAGCATTAGAGAGTTACTAGTCAGAGCAACAGTCCTGCTGCCAGTGCAAACCGCGGCAGGAACCCAGCCGGGCTCAGAGCAGTGGTGGGGGGAGGAGGGGTTAGTTACTCCAGCTCCCTAGCATCTCTCGCTGCTCTTACCTCCAGACACAAGAGTGCGGGGAGGGAGGGAGGAATGAGAGAGGGCTGGAGTGAAGGAGTAAAAAGCAAAGAATCCCACCCACATCCATGGCCTGGGGGTGTGTGGGGGCTTCTGCTCGGAGAGGTCCCGGTTGAAGAGCTGGTGGGAGAGGGCTGTTCTTGTCTCGACAGAAGCGGCAGATGGCAAGTCCTGACCGGGTCACGCTCTACGGGCTGATGGTGAAGCCCATCCAAAGGTTCCCTCAGTTCATTCTGCTGCTGCAGGTACTTTCAGCCAGAGTCTGCTCTCTTAATGGGGGGTGGGTAGGATGGATCCACGGGGCAGGGGCGTGGGCTGGCAGGATGGGGACAGTCAGTCCGGTGTCTCTGAATCAGCCCCTCAGCTGGGATAATTCCCCAGGAGTCAGTGATGTTGGTTTAGGTCCAGGGAGTCCCCTGAAGTGCTAGAAATTGGATCTGAAACCCACTCCCCGGGTCAGGAGTGGCAGAAGCACCGTAAAAATGTGTGTGTGTGTGTGGGGGGGGGGGGGGCGGCACTGACACCCAAACCGTGGCCCCATCCCCCGTGCTGCCTCTTTCCCACGAAGGCCCCGCCCCCTGCTCACTCCTCTCCACCTCCAGAGCCCCATCGCTTGCCTTTATGTTCATTAAAAAGTGAGGGGGGCCTGACCCTCTCCCCAACCACCCCGGCCCTGCCCAGGGTTTAGCCCAGGCTGGCCAGCTCCCATTGTCTGGATGTGTATAAAGAGCTCTGTGACAGTCCGTCCCCGGGAGTGCCACTTGCAACCGAGGTACCCCTGAGCCCGCCCGACCCGCCAGCCTGGGCTCCCTTCACACCGTGGCCCGGTGAGAAGTCGCCAGACTCTCCACGTTTGCTCTTTCACCAGCGCACACAGCTAGAGACGCACCCGGCCGCAGCTTCACACGGGTGCTGAGATCCGCTCTCCATGCGAGGGCTCGGCTAAGGGAGCTCCCCAGTGCTAAGGCGCGCACCCCTCTCTGGAGGGTAAACCCCAAATCAGACAGGAAACTGTACAGCGGAAGCTCATGACATTTGCCCCCTCTGAGTGGGGAGGAAGATATGCAACAGCTTTCTGTCCCAAGTTTGATTTCCACACTGGTTTTAGATAAAACAAAGTTTAACTACAAAACCGCAAACTGAGCTTCGTGTACTAGCTAGATAGGAGATGAATTAGGAAATTCTCACCCTGAGCGATAAACAGGCTGGCAGATTCTTAAGGCACAAGCTGCCTTGGCTTTCCCAGGTTTGCATACACAGGCTAAAAATCCCTCTAGCCTGGGACCATCGCTTCCCCCAGTTCAGTCCTTGTTCCTCAGCTGTTTCCAGGTGTGGCATTGTAGGGAGAGTGAGGTACCATCACAATGTCATTTCCCTCTTTTATATCGTCTTCCCACTTGCTGGAAAGCTCTTTTTGCTGTGACCTGGGTCAAACCGTTCCCATTGTGCAGTGCTCTCTCTGAGAGGTTTGTACTGTACACGGTTCCTGGCGTAACCCTGGTGCTCCTGTGCCTTTCCTCACATTGTTTGGCCTTTTTTATTGTTGTTCCCGAAAGGCTGCTTGTGGGGGGGTTTCAGCCTCCCCCGTGTTTCAGTAGCGCACATGTAGCCAAACCTGGTACCGTCTGACACGACGACAGCACATACAATCCAACGAGTTATTACTGTCCAGCGGATCTAGACCCTTAGAACGAGCCCTCACAAGGTGCGCTTTGTACAAGGTGACAGTGGTGAATATTGGGGTGCCAGGGTGTCACAAGCTCCCACTCAGTGGAGGATCTGCCATCGCGGCCCCTGAACTCGGCGCGGTGGGAGAACGAAATAGAATCGATGCCTCCTCCCTCCCACTTCTTCGTGCCAGGGTAGGGTGACCAGATGTCCCGATTTTATAGGGACAGTTCCGATTTTTGGGTCTTTTTCTTATATAGGCTCCTATTACCCCCCCCCCCCATCCCTGTCCCGATTTTTCAGATTGGCTGTCTGGTCTCCCTATGCCTGGGAAGCATGAAGCCGCTCGGTGAGGGACCTGAGCAGGGCAGCTGAGCATCCCGGGGCTGCACATGGTGCCTTGGGGGAAGAGACCGTGGTGCATTGATCACCCCGGCAGCCACAGAAAGTGTCCCTGTGTCTGTCCACGTGCGCGTTCGTCACGGGTGGCTGCTGCTCCCCAAGTCTCTGCACTGGCCAGGCCTGGCTAAAGTCCAGCGGCCTGAAAAAAATCAGGAGTGCCGCTCGGGGTGATGGTGAACTCCGCCCCTCTGAAAATCTGAGCGCCGCGCCGTGCCAGGCGCAGGCAGGGAGACCTCCCTCCCCGGTGGCTTTATTTCCCTCCCTCCCTCCCTCTCTCACCCCAGGACATGCTGAAGAACACCCCGAAAGGCCACCCGGACAGGCTGTCGCTCCAGCTCGCCCTCACCGAGCTGGAGACGCTGGCGGAGAAGCTCAACGAGCAGAAGCGGGTGGCCGACCAGATGGCCGAGATCCAGCAGCTGATCCGGAGCGTCAGTGACCGGAGCAGCCTTAACAAGGTGGGGGGCTCGAGCCGCTGAGCGATCTCGCTCTGGCTGGGAAATTCCCCTTCCCGGCTCTGCCCACTAGATGACAGTGTGTGTATGTGAATCGCTTGGGAACCCCACCCCCACCCCAGCGGTAGCTATTGCAAGGGATGGCTGGAAAGGGGTGGTTCTCGCCTCTCCCCAAATGTTTGTTTAGAATCCACGTCCGTCAGGGCACAAAGCTCTCCCTCGTTCGGGATCTACCTGCGTGGGCTTTAACCAGGTGCACGCAGCTACTTGCTAACAGCATCTTCGCTGGTGCCGGGCAGGAAGGCGCGGGTCCGGGGAGTCAGTCTAGGCGATCACAATGGTGCCTGTGAATCTGCTCTGTCCATTCGTTGGGGGTAATGGAGAGGGAAAGCCAGGACTGAATATCTGAGGCCCCCGGAGCGGGTTCTGCCCACGATCGTGATGTGGAATCTCCTAGGGTGGGTTGTGGATTGTGAAGTTGTGAAGCATCCCTTGGCCAGAAGAATTCCCCGTTTCTTTCCCTGGTTGATCCACGGTGCTGTCCTCTGGTGTACAGTGCTAGGACCAAAATCTCTTCCCTTCACCCAACATCCTTCCCGCGGTCGCCTGCTGAAGTCGCTCGCTATTCATCTGTTTTGCCCCCATACACCTCCCTCTGCAATGGAACTGTTAGTGCCACACTAAGTCTCTGTGCTGCGGGCGCGAACCCAGGCATCCTGGAAGGGGCAGGGCAGGATGGCATCCGTGAATGCTTTGCAGACTCTGCCACCCCTTTGTCCTCTGCTCTACTGGCTTGCTGGCTTTCACGCTACCCTTGGCGAGCCGGATGTGGCTTTGTCCTTTATCTGCTCAGCTCCGCTGCGCAGGGCTGGCAGGGTAACCAGGATGATGGTGCAGCCAGCCTGTGGCGTCTGGCCCTGCGTGTTGGCTCTGGAACAGATTTCTGGATGGTGTTCTCTGAGCGGGACCCATATGCGAATCCCTCCGATTTGACGGCGCTCTCCTGCTCCGGAGCTGAACTCTGCCGCTCGGGCTCGTCTCTGTTTAAAATCCATCTCAAGCTTTCTGGGTTGGCTGGCATCTGCCTGGCTGCCTGCAAGGGGGCGTCTGCCAGGAAGCCTGGGCACGGGAACCAGGCAGTCTGCCTGGGCACGCTCCCGGCCAAAGGAAGGGATGGAGGCTGCGTCTTATTCAGAGCGAAAGCTCCGTGTTGAGAGGGCCTAGGACGCCTCAAGACGTGGGGGCGGGTTGGCTGTGGCTTCGGATAAACTCTCCCTTGTCAGGTCGCTCTTCCCAGCTCGCCCAGACGGTCTAGCCCGGCCTGGGTTCACGGCTCCTTAGCTGGCTCCCGCCCGCATGAGCACGTGGGCCGCTCCGGTACCCAGCCGTGCTGCTTCAAGCGCTGCTGGGTGTCGAGTGGGAGGCAGGGGCAGTGCACTGGGGTTCCTCTGAGCCGGCGAAGTGCAGTAACTGCCCAGCGAGGCCGAGCGGCCGTTCAGAGCACAAAGCAGGGGAGTGTTTGGGCGCAGTCTGGGTGGGAAGAGAGCGAGGAGAGAACCTGCTGTCTCCCCCAGCTAAGCACCCCCCAATAGATTGGACTCTGAGGGGGGGGCCCTCATGGAGGGGGCACGTTGGCAGCACATCGCTCACCGGCTGGGCCCCAGGGGGTTCCCTGCGGCGGCCCCATCTCCTTGGCCAACCTCTCAGTTTTCCTGTCTCCTGTCAGGTGGGGCCTACAAAAGACGGGTCAAAGCAACAGGGACGTCCCTGAAAACAAGACAAGTTGCCCTGCTAGCGACCTGGCTGGTCCTGGGCCTCTTCTGCCTACTCTAGCAGGGCACAGGCCGGTCGGTGGCGAGGTGACCGCAGGCGGCTGACACAGCTCGGAGGCCGCGTGGGGCAGCCCGGGCGGATTGCGGGTCTCCCGTCTCTCAGATGGGCGAGGGGGGCGCATGGCATAAGTCGGTGCGGCTCTCGGCCAGCCTCCCTGGCATCCAGAATTGCGTTATTTCTCAGAGAGTCTCTGGTTTACGTGAAATGAGAGCGCGTCGGGTGGAATTCCCCCGTCCCCTCCCCTCCGCGTTTACTCCTCGAGAGGAGAGAGAGACTGAAACTCAGTCAGTGAGATGTTGAAATAGCCAGGGCAGGACGTTTGCAGAACATCGTGTGACTGGGCAGCGCGGGGGGGGGGGGGGGGAGGGGCGAGCGGGGGCACAGGAGGAAATGAAAGCCAATGGACTGATCTTGTGGAGTGGAGGACTTGGGGGCTCTGGGACTACCCTCAGTCATTGGCACCGCCCACGTACCCCCCCCCCCCCCCGCAGCTGGGCTGAGAGACGCTGGGACCGAGGAACGAAGTTCCGAGGTAGCCCCTGAGCCCGGTTCTGCTGGGTTGTAGCTCAGTCTGCTATTGCTGTTCTGCTGTGGAGTCCTATTGGAGACCTCTCTGAACAGGAGCAAATAATTACGGTAATGAATTTGTTAGGGCTGCTGTCTCTGCTTTGTGCACCGGGCCTGCTCCGAACTGCACGGGAGAACTCCTGCTCTGAGAGCCCAGGCCCTTTGAGCTAAAGGAGAAACCCCGATAGCAGTATAGGGCCTATGACACACAGCTGAGCCATTCTCCTTCCATTCAGCAGGGGGCAGCGGTGCACACACATGTGATGAGCTAGGCTGCTCCTCTAATAAAGGCCCGCCTCGCTCTTTCTCCTCTGCAGCTGCTGAACTCGGGGCAGCACCAGCTGCTGCTTTGCGAGACCCTGACGGAGACGGTCTACGGGGACCGGGGCCAGCTGATCAAATCGAAGGAGCGCAAGGTGTTCCTGCTGAACGACATGCTGGTGTGCGCCAACATCAACTTCAAGTACGTTCGTTTCCGCCCGGAGCCCGCCATACGTGTCCTCCCCGCCGCCCTGGAGGAATCTGCAGGGATACAGGCTCCATGCAATGAAATGCAACTAAAAATACGCAGGCTGACCTTTCGAAAGTGCTGCCTCCGTGTTGTCTCCAGGAACGCCACTGGCATCTCTGCTGGGATTTGGCATTTTTCTTTGCAGTCGTTCTGGCAGCCTTGGGTCACCTGAATCCCTGCTGTAATCCCATTGGCTTTGATGGAGTTATACCAGTGATGAATGACGGATTTAAAATGTGCCTTTGATTGCACTCTCCCAGCACTGGCAAGTTACCCCACGAGCTGCTGCAGGAAAAGCTCCATTGTGGCTATAAACATGCAGGTGTGTTAACCGGGGAAGGTAGCTCCGTAAATTGCCAGTCGCTCCCGCCGTTAGCTACAGCCAACGGGGACAACCTACAGCCCTGCGCGGTCTGCTTGCAGTTACGCCGTGCAAGCTTGTCTAGCCTGGATCCTCGCGTATCCTCTTCCTGCGGAGTGCTCCCCCGGGAATCATAATTTGCATCCTCATCTCATTTTTATAGGGACCGCCCGATTTTTGGGTCTTTCCCAATTTTTCACACTTGCTGTCTGGTTATCCTAGTGGTGACTGAAGCCTAATAGCTTTAAATCTTTACCCCAGTCTAAAACTTTTCAGTGTGGATGGTTGAAGTTAGGCACTTAAAGAAGATATTGATCCGCTCTGCTCAGTGCTGGGGAGGCCTCTGGTTTGGGCCCCATAAAGAAGTTAAAGTATTAGAGAGACCAGAGGAGAGCAACGAAAAGGTTTAGAGAACGTGACATGGGAGGAAAGGTTAAAAGAATTGGATGTGTTCAGTCTTGAGAAGAGACTGAAGGGGAAACATGACGACAACCCTTTATGGCTGTCGGGAACCGTGATCAATTATTCTCGTTGTCCACTGAGAGTAGTACGCAAAGTCATTTTTTTGCAGCAAGGGAGATGCAGGTTCGATAACGGGAAAGTATTTTCCTACTCAGACAGGTTACCTAGGGAGGCTGTGGGATCCCCCTCACGGGAGGTTTTTAAGAACCGGTTGGGCAAACCCCTGTCCAGGATGGTCTCGACTGACTTGGTCCTGCCTCAGCGCCCAGGGAAGGACTAGGACTTTCAGCCCTAATCTTCTATCGTTCTAGAATAGCCTGATTTCCAAAGGTGCTGAGGGCCCCTTTCAGCTGCCTGAATGTGCATTTCCACACCTGCCTCAGAACACTTTGCCCTAAGGGATTCGCCATACAGATGGTGTCAGAGCCAGGATTTGAACTCGGGACTTCCTGCTTTCCAGAACTACTAGAGCAGGTCTCTCTCTCTTCAGAGCAAAGGGTAGAAAAGAGTAGCCGCAACATCCCAGGGACGGGAGAGAAGCGGAGGACTTGCATGCAATTATGGGAATGACTTTTGTTAATCTTCTCTCTCTCCAGGCCCGTGAGTACAAGGTAAGTCTAGCATGTGGTCTGGTCTTTTTGCCCCATGCGTTGGGGGTGCAGACTATGGTGGAAGGTATTAACATGCTGGTGTAGGGTGTGAAATGCAAGTTTTGAAGCAAGAAAGAGGGAGCTGAGCTTGCAAATGTTTCTGCTTTTTTCTGGTCGAGGGGTGTTCTCCTAGCATGACCTGGCTGGTCCCTCTTGGTGCGCAGGGTTCTGCATTGGCTGGGGGTGGTGACGTTGGTGGAGTCTGAGATGCTTTTTTAGGGAATAACAGACTGTCCCTCTCTGCAGAGGCCAGCTGGAAATCAGCAGCATCGTCCCTTTGGGCCCCAAGTACGTGGTGAAATGGAACACGGCCCTCCCCCAGGTGCAGGTGGTCGAAGTGGGGCAGGAGACCAGCGCGTACGACAAAGACAGCGTGGTCATCCAGAACGCGGGCGCCAAAAAACACGCCTCGTCCAGCCAGTCGTCCAGTGAGTATCCGCTCGGAGGTGGGGCTGGAGCGCACTAGCTTCGTGTGCTCTGTCGAGTGTACGGCTGTTACCAGCCAGTGGAGTTACTCCTGGAGCTCCAGAGGCAGAGCCCTGGTTTTAGTGCTAAAGGTTCAAGTGGGTGAGGTGGGAGGGGAAGAGGGAAGGGATAAGAGGGGGAGCTGTGGAGACTCGGGGGCGTAGCTCCTGGCTGGGAAGGGGAGGTCCCAGCAGTTCCTATCTGATCCCTGGCCCAATCCTGGGCCCCACAGCGGCTGCTCCAGCCCCTCCAGGTCCCATCCTCCCGTCGGCCCCCCAGGTGTGCACCAGTGTAGGTGAGGGCAGAGCCCCAGCCGTATTTCCATTGTGGGATCACCGCCTCCCGGTTCCAGTCCCCTCCCCAGGTTCACTCCAGTGGTGGTGGTGGGTGATTAGGGCTTTGCTATACAAGCTGGGTCATTCTGGGAATTTTACTGGGATGCGCCATTGAGTTGGGCCACGGTCGTGTGGTAGAGCATGGTGCCTTCTTCATATCACTGACCCCAAAGGCGGGGCTCCCCAGCCCTTCCCTCCCCACCTCGTTGCTTCTGGATCTCTGCTCCTCTGCCGGGAGCACCCCATCAGTGCTCCGCTGTTCTCTTCAGTGACTGAACTCAGCAGCGTCTGCTCTGGGTGATGGAGGGGGAATAATCAGGTCTTGCCTGAACCTCGAGACCTCGTCCCCGTCTCGGGGTTGATTAGACTTAGAGGTTGGCCGAGCCCGTGACTCCTCGGTCACGAGGGCTAACACTGGAATGACTCTGGGCCCCCGTAGACACGCTTTTCTGCTGACTTAGCAAATATTGCCTGTGCCTCTTGCGTTGGTTTGCCAGCTAGCGGGGACTTCCTCTGTGAGCAATACTGAAACCGAAGAGCTAGAAACTTCCGCAAGCAATGACCACGTGTTGGGAGTTGCTTGTAGGGGACCAGAAACGGGAGCCCTTTGCCGGTTGGGTTCCTGGACGTGTCTCATTGCGTCCCTGCCCGGGGCTGGGTGTGACCCCGCTCAGTTCTCCCTCTCCAGCCCCCTTGTGCCTGTTCTCTTAGAGTCGGGACAATCAGGTGGAAATATTGTCTTTGAACTTTGAACTGCCTCAGTCACCGTTAGCGGTTGGAATGACTGACCTAGAGACGGGGTGGAGTCTCCGTCGCGTGGGGTCTTCTACATGGAGACTCGGGGTCATTCTGAAAGATGTGCCCTCGGTCAACCATAATCTGAGTCTGATGTGGGGATTACCGGGGGAGGCTCCGGCCTACACTGTGCGGGAGTCAGGTGACTTATTAGCATATGCGCAACGTACCTCAGGTGGCAAGTGACCAGGAGTCATCACCGAGTTTGGTCCCCTGGTTGGATCATTCACTCCCCCGGCTTGGCCTGGGTACTGCCTGGGAGTGAGGCATGAACGCTGATCCATGCCCGCCCCCAGAGTCAGGCTAGACCATCACAGTGATGGTACCTTCTGGTCTTAAAATCCATGGGGTGTCTGAAAGGCAGCCCCCCACCTTGGACTGTGCTGCCCTGTGAGGTTGGCCGCTAAGAAGACACGGAGTGGTGATGGCAAAAGGGCTCCGTGAAATCCCCGCTCCAAGCACGAGTGAATTTTAGCTCTTAGGAAAACCGGGGCTGGGTAGCACTGGCAGAGTCTATGCACACTTTTCCGGTGTGGTCGTGCTAACGTACTCCAGCCCTGAATTCTAGTGCCCGCTGCTCTTGTCTTCCCGGACAGTCTGCTGGTTGTACAATGGGCAAGTGCAAACTTGCTTCCTCCCCTTGACCCATGTTGGGATTGGAAGCCAAGTCTTCCAAAGTGGAAGGTCAGCTGAGAAACCCACCCAGCCCCTCTCTGCCCGCTAATGCATTGCTTTCCTCCCAAGACAAGGTGTACCTGGGCCCTCCCCGGCTCTTCCAGGAGCTCCAAGATTTGCAGAAGGATCTGGCTGTGGTGGAGCAGATAACCCTTCTTATCAGCACCCTCCATGGCACCTACCAGGTAGTGGCCGGGCGGTTCCCCTTCCCAGTCAGGGTCAGCTCTGCCTCCCGAAGCTGATTCCTGCAGCAGGTCTCTGGCCAGCTGGGGGTGGGATTTATGGTGCTATTTCCCCTGTGGTCCGCGAACCACAAGCCGGTTTGTGCCTTGGACATGTCAAGCCAGGACCCAGGCTGGGGGAAGTCTGGAAATGAGACCCCAAGTTAGTGGTCTAAATGACCAAGAACTTAATCTTGGAGCAGGGCAGAAAATGGCACCGAATGAGGTTGCTGCTGCTATCTTCCTTGTAAAGCCAATGTCCCTCCTCACTAGCCATAGTCCTACGTAACCCTCCCAAGCTCCTACGCCAAACGTCGCAATGCTGGGTCTTTAGCTGCGGAGGCAGCCAGATCCTTGCTCTGTGGATGTCCTGCAGTGGCTGGCCATTGGCTTCCCCGGAAACCTCCAGGCATACCAGCTTCCTGATGGACTTAGTTCTCTCCCCTTGGCCTGCTAGTCCAGGCCCCTCGCTCTTTACTATTCTAGGTTGGCCTTTGGATGCAATTTGACGGAAACTCATGGACTCCTGCCTGGTCCTCTCTGCAACGCTCTGATACCTGCGTCTCCGGGGTTTCCTTTTCTCTCTTGCTTCCAGAATCTGAACATGACTGTGGCCCAGGATTGGTGCCTGGCCTTGCAGAGGATGATGAGAGTGAAGGAGGAGGAGATCCACTCGGCCAACAAGTGCCGCCTCCGTCTCCTGCTGCCAGGGAAGACGGACAAGTAAGTCTGCTCTTAGATTCCGTGGGTGGGATGTTCCCTGCTGCACCCTCTGAGCCTGGAGACAGAATCGGAGGGAAAAGTCCTCTTGGCCTGTTCTAGCCAGTCTTCTGGTAGCCATACGCAGAATTGCGTGCTACGGCATGCTCCAATGCTTTGATCAGTCTAGGTGTACGTGTCTTGGGTAACAGATGTCTATGCCAGAGTGTAATAAGAATCATAGAATATCAGGCTTAGAAGGGACCTTGGGAGATCATCTAGTCCAAGCCCCTGCTCAAAGCAGGACCAACCTCAACTAAATCATCCAATAGATTTTCACCCCATATCTCTAAATGACCCCCTCAAGGATTGAACTCACAACCCTGGGTTTAGCAGGCCAATGCTCAAACCAATGAGCTATCACTCCCTCCACTTGTAAGGTCTCACTTTTATACCTAGTGCCCTGTACACATCTATGGGCTAGGGCAGCTTGAGTCTTGGCTTGTCCCAGCCTGGCTGGGACATACCAGAACAAACCGGTTCAATGCCAGGTGCTTTGGAGGAAGGTTTAAATCCCCTCCTAGCCCCCAGGTAATTGGGGTGGCGTGGAAGGAGGAACATTCTCAAAGGACCCCCCCCCCCCTGGGATTATGCCCTGATTCTGAGGAGACACTAAGAAGATTCATGGTGGGTCCTGAGCTGGTGGGAATCCACATACGGTGGTGCTGCACTGTTTACACCAGCTGCGGATCTGGCCCAATATGCTTCTGAGGAAGCTTAGCTCCTCCCCCCCCCGTGGATCCTCTTGTCCCTAGGCTGGCGAGAAGGGTGGCTGGCTGAGACCATTGCAGCCATTATTGGTCCTCTCCTCCGTTCTTGCAGAGATGCAGTTCCTCAGTCTCAACAGCTCTGCCAGCCTGTCATAGAATCTCAGGGTTGGAAGGGACCTCTGGAGATATCTAGTCCAACCCCCTGCTCAGAGCAGGGCCAACCCCAACTAAATCATCCAATGGATTTTTGCCCCATATCCCTAAATGGCCCCCTCAAGGATTGAACTCGCAACCCTGGGTTTAGGAGGTCAATGCTCAAACCACTGAGCTATCCCCAAGCTGCTCCAGGCCCTGCGCTCTGTAGGACATGAGGGTCCCGTCCCAAGAACTAGCAGCTGCCTCAGCTGATCAGTGCTGGGGCAGGAATCGCTCTGCGCCCCACCTCCACCCCCCAAGCCACTCCCGGCTGTGGTTCCTGGGAGAGCCGCAGGCCACGTCTGGTGATGTACCATGTAAGTGACTCCAGTAGCTGCAAAGAGGAGTCCTGTGAGCGTAGTAACTGAAACCACAACACAATAGTCTCCCTGTCTCAGTAACGTTGTATGTCAACGCCCGGCCTGCCTGCCGCATGGTCATTTCCAGCCCTATCCTTTTTATGTATGGCCCCCATGGGCCCTATTAAACCGCTACTTCCCGTCTCCGCAGGGGTGGTTGCACTTCGGTGGCGCGTGAAGTGCCCTTTGGCACAGAAGGTAGCTAGGCGTGGGCTGGGGTGATACTAGGAACCTAGATTCATCAATGACTTATAGCCAGGCTCAGAATGGAGCTAAATTCTAACCTCCGTTGGCGTCTTGCTGCAGGTCTGGCCGTCCCGTCAGCTTCATGGTGGTCTTCATCACCCCAAACCCGCTCAGCAAGATCTCCTGGGTGAACCGCCTGCACTTGGCAAAGATAGGACTGCGTGAGTAACCCTGTTTGCGTGGGCAGGGAGTCCCTTGGAATGCAAATGAAGGGGTGGGGCAGAGAGGGCCTGTCGATGGCTGGCTGGGTTCCTTTGGATAGGGCAGGAAAAATAAGCGTCAGAGCTTCTTGCCCAGCCCATGGCATCATGGGAATGTGCCAAGCACAGGCTGCAACTTGGGAGCGTTGAAACCCTATCACAGCTTCACTTGGAAAGGCCTTTAGCTCCTCACTGTCACCCAAGGGATGCCCCTTATCCCAGTCAAAGAGGGATTTAGCGATGGGCCAAATCAATCCTGTGTGTTGCCCCATGATCAAGGGATCCGGCTCTCCCCTGCCATGTGCACTCCCAGGCTGATTTGCTCGTGGTTCACGCTCGCTTTGCACTGGTGCAAATGACTGTGCAAACTGCAGGGCAATGGAGAACCATGGTTAAGGTGGCGCTTGGCTTGTGCACATCAGATGTAGGGCTTGACTTATGGTGACTTCCTGTTGCCTGGGATGCCTTGGGAGCTGATTCCTTCATCGTTCTGACTGCTTCATCAGGGCTTAATTAAAAGGCGTCACTGTGATTTTCTTGCCTGCAGATCTTTGATTCTGGTGCACAGCAGGTCATCTAATACCAGGGCTATTTCATCAGGGATGTTTGTTTTAATGGAAGCCGTGCGGTCTTTCATCATGGGACTCCCCCTTGGTGAATAGCGGTTAAGACCCAACTGTTAGCAACTGTTGCAGTCTCTCTTTGCTGCAGGAGACACTAGGCTGTTCTTTCTCAGGCTGAGAGGCAGCAGTGATGGGAGATTGCTGACACTGCGGGGGGGGGGGGGAAATCAGCAATGAGAGATTAATGCAATGGTGCAATTTTCTTGGACTCCTGCCTCTGTGCTTTTAAGAACCTGCTTTTATAAGCCCCCCCCCACCCCCCCAGTCTTCCTGGGTGTTGTGTTGTGCAAGTGCCTACCAGAAGCCGAAAAGCAGGTTTGGGGAGACAGAGAACACCATGAAATTACAGATCCAGAATGCACAAAACTCCCCTAGAGGCACTGCTTAAGTCAGGGTGGCGGGTCAGATTTCAGTGTGGGGAAGGCAGCTTGTAGCCCTTAGGCCCCTGGAAGTTAAGGATAAAATGTAAAAAAAAAATAAAAAATCAGTCTGCATTTGTGGTTTCGTGTCGGTTTCCTACTACACAATTACCAACACGGCACAAACAGACAACTGCTGACGGAGGATTCTTCAGGAAAACCTGTAAGAAGTTCCCAATGTTAGTTTCCAGTTGGACAAACTGTTTAATGTGCTAGCTGCTTTTGGCCACCTTTCTGGTGAAACTTACCAACATGCAGAAAATGTACCGTCCTGCATAGTAACCTGAAATACCCTCATCGTCCGTCAGAGTTTTACATACGCCAGTATCTCGTGTTTCCTCAATTCATTGAGGCCTTGATTCAAGGAAGCATCTAAGCACATGTTTGACTTTCAGCATGTGTTTGAGATCTATTGACCTTGCACAGGTTAAAGTCTGTGTTTAAGTACCTGTCCCAAATAGGGATGCAGGACGTTCCCAATTGGAGAGGGTCAAAGCCGGGGCCAATGACTTTTCCTCTGCTCCCCAAGGCTTAGGAAAGACTCCAAAACCAACATTTTGAACTACATTCATACTGGGCTAATAGTATCCCAGCTTATACTGAGGCTCCGGGGGAAATTATGTGACTGCCATTTAGAATCACAGCTTGTGAGTGGTGGTAGTGGGGGGGAGAGGGGGGAAGAGAGTAGGGGGTCGAGATTTCTCCAAGATCTCTGCCCTCTGGGTGTGGAGTGAAGGGGAACAATAGTGAAGGATATAAAACAAGGTCCATCTAGTCTCTGACTGGCGGTCTTAGGCGCGGGGACAATTGTGACTCAGGGAGGTTGGCGTATCTTCTCTAGGGGGCAGCACTCCCTGTGCTGTTTGGAGCGGCGGAGGGGCGTGGGGAGACTTTCTAGGCCTCTTCCGTGGCTGGCATCCACAGGAAAGCGAGCCTGGCTGAGTTTGAGAGAACCAAGAGGGGGGAACCCGGCCCCTGCAGCTCCAAACGGCTACTGGTCAGCGTTGAGCCTTCACTCTCTGCATGGAAAAAAACCTAGCTAGGCGCTTTGAGTGCCTTCACCCCTCTTTCCCTGATCCCTGCTCTGGCCCCCTTGCTCCTTTCTAGAGCAAGGGACCCCCTGTACTCCTCTCGCCGGGTGGGATCTCAGCCAGTCAGCCCCGCCTGTTGTTCTTCCATCCCTCTCGAAGGCTGAGCTGTGGCTTCGGATGCCATCTTGTGGCCTGTGTTTACCCAAACGAGATGACCACAGTGGTCTCTGAAGCGGACTATGGGTACCGTTGAAGACAGGAGCTTGCTCTGGAAAACGGACCCCAGCCTGGTCCCATGCGGCAGGTCCTGTGTTTCTAACTGAATCCAGGTAGAAGGAACGGAACCGCCTGCGGGTCTCCTCTTAGGTGCCTATGGGCCACGCTTTGGGTTTCAGACCTTTGAGCCGGTGGCATGGTTGTCTGCCTGTTCCTTCCCAGCCTGCACCTGTCTCCCGTCTCTCCCGTTGACCTTCAGGGCAAGCCGCCTGTGTGTGCCGCATTTGATTAAGGCTCTTTGTGTGGCATTTAATTTTCTGTAATTAAAGCGTCTAGCAGCCGCAACCACCAGCGCCCTGGAAAGCCCATGAAATAAATAACTCCGGCTCTTACTGCCTGGGGGCTTTCTTGAGTCGCGTTGGCTCTGAACGCTGAGGAAATGGGGTAGCACTCGCAGGCTGCCTGGTTCTTCTTGCCAGGCGGCAGGGTCCTGCGGCGTGTCCCTTCTCCAACACGGCCTGGAACCTCCCGAGCCCACGGCCAATAGGTACGGCGGGAATCTTGCAGCATGTTGGACAGAGACTTCTAGCATGGCCAAGCTGGAGAATCCCGACTATAGAAGAGTTGCCCAATCACCTTAGTGAGTGGTATTTCTGACTTCCTGGCACGGTTTGGTGCCATCCTTGGGAAGGCCCTGGTGGGGTGGGTTCTGCAGATGACTCCGTGCAAAGAAGGGGAGGATGAGATAAAAAACAGAGACAGGCTTTCCAAAGAGCCATTTCCAAGTACTCGGCCTCCGCCATCGAGACCAGATTTTTCACAGACCGCCGTGCTTCGCGGCTGCTGTCGCCAATGGCGCCACACGCCGATGAAAATCTGGACGCTTGTTTTGGTGCCTACACAGAAGCTGAGCTCTTCTGAAAGTTCATGAGGTTAGGGGACCGAGGATGGAACCCCGTGGCTTGGAAACTGGCCATTTTTCAGAAGGCCGCACAGGGGCCTTAGCTGCCGGAGGTATGACGTACCGTGTGGATGGTGACCCCGTATATAGAGGCCTCAAGGTGGATCGCTTTAACCACCGAAGAGGCCACGGGGTTTAACCAGAGGGAGATGACGCGCTCTGCCTAAAGAGACGTTTTGGGCTGTAAAACGGAGATGTTGGGATCAGGGTCTTGGTCCAGTGTTGGAGTGATCAGGACTAGAACTGCCTGGACTGTTCCCATTAAAAAGGGGCGTGTGTGAAACTGCTGATCTCCCACATGGTCTTAGAAAAAACCTGTGCCGGGCCCAGCCGGACTCCGCCTATAATTTGTCACTGGCAGCAGGAAGGTCCCGTGGCAATAGCCAAGATTTTTAACATGGACTGTTGGTTTGGGATACCTAGCCTGAGACGCCTTCGAGGGCCCCGGTCCTTGGAGGGGGGTGCTGGGCAATTGGGCCCCTTTTAAGGGGCCTTAATTTGGGAGCCCCAGAACTGAGGCACCCAAATTCACCAGCCGCTTTTGGAAAGCCACGCCGGACCTTGACTTTGTCCCGTCTTTGTGGAGCGTGCCGCAAAGCGCAGCTTCAAATCTGCCCTTGTTTTGTAAGTGGCGCAGATCCCCTCTGGAGGTTTCTGGCAAGGGGCGGTGTAACCCCGCAATGTCACGGGGAGCATTGTGTTTCAGAGCACGGCTGCCCTTTGATCTCCTCATTAAACGAGGGAAAGAGAAGCGGGCGGGCGATTTGGGGCGGCTGTCGCTCCCCCGCGCTCGCCGCTCCCCCGGCAGCGGTGAGTTCCCTGGTGACACTTGTGTCCCTTCTTATCTTTGTTTCTATTTAACTCCCCCAGTCACGGCAGCAAAAATGAAAAAAATTAATGGAAGAAAATTCATTTGAAATCTTTGGATGCCTGGATTCCCCCCGGCGGGAAGGAGTTTTGAGTCTCTTGTTTTTAACCGGTTGTTTTTTATCTGGGATGCCTGCGGGGAAATCCCGTAACCACCAGTTAGGAATAAAAACGCATGAAAGCCTCATGTGAAGAAATGTTTTGTTCCTTTTCCTTTTTTTTCCTGCCGCTGCTCGGGCCTGGCTGTCTCCGCTCTGTGCGCCTGTCAAGAGCTCGGTGCGTGAGAGAAGGTGAATCAGCGGAGAGAACAGCTCTTCGTCCTTGTCTGGGCTGGGTGCTGGCGTTTCCTTCTGCTAACGCTGATTCCACCCCGTTAGGCTCATTGGGAGCAGACGAGCCGTGTGCATTTTAAGCCCTGTTGATCAAATCTACTCTTTGTCCTAAACCTCAGAGCCAGTGGTTTTCAACCTGTTTGATGCCAGGGACCGACTTGCTCATTGGTTCTCAAACTGGGAGTTCTCAAACCGGTTATGTGGGGGGATCGCCAGCCCCT
The DNA here is from genome assembly GCA_032164245.1 of Sternotherus odoratus. Lineage (NCBI taxonomy): Eukaryota > Metazoa > Chordata > Testudines > Kinosternidae > Sternotherus > Sternotherus odoratus. The sequence continues at coordinate 12,893,441 of JAVMKO010000018.1, read as the reverse complement.
GACCCCTGCGCCGGGCTGGGGGGTCGCGCTCAGAGGCTTGGTGTTTGAAAGGGGTCAGCGATACAAAGTCTGAGAACCCATTGCCCTTGCTGCTTTCCTAAACAGGGTCAGGGAGATCTCGGGGACCGGAGCCGGTCCGCAGACCGGTTGTTGAGAGACACTGAGCTAAGCAGTCCATGGAGAGGTGGTAGATTCCAGCTCAAGTGCTCATCACAACCGATAGGGGGTACGTCTGTGTCTACCCAGCGGAAGCGTTGAATCTAGCCAGCACGGGTAACCGATAGCACAGCTAGCGCGATGAGGGTGTGCCCAGGGTCTGCTCTGGGCTTGCATTACCCATCCCAGTCTGTGTTCGCGGCTAGCCATGTTCAAATGAGCACAGGCAGGCCTGGCCCCTGCCCAGCTTTTGCGGTGGAGATGTATCGGTAGAGGGAACCTTTCCCCTGTCATGCCTGACACATTTAAGAACAAACCCTAAGCAGTGTGCTCTCTTAGTCAGGGAAAGGGCAGGCTGGTACCTGCTTTGTTCTTTCTCTGGATTCTGTGGGTATGTCTACACTGCGGGGAGAGACCCACGGCTGGCCTGTGCCAGCCAACTCTGACTTGGGGGCTCAGGGGCTGTTTAACTGCAGTGTAGATGCTCCGGCTTGGGCTGGAGCAGAGTTCTGGGGCCGTCCCACTTGGCAGGATCCCAGAGCCCAGGCCTAATTAAACTGCAATTAAACAGCCCCTTCGCCTGAGCCCCGGGAGCCAGAGTCCTCTGGCATAGGTATGCTGAGCTAGCTTCAGTCTAGCGAGTGGCTAAAAAGAGCCGACTGCCCCATGTGAATGCATTGGCCTGGACCCCTGCGCTGGCTAGCAAGGAGCATGCGGCCAGGGTTGTGGGTGGGCTTGTGCAGCCCACGCGGAAGTCCGTGTCCCCCCCCGTCTTCACTGCTCTTTAGCCATACTGGCTACGTGACGCTCGCTCGGGTATGCCGGCCTGAGCTGCAGTTACACCTCCGGCCGCAGTGTGGACCGCCCCCGCCCCTCCACGCCCTGTGCATTAAAGGGGAGACGAAGCTGCCTGGTTTTCTGACGGCAGGTGGAAAGGGAAGGATCCCTTCTGGGAGCAGTAGGGTGGCTGGAGGGGTCTGTTCTTCAGAGAACGTCCTAGGAGCCATTCAGATCCAATGAGCTCGTTGGGTCGGCTGCGGAGCTCTTGTTGACTTTCTTCCTTGTGTTGGAGGAGGAGCGTTGCCGGCAGAAGTTTCTCTAGTTGGAGTTCCGGGCTTGTCCATCAGACTGGTCTCCTGCAGCAATTCGGGCAGCTTCCCCCCTAAGATGCATAGGGGTTTGGAGGGCTGTGGGTGCAGCTACTACACAAGGTTGGCTGGCCAAACCAGCGTTCCAGGCCAGGGCGTCTGGGCCAGGTGCATACATGGGGATGGCTGTCTTGACTAAAGATACATGAAGTGTGCGGTCACCATGCAGGGAGCTGGTGGACTCAAGGGTGAGACTCTCAGGCTAGTTCTGAGGGATCTTGCAAATAGGATCTGTCCCCACCCTGTGTTAAAACAATAGTGGGAGGGGACGGAAGAGGCTGCTTGGCGAAAAGTAGGAAGTAAAAGTAGGGAAGCCACGTCGCGAGAAATGTGGGACGTTTGCTCACGGCTTCTAGTGTCTCCTCCGCTATAAATGATCCTCGACCAGCCCCCTTGAGAGTTGGAGCACTGGATGGTCAGATCACAGCTGTAGATCTCTGCGCCCGTCTGTAAATGGGCAGTCCTATTGGTTAATCACTGACTGGGACTTAGGAGAACTGGGTTCTCGTCCCGGTTCTACTTGGGCATGTCGCTCGGTCATCTGAGCCATCATTCCACATCTGTGAAATCAGGCTGATGCTTGCACAGGGGCACTGTAAGGATCAATCCACTGCTTTGCGAGGCGTTCTTGTGTTGGAGGTCAAGTAACGACTGCTGCAGGATCTGCACCAACTGGAAGGCAGGGGGCACTTTCAAACCCAGCTCCCAGGGGTGTGGCTTGGGCCTCGTTGCTGGTTCTTTGCCGAATGGGGACATTTTTCCTCGAAGAAGCAGGGCTTGACACTGCTCTCTCTTCCTGGTGCAATGGGCAAAGACCCCTTCTAGAGCTCACAGACCGCTGGGGCTCTGATCCCCTGGGCTCTGCGTTTGCAGGCATTCGGGGAGCGCTGGGTGGGAGGGAACAGTCTCTATGAAGACCCACAAAGCTGTTAACGCCCCCTGCCTGCTCCGCTTGCCGCAGGGGAGGAGAACCAGCCTGGATGGCTGTGTCCTGACGAAGACAAGAAAAGCAAAGCTCCCTTCTGGTGTCCCATCCTGGCGTGCCGCATACCTGCCTTCTCCTCCAACGCCCTCGACCTGCAGGTAAGAACCCAGAATCTCCTCTTCTCCTCCTCCTCCTCCTCCTCTTCTCCCCCAGGCTGCTTAAGATGCCGAGGAGAGCAGATGTGGGGTGGGCTATTCGACTGCCCCATGTGAATGCGTCGCCCTGGCTCTAAGTAGGAGACTGGGGGTTTTCATGTCACTAACAGGAGCAGGTGAAGGAGGGTTTGGATTGGACGCCCTTACTGAGGGACTGGTCCCTGGTGGTAGGATTGGGGCGAGTCCTCGTGTGGCTTTTGTGGCTAGACGCTAGCGAAAGGGTGGCTCGGGGAAGTGAGGGGAGTCTCTCGACCTGGACTGCAGGCCGGTGGACGTTCTAGATGCTGCGTCGATGCTGACTCACCTGTCACAGGTAAGCCTGCCCTAGGTATTGTGGTCAGCTTGCTGAGACAACGGGCGGTGGTTGGTTTATGGTGCAAAAGGGCCTAGGAACCATGGGCACCGGCCCCCACTGCGCTGGGGCTGTACGAACATAGAACCAAAAGCCAGCCGCTGCCCTGGAGAGCTGGCAGTCTAGGTAACCGGTACACCCTTGGTACGGTGTGACCCCAGCCTGTTAGAAACACGTGGCTAGCAACAGTCCCCCTGTGAGTTACGACTCGCGGGTACGGCACTGGACTGGCCATCGGAGACCCTGGGTCTGTCACTAACTGAAAGGGTTAATGTGCCTTGTGCCCTCAAAGCATTTGATGGTAGGAACCAATTCATCCTCCCAGGAGCCCGCTGAGGTAGGGGAGCCGCATCCTCCTGGGGAAACTGAGTCGGTGCCAGTTGGGAGGTGGCCTCGGGGAAAAATCCAGGCTGGGCTTTACCTGGCACCGTGGGCGCTGGTGTTGAGACCAAGTCCTCGGCTCTGTGGATGTGCCTGGAAGGGGGGGGCGGGCGGGGGATTCGTTAGGGCAGCGATCCTCGGCAAAGGCCTTGATTTCTCCACCCTTTCCCACCTGTTTTATTCCCTCCCATCCCCCACTCGCCTGGCCTCTCCGCACGAGCTCCTGGCATCCCCATCCGCCACCTGATCCACGCAGCTCCGTCCAGCCCCCTCCCCGCTCCGTCTACGAGCGCGACTTCCCCAGCCCGTTCCTAGCATGTCCCAGGGCCTTTGAATGAATAAGTAACGCCAGTCAATGAAGACCAGGCTAGAAGATCCGCCAGGAGGGGCGAACGGCGGCGCTCATTCAAGGCCTAGGTGCCGTCGGCAAAGGCCGTAGTCATGGGAGATGGGGTGTCCGGCGGGAGGTGCCCTCAGCTGGGTGCCCTTGGAGAGCGGCAGGGTGGCCAACCTCCAGGATGGAAAGGTGGGTCATGCGATGAAACCTCCAGGAATACGTCCAACCAACTTCGGCAACCCTGAAGAGCAGCTATTTGCCTGGAGCTCTGAGCGAGAGCTCGCTGGATGTGCCAAGCGGCCAGCTTGGCCGGGACCATCCCTCCCTCTCCAATGCTCTGTTGTGGGCCTCCCGCCCCCTTTACCTGTCCCGTGACAGGTCGTCCGTGTCCAGTCTTGGCTTCTTAGGCCCTTTGTGGAAGCACTGTACTACAGGAGCGCCATCCTAGCAACCGGAGCCGTGTCATGGCGGCTGCCCAAGGTCATCCATGTGCCGAGGGGGAGGTACAGTTCAGTGTCTAGCGATAGGTCGGCTGAGATGCCAATCTTGCCTGCATGCCCCATGGTTCCGCTCTAGGACTCTTCCCGTGGACCCCACCTGGGGAGGGGGGCATTTCATCCCTGGGGAAGGGCGGGTGGCCTGCCCGTTACCGCCCTCCCTGGCGGGTTTGCTGTGTTATACACTCGTAGGAGGCTCCGGTGGAGATGCACCCAACTCCCTCAACCGCATCCCCCACCACCAACCCTTTGGGCTGGGCTGCTCTCCGCCACCCTGTGGAGCTGCCGTAACCTGCCCTTGCTGGGCTCTATATTGTGGGGAGGGACCCCCCGCACCAGTCCCTGTCTGCAGGTGCCTCCAGGCACCGGGGGAATTGATCCTTGCAAGTGATGGACGCTTTGACTCCACCCGACCCGCCGCATGTTTAGGGTCAGGCAGGTCTAACCACGCCCCTGTGTGTGCCCTCTGTGGGTGTCATCAGCTGCGGTTTGCTGCCCAAAACCAGGGTTTGCTGCACTTAGAGCTGTAGAGTTAGCACGGCTCTAGGAGAGTGAGTGGGGGCTTTGTTCTGACATGCCGATCATCCGTCCTGGGTGTCACTCGCTCTCATTCGCTCTCTACTGCAGTCTGTCTGTATGCATGCGTACAGATCTCAGGCTGACGGCGTGACAGGAAAAGTCCCGTGTGTGTGTGTTAGGAAATGGAGTCACTGCACCCTGATAGCTGCGGAGGGAATCTAGATATAAAAGAGAATTTGGGTCTGTAGCAGTGGTTCTCAAACTGCTGACCCCTTGCACGTAGCAAGCCTCTGAGTGCGACCCCCTCTCCGATAAATTAAAAACACTTTTTTATACATTTAACACCATTATAAATGCTGGAGATGACGAGCGGTTTGGCTGGCAACTCGTAAACCCCCCCCCCCCATGTAATAACCTCATGACCCCCTGAGGAGTCCCAACCCCCAATTTGAGAACCCTCAGTCTATAGCTCCCCACTCGCTCTGAGAACGACTGTGCGTTTTGCAAAGGCAGAAGAGTCTAGTGGTCAGAGCAGGGAACCGGGAGCCAAACAAAACTTGTCTGGTTTGGGCCACAGGAGTTCATCCTAAACTCTGCCTCTGAGGCTGATCTACCTGCGTGTGCCACCCCCCTCCCCCGGTCACGGTATTGATCTGTGGTTGGAAAGCGCTCCAGAGCTCCCCTCTAACTGGAGGAGGCCCCCTTGGTTCCACGACCTTGTGCGAATCGCTTTGGGTGAGACTTTCCACACCAAAAAAAGCGCCCATGTGATCCTGAGTCGCTCTAGGTGCTGCTGAAAAAACCTACCCCGGGCCTGTCTGTGATTCTGTTGCCTCATCTGTTAATAAGGCTACTTGCCTGCCTCCCGGGGCAGAGAACGCACCCATTTCCAAAGGGCTTAGATCTGAACACGCGGCGGCATCCCACTCCCTTCCACCTCGCCAGTACAACTGCCGTTGAGTTGGGAGCTCTGTAAACATCCCGTGCTCCCGCCTAGAAGCTGGCTATGGAAAACCGGACTTCAAAACGGCGTCTCTACAAATGGCGCTTCGAAATCCCACGCGGTCAGAGCAGGAGGGGAAAAATCGAGTGTTTGATGTCTTTGCAGGCCAGTGAAATGTCCAGCGATTTCTCCGCCCTTTTCCACCTGTTTGATTCCCCAAAATGTCCTGGCTTCTCTGCAAACCATATTGCTCTGCCGGGGGTCCGGGGGAGTGGGGTTGCTGGTGGATCGCAGGGCAGAGGGTCACCGTCTCTACTTTGGGGGCTCCTAATGGTGCAGCTGCGCCTCTGTGGTTTGGGGAGCATTGGATCGAAGTCCACCGCGCCGCACGTTGGGGTGCAGGAGGGTGGGGGGGGGCGGTGCGGGGAGAGCGTTTCGGATTGGACGGTTGGCTCTTGCATTTACCTTCGTGCTCATGTGTCGGGGTCGTGTCCCCGTCTCTCTTCCAGCTGGGCGCCGTGGTGCACAATCCTGTCCAGTCCTCGCTGCTGGGCTTCTCGGCCGTGAGCACCTCCCTCCCGCAGGGGTACCTGTGGGTGAGTATTGGCCGCCTGGCCCGCGTGGGGAACGGCTCCCGAGAGTCGAAGGCTGGCGCCTCCCCCTGATGCCAGCCGGGGTTTGCCCTCGAGGGCCCGAACTAGCTCAGACGCCAGGGTGAGAGACGGGAGTGCGGAGAGGAGATGCTTTGTAAGGGAGTCAGCCAAGGTCATTTTCCTGGTCAGTCCCGGCTAGCACGCTACTGGCGCTGTTGGCGGGGGTGAGAGGGGAAGGGATCGGCAGCCACCGGGGGGGACAGTGAAATCCCCAGCCCCAGTGATGCCTGGGCCTGGGGTTTTTGGTTCCGGAAATCAGCTGTTAAAGCAGGGCCGTGCGTAAACAACCCAACGTAATTGCAGGAAATAACCTCCTGGGTGCTGCCTAGTGTGTGTGTGCGGCATGGGGTAGAGACCCCCCCACCCCGGGCTCGATGCTCCTTTAAGGAGACCCTATGTCCCTCGTAAAGCTTGCCAAGTAGGAGGGGCCGTTCTGCTCAGCCAGACCCCCACAGGCCCTGGCCCGAGAGCCTGACCGAGTAACCTCTGAAACCTGGGAGCATGACCCAAGCAGCTCGTCCATCCCAGTCTCCACCCTACGGCAAAGCCGGAGGAGAAAATGGGGCACCCTGTTAGTGGTGATGGAGGAGTCGGGGGACAGTCCAGCCTGCAGGGGCGGAAGTTAAAAGCCCCTCTGGGTGGCTTCCTGCTTCCCCACAGGTTGGAGGAGGCCAGGAAGGAGCAGGGGGCCAGGTGGAGATCTTCTCGCTCAACCGCTCGGTGCCCCGCACGGTGAAGTCCTTCCCGGTGGCCTCCCAGGTGCTCTGCATGGAATACATCCCCGAGAGGAGCCCGGAGGAGCCAGAGCCGGGGCCGGCGGAGGATTCGAGACCCGCAGCTGACCAACCCTCCGCTCCGCATCCCACCATCTGTCTGGGGCTGCAGGATGGCAGGTGAGGTTCGGGGAGGGGACTTGGCGGCGCCGTCTCCCGAGAGCCTCGCCGCCTCCTCCGCATATCGAGCGCCGACAGCCGGCTAACCCTGGTACTGGGCTCTAGCAGCGCCGTCGGCTGGTCTCCATCTTTGGCCTTCCTCCTCCTCTGCACCCCAGCAGAATTCTGAAGACAGCTGGCGTCTTCCCCCCACCCCCCTCCCGGCCAATCTCACATCTTACGTCTCCCTCGCCCGCCTCCGCTCCTGGAGCAACGGGCAGGGCTGGGCAATGAGCTTCCCCACCCTTCCTGAAAGGGGGGCACTGATTCTTAAGGCTGCCCCTCTCCAAATTCTTCCTGCCTCCTCCAGCCTGGACAGTGGACGGCAGAGGCCAGGCCCCGGATAGGATCTGCAAATCAGATCAGGTAGATACCCCCCTCCCCCATAGCCCTCCCTGCACCTCGTGTCCACTCCAGATTCAGACTCCTCTGCCCATGCAGGTAAAAATAGTCTCCTTAAGAGCTGGCTGTTGTGAGCTTTGGGCGTTTGCAGCAGCAGGATGTCTTCCACCACCCAGGCGCCTGCAAGGACCAAGCTCGGGGGGCCCCACGATTTTCCCGGGCTCAGCTTTGAACTCCTGGCGGCGTGTGTGTTTGGCCCACTGTGGTCACTTAGTGCCGTTGCTATGGGCAACTGCCAGCTGATGAACCTAACCTGACCGCGCCCACTTGTCCCTAGAGGTGAACCCCGAGTTTGGCATGTCCGACCCCAGCCAGGCATGTCCACCGTCACAGACCCACAGGACCCATAGCGTCCTCCCTGGCTTTGATATCTCCCTTCCGGGCTCCATCCCAGAGGTCATGCATGTTCTGGAGGACTGGCCCGTCCCTTCTTCTGTCCGGGGGCAAACGGGCGGAGCAGAAACCTGAGAAATCCGCCTGGGGCGGCATATTCAGAACCTGCTTCCTGCAGGCAGATCGGCCGGACCTGCTCCCGCTCTCCGCCCCGGGCTGGGGGACTCCCGGTGCAGTCGGGGGCCGGCAGGGCTGGGCTTGGTACGGGCGTTCACCAGGGTGACTCTGGGCTTTCCCGCCCCTCCCCCCCTCTCCTCAGCATCCTGGCGTACGGCAGCGTCGACACGGGGACGCAGTGCTTGCTGACCTGCAGAAGCCCCGGGGGGCAGCCTGTCCTCTGCCTGAAGCACAGCCCCGAATACCTGTTCGCCGGCCTGCAGAACGGCACGGTGGCGGCTTACGCCAGGAACCACGGTGAGCGGGGGAGCGGCGCAGGGGGAGGTGGGTGCTTTGCTTTTGACGTGCCTTCCCCGGGGGTCTGGAGTGAGGCTGGGGAGACGGGAAGGGGCTCCCAACGACTGAGCCGGTATCTTCCTCTCGCCTTTGCCCTGGCCACGGGAGGGCCGTTAGTTAACCCATTGCGGCTGTTGCACTGGAGCGTCGCCCGCGAATCCGCGCCCGGTGTAACGTGCCCGGCGCTAGCTGGGAGGGGTGGAATTGGATCTTCTTACCAGCTCTCGTGTCCAGACTCTGCCCAGTGGCCTGCAGAGTAACCCGTCGGGTTCAGGAGGGAAGGATGGATGGGCAGTGGCCTAGGTTAGCCCTAGGCTGTGGGAGCCCTGCCTTCAATTCCTTCCTGTGCCACAGACTTCCTCCGTGACCTTGGTCAAGGAACTTAACCGCTCTGTGCATCATTTCCCCCCCCCCCCCCCATCTCTACAACAGGAATAATAGCGTTGCCCTTCCTCCCGGGGGGTTGCAAGGCTAAATGTGTCTGATGGTGAGGCGCTCACCTCCTCCAGTACGGAAGGCCGTAGACGTACCAAAGAGAGAGGATGTGATACGAAAGGGTCACATGTGCAGCACTAGTTAACAAGAGATCCAGGGTGCTGATTGGATTGATTGGCCTGCCGTTTTCAGTCAGTTATTGCCATTCTCTTGGCCACTGAGACGCAGTCATTGTGGCCGGCAGGTGTGGGCCAGCTGGGATTGGATGGCTCTAGGCCTCTGAGGAGGTTTTTCACCCACAGCAATACTTATCTGACCCCCCGGCTTGTCCGAACCGTCCCCGGACCCCGTAGGGAAAGTTGGTCCAAGTTGATTGCAAAGTGGGTTTGGAAACTTTATTTCCTGCTATTGCACAGAGAGAGAGAGAGAGAGAGAGGGCTGCTAATTGGCTGTTCAGAATGCAATCGCTGGAGTTCGGGATTCGTAACAGCTGCAGAAATAAAATCCGATTTGAGAATTATAGGCTAATTTCCCATTGCTGGGCTGTCACTTCTCTCTGGCACAGAGGACGCTGGCTGTCTCCAAATGGCTTTTAAACTTCCTCGCTCTAACTTCTAGCTGGACAGCGGATGTTTGTTTGGAGCCATTCAATCCAATGAGCCTTTCCCGGCCTGCCAAGCTAGACGAGGGTTTGCCAAAGGGGGACATCCGTCAGCGTCGCTTTTTTGTTCTTGGCCAATTTCTCCCTTTTCCAGGAATGTCCATTTCCCCAAATATATCGAATCCACCCGAGGCATCCACACTGAGAACTGATGACCTACATGGCTGCCCAGGGCCAGGGCAAAGCCATCAACGCCTTTCGGGTTCTCTAAATAGGGCTAACGTGGCTTGCCCGGGCTGACCATCATCTTGGTCACCATGGGGGTTTGAACCTGGGACCTTCAGAGCCCAGAGGGTGCGCCCCTGCACCTTGAACTAGAGGACTAAACACCTGTGTTGGCATCAGCAATAGTCTCATAGCCTTGGTGGATCAGGTGTAGGAGAGGATGCCTGAATGGCGGACTGTGCAGAGATTTTGCGCTAGGGGTGATTTTCCCCCTCTCAGTTGGACGTTGGATGTCGGCGGTGGTAGGTAATGGGGTGGTGAATGCTCTCTCCTCCGGCCCAGGAACCTCTGCTTTGCTCCCTCTCCCGGTGCTGCATTAAGCAGCTGGCATGGGTGTGTCATCACGGCCCGATTGGGGTTAGGAACGGGGGTGTGCACAGAACTTACTCCACTTGGCAGTGCGTTGGGTTTTTTTAACTGAGTTTTTTTGAATAAGGCGTTTATGGGTTTTAATTAAAGGGGGAGAGGCGGAAGAAAGCCACCTCCCAGGCAGGCGGGAGTGTGTGGGAATGTAAATATGTGCGCATCCCTGCAGGGTTCCCGGAGCTCTCGCTCTGTTGGATAAATACGGTAGGGAACCCGGCGCCCTGCACCGCACGGAGCGGAAACCGCTCTCGGCTCCGCTTCTCTCCTCCACGCTGTGACATCCCCGCTTCCTGCCTGCCTCTCCCCTGCTGCCGGGCTCTGCTTCTTCTGGGGATCCGGCTCCCTGGGACTCTCATGGCTTTAGTGGGAAATCTTGGCGGGACAAATCTGTGCCCCTGAAAAACACAGGGACGCTGGACCAAGGCCAGTCAGCCCTACCCAGGGCCTGTCGTTGGGTCTCCCGGGTCCCAGGATCTGCAAGGAGGAAACTCGAGGTCTCCATCCCATTGTCCCTGCCCAGTCATATAAACTGCACAGCCGCCGATGCGGTGCTCTGAGGTCCCTCTGGATGTGGGTGGTTCCTGTCCTGTTTAGCCGGGGCTAGGCCAGGTGCTCTGGTCACTGGCGTGCGGAGAACCTGGAGGACCCTGGTGCTAGGGCCGTGGTGCGGAGCGGTCAGTCACAAGCGCACCTTGGTTCACCCCCGTGGAAGGGGGTTTCTCCTTGGCACATGAGAGAGAATTCCCTGTCTGCGGGAATCCCGAGGGTCCTGATTGCCAGGCGTGGCATGGCTGGAAAGTGGATGGTTCTGATGTCTGGGGAGATGCGCCATCATCATCGGGAGGGTACGGTCCCCACCCTGCTCCGTCTCCGGCTGCCCCCTCGCACCCAGCGCTCTGCCTGCTTTCTCCACCAAAGAGAGGGAGCGAGGGGTTTGCAAGGCCCTTCCTGCAGCTCTTCTGGTTAACATGAGCCTGTTATTCATGTGCTGCTTTCCTCTGAGAAGCTTTTCAGGTCGGATCCACTCAGTGGCCCCGGCCTCTCAGCGGAGGTGAGCTGGGTGTGGAGCGGATGAGCCCAACTGCTGGCATTTCCATGGCTAAATTCAGCTCCTGCCTTCTGGGGTTACTGACCCTCCCTCCCACTCCTAGTGTTGGGACCAAGGCCTCGAGGGAAGGTTGGGCAGTGGAAGGAAGCAGAGCGGCGTCCATGAAGCGCCCCGTCCCCCCCGTAGGAGCAGGCCTACTTTGAGGAGAACAGCTTACTGCTGCTGCGAGGGGATGGAGCGACTCCTGTAGCTCGGGTGGAGAAGTCGGTGGTTTGGCACTGAATGCTGGCGGTTCTCACACCACTGCCAGCTCGGGGCGGGGGGGTCACTACGTACGCCCGAGGCTGGCTGGGCCTCCAGGCGGGCACCTCTAGAGATGATGACCCACGAGGATCTGTGACCTTGCTGGGGATGGGGTTATCCCGGCTTTCCATGAGGCAGGGACTGTGTGTTGCCTTATGCCAGCATTCAGGCTGCATCTGGAGCCTTTGAAGATGAGTCGGAGGGGAGCCGCTTTCTGTCCTGCGTCCGGCTTTCACGTGGGATCAGTGAGACCCCGTGCGACTCGCACTTGGAGTGGCTGGAGGGAAGGCCGCTGGATCTCAATAGCTGGCTGCTGCATAGGACTGGCAGGGGGCTGAGAAGCCCGGGAGGCATGGGGGAGGATGCTCTGTGGCGTGAGACCCATATTCGCTGGGTTAAGAAATACCCCAATGTCCCCACTAGGGGGCAGGAAAGAGCCTAAATGAACAAGCAAGTCTGTGCGGAGACCTTAATGGGCGGTCAGACAGCAAGTTTGAAAAATCGGGGCAGGGTGGGGGGTAATAGGAGCCTATGTAAGAAAAAGCCCCCCAAATCGGGACTGTCCCTATACGATCGGGACATCTGGTCTCCCTACTCTGCCCCTCCACGGACTGAACAAAGCCGCTGCTTCCCTGGAAAGGGGCCAGGATTGCATGGGACCGTCGCCTCAGTCCCTGGGCAGTGCCGTGCTTGGGCGGGCGTTGGAGAGGAAGGCCGGGAACATGTAGAACAGCAGAGGGGCTGAATCCACCAGTGCCCTGGACACAGATGAAAGCCGCAGGGCCATAGAGGAAGGTCTGGGGAGGCTGCACGAACCTCGTCGTTACAGAGGGGGAGGCTAGCTCCTAATCCCAGAGGGTGGGTCTTCGCTGATCCCTGTCCTCTGGCTTTAACATGTAGCTTGGCAGTCCGGCCTTCCCAAGGCTTTGGTACCCGGCCACTGGCCAGAGGCGGGCATGCAATCCAGGACGCCGGTGTATGTGTAGCATGAGCCGACGGAGACCTCGATCCCTCTTCTGCTCCGAGGAGCTCAGAAGAGCCCCCCATGGGTGTCACCACAGGGCTCTGGTTCTCTCTCTGACCTCGGATTTCGGAAGTCTCCTGTGGTGGCGCTGGGTGTGGGCTCCCCACGGCGGAGCGCAGCAGGGCGGGGAAGGACCGCGCTCTGCCTTTGCCCGGGCTGCAGGTGGCACATGCCGGGGGCATGGGGTCATCTGGAAAGCCAGGGAAATCAGGGATGAGGGAGGTAAGAGTCTGGGTTGAGTGTGCACAGAATGGCTCTCCCCTCGGGCCAGGCACCCCACTGTTCTCGCTGACAGTGGCCGGTGAACGCTAGGCGGATCTCTTCCTCTCCCAGCTGGTGTGTTCCCATCAGCGTCTCCTGTGTGGGCCGTCTGGGAAACGTGTGGTGTCCTGCTTGTAACAATACGTCACCGCGCCGTTACTCGACACATGCCACGGTCGTTTTCTGTGCCACCGCTTCTGAGGTGGAGGCGTTGCTTAGAGTGGCTGGCGAGCGCGGTGCCTTCAGGAAGCGGCTACGTTTCTTTCTGTTCCGTTTCCCTCCATTCCTCCTCCTGGACCAGAAGGGCAGAAATTAACAAAGCATCTGTTTACCCTCCCTTCCTCTTGCTTGGCAGCATGCCAGCATCTCAAGCTTTTCCTCCCTAAAAAACTATTTATAGTTTCTTCCAGGGCTGCACCTCCGAGCCCAGGAGTATCTGGGCCAGATCCCCAGTAGGCACAAATCGGTGTAGCGCCCCTGAAGTCAGGAGAGCTGTGGCCATCTATGCCAACTCTGGGTCTTCCAAACCTGGGAAATGGACAAGGTAGCTGGCCAAGTTGCTTTCCGTCCTTATCTTCAGTTCTTCTGCAGCGATTTTTGGAGTGAAGCTCCCGATGAGGGCTGGGAAAATGATACAAGAAGAAATATTTCCATAAATGCTCTTGCAGATTCTTAGCCCAAAAGCAACTGGTCTGTTGTTCCTTCAAATGAAATTGCACATTTTCCAGAACAGCCGATGTTAAGCGAATATTGCAGAGCTCCAAAAACCTTCTGAGATTTGAAAACCAGGCCTTGCAGGGAGAGACTTAAACAGATTAAGATCATTATCTTATCAAAGAGAGGGCTAAGGGGTGACCTGATTACAAACTACAGGTACCAGGAAAAAGAGCCCTGACTTTAGGAAGCTCTTTCATGTAGCAGATGAAGGCTTAACAAGATCCAATAGTTTGCCGTTTAAAAAAAAATCATTTTGGGAATAAGATGCTAATTTTTAAGTGAGGGCAATTAGCCATTGAAACAGCTTAGCAAGCGGTGGTGGTGAATTCATCACTGTAAAGCTTTTAAATCCAAATTGGATGTCTTTTTGAAAAGATGCTCTGTAGTTCAGCCACAAATTAATCGGCTCTGTAGTGTCACTTCAATAGCAGGGGAAAAAATTCCTTTGCGGCAGGAGTTCCGGGGTGAAATTCCGTGACCTGTGCTATCTTGAGAAAAGAAGAATGGGGCCGGGAGTGGAGGGACCTGAAAACGATCTTCAGGGCTATTCTAAAGAGGACAGCGATCAGTTGTTCTCTGTGTCCACTGAAGGTGGGACAGACAGTAATGGACTTAATCTGCAGTGAGAGCGATTTGGGTTAGATGTCAGGAAAAACTTTCTAACTACAGTGTAAGGATAGTTAAGCTCTGGAATAGGTTTCCAAGGGAGGTTTTTAAGAACAGGTTGGACAAACGCCTGTCAGGGTTGGTCTAGGTTCATTTGGTTCTTGGTTTTTCCTCAGCGCAGAGGGTGGCCCCTGGAGGTACCTTCCAATCCTACGTTTCTATGCAGGCCTGGGCTATGAATGCCAGACACAGATGGTGGTTCCGTCCAGGCTGCGAACCTTTGCCGACGTGACTGCCCATCTCTCAGGAGCTGGGAAGTGTCCAATTGTGTTTGAAACACACGTAACTCGGGTTTTTTAACGCGAGCTTGCTTGGTGTCACCATGTCTCCCCCTCCTGGCCACCCCTAGTAACTGCCACAGCCTGCTATCGACACCGCCAACAGTTAGTTACTCCTCTACCTCAAGGAGGAGGCTCTTCTGCCGTGGATGCTTCAGCTCCTGTGTTCGGGATGCGGCCGAGGCCGGATCCCTTCTGTAGCCCGCCCCCTTCTGGGAGCTTCCGAGCGTTCGAGGCTTTAAAACAAAATACCTTACAAGCTGCGACTTGCCCACCCTTCCTCAAACAGCTCCACTGTCTCGGAGGAGAAGAGCTCGCCCTTGTACGCCGGTTGGATCATAGGAAGGGCCAGGCTGGCTCAGCCGGGCCCATCTAGCCCAGGGTCCTGACTCAGATGGTGGCCCACGCCAGAAGCGAGAAAGGTGCGAGACCCCTTAAAGTTGGGAGTCTCGGAGTAACCGACCTGTGGGTACTGGGTAAAGTTCCTCCTGGAACCAGCGAGAGTGGGTGGGGGTGGTTCTGTGGCCTGCAATGGACAGATCTGCCACAGGAGGGATTTCTATCCCGGCCCGGCTCCCTATTGAGAACCCTCCAGAAAGCAGCGGGCGACTGCTGTGCCCCAATTCCCTGTGCCATCAGCGGCGTCCCCGGCTCGTTCCTTCTCCAGCCTCTGGTTGAATCCGTAACCTCGCGTCGCTCTAATTAGAGCTTCCCGAACGGCCCCGTTTCCCTGAAGAGCCGTGTGCTTTCAAGCGTGTGCGGAGCCGCGCGCGCTGTGGGATGGGAGTCGGGAAGCTGAGGGATCCTTTCATTCACCTCAGGCGGGTGCCCGGAGGGGTCGGCCGGCAGCGGGGGCCGGGGCTCGGAAAATGGTGGGGGCGGGAAAGGTCGTTCCCGCCGCGCCTTTTGTGGGGAAATTGGCGCCGCAGGCGGCCCTGATGAAAGAGCCGAGGCAGTTCTGTTCCTCTGAGCGATAGGCCGGGCCTAGCGTGAGGAAGTGCCGCAGGGCACGGGAGGAGAGCCGCCGCGCCGCCGTGGGCCAAGGCCCGTTAGTTAAATCGCATTTCAAAGCTCCGGTGTGAAGAGCCGCATGGCAGAGACGCTTCTCACTGGGCAGATGTGCGCAGGTGTGCATGTGATCTGTGATCCCCTCGCACCCTCCAGCCTCTGCACGCCCCCCCTTCCTCCTGTCTCCTATGAGACTCCTCCGCCCCTTGCTCCTTGGATCCGTTTAACAAACGGAGCCAGGCGGCCGTTGGGCAGGGCATCCGGGCTGGAGTGATCTCTGCAAAGGACGGGGAAGGTGACGGGGTCTTGTGCAAGGAACAACCCGTTCCCCGCCCCGGGCTGCTCTGCCGAGGAGGCCGCGAGCCAGCTGAGTTCTGGCTCCGACTTCTCTCCCTCCCCCCTCTGATCTGTTCTCCATGCCCGGGCGCTGGCGGGGGAAAGGGAGTTGATGGGTTCCCTAGAGGCGGCTGCCCGAGTTGAGGGAGAAGGTAGCCGCTGCCGGCTGCAAAAGGCGGTGTTGGCTCCGTGTTCCCCCGTATTTCGTGTTGCTCTGTGCAAGCAATCCCCTGCCACTTCCCCCCGCCCGCACCTGCCAGCCTGGTTATAAATAGACCGTGCAGGCTGTCAGGGCTGCAGGGAAGAGACCGGCGCTTGTTTTCCTGCTGCAGCCTTCAGAATGAGGAGGCATCAGGTGAGCCTTGATTCGTAGGGGAAAGAGATGTTCCAGCCCTGCTGAGCTAGCCACCCGAATGCCTGTCCTCTCCTCTGCCTCCAGCCCTGGTGGGAACGCCTGCACGGGGGAGCGGGGGGTGGTGCTGGGGAGGGCCAGGCATGAGGCCAGATCCACGGAGGCCTGGTCCAGGTTCTGTCGGGCGGCTCCTGCCCACTTCCAGCGGCTAACGCCCCGTGGAAGAAGCTACGACCGGAAGGAGGGACGGGGCCAGAGTGGGCCCCTGGCCGTGCGACTCTGCCGTGAGACGCCCCGGCCTGGGTTTCAGCATCTCCTCGAAGACTCCTGACAGTAAAGCCCTAGACTGGGGGGGGAGGGGGGGCTCCAAGCTGCCTTGTCTCCTCCGGTCTCTCATTTCGCTCTCCTTTGATTTTCCACAGGGGGGCTGTGGGATCTTGAGGCGCCGCCCACCTGCCTGGAGGTGGGGACCGGCCCGGTGCGAACCCTGCTGATGCTGGATGACGCCGTGTGGGCCAGCTGTACCAACCAGGTCACCGTGCTGGAGGCCGCCAGCCTGCAGGCTCAGGTACTGCCGTGGTCCAGTGCCCCGTGCGGGGTGCCCGGCTTCCAACCTCCTTCGGGGTGGGGGCTCCTTCCTTTCTGCCCTCCCCACACGTGCTCTCTTATCTCCTTTGGCTACTTGCTGGGTGACCCACCATCTGGCCCAGATGAGGCCTGGACTAGGCTCCTATCGGGCCTACACTGACCAGGTGTCGACTCCTCTCCCCACTCCTGCGTCCGCGGGGGCGTCTCTGGGCGATTCTGGCCTGTGTCCCCCGGGGTGGCTGCCCGTGGACTGCTCACGCTGTGAGCTGCCGAAGGTGGCTGGGAGGGGGGAGCGAGCAGCCAGGGGAGGGGAGGTTAGAGTATCATGTGATGGCTGAACACGCTGGGGTCAGTGAACCTCTCTTCTCTCTTGCTCCTTGGGGTCGCTCTGGCTTTAGCCCCACCCTGGAGTGAGCCCGGCCTACCCTGCACGCTCTCCCAGGAGCCCTTTGTCTCGGGCTCGCTCGCTACTTGCTTTGGCGCCCTGCGGCGCGAAGGCTGGAACGATTGCAAAGGAAGAGGCCGGAGCCTGGGCCAGCCTGGCTGTGCGCCCCTCGCCCGGGGCTCTGAGCGGCACAGGAACGGCGCTTGGACGGCGGGCACAGAACCCGTGGGAGCATGCGGGCGGGCAGAGCTGCGTGCTCTCAGCGCTCCTGCTCGCCTGTGAGGTCCCTCGGACCCCTGGCTTCGGATGTGTCTGGATGTGGGGGGAGGCCTAGCCTGGGGAGCTGGAAAGGGGAGCGCAGCTGTTGTTGTTGTTGGAGAGGGATGGAGCAGCCCCCCCCAGCCAGGTGTCTGCTGGGTGTTCAGTGGTGGCCAGGAGCCCGGAGAAACGGGGAGCCGTGTGGGTCGAGACCGCGCGTGATGCTGTGGGAGTGGGTGAAGATGGCACCAAAGTAGGGAGGAGCCTGAGGTCAGAGGAGTGCGGTGGGTGAGGAAGGTGGGTTGGCAGGGAGGTTGGCAGCATGATAGGCAGCCGGGTAAAGGGTCTGGAATGTATTGGGCACGGGGTGGGGGGCTGTTTGCAGTTTGGATACACCCCAGTGCCCACAAGGTCTCCTGCACCCAGTGGGATTGGCGGTGCCCCCCGAGCCAGGATGAGCGGGGCTCTGCTGAGGAGCCAGCCAGCAGGGCCCGGACCTCAGCCAGAGGCCGCTGCTCGAGAGCCTCCGGGGGTGTCTACCGACCCCAGCTCCGTCTCTAGTGTCCTTCAAACAGCAGGAGCTCTGAAGCTGCGGCCGGCTCGCTGCTTGGGTTGCTACCCTGGGGCCGCCCCCGCTGCCATGGTTTTACTGCTTTTCTTGTTGGAGGGAGTTAGGTTAAAGCTGTTTCGGGCCCCATCTACACAGGCTGCAGTCACACCTCCAGCTGTAGTATAGACAGGCCCCTGGGGCTGGCCATTAACCCAGCTGCATCGCTCAGGGGTGCGAAAAAGCCCCGCCCCTGCATAGACCGTGCTGGGGGGGTGGAAGAATTCTGACTACTGCCTCTCGGGGTGGATTAACTACAGCCACGGGAGAAGCCCTCCCCTCGGCGTTAGGCAGCGTCCACACGGATGCCCCTGTACCGCTGTAACGTTTCAAGTGTAGACAAGCCCTCGGTGTGCCCGCGGTGGCTGGCTGGGCTCCTGGGCCCAGGGGCAGGCCTTCCCCTGAAAGACGGCAGAGAGCCCTTTCTGCGACCGGCTCAGCCCACCCCAGCTGGCCTCACCTGGGAAAGACCTTGGCAGGATTTGCGGGCAGTGCCCTGCCTGGCCGCTGCGTGCCGCTCTCGCCGTGTGCAAGCTGCTGCGTCTGGAGGCCTTCTATGGGCATTTCCAGGGCCAGACCCGCTCCCCCCCGTCTAATAGCAGGCCTCTAACGACGGTGCATTTCTCGGTCGAGCGCTCCCCGTGCTCCAGTCGGCCACTGCCTTCCTCGGCGCGCTCCCATGTCATTACAGAGACGGGCTGCTCCCAGACGGCGGGCGCCCCGGCCTCTCCGCCGCCTCCTGCCTAATGGGCTGCGATTTGATGGCGTGCGGCGTGGGTGTGTGTGGGGAGCCCGCTCGGTCGCGTCTCTTAGAGCGCCGGGGATGCACTGTTCATTAACCGGCCTCCCCTGCCCACCAGCTCCCTGGTGGGGACGAGTTAACCATTTGCTGGTTGAACGGGACAGCTCGGCCGGCCCCGACTTGTCCGGGCAAACGGGCTGGCACCCTCGTGTTGTAGTGATTCCACCGGTCCAAGTGGCAAGAGCTAGTCAGAACTCCCCCATCTTTCCCCACTCCTGTCTCCGTTTAAAGGTGTAAACTGGCGCTGGGGGGCCTTGGAGATAAGATAGGAGCCTGAGGTGTTTCTGAGGGGAAAGGCGCTTTAACTCCCGCAACGCTGAGGAGAGGGTATCACAGTTGTACGCCATAGTGCATTAGAGACCTTCCAGCGGCTCTGAGTAAAGGGGCGAGCTCTCTCCCGTCAGCGTAATCAGCCCCCCCATAAACATAGTGTCTCCCACCAATGTAGCGCTGCCTACTCCGGCGCATAGGTTGGGATAACTTATGTCAGTCTGGGGGTGGCTTATTCATGCCCCTGAGCGACGCATGTTCTACCCACCTAAGTGGTCGGGTAGACGTAGCCTAAGGCCGAGAGCCCAAGTCATTTGTCTGAGGGGAGACAGCTACAGGCAGGACTGTCCTGAAATTCAGCTCGGGTCTTATCCGCCAGATCCTGCTTCCTCCACGGTGCCAGCCCTGGCCGGAAGAAAAGACTCTAGTCCCGGGTTCCCAGCCACTGTAGATCAGTGTCACTCGACTGGCGTCAATGGGCCACATCCCCAGATGAGGATCCGGCCTTTAGGGCCAAGTCGCCGTGTTCCAGCACCGCACCTCGCGGCGGCTACGGTCTGAGCTGCCAGCCTCTCCACGGCAACTGTCTAACCCCCTTCCCCACCCCCCCCCAAAACACACACACACACACACACACACACACACACACACACACCCCACAGGGCAAACCGCAGCCCCTTTCATTTTAGCTCTTGTGATTTAAGACCAGCAATGTGCTAGAGGCTTTTAAAAGGGATCGATACCGCCTTTAACCTGTGTTTTACACCGGGCCAGAGATTGCCGTGTGTGTGTGAGCGGCAGTCGGGTGGAGAATAAGACGTGCATGTCGACAGCCCAGTTGAAATGGAAATGTTGGCAGGAGGCGTGCGTAGTACGGGGGCGGGGTGTGTGTGGGGAAGCCGGCCTTCTGCACCCACCCTCCCATTTCCATTCCGTACGGGACCGAGGCGAACTCGATCCATATTTAATAGAGCCGCTGAAGAGGAAATGGACTTCGTTCCGCTGCTCGACCCTCCGGCTACGGCTAATGACAGTCCCTGCAAACATCACACATGCTCCGTCTCACCAGCCATTACCCCTCCCCGGGCTGGGGCAGAGCAGGCAGGGAGGTGGGGGTGGGCGGCTCTTGTCAAGGAAGACGGAGGGCGACCCGGGGGCGCTTATTACCTGTAATTGCGGCACTTCGCAGCGTGCGGCAGCCTGGGCTGACGGCCGGGTAGAAGAGTCACCGCTGTTCGCCGGAGATGCTCTTTGCTGTCAGACGTGTGGTTGCGTGTGTCACAAATAACTTCCCTTCCCCCCGTCGCGTCGGATTCTGCCTCTTTCCCTTTCATGTACCTGACCATTTACTTCTCCTTTCTAACTTCCCTGACCCAACGCTGGAGGGAGTTTGCGTCTACGCCGAAGGACAGCTTTTCTGCACCCCGCTCCGGCAATGCACGGCAGTTCTGGCCAGCAGCACCCATGGCCAGGCCGCGCATATGGCCCCGCCCGATCCAGACTGTCCGTGCCCCCTGCTCCACAGCTCTGCCTGGGCACCTCGCCAGGGTGCAGCAGGCTTCTCAGGGGGTCTGGATCCCCAAATGGTCTCCCACTAGCCCCCAGAGCGGAAATCCCCAAACGCCCCTCCTGTACGGAGAAGGGAAACGGCCGGCGCTCCCCAGCCTTGTCAAGGCCGCGGGCCTGAGGCGGTGTGAGGAGCAGATGGTGACCGAGGCTTAATGCAGCGCATGGGAGACCAGCGAGTGGCTTGAGGAGGGTGACGTGGCCCTAGCCCTGAGGGAGGAAGACTATTTCTAGCGGCCATGTTCTGTATAGCCCTGACGTGTGGGAGGAGAGCGGCGGGGGGCCGGCGAGGAGGTTACTGTGTGTTTGTGCTGAGCTACACAGTAGGAGCTCGGATACTGTGGCGACGGGCAACGGTGGAAAACCCCGCAAGAGAGGATCAGGGCTCTGTTATGCCTGTCAGTGACAGCAGGGTCCCGAAAGACCTCCTCAGATATGAAGAGAAGATGCGACAAAAGACTGACAAACCCCACGAGGAAGGATGGGGGAGTGGTGAGTTCTCATTGGCTTCAGCTAAGAATGATCCTAGCGGGATGGTCCCAAATACACGAGGGAGGGCGGCGGCAGCTGCTGCTATTCCAGGGAGGCCGCTGAAGTTGTGGCAAACGACACCAGCTGAGGCTCTGCTTCGGCGCGTCCGTATAACACCCACCCAAGGTAGCTGTCGTTATCTGGCTTTCTTGTAGGGAGAGTCCTGGTCTTATGGACTAATTCATGCATGCAAGCCAGCCTGGAAGGAAACTCATCGCTTGTGACGGACAAAGCAGACCAACCTGGTGGTTGGGGCTGGCGTAGTTGGAGAACAAGTTGAGGGACAACTTTGCCCGAAGGGCTCCTCTAAAGCAGCCGGCCATAACAAGAACCTGAATTTGCAGGGGACGGGGGATTTTAAGACTATGCTGAATTTGAGGCTGGCAATGCTAAGGCTGCAACTAACCTGCCTTTCACCGTCCTGCTTGAATTCCCTTCCTACAGCTCTGGCAATTACTGCATAGTAGGGCCTGGGACTGTTGTCTAGCTGGCCTTGGACCCCAGAGTTAGCATTGCCTCTTGCTACCCAGGATGAGACCGGAGCCAAGACAAAAGCTCTCCTTGTTGCTCGGCCTAAGGAGGGGGTGTTGAATCGTCTTCTCTCCCGCCCTTACATTTCACATTTAGTGCCCAAACTTAGTTTGCATGTATTAGCCGCTGTAAATCTGTCATCACAATGGGGCCGGGGATGAATAATGCATTGCGGGGCTGTATTAGTTTTCCCTCTCCGGTCTTATTTATGGCAGGAGCCAGTTGGGACCTTTTTGCAAAAGGCAAAAAAAAATCTCCGTGTGGGGCATGCTGGGTAATGCTATGCAAATTGGCATGTGGGCTGGGAAATTAATGAAGTTTTAGGAAGACTGCAAAGCTGCCAAAAGGGCAGGGCTCCAATATTCGGGCCCGGGGAGCGCAGGATATCAGGGGTGTCACTTCCCTCCGCTAAGTCCTTCTCTCCACTCGTTCTTAATGAAAATAACAAACTATGGGGGACTGCTGGAAACTGAAATTGGACAAATGGTTTGCCAGGCATTCTGTGGCTAACTAGCTGGATCTTAAAATGAAATTGTAAACGGGGAAGCATCATTGAATGGGATGTTTCTTGGGGGACCCTGCAGGGATCAATTCTTGGCCCCACTCAATTGAACGTTTTTATCAATGACCTGGAAGAACACGCAAAATCATCACGGATGCAGTTTGCAGACGACACCCATGCATTGGAGTGATAATGAAGGAGGCGGGTCACTGATCTGCACTGTTTGCTAAGCTGGGTGCCGGGAAGCCATACGTGTTAGTATGGCTAAATGTCAATGTATACTTCCGGGGACAAGACCGTCTGGCATACATCCAGGATGGGGGATTTTATCCTGGGAAGGAGCAACTGTGAACAAGATTTTGGGGTTGCAGACTGGTCTGTATCACCTCCCCACTCTTAGAAAAGCATCGTCATCTACAGGAGCAAGCGACGGCCTGGGTGGAAGAATGAGTTCTCACCCTAGCTCTGCCGTGGACGTGTTGGGTGGCCTTAGGTCACCGGTGACTTGGCTGACCTTGAAGTGCGGCGTGTCTGTAGCTCCCACTGAAGTTGGGTACCCAGAACACCTTGATCTCAGGCCACTTAGCTCTTGCTTCATTTCCCCATCTCTGACCATGGATGATACCTGTCCACCTTCCTCCCGGG
Organism: Sternotherus odoratus; assembly: GCA_032164245.1. Taxonomy (NCBI): domain Eukaryota; kingdom Metazoa; phylum Chordata; order Testudines; family Kinosternidae; genus Sternotherus; species Sternotherus odoratus. The sequence continues at coordinate 12,870,770 of JAVMKO010000018.1, read as the reverse complement.
GCGGCGTTGCATGAATTAACGCTCCCCCTGCAGTTTGGGGATGAACAGCATTGTTAGCTCTGCATATTGACAGCTTCCTCCTCCCCCTCTCTGTTGAACAGTCACTTAACCACATTATTACTTCCCTTATGACTCACGGGAGCCACCAGAAGTATAATGGCATCTCTGCAAACCCCACCTCCGGTGATGTTATAAATAGAATTGGACGGAGCGCTGCGTAATCGGCGCTTGTATTTTTCATGAATGGGACAAAGTGCTGGATGATAAACCACCAGGCAAATAAATCCCACGCTGGTTGAGAGCAAGATGGAGGTAACCTAACGAGGCTCTTTCCAGCTCCCAACTTCTGCTTCAGCGATGATCTTGCAAGTCCGTGTCTGGTTTGCTGGGTCCCTTTTGGGTAGGCAGCTCTCCCTCAGAAATGCAAACACCGCTCATTGGTTACTTGGTGGTGTAGCCCGGCTGGTTCCAGCTGAGATCAGTTCCCTGTCACACTGGGTGCTGTACAAACATGTTAACGAGACAGGCCCTGCCCCGAAGATCTTGCCGTCTAAGTAGACGAGGAGTGGAGCAGGGAATTGAGCCTGGATCTTCCGAGTCCCAGGCTAATGCATTAATTATGCAACCATACTTCCTCCTTTAGCCATAACCCACCCATCACCATGGTATCGAGGCTCCTGATGGCCAAGAGATGCTGAGGACCATTGCTCCTGTTGTGTTTAGTTGAAGCTGCAGGTGCTCAGCCCCTTTGAAAAGCAGACCTCTCTTCACTAGCAATTCCCCCGTTACAAGGAGAAGCGCTCGTCAATGTGACTTGGAGCTTTGGTTTTTCCCTCGGTCATTCAAGGGAAAGGGAGGCCAATCTCGGGACGACATCCATAGAGTCACCTTGGGAAACTCTCCGATCTGATCCAGCCACCGGCCTTAATGTTTCTACCCTCAGTACCCCACGGTCTGTGGGCTGCAAACGCTCGTTGGGGGTATGGCCGGTGCCTCAGCTGGAAGTTCTGGCACTGCGGCTGTCTTTCCCAGATAATACGCTCTGTATTATAACATGACCTACAGGCCCCAGCTGAGATCAGAACCTTGTTCATAGTCCTAGAGTCCAAGGTCAGAAGAGACCAATAGATCGTGTCTGACCTCCTGTATATCACAGACCAACATCGCCACCCAGAGCTCTCTCAAAACCCAACAACGGGAATCGGACTATAGAATCCTAGAATATTAGGGTTGGAAGGGACCAAAGTAAACAAGACCCACCCCGCACACTCAATGCCACCTCAGGGTCCTGGCCCATCCTCCCAATGTCCCATCTCCAGCCACGGCCATCCCTGATGCTGCAGAGGAAGGAGATTTTTAAAAACTTTCCTAGGATACATGGGGGCGGGGGGGGAATCTCTTCTTGACACCTGCAGGTGGCCAGATGAAACCCTAAAACCTGGATGCTGCATGTACACGGTACAAGAGAGAGTCCCTGCCCCAAAGGGCTGACTGTTGAAGGAGGCAAGACAGAAAGACTAAGGGTAACAATTTGAAAAGCCCCAACTGACTTTTCATTGTCAAAAGTGACTTCGGCTCTTAGGCTCCTAAGTCACTGAAGGTGAAATTTTCAGACGTGCCTACGTGACGTACTCAAGGTCGCTCAGTAAGGGCGTGTTAGAGCCGGGTGGGTTATGGTTTTTCCACCCTGCAAATATTATTGAGTCTAAAATCTCTTCCATTCTCAATTTGGGTCAAAAAGCCCAAATCTCAGATATTTGCAAACCAAAACGCCAAATGTTGTGGTCAATTGAAACATTTTTATTTAGATTTCAACCTTTTTTTCCCTCTTTTTAGACTTTTCCCCCAGTCTCGTTAGCTTGAATTTCCAAATGAAAACTCATTAACTGAAAAACCGCAATTTTTTTTTTATTTGAAATGTCCAAATGTGCTGTTTTGAGGGGGGGAAATTCTTTTTTTTTTTTTTTTTTGGAGTCAGGAAATTCCTTGAATCCGACCCGGTTTCATGAACAGCTTTAGTTTCAGCAAATCAGTGTTTGTTGGGAGGCAGAGGGGGCTGGGGGTGGGGAGCCCCATCAAACAATTCCCAGCCAGGTCTAAACAGGTCAGAACCGGGATCCGGTTCTGAGTCTCATTCCTTAACCGCCAAATACCAGGCTCCCATTAAACTCAACAGGAAAAACTCCCCTCGACTTAAAGGTCGTTGGATGGGGCCCCATGTCCCCAAGAAGGCTTCTTCATATCAACGGCGGGTTGGAAGTCCCCTAGCACGACTGATGTCTCATCAATACTAATGGCTTTTCCTGCCTTGCCTGCTGTGGTGTGGATTTATAGGGTCTCTATTTTATATAGACATTTCTAGGTCCATAAATACTGTGCTGCTGCAGGAAAGCTTGTGGCAGCATTTCCAATATAATATTCAGAATTTTATAACTCCCACCGTAAAATTTTGCTCCGAGCTGGGATGCGGTGCAGCGACTCTTGGCCCGGGAACGGGTTTTATTGTTAAACTGGGAGAGGGGGATAATAAATCAGCTGTTCGGCTGGTTTTAATCTCATTACTGAACACATGTTGGTGGAGGTAAGGGTGAGCACAGGAAGGGTCGTCCGGGGATTAGGACACTAGCCTGGGACTTGGAAGACCCTGGTGGTGGTTCATCCCTGCTCTGCCACACGCTTCTCTGGGCAGACCTTGTGCAAGTCACTTAGCCTCTCTGTGCCTTAGTTCCCTGCCCTTCTCACAAGGGCACTGTGATCCTAAATCCGTTAACGAGGGCAGGGTTCTCTTATGTGATAGGGATAGAGGAAGCTTGGCTGCGATCCCACTAGCAGAGCGGTTATTTTGGACTTAGCTGCACGGATGTGGAACTAGAACCACTCCTCTGAAATCCAGGGGGGCTAGTGATGCTGGTATAAATCAGGCAGGAGAAAAGAACCTGCCTTTGCGTTAGATTTCCATTTGGCCTGAACCAAAACACCGGGTCCAGGCATCTCTAAACAGAGAGCTGGATGCGAGGCTCTAGTTTGGGCCCATGCACCTCGTCAGAAGCTATACTCAGGTTCCTACATCCCATCCCGTCACCAGTGAAGCAGGGAAGGGGGTACTTAAAGAGACTGAGATTTTCACCCACTTGGCTTCCAAATCCCCTAGGTGGCTTTGAAAAATCTCGAACACCTGCAGATTTTAGGTGTTTGCTGGATGCCCATAGTGTCAGCCCGGATGGGGCATTCAAAGGGTTAATTTAACGCAGTACCAAACTCCAGACTGGACTTCCTGTGGCGTTGGTTTCTTTCTTTCCCTTTTTGTGCCCCAGATAGGAACAAATAGCCGCCTCTTTTATTTTTAGCTCTCCACAAAACAATAATTAGTCTCCGCTACAGGATGTCTTTTGAGAGCATCAGATCTGATGCAGCAGCAGTTCAGTGCATTGTTTTGGATGTTCATTGTCCTTGGGGGCCTAATAGCACCAGGGAAGTGATTGAGCTGCTGCGGGTTCTGCATAACCCGAGGGATCTGCTCCAGTGAGACCCGCTGGGAGATCATTAGTAGGAACAAGAGTGGATGATGAGATCTGGACACAGGGTAGTTACCCTGTCCTGACTCTTCTGTTAACAATTCCTACTGTTTAGTGCTCCAGTCCAGGAATGGGACCTCATTGTTCCCCTCCCCCCCCCCCCCCCCCGATGTCCAGTTCCAAGGGCCACCATACAGGAGAAATGTTGATACATTGGAGAGGGTTCTGAATCGAGCCATGAGAATGATTGAATACGTGCCGCAGAGTGAGAGACTCAAGGAGCTCAATGTATTTGGCTTAACAAAGAGACGGTTAAGGGGTGACTTGGTCAGTGTGTAACTACACGGGGGGAACCAACAGCTGATAATGGGCTCCTCGAGGTAGCAGAGACGGGTCTAACATGATTCCGTGGCTGGGAAGTTGAAGCTAGACACGTTCAGACTGGGAATCAGGTGTCCATTTTTGTGGTGCACTCTCCATCGCTAGCAATTATTTACATCCGGATTGGAGGCTTTTTGAAAAGATTCCCATCAGCTGCACATAGAGCGAGCACCGGGTCGGGCACTCCTCTCCCAAGCCTTTCAAAGAGGTTTACAAAGGCAGGTAAGCATTAGCCCCATTCTCACAGGTGGGGAAACTGAGGCACCGAATAGCAAAATGCCTTGCCCAGGGTCCCATGGGTGGGGGTCAGTAGCAGAGCGGGCAGGAGGACCCATGCATGAAGGCTGACTCCCACCCAGCACTGGGCTTAGACCGCCTTCCCTGACTCCGTTTTCCCCTGGGTTTGCAGAGGATGTAACTTAACTGGGAAATACAGCAGCATCCTCCAGCGCGTGTCTCTGGGTTTGCAGAGGATGTAACTTAACTGGGAAATACAGCAGCATCCTCCAGCGCGTGTCTCTGGGCTTGGTGAGCGCCTTCCCTTCGTTCCAATGGTTCTGCGTGTTGGCCGGCTCTTTATTCAATGGGCAGTATTCACAAGCAGGTGACCTCTCCCAGGCTGGCGAGAGGGTGTGGGCGAGGGATTTGTTTGTCAGGGGTCTCCAAACTTTATAAGATGAGGGCCATACTAGATTTTTGAAGGGGCTTCACAGGCTGAAGCAACTGTGGAAAAAATTCAATATATGCAAATATATGCAACCTACCCCCCTTTGTTCCTCTGGCCGCTGCAGGGGCACTCACCCCTCTGCTCACGGGGCTGCTGGCAGCAGCTCGGGGGCGGGGGGGGGGGGGGGGGGAAGGCAGGGCAGCAGTGGCTTCTTCACGTGCCTGCTGGAGGGCCGGACAAATCGAAGCTGCGGGCTGGATGTGGCCCCCTGGCTGTTGTTTGGAGACCCCTGGTTTATGTCATCGCATTTACAAGCAAGTACACTCCCTCTTTCTGCCTCCAGCCATTGTTCCTGCTTTTGGGGTCTTAGCTTTGCAGCCCTTAGTGTACTGAGAAGCCCCTTGCTCAGGTGAGTAACCTGGTTGACTACAATGGGAGTGAGTAAGGGCTACTCAGTGTAATTCAGGAATGCAGAACCCTTTTGTGCACAGTTCGGTGGGTGCCGCTTTGTTGCTCCTCCCCAGAGCTGGCCGCATTTCAGTGTGGGAAGCCCTTTGGTATTATGCAGGAGTCCATGGGATTACCCCCAATTTGACCCCTCAGTCAATCGACTTCTTGTCATGGCATGGGCAGCAATTCAGTCTCTGTGCATGTGTCTCAAGCGTGTCCTTAATTAACATCTCTGCACAGCTCCCATCCCCGCCTGCCTCCGAAGATCAATACGTCACTAGTTGCTGGTTTCATGTACCTTCTCCTTTTTCCAAGCTGGCTTTGTTTGTGTCCCTTTGAGGTGACGCTGTCATGCAGCAAAAGGTCAGCACTGCAAACGGACCTCTTTCCGCTCGGAAGACCAGCCCAAGGGCTGAGATGGTGATACAGGGGTGGTTGAACCTGACGTCAAGACTCCGCGTGGAGGGCAGAGGAACGTCCTTCCTCATAACAAGTGCTGTTTTGTTCAGCTGCTCAAAGATAACAGGACCAGAACGCGATGGAGACTGTTGGTGGGTTGTGATGTGAATGAACACCCCCTGGGGACCAGGCTGGCTTCTAGCTGTGTCGGGTCAGCTTTGTTGTGCCCGGGACAATCCATTGTCTCTGGCTTTTAAGACCAACCATTCACCTTGAACAGACCTTGGTCAAGCGCCTTCTGAGACCTGAAAAGAGGACGGTGATGGCCGGTTATCGGTGTTCCCTTCTCAGTGGAGTTTGCCAGAGCGGTTCTCAGTAAGCATCTTCCTTTGCGGGTGGACAAGGTCATGGCTTGGTGGCAAGGGGTCATACCTGCTTTCAACCAGACTGAGGATGAGAGGTGTCGGGAGCTGGGAGAGGACCAGCGTGTCTCGGTGATGCCAAATAGTTGGTTTAGAAGCTAGACTAAGAGGCACCGGTCTAGTTCTTCTCATCCAGAGACTCTGACATGGGACTTCAAAGGATACGTCAGGGGGGGAAGGTCCCCAGATTCCATCTGGGATGCAGATGGCACCATGGGTGGAGAATAAATATCTGCTACTTGAGAGCTGGGGTAGGGGACAGGTGGAACCTGAATGTTCTCACCTGACTTGCGAGGGGTGGGGAGGGGCTGGAGTGCGGGGACAGCATCTCATTTAGAGCATTGGCTGTCGTGCTGTTGGCTTCATGGAGAGCCAGGGTCAAGCCACTATGTGTTATCTCGGTCAGGTGTGACAATCAGGAGATCCCAATGCCCAGCGCAGGAAATTCAATGAAGACTCATGTATCCTAACATGGTGGTGCCTCTGTCTTTATCAAACGGTGCCCTTGGAATTACTGGTGGCACATATCCGCTTTCTGAGCAGGGCTGTCTGAAGTCACCTCTGTCTTGCACTCTTCATACCTCCCTGGCCATTATCCCAAATCTGGAGGGTAACAGAGGTCCTTTGTACATTACACATCCCTGTGTTCTCCACACTCCGAGAAGCTGTTTTGCTCAAGACGTCTGAGACGGATGGGACGAGCGAGCTGAGTTCGGACCTTGGAAAGCTGGTGGCTTTTGAAAATTGTTCTAGCTTCCTTTGACCTCCCGTATCTCAAAACCAAGGCAGTGTAAAAACTTCAGGTGTGTTTCCTGCCCCGATTTTTTTTTTTCACCGCCTGGGGCCATGTTGGTTTTGTTTAGGTGAGTCGGAACGCCGATTGTTTTCAGTGATTGGAGGTGATCTCGGCGGGTTGGAATGTGCCTTGGGAAGAGTTTTGGGAAATCTTGCTGCTTTATCCCAACCGATTGGTAGCTTTGGGGTAAAAGTTTTAGAAGCACCTAATTCTCCCTTTCAAAAGTGGCTGGGGTACTCAGGCATGGAAGTGCCAATGACCGTCAATGAATTATAACCTCCTAGGTGTCTTAACGGCTTGTCTGCACGGCCAGCCATGGTACGAATCTCCAGCATACTACCCTCCTGCACAAGAACGGCACTAAAAGTTCTGTTGTGCATGTTGCCGTGTTCCCATTTGGAGCGGTCGCTCTCATACATGCTTTTGAAATTGTTTTTGCCCTTTGATTCGTAGCTTATTTTTAAGGCGCGAATGAGCCATTGTGAGCATCTACTTTGACTTCCTGGAAGAACTCCGTAGCCCTGACTCCAAGCCTTCTTTTTAAACCCCTTGAATTCCTTTCCAAAGCCGGGAGGTGTACAGACGAGTCTTTACTCTGATCTCTAGACCTCACTCTGCCCAGAGCCAAGAACCGAACCCAGGAGTCCAGACTCCAAGGGCATGTCTGCACTGTAGTAGAAGACCACGGCTGGCCTCAGTCACCTATCCGGGCTCTTGGGGCTTGGGCTGTGAAGCTATAAAATGGCAGTGGAGACATTCGGATTCGCGGGGGCTCCGAACCCAGGATCCAGCACAAACGTCTACGCTGCTATTTTTATCCCCTCATTGCCAGGCAAGGGGGGTGGGTATCACAGTCTAGACATCCCTACAGTTCCCTGCAGAGCAGAATCTTGCAACCCACGCTGTAAATCTAACCTCAGAGTTAAGCTTTTTCTCGCAAAGACCCTGTGTAAATCGATTACCACCGGGCCTGGAAACCAGTCAGTGTCTGTTGCAGACGAAATCATTCCCACTCCCACCCTGGGTTGCGCTCTTGCCAGGATAGACGAGTGTCTGTGTGCGGAGTATGGGGAGGGGATGGGCAGGGGTGAGCTACACTAGGTGAGAATAGAGGGACTGGAGTTTTTAAGGGTCCATAAAATCCACAAGGGACATAGAGCGCACAGCAATAATGGATTTGATGCTGAAGGCGCTCAGATGCGAGGGTAATGAGCGGCGGTACAAAACCCATGGCACAGCCCTGAAATCTGAACAAAGCTCTTCGGGGTCGACCCGTGAAATTCTCAGGAAGTTGATTGAGCGGGCAGTGGGTTCCCCACCTTAACGGGGTAGCATCCCTGCAAAGGGCTGTTTGGTGGTCAGCAGCTGGTGTCTGTGCAGCGCCCCAGTGAAGTGCGGTCCCTGCCGAGCGGCAGGGTTTGTCTATCCGTGGAGCTGGGGGGTGATTCCCAGCTTCCGGGCGCTCGCCCGTGCCGGCTCTGAGCAAGCTCGTGTGCTAACAATAGAACGTAGCTGCAGCGGCGGGGCTGGCTCGCGTCTCGTGGGTGTGTGCTCAGCTCCCGGTGTAGGCAACGAACTGGGGCACGCCTGAAGCGGTGGAGGAAGGTGCTGCAGGCGTCTCTGCTGACTTAAGAGAAGCAAAATCCTGCCGGCTGACTCTCTCTTGGGTTTGGGGCACTCGATCCTAAAACCCCAGGGTCCAGCGTGGAGGTTCTGAATCCGAGAGCTTAGGAGCAGAGACAACGCCCTCGTCGTCTGCTGGACAGCAGCTGATGGGAGGGGCGCATTTCAAAAAAGAGCGTGGCTCGTTCCAAGCAAGAAAATTAGGGGAACCCGTGAACTTCCCAGCAAGCTGACGAACTGCACAGAGACTTGGGAGACGGGGCTTGAGAGCTCCTGAATCTGTCCTGTCTCTGGCTCCGGGTCCCACTGGAGCCTATTAAACGGTCTTCCATCAGCCCATCCGTGTCTCTGCGGCTCTCTAGGTCCTAATTCCACAGGATGCCAGGTGCGGCTTTCGAGCCCACACAGGACGCTGCTCAGCCCTGTTGTTTCTAGTTCTCCGGAACGTTTCTCTTCTCGGAAAGGAATCCGATTCGCCTCGTCTTCTCCCGCATGCAGCCGTCCAGCCCCTGTCCTCTGGGATGCAGCCTCCTCTCGCGAGCAAGGACCAGGATGTCCTCTTCAGCAGAATGAGCGGGTTGGGGGGGACCCAGGCCATGGGAGGGGGGGGGGAAGGCGAGTCACTTAGCCCATGATGGTCAGTAAGTTATGTTCTTATCTAATATCAATGGTGAAGGCCTGCAACTGAGAGTTGGTTTTTTAAATATAATAAGGTTCCGCCGCTCTGCTGATGCCTTTTGAAAGAGCCCAGAGGGGTCCCAGGTAGCCTTGTTTCTCCGGGATTATAGCAAGAATCCATTTCCAGCACAGAATCTTTATTTTAATTGAATTCTCACAGCCAGGGTCTGCACTGCGATTGTTGCATCTCAGGTGGGGCTGGGTCGAAGCTATTCAGGCCCCCGGTGTGGGGAGGAGGGGGGGATATGGCCGATTGGTCCAGCAATCTTTGCTCATAGTTTCCATCCAGGACACGGGGCTGATGCAGAGAAAGCAGCTCCCTTCACTGCTTGAAATGCCCTAGGGTGGAACTAATCTGGGGACCTGCGGGCAGTAGAATGGGGCTTCGGGCGAGTTGGCCGGTAACTGCTAAAGCAGCGGCACCATCTCTCGCCCTTGAGGGTAACTGGGGAGGTTGCAGCCACCTTCAATGCCGCTCGACAGACCAGCTGCCCATGCGGAAGGTGATGAAGGTGGGCTGTAAGAGGAGGGTCTCACTAGCTGACCCCATGGGCCATTTCTACAGCTGCAGGGCCAGCCGCCAGGGGAAGCCCAGGCTAAGAAGCCGTCCCCAGGGCTTGGCGAAAGTCTGTGCAAAGGAGGAACGAAGAACTTGCCTGCACTGGCCGTGTTTGCACGGGTGTCGTTACACCCGTGCAACCCTCTAGCCCTGGTGCAGTCTCTCTGCACTGGTGTAAAAATGCTCAACCCAGTCTTTTGGATCTGGGCCCCATCTCTTGACTGTGTCCATTCAGTGGCTCGCCACGCCACCTCGGGCCTGCACTAGGAAATGAGGGTGATATAAGTACGTCACCCAGGGGTGTTAAAAATCCGTCTCCCTGGCGCGTTGCTGATCCAGTTCCCCTTAGCAAGCGCCGGAGCAGCGTCACCTGGGAGCCTCAGAGTAAGGCCAAGCGGCGGGCTTTCCTGCCAGCAGACGGAGGGCGCTCCGCCCAATAGCCAGCTCCCAGGGCGGGGAGAGCCCTCAGTCTTGGGAATGGACAGGGCGGTCCGTGGCCGGTTGTTCTTGGGGATGCTGGGCTCCACAGGTTGCCGGTTGCTCCGAGTGGGAGGCAGTCCTAGCGAGTATTGGATCGTCTCGTGTGGTGTGGGTTCAGGGCTGGGGGCGGAAGAGCTCTCAGCCGCTCCTATTGCAACGTCCAGAGGCCCGCGAGATTCCCTGGTGAACCAGGCAGACGGCGACTTCCACCTCTGGAGCGTCTGCAACCAGTCCAGGGGGCGCAAAGGGGAGATTCTGGTTTGCTCCATTTGTTGGTTTGCTTTTTGGTTCCCCTCCCCCAAGGGTGGGGGTGTTGGGACCCAGGAGTTGGGCGCAGGGGCCGGCTCTAGGGTGGGCAGCGGACCAGGCTGGGCTGCTTAGGTGTGGTTTTGGGGGTGGCCGGCGGCCGTGTGGAATGGGGAGGGGGGTGCGGGCGGAAGGGGCACTGTCTCACGTGCACGCATAGGGCAGTTCTGCTGTGAGGGCTTAGCAGGAAGACTGGAGCAGAGGCTGGGAAATCCTGCACCCTACGGGCACTGCAGGGAAGAGTGCGCTTTGCATGCGCTGCGACTGGTGGGGCTGGTTAAAATCAAGTCATGGTTGATTAGAAACCAGCCCAGATCATTCCCCTGCTCTGAGGTGCTTCTGCCTCACCCCAGGGCTTCTCTCTTAAGCCTGCTTTCCTCTGGTCCCACGGCCTGGTCTCTGCTCTCATGCTTGTAGCAACTAGACATTCCTCCCTCTCCCCCATGGGGAATAGGGTGGGATTGACCCGATCAGTAATTTGGGGGTCCCCTATTGTTGTGTCCCCCTTGCTTTGCTGGCATATTGGACGCCCCACCTCCGATTAATAGTAACCCCGCGCTCTTATTTAGCACTTCCCTTCAGAAGATCTCAAAGTGCTTTGCCAAGGAGCGTGGGATCATTAACCCCATTTTACAGATGGGAAAACTGAGGTACGGGGAGGTGAAGTATCTTGCCCCTGGTCATCCAGCAGGTCAGGGACAGACCCAGAATAGAATCTGGGTATCCCGAGTCCCACCCCAGTGCTCCAGTCACATCCAAACATTTGCCCGTGATTTTTGTAACCAGTTACTAGCCCCCTCACCACGCCAGCACTGCACCCAGCTCCGTTGGTGCGTGCAGTGTTGTGCCACGGCGGCCATGTTTGTGTTTCCATTACCAGGCTGCCTAACCGGGTTTGCTCTGATGCACTGTGGGAAATTGGGAACCGCTATGCCCTAGAGAAATGCATTCTGGGATGTCTTACTGTGCAGAGCTGGCGGGATTGGCCAAAGCCGTTTGCTGGATTGCCCACCCAGCAGAGAGACCCCACTCGCGGGCTCCAGGAGTTCCCAGGCACCAACCGCCTGCAGAGCCAGCCGGGCCAGACTCCGCATGGCTAGGCCTTGCGCAGAGCGGCCTCTGACACTTTTGTGGTGCTCCCCAAGAGGCAGGAGCTAGGGTAGCCCAATGGCCGGGACCGCTCCGAGCCCCTGCTGACCATGGGGACCGCTGAGGTAGACGCCACATCCGACTTTGGTGCCGGCGCTCCCTCCATGCCCCCCCTGCGTTGCGGGCCCTTCAGCGCCTGCTCTGTGATAACGTGCTCCGTGGTGACACCCCCACTTAACCCTCTTCTTTCGTTGCCCCCCCCCCTCCCCGCAGCAAACCTTTGAGGCCCACCCGGAGGAGGAAGCCAGCGTGACCCACATGATCAAGGCAGGCAGCGGCGTCTGGATGGCTTTCTCCTGGGGGTCCTCCATTCGCCTCTTTCACACCGAGACCCTGGAGCATCTTCAGGAGATTAACATAGCAACGCGGACCACCTTCCTCCTGCCAGGTAGGGGTGGGGGGGAGGGCGGGGCTGGTGGTTCGGCTCAGCCCCAGGGCCGGGGGCTGTGTGGCGAAGGCCGCTCCCTACGTGTGTGGGGCGGTGGAGAGGCCTTTGAGGAGCAGGGGAACGTCTCCATGGAAGGAGCCTGACCCTCTCAAAATGGGGAGGCTGGACGTTGTCTTGGCAACGGGTGGTGACCATAAGAGTTGCTGGCAGTGCCCAGGCTGTTCTCAGGGCGGTGTGGGTTTGGTGACCACCTCCAGCTGTGCGGGTCCATGTGGAAGGGCCCCCGGTATCTGGGGGGAGGCAGGCTGCTTTAGCACCCGGGGGGGGGGGGGTGTCCAGCGGCAGAGCTTTGGCGGGTGTAGGGCCTGGCTCTGTGGTAGCCGCGGGGAGATACGGGGGGAGGAGGTGTATTCGCGGGAGGTCTGCAGTGCCGATCTCCAGGGAAAGACCTGATCTTCCTCCCCACGAACCAGCAAAGGAAAATCAGCCCTGAGACCATTAGTGCCAAGAACGTGCACTTCACCCGCCCGGATCAGGGGAGTAGAGCTTCTGCTGTGTTCATGCCACCCCCAAGACATCCATTGTCTCTCTCTGGAGAGAGCATGTCCTGCCTAGGGGCAGCAGGAGGCGCTGTTCTGAGCGGGCTGGCTGAATTTTTCTCTGGGCTTCAGAGTCTCCTTTCCCTCCGTTGCTTATTGCCAGGACCCCCGGCCCAACAGGAATTTCATGGTGGTTGCTATGCTGGGCCTGATCCCTGATCCTCCTGTTAGCAGTGTAGGGGCGTATGACACACAGTGGCGAAGTTCTGATACGAGCCACTAGGGAGCAGTGGTGCGCACTCCACTTTGGTGCACTGTAGACCCTTTCTGCTTGAAGCCGCCTCTCCACTTCCCTTTGTCCACACGGCTGGTTCCCATTCCAGACTCTCCTCCACCCTGCACAGGAATCAACATTTGGCTGCTTTTGGAGGGGCATTTTCTGTGCCCCCTGCAGCCAGAGAAATTGGCTCCCTCTCCCCGGAGGTGGCCAGAGAACCTGCCTGACCCCACGTGCGGTCTGAGGAGCTGGTTCACCCCAGGGCTGGTGGAGCTGTCCTCCCCCACAGTGGGGCCAAAGGAGTTTGTTTTCCCTGCCCTGCCCTCCCAAAGAGCTCTGTGCCCCCACTGATTGAGATGCCCCGTGCCCCTGCTACCCTCCCCCACTAGGGTATCTTGCCAGCGTAGCTGCAGGCTGGGGAGGAGTTTTCCTTCTCCACCCCCGCACCCCACCAGGGCATGTGTTGGAAATGAAGCAGATCTTGTGCTAGGATCAGCTTCTCGGGTCGGGGTGAAGATCTGCAGAGAAACGCCCCCTCCCGACCCAGCTCCATGACCTTTGTGAGCATCCCCTTCATGCAGGACGCACGCGGGCCAAACCCATCGTCTCTGGAGGGAACATTCACCCCTTGAAATAAACGACCCCCTGCATTCGCGGGGGGAGGGGGGGGACACCGCATCTCTGCCCCGATGCAGTGCTGGGAAGGGGCCGTGTTTATCCTGAAGGAGGCGTGGGGGGCCAGCCAGGCTGCAGAACTCCAGCTAATTGCTCGGCGGATGGAGCCAAATGGGCTGGGACCGCTGCGGTGGGAGACGGTCTTTGTCTGATGCCGGCATATGCTGCTGCACCGAGAGAGCATCTTTCTTGCGGCGGGTTTGGCCTGGGCTTCGGAGCTGGCGATTTGAAACGTCCGTCCCCGCTTGACCAGCAGCCTGACAGATGAGGCCCCTGTCTGGACTGACACCTGCGGGGGGGGGGGGGGTGTTGTTCTCCTCTGCCGCCTCCCCCAGCCGAGATGCCTGTAGAGTATTTATAGCCTGCTTTGCTGGAGCGCAAAGGGAGGGGGCAGAGTGGGAAGGGGGAATGAAGAGGGGAGGGGGAAAGTAGGAGATGGGGGGGGGGGGAGAAATCCCCCTCTTCTGAGCATGCATCCTTGTCTCCAGCGCTCCCCCTTGCAAAGCATTGGAGAACCGATCCCGGGGGAGGGGAGGAGGAGAGTGCTTTAAAACGACAGGCCTGGCCCTTTAAATTGCCTCCTGCCCCTCTCTTCTCTTCCCTCTCAAGCAGGGGGTATTCTGGAGGATGACTCTTAAAGGGCCAGGACTGTACCCCAGCGGGGGACTGTCTGAACAGGGGCCTGGTTCCTTCCTCCCCCACCCCCCAATTAAAATGACCAGAGTGATCCTGCATGAAGTGCAGCTATCTCATCCCCCTTCTCTCGGAGAGGGGGTGGTTCTCTCTCTGGTCCCTGTCTCCCCTCCTCCCCCCCCCCCACCAATACGTCTGTGCGGGAGCAACCTGTCCTTGCCCCATCTCCCTAGAGCTGGGGGGGGGGGGAGGCGGGGGCTCGGGACTGTTTATCCCACACAGCCGGGGTAGGATTCTTGGCAAGTCCTCTACCCAGTGACGGATGCAGCGGACAGAGTACTGGACTGGGAGGCTGGAACTCAGGCGCTGACATTTCTCCCTCCGTGGCTCGGAGCGGGTCACTCAAATGCCCTGCCTTGGGTTCTCCTGTTATCAAATGGGAACAATACTTATTTGCCGGCATGAGGCTGGGGATTTGGCAGGAGGCTGTTGGAGCGCCGCGGGGCAAGCGCCCGCCGGCTGGGAGGGTGTCGCTGTTCAGCTGCCCTTGGTTTTCCCTGGTTCGGAGGCCCCAAGCTCGTGTTCCGGGAAAGGCTCCCTTGCAAAGCACCGCCCGTCTGCTGCGCACAAACTCTGTCTGCCTTGCAGCATTAGTGATTCTGTAGAGCAGACGCTGCACAGCGGGGTGGCTTCTGTCCGATTCAGGAGACAGGTTCTATTTCCCAGCTCGGCCGTTTATTTACGGTGCCACCTTGAGTGTTTAGGGAACATGTCCCGTGCCTCAGTTTCCCCAGCTTAAAAATAGGACTTGTGGTCCTTATCCACCTGTATCAGGTGCTTGGGGGTCTGGGGATGAGGGAGGAGCATGCTGGGAGGAGGGGGGTGTTACGACAAGCGGAGCTTCGTTGTTTCGGCTTCCTTAAATGCTCTGTTGGTATCAGTGTGGCCCTAATTACTTCACCCGGTCGCATTTAAAATGGACAGAGACGCTGGCGACGCCGTACGCCTGCCCTGCCAAAGGCTGGTTGGCACAGAGTGAAATGATTTGCGGGCTGTGTCAGGGTCCCAGTAGACCCGCCCTCACTTCTTGGCAGCCTCCGCAGAGAAGTCAAGTCGTGCACAGTCATCCACTGAGCTCCTTCCTCATCCCAAGAGAGGGCCGGTCCCCACGTGTCCGGGGGGAAGCTTGCCTGGTCCCTGCTCGGTGGTGACATACAGAACTTGAGTCTCTCTGGTTGTCAGGCTAGCATCGTTCGTGAGCGCAGAATTCTCCCGCACTGTTTAAAAAGACACAGACGCCATCCTGGTGCTTGGCTGACCGGGGAAATTTGCCCCAGTGTCATAACATGGATACAGTTGCACCAGTGGAAACCTCTAGTGCAGATACCCTGCACTACAGGCCCTGTATTTGCACCAGGGCCTGTCACGTTAGTGCCAGCTACATTTTTGCACTACTGCAATGGATACACGAGAAGCTTGCACACTGCTGTAGTTAACACCACTTCAAGTTTCTCTAATCGAGACAAGGCACTAGGTCTTAAAGTCCTTTCCTGATTATCCCAGTGAAAGTTCTACCCAGAGATCACTTCTTCTGCGTTCTCCTCCGTTTGCTATTATTTTATCATCAGGGTCGTCCGCATAGAACAGGATCTCTCCTTTCTCACCGGCTCATCTGCCAATTCCTCCCATTTTCTCCCCCCCTCTCCAAATTGCAATCAGGTGTTTGTGCCGTCGGTTGTTTTCAAGGCAACCGATTTTGTGATAGCGCAACAACTAACCACGGCTAATGGGCCGCTGGGAAGTCAGGAGCTGGTGAACTCGGTGGAAACCAAGATCCGGTTGTCATGCAAATGCTTTTCAGTGCTAAAGGGTTTCTTTTAGCAGGCTGCTGGGGTGAGAAATGCAGACTGGGGGGATTGACTCCCAAACAGAGGCTATTGTGAGCTGTCAGCCATGAGGATGAAGTTCTGTATTTATCCACAGAATAGCGATAGGTCGTGTTCCCCACCCACCCACCCACCCACACCCCCCATGCTGCCCTGTTAACCGTCCTGACCTGGAAGGACTTGAGTCCCTGGAAGGATGAGAAGTTTATGCTGCTGAGCCTAGCAAGGAGGGGAAGTTTCTGCTTTACTACAGCTCTTGTGCTCAGATACGCGGCTATAGAAAAGCCGAAAATAGAATCAAAGCTGGCTTCTAAGGCCTCTTCGTTGTTCCAGCCCCCGTCACGGTGGCACCAATGTAGATGCTGAGTGCAGCGAGGGTAAAACTGCACGACGCTGCTGTTTTGTCCGGACTGTAATCCCAGGCTGTGGTCGCCACTCGAACGGATGCACCCACTAGTTGTAATCTAGCTGGCTGGGATACCGGTGCTGCGGCCGTGCCAAACGAGTGATCGCGCAGGGTTCCGGCTGGGCTCGGCACAGCTCCGGGGCCCGAGCTAGCTAGATTAAAGCTACCTCCGGTGCGCCCACGGGAGCTGCAGTCATGCCCTGGGATTGCCCTGCAGACATACCCCCCCCCCCCATCTGACTGCGGCCTAGCATTGCAAAGCCGCCACTGGCTGAGATCCAGGCAGTCCCACCCGCGAGGACCGGGCCTGAAGCTCACCTTTAAAACCAGGCTGGAGCCCCGGATTTCGGGTGCCGCCCCAAACTGCAAAGAAGATGGGGTAGAGAAGTCCTGCGCCGTACCCATCGCTCATTTCACCCAAAGCACCCCAGACCCTTTTAAGAGCAGGGAGATCAGCCAGGAAGCATTCTGAAGGGTGTCCCCTCCCGCCTCTCGGCTTTGAAGGACCGTGTCCCCGCCCCGCACTGCAGCGATGAACAGGAGTAATGGTGTAATTAGTAAGAAAGGCAGTCGTCGCGTAAGTGGGTGGGTTTTTTTTTTTTTGGGGCATGTTAAAAAATGGATCACTTCCTTCTCTTCCTGGGAGAGTGAGCGCTTTGGCACTAATGCGTTTCTGAGCTTAAGCTCCCTCATCCTTTTGAAGCAGACAGGTCATTAATAAAGTCGGCGTGGAGAGCCCCAGCTTTCTCACGTCGTAGCTCAGCAGATCTATGGCTTCGGTGAATCCAACGCCGCAGTGTTAAGTCGCGGTGATGAAATATTTATTTGCCATTAGAAACCGTGCTTTTTTTGTTGTTGATGTCTTGCTTTTCCTTTCTTGGAGGGGGAGGGGCAGCCCAGCTGCAAAAGAGCCCTGAAGAGTTAAGGATCTTGTTCATGGGATGGGCGTAATGGGGGTGCCAAGAGGTCTCGCCGGAGATCAGCGCTCTGTGCTAGGGGCTGCACAGACCCTTAGGCCTTGTCTGCACGAGCAAGTGGAACCTTTTTAAACTCTACCAGTCTAGTTCAAGCGGTTCCCTCCCACAATGTGGCCACTTATACTGGTATTGCTAATTCCCAAACAGGAAGGGGGATAAGATGTTGGCTACTAATCCCTAGCTCTCATGTAGCACCGCTCATCAGCGGACCTCAAAGGCTTAGATCAGTACCATTATCTCCATTTTACAGATGGGCAAACTGAGGCACAGAGCCAGGGGAAGTGAGTTGCCCAGGCCAGTGGCAGAGCCGGGAATAGATCGGAGTCCTAGTCCAGTGTGTTAGCCACAGGCCACGGCGATATCACCGTAACTATGCCCACTGGTACGTCACTGTTTTTTCTGATTAGAACTATTTCAGTGACACAGAAAAATCTTACCCCTCACCAGAATAGCTGCCTCGCTTGACCTGCCTTTGCCCTCCCCACCCCCCGAGAGAAGTACATGGAGGCAAGGTCCATCCATGGCTAGCAGCCAGTCTGGGCAGGGCTGCAGCCCCATGCTCTGGGCATTCCTAAGCCTCGGAGTGCCAGATGTTGGAGTGGATGATGGGGGATGGATCACTCGATAGTCTCCCTGTCGTGTTCGTTCCCTCTGAAGCCCTTGGCATTGGCGGCTGTCGGAAGTCAGGACATTGAGCTAAATGATCCGTTGGTTTGACCCAGTCGGGCCGCTTTTATGCCCCCCGATGCTACCGTTCAGCTGCCTGCTACCCGCTGCTGCAAGACCCAAGATGCAGCCTGCAGCTGCCTCCTCCAGCCCTGGGGGTAGCAAGTGAGGCCCCCCATCCTGGGCTGAGATCTAGTGGGGGGCACGTTGTATTTCCCCAGGGCACTCTCCATCGCCAGCACAGGGACCCTGGTTGGCACCAAAGGGCTTGTTCATCCCAGCACGGTGCACTAAACGTCCCGCTGGTCATTTGTCCTGCCTTGCGGGGCGGCTTGCCGGACCCCTGGCCCCCCCATATGTGAGATGACCCAGCCCCCCCCCCCCCCCCATACAGTGATTGTTTGAATTTTTACCAGCTGGACCACGCAGAGACCAGGTGGGGGCGGAGAAATCTTCCTCCGTTTGGGTTGCCTAAGGAGCCTCGCCCTGCTCCTCTATCTGCTAGGGTGTCCTCCCCCCAGCTCTCCCCCCATCGTCCCTCAGGTGTGTCCGCACTAGAGAGAGGAGACAGACATCTTCGCTGAGGGCCCCCCCCCCCCCCCCCCCCGCTCCTCCTTCTCCCGAACGTTGCTGCTAAAAGGAAAGGACAGCGCTGCGCCGCTCATGCGGGAACAGCTAATCTGGGCTGACATCAAAAACATGTTAATTCATGGCAGCGAATTATCCGTCTCATTGTCCGTGCCGAGAAACAACGGGGTATTCTGTTCGTGCGAGGGAGAGGCACTCATGCATTCCGAATGTCAAACGTGGCTCCGGCGTCGCGCCTTCAAAGCTGGGCCGGGCGATTGCCCGCGCCGGCCCCGGGGCCCTCGCCGCGTTGCGTTCTGGGGGGGTCTCCTCACCCCAGCGGTTCTGCAGAACCACTGCCAGGCCGGGGCGCTGGATGGGTGCAGATGGGGCTCTGACCCCCCCCCCCCCCAGCCAAGCTGGCACCTCCAGCGTCCCCCGCGGGCGCCGTGTTCTGTCACGCTCCCTTGGGAGCTGGTATGTCCCTGGCCCCGCTCCTGCTAACCCCCCCTTGCCTGATGTAAGGCTGCTCACCAGGGCGTAGGAATCTGGTGCCCTGTGGTGCCAGTCCGTGCCCTTTGGCATCCTGCCGGCTCTCCCAACCCCGCGGCCTCTCAAGCTTGCTGCTGTCGGAGTGCCCGTCTCACCCCCCATTGCTTCAGCCTCTCCCTAGGGCAGATCGGCTCTCACTCCCTACTCTTCCCCCCCCACAGGCCAGAAGAACGTCCGGGTCACCAGCCTGCTGATCTGCCAGGGGCTCCTGTGGGTTGGCACGGACCAGGGCATCATCGTGTTACTGCCTGTGCCCCGGCTAGAGGGCATCCCCAAAATCACCGGTGAGTCTGCTCTTCTGGGACGTCTCGCCCCTGGGCGTCGGGCCGGGACGAGGGGTATCAGCTGGGCCGAGAGGGAACGCCGCAGCTCTGCGTTGGGGCTGGTGGACTCCTGCCGGGCGAGAGTTAAGTGGCACCCGCCACCGGCTCCCTCTGTGATCTCCGCAGCTCGGTGGGGTTTAGCGCGGTCGGCTCACGGCCGGGGTGGGCCGCCTTCCAGAAAAGCCCCGGGACCTGCCATAGGGGGCGCCGGTGACTCTGAGCCAGCGGTAAATCGATGCCGCGAGGCGCTACTAGAGGGTGCCGTGCCGCTGGAAGCGTTGCCGCTTGCACGGGTCTTAGGAGCCCTGTGTCCTGGAACGTCCCGTATTTATCCATGTTTGAATCACCCCCACCCACCCCGGCAGTGACCTCTTATGTCCATTCTCCCTCCCTGGGCTGGACCCTGGACGCACTCAATGGGACCATGGAGATCCGATGCCCTGTTGCACGCCATGGGGTGGTCACGGAGACGACCTTCATGTGGGTTGTACCTCCCAGCATGGGACACAGGGGGCAACAGGCCAAAGGGAAACCCCTTGGTCCTGTCTCAGCCATTGGGAGCCAGTCTCATCCTTCGCTGCACTTGGGGAAGGAGAGGGTGGGATAAACTCCAGGGATGAACTAGAGGGACTACAGGTCAGGACTGGGGTGCCCATGTAGAGCTGTGGGTACCAGGGCTGGAAAAGCTCTGTATTTCCCTCCCACCCCCAAGCGGGTGCTGCCCAGCATCCCCCCCCCCCCATGAATATGAACCTAGAGTCGCAGCGCTAGGGGGGCCCAGGGGGCACGGCACGTAGTCCGCGAACAGGTGGTTCTGCAGTGCCAGGGGCCATGAGTGGGGAGGGGACTCAGGACTGTAGGTGGAAACAGAGAGGGCGGAAGGGGGAGAGGAAGGAGCCATTGGCTCCGATGGGAAAGGCTGGGTGTGGCACCGCCAGACCCAGCGGACACACGCAGCCCCTCAGCCCAGCTCCGCCTCATGATTCCAGGGGCACTTAGGAGGATCTGGGCCGTTGGCCCCGCTCTGCAGCTCATGGGTCGGCGCAGGGTGAACGGCGAGGAGCTGGGAGCTCCAGCCCGTCTGTGCATCTCCAGATAACGTGCTCCAGTCACCGAGGCAGCGGGGAGCTTGCAATATTTATGAGGCGTGAACTTGATTTGTTTGCTGAAGCGTTTGCTGTTCATAAAACCTCTTCCCTCCTCTCCCAGGGAAAGGCATGGTCTCTCTGAACGGCCACTGCGGCCCGGTGGAATTCCTAGCCGTGGCCGTCAGCGCCCTGGCCCCGGACGTGCTGAAGACCGACAAGGAGGAGGAGGAGGGGGGCCAGGAGGAGAAGCCGGACGCCCCGTCTCTGGAGCCGTCCGCCCCCGACAAGGCCCCGGCCAGGGAGATGAGGAAGAGGGGGATTCGCTTGCAGTACCGTCTCCACTCCACCTCCCACCTGCCCGGGCAGCTGCTCTCGGTGAAAGAGGCCCCCCCGGCGCCGGGCGGGAGTGGCCTGGAGCACA
This sequence comes from Sternotherus odoratus, assembly GCA_032164245.1. Lineage (NCBI taxonomy): Eukaryota > Metazoa > Chordata > Testudines > Kinosternidae > Sternotherus > Sternotherus odoratus. The sequence goes on along the minus strand of JAVMKO010000018.1, from coordinate 12,849,947 downwards.
GCGAGGAGGACGGCTCCATCTACGAGATGGCCGACGACCCGGACGTCTGGGTGCGGAGCAGGCCCTGCGCCCGGGACCCTCCCCGCAAGGAGATCTCCTCGGTGGCCATCGTCTCCGGCGGGCGGGGCTATCGGAATTTCAACCCCGGCGGCAAGCTGCCGGCCTGCAGCGAGACGGACAGCACCCTTCTCGTATGGCAGGTCCCCTTGACGCTATAGTGTTGGCGGCCTCCGCTCCTCACAGCGCGCCCCTTGGGGTGGCTAACTCTGGCTCCGGACTCAAGTCAAGTCCCACACGGAGCGGCCTGCACCAGAGAATTCTGGGAGTGTATCTGCTACCCTCCCCGGCCGACCTAAGGAATGACTTGGCCCCGGCTCGGTGGGGCGGGGGGGAGGCTCTTCTGTTTACCCAACAAATTAACACCCCTCCTCACTCCTTTTTTTAAAGACTTTTTTTTCAAATTTACTGTTGTTTTTCTTGAGAAACCCGCTCATTTTTGGGGGGTTCTTTTACCGTTCCAGGATACGTCAGGAGCAGCAGCCTCCCTGCGGGCTGAGGAGGTGCGCTGAACTCTTGGGCGTGAGCGGCTGTGTGTCTGTGTGAATATATGAATATATATATAGATATAAATCGAATTCTGTATATGACGTGTATAAATAAAACCATCTGTATATATTGTGGCATCCGGGGGCGCAGGAATAAAGATTCGGGGCACCTGGTAGCCCGGCGGGTACTGTGTTCTCTCAAGCGTTGCTGGCCGGTTCGGCTGGGGCGCCCGGCAGCCAATGTGGCGCATGTACCTCTGGGCCTTGGTGTTTAGCTGGGTGGGAAGCAGCTTTCCCAGCTGCAAGGATTCACCCCGTTTCAAAGGACACCTGCTTTGGCGTAGGGACGAACCCCGCAAGCTTTCCATGACAAACCAGACCGCTCCCCCGGCCTGACATAGCGGTGGTGGGGCCCTCAGCTGGGAGGTGGGAAACCCAATTCCAGGTTACAAGACTCCTAGAAGCCCGGAGCCGGAAGCGTCCTTGAGAAATCACTATGTCCAGGCCCTGCGCTGAGGCAGGACCAAGAAAACCTAGACCACCCCTGACAGGACCAAGAAAACCTGTTCTTAAAAGCCTCCAGGAATGGGGATCCCACAGCCTCCGCAGGTAACCGATTCTAGAGCTTAACTATCCTTGTACCCCTAATGTCTAACCCTTGCTGCGGATTAAGCCAATTACCTCTAGTCCTACCTTTTAGTGGACGTGGAGAACAAGTGATCACAGCTCTGTTTATAACAGCCCTTCATGCATTTGAAGACTGTTCTTCTCCGTCTTCTTTCCTCAACACTTAACATCTTTTTAACCTTTCCCCGGAGGTCAGGTTTTCTAACCCTGATCCTCCCCCTCCCCCCCGTCTCCTACATCCCAGGTAAGCACCATAACCCTGGGGCTGCGTGGGCAGGAGGGTGTTTGGAGCCAAAATCCCCTTCTGGACCGGCGAGAGCTTCCCGACTAAAGTTCTCTCGAAACCATCTCTTTCTTGGGAAACGTTTCGGGTTGGAGACCTCAGCGTTCCGTGATGAAGCAACGTGTCGTTGAGAAATTCCTAGTCTGGCTGCGTTAGGTTTCTGTCTGTCTGGCAGATGCTGGAACTCGCTGAGAGATCCGTCTGGCCTTGTGCTCCAGGCCAGCAAAGGCCTGGGCTTAGCCACGCTCGGTCACTAGGTCTCTCTTGGCTGCGGAGTTAATTCAAGGCCACTACACCCCAGTGACTCTGCTCAAGCTGGGCTAGCTAGAGCGAGAGCAGCCACGCTGCAAAATCACACTCCAGTTGCCACTGACATTGCAGTCGTGTGTGTTTGGGGGGGGGGAGATGGCCTGTGGTTCTTAGTGCTCTAGGGAGCTGAGCCAGGAGTTCTTTCCCAGCAGATTGTGGGTGAATTCATCTTGCCTTTCTGAGCACACGGTGGGAATGGCGGGAGGGAGGTGGAGGAGCTGCTGCACTCACATGGTGCTAGGCTGGGTCCGACTACAGAGTGGCTGCGTTCGAAACCGCTCAGCTGAGCTCACTTGGGTTTTAGCCTATATCCCCCACCACCTCGTGCTATCCAGCCAATCCCCTCTGTTCAGGGCTGAGTGACCTTGGCGATGGGGCGCATGCTGGGGGGGTGCTTGCTTTGTTATTGACTCTGTTATTGGCACAGAATTTCAGCCCCCGGGCTGCCAGGCCGACACCGATCTCCTCAGGGCAAACACTACAGCCCTAGCTAGGTGTGGCTGTCTCCCTTACAGAGCCCTGTGATGGCTTCGGCTTGGACAGCAGGGGCCTGCTGTTTCAGAGGTGAAGGCTGTAGGCTCTGCGCATGGACCTGGTCGTCTGCAAAGCTGGGAACAATGGGGGTGGGGATGATATTCGAGGTTCTCTCTCTCTGGGATAAATCCAGCCACCTAAGTCCTTGTGGTGAGTGAAGATCCCAGCATGGGCTTCGTGTGAAGAGGGCAGTGGTTACGCTTTGGCTTGCCAAGTTTCCACACCTTGGTTGTCTCCATTCCGCCTGTTTGTTTTTCCCCCAGCTCGACTGTGCCTTCGAACGGCTGTTTTCAGGCCCTTCGCTGTCGGCCCCCCGTGTCGTGACTAGCGTGGGGGATGGGACGGGCGCCGCCCTTGCTTCGGTGCCAGGGCAGCGAAGGGACGCGGTTCCCTGAGTTTCGGAGGGTTTTTTTTGGCGTGGCGTGGGTCAGAGCAGTCGGCCCAGGCTGAAAGGCACGTGGTGGGGGGAAGTCCCCTCCCTCCCGCACAAAGGAACTCGCCCTGAGAACCAGCGCACAGAGGGACGTAACCGACTCCTCTGCTGCTCACGACTGGGGGAGATTTCCAAACGTCCCCACGAGTGTGTCTGGGCTGGAGCTGGAAGTAGCGGGCCATGCTAAAACTAGCAGTGGTGGCGGGAGTGGCTAGCTGCCCTGCGTACGTGCCCGGGGTTCAGAAGGGATCCCCCTGGAGGCAGCTTTGCTCCCTGAACCATGGCTGGGACACGGCTATTTTGAGCATGCTACCTCGAGTGTGTCTACGCGAACTGGAAATTGCACCTCCAGCTCCATCATCGTCCTCCTCTGAGAGACAACTGGAGACTGGCCTCCAGCGTGACTCGCCTCTGTGTGACGTAGGAGTCCTGAAAATCCGACTGGCCGAGCTTCTAGAGCCTGGGGCGCTTTGGTTTAAATTCTCAGGGTTCATGCAACGCCGTCTGTTTGGGCTGCCGCTCTGAGCGCGGTCACGCGCCCCCTTGAATCTGTAGATGGAATGATACCAGCCAGTCAAGGTGAAACTCAGCCCAAACCACCAGCTTAAGCGTGGTTTCTGCTTGCAACTGTGCTTTGACACCATGGACGGTGTAGGGATGGGGAGGGGTTGTAACCCAGTGGCTGTCGGGTCATTACCAAAGATTTCCAGAACTCTAAACTATTCTCTCCTCTCCCTCAACAACTTCTTTGCTTCCTGGTCCTCCATCCTGGGTTGTCTTCTGACTGGGCAGAGGAAAGGAGGGGGCTCCGAGGAAGGGCTTTGTTGCTGTCGGAAGAACCCAGGATCATGTCCTCCGCTCAGGGATTGACTGGTACTGCTTCTGCAGCTCCAAGACCAGCCGGCGAGTGATTCCGGCTGGGAATCGAACTCCAGTTCCCAGCTTGGCCGGCCATGGTTCAGTGGGATTTAAAAGGTCTCGGCGCTGACGCTGGAGGCGTTTTAATATCAACGTTTGCTGCCGTGCTCTGTTGCAACATCTGCCGAATCCTTCCCTCGTGTCGTGGGTAGGATTGTAGCGCTGCATCTGGGCTGAAATGGGTCTTTCCATCCTTGGCCGCTATGCCGCTGGTCCAGAGGACAGGAGGAAGGTCAGGCTGTGGAGAAGGAAGAGACCCAAGGTCAATTGGCCAAGCTGGCTGGAGGGAGGCAGTTCTGTTCCCCAGATGCAGCACTAGATCAAAACCAAAATATTTTGACTGCTTTTGTGCATGCACCTATGTGCTGGTGGTTGGGGCCACCAGCTTGGGACGTGGTCATAAAGACTCTGCTCTGTATGAAACACTGCTCCGGTGGCCTGTGGAGGGGGGGTCCCCTCTTCCCCAAAACTGGATTGCAAAGCACTTTCGAAATTTCCTGCAGAAAATCAAACTCTGAAAATCGTTGGTTTGGCACCAGTTAGCCTGCGCATGGTGGTTAACCAGCTGGTGGGTGGAGCCCTGGGAAGAGGCAGCAGAAAGCAGAGAAGCTTTGAGCAGGACAATTCACCCAGCCACAGTGTGTCTCCGCCATTAACGACCGATTGCTCCATCCGGCCGCCTGCTCTAGAGGAACCCTGGACAGGGGAAGATGGAAATTTTGTCCGAGGCCTAAATCAATTTAAAATAGGCTCCTCGGATGGCTTCAATTTGATTTTCATTTTCAGCATTGCAATTATCAGATTTATATTCCCAGCTATTCATCCTTGAAATGGGACAGCTTGGCCGGCGCTGTCAGAAGAGAGAAGATTATCCGGCTTACACCAATTTCCTAGTATTTTTCTAATTAGACATCAAATCTGCATGTATTTTATTTATTTTTTGCACCGCCTTTTCTTAATAAGTTTTCCTGCATCTCAGCTGCTGTCGCGTACAGAAGCGTGACTAGTTGACGGATTCGGGGCAGGGTTGGGCCGGTCTTGGGACCAGATCCTCCCCGGTATAAATGAGCCAGATTTTCCAAAGAGCACTGATTCCATCTCCTCCTGGGAAGCATAGGCCCAGATTTTCAAGAGTCCAGCACCCCACATGCCGCACTGCCTTGAAAAACGTGGTCCCCTCTTTTGGTCCAGTAATGGGACCTGGGCTTTTTTGAAAATCTGGCCCGAAGTGACTTGGCCAGGGTCCCACAGGGAGTCTGTGGCAGAGCCAAGAACTTGACCCCAGCCAGCTGAGTCCCAGTCTGATGCCTTAACCACAAGCCCATCCTTTTGGCCTGAATTTTGTGATTCTAAACCAGGGATGCACTGGAAACGTTCCCAGAGCCTGCACCGGGCTTGCATCTATAGAGCAATGGTTTTCATGACTACACCTGATATGGCCATTGGCTCTCTTTGCACTTGAGAAACGTTCTTCATCGGCGAATAGGAATTGCTGGCCCATCGAGTTGAGTTCAACAGCTACAGAACCATGGCTGTAGAGGCCACCTACATCCTGGTCCCTGGTCCCTGGTCCCATCCTGGGATTGGCCGCAGAGACTGGAGCAAAGGCCTCCATTGGTGGCCTCTAGCCCGTTAGAACCTCTAGCCTACCTGGGCTGGGTCTCTGTAGTTAAGATGCAGCAAACTGGAGGTACAAGGGTTAATTTTGTCCTTAAGTTGCAGGAGGGACCCAATCCAAAGCTCACTCCAGTCCATGGGCTCTGTGGACGTTGGAACCGGCCTGAATCTAAGAGGTTTTAAGTGAACGCAAGAGCCGGAGGGATGCACCTAGCCCCTTGTCCGCACTCTTTACGGTGAACCAAGCCATGCAGGGCTCGATCAGGATTCTCCCTGATCCAGGCTCCGGCAGCAGCTGCTCGGGGTTACATTGTTAGCTTTGCTCTGGAGGGCTTGATTATCTTTGATCAAATTAATGTACTTTAGCTGGGTAATGAAGACATTTCTCGGCGCCTCGTTGTCTGCCGGCTGTCTAATGAGGAAGGTATCGCGCTTCCGAGAGGAGCCGGGTCTTGCAGATTGAAACCGTCAGAGCGAGCAGACGAATGCCTGTTTCTTTTAATGAGATTGGCTGGACGGAACGTGCGGGTCGGTCGGTCGGTCCCACGAGCGAGCCTGCTCGTATCTATCCCTCTTGCCTTGCAGGGGCGCTGGCAAAATTCAGGGCCTCTCTGTGATCTCTGGGAAGCCAGCTCTTCTTGTCGACAGTGGTGCAACACTCATTGGCAGCGGCTGGGGATCAGTCCCACTGACTTCAATGGCACTTACACAGATTTATACCACCGGAGAGTCTGGAAATGGGACGGGGCCGGATAGAAGGTGGGGCCAGGCTGTTGTGTTTTTTTTTGGGGGGGGGGGGGGCACAGCCTTGCCTACCTGGCTCTCCATACAATTTTTCAACCCCAATGTGGCCCTGAGGCCAAAAACTTTGCTACCCCTGTACAAGGACGACAGCCCCAGCTGAAGCCCAGGGCTGCCAAGTTTGGAGGGAGGTGATGAAATCTCCAGGAATACCTGACATGATCTTTAATGCCTGGAGACTCCGGGACAATGCTGGAGGGTTGGCAGCCCTACCAAAGCCCCACCCATGGGAGCTCTGGTTGGAGGGTCGCCCTGCTCCAGGGATTGGCCCAACGACGCTATTTTAGCCAGAAGGAGGCATAGGAAGTTTGTCCGAGCAATGGAGTGGTTTCCTGCTGTGGCTGCATGGGACCCTGCTTGTACCGGCTTCCTGCACTCAGCCCTATTCCTGATTCCCGTGCCCCGCCCGGCACCTGCCTTTGCTCCTGTTCCCGCTATGGTCCTGCTCTGTGCTTGATCCTTCCCTCTCCTGCCCTTACTCCTCACCTCTATCCTCAGCTTCTCACCCTAACTCTGGTGCTGACCCTTGGCTTCATGCCCCAATCCGGACTCCTGCTCCGCCCACTAGCCCTGACTATTAGACCAGACCACCTACATCCCGGTCCCTAACTGTGCTTTACAAAGAAGGTAAATATCAAGATACCTGCTAGGAAAATAGGTGAAATGAAGACTTATTGTGTGGCTGGGTGTCCCAGGTCATGAGACTGTCCCTGCCTCACAAGAGTTGATAATCCAAATGGATAAATCAGAGTCAAATTGCCCAAGGTCCCACCTGTTCATGACAGAGCCAGGAATAGGAGCCAGGTCTTCTGAATCGTAGCCCAGTGCCCTAGGCCCTGGACCACTGCCTTTTATCCCCATCTGCCTAAGGCTAACCCAGCAAGAGTGTCTCTCTAACCTGCTGATCGGCAGAGGGCGAGTTAGGCGTTCACGAATGATGAACAAACTGAACTTGAATTTGCAAATGGCCTTTGAGCGGGACCCTTGGAAGAGGAGTGGAGGAGGAGGAGGACCAGGGTCTGGGTCAAAGACTTCAAGCAGGCGCCACTCGAGGAAGCAGAGGAAGGGTAAGTTTTTGTATCTCCTGGAGGAACGGGCTATCAGTTGGTGGTGCGGCCACTGGTTTATTACAATGCAGGTAACAACGTCCTGACTCTTGAGGGCTCCAGACCTGGTGCTTTATCTCAAGGACTTATGTGACCCTCATTCCTATTATATTTGAGCCCCTCAAAAATATCTTCTCACTGTATTTATCCTCAAACACTCTGGGTGTGCCCTGATCCCTGTTTGACAGCGGAGGGACCAAGAATCCATGAGTCCAAGGTCACCCAGACAGTACAGGGAACGTAACCTGTGTCTCTGGCAAGTACCCTAACCTCTGGGTCGTTCTTCCTCTCCGAGTCCTTGACCAATCGCTGTTGCAGCTGGGAGCTATGCTCCTCCTACAGCAAGAGCCCCACAATTGGACTGATTCAGGTATTCCTGGCCCTGTCAATCCGCATAGCATCTGAATGTCTCAGAATTTCAAATAGCTTCTGAGAGAGGTGGAACAGTTTCCATCTGGCGGAAGTGGCCCAGATGCACCGGTTGGTCCCTAGAACTGGTTGAAAAAGGCAGAAAGACTTTCACACAGAATGTTGTGTTAAAACATTTCAGCTAAATAGCAACATTTTGAATTGGATTTTGGTCACTGGTTGATAGAAAACAGCCACGTTTTCATTAAAAAAAAATTGTGGCCAAAATCTTGACTTTTTAAAAATCTGTTCTTCTGATGTCATTTCATTACGATATTAGGCCCCGATCCCACAATCGGATCTGAGCAGAAAGACCCTTGCATCTGATGGTAAGTTTGGATACATAATGATTTGCAAGCGGTATGGAAAACTTTGCTGCTGAAAGAAAATGGCTTCCAATAGTCGTAACAATGCCTAGATTTCATAAAGAGCTTTCAATCTGTTGATCACCAGGTGCTTTACACAGCAGGTCAGCATCATTATCCCCATTTTATAGATGGGAAAACTGAGGCTCGAGGAAGTAAAGTGACTTGCTCAACATCCTCCAGCAGGCCAGGGGCAAAGCTAGGACCAGCACTCAGATCGGCTGATTCCCAGTCCAGTTGTATGCACCACTACCTCCCTACCACAAATAGATACCCCAGATTCATTTAAATATCCTGGGGTGACGATGTACAGCAAAGCTAGCTAGACTCCAAGATGCCAGCCGGTGGGATTTCTTGGCAAGTTCCAAAAAGCTTCTCTGAGCGCTGGGGAGGATGTAATGCTACTTGTACTCTTTAAAAATAAAAATGTAATCTGGGGTATTGTAATGGCCGGAAATATTTCCTTGTAAACGCCTTTTATGGAGTGTTTCTGACGATAAATCTGACTTTCTAACATCTAACTGTGCAGACTGCTCTAAGGGACGGTGGATTTGACATCTGTGTTGTGGAAGGGCTGGCCTGAACAGCTGTGAATTAAGACCATAGTTCTCCCCATTTTCCAATATTTCCGTTATTGATCGGTTTCCCCAGACTCATTATCACTCCTGGATGCTAATATGACAAGGACCAGGTGAGCTTGCCACAGGCAGCATTTGAAAACTCCTGCCTCATGTCGTTTAACAGAAAGCTACCTTTAACGACTGAGAGCCTTAGGTTGGACTAAATGGGCCAGCTGGCTTCTTTATGGCTCCTACTCTGACATAATTTTTTGTACGGGTGTTGTGGCCTCGTTGGTCCCCGGATATTAGAGAGACAAGGTGGATGATACGATGTATTTTATTGGACCAACTTCCGGTGGTGAAAGAAACATGCTTTTGAGCTACACCGACCTGAAGAAGAGCTCTGGGTAAGCTCGAAAGCTTGTCTTTTTAACCTCCAGAAGTCGGTTCGATAAAAGATATTCTCTCCTCCACCCTGTCACACTGACTATGTCATTTGCTGGACTTGGGGTTGTGAATGAGCCTCTTTTAGAGGGAGAGATTTAGGAATAAAAGGTTTACATATTCCAAGAGCCTGGGAATGTTGGAACTCTGGGGGTAACATGGGCGTGGCCCAATAATAGGGGATCTGAAATGGATGTGGCGGATGATGGGATTATCCTGATTTCTCATTTGTTCGGTCCCCGTTAACAGCAAACTTCTTCTGGTGCAAAAAGTGAAGATTTCCGGACTGGTTAATAGGTTGGTTAACTAATGAATGGGATGCAGCATTGCCCAGTGGATAGGATTCCAGGATGCCTGGGTTCTATTCCAGACTCTGGCACGGATATATTGTACGGTCTTGGGGCAGCTATTTCCCCTCTCTCTGTCCCTCAGTTTCCCCATTGGTAAAACAGGGGTAATGATGCTGATTCGCCTTTAAGAGATCTAGGGATGAAAACAGCATGCCCATTCTAATGATGAAGGGGTCTAAAACCTGCACATCTTTGGGGAATGAACCCAAAGGGGTGATATGAAATCACTGTGGGCCAGACCCTCAAATGGATTCAGTCAGTCAACTCTCATTGAATCATAGAATATCAGGGTTGGAGGGGACCTCAGGAGATCTAGTCCAACCCCCTGCTCAAAGCAAGACCAATCCCAATTGAATCATCCAACAGATTTTTGCCCCATATCCCTAAATGGCTCCCTCAAGGACTGAATTACAACCCTGGGTTTAGCAGGCCAATGCTCAAACCACTGAGCTATCCCTCCCCCCTAAATCAAACGTATTTAGCTGCCCAAATACCTTTGCACATTCAGGCCTCAGGCTTTAAATAAGAGCTTCTGGTTACATAAGTTAACCGTATTGAGATGTCAGAGAGCAGCAGTCTATCAGGAGTTTACACTGCTGCCCACCACCATGGTATCTGGGCACCTTCCCATATAAAGTCAATAGCATCATGAAGACCTTAGTGGGCTCCATGGGGTGGCTGGCGCTTCTCTCTTTTCAGGGAAACTGCCTGCAGTATAGATTTTGATCTGGATGTTTCTCTTAGCTTTTCCTTGGTAGGGGCTTCAGAGTCGAAGGGGGCCTAGCTCACCCAGGTGGAAGATTATAACCATACCGTAATTACGGTGTTCATATTTTTGTATTACAATGTGTGGGCAATATAGGAATTTTGCCAGGAGGGGAGGGTCAAAAATTTATTTCTCTCCACAGCTTTCTTTTTTTTTAAAGGGAATTGTCTAGCCCTCAGGTGTGAGGCAGCAGGGCGAGGGGAGATGGGACCTGGGAGTGTCACTGGAGATGGAAGGTTTCTCTGAAGTGAAATACCTGAGACTGTAACTTGAGATGAGAAGGGGGAGGTGAGAGACCATCTCTGTGGGGGATTTGGTTTTTGTTTTTTAGGAGCTGGCTGGGGAAAGAGGAGGGAGCCCTAATCTGGGGTCTTATCTCCCTGCCCCCCAAGAAGGGCCTGACTAAGGGGTCCTGTTTGTACTGACAAACTCTGAGTTGGACTGAGTTCCTGTCACCCCTAATAAACCTTCTAATCCACTGGCTGGCTGAGAGTCACTGTGAATCCCAGGAAGTGGGGGTTCAGGGCCTTGACTCCCGCACACTCCGTGACCTCAGGATAGGAGAAAAAAAACTTGAAAGCATGTCTCGAGCTTCAGAAACCAATAAAATAACCCAAGGTGGATTGTTCTAATCAAATCTCGAAAAAAAATGTGTAAAGCCAATCTCTTGATTTTGGCAGCTTGACAATACGGGAAGATATTCCCCGATTACACATGGGTAACTGACAGCAGAATGGGGCCCAGGGGCCAGATGTAACGTTTGGAACGTCCCCAAAGTTCAAATCCTGGTTTTGATTTGCTGCCCCGCTCTAGCCTTTGTGTTGTCTCCTGGCTCTTCAGAGAGATGCGCCCTCCCTGCCGCATCTCTGGGGTGACTTCTTCCATTTTGAGCGCCAAGCTGGGGCAACTTATTGGGCCACCTCAGCCGCTCTATACAATTCCATCCCTCACCCCCTTCCTCTTAGGTTGCTGCTTCTCAAATATTTGCATCTGAATGGTGCTTTCCTGGGTTAACACAGCAGGGGTATGTGAAGCTGAGAAGAACTGATTTGTGCAGGGGGAGAACATGCTATAGCTTTTCAATGTTGACCGCTTGGGTTCAAAGCTCAAGACTATAAGAGCGACCGTACTGAGTCAGACCAAAGGTCCATGTAGCCCAGTATCATGTCTTCTGACAGTGGCCTATGTGAGGTGCCCCAGAGGGAATGAACAGAACAGGTAATCATCAAGTGATCCATCCCCTGTTGCCTATTCCCAGTTTGTGACATACAGAGGCTAGAGACACCCACCCTGTCCATCCTTGCTAAAGGCCATTGATGGCCCTATCCTCCATGATCTTATCTAGTTCTTTTTTAAACCCTGTTATATTCTTGGCCTTCACAACATCCTCTGGCAGAGAGTTCCACAGGTTGACTGTGCGTTGCTCAGTTCCGGAGTGAAATGTGTGTAGTGGTCTTGCTTTGTTCCTAAATACACATTGGTTCCTAACGTGGCACAATTGGCCTCTTTGAGTTCAGGGCTCACACAGCGTATCAAGGTTCCAGTGCGTTGGCAGAGTGGACGGTTGCAGCGGGCTTGTTTGCAGCGAGTGCTATCAACTTTTATGAGCCCTGAAATTCATTCAAAAATGGGGAGGTGGCGGGGTTGAGGAGGGCCTGGAAAAAAGCGCGCCCGCAAAAAAATGAATTTGGGCTTTTATGAGAGACAGATGCACTGTCGGTTGAAAATGGGGAAAAATAAATCCAAGTGCTGACAAGGCCAGGGAAAGAACAGAGCATGCAGCAGAGCTGCCGGGCTCGGATGTAAAAAAACCAAACGGCTCTAACCATCTGGAATACATGAGTTTAGAGAAAAAGGAAGAGGCGGAACAGCGGCCCGTGGAGCAGGATTGAATGTTCACTGGGAGATGATCACGAAGGAGGCATAAAAATACTGGATCAACATGATGCCTCGGTTTATCTCGGTATCCCCCGTGGTCCCCATTGTTGCAGCCGATGAGAATTGGCAGAGTGTTTTCTCGGAGCACCCGGCCTTTTTGCAAAAGGAAAGCAGCAGACGTTCGCCGCGGGCGGTGGGTCTCGCAGGCCAGGAGGCTGAGCCAGGGGCAGAGACCAGGTAGTCAGCTGGGAGCCCAGCTGCAAGGCCTAAGGAAGGCTGGCTCAGAAGAACTTGCTGAGCTAAGTGCTGGAAGCTGGGCGGAGGCGCCAGGAGGGCTATAAAGGCCCTGGGGAGAGCTCAGGGAGGAGGCTAGCCTGAGAGACAGGAGAGCCGTATCACTGGAGCCTTAGCAAGTAAGGAAGCCCCAAAGGACAGGAGACCCTGGGGAGGGTCTGTGGGTCACTCTCTGTTGGGGGGATTTGGGGACTGCACGCGCACTGTGAATAAAGACACTGGGGTGGACCTGCACCAGAAGGTGTGGAGGACTCTGTTTCACCAGCCCAAACACAGGGTGCAGGCACCCGAGGGTGGAAACCTGTGTGGATCCTGTGACGCTCCCCAAACAGCCAGGTGTGGCCCTGCCCAGGCTCCACCCAGGCTCTTCCCCCACCCCTCACCCCGTGTCCCGGGCTGGGGGTAGGTCGGCTGGGCTGAGGCCCGGGACAGAGTGGCTGGGGTTGTTGCTTGAGGCGCCCGGGGCTGGGGCTGCGCTGCCTGGAGCTCTGGGGCACTGGGGCCATGCCACTCAGTGCTCTGAGGGGGGGGGGGTGCTTGGAAAAGCTTGCGGGGGTTGGGGGGTTCGGGGAGGGGGGCTCGGGGCTCCGGCAGGGGAGGGAGGGACAAGGAGAGGGTGAGTCCGGGGGATAGCTTCCCCGAATGGGCAGTGCCACCCAGGAGTTGCGCAGGACGATGTTCCCTTGCAACGTCCTTCAATGATTTTAAGGTTTGCAAAAGGTGGCTGATTGAGAGCAAAATCCCGTTCTTAGGTAAAAGGGTTATAGCCGGATTGGTGCCAACATCTCTGGAACTCACTGTTCAGGGATCGCTTCTAGGACTTACAGGGCAATAGGGCAGGTCCCTTCCCTCTGACTGCTTTTGATGGAAAACTGGGTTTTCAACTAAAAGGACTTCTTCTTTTTTTCCCACCAAGTCTCTGCTTTCTGTGGAAAAACCTCTTGTCGCCAAACAGCTAAAAACTGAACTATGGTTATGCTGCCCCCGTGCTTCATGGGAGTTGTACTTTGGTTACCTTGAGTCCCCTGGGGGCCAGTCTCCCCACCCAGACTACATTTCCCACAGCTAAGATCTTCCATGATGCAACTGCCTCCCCTCACCATGAGCTGCATCATGGGAAAGAGAGTTTGATCATGGTCTATAGAGGCCAATGGGAACATGAGGCATCCAAACTACAACTCCCAGGAGGCAGTGTTTCCAAACTGAAATACTTCTGCATTCTAATTTTTGCTGCAAAATTGAAATTTTCCAAGGAAAACTTAAACAAACATGTTTTTTTACCTCTTCATCTAATTTTTGGGTGGAGGAAAAAAATATTTCTCAACCAGCTAAAGTGTATAACTCAGCCGTCACTCTCGCTGTGGAGGCAGCTGACACGCATGCCAGTTGTGTTTTTGTGGTGAGCCGATTGGGAAATGGACTGAGAACTGCACACATAATTCACCACAACCATACCAGCTCTGGATAGACACTATTGAACCAATGAACCTAGATCTGCCAGTTACCCATTTTCTCAGTCACTCAGTTTCCTCTCTGGTCACCTTAAGCATTAGGGTTGGAAGGATCTTGTGGGTTTTTTAGTCTATCTACCCAGCACCGTATTAGGTAGTTTTTCATCCCTCCACCTGTATTTCCTTCCTTAAAAAGGCAGAAAGAAGAGAGATTGTCAACTGATGGATTGCTCGTACACACACGGATGCCCAGCTTCCACTATTCATCTTCAGAAGAACAGATGCATGACATGGTTACAAGGCGGTAGGACCTTCCCAGAAAAGTCCTTCCTGGTTTGCCTTGAGTCAACATTACCCAGAAGTGAACAGAGACGACCCAGGACAACTCAGCAGATGCAACTAAACTCTTGAGACTTTCAGGTAAATTATTTTCTTGGTCAAACAGAGCTCTTAAGAACTCTGGCCCAGCCTGGATAGTGAAACTCCATGGAGACTAGGCTGGGGAGACTAAATAAACCTGAGAAAAATGAATATTGACCTCCACAGGACACAGAAAGATCATCATATATGGGCTTGGCAGGATTAGATTTTTATCGGTAAATGTCGGTAAACATTGATTTCACTATACACATGCAAACACCAAAAAAATATTCACACTGGTAGTCATGGAAATATACAGATAGGCAAGTTATGAAAAGTGCTACCCGAGGACTTACTGGAGTTTGATTTAGTCATATTTATTTTGTATATTTTGCTGTGACATGGAGAATTGATGCTTTAACTTTTTCCATCGCAATGTTTAGCGACATTTAGTAATTACTGTCTGACCCCCTATAATTTCCCGCAACTGTCAAAATTTTAATTGATAAAAATAAAATGCTGAAACCCCATAATTTTACCCAACTGAAAATTTACATACATTCAAAATAGAAAAAATACTTAAAAACGAACATTGTTGTTCTGTTGAAATTACCAAAAAAAATATTTAATAAATTGAATTCTGCCAACCCTAATCCTATATTTTATTTGGCTAACAAGCCGACACTGGTATGGAACTTGTAGTCCCAGAATTATCATCCTTTGATTAGGGTAACCAGACAGCAAATGTGAAAAATTGGAAGGGGGTGGGAGGTAATAGGAGCCTATATAAGGAAAAGACCCAAAATTCAGGACTGTTCCTATAAAATCGGGACATCTGGTCACCCTAATTACGATAGCGCCTACCGGTTGCAACCACAATTGAAGCCCCATTGTGCTAGACACTGTTCACAATGAGGAACAATATCAGTCTAAATAAACACGATATACAGCGGGCACGAGGGTAAATAGAGGGGAAGTAACTTGCCCTGATGGGCCGCGACCACGGTTTAGAAGCTGAATTGGAACCCAGGTCTCTGGCATTCCAGTCCAGTGTCCTACCCACTCGATCATGCTGCCTTCAAAAGGAAGTTCCTGAAACAAGATCTGCAAACTGTCTCTATAAATGGGGGATTATATTTGCCTCCCCTGTTGAATTGCTTGTTTTGAGGGTAATTATAACCCTGTAATGTCATTGATCTGTCCTCTCAGTGTTAACTCTAGCTTAGTGTCATGTTTGCCAAGGGATAGCATCACCCCCCACTATACTACTGCCGCGGGTGTGAAGATACATGGTATCTAACAAACCGAGGGGATGTGGGCACTTGTATTCCCCCTCTGTGGTCTCTTGAGGGCACACTCTCTGGGCTCAGCTGTTGTCTCTCTTGGGTAGCTCCCTTGAAACTACATTATGATCCCCCGTTTTAGCGCAGTCTTTGTCCTGCTGGGGCGTGTTCCTGATCAGAGAGGGAGAAAGGACAGCAAGATGGAAATCAACAGTGTGGACTACAGTGAGTTGTGTCCCCCGGCGCCACCTTGTCCATCCTCCCGGGGATTGGGAACATACTGGGCCTGATTTGTTCCTCTGAACAGTGGGACGTTTGGGGGCAGGCAGAGAAGTTCATGCGGGTCATGATAACCCACTGAGAGGATGGTAGAAGGAAGGATGCCTTTTGGGAGTAAAGCAATGGACAAGGGCTCAACAGAGGAAAACATTTCAAAATCCCCCCCCCAATTTCTGTTCCTGTTCTTTGGACCAGTTTAAGGTTTCCGTGTCCCCCTTCAAAATCTGAAAGCAGAGGTGTTAATGGCTTGCAATTTGGTCACGTTGGGGATAGGTTGTTGTTTGTTTTTTCCTAGGCAGAGTATAACTGTTCTGTGAGCAGGGCTAGGTGTGACACCAGGGATTTAACTGGGACCTCCCAAGCTAAAAGTATGAGCAAAAGATCTAGTGTTTATAACCAGGAGCTGTAGCAGACTCACATCCTCTGGGATAGATGGACAGAGTCTCTCTCTCTCTCTCTCTCTCTCTCTGTCTCTCTCTGTCTCTCTCTCTCTCTCTCTCTCTCATAAATGCTCACAGAGAGCACATTTTAAAGTTGTTTTCTGTTCTTGCGCATGCTTAAAATTTGATTTCCACAAACATTCACGCTAGAGCCACTTGGCTGCTCTATTGTCTGTGGAAAGCGAACAAGAAAGGGACGACGACTCAGCCCACTTGAGTTCACTTAACAACCCAGAGGAACGTGCGTTGCCCTTTTGCGCCATTTATCTAGCTCTATAGTCATTGGCTCAAGGGCAGGAATGTCTCCTTTGACTCGATGGCGCGGTTAGTTGGCGAGACGGTGGCAAACCCCGCGATGCTCTTTTGTCTGGCTCTTTGCTGCGACCACAGGAAGCCGCCTGAGAGTTCAGGGCGACTGCAGATAAGAGACAATGCAAGAAATTCAAAAGCAGGTGGAGGAGACGGCATGGGAGAGAGAAACAGAAAGTCTGCCTCTGCCCAGCCTGATTTGTCAACAACAGAAGGAAGCCAAGATAGATGTGAACGGCACACCTCACAGGAGGAAGAGGAGCAGGCCTGCTCTGCATATAAATGTATCATTCCTCTGTGGCGTTTATCATTTCGGTGCCACGTTTTGCAGCCCGTATTCCTTTCCGTGTCCCACAATGACGGACTGGCACGGGCCCGACTTGTGTGATACATTGTGAAGACGGTCGCCGGTATGTGGATCTGTCCCTCTGCGCAGCCGGTTTCATTAAGGGGGAGACCGAAAGGACTAAGCTGTGGGTCTGATGAACAGTCCCTCTGTGGGAGAACAGGTAGGCCCCATGGCAGAGATAAATAAATACATTCATAGAGGTTAAGTCTCCATGGTCTTAGCACAACCATCTGTATGTTTATAATGGTCCTGGGTGTGTGACATTTGTAATTAAAAATCAAACTCGGTTGAAAAGGGAAAGAAGAGGATTGGAAGCCTCCCCTTCCGGGATGGAGAACTGTGCTCCACGGCTCATCCCTCCTGCCTGTAGCGCTGTGTCCCCTTCAAAAACGAGACAAAGTCCCGCTTGCCTACCCAAGCGCCGGGCCTGGTTCAACGTCGTACAATGATCCCATAGTCACATAGACCGTGCGGCTGTCCATTAATACCACACTAAGGACCGAACATGAGAGCAGGGCTCTGCTGAGAGAGCGGAAGAAAAGCCTTTGGTGGACGGTGCCCAATTAGGGCTTGTATGTCTCCCTTTAGGAAAATGAGAGCAGCCATAAGAATGGCCGTACTGGGTCAGACCAAAGGTCCGTCCAGCCCAGTCTCCTGTTATAGTCCTAGCCTTCACAACCTCCTCAGGCAAGGAGTTCCACAGGTTGACTGTGCGCTGTGGAAAGAAGAACTTCCTTTTATTTGTTTTAAACCTACTGCCCATTAACTGTATTTGGTGGCCCCTAGTTCTTATATTATGGGAACAAGTAAATCACTTTTCCTTATTCACTTTCTCCACACCACTCATGATTTTATAGACCTCTATCATATCACCCCTTAGTCTTCTCTTCTCCAAGCTGAAAAGTCCTAGCCTCTTTAATCTCTCCTCATAGGGGACCTGTTCCAAACCCCTAATCATTTTTGTTGCCCTTCTCTGAACCTTTTCTAATGCCAGTATGTCTTTTTTGAGATGAGGAGACCACATTTGTACGCAGTATTCAAGATGCGGGCGCACCGTGGATTTGTATAAGGGCAATAAGATATTCTCCGTCTTATTCTCTATCCCTTTTTTAATGATTCCTAAAGGTAACCAGAAGGTAGTGTGATCACACACAGCAGAGATCGTCTGTCTGGGTTCTTACGTTGCACCCATCACCATGGTATTCCAGTACTACTATCCAGTAGAGAGAGATGGATGCCCATGGAAACAGCCCCACGGACGGACGGGTGTAGCAGTGTTTCTGCGCCAGCTGGTGTTTCTAAGACAAGCTCTTTCCATTAGAGATCAGGATAAACCTAACATTAGGGAGGCAGATTATCGCACATGGGCCTTCTGCAGAGTTCGTATGTCTTTCTCTGAGACATCAGGACTTCCAAGACAGGATACTGCATTGGATGTCCCCTGGGGCTGGTCCTGCCTGGTGATTTCTAGGGATCTAAGCCTCCGTCCCCAGCTGAATCCTTAAGGTAGACTGGTTTTTTTTTATGTGGATTTAAAGATAAAGATCCAGAGTGGCAAGTGAATTGGGGCACCTATTTCTAGGGACCTTAATTCAGAGTCCCCCAGCAGGAGAAGGACCTGGTTGGTATTTGCCAACCTCCCCCACTATCAGATCTGCCCCTGTAGTTTTCCTTTTAAAGGACGAGCATCCCGGGTTAGCTCCCTGGAGAGAGCAGGCGCCTTTCTCTCTTGAGCCCTGTGGTTATATCAACACAGGCCTTAAAATTTTAGCACCTGGTTTATGCAGAGCGAGCTTACCAGTGTTTAAAGATTGCAAGCTCCATTTAGCATCTATGACCGCAAACTACTCCAAAGCATGTAGGGAAAGAGGGGGGGAAAAGAAGGCAAGCAAGCGGAGGTAACATGCCTATGCTGCAACAAACATTCCACCTTCTCAAACGCTCTGAACCAGTGCAAAAATACTAGCTACTAATTCCCCTTTGCCCATCCTCTGCAAATCCACTCACTGGCTGCAATGGGCTATAATTGTCTGTCTCCGTTCCCTAATCCCCCAGAACATGGGTTTTCCAGTAGGCAGGAATCTGAAGAGCGGAATAAAGTTCTCAGGTTTCGACTTGCAGGTGTTTTTCTGAGCCCTGAGCCGTGCTGTTCTCAGCGATTCGGCTCATGAACCGTTGCAGGGAGAGAGGGTTGGATTTATAGCACTCCACTGAGGATAACGAGAGGAGATATTTACAGTAGCGGTGTGACAAACACGGAGTGAGGGAATGGAGATGAACAATGGGGATTTGTCGAGCTGGTGACTGTAGCTCTGTGAATGGTATTCCTGCTGCCTTCTGACCCCTGAACTGCACCTGCAACTCTTGGGTTTAGAGCAATAATTGTTGTTAGTCATAATACTTTGCATTTATATGGCATCATTCATAAGGAGCTCTTAAAGATGAAGGATGGTCTTGTGGTTTAGACCCAGATGTAGGACTCAGAGGATCAGGCTGAATTCCTAGCTCTGTTACTGACTCAGTGTGACATGGGCAAGTCACTTTAATCTGTCTGCCTCAGTTCCTCATCTGTAAAATGGGGATAACGCATCCTTTCTGGCTTTTCAGGGCGGGGACTGTCTCTCGCTCTGTTTGTGCAGTGCCTAGCATAACAGGGCCTGAGGCTGCTACGTACATATAACAAAAGTCATTTTACACTGTGCCACAGCGTGAAATGACTGTCCCACATTCGCACAGCGAATAATGGCAGGACACTGGAGCCCAAGCCTGTGACTGTCCAATCCTCTGCTCTGACCACTGGACCATGCTACCTAGGGCTGAGCGGAAAGTGGTTTTCTCCTGGTCTGAGAATATTTGACATTTTACAAAAATTTCCCATCCTGAGTCAGGATGAAAAGTCAAAATGTCACATATGTTCACAAACCAACAATAAAAAACCCAGTTGGTTCAGGTCATTGTGTTTCAAAAATTTCCCAATGTTTTGTTCCACTTTCTTCCCTTTTAAAAATCAACCACCTTCTTTAAAATGTAAATTAAGTTAAGTTTGGAAACGAAAAATTGTTTTGAAACAAAATCCAAGAACTGTTCATTTCAAAACCGGACTTTTGACCTCAATTTTTGAAGTTTTTTTTTTAAAAAATGGTTGCAAAATTCCTGACCAGCTGTGATGCTACCCCACACTCCGAACGCGGCAGTGCGTTGAAAATATATTGATGATCCCAAAGCCGAATATTAAGTTACAATCGGTACCTGTTACTGCCCTTGTACGAGTCGTAGCATTCAAACCTAGGAATTTCAGCACCAACTTCTATTTAAGTTAAAGGAGCAACTCTGTTAACTGATAGCTGTAGTAAGCTATTATCTGATTTAGACTAGCAACTAGAAAGGGAATGTCCTACATTTTGTTACATTACATTAGCACATCAGTGCAATATCTGGACTATAAAAAAGGACAGCATTAACTGGTTTACAAATGAAAGAGCTGTTCCCCCTTGGAATGGAACAAAGCAGCACGTAGAAATGTTTCCTTTGGCCTGCGGCTCTGCAAAACCTTGTTCCTATCTGAACGTGGGGCCACCTTTGAGCTTTAAGGAATACTTCCAGGGCAGGTTCTTCCCCCTTTGTCGGGGAGGAGAGAATGTTCGTGCACAGCTCGGGGGAGAGAAGTTAGATGTGTGCTGGGCCCAGCTGATGACTCACTGCAGGGTTAGAGGTGGCCAGTTAATTTTGGCATCTTGCAAAAGGGATTGAGAGAGGGTCACCAGTCATTTTAACAGCAGCACCTGGAAGTGCCACAGGCTGTGTGTGTAGGGGACTGCTGCTTGTGTGTGTGTGTGTGTGTGTGTGCGTGCACAGGTGGGCGTATGTATACACAAACCAACACTGTCTGATCTCAAGGTGAAGGACGGCGCAGGGCAGCTGATTGAGAGGAGAGACTGTTTTAACTCAGAAACAAACCAAGATCTTTGCTCTCAAAGGAAACACATTTTTGCCCGGGGGGGGAGGAGGGGGGGGAGGATGAAAGGTCGACTTCAGTGCTTTCTTTTACTCGTTTGAGGGGTGAATCCTTCTCAGGAATGTAGAGTGCCTGTTACTCAGGAGGCCAGCCGTGGGGTCTCGACTGAGGCTACGTCTACACTGAGGTGTAGTTCCTACCGGCGACTCATTTTCAATGCACTAGTTCACGCAGAGCTAGTGGGTGTCCTGCTGGGAATTACACCGCCCAGCCCCGGTGTGCAGAGAACCCTGCTTACTCCGATGCTGCTGGCCAAGTGGGATGGGGCATAGGGTGAAGGGGGGTCAGTGAGATGAAATCCACCCCCTTCTTCCTTTCAACCAATGCAAACTCTGCTCCTTTACACTGAAGAAGAGAACGAGGTGGGGGGGAATCTGATCGCTGCTTTCAACTACCTGAAAGGGGGTTCCAAAGAGGATGGATCTAGACTGTTCTCAGTGGTAGCAGACGCCAGAACAAGGAGTAATGGTCAAAGCCCTGGCTGGGATGATTTAGTTGGGGATTGGTTCTGCCTTGAGCAGAGGGTTGGACTAGAACCTCCTGAGGTCCCTTCCAACCCTGAGCATCTAAGAGCATCTTGTGCCATGCATAGTCCCATTGGCTTCAAGGACATGGAAGACACATAATTAATTATTTCCTTTAGTCGGCACTGTCTGTTGTCTCCCTAAACCCGGCCGAGCTATGGAAAGGACTGCAAAAACCTCTCCTCGTTTTAGCCCCCAGCTTGATATTTTTTACATTCTATTAACTCTTAGGTGTTTTGGAGACCAGTAAAAGAAGATCCAGGAGTCTGGGAGGGGTGGTGGGCAGGGAGCGGCACGGGAGCATTAGACACAATGCTCTGTTCCACTTTCTGCGCTAAATGCTTTTCCTTGTTTCAATGTGAAATGAGGAGACGACAACTCGCATAGCCGGTCCAGGTGACTGGCTGCTGATTGAAAACCTCGCTGGAAATCAGGCTGCGCTAACGCCAGCGTCCTTCTGCTTTACTGACTTCTTGGGAGGCAGCTAAGGAAACTTCATGCAGCGAGAGGCGGCTGAACGAGCCCACCCAGCGCTGACGGCTTGGTAGGATGCAACAATCATTGCAAGTCATTGGCTGTCTGGGGGCCCAGATGGCTGTCCCCGCCCTGAAAAATGCAGATTCAGGTTCGAACAGAATGTTTCAGGCCTTTGTGTTGAATTTGCTGAATTGGTCCCATTGGATAAAACAGCAAATCAGAAACACATTGAAATGCTTCCTGTTGACTTGTGAAACCACCGGCCTCTGGTTTCCTCGGACGGGGACCTGCTCAGTTTGTATTGAAGAGGCAGGTAACCATCACCGGTGCTGATAATCCGATGACACCCCACAGTTGCCCCTGGAAGAACAGACACGTTCTCCCAATGCAGCTGTAGAACTTCAGCATGTCTCCACACGGGCAAGGGCAGATCCACACAGCGAGCTGGGTAAGGCTTTGTAGGGGAGAGGCTCACACCTAGGTCAGCCTAACCCAGATCCAGGTTAACTGAGCAGTGAAGACAGGTCCCGGCGGCTGCCTTGAACGACATCCATGAAGAACGTCTCTCTCCCACTTTGCATTGCTGTGTGCGACGGCTCTCCTGGGCCGATGGAGATGTCATTGCAGGACAGGTAGCGTGGCGGGGAGGTGCCTCTCTGGTCTCTTTCCGGGCACAGGCCTGGAGGAGCTGTGGTCGCGCTGGGTATTGGTGGGGGCCGTGTCTTCAGATAGGCCGCTCGGCCCCCCCTCTGCTGTCACCCGGAGGTGGAGGTGTGACCGTGTCAAGCTCTCTCATTCTAGCCTCATCTGTCACCTAAGTGCGTAACCAGGGCCGGCGACAGGGGGGTACAACGGGTGGAGCTGTAC
Source organism: Sternotherus odoratus (assembly GCA_032164245.1). Lineage (NCBI taxonomy): Eukaryota > Metazoa > Chordata > Testudines > Kinosternidae > Sternotherus > Sternotherus odoratus. Next base: position 12,827,355 of record JAVMKO010000018.1, on the reverse strand, counting down.
CGGGTCCCGGACTTCAGGGGGCCCCCTTAAATCCGGGGACCGGTACACAGCTCTACTCGTAGTCGTCCCCCCTGGGCACCGCACCGCATTTCCCCGGCTGTGTCCGGCGCCGCGGCCAGCTGCCTCCCGAGCCCTTCAGCCACTGCTCGTCCTGCGCCCCAGGAGCCGCCCCGAGGCACCCCCGGCTGCAGCGCTTCCCCCGCCCACCTGCAAGAGCCGGGCCAGCCCTTGGCAGGTGGGGGGGGCCCAAACGCTCAGGGTGGGGGGCCCCAAAATTTCTGTCGCCGGCCCTGTGCGTAACTGAGGCCGAACGTGAAGTCCCGCTGGGCGCCCTGGTGACGTGGTGCACGGCTGACGTGCTGCTCCGCATATGAGGGGCCTAGTTTCAATCCCCAGGTCCCAACCTCTTTCCTCCTCTCTGCTGCCAGCGGCCCGGGGAGAAGAAAGCGGGGAGCTCAGTGGCTGGAGAGAGCTGCAGGTTCCTAGCCCACACCGGGGCCGGCTCCGAAGTGAGGTTGATGGACTCAGAAGCAGATCCAGTCCTCAGCTGGTAGGATACAAGGATGGAGGGGGAGACTGGATGTGTGTGGGGGGTGGGGGGCTTCCAGACTAGGTGGGATTAAAGGGGTGGGGGGATAGCTCAGTGGTTTGAGCATTGGCCTGCTAAACCCAGGGTTGTGAGTTCAATCCTTGAGGGGGCCATTTAGGGATCTGGGGCAAAAAATCTGTCAGGGGACAGTACTCAATCCTGCTAGTGTAGGCAGGCGGATCCTGCTAGTGTAGGCAGGGGACTGGACTCGATGACCTTCAAGGTCTTTCCAGTTCTAGGAGATTGGTATATCTCCATTTATTTTATTTTTTTTTATTTTAAAGCAAGAGGGAGAATAAGGGGGTTCCGCATTGCTCCATACCATGGGACAACCTGGGGACAAGGTGGGGCTACCCCTCCCCCCCCATTTTCAGACATGATCAATGTGGTCCAAGCTTTAAACAGAGGCGTCCATTGATCAAAATGAATCCAGCAAAGGGGGTGTGACACTAGCCCCCTCCCCGCCGCCCGTACACACACACCTCAACCCTCTGCAGTCGCTGTTGCGAAGACCTCCGTGCTCGCTCGACTTTCCAGCTGTTTGAGAAAGAGCCGAAAGACCAATGGCTTTACCCACAGCGACTGTCCTCCGGGCCTGTAGTGCTTTAAAAGCTCTTCCTGGTTTGAACTGGACTGTGGCCAAAGCAGCGCTGCTTCCCCAGGCCAGGGGATTAAAACTGCTCAAGTAGCTCTCCCTGGTGCTACTGCTGGCTGAAGGTCAAGGGATGAATTATGCATGCTGCGGGCTACGGCCTTTTTTCCCCTGAAGGCAGCGGTGGGATTTTTCTCCCCTCGGCGTGTGAATCAACGAGGGAATGCGGCTAAGGACCCACCCCGTAGTCCTGCCTGTACAGTGGGGTTACCGTTCGGAAACCGAGAGGAGAGGGCAAACGCAAGAAAACCTGGAGCGTCCCTGGAAGCCTTTGGACCCAGCTTGTGCTTAAAGGGGAAGAAATTGAGACTACCACGCGAAATTCATCCCGGTTGGGATTCATTTCTTCTGCCACAGGCCCCCATGCCAGCTTGAAGAGCTGTTCCCCGAAGCTGCCTGGACGGAGCAAAGCAGCAAGACCCGGTGTCATGCTGAGGTTACTTGCCACACAGATCCCAGCTCCTGTTTCTGTTGCTTCGCAACATGGGGTTTGAATTCAGATTCCGTACGGTGGGCTTGTTCCCTCCTTGGCGTTTTGAGATGCTTGGAAGTAGCCTGGGAAGGATTTGCTGCTTCTGCCACCGTGGGAGGAGGTTTTGAAAACACACAAACCACTTTCCATGCAAGAACTGCTTCCCCCTGCAACGGAAATGCAGCCATTTTGCTGCGAGGCACACAGCATCTTTTCATAGGGTGACCCGATGTCCTGATTTTATAGGGACAGTCCTGATATATTTGGGGCTTTTTCCTATATAGGCGCCCATCACAAGAGCAGTATCCTAGCGATCTCTCTGGCTTACTTCAGTTGTTCTCAATCCTTTCCATCCTGGGAGCCCCTTTTCCTCAGGGGAGCCCTTCTCCCATGTAGCAACTTCCCCTAGCCACCCCCTGCCGACTGTGTCGCGATCTTCCTGGGAGCCACCACCCCTTGGCTCCGTGGATGCTGCTTCTCCACCAGTCTGTCTCCCTGCCCCTGCTGAACCCGTCACGTGAAATCGCCATGCAGCGGAGGCAGCTGTAATGGAGTATTTAATTCCATCAGCGTTCGTTTGTGTCACACACGGCAGCACCTGGCTTCAGGTTCTTTTTTTTTTTTTTGTGAGGGTATTTTTAGGTCGCTACATTCGCCGGCTCTGCCTCCGAACCACACGCCTCTCATCTGCAACGCAGCTGCCGGGTTTGTGTGTACGACAGCCGGGGGGGACGCTTGTCAAGATCTTCCTCGATCATGCCTGGATGCTGAGGTGGTTCCGTGTGAACTCGGTGTCCTATTTAAGGTGTACCTTGGACGCCCACCTAGCGACTGCGCTTTAGCCCTGGACTTTCCACCAGGGCGGTGGAGGCGGGGCTGACCCTTCTCTCACACCCCCTATGGGGCACAGACAAATTCCTCACACCCTCCCCCAGCAGTCCCATAATGCCCCCTGCGCGTGCCCCTCTGAAAATAACCAAAGAGGCTATGCCCTCCAGTCAAAGAATGTATCCCAGGTATTACACGGAGTCCAGCACAGCCTGGGGGGCGGGACTTGGGGAGCGGTACAGACCTGACCCCTAAAGGGTTAGGGAGGGTGACTCAGCCTTGATGTAAGAAGCTCTCCCGCCACCTGGGATGGACGGGAACACGGGGGGCGAGGCGAGCTAGTGGAGCAGGGGAGGGGACCCTGCAAGCAGCAAGATTGTTGCTGCAAGGACGGGAGGCCACCACTCCTGTGAGGTAGGCAGCTTGCTCCTCCTGCAGGGTTTCTTTTGTTTGCCCCTAGGGCTGGTCTGTTCAGGGGGAGCCCCGGAGGTAGAATCCTGGTTTTAGACGCCATGGCTGCGGGATGGGCTTTAAGAAGGCATGGCGGGTGAAATGATCTCGTTGGCCAAGCCACCTCCAGCTGCTAGATTGGCAAGGACCTTCCTCAAAACATCTGGCAGGTGGGGCTATTTTCATGCCCCCCACTGAGCTGAAAGTCTGTGCCGTCTCCTCCGGATTTGCCCCCTCAGAACTGAGGGAGATGTTCCTGGTCCTGCGTGCAGGCAGGGGGCTCTGTAGCAAAGCATGCGATCTGAGTCAGGACGGAAACAGCCAGCTTAGAGCAAGGCAGGGGCGTGCCTTGGTGCCTGAGGGAGCAGCCTGCTTTGTTTCTCTCTGGTTTTGGAGCTTGTGTGCTATCGTTCGAGTTATGCAGAGTTATGCTGCGGCCTTCCAGCCAGAATCTTTTTGCTTTTATCGGTTGTCTCTGGGGGTGTGCTGTGAATACCCTTCTGTCAAATCTCAGGGAAATATGGAAACCTCAAGGTTTGCTTGAAGATATTCCACACAGCCCCTGAGCTGAATTAAGTCAGGTCAGGGGCCACAACCCCCCACCCAGCCAATTGACCTGCTTCCACTGATGGCCAAAGGTGGCCCCTTGTCTAGATGAGGCTTGATTGCTCATTACGCTTTCCACGTTAACGAGGCTTTGATTTGGTATGCAGTGCAGAAAAGGTGACTCACCCGCCCTCTGGCAGCCAGACCTCGTAATCTCAGGTACTTAATACACAGCTTGTTGGAGTGCTACCTAGCGCTGCGCCTCCCCATTAGCTCACATTTAGAAGGTCATTCGCTATTAGCGATTAATGACCTGTTTCCGAAAACAAATCCCGTTTTCTACGGCGCCGCCGTCCCTTTCGGGCCTTTCAAGAAAAGCAGGCACGTCTGATGTGCAGCACGTCGGAGCATCCTCCCACTGAGATGAAGCTCGGCCCGGGTGGACGAGTTAGGAGATTCCCCCCCACACCCCCATCTCATACCTGAGTGTGTCACAAGGGTCATGGATTCCTGATGGAGTCTGGGATGCAGAAATTGTTGCCGGGGAGGGGACTGTGCTTCCTGGTTCCTTTCTGAAATGGCCACCCACTCCAGTCGTTGTCTCATTTTCAGGCTCTGGGTCAAGAAGCAGCAGTTTTGTAACCATCTGAATCATAGAATCTCAGGGTGGGAAGGGACCTCAGGAGGTTCTAGTCCAACCCCCTCCTCAAAGCAGGACCAACCCCAACTAAATCATCCCAGCCAGGGCTTTGTCAAGTCTGACCTTAAAAACCTCTAAGGAAGGAGATTCCACCACCTCCCTAGGGAACCCATTCCAGTGCTTCACCACCCTCCTAGGGAAATAGTGTTTCCTAATCTCCAACCTAGACCTCCCCCACTGCAACTTGAGACCATTACTCCTTGTTCTGTCATCTGCTACCACTGAGAACAGTCTAGATCCATCCACTTTAGAACCCCCTTTCAGATAGTTGAAAGCAGTTATTAAACCCCCCCCCCAATCTTCTCTTCTGTAGACTAAACAATCCCAGTTCTCTCAGCCTCTCCTCATAAGTCATGTGCTCCAGGCCCCTAATCAGTTTTGTTGCCCTTCTCTGGACTCTTTCCAATTTTTCCACATCCTTCTTGTAGTGTGGGCCCCAGAATCTGTGCCTAGATGTGGCGGTGACGTGTAAGAAGAGGGAGAGAAGATAGAGGAACAAGAATCTGGGGCACCATAGTAGAAGTTCAGGGCTCCGCTAATTCTTTCCTATGTGGTGGATTTTAGTGCCAGTCTCATTGACAGCCCTGGAGACACCAAGTCACACTCTGGAATGAGCACGGTGAACATAGCGGCATTATGAACCTCCCCAGGCGGCCCTGGCCACTGATAAGTGTGAAGAGACACGTCCACCATTACCCGAGGTGTGCAAACGTGATAGAGGCGACTGGGGGAAACGTGCACAGGCATAGCTAGGAGTGACGAGGTGAAATGAAAGCTGAGAGGCTGGAAGGAATGCTGAGATGTATTGGGCTGGAGGAGAATTGCCCACGGGAAGTGTTGGAAGCCCCGTCGTCTAGAGATTGCAGCAACCCGGGGCGTCAGCTGGGGTATTAAAAACTAGACTGGACGCTATTACAAGAGGTGGGGCGGTAGGGAACGTCTTACATTCAGGGAACTGCGACCTGAGGGACTCCCACCACTCAACCCTTGGAGTTTACATCCCTTAGCTCCTTGGTGGGGTTAGAACTTTAATCTCCATGGCTCATGCTGCTGAGACCACCAGCTGTGTGTGTGTGTGTGTGTGTGTGTGTTTTTCAATGTGGACTCTTCTTCACTGGCCACTAGAAGGAGACCCACCAAATAAATTCACCTAGGCCACCGAAGAGCTCTCGTCTCTGCCATCCTGGGGCAGGGGAGAAGGGGAGGGGGGGGGCAAAGGAGGCGAGCTTCATGCTCCATCTAATGAGCTGTCTGAGCCCCTAGCCAAGCGGCCAGTTGGGGATGGAGAGATGTTTATAGCTCCAAGCCCTGGCAAAAAATCTCCCCTCCGCCCCTGGCTTCCTGTGTCTCCCCATTTCCAGCAGGGAGCCTGGGCACTGCCCTGCCATAATGCAGTGCCCCAGCTCTGCTCCATCTCCTTCGCCTCCCCAGCCTTACGGCTCAGTAACACAGCCCAATATGCCGTTAGTCTTCTCGGCAACAAGGGCCCACTGCTGACTCATATCCAATTTCTCGTCCACTGTGACCCCTAGGTCCTTTTCTGCAGAGCTGCTGCCTAGCCTGTCGGTCCCTAGTCTGTGGCAGTGCATGGGATTCTTCTGTCCTAAGTGCAGGACTCGGCACTTGTCCTTGTCGAACCTCATCAGATTTCTTTTGGCCCAAACCTCCAATTTGTCTAGGTCTCTCTGTGTCCTATCCCTCCCCTCCAGCCTGTCTACCTCTCCCCATAACTTAGTGTCATCTGATGACATCTGCGAACTTGCAGGAGAGACTCTGCATGCTGGAGGGGATGATGTCCCTGCTGGAGGCAGAGGGGGATGCTCAGGAGCTTGAGAGAGGGACAATGCCGGATCCTGGGCACTTCTGTGGAGCGACCGTTTCAAGCAGGGCGGGGTCTGGTAACCCTTGAGATCTGAGTGGGTTGGGAATCTGAATTTCACAGCTGATCTTTATCTCCACATTGGGCCAAGCTGGAGCCCCCGATCCAGCCAGCCCTAAACCTTTGGGATGTTTGAGAGGCAAATTCAGCTCTGAATGTTGAGGCGCTTTGGGGGGGGGGGTCGTGGTGCTGGCAGACCCGATGCCAGCTCATGCCAAGGCCCCAGGCCTCGCTGAGCGCCGACAAACGCGTGCCTGGAAATCAGTCTGGCTTCTCTGTGCGTTAGCGTCATTAAAATAGAAAGGAGAATTATGAGAACGTGTTTGGAGCTTAGACCTTATGAAGTGCTTTCCGGATGCTGCCTGCATCAATCCTCCTTATAATAGCTGTAGCCCGTGATATAAGGGGATGTTTAAGTGTTTGCTCCATAGCTATAAAAATGTTTGTTCAACGGTAAATCCCCCACTTGAGTCGGGGGGGGAGCATCTCTGAGCGTGACCTGCTAGTTCACCCCAGGAAGTGTTGTCTCCCCCCCAACAAAGGAAGGTCTGTAGACAGCAGAGAAGCCATTGTGGACAAAAGACTTTGTTGTTGGCTTCCCCCACACCACTGATGAGGGGACTGCAGGGGGAAGGGAATACAAATGCCTGTTGAGGAGAAATTGTTATCCCTGTGCTGCTTGAACCATAAGGGGTGAAGATTTTAGAAGCCCCCAGTTGTTTAGCTTGAATTAGCCACATAACTCTTGCATATTGATAGAAGCTGCTCTCATCTGCTGGAACCTAAGACTGTATCTCATTTGTGATGTGTTTTAACCTTGCAAATAACGCGCCTCTTGTCTTAGTTAATAAAGCTTAACTTGGCTTATTATAGGATTGGCCACAAGCATGGCCTTTTGGTGCGAGATCTTGGGTGCACTTGACCTGGGGTAAGGGATGGGTGCCTTGGGACTGGGAGTAACCTGAATATTATTATTACAACTGACACCATCATAGGACCTAATCACATCAGCCACACCATCAGAGGCTCATTCACCTGCACATCGACCAATGTGATATATGCCATCATGTGCCAGCAATGCCCCTCTGCCATGTACATTGGCCAAACCGGCCAGTCTCTATGCAAAAGAATAAATGGACACAAATCTGACATCAGGAATCATAACATTTAAAAACCAGTAGGAGAACACTTCAGTCTTCCTGGCCATTCCATTAAAAACTTGAAACAGAAAAAGTCTTCCATTAAAGACTGTTTTGAAACAGAAAAACTTCCAAAACAGACTCCAACGAGAAACTGAGGAACTGGAATTAATTTTCAAATTGGACACTATTAACCAGGGGCGTAACAGAAGTTCAGATTGGTTCTCCCATTACAGTAATTAATTGCATTTTCTGAGTTAATTTCACTGACAACAGATCTCCATTTCAAAAGGTGTTTTTTTTTCTCCTAGTGATAATGGACCATCTACATTTAACAGCCCTCTTAGAATTGGTATGCTAATGTACAATTTTTTTTCTTTTTCTTTCTGTGTGTATAAATGCATTTTACTTCTGTTCGCTATGCATCCGATGAAGTGAGCTATAGCTCACAAAAGCTTATGCTGGAATAAACTAGTTAGTCTCTAAGGTGCTACAAGTATTCCTGGCTTTCTTTACGGATCCAGGCTAACACGGCTGCTATTCTTGAACCTGAATATTATTGTAACTTTTGGTGTAAGGGACCATCTATCTCCGAGGCAGGCTTGCCTGGGTGGCAGGATGGACCAGAGCACCTCGGGGGACTGTCTGTGGTTCCCTATTAAGGCTGTTATGGTGCCTGAGGAGGTCACGCTTGTTACTTGGTGAGCGAAATCTACGTATCGAACACACAACCCATTTGAAGTTTGTACCCTGTTTCTTGACAGTCTGTCCTGAGGTTGGCACCCAAGGACAACATGATGGGGGAATCATTGATTTCCAGGGAAACGCACTAGGGAACAGAGTCTGATTCAGCTTGGGAAGCTGATACACTCGGAATGAGAAAATCCATACGTTATACTGTATTTTAGTGCTGTTTTCCTTGCTCTTAATTTGGCCTCTGCTTGCTTTGGGGTCCATCTGCTGCAGCAAAGCAACTGTTTGCTGACAATGGCATATCTCCGTCTTCATTGTGATACGCTTGCAAAGTGGGTCTCCGCTCTCTAGTGGTTGGCCCACAGAGAGGATAAGAGCCTACTACGATTACTAGATCATGGAGCTACTGCTTTAGCTCAGGTGGTAGAGGGCTGTGCTTTGATGCTGAATGTTCTGGGCTCAAACCTTCTGGTATGTACCAGGAGTTGATGCACGAGCAATGGCTCATTTTCCTAGTTCATATGGGATTTTCCTTCTCTCTCTTTGTGTCTGACTTCCAAGCAGCCCGAGAAGTGGAACGGTCCCCCCCATGGCCTCCCATGAGGCTGGAATCGGCTTGCTCTGGGATCGGGCTCATTTGGATACGCTCCTCCCCTGTTGCAGAACGAGGGGGTGAAATTAAGGCTCTGATACCTTTTCGCTATACGGCCCATGTGCCCCTGCCAGCACCACGTGCCCCCCTCTCCCACCCAGCGCCCCTGGCAGAATCTTTCCTGATTGAAATTCCGGCATATGCACAGCACAGCTGGCCAGCCCTGCCTGCTCCGCTCCATCTCATCTGGCACGTGTCTCTGGGATCCGGGAGATTTACATGGCCGAGCCGCCTGGTACCCTGAGCCTCCGAGCCGTGCTCCCTGCCACCCTGGCTAGGCGAACGCCGGAGACGCACCAGCCTGGGCCCTCCGGCCGTTCACACAGGGAGGTCTAGCATGATCCCTGACTTGGGCAGCTTCCGTGTGCATGGCTGTTGCAATTGGGAGGGGCTGGGGAGAGGTTTCATTCACGTTTTTGTGACGCCGACTGCAGCTTTCATTGAACAAGTGAAATATTTATTTAACCCCATGCATGGCTTTGCCCAGGGGACTGAGTTGCCTCCCACCTAGCTCCCCACATTCCCTGTTCCCCCCGTCTCCCCAGAGAACATTGGCCCTAATATCTAACCTAAATAGGGTGTGAAAAACCAGGACGGGCTGGGGGGTAATAGGCGCCTATATAAGAAAAAGTCCCCAAAACCAGGACTGTCCCTTTAAAAACACATCTGATCACCCTAAACCTAAATCTCCCTTGTTGCAGGTTCAGCCCATTACCGCTTGTGTCCTACCTTCGGCGGAGGTGGAGAACAACAGATCACCGTCATCTTTACATCTTTAAAGACTGTTATCAGACGCCTCCGCCCACAGTCTTCTTTTCTCAAGACTAAACCGGCTCAATTGTTTAAACCTTTCTTCAGAGGTCAAGTTTTCTAAATCTTTGGTCATTTTGGCTGATTGCAACACGCAGCCGCTTGCCCAGTGCAGTGCCGGGGAGCGGGGGGAATGCACCTTAAAAGAGCAAAAGAAGAAAGACGGGTGAGACTCCTGACGTTTTGCATGGCTCAGGACCTGACTCCACCTGATACTTAATCATGGACCTGAGACGACGTCTCCTGGTGACTCAGGGACCAAATTCGGTGGCTCTCCCCCACATTCCATTCCGCGCTCTGACTGAAAAGAGCCTCTTGTTTTTCGCGGAAGCCTCCCAGTGCAGGTCTGTCTGGCCGCAGCTCTCAGGGTGAGCCCTGGGGTGTTTTCACCCCTCCTTGAGAAGCCTGCTCGAGGCATGACGTGGCCCGAAGAAGAGTCGCCGTGGCCAGCTTCCTAGGGTGCTCTGCTTTACAACGGTCCAGCAAGGACTGGGATTGGGGCTGTGTTGACAAGGGCCTTGGTCGGCTAGGCCTGTCTGCGTGCAGAGTGGAGCATTTGGAGCACTTTCAATGGGCGTCCGTAAATGACACCGCTGCTTAACAGACTGCTGCGACGCTAGCATCTCTCCCGCGCCCTATAATTACTTGCTCTTGAGAGCATTTCAACCCTCACAATAGAAACCCCTGCAAATAATATTCCAATTAAGCACCTGGGCCGCCGCCTCCCCTTGCAGGAGGATCACTCGGCGGCCGCTAAAGAGGCGTTTAACTCCAGCACCGTGTTCGATTCCTGGTCAATTGGCAATTGAGTCCCAGGGCACTTAGCCATTTGCAGTACTGTCCTCTGCATGCCTCCGTGCTGCCCAGGGACCACCCTGACCAGGCAGGACCCCTCCCTTCCCCAAATCTGCCCCCTCCCGGGAACAACCACGACCCTTTGGGACGCTCACGTCCCGTGTTAATGACGGGCCCCGCTTGGAACCGAGGTTACTCACTCGCAGCTGCGGAATGAATCACGCCCCACCACACAAAAGCTCCCATTGTGATGAAAAGTCATAGCCTGCCCTCCCGGCTCCCCACCCCCCGGGTGCTATGGTTTGTGGTGCATTGTCATGTGCCGCACGCCCTCCTCATGCGGAGAATAAGAAAGGATCCGGGAAGGGAGGGGAGGTTACCTGTGCCGGCAGTGGCTCTGCTGAGCAGCGATTGCATCTGCAGGTGTTGCCAGTGGATCCAGCCCATTCACGAGCTGGTAAGAGAAATACCTGGGGCCACCCCTGTCCCACTGTTGTGCTCTCACGGGTGTAGGTAGGGAGGCCTAGGGGGGGTAAGGTCAGCTCTGATAGCCTGCTGGGCGACCTTAGAATCCTAGACTATCAGGGTGGGAAGGGACCTCAGGAGGTATCTAGTCCAACCCCCTGCTCAAAGCAGGACCAATCCCCAACTCAATGACCTTGCGGCTGGTCTATATCGATTGTAAGCTCTTTGGGGCCAGGGACTGTCTTCTACACTGTGTATGTGCAGTGCCTAGCGCAGTAATACTGTCGGTCTAATACAGCCCTTTCCATCAGGAGCTCAGGATCGTTCGTACACATTTTACAGATGGGGAAACCGAGGCCCAGAAAAGCCATGTGTCTTGCTTGAGGTCATTCAGCTGGGCAATGGCAGAGCCATGCCTATAACTTGGGGCTTCTGAATTCCATGCTAGGCCAGTGTGGAATAGGGCCCTGGGCTTAGCAGGGCCCTCGGGTGCTACTGTCGTTATTAATAGTGTAGCCACAGGATGGGAATTGTAACCACCTGCTCAGCTGACAGTTAGACACACCAGTGTTTGTCTCTGCTCGTGCTCCTGGATCGGGGGGGGGGGGGAGGGAAGGAGGACGGGGACAGCAGGAAGAGATCTAAAGACAAAGACCATCATCGCCCAGGCGTACGGCTTCAGGGGACCCTTAAACGTCTTCTAAGTAAAGGGGGTTGAGCTGGAAGGGGGGGGTGTCCGTCATGGCAGCTCAGTTTCCAGGCTCTGCCCAAGCTCCACGGTCCCTGTGCCGCACCCCGGCCGGTGCACTCGGTCTGAGACTCGCTCTGCAGGGTGTGTGGGGTGGGAGTGTGTTGGGGATGATACGACACTTCATGCTGGGCGTTCTCTTTACGGTGTCCTGTCTCTCCTTGGCCCCAGCCTCCCCTGTCAGGTGTGATCTACGTTCCTGGGGCAGAGCTGAGGGCACTTATCCCGGGGAGGAAACCCACTGGGCTCAGACATGGCCCTGCCGCTGTAATTCCAAGCCGCGGCTGCTCGGAGATTCCCTCACCAGCGCCAGTCGAGAACCTGGCCTCGGTGGTTCCCTGTGGCTTCCCCGTGGCTCCTCGTGGCTACTTCCCCTCCCCTCGGGCGTTTGCCAGAGTCTGAGGCAGGATCCCAGCGCTTGGATCTCCTCCTTGTAACTAGCCGAGCTCCCTTTCTCTGTAGGACATGATTGCAGAGTTGCTCCCTACAGCTCTCCCTTGCCACCAACATCCACTCTCTTTATAAGCCTCCTCCAACTCCTCAGCCCTTAGGCCCTGGCTTTCCTTCACTTCCAGTCTATTTTCCCTCTTCAAGCTGGCAGCTCCCCATCCCAGTGCCTCTGGGCAGAAAGGTCTCGGCTGCTTCCAGCAAACAGGAGTACGTCTGGATTTTCCATGGGGCGACATTTACGTCAGATGAGGACCAACCTACAGCCCTCGTTGCAGGGTAAGCTTCGCTGTCCCCTCTCCCCGCTCTAGAATCCCTACCCTGGGCCCGTATTATTCCCACAGCATGTGCCAGCCAGACCCCAATCCTCACTGGGGTCTTGGGTTAATCTCCGCTAACGATTCCTCCAAACGCACAGTAATAAAAGTCGATCCCTGAGAAGCCCTTTGAAAATGAATCTCCAGTGATGGAATTGGCCGGGACCGGATAAAACTCCCCATGGCAGCGCGTGGCACAAACGCAATCGGAAATTAAACGGATCAAATGTCCGAGTGCTCCGGAGAGGAGCTGGGTTTTTGCTTCATGCATGTCAAACCTAACTGCAGACGAGGAAAGCTAAAGCCCAATTCAAAGAAGCAATATAGGAGGAGAATCAAATTCTCTTGCAATGAGGTTATGGGCCTTATTAAGTTTCGAAGTGCAAGCAAAGATGAAGCTGGGATGGTGGGGGGGATCCTACAGGGATATTAATCTATCAAACAGAACAAGTTTGCAGCAGATTCCCCGTTTCGGAGGCGAGGATGTGCTAAGCTGGAGCCGGCGTTCCGGCGGGATGAAAGGGAGATTAGTTTAAAAATGAATCCTTGACAAACCCGACTCTATTTATAAACGTTTTCCCTTTCCCCGCTCCGCTGTGTGAAGCGGTAAAACCCTGGAGCTCAGGCCAGGCGTGGTCTCTCCCACGATGAATGCAAAATCCCCCAGCAATAGAAGGACAAGATGGAGAAGTGGAAAGCTGTGTGATCTCACGAGGCAGGGCACTGTCTCGGGGGTCAAAAGACGTCGGCTCTATGCGCAGCTTTGCCTCCAACTTGCTCTGTGACCATGGGCAAGTCGCGTCCCCTCGCCGTGCCTCAGTTTCCCCTTGCATTCTTTGTCAATTGGCAGGCTCCGCCGTACATCGTCATCCTAACAGAGACAGCGCCTGCTATTGAAGGATCTTGGAGCACTCGTCTGTCATGACCAAAGAGATGTCACTCAGGCCAGCAAGGACTGCTAGCCCTGGCACATACGGAACAATCATGTCCTGGTGGAATCTCCTTCCTTAGAGGTTTTTAAGGTCAGGCTTGACCAAGCCCTGGCTGGGATGATTTAGTTGGGGATTGGTCCTGCTCTGAGCAGGGGATTGCACTAGATACCTCCTGAGGTCCCTTCCAACCCTGATATTCTGTGATTCTATACATGTGTGGGCTTGTTTGTCCATGCCTGTAATACATGTGTGTGCACAGATGCACATGCTTCTGTGGGGGGGGGGGACATGGAAATACGTGCTTGTACGTGTTTGGTGTGCACGTGTGTGTAATGCATGTGCACATGCGTGTAATACAGCTGGGCATACACATCAGTGCATGTGTGAGCACATGAATGTGTATGTGTGCAATGCACGTGGGCACACGCCTGCACACGTGTGAGCACATGAATGTGTATAATGCATGTGGGCACACACACGACTGCATGTGCGTGAGCACGTCAGCATGCAGTATAAGGCGTGTGTGTGTGTGTGTGTGTGTGTGTGCGTGTGTGTGCGCCCTTGCGTCTGTGGGGATGCCTCCCTTCCCCATTTCGGTGCCTCCCAGAGCCTCTTGCTCTCAGACCCAGGCCTGCTCCCTTGCCCTGGCTGCTCCTGCCGGGCTGGGCTGTTTCCGGAGAGCCCCCTCCCCCACCAGCACCCCTGCCTCGCTCACATGTCGCATTTCCCCTTATGGTTGTTGCCTTCGCTCTCCCTGAACGCCGCATTCGGCTTCCCTGGGGCAGAGGCCGGTGTGCTTTGCCTGGCTGCCGGCGCACCGGTGAGCCCCGGCTGGATTTCCACGCCGGAGGGGCATCTGCTCGAGGAACGTCGCGCTTCATTACACGCCCGGCGGTTCTCAATCAATCTGGCCGCCGCTTCTAATGCGCCGGGAGATGGATGCGCTCGGCTGGAGCGACGGGATCGATTCCCAGCCCTTAAAGGTGCAGAGCCCACTTAAAAGTGCCCCCTTGAGCGCCGGTAAAGGCGAGGCAGGCGCTGTACAGGGCGGGGCCCCTGGCCAGTCTCATCCTACACCCTTTGCAAAGCCATGGGGGGGCCAAGTGAGTCGGGCTCTCTGCGGGACGGTGAACACAGGCCTGGGATCCTGTCTACATGCTGATTGCATGGCTGTGGTGGTATCCTCCCCCGGCCAGATCTTGCTGCAGCTTCGGGCTCCAAGCTGTGGAAATTGTCTTCTACCCCTTGTGGCTGGGAAACGTGGCCACCTGAACTGAGCTCCTGTTCCTGGTGACCCTGCAGCGATGCCCCCGCATAGGGAAGCTGCTTCCTTCACGCTGATGATTCCCCTTCTGTGCCCATCGGGGTCCCTTCCCCCCCCCCCCCCCCACAGCCTGGCCGGCGCAGGCATGTGCCCCCCCGGTTACAGCCTGGTCACGCTTCCCTTCCGCCTAATTTGATTGCAATTATGGATGCATTTAACAGGGCTTGAGCTGCAAATGAATAACCTTAGTGCCCCTCGCTGGGTGCCCGCGGGCCTGGCGCAGCCTGCCGCCTGGAGGGGGAGACTCGCTTTGTCAGGAAGCAAGCTGGTCGCCGAGAAGGGCTTGCATCTGCGGGTGAGAGGAAAGAAATTCTCTCTGGCTTGCCCTTCCCTCACCGGCTGCCGGTGCCTCCCTCCGAGACTTGGAATGGAATAACCTCCATGTGGGTATGATTGGGGGGCATCTGGCATTTCTGATGTCCCCCTCACCCTGTAAAAAAAAGCAGTAGGATCTTCCTTTGCACTGTCACCCTGTGACTTCCCGCACTGGCCCCGCCAGGGCAGAATTAGGCCAAGTGGGCCCAATTAAGCTGCAAACGGGGGAAGCTAATTAGAAGGACGCTCACGTGTGAGGGCAGCGGGGAGGAAGCCTGCAGCCCCCCCTCCCTGAGGTAAGGGAGAAGACGCCTGGGAGGAAGGAGTCCGGGGTGGGAGCTGTAGGGTGGCGGAGATGCAGCCCTGGACTATGCCCCAGGGCCCTGGACTGGAACCTTGTGTAGAGGGTGGGTCTGGGTTCCCCTGCCAGCCGGTGCAGAGTGATGTTACGGGCCCGCTGCCCGCGGCCCTGTTGGAGAGCTGGCTTCCCCACCCTGCCCTTCAGCATGGCCCGGCAGCGATGTAAGGGGCCTGGGGCTCCCGGCTGTTGCTGTCGCTACCCTGGGGCTCCACCGGCAATGTAAAGGGCCTGGGGCTCCGGCGGTGGTAGCAGTGGCTGGGAGCCCTGGGCCCTTTAAATCACCACCGGAGCCCCATGGTAACGTTAGTGGTGGCTAAGGCTCTGCTGGCTATTTAAAGGGCCAGGGGCTCCAGCCGCTGCCCCTTTTGCCCCCTCCCCCCCATCAGCACCCTGCCGGTACGGGTTGGTGCGTAGCGGCTCTTACCAGTCCGCCATACCATACCCCACCGGCTTCCTTTCACCTCTGAATCTGGATTAAAAAAACCCCCTTGAGTTTGTTGTTTTCAGCATGTTCAGTGGCTGCCCTCTTGGCCAGCACCCGGGGCTTCGAGAGTCTCTCCAGCACAAGCCAAAGAGCCGGCTTCCAACCCAGTCGCCTTGAGCACGACCTGGGACCCCTAACGCCCCCCCCCCCCCGATCTGTGGGTCGCACGCCTGCTGTCAGAGCATCTCGAGAGGATCCCAGGAGGACTCAGGCCGGCTCCCAGGGCTGGCCGGGATAGGCTGATCCAGGCCGCCGGGTGGCATCGGATATAGATTCAGCTGGTGTCTTTGCTCTCTGGTACTCTCTGTATACCCCCTCCCCCTCCCCTTGAGTAATTGCGACGCTGTGATTGATGCGCTCCCTCTGGAGTGTCAGCTCCCTCTGATTAGGCCTTAATTAAAATGATAAATTAATCTTTAAGGGGGTTTCGCTTTCGTTTTGCAATTAGTCTTTCTTTACCCGTCCCATTTGGCACCATTGACATCTCGAGCATGTTACCCGAGCGGTTGCCGTGAGACTGGACCCGCCCCTCTCGTCATGGCGATGGGATTGGGATGGATGCTGTGGGGGGTGAGCCCTTCTCTCCTCCCCCCCACCCCGCCTTTTTTAGGCCTTGTCTCCTTTGGGAGACTCGCCCTGATTCCAGCCATTGGTGTCCTGCCGTCAGTGACGCTGCAGGGGTGCAGGCAAATAATTTTAGGTTCAGGGCCGACCAATCCCAGTGCAAACTGTTGCTTCCCTGGTCTATGCCGCACCAGGATTTGCACCGATGCAGATACACTGGTGGCCAACCTCAGTTGCTGGAAATGGGGCAACCCTCTAGTCTTCATAAAGAGCTGAATTCTCCCTTGTAATTGAGCCCCCCTGAGTGCACGTGAGGGGCCAGTTATAGCCCTGGTCTACACTCGAGGAGGGGATCTAAGATACACAACTTCAGC
This sequence comes from Sternotherus odoratus, assembly GCA_032164245.1. Classification (NCBI taxonomy): domain Eukaryota; kingdom Metazoa; phylum Chordata; order Testudines; family Kinosternidae; genus Sternotherus; species Sternotherus odoratus. The sequence goes on along the minus strand of JAVMKO010000018.1, from coordinate 12,810,819 downwards.
TATGAAAATAGTGTAACTGAAGATGATGTACCGGAGTCGACGGGAGAGCACTCGGGGATCGATTTAGCACGTCTAGACTAGACGCGTTAAATCGACCCCCGATAGATCTCACAGTGTCGATCCCTGCCGGATTGTAGCCCTGCCCTTAGTCTGTGCTGGCCCTGAGGGGAGTTAGAGCAGCCTAGGGGCTGCTCTAAGTCTTGCCACTGGTGTAAATCCCTGAGGGACCTGGCACTAATAGAGGATTGGCACACACGCAGAGAGGGATGGGAACAGGCATGGCTCAAGAGACCCAGCAGTGGGGCATTCCTTTCTACAAAGGGATTTCTCTGCAGGCCAGAATCTGGTCACCTGTAGCCACCTTGTCTCCCTCCGTGTTTCAGGATAAAAACCCCGTTGGCAACCCACGGGAGGGGGCTGCAATTTGAATCTCTGAATCCAGACCAGCTCCTGATAACTTTGGCTCTGGCTCAGCTCCACACTGTTCTCTGGCTCTAGTTCAGAGGCGGTTGGAATTTCCCTAGGAGAGGTGTGTGTAGCCTTTTATTTTATTTAATGATGATGTGCTACATCCCTGAAGGTTCGGCTCTGGCAGCTGCAGTTTCGAGTTCAACAGAGTTATCTCGGCCCCGTGGTTTAGATCTAGACCGCTTAGGGACACATGAAGGCCAAGGGAAGTTGAACATACAGTCATAAGAACAAAGTCTACTATCTTTTATCAATTGTATTAAAGTTACCAGCAAAGTTATGAATGTCACAGCGTATGCAAATCCTAGATCCAGCTATGCACCAGTTAGAGCTACAGACAAACTCATGTCCTCTAGCCAGCGTTAGGGTCAGATGGGTCTCTCATGGATTGATCCTCAGACGCAGGATGGTCCTGGCTGGAGTTTTCCTGTAGGAAGTGCAGTTTCCCCAAAGCGGGCCACGCTCTTTTTATAATCTCATTCTGCCTCTGCCGACATCCTGCGCATAGAATCATAGAATCTCAGGGTTGGAAGGGATCTCAGGAGGTATCTAGTCCAACCCCCTGCTCAAAGCAGGACCAATCCCCAACTAAATCATCCCAGCCAGGGCTTTGTAAAGCCTGACCCTAAAAACCTCAAAGGAAGGTCCACCCTCTTGTTCCTTATCGGTCTGGTGTCCCCGAGAAAGGGGAAGTACCCCGTTTCCTACAGCTTGTGTCTAGTTCCTTTTATTCTTGTTAGAATTGACATCCAACCTGTGTATAAGGCACATGTCAGAGCCTTTAGAGCATTTTTGTGATTTTAAAATGAATCTTCTAGCTAATTTTTTGCAAAATTACCCCTGGTATGTCTTTTCCTGTGACCTTCTGTAATTCTTCGGCCACTTATTAGGTCAGCATTACTTAACTCTAAGGCCTAAAGTCTTACAGGCCTGAACTTAGAGGTTTTGCATTTTAGCCCTCGTTACTTTGAGGACGTCTATACTACCCACCAGATCGGCGGGTGGTGTTTGATGTATTGGGGATCGATTTATCGCGTCTCGTCTAGACGTGATAAATCGATCCCCGAACGCGCTCCCTGTCGACTCCGGAACTCCAGCTCCGCAAAACTTAAAAGCGGAGTCTACGGGAGAGCCGCCGCAGTCGACTTGTCGCCATGGGGATGGCCAGGTAAGTCGAACTAAGATACTTCGACTTCAGCTATGTGAATAGCATAGCTGAAGTTGCGTATCTTAGTTCGAACGCCCCCACCCCACCCCCCGGCCCAGTGTAGCCCAAGCCTTAGTTACCCAATTATTCCTTCTAACGGCCGATCAATCTTCTACTTCCTTAATCCTCCGGCGGACCTCTCCTTCGCATGCAATGATGATATATGACATAACGTGTTCATTAATCTGACCTCACACAACGAACGACAGACCAAATGAAATCAGTGGCTGCGGGTGTTCTCCAGAGACGACCGGGAGCTATCGCAGGGTCTCACCAGAGCAGCTTGCAGGCTGTTTGTGCCATCAGACCCGAACCTGATCCTGAGGCAGCCTGAATTCCAAACTCCGACCCGCTCTCTGGATCTGGCTCCCGAATAGCCTGCTGGGTCCCCCGATCCTTCGGTCGCAGCCACTCCCTGGGCACGGGGAGCTTCAGTCACGGCCAGGCAGCGAATGCCAGGGGAAAGCTGGAGCCTGCTGCTTGGTTTTCCTGCAGCGGAGCGGAGGGCACGAGGGGCACATGGCTGCTGGCTATTATTGAGGGCCGGGGTGGTGCCTGTTGAAGACAGCAGGAAACAGCTGGTAAGATGAGAGCCAGAGGAGCTGCAGAACGGAGGGGAGAGGTCAGCAGGGATCCAGGGAAGACCTCTGTTGACCTATTTCCAGGATTAATTAGCCAGGCCGTTGCTCCCTTTTGCAGCCTCTGCTGATAATTTGCTGGCCTCTGCCTGGGTGACCAGACAGGGCAATGTGCCTGTCGCCCCGCATCTGTCACGGGTGAGGATCTCAAATGCCAGCCGTGTCATCCAGGGCAGCTCAACGCTCCCGCTGGGAACTTTTGGGTTCTCACATGCCGCTGGGGGGTTATTTATCACCCTCTGCGTATTTGAAAAGACCAGGGACAGGAACGAAGAGGCTGCAACGGACCAGCTGCTCCACTGGCGTCAATTACACCAGTTATGCCCACAGAGTTACCCCAGCGCAGGATCTGGCCCATTGCACCAGCTGACCCTGCCTGGGGAACTTCATTTCCAAGCTGAATAATTCTATTCTGCCTCCTTATCTAGCTCAAGAATGGGTGGAAATGTGTTCGGAGCAATGGACAGGCCGAGGCCTATGAACCATCTTCTTAAATCGAAGAGGAATTCCATGGTGGACAGGTGTTTTGTGGCCGTGGGCATGGGGATGAATATCTCCCTCAATCCCTTTCCAGAAGAGCTTCTGTCCAGCACCATCCCCAGCCACCCCCCTCCTAGAGACTTAAAAAAACCCAGTGCCCATCTTCATACCTTAAATCCCTCCAACCCCTGGCCCTGTGAGTGACGGAGCCCATGTGCTGGGGGACGTCCGGTTCTCTTCCCGCAAATGACTGAGTGTGCAGGCCAGCTGGGCACCCCCATCCCGATTTAGACGCCCGGCCATGCTAAGGGGGTGTGCCGACACAAGCAGAGCGAGGGCCCCGATCTCAGAACATTAGCCTGGCTCCTGCTCGCCCGGCACCGTTCACCCACTCCAGCCGCGGGGAAATGTCCGCCTCCCGGCCCACGCTGTGAAATCGAATGGCCGAAAGCGCCAGCGTGGGTGGGTTTTGTGCGTCTCGGTGTGGGTCAAACTGAGGCTCGTAATCCACGGCTGCTCCTCTCCCCGCTGCGAGAAGCTCAAGCCAGCAGCGGCTCTGCGATAAGCCGCCGGCAACAGTTGTTTACCACCGACGCAAGCCCTTTCGAACCTGTCATTTCACAGCACAATGGCCAGGGTGCTGGAGCGTTAACCTGCATCTTTCGCCATAAAGGCGGATTACGCGAATCCTCGCTCGACGAGGCGGGGACGGCCTGGTCTTAATCACTCCCAGCCGGCTCCCGGCGCAGCGTTTATTATCCGGCTACAGTTACCAGGGTGTGCCGAGCCAAGCGTGTAGACCCACGCCGCGAGAGAGCCGCCGTCCCCCGCCACCGGCGCTAGGACATCCCGCCACCCCTCGGCGGCGAGTCGGGGGGAACGAAAGCAGATTAGGCAAGGAGCCGCCCGCTGACTGTAAACATCAGACAGATACATAAAGCCCTACACAGAGAGCCAATTAAATTCCTCAGCTGTGGCTAAGTTGCCTCTCTGTACTGGCTTCTCCGCTTCTCCGCTCCCCAGCGGCAGGATGGGGGAGCATGGAACCCGGCTGTGCGGCTCGGTGGTAATGCAAATACAAGTGAAAAGCCAATTTGCTTGGCACAGGCGGATACTTGCACTCACCCACGGCTGGGCTAGCAGAGAGCCGTTACCTGCCTTCACCTAGGAACATCCTTTCTATTAGGCCCTGTAGAAAATAAGCAAAGGAGTCCCTATATAAGCTTTATGCCACGTGAGGCTGCGTTTGGGGATCTCTCCAGGGCAGGCAGCGTGATCTAGGGGCTGGATGGGGCCTCAGAAGACCTGGGTTCATTCCCAGTTCTGCCACAGACTGGCTGTATGACCTTGGGTAAGTCACTTTGCCTGTTTCCCCTCCCTTCCTGTGTCGGCCTTGTGTGTTGAAATGATAAGCTCTTCCAGGCAGGGATGGTCGCTCCCTATGCATTTGTACAGAGCCTAGCACCAGGGGAGCTGATCTCATACGGGGCCCTGGGTGCTACTGTAATACGCATAACATCATAACGTGGGACAGAGAAGCTGCTCCAGGGCCGGAGTGGTGTAAAGAGGCTGAGGATAGGGACCTCAGGGTGTCAGGTACACCTGTTTGCCCATTTAAGGCCCAGCCTAGCATCACTGGAGGGAATAGGGCCAAATCCTGCACTGATTTTACACCCTATCCAATCCCAGGAGACGCAGGCGGGTGGTCAGCAGAGAATTGAGTGCCTGTGAGAGTGGGAACGGGGGCAGGCCTGGGCCTGACGTGGTGGGATAATGGCAGGCGGGCTCCGTGGGCCTGGGTAGGGCTGGCCTGGACCTCAGGGGCTGGCTTTAGTCTGGTCATTTTGAGTTTTAATGCAAAAATGCAACTGCACACGGACACAAGAGCATGGAGACAGAGACAGAGACACACACACACATACACACACACACACACACACACACACACACACACACACACAAGGGTACCCAATAGTATGTACAAATACAGACAGCACACGCACTTTGCAAATATGCACACATGGATGGATTTCTACAGCACACACACACATTCATGCACACACTATCATTTATAGGCACACACACACAGATATACACCTAGACACAAACATAGGCCTGTGATTAAGGCTGTTCAGATTCTGTGACATCCGTGACTTCTGCAGCCTTCGGTGCTGGTTGAGGGGCTGCCTGGCTCGGGCAGGTCCTGGCTCAGCGGCAGCAGTCTGGGTGTGTGGGAGGGGGCTCGGCGCTAGGGGTAGGGGATTGTATGTGCGAGGTGGGGTGCTTCCCTCTGGATGGGGGGCTCCCTTGCTCCCATTGGCATGGCCCTGCAGCTCCTAGGCGGAGGAGCCAAGGAGCTCTGTGTGCTGCCGCCATCTGCAGGCCCCACCCCCACAGCTTCCATTGGCTGCGGTTCCTGGCCAATGGGAGCTGTGCAGCCGGCACTTGTGGCGGGAGCAGTGCACGGAGCCCCCTGGGCCCTCCGCTGCCTCTGAGCTGCAGAGACACTCGGAGCCAGGTAGGGAGATTGCCAGTCTTGCCAATCCCACCCTCCTCCCCGCAGCACCAGTAGGGGTACTGGGCTGCATGCTGCTGCTCCCCTTCCCCAGACCAGTGGGGGTCCCAGGTCACCTCCCCAGAGCACCATGAATTTTTGTTTGCTGCCTGTGACCTGTCCATGACTTTACATATGGGAGAAAGATACCTTCATACATGATACACACAAACATACCCACATAACAACACCCCCCCACACACACACAATCCCAAAGGAGACAAACTAAGCCATGAACCCTTGTTTGTTTCCCCTTGGCCCTAGGAGCCGCTAAGATGGCGAGCCGGTTTCCACACCAACCCACAAATTAATTTAGAGATGGATTAATCTAATGTGGTTCTTTTTAAAAAAAAATAATTAAATGCAACAACAAGCCGAGAAAGACTCGGAGACAAAATCTGCCTGAGCCATTGATGGAGAAAATAGCAGGAAGCCGAGCACCCGCGACGGTCGGGCGGTACATTCCCAGGATGCATTGCAAGGAGTGACGCCCCCTCCCTGGGGCTGGGAAGGAGATTAAAAACAGGGTGGGAGCGGGTCACACTCTCCTGCAATATCATGGACAAACCTTCCTGAGTTAAGTGTAAGTGTTTGGGGAGTTTCTTGTATTAAAAATGCAAATGTGTATGTACTATTGAGGGCTTGTGTGTAATCCCAAGGGAGAGGAGTACCACAGCCCTCCAGGAGCTAAGAATAGTTGGGCGGGGTTAGGCAAAACGTTGGTTAGGGGGTCAGGTTGTAACACCTCCTGAGAGCTACCACCTCCTGGAGCGATGCTCGTGTAGACTGGTTCAGACTGGATTCTCCAGCGCCCAATGGACCAAGAGAGGAATTTTGGTTCAACGGCCTGAATTCAAATGGACTCAGGGCCTGCTTTCTGGTCCAGCAAATGGACCAGACCTCTGGTCCAAGGTGGGCCCCATCCTTAGGGAAGGGGTGGAAGGTCTTGGCCCCACGGAAACCCCACAAGAACTTGAGTGCTTGTTCTGAGCCGAAGCTGGGGTCTGAAGGACTAAACACCAGCCAGAGCCCCTGGTGGAGTTGGGGTGGGTGAGATCTCTGGTCAGTTCTTTAGTACATGTGCAGATTCTTTTATTGTTTTAATAGGTTTTCTCTGGTGTGCTTTTACCTTAAGGATAAAGGTGCTTGCTTAGGAAGGGCTGGGTGGTGACGTAAACTTGGGAGCAACTAGCCTGTGTAACGCCTTGGAGGAGAGCCACGAAGGAGGTTGCTTAGACACTGTATCTTTGGCTTGGGAATCAACTAGTGAAGGCAGAGACTGGAAATACAGGCGAGTCACATCTTAGGTGCATTTAACATGCGCGAATTCAGCTTTACGCAGTCGACAAAAACAGAAAAAAACCAAACAAGGTCTGGATCTTGCTGATGCTGGAGTAAATCTGGAGAAACGTTGTGACCCCGGTGGTGACCCCAGCATCACACCGCTGCGCCTGAGAGCAGAACAGGGTCAAGAACAAAACCATTGTCTAAAGCTCCGGTAAGCCCGTGTAGCTTCGCTGAAGTCAATTTATGACGGCTGATAAAATAGGTTGAGTGCATGCTACTTATCAGCTGCTTCGATAACATGCTCTGCATTCAAAAAAACACTCATGAAAAATTGATTAAACAGGTTGAAAAAAATGGCGGCATCCATATTTATAATGTTTCCCTGTCGTGAGAAGGATTCTAAAGGGACCAATTTGGATCTCACCTCCGGGTTAAATCTGGAATAGCTCTGTTGGCATCATTGTATTACTCCAACAACACACGGGATAACTGGAATCAGAATCTGGCCTCGTGACTACCGTTTGGCATGCACTTGTTGGCACTAAGAGCCACAAAGCCTCATGGGAGCGGTAGTTTCTCTACTGCGGCTTCCTCACAGTCATCGTCCCATCTTTCACTCTACCTGTGAGACCTCCCTAGAAAGACTACACTTCCCAGCATGCCCTGAGGCTGTGCCGTTCTTGGTCCTCATAGGGGCCTCATTGTACATTGGATACAATTTGACGGGTGAGATGCTATTTCAATGCAGCCTCTCTGGGATACCTCTGAGATGTTGCACCTTGGGCATTTCATCTGCTCTCTGGATTCATTGTCCTCTGTGGATGCCACTGGACAAGTAAAAACAGGTTGCTGGAGGTCAGTGGGTGGCAATAGGTCTGGGGCTACCTGCTTTGGAACAGGTAGAGCTAGTTGCGGGGGGGGGGGAATTGCATAAAATGTCAAAATCTCTCATAATCCCCTTCTCCCCCACCTGCTGGGTGGTGTGTTCTTGTTGTTTTGTTTGCCAGAAGCTGGGAATGGGTGACAGGGGATGGATCACGTGATAGTTGCCCTGTTCTGGTCATTCCCTCCAGGGCACCTGGCATTGGTCACTGTCGGTAGACAGGACACTGGGCTGGATGGACCTTTGGTCTGACCCGGTCTGCCCGTTCTTTGTTTTGTTCTTGGTGGGGAGGGGCGGTAGAAAGCCCTGTCAATCCGACAGCTGTGAAGGGGAGATAGATGGTGAACCGTTGTTCTGGGCCCAGCCCACCGGAGTTAAGAAAAGGCCAGATAGGAATGTGGGCCGAGACTTCCCAAGCGGCCTAGAAGATGGCGCTGCCCGAGTCCCATTCCCATGAACACGTGACGTGATGCTCTGGTGCAGTGGGGGAGGTCGGCACCTCGCAGACCAGGCAGCTGTTCTGTTGCGGGGGGCAGGGCAGGGGGAGGATGACACTGGCCAATGGCAGGACCAGGATGTAGGGAGGGCAAATGCGCCCCCGCTGGTGTGCGGGCAATGCCACCGACTGCCTGAACGCCTGCGAAGAACGGAGAAGAGAAGGGGGATGAGAGATGAAAGATGAGATAAAAGGAAGGAATGGTACCTCGAGTAGTAAAATGAGCTGCTGTCCATCTCTGCACCTGCCCATCTCTGCACCTGTCCATCTCTGCACCTGCCCATCTCTGCACCTGCCCATCTCTGCACCTGCCCCCTGTGCCCTTCCCCAGCACCAATTTCACGGGCTAAGCAACCAAGCCATTTGTTCTCTGTCTGCTCGAATGGGGCACAAACCGTCCGTTCAGGTGAGCGCCACAGGAGAGGCCTCCCTGGAGCCGGCACACTGGATTCAAAACACCAGATCCCCAGATGTGCCATAATGAGGCTACCCACTCCGGGGCGGGGCTTTGAGAAAGGCTGGGAATGTAACCCGTATGCACAAAACCCAAGTGCATTGCCTGGCCCCTAAAATCCCATGGGACGTTCATTGAAGTAGGCCCCACGGTACTGAAAGTGTAGCAGCTATGTCATGCCATGGCAAAAAGGGACCTGTGCCAAGAATCAGAGGTGCCACTGTCAATAACTGAACATCCCAATGTGCATAGAGGGGAGCTGGGGAGACAGGGAGGGAAGGTCCCTAGCAGAGAGCTGCTCCCTCTTTCCCAAGCTTGGATGATGACTCTGGAAACTGCCAGGAACTGGAATTGAGGCATGGCTGGACTGCTGGGGATTTAGGCAGAGATTCACAAAGCGGCCCTAGAGGGGTTAGACACAGCAACCTAAATGCCCGAGGCAGCGTCAAGTCCCCTTGTGGAGTCTGTGGGACCACTCCTCTCCTGAAAGGTGGACATGTGTCTAATGAGCTGGCTGTAGAAGTGCCTCATTTCTCCAGGCCTAGCTGGTGGGGTTTGGAGAGGGGTCAGGCAGGCAGTGCCCGATCCCCTTCTTGGAAGGCAGAATAATGCCCCCCCCCCCCCCCCCCGTATATCTTTGGCCTCAATAGACCTCAAGATCAGAGCTGGGTGACGTTGTTCAGCCCAAGTTTTTATTTTGGTGAAAACTTGCAGCTTCGGCGACACAAATACAGGCGTCCGTTTCCCTCGACTGGTCCCGTCCAAACAAAACCAGAACCCCCCAAGCAACCAGAAATTCCCCAAAGCTCAAACCGCTTTGATTTGTCGGTTTGAAAAAAGATCTGTGAGTTGTCCAGTTCTCCTCACGATGCCATCTTCCCTCCGGCGTGGAGCCGGGGCAAGAGCTCTTCTAAGACCATTGCTAATGGCTGGGGAGATAGACACCCGAGAGGAACCTAAGACACCACAACGGGCAGTTCACTAGGGCCTAGGGGATGTCCCCCGGGCAAGCTACAGGAAATGTACACTCTGTGCTAACCCCACCAAGCACTGTAGTACTATTAATCAGAGAGCAGAACTAGCTCCTGGATTCGCCATAGGGATTACGGAATAAACACCTCAGCAGCCGCTCTTCAGCTAGCTGCACATCATACTTCGAATGCCTGCTGTTCCCGGGGGGGGGGGGGGGGGAGGGAATGCTAAAGAGGCGACTGAATGGAGCCGCCTCCCAAATTCACAAATCTTCAAGGTGGCCTTGGCAGTAAATGCCACGTGCCCAGCTCCCCCCCGCCACCATCACCTCTGCCGGAACAGTTCTGCCCCGAGCCGCCGGATGCAGCGCCGCGGTAAGTCAAACGGCAATGATTAGGCAAATAAAATTTCCATCTGTTGAGGAATTGACGAGAGTTATTACTGGTAATAAAACCGGTGCGAGGCGAATGATGTGTCGGAGGGGGTAAGTGCCGCCAATTATGAGCAAAAGTGACTTTTAAATAAGGTTACAGACTTCCTTCCGAGCTCGGGCAAATCCCCGTCCCTCCACCTGCGCACCAGGCCTTAGACTGTGCCACCGGGGGAGCACCCGTGGAAGGAAACACTTACCTTTCATGACTCCTTTCGGTGCGTGGCACGGTGCTGGTCCTTTCTTCAGGGCAGTCCAGTGGATGGGGCATTGGATAGTCTAGCTATTACTTAGGCCTGCCTTGCGTGCAGGGGATTGGACTAGATGAACTACTGAGCTCTCTCCCCGTCCTAGGGCAAGTCTATACTACAAAATTAAGCTGACCTCGGAGAGGTCGATGTACAGCCACCGCAGTAATTACTGGGGGTTTTCATGTCCGCGTTAGGCCCCCGCTGTTGGCGGAGGTGGAGCCGGCAACTTACATCGGCGGGTGCAACGGTGTAGTGTAGGCACGTACGGCGTTAGGTTGACGTAAGCTGCCTTACGGTGACCTGACTCTGAAGGGCGGACGGGGCCTTACGCTGCTATGATCCTAGGATAGGGACACCAGCCGACCTGAGTTCTAACCCAGGCACTGCCACCCCCACTGTGTGAACAGCCAATCACATCACTGTCTCTGTCTAAACAAATTGCAAACTCTTCAGGGTAGGGTCTGTCTTTTGCTCTGTACATGTGTGCAGCCCCAAGCACCATGGAGCCTCTGATGCTACTGTCACGGGCGCCAACTTTTGCCGGCGCTGGTGGCTGCTCGCACCCCGGCCCTGGCCCCACTTCCCCCGGCCCAACTCCACCCCTGTCTCAAAGTCCCTGCCCAAACTGTGCCCCTTCCTGCCCCTATTGGACCCCTCCCCAAATCCCTGGCCTGGCCCCGCCTCCTCCCACCAGTATGCTGTGTTCCCCCTCCTCCTCCTCCCTCCCAGGCTTGCCGCAAAAAACAGCTGTTTCGCGGCACAAGCGCTGGGAGGGGAGAGGAGCAGGATGCAGTGGCGCGCTCAGGGGAGGAGGCGGAGCAGAGGTGAGCTGGAGTGGGGGAGGGAGAGCAGAGTAGGGCGGAGCCAGTGGGTGCTCTGTATCCACCAATTTTTCCCCGTGGGTGCTCCAGCCCTGGAGCACCCATGGAGTTGGCACTGGTGGCTACTGTAGCACCGTGAGGCTGGGCTGGGTTTGTTCCATACCTGCCCTGACGAGGTGTGAACTGCCTCGCTGATCTTGGCGAGGTTTTTGCCTGGGCTTGCTTTAAGCCATGAGGACAGATTTTCAGCCTCATAACTATGTACATGAAATTATAACCTAGAACCTTACTACAACATTACTGTAACAATTACAAGAACATCACGCTAACAACCATGCCCAGTGCATCACGAGCCTTTCGAAGGCACCCAACATGACAAACTTTGCATTGGATGTCACACAATCATTTCATAAAGATGAACGTGGGGGTGTAGGGTGTTTCCCCGAGGTACAGAGCGTTACAGTGCGGTGGGAACACCACACGCTGCCACTAGAGGGCGGGAGCAATTATCGCTCACCAGTAGCCCCGCGAGCTGATTTCTGAACTATAGCTGTAGTTATAGATAAAATGATCAGTTCATTCCTCCTATGTCTCCAGCAGAGGGTTATTTCATACAGTATCTTCTTCAGTGCCTTGTCCAGCTTGAGTAATGGGCTTCCCACCACCTTCTTTGAGAGACTGTCCTCCACCGAGTTTAGTTACTAGTCATTCCCCTGAGTAGGGATAACTCCTGTGAATTCCTCTTGGCGTCCCCTTGTCTCCGCTAATGGCTGGCGGAGATAAGGACCCGGAGAAGAGCCACCTTGCTCCGCGCAAGTCAGCGAAGATGGATGTGATGCTGCCGGATTTTTAATAACCGACAGTGTCAAGCTCCTCACGGTACATCAAGGGCAATGGTGAGTCCATTGTCAAAGCAGCTCATTATCTCGGGGGCCTGCTGGACTTTGCGCTGCTCCTTCATTCCCCGAGAGCCGTCGTTTATCTTTGGCTGGCCCAGAAATTGGGCCCTGCGCTATTAGATGAGGATCTCATGTTGTTACTGCTATAGTAGGCTGCTGCAGCTCCTTCTAGCCAGGGCTAGCTGTGAAGAAGACCGCATGGGGTTTCTGTTAGTGAGCGACCCCAGTTCTGAGCAAGGGCGGTGGTGGGAAATTTGCAGTGCAGGGTAGCCCCTTACAGTTCAATAGGATGTGATTTTTCTAGCCTGCACATGTATCTAGAGGTGTATTTTTGTGTGTGGGCTTTCTAGTTCAGTGAATGAAGTGCTTGTTTCTTTTTTCTTCTCCGTACACATATTCCTCCTCCTCCATCTTCTCTTGCTTTGATGTCTGGGGCACTGGCATCCACTTTGTCTTCTTAAAACCCCTGCTCTTCCCCTCCTGAGTTCTAACCTTGGTCTTGTCTCCAATCTGCTGAAAAGCCACCTGTGCCCTTGGGGAAATACATAATAAGGGAGAGCAATCCTTTCGGGGGGGAGGGGAGGCAGGGGAAGCAGGGCTGCTCCAGTTAGCTGCCTGCCATAGGAAGGAGCTGTCTCCCGCTGTTTGGCTGACATTGCTGCTTTTCGGCTGGGGACAGAACTAATTGGCAAGCCCTGCCTTGGAACACACACACACACACACACGAACACACACACACCCCGGTAGGAACAACAAGTGATGGAAGTGGCCATATCAGTTTCTATCCTCTGCCCCTCATTTCCCAGCTGGCGTTTAACTGCCCACTGGAATGACTGTCTAGCAGCCGGTGCAGTCTCCCCAGCCGGGGCCGATGAATATGTGGGTTCAATCCTATTCTTTGTATTACAGTTACACTGTGAGGCCCCTCCATGCAATAAAACACCGTCCCTGCCCTGAGGAGCTCACAATCTAAATACAGGAGGGGAAACAGAGGGACAGAGTGACTCACCCAAGGGCACCTGCTGGGAATGGAAGCCAAGTTTAACCGAGTGCCGGCCCTATTCACTAGGCCACACTGCTGCTCCACTACGTTCAGTCTCTGCCTTAGAAGTAGCCACAAGGGGGAAGGAAGGCAATGGAGATCATAGAATCTCAGGGTTGGAAGGGACCTCAGAAGATCATCTAGTCCAACCCCCTGCTCAAAGCAGGACCAATCCCATTTTTGCCCTATATCCCTCAATGGCCCCCTCAAGGATTGAACTCACAACCCTGGGTTTAGCAGGGGGTATGCTGGCACTTTAAGAGGGAGGTGGGGCCCTCTTAGACTAACTGTATAAAAGCAGGCCCCTGGGGTGGGAATGAGGTTATCCTTCCATTCCTTGTGAGGGCATCTGAGCAGGTAAGGGGGTGGCTTTTTGTCTCTTTCCTCAATTGCCAAGGGTCTGGGGAAAAGGCTGCTTGCTGAGCAGTAGCTGTAAGATTCCTTGCCTGTTATTTATTAGCCTGTTTGTTCCACTGGCATCTGATCTACCTTCTTAACTGCAGATGTATGGGTTTCACCTTTACGGGAGATGATGCAGGTGGGAATAGTCATTACAAAGACCAATTGAGCCCTGTCTCCTAGCCTAAGAATGGCTGGGAAATGTCTTTCTCCTCTCCTCTGCTGGGAATCTTTGCCTGAATGAAGCCCTGTGTGTGAGACAGGACAAGTTTGGCCAGTGGTGTGGTGTTTGAAACTATGGGAACTGCTCCCTGGTTAGATTCTGGAGCTACATCAGCTGGTGTCTAATATGTCCTCTTAACTTCCTCCTCCAGGGAAGCTAGAGGATTGTTTGGATTCCCTGTTTGAGGGCTAGTGGCCTATACTAAGCAGACTGGGGCCTGTTATGGTACAAAAGCCCTGTAGTTAGAGCAACTTAGTTCTTGACTGCACTGTAGTCAGGATGCTCAATTCCATGGCTTCCAGCTGGTGCTGTAGTCTTGGGAGGGCAAAGGAAACCTTTAAACCTGCCTGTGAAATGCACTTCGAGGCTTGTTTTCCTTCCTAATGATTCAAGGAGCTCACGTCCTTCACCTGCTCCAATTGCTTATTTAACTTGATTGAGCTGCAGAAGGGCAGACGTCCAAAACAAGGCAGGGATTCATTTGAATCTCTTAATGAGGGGCTGGATGGTTAACCCCTTGTGTGCTGCAGCTTTTTCTGAGTTAGTGCTGCCTCTTGGAGCACAACAATAAACTGAAAAGCAACTACCAAACCCCCCACTCACTTTGTTTCTAAATGATCTGATTGGGAGTTCTTTCTGATTGCTCTAATGAGGGAGTTCTAACTTTCTCCTTCTCCTGTTGAGAGGACACATGGTTAGCTAGGTTGTGGTCTGTCTGAAGCACAGACAGAATTCTAGCTGCAGGCTCAAACTGAGCCCTGACTCTGCTGGTTAAGACAAGGGGTTTGAATGTGTGGAACTGAACCTAATTTGAGCTGCACTCCATGGGGGTGGCATGTGAGGGGGTCAAAAGGCAGCTGGACTTGTGGGGGAGGGGGCAGCAGCTAGAAAAATCTCCTTCCTTGAGTTGCTGTTCGCAAAACTGAGACACCTTTTTTTATCTATTTTTGAGGTTGCTGCTGCACTTCAAAGTTGTAATCTGGCTTGCGGCCTCTACACCAAAGGCTACAGGAATTGCAGCCTGGTCACTTTCAAACAGTTGGGGGAAGTGCTCTATAGTACAGATAAGTGTGGCCCCTTTGGGTACCCTTCAATCAACACAAAGACAGGCTGTAGCTAGAGCTTGTCAACCATTCCATTCTCTTCTCCCCCCCCCCCCCCCATCAAAATACCGCTTTGTCCAGTGTTTTGTGGAAACGTTGGTTGTCTCACCCCTTAAGTTCATCCCCACTTCAATAGCTTGTTGTCCTTCTTTTTAATGAGAATTGTCTGTCTAGCTCAGGGGTGGGCAACCTTTTTGGCCTGAGGGCCACATCGGAGTTCAAAATTGTGTGGAGGGCCGGGGTAGGGAAGGCGGTGCCCTCCCAAACAGCCTGGCCCGCCCCCTATCAACTCCCACTCACTTCTGCCCCCTGACTACCCCCTCTCAGAACCCCAACCCATCGCCCCCTGATCACCCTATCTGGAGATCCCTTACTCTAATGGCCTCCCAGAGCCCCACCCCTATCTAAGCCCCCCTGCTCCCTGTCCTCTGACTGCCCCCTCCAGAGACCCCCTGCCCCTAGCCACCGCCCCAAGACCCCACCTCAAGCCCCCCTGCTCCTTCACCCCTGACCACCCCCTCCACAGGTCTCCTTTTCCTTACTCACCCTCCAGGACCCTATCCACTTATCCAAGCTTCCTTTTCCCTGACACCTATCTATACCTCCACCCCCAACAGGCCCCCTGGGACTCCCATGTGCCATCCAACCTCCTCCCTCCCCCCCACCAGCTTCTGCCCCTTTAGGTAACCTGCCTGGCCCCGGTCCTCTTGCCTCGCCGCTGCCTAGAATAGCGTGTCTGGCCCAAAGCCAGACACACGGCTGCGCTGATCTCCCAGAGCGCGCAACGTGTCTGGCCGGGAGCTGGACACGCTGTCGCGCAGCCCCGCCCAACAGCGCTGCTCACGCGGCCCTCTGGGGAGGGAGACAGGGCAAGAGGGGCTGGAGCAGTTTCCCTACCGTGTCCTGCCGAGGCCACGCGGGAGGGGGCCAACGGGGGAACAACTTCCCCAGTGCAGCAGCTGAGGCCGCGGGGGAGGGGCAAGAGCAGCCTCCCCAGCCAGACCTCGGGGGCCGGTTTGGAGGAGCCCGCGGGCCGGATCTGGCCCGCGGGCCGTACTTTGCCCACTTCTGGTCTAGCTGTAGCCTCCGATCTGAGCACTTCAGAAGCCATGGCATCACTTACACTGTAGCTTCAGAGGTTTAGTACACACTGGAAACGGTCCCGTGTAAATCCCTGATCTTGTGGCCAGCTGGCAGTGACTGTCCTAGAGCAAAGCCACCGGTAGCCTGGTGCCCCTTAGTTGTGCCCTTTCTAGGATTGGTAGGGAGAGGGGATGGGGGTGGGGTTTACATGGGAAGAGTCCATGTCACTTCTGGGGTGCCTGACCTTGGGATGAGCCTGTTGGTGTTTCTACAGATGTACACGAATACAGACTGATGCTCTTGACTAGTGACCAAGTCCGTGATCTTGGCTTATATGGTTGAAACAAGACCTCCTGTTTCCTTTTGCATTATGAATGCAGGGAGTTGCTGGGCCATGGGTCCATCTCCAAAGGCGGGTATAACTACTGATGCAGTACCCATGTTAGGGAATTACTGCCCTTAACCATTCATCAGGCCTTATCCAGCCCAGGGTTGAATGGTGTCTCGTTCCTAGACTAGACTGCTAGTGACCCATACTTGTGAAACTACCCAACCACAATGGGGGAAATTGGCTCTAACTTGACAAGGCACGCAGTAAGATCTATTCTCCAATACCAGGGTGAAGACGTCAGTTCTAATGTGCTAAGATCACACCTTAAATCCTAGCCTGGACAATGTGCTAGTGGACTGATGCCCAGCTACTGAGTGTTGCATTCTGCCTGTTCTCTAAATGAGAGATTCTTGCCAACGATTCCTTGAAGTGAACTTTGCCTCTAATACTGGAGGGTTAAAACAAGCTTTGTTTACCTTCTCTTCCGTCTAACATGCTGGCTTTCAGCAGGGCTCTCCAAACAGAGCAAGTGTTCTTTGCTAGGATAATGAGTGTTAACAGAAGGGGTCCTTTATTTTTCTGAGCACAACATTGGGGGGGGGGGGGGGGGGGGGGGGTGGAGGGGGAAGCAACCAAATCTTCAGATGATCTGGTTAGCAGTGAGGTGGCCACTTTAATTCTATTTCCAGAAGGCTAGCAGAAATCAAGCCTTCAAGGGCTTTCTCAAGTTACATTTGGACTCAAAAATCTAGGCCCAGCATGTTGCCTGAATATCCAGTTCTGCTCTGTCTGCTTCATGAGGTGTCCATTGTTAAGCTCTCCTACACCATTCAGGACTTGTGGCCCTTGGCTTCTTTAATGGGATGCTGGCTGTCTATATGGGGCAGTCGTGTTGGGTGCTGAGGATAGGTTCACCAATGCAGTGCTATTGTAACGGGTGTATGGTGACTGTATGTAAAACAGAGTAGCGGGTGTACTCTCATTGCACTGGTGCAATTTCAGAGCAGTGCCTGGAAAAACTGGGACAGGGGGTAGGGGTAATAGGAGCCTATATATAAGAGACTCAAATCGGGACTTTCCCTATAAAATCCAGACATCTGGTCACACTCCCTGAGCAGCAAGGGGCTTAGCTCTGCTCCTGAAGTTCTTATTTGTCACCACCTCCGTGCTGAGCTCTCTTCTTGGGTATTGCCATGAGCAGTATCCGGTTCTGTCGGCATGAAGTGCTGCTATCTGTCCCCACGTGTGGCTTTGCCTGCGTTCTGGTCCTTTCCTCAAGACTTGGCTAATCTTTAATCCCTCTGTATATTTCAAGTTTCACAGCACCTAATCATCTTCAGCTGGGAGGTTTTTTAATTTTAGACACTTCCTCCCCCCTTATTTTGGGGGCTGCCTGGAAGGACCCAAAGCTTTAGAAATAAATGTTTTATCCAAGTGGACTCCTTAAGCCGATGGTGGCCTTGTGATGAATTACCAATATATTTCCTAGCCAAGGAAACAAGTTGTACTTGAATCTTAAAAGGTTTACGCCTTCTTTGGGGTAGAGACATACAAGGCTTGCTGGCATAATCACAACAAAACACACCCTTAATTGCAGGTAAACCACACTTTTTTAAAAAAAATTGCCATTAAACCCTTTTTTGACAAGATTAAAGGCCATCTTGAAACAGGCTTCTGACAAATCCATGTCCACACAACGTTACCAATTTCTAGGCTTCTTCTAATTGGCCAGAGCCAATGCTAACTCACAAACATGTCCATGCTGCTGAATCTGTGTGTTGGTTATTTTTGCTTGAGAAATTGGGGTGGGAGGGAGAGATTTCACTTAGCTCTATATTTGGAGTAATAGGGCTAGGTTCTTGGCCTTTGCCAATCCTAAATGTACTCCAGGAAGGTAAAGTCCTATGGTCTGCTTGCTGAGAGAGGGTGATCTTGTGGTTGAAGATGCAGGTTTGGGCGTGAGTTCAGCTTCCATAGACTCCTGTAACTGTGCAAGTCCCCTCATTCTCTGTGCCCATCTGTAAAGTGGGGTTACTTCCTCTTGTCTTGTCCTATTGGGACTTTAAGTTCTGAGGCTGGGACTAGCACAATGGAAACCTGCTCTCAAGGCTGGAGGGGCATCACCACTCAAGTACAATAGAACCTCCGTTACGAACACCTTAGTAAGGGAGGCTGGTTGTAACTCTGAACAAAACATTATGTTGGTTCTGTCAAAAGTTGACGACAAAGCATTGACTTAATACAGCTTTGAAACTTCTCTATACAGAGGAGAAATGCTGCTTTCCCTTTTATTTTAGTGGCTTGCATTTAACACCATAATATATTTGCTTTTTTCCTCTGCTGCCTGACTGTACTTCTGGTTCCAAATGAGGCATGTGGCTGACTGGTCAGTGTGTAATCCTGGTGTTTAGAACTCTGAGATTCTATAGTAATGAGTTAAATACTGTTCAGCCAGTAGCTTGAATATGGAACTACTTTCCAGATACAAGCAACAACTAGCATGGATGTGGTAAAACACTGGACTTGATCATCCCCTAGATGCTTAGAAGTTCTCCTAACGCCCCGGGTGACTGCAAAGCAAAAGCCTGTTTTAATAGTACTGCTTCCAGGGCCTGTACTCTCAGGACCTTGCTGGTCTGTTCCTCTCTGGCCAGCAGTTGGTCACTTCACTAGGAGTCAAACACTTGTGCAGTGGGCACAATGGGGTGGTTTGGTAAATGGTGTCTCTGTCTTGAGGGGGCAATTGGGGAAGAAGCAGACAGGAGAGGAGGCAGGGCTGTCTTCTGCAGCATGCCAAAGCTCCTGCAATTGAAGCTCACCATGACTACTGGCTACCTGCCCACTTCCTTGGGGTAAGTCTAGTAGTGCTGTCGCAAGTGACAGCTGCAAAGAGGCATAACAATGAGCATAAAAAGACTTGCTTTGACTGTAAGTTGATTTTAAAGTGTACACCCACCCAGCTTCCATCAGTGGTCAGCTCTCCTCACTGCTGCAGCAGCAGCACCTCTTTAAAGCTATTGATTTAAATCTTCTCTTTGGTAGGCAAATGGCTCTTAATCTTTCCATTACCATGCCTGTGACCTTTCCAGTGCCTGCCCTGAGCAATTTCCCCCTCTTCTAGAGCAATTGAGGGTTTCTCACGGGTGTGGAGTGAATTTTGATCAGCATCTTTAAAGTGTTCAGGACTTACTCACTTCCTTGAAACGCTGTCTTGTAGCCTCTTCTGACTTCTGCTTCTTTTGCAACTTTTGCTGCAACAAATCTCACTTTGAGGGCCCAGCACCTGAATTTCTTTGAAAGGCCTCAACTCAATCCCAAAGCATCTTTGGACATGCCAGTCCTTAGGTGACCTGAATAGGAAACGCTTCACTCTGCTCCAGGCTTGGAGGTTGGATGCTCTGGAAGCAAGCATGATGGCTTTAGGAGTCTCCATCCTAGACCAATGTCCTCTCTAATGGTAGCCTGCAAAGGACTTCAGAAGTAGGGTGGCCACAGAGCAAGTGTGACCAATTGGGATGGGGTTGGAAGTAATGGGCATTTATAGAAGACAAAGCCCTGAATATTGAAACTGTCCCTATAGAACTGGGACATCTGGTCACCCTATTCCAAGGGCACCTATCCAGCTTTTCCATGTAGGAAGAGTGTCTGGAAGAGCTGATGGGTCTACTTCAGAAGAGCTGATTTGGGGGGAGGGGGGGTGTCTACTTCAGAAACCTCCCAAGCCAACTGTGGGCATGGAGGATTTGTTAAGGAGTCTTGCACAACATGTATTGCAGACTCACACCTTAATCAAAGGACTGAGTGTGCTGAATCTCTAACCAAGGCATCTGAGTTGGAAGGGACCTCAGGAGATCGTCTAGTCCTCCAAGTCCAAGACACAAACACCTTAAGTTCCTGCTCCTATAAGTGATCATTGAACAGTTGATAGTTCTGACACCACCTTACTAGCATTTTTAATAAGATGGAACCTGAACTTCTAATATGGAAAAACAGGCTTCCCCATGTCTTCCTCCCTCCCATCAGGATGTGTGGTGTCTTTCAGGCTCTTTTGACTAAAGTAGCCAAAGGCACAAGGACACCTCTTCCCCTGACCTGCACGGGTCACTTTCAACATGAACTTGCAACCTGTACAATTACCAATCCTAGTATCCAAAGTGGTCTACCTGGCATGTGGCTCAAACTGAAATACTGCTTGCAGTGTCCCCTGCAGATCCTAGCCAGGTGTTCTACCATGCTAAGGCCAAGTTCCTTCCCAAAGTCAGGACTGAATGAACTCCCTGGCTACCTCTTCCAATCAGCAAGAAGGCAATATTGGGCATGGCTGTCTAGATCACTGTACAAATCCTGAAGCCCTGGCTAAAGATGTAAAGAACCAAAGTTTAACCACTCTCTGTCGTTAGAAGCAACACCCTCTGGGAGAGAAGCCTTGTTTTAGGTGGACCACTGAACAAAATAATGCTTGCAGTTAAGCACAGATCTTGGATGCTTGTCTCCAATACTCTTGTGCCCACTTAATTCAAGACAAGGGCTCTGGTACTGGAGACTAGGTGGCCTCCAACTACAGTAGAACTTGTCCTGACTAGAGACTCCATTTAGTTTGCTTTTAGTCTTGCTAGCTTGCAGTCACCAATGTTTTGCCAAGATTTAAGCTTTTGTTTTAGTAGACCAAGGAGACCACAACTGATCTGACTTATGAGGGTGTAGAAATGTGTGTTCCTTGGGAATGCTAGAGGACTAAATTGGAGATTCTTGGGTCCATGGTCCAGCTAAGCATGTCACACTAGCTGGCTTAAGCTAGTGGGGCTTCTTTCTTTCCACTGTGGCAAGTTGGTAGACACATCATCCCAAACCCTGGATTAAGAAACCAATCCATAAACTCCAGGGTAGGTCTCTTCCTTTCCTTCCAGTCGACTTTCAATGAAAAAGGTACTTGAAGCATTTTAACTGTGATTCTAGATGACAGTTAAAGATCTGGTTTTTATTACACTCCATAAATTTTGAGATGCCAAACTGTAGATAATAACTCTACCACAGCTGTCATTATTTCATTTGTTCTTAATTTGATTAAGTGAGGTGATCAATCTAGAGTTCAGGATGGAATTAATTCATGCTGCCTATGTACAGGGTGAGCCGGAGCAGCTGTCTTCCCTCAATGTTTGAACTGTGTTCGAGTTGCAGTCCTAGGAACCGGTGCCTTGTCCTAGACTCCAACTGCTTGGGCTTGGAGAGGCAACAGTCTGCCGGAAGGACAGACTTCATCGATACAGTGCTGTCCTTGGAACAGTGGTGGCCAGACAAGACTAGGACTTCTTGGGTTTCATTTTCACTGCTGCCTCGGAGATAAGGCCCCAACACTTTCTGGGGAATGTTATATTTGAAGAAGAGCTGGTAATGGAAGAACTCTAGTGGGAGCACCACTGGTTGTGAGCATTCTGTGTAACACACCTGGCTCCCAGTTTCTTCATGGAGTATTTGGTACAGCTCCCCACACAGTTGTCTGTGGCAGCTGCAACTCTGCTCTAGCTGCTAGAGGCGCACACCATATCTCGATCACCTGGGTCCATGCTACATGGTGAGTAGGTGGGCGGGCTGTGATACCAGCTGTTGCAAGGGAACTACCCAAGGTCATGAGAGCTCAATAGCAGAGCCATTTAATGGTCTGCTAGGAACTCCCATTTAGTGAAGACACTTTCCTGGCTAGGCTAATTGCAGGAAGCTTAAGTTGGCTGCTTTCCACTTCCCAAGGATGTGGGACAACAGGGGGATCCTATCCTGGTCTTGCTAATGACAGAAGGCCCCTTAGCCAGGGAAGTTGGGAGAATGATGGCAGCACCTTGATCTCTGACCTGATTGGCTCTGTCCTAGTGAATCCACGTGAGCTAGGATTTTCAGCATAGAAACTGTAACCACAACTTGCTAAGGAACCATAGCCTGGGCTAACAGGCGGGTTGGAGCTTTAGTCTAGTCTACAATCATGCCTTACTTTGAGATCAGACTTCCCCATCTTGTTAAATGCAGACCAGCCAGTCCCAGCGCAAATGGAGACTTCCCAGTAGGACAGCTGAGCTCAGAGGGCAGCAGGATGTGAAAGCACAGAGCATTTGCAGACAGCAAGTGTTAAAAATCGGGACAGGGTGGGGAGTAATAAGAGCCTATATAAGAAACAGCCAAAAATTGGGACTGTCCCTATAAATCAGGACATCTGGTCACCCCAATTTGCAATGGTGTCAGTAGCCATACATGGCATTCTGTGATCAGAACAGTTTCAAACAACTGTGAAGGTACCACTTGCCATCACATTAACTACAGCTGTTCTGAGTAGGAACTAGCACACAAGCCTGCATCTTGCAACCTCCTGGTGTCCCTCCTAAATGAACACCTTGTTTGACTTGTATTCCTAATGCTTTGAGCATTAAATTGTACCTGGGTGTTCAACATCTTGCCTCTTAAGCTGTTCGGCTACTTGTTTCCTTGTCTTGTTTGTCAGCAGGGACAGGTCTACAGCCAGTCAATTTCATGGTCTGGTTCCTGTGCACTAGCACAAGGCTATGGGGGGGGGGGGGGGTGGCTGGCTAAAAACACTGCATGGTGCAGTGGAGAAGACTTCTTTACAGAGACACTGTGGAGATCAATTTGTCTGCCCTAGATCCAGGGCAGACTAAATGGGGTTGTCCCATATTCAGAGCATTCACATACCAGACCCATTCACTCAAGACTGATTCCCTCACTTGTTCAGTCTTACTGTGCTACTTTAAACTCTGACTTATTTGTCACTCTGCTGACAAAGGCATGGAATGAATCCCAAAACAGAAGGCCACTCTGCCTCCTTCCTGCTCTACCCTGGAGGCACTATTTGGCCTAATGATTAGAGTACTCAGCTAGGACGTAGAGCCCTGGGTTCTATTCCTGGCTCTGCCACTGTCCATCTGGATGACCTTGGGCAAGTCATGTTACCTTGTGCCACTGTTTATCCGTCTGTAAAATGGGATGACAGTATTGACTTTTCCCTCCTCTGAGCTAGCGCTAGACAAGCCCATTGAGAGAGATTTGGGATCCTGGTGTGTCTTGTCTAGGGCCTGACCCAGTCCCACTTTGCCACTGTTAGATTTGAGTGGGGGAAAAGGAGGGGGCTTTAACTGTCCTCTTATCCTTCCTGGAGCTAGCTAATCTAGTAACCAAGTCCTAATGTGACCTCTGACTTGTTAAATAGACCAGCCCCTGGAGAAGGGCGGCAGCAGCCATAGACCAGGCAACTGCTGGAAAGATTGTTCCTTAAGCTCACAGGGAGGTACAGGTATTGTTACTGTGGTAACAATGAAACAGGCCATGATGCTGTAGAAGAGCTTTCTTCCCCCCCCCCCCCCCCCCGTGGGTTATGGGCAGGGGGTGTTCATAACCAACTCCCTTATCACTGACTACCAGAGGGGAAACACCCTCTTCAATGGTGACAGTCTATAAACAAAGGGACACCACTGCTGGTTATCCTTGGAAGCAGTCAGGCTACTGACTAGACTAGATTTGGGTTGGAAGAGACCTCCTAGGTCATCTAGTCCAATCCCCTGCTCAAAGCAGGACCAACCCCAACTAAATCATCCCAGCCAGGGCTTTAAGCCAGGCCTTAAACTTCTAAGGAAAGATTCCACCACCTCCCTAGGGAACCCATTCCAGTGCTTTACCACCCTCCTAGGGAAAGCTTTTTCCTAATCTCCAACCTCTACCTTCCTCTCCCACTTGAGACCATTGCTCCTTGTTCTGTCATCTGGTACCATTTGAGAACAGCAAAGCTCCATTCTCTTTGGAACCCCCCCTTCAGGTAGTTGAAAGCCGCTATCAACCCCCTTCCCACTCCGCTCTGCTGCAGACTAAAGCCCAGTTCCCTCAGCCTCTCCATCAGTCAAGTGCCCGAGCTCCCTGATCATTTTCATTGCCCTCTGCTGGACTTTCCAATTTGCCCACATCCCTTCTGTAGGGGGGGGGGGAACATCTTTAAGGGGGGAGCTGACTATGCTTGCATGAGTCTGCAGCCTACAGGATTAGGAGAGCAGTCTCCCTTAACCCCCAAAATCTCTGCTCATCAAAAAGGGGATCCAATCCCCCCATAACACATGCTGTAACTTTACCCGGTATTCCCTGCATCAGTGTGAATGAGACCACTTGTCTCTACCAAAATATTTCACATGGTAGCAAATCTTCCACCAATGTTACACCAGTCACCTTTGTCAGGAACATCTCCACCATACTGCACCTTAATCTGGTAGGTCAGGTTCAGCAGGAATGCAAATCCAACTAAAGAGGGACAGTGCTTTGTGATGTATATAAAGCTTAAAATGGATGGGAACAGCTTCCTGTTCACTGCAGTGAGATATTAAGCAGCTGTTTTTAATCAGGCTTCATTGTTTCCAAAAGCTGGACTTCTGGGCATGCACCCACTCTGTTCCTGGTACAGGGAGGCACTAAGGCTCCAACACATCTAGTTGAAAACCACATGCTTCCAAAACAAGACCCTCCCCGGCACGTGCTCCTCCCCGAGGAGAGAACTAAGCATGTGACTGAGATTAGTCCCAATACTTGATACACTGTGCTCAGTATTGCTCTCCTCACCAGAGAATTAAACTTGTATAGACCAGGCTGCCTGGGAGTTGGGTGAAGGCTGCAGAAAGAATGGACTGTGGAAAGCGCTCTCCAAACTCCTGAAAGGTGTGGGGGCAGGGGGAGATATTCACCGGCCGATGCTTATGAAATATTAAGCTGTGCAATCAATACCACTATCCCAAACCTTGCCTCAGGCACGCATCTTGTTAAAATCACTCCACTGCCCCACTGCTGGCATGGAGTCATGACCTGTGAGCCGCTCCGGACACCTTGGGGAAGCTGCTGGAAGGTGGCAATGCAAGAGGAAGCAGCCAGTAGGCTGGAAAGCATGTGGTAGTAATCAGTAAATAGGATATTTTTTTAAAGTCAGGAATACTTGATTTTCATGCAAAAGCTGGTCTTTGCAGGGGGTTCAGCTTTCTTTGCATTATGCATGAACCAGAGGTGCTTTTCAAGCCACAACTAATGGCAAATTAGGCCAGGCAGGAGCAGAGAAAGCTGGGTTCTTGTTAAGTCTTCTAGAATCTAGCAACAAACACCGCACACTGCTGGCCTTTAGCACTTAGGAAATCAACAGTACTAGTGGGAAAGACCTCCCTGAAACAAGGGCTCTGGTATCCGAGAGGTAGCCATGTTAGTCTGGAATAGCAGAGGTAAGAGTCCTGTGGCACCTTAAAGACTAACTATAAAGTTTTGAAGCATAAGCTTTCGTGGGCTAATACCCACTTCGTCCGGGCTCTGGTGCATTTTGTTCTCCCAGCCTTCTGCCAGTGCCTGGGATTGGTGGCTTCCTGTATCTGAGGGACAGTCAGATGCTCCCTCCTCTTGAGAGCTGAAACATTTGCCACAAATTGATTCATCTAACTACACTTTCCTAATGCAGGGGACCTCCGCAGCGCTTATCAAAGCCACGATCTCCCAGCCGGTATCGGCATCTTAAGAGTCAATTGGTTCATGTCACTCCACGTCGGACATTGGAGAACAGTCCCCAGGCATTCAGTGGGGCACGGTTCTTAGACTTGTGCGTTCACAATGGGGGTTGGCTCCTGTCAGGCTTTCACTGGGATAGTGAGGGCCAAGGATCTTGGGGCTGGGCAGCCTCCCAGCTTGTAGGAAAACCTGGGGTGACTCCTTGTTTTCCTGCTCTGCACGGCCAGGAGGCCCATCCCGATGGCACTGCCATCTCCCTCCCATGTGCTCCATGGGTTTGCAATGTCAGAGGCGGCCAGGGGTGACTCTCTTGAGCAGCTGGTTTGTGTAATCGCTCCCAGCAAGGAGAAGGGATTTCTCCAGAGTGCCAAGTTTGTGCCAGGGGGTGTCCCACTCCTTCCCAAGACTCCCACCCCTGTCCTGCTTCTTCCTGCCCTGGTCCCATTCTGACCCCTCCCCTGAGCATGCCTGGCCCTTGCTTCTCCCTCTTACCCTGCCATCCATGCCTCCTGCATGCTGTGGAATGGCAATTGTGGCATCCGACC
This sequence comes from Sternotherus odoratus, assembly GCA_032164245.1. Taxonomy (NCBI): domain Eukaryota; kingdom Metazoa; phylum Chordata; order Testudines; family Kinosternidae; genus Sternotherus; species Sternotherus odoratus. The sequence continues at coordinate 12,784,731 of JAVMKO010000018.1, read as the reverse complement.
ACTTACTGCATCCTAGGAGCAGTGGGGGAGTAAGACCGTGAATCTTGTGGAGAGGCTACTGCAGGGTAGGAAGAACAAATCCCTCTGGTCTAGGTGACCAGAGTTGGCACTGCTGCTCCTTAAAGAGCCTGAGCTGAAGGCTGGACCTCTCCCGACAGCACAAAACATCCCCTCTAGCAGCAAATCGCCCCAGTCTCTCAAAGGGAAGATGGCTGCTTTAAGCTGTCAGCCCCATTTCCCAAAGCCCTGAGTTCTTGAACTGAAGTCCTGATCCTGCGTGCATCCTAAGGGGACTGTGGAATGGCTACAGACTAGCTGCCCAAATCATTGAAAATGCTTTGCCCTGCAGACTCTTCTAACCAAGCAGCATCTGAGCTCTTGAGATGCATCTTGTCCTGGGAATGTTGCCCCTGTAGATCCCTAAATGCCCTGCCAATATCTGGGTGGGTCAATGCAGGGCTTTGCTATCCAGTCTCGCCAGGCCTCTGGCTACATGTGGAAGGACACCAGAAATGGAACCTGCTCCTCCGCTGTGAAGCCTCACTTAACACAAGGGACCTTAGACACAGCATCTCCGACTAACTGGTGCAGCAATTGTCCTCCGAGCAACTATGTGACACAACCGATTCTGTCTTCCTTGGCATAAGGATCTGAATTACTTATGCTCACCACTTGGCCGAAGGAGCTGCAGTTCCTCCAAACGTCGCTGCGCTGCTGTCTAACAATGGGAGACTCCTGTCTGAGGAAGAGAACGAGGCTGCCTCTAACAGCATCCAAGTCCATCCTGTTCTGACCTCCGGACTTGTGGCTTGATGTTGGCAGACCCCCCCCCCCCCCCCATGGGTTCCTCCATAGTTCTCACTCCAGGTCCTCCACAGAATGCCGATTCTCCATGAACAGGGGAGGAGGGCGGTAGGGTTTTGGTCTTTATTATCTTTAGCCATGGAGGGATCTAAAAATCAGCCCTGTGCTAGCCACACCTGGCTGCTGGGATTTCAAAGGGTCGTTCAGTCTGTTTCGTCCAAGGAACAATCTCCTCCATTGCCTCTTGGCGCTCTGTCAATCAAACCAGAGATGTTGGAGGAAGGATCTCGTCGACTGTGCTGGCTTACAGCAAACGTTGTCTGATCTGGATTCAGCCGGTGTAAGTACACCGTGTATTTGGGGGGCCCACTAGGGAGCAGGGAGGGCAGTGCTTCCTGCTGTGTTCCTCAACAGCTGCCTCCTGTGACAGCTGCCCCTTCTTAACACTGGTTGATGCTGTCTTCCCACATGTTGCTGGACTCCTGGGTGCTCCCTCTCCTTCCCTCCCAGCATGGAGGTTGGTGTGATCGTCTGATTAGCATGCAGGTGCACAGGCCTCTTTCTCCTCCCTCACTTAAGTGAATGGCGGAATTGCTCTGACGCGTCCTGTTTGCACAAAATGAAGGCTGCCTCCTTGCAGAGCCAGTACTGCATAATGCTGCCGGCTGAATGGCCGGGCACGGGTGGAATCTCTTGGACCCATCTAACAAGCTCTCGCAGGAACAGGGGCGGTGTCCCCACTGGGTCAGGAGAGGATCCGCTGTGGGGCAGACTCTGAAATGCTGCTTTTGCCCCTGCTGATGAAGCAAATTCTCACTGATCTGAGCTAGCTGGCCCCTCTCCTCTTGGATCCTGATTCTCTGCCTAGGGTGTAGGGCAGAACAGCTCCTGTGCAGAAGGGTATAGTGAATTGCATTGGATACACGAGAGGGTTCCTAGTCACCATTGACTTTGACTTTAGGGCCTCCAACCTCCTCCTTAGAATAGATTTGCTTGGCAAGTGGGGAAGGCTTGTCCCCTAGATAAAATTGTTTGCTCCCCAGTAGACTTGGCATGTGGAAGGTGGAGGGGGATGCAGCCATTTAGGGCCCAAGATGCAAATCTTCAGTTACACCAGTTTGTCATTAGACTCAATGGGTCACCAATAAACTCTCTAAGGGATCCTCTGTAGGGCTGCAGGAAAGACTGCTTGTAAATATCCTAACGAGCATCGGAGGCTCTCTGCAAAGTACAGAACCTCCAAACCTATAGAGGGCACTCCAGAAGGGCAAGGCCAATCCCTCTGGTTTAGTCTCTCTAAACCCCTACGCCTCGGGAGGAGAGAGGCATATCAGTCTTGGGCTTGTATGGTCAGAGCAAAAGCAACTTGATTGTGATTGTTACAAAGTAGCATGAGTTTCCTGACTCATTCTGTGTTCCTGCCTTCAATCTCTGCTTTTCCCTTAAGTTTCTGGTCATCAGGTGCAGAGAAGCTTGGAAATGTGAAATCATTCTTCAACCAGACTGTCAACCTGTGGAACTCCTTGCCTGAGGAGGTTGTGAAGGCTAGGAGTATAACAGGGTTTAAAAGAAAACTGGATAAATTCATGGAGGTGAAGGAATGGGGTCCCTAGCCTCAGTTTGTCAGAGGGAGGTGATAATTACCTGTTAGTCAGTCACTCCCAGGCACCTGGCATTGGCCTCTGTCCATAGACAGGATACTGGGCTGGATGGACCTTTGGTCTGACCCAGTTCGGCCATTCTTGTTGCAACAAGAGTCCCAAAAGATCTGGCTGAGGAGATATCTAGTGGCTGATATCCACTTTTAATCTTCCAAGGTTGCATGCAATATTGTAGCTGTATTGGCCTCCGATATTAGACCTGGTGGGCAAGGGATTTTTTTTTTTAATTGGACCAACTTCTGGTCATGAAAGACTCACACCCTTTCCAGCTCCCACAGTTCTTGTCTGGAAAACTGCTAGTTAGCATCACTGCTAAATATGAAGGTTGAACAGATTGTTTAGCTAATGGTGGTGGTCCCACAGAGGTCTTTCTCCCCACTCCCCAAGCCGTGCACCAGTGCACAGCTTCTCTGCTTGGGCATTGCTGCTCTAGTTAAGTGGTTCTCAACCTTCCCAGATGACTGTCCCCCTTTCAGGAGTCTGATTTTTTTGTCTTGTGTATCCCCAAGTTTCACCTCACTCCAACTGGTCACAAATTCAGACCTAAAAAGACAAGCCTGACCAAGCACGATTACTGACATTGACTTTCTCCTTTTACCATGTCATTATAGAATAAATTAATTGGAATATCATGTGCTCACATTCTAGTGTGTAGAGCAGTATAAACAAGTCCTTGTCTGTGACTTCTGCTGGTGCTCTTGATCTAGGCAAAACTAGCTGGAAAACTAGGCCAATATCCACATGTGCTGATGTACCCACAGAAGAACCTCTGCCTATCCCCGGGGGTACATGTACCCCTGGTTGAGAATCACCACTCTAGGCCAGCTACTTGCCCTGACCCAGCTCTTGCAGGCTTTCTGTGGCTGCACACCAAGTCTTCCCTTAGCAGCTGGCTCTCCCCTTACTACCTCCAGACAGCCCCCCCCCACTCCTCCCTCTTTCAGGTCCCTGTCCTGCATCCTCCCTCTGTTGCCCAAATTGATCTCTGCCCTTCCCAGAATGGCCACCTAGGCAACTCTAAAGTAGGATGGGGCTAGGTGCTGGGTAATGAGGTGGCAAGTGAATTAGCATGACACAGGAATAGTAGCATTTGGAGACTCCCTTGCTTTCAATCCTGCTCTCTGCAGCTATTGTCAAGCTATAGCTGAGGAGGATAAAGCTCCCTCACTATTCCAGTCTTTTTAAGCTGCTGACTAGTTTTTTTTTCAGGGGCTTCACATCCCCCAAAGCATCCTGGCTGGCTCCGTTTCAGGTTGCTTGACAGCCTATAATCGGCCCTTCTTGAAACAATTGACAATCTCCATCAGAACGGCACAAAATAAACATCCGCAATTGTCAGCGTGTTCTCGTAAGGCGAAAAGCGCTTTGACTGCCCAATTGCCTCCCTCGGGAAGGGACTCTTCCAAAACCACTCTGCTAGCGTGTTGTTGCAATCCAGTGTTGGAATGGGGCCAGGGCTGCTGCTTAGGGCTACAGGATGGTGGGAATTGCCCCTAGCATGGCCAGGGGTCACACTTAGGCTGGCTACAAATGAAATCCTGGTAGTCTTCTGTAGAAAGACACTGGGGTCCATTCCGCCCTGAAGCTTGTGCGCTCGCTTGTGCGCTTGCTTGTGCAAGGTGGATGTGGAAGTTGGTGGAACTGCAGGATTCCAGCAAAGTTCTTTCTCCCCTTCTCCCCCCCCCCCCCCCCCCACACACACACACACACAAGAGGGTAGGAGGCCTTCTAAGTAGTTTGTTTTTCAGTTTGTGGAAGAAATGGTGAGTTCCTGGGTCTTGGGACAGCCAGGCTTATGTCCTGGGAGTGTTTTGTGCAAATCCAGTGTCTTACAGCAGTAGTTCTACAGATAGTGCTGAAACCCAAGTCTTGTCTGTACTACAGCATCCTAGCAGCAGGGGGTTTGGATAGGGTGGAGAGTCCCAGGGGTCTGTCAGGAGGCGGGATAGTGGTGGTGGTGGATAGGCAGTAGGGTGGTCTGGAGACAGGGAGTTGGGAGGGGAGGTTGGGGTAGGGGATGGGGTCCCAGGGTGGTGGTTGGGAAGGGTTTTAGGGGAGCATTCAGGGGACAAGGAGCAGGGTATTTTGAAGGGGGAAGTCAGGGGGCAGGACCTTCCCTACCCGGGCCTTCATACAATTTTTGGAACCCTGATGTGGCCCTCAGAGCAGGGGTGGGCAAACCTTTTGCCTATGTATGTGGGGAGAGGTTGGGCCAGTCAGCAGATGTAATATGATCCTCTTGCAACATTTCCTCCCCTCCCCTCTCCTGGGGGCCACAGAGCAGTACTCTGCAGTTGTCTGGTCTTTGCCTCCTGCTCTGCTCCAAACACCAGGCCAGAACCTGTTCTTTTGCATTACAGAACCTCTTAGGGCCCTCACTTTGCTTGAGAATTTCAATGTAAGGGCTTGTCTACCTGGTGTTAGTGCGCACTAGAAGGGTGTAAATTCTAGTGCACACTAGTCATGCACTAACTGACCCATGTGGACCAAAGTGCACAACTACATTAACATTCACTAGAGAACTGTGGTGTGTGTGAGCAGGGTTTGTGTGCAGTTAGGGGAGAGGGGGGGGGGTCTCTGGAGGGGGCAGTCAGGGTGTCAGGAGCAGGGGGGATTTGGATGGGTTAGAGGTTCTGAGGGGGGCAGTCAGGGCAGAAAGTGGGAGGGAGTCAGATGGAGGGAGCAGGCTGTTTGGGGAGGCCCAGACTTCCCTACCTGGCCCCCCATGCAATTTCACAACCTCTATGTGGCTCTCAGGCTGAAAAGTTTGCCCACCCCTGCTTTAAAACCTAATTTTTGTACTTCATTTATAAACTATCCCAGTGGCATGTTTAAACAGAACAGTTTGGGAACCCCAATTCAAGTAGCACAGTTGAATATTGACCCTTTCCAGAAAGTCTGCCGCTGTACAGATATGGAACACCTGTCTGATCGCCCTGCAAGTAGTAACCAAGCTGGTGGAGGCCAGGGTGTGACAGGTGTGCTGCTGCTGGAGTCAGTTGCTAAATCAGGGCTGTGGCATGTCAGACACCTGGTGTGACATGCAGGTTCTTTGTGAGCAGCCCAGGTTGGAAACTGCAACAGCAAACTTGTGAGGCACCCAAGATTTGCAGAGGATGGGTGACCACTGTGGGATCCATGATATGCTAGAGGTCCACAAAATCATGAATGGTGTAAAGAAAGCAAATAGACCAGTTATTTACCCCTTCTCGTACTAAAAGAACCAGGAGTCTGCCAAAAGAAATGAATAGATGTTGCATCTAAAGCCACAAGGATGTACCTCTTCACACAATGCACAGTCAACCTGTGGAACTCCTTGCCAGGGGATGTTAAGGCCCAAACTATAATGGGGGTTCAAAAGAGAATATCCTGGCAGATAGGTCCCTTAATGGCTATATGCCAAAATGGTCAACCGTATGCTCTGGGTGTCCCTAACCTGTGATCCAGTCCTTGCTTATGGTAGGGGATGGATCATTTTTGCTTTGTTCTCTTCATTCCTTCTGAAGCACTTGGCACCAGCCACTGAAGACCAGATACTGAACTAGGTGCACCATTGGCCATATTGCATCCGATCATTCTTGTGTGCAATTGGTTTCCCCTTTGGACTGCCTAGAGGGCCTTAAAGATGGACATCCTCCTCACGTGGGAAGGTGGGCTTTTAAAAGGAACGGTTTCCTTAGAGGTGAGGTGTGAAAGGTTGGTGGGCTCGGCACAGTAAGCGTTCCTGGGGTATTTTTGGCCTGCTTTAGGAAAGATGCAGGGAAAGAAGACCCTTGTTAAATTGGTCCCAGTGGGCTGGCTTCCCATATCTATTCCACTGTTATCCTCTGATCTTCCATAAACTGTCTCTCAAATTCTGGTGGCTATCCAAGCTTTGCCTTTCACAAAGGATTATCCTTCTGTGTCTGAATTTTGACAGCCCTTTCAAGGACTGAAACCATTCCCATCTCTCCATTTCTCTAGATAATGAGATTAATTATACAGAGATTTGTCATTTCAATGGTGTGTTTTTGAGGAGCTTGTTATATTTTTGGCTTTATTTCCCCCCCTGTTCTCTACAGTTTTGCTGTCTTTGTATTCCTGCTTAATCTCATTCCCCCCTCCCCCCATCTCCTTTGCTTCTAATTAGTGTCTAGAAGGGTAATTGGATGGGGGGGGGGGGGTCCTTCCAGAGAAGGTGGCTTTGTATAAACTGTAGTGAGGTTCCAAGTTCATAACCTGGTCAGATTATCTGCTTTAAAGTCAGATTTTGTCTACTGAAGTTTAAGCAAAGGGCTTGACTGTAGCTGGCTTATTCAAGTAGGAGATGGGTGTCTGAGTCAATTGGGAGCTAACTGACAGGCAGAGGAAAAGCTAACTCTGTCCCAAGCAAAGGTGGTGATTGCACTAATAAAAATACAAAGTATGGCCTGGAAATAGAGCTACCCTAGCCAAACAGACCAATAGCTCTAGGAACAAGGCTCAGAACCAAATGGCCCAGAGCCTGGCACTGAGTAGTTTACTACTAGGTCCAGGAACTTGGCAGTCTCAAGATGGTGGTGACCTCTGAAGCATAGACCTGGACACTGGCTAGTCATGAGATGGTTCACCAGTCCCAGTTATTGCTGTAAGAGTTGGCAGGACCGCTTCTGGAGTGAGGCCACACCACTTTGCGGCTATCTGACCTTGTGCCTGCCTCTCCTTGAGGAAGAGGACCAATATGGCTGTCTTTGCCACATAGTCCATGGCTCGTTCATCTTGGGTAGTGTAGCTGGATCTTCCAGAAGCTGTAGCCACAGTGGGCTTCTCTTAAAGCAGCATGGCTTAATCTCCTCACTGTTGGGACACTGGGGTAGCCAGTGCTTATGGCTGGAATGCATCCTGACTCCTCGGTGGAGGGAACTTGGGCTTTGCAGGCAGGGTGGACTTTCTGAAGGACTGTTGGCAAACCAAACCACCCAAGACTTGGGTGCATCACCACTGCCAAATGGCACCCACAGGCTGGATTCAAAGCTGGGGTGGGGCCAATAAGCAGTGTGGAGGCAGCTCTCTACCAACCAGCATCTTTCATTCTGAAGTGTTGCTGGACCAATGAGGTGTTAACACACTTGGCCCAACCTCTCTGGTAGGCTGGGCTCCTTGGGACTCAGTGCTTGGCTGTATGTTAGGAAGTGGCTTCAGGCTAAGTCGCCCACTTCAATGCAGGCTCCTATTTGCTACAAAGGGGATAGCTGTCTCAACAGGGCAACCGCAGACACCATGTGATTCTAGTGATCATCTCCTCCAGCAGGCAGTGGTGGCATCTAAGACCAAGCACAGAATCAGTCCAGTGACCTTAGCCACCACTGACCGTGGGCTCCAGTGTCTTCTCAGCCTCCTATTCACCTTGTTAAATAAAACTGTTTAAGAACTTGACTGAGGCTCCCCACTGCATTAAGAGCAATAACTCTAATAAATTGCGTGCCATGTTCCAATTAAGACTGAAGACTCTAAGATTTCATCTCTGGGCACAGGCATCAAAGCTATAGACCTAGACACGGAATGGGTTAGCCAGTCCATCTGTAATTACAGGGCCGGTGTGAATAGATGAACATCAAACTATTAGCGTCTAATTTGACTATCTAACGAGGAGCGCCAATGTTTTATGCATGGCGCCTAATTTTACCCTGGCAATCTCCTGCTATATTTAGCATCATTAATCATTGTTGATTCCCACAGGGCTGGATCCCTGATTAGTGTCAGATGCACCATGGGAGGAAAAGGATTTTAAAAAGCCCTTTCTTCACATCGGAGCTGAAGCCCCTTCAGTGGCGTTGCTCTTATTGCTTGCACGGCTGGAACACCCGTGAATAAGGGCAGACCACAGCAATGCCCTCCCTCCACTTAACCTTTGTCCTCCTTCTCTCTCATGATCAGCCTCTAGCCTGAAGTGTCTGCTGCAGTCTTGCTTCCTGTCCCTGCACATACAGTATACCATAGCAGCAGTCGACACTTCCTCTCTCTTGGTAGAAGTACTTGGTGCTTAACTGCTGTGTCAAAAAGCAACCTGCAGTCCTTTGGTTGGGGGAGGGAGAAATTCCAGCAAATACAAGCTCCTTGGTTGCAGAAATTCACACCACCAGAATCCTTCCCGGAAGTAGCGACCTAGCATCTAACTGTGTTTTGACTTGGCACATGTGCATGTGGGCAGGGCAGTTCTGGCATCCCCACTTTGAGATCTCGCCTTACTTCACCAGTAGAGCAGAGTCTGTGCAGGCCTTGGTGTAAAGGTTTGGACGCCCTTTTTCTGAGGATGGGCTCCACGTAACTGAATCTACTTGAGCCTTAAGAGCTGTGCATTGAGGAGCTGTAGCTGTCAAGGCTCCATGGAAGCTCCCAAGGAGCTATTGCATTGCAGTGATCAAAATGTAGACCCAAAGAACTTACACACTTTTTTGTCAAAGGTGGGGGGAATTTCCTAATCTAGCAGATAAAACTTCCCAGGAAATAGAATTTTCCAAGTTTCAGCCAGACCTGTCCGCACACTTGACCGGCAAGCAAAGCTGGCCATGACTAGAATACTCTATTTCCAATCATTGGTTGTGATAGCAACAGAACACACAGCCAGACACTGAGGTTTTTTTAGGTTTATCTTTAACTTTTGATATTGCGCACACTAGAATTTGCAAAACACTAGGAAAAGCTGTATGCTTTAGCTGTAGGGTGGGTGCCTTCCCATACATCTGCTGTTCCCTCTATTCCGAACAGTCTCCCCAGACTGACTGCTCTGGCAGGCTGAAGGAGTCTCACGAGGACAGCTGTGTGAAGAGCAAATTTTTCAGCTCACTGGCAGTTACCCAAAAATCTCTTTGCTGTGTTGAATCAAAACATCTTGTCTTGATTTCAAGCACTTCTTAAAGTTAAAACCGCCACTTCAAAAATATCCAAACTGCTTGAATGTCCAAACTTAAAACAGTTTGGCAACACTCTTCCTTTTGGCTCTTGCCAAACCTGCATTTTGCCACATAGCGTAGTCAAAATTTGTACATCTCTACAGCACGAGGCGAGGCTTTCTGCCAACAAACCAGGGCTCACCAGAGAATGGGTAAGCAACCTGCAAACCCAACTTTCTCCCTACAAGTATTGGTCTTTGGAATAACAGCTCTACAGGCACCGTAGACTATTAAATATTTAATCATTCTGTGTCATGCAGCCAGTCTTCCAAAGCAATCACAAATTCAGCATCGACCCCACTGCCGGAGGAGATGGGCTTATCTTCGCAGCCTTGTTCAAATACCTCTAGGCTGGCTTTCCCTGCCCTACTTTGCTAATTAAACATCACTTCAGTCACCTTTTCATCTGAGACAAGGCGAGTGAGCTAATCTTACTGGACCAACTTCCATCAGCAAGACAAGCATTTGAACTTGTCTAGAGCCCATCACAGCTGGGAAAGCTACTCCACATCAAAGCGAATACAAGGTGGAACAGATCATGCCAAAGGAGTTAACGCCTGTTGCAAGAGGCCATTCAAGGTGAAGTGGGCAGCTAATACCTTTGCAGTCTTAGGCAGAAGGAGGGTTAGCTTGTAATGGGCTATAATCCAGGTTCTTGCATCCATGACTTCTAGCCATTATGAATTTAAGATCCCTACGCTAGTCCCTTGAAGGTGATGATGGTTTGGCTTCCTTTGAGGGTGAGGCTGTCTGTCTGATATAGAGTGATCGTTTTTTAAGTGATCGGGGGGGGGGGGGTGTTTTTTGTTTTGGTGGTGGTTTTATTGCCCATCTGGGAGCTGTGTGTGTGGTGGTGGGGGGTGGTTCTCTGCTCAGAATCCCCCTCAAGTTGCCTTCATTTAGCCCTGTGACCTCACTCCATTGTCCCCTGTAACTATTTTGGACTCCCAGACCTGTGGAGTCTCCTCTTAGGCTGTGGGCGGGGGGCCCTTTAGCAGTGGGCAGGCTTCTGCTGGTCCACATCCTGGATCTGAACAGGACCACTCCACCAACCCAACTGTTGGGACATGCAATACACTGTCAGACCCATGGATCATGAAAAGTATATTGTGGCGGCGATTGATCATGATAGCAGTGGAGATCCATTTTCAGGTGGTGACATTTGCTAAGGCATATGCCTGACCTACCTCTTATAGCTCCCTTCCTGGGCTCTATTGACCACTCCTCTTCCAAAGGAGCACGCATGGCCCCAGAGGTAGCAAAAATGTCCGAACCAGGACTAAAGATCTGCCCCCAGACACCTTGTTGGTTCTTGCCTGGGCTTTCTTCAGTAGCCTTGTCTGTACCCGGACAGCTGGCAGTCCTCCCTCCTCCCCCATTCCCTCCATCAGAATCTTATTAGCTATGTTTACATGGCAGGGATGTCAAGCGATTAATTTTTAATGGTTTGGTTTATTGCGGGTATGAATGGTTTAGTGAGTAATTTCCACATTTAAGTGATTAATTCCCCAGAGTTTGGAGGGACTGGTTAGTTTTACATTAATCAGGACTTCAGCCTGCCAAGGGGCAATCAATCAATCCCCCTGCTGCCAGGGAGAGTAATGTTAAAACACCTCCAAGGTACAGTGGGGTTAGGCAGAGCTTTAATTACTCCCTTCCTTGCTTCCAGCAAATTTGTGTTTGGTCTCTGCTATTGGCCTGATCTCCCCTGCGCACGCACGCACCCCCCTTCCCCTGCACACACCTACACTTTCCTTTCCCAACACAAAACAAACCCAGATGTTCATTAGTAAGCGGGCAATAACAAGGCAGATCCTACATAAGGTTCATGCTCCCCAATTTCAGTCCATCTGCTGTTGGCAGAGCCATGGTATAAAATCTTTCACATGGCAGGTGCATACACTAATTGCTCCATGGACAGGCAGCTCTTTGGTTCTAGCTAGGGCCAGGCTGAGTAGGCATTGAGGAAGCTTTCACCATCTCCTGCATTGCTGATTGTGCCCCTTTCCTGACCAGTAGCAGCCCCTTCTATTGATCCTGGCTTACTGATCTTGCCCCAGTGTGGGCTTTGATCTTGGGCAAGTGCTTAACCTTAGTGGGCAGCCTTAAGCAAGCCCCTTCGCAGGCCACCAACCTGCTGGTGACTCCAGCACGCAATCTTCCTGAAAAGGGCTGGCAGGAGCACCATCCCACCTAGTAAAGCTCCTCCATGCAGGTTGCTCCTATGTACAAGCAGCCTACCAAAGAATATTGAATATCAGAAAAGCTTGTGCGTTTGACCTCGGTGCATGGAAGATGTCGGTTTTTTTTTTTTTGTTTTTTTTTTTTTTTGTCTTGTGGGGGGGGGTTGAACTTCCTACTTCCAAACATATTTAGCTGGTTGTTCCATTCACAAATCAGCAGATGGAGACCAGTGGAGATGCCAAGATCTTCTGAAGGCTCTGCCTGTGGAAAATGCTGGATTGCCTAGGCAACCATGAAAGCTTTGAGTCCAGAGACCATCTCCGATCATTGGGCAACTTCTGCTACAAAGAACCTAAACCTTGGCACATTCTCCTTCTGGTTTAATGGGGAAACTTAAATGCTGGGATTCCAGCACTGCAGAATGGCTGGCTGCATAACAAGGACTGTTCGATCAGTAGGTCTTGTGACTTTGGGTCAGGAATGAATTTGACTTTAAATCACTAGCTCCGTATTCAGCCTATTCCTCTCTCAAAGATCTTCCTGCTCCAGAAAATAAATTACAAAGGGTTTGCAGTGCAATAACCCAGTTGGTGTAATATAAACTGGATAAGGCAGTACATTTAGCTAAAATTTTGTGGACTAGGTAACCAAAAGCAAAGGTGTATAGCTTCAAGGACTTCCTGTGGAAGTAGTTTTTATATTGTCCAGCATGATGTACCCTATTGGCAGGAACTTGATGCCCTGCCTTGTAGTACTTCCAGCTCCGCTAACTCTCTAAGAAGTACTCTAAAAGTCTCCAAAGCTCTTCAGAGGGAGGACTTCTGTATGTATGTGTTCACATGTTTGTCTGCTCTAAACAACTCTCAGGAGGCTTTGTGTTTTCAGGAGAAGTCCCCCCCAAACTGGGAACACCAGTGACCTGACCAGACTAATTCCCCTCTCCTAAGGAGGCCAGTCTTGGTCAGCCAATGTCCCCACTATAATGGGTTGGTGGTGGAGGAAAGACCTGCAATACCTCATCATACAAGAGGGTGCAACACTTGCTCTCTCACATCCAGCCCCTTTCTGGAATGGCTCTCAAGGGACCATCTAAAGAATCCATGGGTCTTGCACCAAGTCCACCCCACTTCCCATCCTTCCTAACAAATGCTATTGCATCTCAATTTGGTCACCTACCACAAGACTGCTTTGGAGCAGAGGGTTAGAAGAATAATTCAGATGAAAGTACAAAAGGCTAGAATAGAAATCTGTTCCTTACAGCAGACTAAGGAGTGGGCTTGGGTGGAGGGAGACCTTTGTAAGGTCAGAATGTAACCAAAGCCTTCAGCATAAAGCTGGCAGGGGAATAGAAAACCACCTGCTTGTTTGACTGAAAACTAAGTTTTTTCTTTAGCGTGTGTACTTGGCCTATTGACATGCTCTTCCGTGAGGAGCTGAAAAAGTAAACACTTCCGACACTGGATTCTGACTGCATAAGGTCAATAAGACTTCTACAGTAGCTGCCTCTCCTCTCCTTTCCTTTCTCCAGAAACTAAGGATTTGTAGAAGAATCAGAGGTAGCTGTGTTAGTCTGGAATAGCAGAGGTAACAAAGTCCTATGGCACCTTAAAGACTAACTATAAAGTTTTGAAGCCTAAGCTTTCGTGGGCTAATACCCACTTGGTCGGATGCAAGCAGTGGAAGTGTCCAGAGGCAGGTATAGAAAAGTAGGCAAGAACCAGGTGGGAGGTAACAAGGTTAGTCCCAATTAGGCTGAACCAGCTTGTTCTCTCCAAATTGGACTAACCTAAAAGCTTGGTCTTTCTCAGTCTCCTTCAGACAAAACCAAAATGGCCGAAGAAGAAATTGCTGCTCTCATCGTTGATAATGGCTCTGGGATGTGCAAAGCTGGCTTTGCTGGAGACGACGCCCCTCGTGCAGTGTTCCCCTCTATCGTCGGACGCCCGAGGCACCAAGGGGTCATGGTTGGGATGGGGCAGAAGGACAGTTATGTTGGCGATGAGGCCCAGAGCAAGAGAGGCATCCTGACCTTGAAGTACCCTATCGAACATGGTATTGTCACCAACTGGGATGACATGGAGAAAGTGTGGCACCACACCTTCTACAACGAGCTCCGTGTTGCCCCAGAGGAGCACCCTGTCCTGCTGACAGAAGCTCCCTTGAACCCCAAGGCCAACAGAGAGAAGATGACCCAGGTGCAGTATTGCAACTATGTGTACATCTGCTGTGCATGTCTTAAGAGGACATTCATTTAAGTCATCTGTGTTTCTCTATCCCTTGGTTCCCTGATGCAAAAAGGGCAGGGCTGCCTTAAAACATCTCTTGGCTGGCTCAATTTTTTTTGTCTGTGGAGTGTCCAGGTTTTAAGGTTTTCCAGGGAACCAGACAGCACTTCATGAGACATGTCCAACATCCCCTGCTCTTGCAGGGGTCAAACAGACCTATTGTGAAACTCCTAAGTGAAAGTTTCTGAAGTCTTTCCTCTACCAGTTGAATGTCCTAAAAGGACAGGAGAGGGGAGAAGACAGGCGGAGAGGTGCTAAAACTTGCAGGGTTGAGGCTTCTGGACAAGCTTTCATGCCAAAGGGGTCTTTGACCTGCTCTAGTTGCCCATCAGCATAGTATCAGGGTGCCTGTGTGGTGTCTCTTGTGTTGCTCCAAGAATTCACCTTCATGCTCTTCACAGCAGAAGTCCCTCTAGCTCCACAGGGGGAGACCTGGGTTTTGATGTTTGTTTGAGCCCAGAACAGTGTAATCCTGACATCTGTCTAGCCCTCATTGGCTATAGAAACAGGAACCAGTCTTTGATCACAGGTGTGAACAGCTGATCCCTGCAGGAGAGTAAAAATGTCTCGTCTCCTTTCTCCTAGATCATGTTTGAGACCTTCAACTGTCCTAGCATGTATGTGGCCATCCAAGCTGTTCTGGCCTTGTATGCCTCTGGCCGCACCACTGGCATCGTGATGGACTCTGGTGATGGGGTGACCCACGCCGTGCCCATCTACGAAGGCTACGCGCTGCCTCATGCCATCCTGCGCTTGGACTTGGCCGGCCGTGACCTGACCGACTACCTCATGAAGATCCTGACCGAGCGGGGCTACAGCTTCACCACCACTGCCGAGAGGGAGATCGTGCGCGATATCAAGGAGAAGCTGTGCTATGTCGCCTTGGAGTTTGAGCAAGAGATGGCCACAGCGGCTACATCTGCCTCTTTGGAGAAAAGTTACGAGCTGCCTGACGGGCAGGTGATCACCATTGGGAATGAGCGGTTCCGGTGCCCGGAGGCCCTCTTCCAGCCCTCCTTCCTGGGCATGGAGTCCTGTGGCGTTCACGAGAGCACCTTCAACTCCATCATGAAGTGCGACATCGACATCCGAAAGGACCTCTACGCCAACACAGTGCTGTCCGGCGGGAGCACCATGTACGGGGGCATAGCGGACCGCATGCAGAAGGAAATCGCGGCCCTGGCCCCCAGCACCATGAAGATCAAGATCATCGCCCCAATAGAGCGCAAATTTTCCGTCTGGATTGGCGGCTCCATCCTGGCTTCCCTCTCCACCTTCCAGCAGATGTGGATCAGCAAGCAGGAATACGAGGAGGCTGGGCCATCCATAGTTCACCGGAAATGCTTCTGAATGCCGTAGCAAGATGGAAGGATTGTATGTGCCTGGACAAAGTACTGTTCCTTTATGGAAAGGTTCCCATCTTCCAAGGGCTGTCTGTATGCTTAACCTACTCTAAGATTGCTTTAGACCTCTCCAAACTAAGCCAGTCCCATTGCATCTAACCTAATGCAGTGATCACCTGTAAATGTGCTATACTTCCCCTTGACTAGTGACTCAACACAAGGTTAAGAGGTACAACCACGTTAATGTGAGGCTACGGATGTGTCCGTGACTAACCGTGCTCTCTTCCCTCTTCCTTGTCATTGTACTGTCAGAACCTCCTGGGCTAGAGAGGAGATTGGTGCAAGGTGTATTCAAGGTCAGGCATCTAAAGATGGAGTAATTATTCCATAACTCCTCTTCAGGGGCTGGCGAGTGCAAATGTTAATTGCCACTTGTCTCCCTACTGTACCAGCTGGAATGAAGGGGCCTGTCTGCTTCCCCCCCCCCCCCTCCACTGTACCAACCAATAGCCATGAGGCTAAAGGCTACTCCAGGCTACATGTACAAGCTGCTGTCTTCATGCTAATTTGAAAATCTCTGTAGATCATACAAACTCAGACTCCCCAGAGTGGAGAATTGTAACATGCAAGGCTACCCTTGCATAAGGGGAAATTTAAAAATTAAATATCTGAAGTGCTTTGCAGGACTGACTGAAGTTCTTTTGGGGAAGGGATGGGGACACAAACTAGAGGTCTCTGCTTTCACAAAGACCACTCCTTTTTTGGTCCAAGGCTCAAATGTTGCACTTTAGCAGGGATACATACTCTTCCAACCTCCTGGCAGGGAGGAGGGCAGGACTAAATGATTATCTGATGTTGCAACCACTGGTGGCAGATCTGAGTATGCGGTAGCAGACTACTGGGGGTTGCTTGTCCTGACAAGGCCTGATTTAAGGAAACATCTGCTTCCTGTGGTGGTGGTAGAATAGTCAATGACTGATTTAGTCACAAAGCTACATGATTGATCAGCAGCTGGGTGTTTTCCAGAGATGCTGAGCCTCCCATGACTGACTGCAATGGGAACCATTGAACGCTCTGCATTTCTCATGGTCTGACACTACAGGGAGGTCTACACTACAAACCTGCATTTGCATTGGTGCATCTGTACCATTGTAATGTTTCTGGTGAAGACACTCCAAGCTGCCAGGAAAGAGCACTTGCCTATCAGCTTAACTCCACCTCCCATGAGAGACAGGAGCTAGGTTGGTAGGAGAAACTCGCCTGCAGCCAGAACCCCTCATAGACAGTGCTAAGATTGGCATAACTCTTTCAGGTGTAGGTTTTTTTTTTTGTTTTTTTTTTTTTAAATCTCACCAAGCAACATCATCCTACTGAAGTAGTGTGTAGACCTGGCCTCAAACACCTAAATCTGGATTAAAACTCCACTCCCGTGACCCATTTTCAACACCCTGCCTGAAGGCTGGGCTTCTAATTGGCATCCCCCTCCCATCTTTAGATTCTTAATCTCTACCCATCCTCCATAGAATTAACTCTTGAGGCACATGACTAGCTTCAGAGAACCCTGTAGGGGTGGAAATACTAAAGGTTAGGGGGGGATTTAAGGACTCGTTAGATGCCTTACATCCCATGAGGCCCCTCTGTTTTATCAAATGCCTAGACATTTCCAACAAAAAGCACAGGATAGGACCTGCTGCATGCTGGGTGGGGCCAGTTAACTAGGGGTACTTTGGTGTTGACACTCCTGTAAGCCATGCTGACTTGGTTATGACCAGCCACTTCTGCTGGGGCCTAGATCACCCACCAATGGTGCCTGCTCAGATCTTAGGTGGTGTGAGGGTTTCTTTAGCTTGCAGTGGAGGAATGTGACCAGGACTCGACTTTTCTTGTTTGAGGACTTTTTTAAAAAACAATAAAAAAAACCCTCCAAAGGAAACCTCTAGCTTTTGCATTGAAGCCTCGAACAAAATGTGGCCCAGCATTAGGAACAAACTCAGTGTTTAAAGCGCTTCATCCTGGAGCATACACGTCTTTAGTGCTTGACTGGCTGAGTTACTTGCCTTTCGTTAAAGAATGTTCCTCACTGCTGTCAGCTTCACACCCCTGTCTGACCGCCCGCCTTTCTGGCGAAGTGTGAACAGATGGCCAAGAAGCCCCTTCAGGAATAGTTGGCTGAAGCTTGCAGGCCAGAAACTAGGAAGGCAGATTTTCTTTTTTTCTGGGTGCCTAACTGGAGATAACTTCAAGGATGCTAGTTGCTAAGAGATGGAGTCTTCCTAGAAAGTCCTGAACACCTGACAAGGTCTGACCGGACACCAGACCACTTGTGTAAAGGGCCGGGTAGGAGGCGACCAGCACTCCACGGGGTGTAGCAAGGGGCCTGGGTCTCTGCACATGGCCAGGACTCTGAAGTTTGGGTGAGGAGGGATGGGCAAGGCTTCAAAACCTAAATCTGTCCATTTCTAGGGTGACCAGCTGTCCCAGTTTTATAGACAGTCCCAATTTTGGGGTTGGCCTTATATAGGCTCCTATTACCCACCCACACGTGCTGTTTGTCACTCTAGACACACCTGTGAGACTATACAGAGGAGCTGACTGGCCTCTAAAGAAACAGAGGAAAAGCACCTCCAGTACCTTCCTTCTCCATCAGGGGCAGGGTAAGGGTACAAGTACTGTCTGATTTAGTCTTGTGTCCCTGACCTGTTGCTAGTGCAGAACACCCTTGCTTCCCCAGGGACTGCAGTGGTATGTGTCCCCACTGTGTCTTTATTCTGGCTCATGCAAAAAAGGTTGGAGTAAGGGCAGCAAGATCACTGCTCTTGAACAGCTAAACTGTTCACCAGGGCATGGTGTGCAACCCGGGAAAAGCACATCTAAAATATGCTGTAGTTTTTAAAGGGGATGGACTTCCCCTCTCTGGGCCCTGGAGGTGAAAATTTGGGCCAAAGCAGCCACTGTTCCTGGAAGAGCTGCTTGGAAACCTGTCGTGGTGGGGGGAATGTTAATGTAAATACTGATACCTTTGATGTCAACAGGACACATTGGCTTGACCTCAGTTAGGAGGGGGGAATGTATAATGAGACACATTTTAGGTGTGGGCACATGTAAAACCAGCCCCAAACATGCAGATTTAGGCTGGCGTAACTTTGTAGTGAGGCAGCCCTTGGCTATCAGGAACTAGCTGCTAGCAGGAGCCTCCCAGGCAGAGAGATGCCTTATCCAGGCCATGAGTTGGGCTGGGCCCATTTTAAATATTTTGCCAATGCCACACTCCTACCAGGTTCCTGTCTGTCTGAAAGCAGGAGCAGAAGGTTGAGAGCTAGAGGGGGCTGAAAACTCCCAGGGGCTGAGTTGGGAGGGCTGAAATACCCTGCAGCTATGTCTGCCGCTCCAAGGGGAATTGGCCCTGCCCGACCAAGGTGATCGGTTCTGGCTACACCATCAAACCTTTCCACGAGCTGCCTTGTTCAAAGTCTCTCAACCCTTCCTCCTTCTTTGTTCGCTCCACCTGTCTGGGAGGGGGAAATGGAATTAACTGGCATTTGCAGCAAATCCCTCTGTTAAGTCTGCAGCAACAATTCCTGCTCTTGGACATAAAACAAACTCCGCTCTTTACCGCTCTAGTCTGAAGATGAGCTACTTAACTGCCAGCCAGCTCTGTGTAAGCTGTTAATGATGGCTCCTGAACACAGAGGGAGCCAGGAGCTGTCGGCTCTGGTCCGATCAAAGCGGACAGTGTAAAACTAAAAGCCGTGGAGGTATTTTTAGCCGAAGCCTCAGACTTACGCTAGAACTTAAATTCTTCATGTAGAGCAGCAGATCTGTGCTGGTCTTTCCTCAGATGCTCCGTCAGGCTGTCTTTAAAGGAATATGTTGAAATGAAACCCCTGGTGTGCAACAAAGGGGAAAACCTCAGACGCGGTAAAGGAGTCCAGCCTATAAACAGGCCAGCTCTGAACAGCTGGTAGCGAGGGTGACACCTTTCACACGTCTGCCAAACAAGGGTTTCCATGGAAATGAGCAGCTTCTTCAGAGGGGCGACTTGGGGAAGTGCATTCCCCCAGCCAGCCAAGGTGAAAGCCACATGCAAAGCAGGAGGAGGAGGAGGGGGTCAGGTAGAGCAGGCCCAGCCCCATCATGCTGTGGGGTTGCAGGCTTCTCCGCAGTGGCCCTTGAGAATTGGCTTAGGTGGACCCTCCCTGCCATTGAATCCACCTCATGAATGATCATCTAGTGGCTGGTTTCACACCTGGAGTGTACCGGAGTTTGGTGTGTTCTTCTGCGGCTGTGTTTGCCTTTGTCACGTGTGCAAGGTGGCCTTGGGTGCTGCCTTCTACCATACCAGGAGGTGCAAGCACCGGATGAATAGGCATGACTAGGCCTAGCTGCCCCCTAAGAGTAAGGTGAACGCTATCCTGGCTTGAATGTGGGGACAACTCGGGTTGCAGTGAGTGCAAGGCAGGGCAAAGAATAGCCCGGCAGGGCCTTGAGTTTGAGCCAACGCCCACTGGGAGCCTTTCTATTGACATTGGAAGAGCGTCTGTCTTGCTTTGTGCCTAGCTACTGTAGGGATAAAAAGGAGGAAGCGACAATGTTTGCTTTTTGGTCACTTGCACCAGCTCTTCCTACTTAGTCTATTACTTGACCAATCTAGTTGACCTCGCCTAGTAAAGATTTCCTGTCCCTGGCACCTGAAAAAGAGGAAGGCAGGAGGGACAAAATACTAGACTGCACTGCATGCCCCTTAAAATTTCAAGGTGACCATGGAGACCAGAACTCCGATCTTCCTGCTACAAAAGCACAAGCCACTGCTGCTTGAGCCGCAGGAGAATCTCCTCCATATAGGGCCTATGACACATAGTCAAGCAGTTCTGACTCTGCTGTGGTGCCCAGGCTAGCTCCATTCTTGCAGGACGTGTGTCATTTTTTTACAAAGTCAGGTACTGAAGTGGGCATCTGCTTCAAAAAAAGAAAAGTTTGACTTATTCCAGCCCTGACCCCTGGTTTTGCTGGTTTGAGACCAAAGATCAAGTTGAAAAGCATGACAGGCGGGTGCTAGTAGGTGAGCGAGTGTTGCTGTATTCAGCCAACCTGTCTGATTGAGTGCTCGGACTCACAAAGAGTGCTTGTGATCACGCGAGTCTCTCTAGTAGCTCAGGCGTGCTCAGAATTGACTAATTGCGGCCGATTGATTTGGAGGTGAGTTTCCTGAAAACCAGCCAGCTGCATTCAGGGTGGCCTGTGGCTGACCCAATCGGGGCCCAGAAAACAGCTAATAGCTATGGATTTTCTACTCTAGCTCTCCGTCGTCCCCTGATGTGGCACCGGACGTGGGCCAGTTTCGTGGCTTGTGGAAAGGAGTGAGAATGTAGCTGCTCCACAGTAAGAGCCTGCCCCTGCCCCAGTGAGCCGACAGTCTGAGGAGGTGAGACAGACAAAGGAAGGGCGGTTTATCCTCGATATGGAGTGATTAAAACCACAGCCCAAGGTCATTCAGAGCCTGCGGTGGCGTAGCGGCAGGAGCTGAAGCCCGGTTTCCTGAGTCTTAGCCCGCAAGACCGTCCGTCCCCTTTTCTTTGGCAGCCTGGACTTCCTCACGCAGAGGATGTCGGCCAGTTGGGCGATTCAGACGGCTACGCGGGGTGTTAAACATCTGTCTTGTGTTTCCAGCCCTGAAACAGCCCGATGAATTATGCATGCACGGGGTTGAAGCCTTTTTGTTTTACAGTGAGCCAGGGGCCTGGCAGACCAACTAGCTCAGTGTCAGGAAGCAGGAGTGTGGAGGATGAGACCATGGGGGCTTCTGTGGGCGACGGTGTCCTTCCTGCGGCCTGGAAGGGTAATGGAGCCTGTGGCTTCGCTTCAGAAAGAAAAGGCCGGGCCCCTTGACGGGGAGGTTAAGAGAGCTCTGGGAGCAATCTAGTTCTGGTGGAGTGAGTGGTAACTTCTCCCTGTTAGCAGCCACGACTGCCTCTTTCCATTGCTCATTTCGTAGGCCGAGTCCTGGACTGACGTCATTACCAGAGCGTAGAGAGAGACAATTCCTGTGTCCTGGTAGAACCGTAAAGGGTACAGTCAAGACGTGACAGTTGCTTCTTCCTAGGGTGACCAGATGTCCCGATTTTATAGGGACAGTCCCAATTTTGGGGTCTTATATAGGCTCCTATAACTCCCCACCCTCTGTTCTGATTTTTCACATTTGCTGTCTGGTCACCCTACTTCTCCCTGACCTGTTTTCTCACAAGATGTTGAGAGTAAAGGCGAATATAGGGGGAGAACACCTTGCTATTTGCAAGATTCTCTCGGGGGAGGGTGATACGGACCACCCAGAGGGGGGCGTTTGAAAGTCGATCTCGCTACAGACTTAGCACAGTGGTCTTGGTCATGGCCTCTGCATGCTACTGTAAAATGGTGATAAAAGTCTCCCTCTGAGAGCACAAAATCACCACTTCATACTTGTGCCTTTTATCTATTGCGCGAGGCTGCATTTGCCTAGATCTCACGGCAAACTTGAGCCGAGTTTGCAGAGATTTATTGTGTGTGCGCGCGGGGTTTTTTGATTAGTTAGCTGGAACCTTTGCAAAGAGATGCACAGAGCTGAAAAGAGAGGGAGAGAGACAGAAGTTTTATGGGGACGAGGAGACTGTGAAACGAATTGGACAAATGCAAAAATTCACCCATAAAGTTACTCCCGTGAGATGGGATTGGGTCGTCCACCTGTGTTTAACTGCTGGGAAAGGCCGATAAATCTTTCTCTAGACATTTGCTTTCAGAGCACTCTGGGTTTGCAAAGTCTCCTCATTAACTTTTATCCTTTCCTTCTTTAAATAGTTTGCAGTGGGTTTTTTAATAAGGCAGGGTTTAATAGTGTGACTGTAACTCATTAAGGGACTGGCTGCTCGGGTAAGCATCAGGCAAGAGGGGAGCAGCCTGCTACACCGGTTTCTCTGTCCCCACAGCTCCGCCAATAAATGCATTTCAGGCCAGACTTTCAGACCTTTTTAGTCTGAGGAGAATTCTCTGCTGGGCGTTGCAGCCAGATAATGGCCCCATTTCCCCACCGGGACAGTGCAAAGGGGTCCTACCTTTGCCTCAAACCTCCCTGTGGGGCTCCTGTCTGTTGCTTATGAGCACAACTAGGAGGGGTAGGAACATAGCGTGCTGTGAATGGATGGATTTACCTACCTGACTTTAAGTACCTGAGTCTGAAAATGTTGCCCTGCACCAACGGTATCACCAGGGCTAGCAGAGATGTTAATTAACGATCCTGGTTCTGACTCATCAGCAGAGTTAAATTTATTCCCAGGTGAGAAGATGATTTCCCTCCAGTCCCCCCAGCATAATGGCTGGGCTGTCCTGCCTGGCCCCTCCTCACGGTGACAGAATTTAGGCTGGGGGAGGGCTGGCTCCAGCGGTTGTATTGTTCAGTGACACCAGAGCTGAACTGAGCCCACAGAGCAGCTCAATACTGCAAGATATTATGCACAAGGGGGCAGATTTCCAAAGCGCTCTGTGCCGGCCTACCTCCGCTCCCATGTTAAATCTCCCAGCATCCTCTCTGGCAGCAGGGTTAAGCCAATGCTGAGTGGTTTTCAATGATCCTGAAGTCTTAGACTGTAAGGTGTTTGAGACAGGGACTGGATCTTTGTACAACTCCGAGCACAATGGTGGCCGGGCGCATGGCTGCAGCTCCTATTGGCTGCCACAATAAAATAGCAATTAATAATAATCCTCCTATCCTCGCTGAAACGCTGCAGTCTTCATCCGGCATTACTAACGTATGCGCTGTTCTCTGCAGGACTTTGTTCTTTGTCTCTATGAGGCATATCACGGCAGTGACACAATTGCTGTCTCCCATGTGACAGTCAGGTGCGTGAACACGGTACGGTGCTCCTGAGACAGAGTCTGGCAGTGAGAATGAGCATCCGCGGGGGTGCAGATGTGTCGTGAATTGCTGCGGCTGCCGGCTCCTTCTCATAGACAGCTTTCCCGGCCTGTGTTACCGGAGGCCTTCACTTCTCTGTCTGCCCCCCGCGATCTCAATCTGTCAGCTGTCATTTAAAAACCTGCCCGAACACCACCCCGCTCCCTGGGGCTGATGTGTTCTGGCTGCAGGGAGGAGGGATCGTCCTGTGAAATTCACAAGGGCGGCCTGTGTGTTAATTTTGCACTAGCTCCTCTCCGCAGTTCTCCATCCGTGCCGGCTGCCGTTGCAGGACTTCAACTCTGGAGCTCTGTGCGGGATGGTGGGATGGGGAGACCGGGAACCTTGCGTCACCAAACACTTTTCCATTTTTGTATTTACAAGTGTCCTTTGTAAGGGGGCTCCAACACGAACAGGAGGTAACCGGGAAGTATTCTGTGTGCGGTCAAGAACTTTATCCAGAACAAGGAGTAATGGTCTCAAGTTGCTGTGGGGAAGGTTTAGGTTGGAGATTAGGAACAACTTTTTCACTAGGAGGGTGGTGAAGCACTGGAATGGGTTCCCTAGGGAGGTGGTAGAATCTCCTTCCTTAGAGGGTTTTAAGGTCAGCCTTGACAAAGCCCTGGCTGGGATGATTTAGTTGGGGATTGGTCCTGCTCTGAGCAGGGGGTTGGACAAGATACCTCCTGAGGTCCCTTCCAGCCCTGATATTCTATGATCCCTCCTTTATATGCAAAACCATAGGCCCCTCTCTTTCCACAGCTGCCAATTTCTTCAAGGGCAAAGGCCGGCTGAGACTTGGAGTCTGTTGGAAAATGCTGTGTTTTCGATAGAAAAAGTAGGGAAAATTAAATTTGTTTTAAAAAGTGGAAACCGCAGCTTTTTTTTTTTTTTTTGGCAAAAAGCCTGAACATTTGTAAAGAAATGACCATTTTTCATTCACAACAGAATCAAGAGACCCTTTTGTGTCTAAAATTTTTTTTAAAAGTTTGAAACATTTTGCCCAACTCCAAGCAGACTCCATCCGAGCTGGGGTTTTTCACACACTCTTGGAAACGTTTTCCTTCCTAGATTTACCCGTACAAACATTTGAGATGCTAACGTATGGCTGTCGGAATGCCTCTGGATCCTTTGGATCATGGAGGATGCCCAGAAGATGTACTGGCAAGGTGGTTTGATGGTCCATGAGAACATGGCTGTACCCCACAGGGTGCTGGACGTGAATCAGTTTGAAAACAAGGACTCAAGACGAGCTCCAGGACTGAGGCTAGAGCGAGTGCCTTGGTGGGAGGTGTCACGATCTCTGATAGGTAGCCAGCCTTCGTTCGTGATCACAGCTGGATCCCGGCTTGCAACGTTCCCCAGGAAATGTTCTCTACGGGTTCGATGAGTTGGCAGCATATTCAATTGTCAGCAGTTTGGGGAATGGGCTGGCTTTTTGTTCTGTGTCTGTACAGCGCCCGGCACGCTGGGGGTGGGTGGGTCCGTGACAGGGGCTCCTAGGCGCAATGATAATGACAGAGGAGCGTGTTTATGTCCAACTTCTGACCCTTCCTTACCTTGGGGCAGTTTGGTCTAGTGGCTAGGGCACCGCACAGGCCTTTGGAAGTGAATTAAAATAAACTGAATTAAGGCCACTTTAATTCTTTATGAGTGTTCACATGGGGCCTTAATGTGGTGTGACTAATCCACTTTAAATTCCCACCTTTAGCTAGTTCAGATCAACTCTTCTGAGTATTCCCATGTAGACGAGTCCTTAGTGTGGCTCCTCTGCCCAGGATAATGAAAGAAGCCCCAGCTTCCTGCCACCACCGGGTGCTCTGTCTCTCTGGGTCACTGGTTTTGGCTCTGTAGACCAGGAGCTATTTCAAAGCACTTTCAATGAAGTGCCTCCTCTCAGAGAGTGTAATTATTACATTATGGGACAGTTACTGGGCATTAGGATTTTTCTAATTATTAATATCATATTAAACAATGAATTATCACAAACAATTAAAATTAATTACATTTCTCCACGTTAATTAAATGATTCTTTTGATCGAGCGAGCGTGCTCTGTCATAAAAATTAAAGTCTCGTGACGGCAGAGTCTAACACAGTGGAAGTGGATAGAGCACACCTGGTATTCAGGGCTTCTAGCTTTAAAGTCAGCAGTATCGTTCTGCATTTCCCTTCCTGTTTGTGTGATCCCATCTGCTCATCCTCCCGGAATCCCCTTCTTCTGGATTGCAAGGACATGGGAACGGTGCCTTTCCGTGGGAGATTAGTTTAGTTTAGGTTTAAGATTAGCAGCCGTGTTGGTCTGTATCCGTAAATAAAACGAGGAAGACTTGAAGTGGGCTATAGCCCACGAAAGCTTATGCTGAAATAAACTGGTTAGTCTCTAAGGTGCTACAAAGTCTTCCTCATTTTATTTATAGTTTAGTTTAGTTTGTTTCGTTTAGTTCAGTCTGTTTATTTTATCCAAGAGACAGTGGTGAGATAACTTGATCACCCTCTTCAAAGATCTTGGTAGGGAAGAGGTGTCCGATAGTAGCCGGCCTTTTAGTCTAGCAGCCAAAAGCCAGCTGAAACCGGGGGCTTGGAAGCTGCTGATAGACACATTCAGGCTACAAATAAGGTGCATGTTTTTAACAGTGAAGGTGATGAACAAGCGGAAGAATTTACCTGGGGTTTGTGGTGGATTCTCCATCACCTGAGAGCTTGACATGGAGACTGGGCTCCTTGAGAGAAGAGACGCTGGAGCTCAAAGACAAGTTATGGAATGGATGCAGAAATCAGTGGGCGCAGAAGGTCAGATCAGATCTATTCATCCGGGAACGGGGCTCCAATGCTTGCAGACCGGGAGCTCTCTGCCTTCTGAGTGCTGATCTCTGCGTGGTGCAGGGGATGGGTCTCCTGTTTGCTAGACGTGTGGGTTGGTGAATCGGAAAGGATCAGTGCTGATCCGCACCCCAGCGTGGGTGTAGGGAGCCCTGTGCTACGGGCAGGGCTGTGGGTTAGACGAGACGTGACCCTGAGGCCTACAGTGAAGTCTAGTCAGAGGATAGATCCTGGACTGGGAATTAAGAGACCTGGTTCTAGTCCTGGCTCTACCACTTTGACCTGCTTTGTGACAGGCAGGCCATGGCCTCAGTCCGTGCCTCAGTTTCCCCTCATGCTCGTCATCTGTCTTGTCTATTTAGACCATAGAACCGCTGCCCTGAAGAGCTTCTCTCATTATGTACAGCTCCTAGCACAGTGGAGGCCAGAGCTCAGCTGGAGGTCTCTGGATCCTCTCTAAACCTCCTTTATCCAACCCGGGATGGTAGGAATAAGTTTGAAAGAACGTGTTCTGACTAAAGTCATTATCTGGCCCCATTTCAATAGTAGCTGAGCGTCTCTCACTCTGTAGTGGATCTATCCTCACAATGCCCCTGTGAGGCAGGGACGGGCTAATATATATCCCCATTCTACAGGTGGGGACTGAAGCACGGAGACTGAGTGACTTGCCCAAGGTCATACAGGCAGTCTGTGGCAGGGCAAGGACTTGAACCCAGGTCTTTAAGTCTCTAAGTTCTATACCAATGCTCTACTGCTTGGCCAGCCTTCCTCCGCTTTCGTGGAAAAAAAGCTCTGTGGTTCATCCTGCAGCTACTTACATCCACGGGAATTTTGCTCTCACATTCTGCGGACCAGGCTCAGGGCTAGCTGTGTGTTAAATCCCAGTTTCCCCCGGGCTTGCAGACTGGATAAATCTCCGCATCTCTCTCCGTTTACTGGCAAACCAACCAACCTGGTCACTTTGAACCAGTGTCAACCGTTAGCCTTGGCAGCAGCCAAGCCGAATTCCGCCTTCAAGCAGCTGTGTGTTTTTGTGCAGCGTTTTCTCACCCCTGGGATGTCTCACCCCTGGCACGGCGAGGGTGGATTCTCTCGTGACTGGCAGGGAACCAGCGGGCAGGGAGCAGGGGGGAGGGTTATTGAAGCAGTCTGCTGCATCGTTGCGCGCAAGTCACCCGTCGCCTTGGGTCCTGATTGCAAAGCTGACAAGTTACCTCAGGTGGCACCGTGGTGCTGGTGCTAAGCTGTCAGGTGGCTCTTGGAGCGGTTAGAGTCTCATCAAAGCAGAAGGCCTTTTGCAGGCACCGAGGGTGCCTCATGGCATTCCTGTCGGGCACCGTTTACTCAGCCTGCCTGACCCAGCCTGACAGCTCTGCAATCCCACCTCCGGTCCCTAATCCTCAGACTGTCCGACGCTCACTTTAACTTACCTCTCCCTTGTAAGACTTGGTGTGCCCCAATGGCATTCAGTGCCAAGTGCCCTCCTGTGCAAAGAGCCCGTCCAAAACCTCTACGTCACTGCGGTCTCTCCATCTGCCACTCTTAGCAGGCTGCTCTCTGCTGGGGAAATTCACCCCTCTGTCTGCGGCGTCGGCGCCAGCCAAAGTGGAACGTGGAACTCACACCCGACCTCAGCCGGGGTGAATTTCGCCCTCTGGCCCCACTCCCATTCCCAGGGGAGCCCTGCTGATGGCTCCCTCGTTGAGTTTTGTTTTCCCTTCGTGTGTGTCTCTCTCTCTCTCCCCGTCCACTGTCCATGTTGGATCTCTCCTCCCACCCCTTTCCAGAGACCGTTTTTCCAGAAGAAGTGCTGAACATCACAGCCAAACGAGGGGAGCCCATCCCCCTTTTCTCTCCTGTCTCATCTCACGTGATTCCATCTTCCTCTTCCCCCCATTCTGTCTTTTCCCATTGGATGATTTAGCTGGGGATTGGTCCTGCTTTGAGCAGGGGGGTTGGACTAGATACCTCCTGAGGTCCCTTCCAACCCTGAGATTCTAGGATTTTCATTTTCTCTGGCCATAACGTCCTGTCTTCTCTGACATTTTCTTCTCTCTTCCCTTTGTCAGGCTTCTCCTTGCTTGTGCCATTTCTTGACCTCAAGACCATTTGGTAGCCATACTGGTGTCAGCGATGTGGTTGTCAGCGAGGCTGGAAGGTCTCCCGGACAGTATGCTGGGCTGGGCCTAGAGACCTGGGTTCTATTCTTGGCTTTGTTTCTAACCGTGGGCAAGTCACTTCCCTTTCTGTGCCTCAGTTTCCCTCCCCCTCCTTTGTCTGTCTATTTAAATTGTAAGCTCTTCAGGGCAGGGACTAACACAATTGGCCCCGGATCTCCCTCTGGGGATATAGGGGCTCTTTTATTGCCAATAATTAATAATAATCATCTGTTTCACGCCCTATGAGGCCAGCATTCCATCATAAAGTTCCTAGCCGCATCGTGGAAGTAGGGAAACTAGCAGTGACCTGAATAGTGCTGTGTTTGTTACTCAGATTCATTAATAATTTCATCTGAAAAGGCCAAGGCGACGCTGAGATGAGCGGTACCGCGTTGATGGCAGGGCTGATTACAGACCCGTGGAAAAACAAGACTTACAACTCGAGGATGCCTGTTTAATTATGTTGTTGACATACCCGACTGTGACAGCCTGCAGAGTTGCAGCTCCGATTACTACTCGCACAACAAGAGCTCTAAGTGTCCTCCAAAGAGAAGCGCGTGTCACCAAACCCTGGCCACGTACGAAAGGAAGAGCTACTTGCATGCACCATTCTATCGCTATTGCAGGACTGCCTAGCAGTAGTGCCTAGGTCCCCATTGTGTCAGGTGGTGTACAAACCCAGAACAAAAAGATGACTCCTGTCTAAGTGCAGTTACCACATAGAATTTCTTGAATGCTCTCTGCTCGAGTCGTGGCATCAGTTGCTTCTAGCCTCCTGGCTCACGTTAATTCTCTTTGGTTCTGGTTTGGATAAAGGGAAGGACCATTGTTCATTTAACTGTAGCAGGCTCAGGGGTCTGTGTCTTGTATATGAAAGTGCTCATAGGTGCTCATATGCACGTATGTAGATATGCGTGTATTCAAGTGGGTGTGTCTAGGTGTGCGAGAGCATGTATGTGTACCTGCGTGTACATGTAGACGTGCGGACATAGGCTCATATGTTTGCGCAAACACACGGCCAAGTCTAACCTTGGGCGTTCCAATGTCTCCTTGGAATGATCCTTTCTTTTCCCCCACCCTTGCCTATTCTGACTGTAAGCTCTCAGTGGTATAGGCTGCCCCTTTGTACAGCCTCCGACACAATGGAGTCCTGACCAGCTCTGCTAAAATGCATGTAAAAAACTAATGGCTTGAGAAGAGCACAGTGCTGTTGTTAGGGTTAGTTTTATCCTTGTTTCCCGATGAACAAATCCATCCCATTAACCTGCTGCAGGGAGAAAGGTGGGAAATGGTTCTTTCATCCCAGGAAAATATTCAAGATTTTGAAAAAAAATCCCCCCCTCCGCCCCCCCAAGTCAGGATGAGAAAAAATCAGCCTCTTGAAATGTTCTGCCCACCAAGAAACTGAAAACGTATCCGTTTGGGTCAATTGAAATGTTTCATTTTGATAACGTCAAAGGTTTCGTTTGGATTTTTGACCGTATTTCATTGTTTTAATTATAACGAGCTCCAAGTTGTGAAACAAAGAGTAGTTTTGAACTGGGAAGACAGACGTTTTCATGTAACAAACCTTGAAAGGGACATTTTGAAAAATTCAAAATTTGCAACGTTATTTGTGAGTCCGGATATTCGTCCAAACGGACCCTCTTCCGCAAACAGTTTTTGGGCGGAATTGACATTTTTTCAACAAGAAAAGAGTTTGCTGGAAAATTCCCAACCTGCTCTACGGCTGAATCATGTCCTCCATCATCTCAGAGGGTTGTATTTTGGGAATATTTCCTCGCTGGTTCCCAGCTCTTTGCGCTAGACAGACACACACGCATGTATTCAAGCGCCGCTTGCAACAGAGTTGAGCAGCAGGACAGGACTGTCTGACCTTCGCTGTTCTTGAACATAATTACTGTTATCCCAGACAATCGCTTTGAAATAACTCTGGGTCACCGTGCTCCT
This sequence comes from Sternotherus odoratus, assembly GCA_032164245.1. Taxonomy (NCBI): domain Eukaryota; kingdom Metazoa; phylum Chordata; order Testudines; family Kinosternidae; genus Sternotherus; species Sternotherus odoratus. The sequence goes on along the minus strand of JAVMKO010000018.1, from coordinate 12,754,692 downwards.
TCCTGCAATTTCTCCACTTATCTGTTAGCAGCGCTGGCCTGGACAGCCGCGGATAGGATGTGATGGATTTTTTTATTTCCTGCTTTGTGCGCGCGTTGGACTTCACTGAACTACTTTGATTCTCTTCCCTCCATTGGCTTTAGCAGCAGGAAGCCTTTTAGGTTTGTGACCTAGATACTGGTAACTGGCGTGTCGGCGTTCCGTTCCTAGGTTGGATTGTCCTCTGCTCTGTATGACTCTTAATTTCTCTGACTTTATGTAGCCAGCTATGTCCCGAAAGCACCACCCAGCCGGATCTAGTCTGATCTCCTGTAGAGCACTGGTAATCAACACCACCCAGCCTCCGCACACTAAACCCAACAACCAAAATTAGACCAAAAGATTACAGCCCACAGGAGACTGTTCTGTGCCACAGATAGAAAATAGGAAGGGCCCAGGGGCCCCTCTGCCCAAGGCACCTGCAATGGCAGGCAATTGATGACGTGAGATGTACCCCAGGTCATCCTGGCAAGTGACCTGCACCCACCTGGTGCAGAGGAAGGTGAAAAATTCCTTCCTGACTCCACCTATGGAGACCAGTTAGAGCAGGGGTGGCCAAACTGAGCCTAAGGAGGAACCAGAATTTACCAGTGTAAAGAGCTATAGTAATACAACAGCTGCCCTGTCAGCTCCCTGCCCCCAGAGCCGGGGGTTGAGCAGGGAGCACCCCCCGGCACATTGGAAAGTTGGCGCCTGTAGCCCCAGCCCCGGAGTCGGTGCCTATCCAAGGAGCCGCAGATTAACTTCTGAAGAGCCGCATGTGGCTCCAGGTTGGCACCCCTGAATTAGACACTGGGGTTTGCAAAGTCAAATCTGCCCTTATTTTTTATGTGTCACTTAACTGTCCAGTCATTTAGATTAGGCTCCAAATTTGCATCACCTTTAAAATCCCCAGTAAGCAGCAAGGCGTGTTCTGGATCCGAGGGGCCAATACACCATGTCACAAGGGTGTAAACTCTCACTGCGTCCATGGAATGACCAGCAATTTTCACTTCTCCGCTGTATCACTGAGGAACTTCAACCGCCATGGCAAAAAGAAGCAGCCATTACAATATGGATTCCCAGCAGCCCCGAGAGCCCAGAAGGATCACAGTCACTGCTCCCGTAGGCCCCAAATCTGCAATGCACATGCCATAACTTGAAGCAAATCACTGACGTCAGTGGGATGATTAATTTGTTTGGGGTAGGCGCGTGTTCCTTTGCTGGTTCCAGGCCATAGTGCCCTTCGGCCGGAGTTTGCTGCAGTTCCCCGCATTACTGTCTGTGTTATGGACGCTGCAGCCGCACGGAAATGGACGCTCCCCTTGTGCAGAGTAACTCTGACCTCTTACGTCTCAGCCCAGATGCTGTACTGGAGAGCAAAGTCCATGAGACTGTCACACCGCTTGCTGGGATGGTTAGATCTCCAGAAGGCCAGCTGGGTCACAACGCATATAGCAATGGGGTTGGGTGGAGTCAACCTCGCTCCATTCTTGGGGGATCCCCTCTATCTCCATGGAAACTGAAGATGCACCTTGGCACCAGACACACAGACAGCCAGGAGAGGCTGGGAGAGAGGGGTGGTGGGGCGTGGAGGTGAGCACAGTCCAAAGGGGCTTGAATTACGCAGGCGAGATCCTGACATCAAGGGCGGGGGAGCGAGACAGCAGCCCCAGAGCAAACAAGATCCGAGGTGAGGTTGGTTTGCCGCTGGAGGTGTTTTCAAACCCCAAGGTGCAAAGACATAAAAAAAGGATGAAAAGTCACATGCCTGGCGCTCTCACGCAGTATGTGGAGCAGAAATCCCTGCCTGTACTTGTCCTGCCGGGTTATAATAAGCACAGGAAATAAGTCCCCTGTCTCTTGTCTAGGTCCTTGTGATCTGTTTCCAGAATGGCGAACTTAACATGAAGCCAGACTCATCCATCAGGATAAACAACCAGCATCTGGCGATGGCCAAGCCATGAGGCAACATCTAGCAACGGCCCATAGGAAGCAGACCTAGGGCTCTTCTAGTAAGCGTCCCGTATCCATCACGCTTCATGAGAGCCGAGTCCCCAGGCCCCTGAAACGCAATGTCCTTGTATTACAGCTTGGCCTATTTGTTCTCTTCCATAATACAAGATGAACATTGAGGCTGTTTACATCTCGTAAAAGTCCCAGCAGTGTTGACATAGCACATTGCAACAATACCAACATGGCTCTGTGACGGCCCGTCGACGCTAATGCAACTAAGGAAATTAGGTGGCGGTTATTAATAAATACTCACTCCGCAATCTTTCTAGATGCTGGAGAGCCCATTTGTTCGGCTAGAGAACTGTTGTTCTTTGGTCCTAGAGCTGCTCTAAGGCTTTATAGAGACATCTTGCTCACACAGGTACCTCTTTAGGAGATCGGGTTGCCTTAGCCATTGCAACTAAATTTCAGGAACTTTAAATCTGTTCAGGATTGGCTTGTAACCATATTTTAGCCAATGGAGCCTTTTTCGATAGTGCTGGTTGGGGGGCAAAACACAGGGAGGAAGGGAAGTGAGGACATTCCCTCGACTTTTTCTTTTTTTCTCCCCAAAATTGAGAATTGTGAAAATTGAAAAGGTCAGGTTGAGCTGATCAAAACAATTTGGAGAGATTTACCAAAGGACGTGGTGGTTTCTCCATCATGGACGATTTTTGAATCAAGATTGGATATTTTCCTAAAAGATCTGCTCTAGGGATTGGGGGGCATTTCTCTCGCTTGTGTTATAGAGGTCTTCTGGGCTCTTCTGGCCTTGGAATCTATGAAGAAAACATAGTGAGGAGGAGGGAGGGATCTGAAAATGTCAAAGATTTCCTTTTTAATTCCCCCCCCCCCCACACACCTTTTGAATTATTTTTGCCAGTTCTAGCCATTAGCATGGATTAATCAGGCAGTTTATGTGAACATATGTCAACCTACTTGTTGATCACAAATGATTCAATATTCATTATTTATGGAGGGCCTACATCTTGGAGAGGTGTCTTAGGACATGACCTCACGTGGAATCGCTCAGGAATAGTTATTCCCAAGTAACCCCAATGTGTCGATACTCTTACTCCACGTTGGGAGATTGAGCTAAACAGGAGCAAGGCACCGTCCTTCCCAAATGCAATTGTTCAGAAATACCTATTGCACTTTGAATTCACACCCTACCTCAATCCACATTAACTTTCAAGTATATACAAGTCTTTAGCTGTACGTATGCTCACTGGTTAGACACGTCACACCATATTGTTTCTGATTCCCTAACCCAATGGCTAAGACTAAAGGACAATGGATGATGAATAATGAATACTTTGGTCTACATACCAGGCCCCTGTTTTCATTTGAATCAAGGGCCCTGCTACCTTGGTTGACATCAGCTGAAGATCTGACCTGTGATTTGCTGGGACCTGCCCCTAGCTGCCTGCATGGCTCTGGATGCTCTTGAGAACTCATTACAGTGTGGGAAATGGTCTGTAGTTTCAGACTTCTGGGCCCTCTCCTCTCTACAGCTCTGTACATGCACCTCAGTCCTCAGCAGCACCCCAAGCTATTCCAGGCCTGAACTCACACTTGGCTCTTCCAATGCACCAGTCGCCATTTATTTTATTTGGCAAAAATAATATATCTGCAGTCCCCGTCAATGCCTTCCATGATGCAATCTCCAGGCCAGAGCTGTCCCTAGGGGTGTGCAGTCGGCCCTTCCCCTACCTTTTGTGTGGCATCCCCTTGGTGGCCAAGGCCATGGGGCTATGGCGTGTGTGTCTCTGGGTGGGAGCCTCACGGTGGGTAGAGGCGATACTGGGGTACCTCCCTCCCACCTCTTCCTAACTGGGATAAATTCATTGAAGAGAAGCTGTTTTCATGAAACTCATCATCAAACCACTCTTAGAAAAGACCGGAACGAACACTTCAGAAGAAGCCCAGCGAAATGAAGCTGGCTCTTTGAGAATACAAAGTATTTCATCTGCAAGTCTCTTTGTTTTCTGTTTGTCCCCAAATGTTTGTGCCTCCCTGCTCTGTCTGTCTACAGATGCAATGCCAAAGAGCCATCAAGTAGAAGGGGCGATCTCCATTTGCGGTGCATGTATGAGCAATTTTCCCAGAGTAGACCTGTCCAGAATGACTGCAGAAGCGTCAACAGATGGAGGATAGAACTCCTGGGTGACTTGCCCTACCACAGTCTGTTTGATGCGGGTTTCAAATGCAGATTCCGTCGTAAACCAGCCATAACACAACATTATCAGGTTCCTGGCGTTGCAATCTGATGTCCCAGACCCCCGGTGTGTGCCGAGAGTACGTGCCCACCCAGAGAGGGACTCACTGGTTGCAGCTGGTGCCCACAGACGGACGTTGCAGGTCTGAGTTTGGAGACATGTTCAGACAGATGGGGGACCACTGCCTCGAATGAATATTGCACGGCTGGCTGCCACGAACGGTCTATACCATTCAACCTCCCATCTCAGTTCTTCAGGGCATAGACAAAGCCCTCGAGCCGCTGTGGAATAAGCAAGCGAGTCAACTTCCTGAGCAGCAGCGAGGGCAGGGTCTGAATCCAGTGCTCTCTGCCCGGGGCAGAAGGACGGCTCAGGGCCCAGCCACCGAGTAAGGGGTTACTTTCCCCCAACCTCCGGGTGGACCAACTGGAGATGCTGGAGGAAAGGCAGTGGGTTTGAGAAGCTTAGCTCAGGGATGGTTTGCATTCCCATCACCCACCTTGCTAGTCCCTGCGAAAGCAGGGAGATCAGTGTGTCAGATAAAGTGATAATCATAGAATCTCAGGGTTGGAAGGGACCTCAGGAGGTATCTAGTCCAACCCCTGCTCAAAGCAGGACTAACCTCAACTTGAGCAGCTGGAACCTCCCCCAACTCATGGGAAACTCTAACCCCAACTGGGACCTTTCGGAAGGGCTGAAAAGTTGTAGACTCCTGGGTTTGGGGCCATTCTTCTTCCTGTTCACTGTCGTCTCTTAGGTTTGGACGTAAATTCCAGAATAGCGTGAGTGTCTCCTTGGGGGATATTTCAGCCCCGTTCTGCAGACCCCATCCCTCCACTCCTCACACGCCCTGGCTCCGCCCTGAAATGTCCCAGCAAAGAGGGGAACGACCAGACTAGCATCATCCGACCTGCTTGAGAGCTTTGTGCTGCTCCGTTCTCCTGTCCCTGATGGAAGGGAAGGGGATTGGCACAGCTTTGCATCCTCCCCAACTTTGAAGGCTCCTGGCAGTATCTTCCGTTCTTGTTTTTAACGCTCGTCCCCTCCTCGGAGGTTCATATTTAATGAAACGATTCAGCTCTTTGATGCAATTTTCCCTTCCATCTTCAAAGTCTCTGAAGCGGCTGAGCGGGGGTTGGGAGACCGGGGAATGGGGGGGATGTTAATGTGCATTTCCATTTAAGCGGCTTCTCTGCCTTTATCTCCCCCTATCTGAAGAGCTGCGCACCCTCGTCTCTCTCCCGTGTCTGTCACAGCCTCTCGCTTTGAACGTGCAGAACTCTAGGCGCTTTCCTTCATTTCTCGCAGTCGGTTGGTATTTCCTGGAGGTTATTTAGAGCACAGCCTCTCTCCGAGGACAGGCCGCTGAAGGCACAGAAGAGGCCATTTGCTCTGTTTACTTCTCGCATTCCTTTCCCCTTGATTTCCCATTACCAAATCCAAGACTCTGCCTGCCCTCAGCGATTCCTTTGCTTTGGATCCGGCGTAGTGCGGAGAGACTGCGCAGGAGATGGGAGGCAGTGGATGACTCTGGGGAATTGGGAAGAGATACACAGCCTTTTCCTTGCGAGCGTCAGGTTTGAATTTGGTCCACGTGGGTTGTTGGGGTAGACGGTTGTTGCTGTCTGGAGGGCAGCTCTCTCTCCTGGGACACTTATGGCCAAGTTTTCAAGAACATGCTCAGCACATTTGGCAATCTAGCCTGGTGCATATTAAAATCAGATCCAGGGAGGAATCAAATACAGCTGAGGGCACAAGGGCTGAATTGTTTTTGCCGGTGGGTGCTCCTCTCTGTGTCCCCCCACACCCATGCATGCGGCAGGTGAGGCCTCAGGAGGAAGAGCTGAGCGGGGGGGCGGGTTTGGGGGCGGGGCCTCCGGGCAAGAGGCTGAGTAGGGGCGGGGCCTCCAGGGAAGAGGCTGAATGGGGGCGGAGTCTCGGGGGAGTGGCTGAATGGGGGTGGAGCCTCGGGGAAGAGGCTGAATGGGGATGGAGTCTCAGGGGGGGTGGCTGAGTGGGGGCGGAGCCTCAGGGTGGAGCGCAGGCGGAGCCTCAGGGGAAGAGGCTGAATGGGGCCGAGCCTTTGGGGAAGAGGCTGACTGGGAGTGGGGCTTCGGGGAAGAAGCCAAGTGGGAGCAGGCCCTTGGGGTGGAGCATGCGGGGCGGGGCCATGGTCATGGAAGTTTCCGGAGTGTTCTTGGCCCCCAAAATTGGGGCCTGATTTTCAAAAGAGCTCGGCACATTGGGAGCTGAGCCCTTTGGCACAGTTGGCCACCAGCGTCCCCACCGGGGACGGACAAGTGGTGAAAATCCAGCCCTGTTTTTGGCCTTTGAATGGAGCTGAGTCCTCATCAAAATCTGGCCCTGTTTGGGAGCTGAGCACTTGTAAATCCGGCCCTGAGCTTTTCTGAAACCCTGGACACTGGTGTCTAATGCTGGTTATAGACTTCAGAAGGGGCCCCAGGGCTAGACGGTTGAGATTTCAAGCACCTGTACAGCCAGATTCCTGGTCCAGCCCAGCTGAACACAGTGTAGGAGACAGAGTGGAGGGGAGGCTGTCAGACACCTTTCCACCTCCCCTCATCCCGAGCTGGGTTGGGGACCCAGAGACATATAAAGCAGTTGGAGCCAGCGGCTTGTCCCTTATGCTGGTAACATCCATGGTGATGTCAAGCCAGGCCAAGACTGCAAGCGGGGGTGAAGCAATGGGCGAACAAAGTGAGATTTTGCACTGAGGGAATGATTCCTGCTGGCCCCTTCTGGCCTTAAAGTCTCTGAGTCTGTTCCATGCTGAGAAATCATCCAGGAAACAGATTAGTTTGATGGCTGCCCAGTCCCTTTAAAGCTACAGTGAGTTCTGGGAACTCAGCCCGGGCCGAGGAGGAAGCGTCGACCCAGCAGGCGCAGATCTACAAACACAGGGAGGCTGCAGCCGGCTTATTACAACAAATGGTGCAGAGCGGCACTCCGTAGCAGGCAGCACGTTAGTCCCCGTCGCAGCTCTGGAGTGGCTCAGAAGCATCCAAAGAGCATTAGTATCATTACAGGTGCCCGAGAGCCAGCCAGCGATAACACAAATTGGTTTAACAGAAGAGCAGGGAAGAGGTAAAAGCCAGGAAATCCACTTCCACTACAATAATACAGCTGACCGGGCCGGGCCGCAGACTGGCTGTTGGATCAAATTACCGCCGCCTTTGCTCACGGAGCGCCTCAGGAAATTGGGGAGGCTAGTAATTGGAATTGAGGGAGATCAGAAAAAACAGAGGATCCCGTATGTAATGGGCTGGTAGGGCGGTGTGGCCCAGAAGTGCTGCGGGATTGAATTTTGGACGGAGTGGGGTATTCAGAGGAGCAGGGTGATTGATAGATAGATATGTCGGGGATGGATACGTAGATAGATAGATCGAGGGGGTGTATGGGGATAGATAGATTCATTTCAAATATCTATCTATCTACCCCCATATACCCCCTCTATCTATCTATCATCGTCTAGTCTGTCTCAGTGGCTTTCAACCTTCCCAAATGACTGTACCCCTTCAGGAGTCTGATTTGTCTTGTGTACCCCCACGTTTCACCTCACTTAAAAATGATTTGCTTACGAAATCCGACATTAAAATACATAGGTGTCACAGCGCACTATTATTGAAAAATTGCTGACATTCATTTTTACCATATAATTCTAAAATAAATCAATTGGAATATAAATATTGTGCTTACATTACAGTATGTAGAGCTGTATAATCAAGTCATGGTCTGTATGAAATTTTAGTTTGCACTGCCTTTGCGTGTGCTTTTTATGTAGCCTGGTGTAAAACTCGGCAAATATCTAGATGAGTTGATGTACCTCCTGGAAAACCTCTGCATACCCCCAGGGGATGTGTACCTCTGGTTGAGAGCCACTGATCAATCTATCTGCCCATCACCATGGTATCTGAGAGTGTGACAGAGACAATCAAGGAAGGGAAATGAGAAATGTAAGGCAGATAGCACATACAGGAGGAAATGAGGCTGGAGCTTGGAAGGATTGCTTTGATTCCTCCGTTATACCTTCTTTGTTTTAATTTTCCTTTCCTCCTTTGCTATCATTTCTGAGGAACATGATGTACTTTTTTTCTTCCTGCTAATTCAGCAATGCTGCATATAGACTTGGGCACCGTTAATTTATAGAAAGACTTCCTTGTATCACCCTTGACCAACAATTTTTCTATTGGCATTTACTGCCTTAATGATATTGTATAACTCTTTATACTCTATTATTCTCTGCTTTTTCATGGCCCTACAATTAAAATGTTTTATACCAGTGTTCTTGGGAGCAGCTGAGTTGAATTGTGCTATCCAAGTGCTTTTGAAGAATGGGAGAAAATCTGCTTAGGATTTAGGTATTGGGGGGGGGGGGGGAGTAAACTTCAAGTTTGAAAGGGTCATTCCATTCAAAAATCCACTTGTTTCAATGTGGCTTTATTTGGAATGAAAAAGCCAATGATGGTAAAGGATTTAAAGGCATTGACATAAACATTTGTATTTAGAAAGGTTAGTCCCAGCCCCAGTACCCCAATCCCTGCACTCACCCCCTTTCTAAAGAACCTGCCCAGTTCCACTACTTTGTGCCTGTATAAGCTGGTAGATCCAGCCTTTGGTGCATTCTCCCTCTGTGAAAGTATCCTTGGATGCTTCACCCACTGTAAAGGCTCTGTCTCCACCCCGGTCACGGCCTCCACTGCCGGTGGCATGGGCTGGGGAAAGGAGGTGTAGCTGTGGTGCCCGTATGTTCTAGCAATCCTGATTTTTAAGGATGGCTTCTCGAGGCTCTTGGCAGCTGATGAAACTTAGGGCAGCCTTTGGGTTGGGCCTGGAGATTGTTCCAGTGCACATCAGCCCCAGCACTGGGGAAATGCAAGACATGGGTTAAAGCCAACTACACATACCTGCACCACACCTGAGCTGTGCTGAGCAACTTCTGGCACAGAACAGACTTCTCTCCCCCCATGCAACTGTCTGTCTATCTATCTATCTATCTATCTATCTATCTATCTATCTATCTATCTATCTATCTATCTATCTATCTATCCCCACACACCCTTATCTAGCTAGCTATCCATCCATCCCCACACACCCTTATCTAATCTATCTGTCTGTCTGTCTCCATACATCCTATCTATCTATCTACTGAGGCTGGCCACAACTATAGCTGTAAAATCCTAGAGTTGCTCCTATTCTTTTCGAGCACGCATTAAAATATTTCCAATTGATGTCCCTAGCCTAAGTCAGACTCAGGAGAGGGTTAGATCACCAAGCCTTTGCAGTCTCAGCCTATCTCCGGCTCCATACAAACCCACAGCCTATTGCAGAGAATCATTCAAATCCTCCAGTTATTTCATAAAAATCCCCCAAATGAAGAGGTGTTAGAGGCTTCCCACTGCTCGGCACCTTGTGGAGTCCTTCACACCAACGCGACGCAGGTGTAAAACGCTTACAAAGCAGACAGCCGCTCTGCACAGATGTAGATGACTGCACCAGGCATAGGGCAGGGGGAAGTTGTGCTGTCAATGTACCACCCAGCACACGGGAATTAGCAAAAGGACAGTTTTATATTCGCCCTGTTGCATATGCAGCGAGAGTGGCCAAGCGCGGCTATTTAACCTTCAGTGTGTCGGAGACAGGGAGATTGCTCTGCTACACACAGAGAATTGCTCTGCCTCCGACACAGGCAAACGGAGTGTAGTTCATCACCATGCGCAGTCTGCCTTGCTGCTGCTGCACTGGCTTGTAAAGACTGGATTTCACGCCACCTGTGTGTGAGGAATGCAGAGGAAAGGAGCATGGGCGAGTAACTTTGTGTGTGAGTGAAAGTGTGTGAGGATCCGAGTTGATCACCCTGCTGGCTGGGGTCCTGCGTGGGGTGCAACGAATCCCTTAACCCAGCAGGGAGGTGGGAGAGGCAGTTAGGGGAATCCAGTCTGCCATGGAGAAGCGGGCCCGGGTCTAGAGATGGGAGTCTGTCTAGGGTGCCCCGGCTGGCAGCCTGGCATGGGGCAGGGAAGTGGGGACTTGTGTGTTTCTGCCTAAGCTGCGTGGGCCCACCGGTGCTGCTGTGCGGGATTGTATGGGCGTAAGCTTTTTCCAGACACACACATCTGCCGTGGTAACAAAGAAATTGCAGAACATGACCGGTAAAGGCCATTGATTTTGGCATAAACGCGCTCTCTTTTTCACATGTCATCTCAGCGCGAAAGCCCTTCTCTGAAGTGGTTCCCTCCCCCCCACCCCCTTTCCCAAATCTGTCCCGAGCCTTCTGCCGTTTTGTGCTTAATGGCTTCAATAATGGGTCAACAATAAACAGCCCAATTCTCCAGGCTGCACTTCTGAGTCAATGCCCGGGACTGCAGCTCACTCTGCAGCTTGCTCACTCTCCTGTAGTTTAGCCTTTTAACTGTGTGATCCCACTCCATCCCCTATGTCGGCGCAAATATTGATCGCTGGGTCTTTGCCGAAAGCTGGCGAAGATGTTCACGGAGGCGGATCGACCAGGCCGGGACGCATCACAAATGGTTTGTGATGGGTCGATTGGCATAACCTCCCCTAAAATGAGCAATAACATGCTCATCTGAACCTGCTGACGTGTTACTGTTGTTATTATGTGTTCTGCAATGGAATTTAAGAGGCTCCAACTGAGGGGACCTCTACACCACCCGCCGGATTGGCGGGTAGTGATTGATCTATCGGGGATCGATTTATCTAGGCTAGACGTGATAAATCGATCCCTGAGCATGCTCCCCGTCGACTCCGGAACTCCACCGCCGCGAGAGGCGGAAGCGGAGTCGATGGGGGAGTGGCAGCGGGCAACTCTCTGCCGTGTGGACGCCCAGGTAAGTCGACCTAAGATACGTTGACTTCAGCTATGCTATTCGCGAAGATGAAGTTGCGTATCTTAGGTCGACCTCCCGCCCCCCAGGCTAAACCTGGTGTGAGCGTAGGTCTCACTATGGTGCATGGACGTGAAGCAAGATATAGTGCCTGCTCTGAAGAGTTTACAATCGGAAAAGACAGGGCAGATTGTTATCCGCATTTCGGAGATGGGAAACCGAGGCACAGAGAGATTCTGTCCCTTGCACCAGGTCACACAGAAATTCTTCCATCAGGTCTGTCTACACTGGAGGCTTAGGTTAGTACAACGATGTAAGTTCCTAGTGTAGACCAGCCTTCGTTGTTCCTTGTTTGTACGGATAATAATCTTGCTTTTCTCCCATCATTTGTCTGTCTTGCCTATTTAGATTGTAAGTTCAGCCGGTCTCTTATCATGTGTCCATATAGCTCCTGGCACAGTGAGTCCGTGATCTCAGCTGGGGCCTCTCACTGTGTGTGTAATAAAAATCAGAAAAAACCCACAGAAATGTGTTTCGATCCCCAAAGAGAGCAGATGTGACGCTGATTACACACAGAGAGCCTGTCTGCTGAGCAGGAAGGTGCAAATCTTTGCAGTGCCACCTCTCAGAGCAGAACCACGCTATTAAAAAGAGTTTTAGTCCTGTTCCGAAGAAGGGCTGCGCTTCCGTGTAGTCCTTTTCTTTAATAGTATGGACAGGCCTGCCCATCCTGCGATTAATAAATATTTATGCAGCCCTGAGGATTCATGATGGAAATAAATAGTGGTATTTTCCCCACTTAGGAGAGAAATGTTTCTGAAGTGGAATTAACTGGGTGATTTATACCCCCGGATGGGCTGTAATTGGATTTGTAATAAACAGGTGTTTACATCCTTATCACCTCAGTAATGATGTCATAACAGGAAACTGGGAAGCTGAAAGATACATAACCTCAGGAATAATGTAGCCCCAATTGAATGCTCTCAAGCTGTAATTCCATCAAAGGGTCCAGGCAGCATCATAAACCTCCGGTGTGAAGCTCAGATCACTAGAACCCTAGGACAGAATTACACTCTTAATTTATATGCTGTTTGGGACTTGAATTGCTAAGGTGTAGCACTAAGTACTTAATGACCTTCTCTCCCTCCCTGTCCTCTTCAGCATGTCTGTCTCCATCTTCCTCGCCTCTCCTGTCTCCTCTTCCCGTTTTTCCGTTCTTTGGCTATTATTTCTCGACATTGGTATTTGAGCGATAAACTTGTTCCCGTGCGCTGCTGTGGAGTCATCAATACTCCTGTGTTTGTGACAGGGCCATTGGCTGCTTGCCACGGGAATGAATGTGATGTCAAGAACCCAAATCTTATGACTTCACCATGCTATCTAATCTAATCTATCTAGTCTCTCCTTTTTGGACAAGTCCATTATTCCAGCGAAATGTGGCTGTTGACGGTGATTATGGTCCCTGCTGGCAGGAAGAGACAGGCTGGGAAGAGACAGAGCTCTGGATTAAGCACAGGTAGTTTGATAGTAACAGTTTGATAGTAACAGTGCGGCAATAATCTATGGAGCAGATTTAGTAAATGTACATGTTTGAAACCTCTCCCAGGTAGGGGGGAGAGAAACCTCAGCTCCAGGAGGGAGAATCAAATCACGTTCAGTCCCATATTACAGTAAGCATACTGTAATTAAAGAGTAATTAACCCCCATTAATATAACCAGAAGGCTAATGATAGGACCAAATTATTTATATTTAGCCCTTTGGTGGTGTTCTTAACACATACACTATTACAATCCAGGTCTGTAAGTACAGTGTATTTGCACTGTGATTATTTTTGCTTATGTAGTGAACTTTCCAATATACTAATCAGTGGCAATTACACTATAATAACATTTTATATGTACATTGTAATTACAAGGTAATTACACTTTATATACAGACTTTAGGGTTGCCAACTTTCTGACTGAACAAAACTGAACACTTTTGCCCCACCCCTTCTCTGAGGCCCCGCCCCACTCACCCCATCCCCTCTCCCTCCGTCATGCACTCTTCTCTACCCTCACTTGCTCATTTTCACTAGGCTGGCGAGGGCTGGGAAGAGGGTCCCCTTTAGACTGGTTGTTTGGTTGAAAACTGGACACTTGACAATCCTAATTACAGTGCCCTTATTATGACGTGCGGGCCAGTTTTCTGTTGTGTTGCTCAGGAGAGCTTCTTCTTTGAACATTAATAAGCAATATCATACATTTATTTCCTATCAATTGGTTTCAAATGCCCCCATCACATTAGACTTCTTCCTCCCTAAGGATCCCAAGAGACTTTGAAAACGTTACTTTTGGGGTGGAACCCAGCACCTCCTTAACAGTGCAGAGTGATGCTACACAACAATAGAAGTGAAGAAGAATACTGCATCCAGTTGAAAACGCAGAATGTGGACTTGGAGGATATAGCGAGCAAATGGAAAACCGCTAATAACCTTCTCTTTTCGCAGAAAAAACGATGGGATCGGTAACGACCAGAAAAGGTTAACACCTTGCTCTCACAAGTGGTGTAAGAAGGCACCTCCAGGAACACAGTGGCCTAATCCCATGATCATGCATTGACTCAAGCCTGGATCACAGTCGACTCTGAGTCACTAACGCTACATTCCAGTTTTCCGTCCACGGCCTCCCAGCCAAGTACCGACTTGCCTCAGCCCATTTGTGCCCCAGACATCCGGTAAAATCACAGCCAAAAGACTGGATTCTGTGCTCACTGAAGTCAATAGCAAAACTTCCATTGATGTGATGTTCAGGCTTAGGGGTCTAAGCCAGTGTGTGGTATCAGGCTGTATGGAAAAATATACACCTTTCTTGTATGGTTTGAAATGTAATCTTCCCAAACTGGGGAGATGTCTTTTGTAATCCCCCAAATCCAACGCGAGGCGGAGAGAATTCCCCCTGCCAAGGGGTTTCTCTGAGCCAGCTGATGAGTACGGGCAGCGAGAGGGCAGAGGTGAGCACTTGGGAGGGTTAATGAGGACTGTGATTATAGAAGTCTAGGAGGACTGCTTCCACTAATCTGATTAGAAGGCAAAGAAACAAACAGTCCCCTTGGACACAACATTAATGCACTAAATGGTTTAGTGGAGGCTCGGTGGAATTATCCCAGCCCTCGGATAATAATTACAAATTGTTCCATTTGGATGGAACAATCATCCCCCGTCCCCGAGGAGATGAGGATACAGGAATTGCTTCATGAGAAACGGACCAATGGTCCATGTGGTCTTCTATCCAGCCTCCGTCTGCAACGGCCACAGGATGCTTCAGAAAAGGGACATGAAACCTTCTCCAGGCACCTCGTTATGTGGGAGAAGCTCCCTGAATGTTTTAGGCCCCAGATTGGGAGACTTCTTGTGCGACCTGGGTAAGACATTGAATTTCTCTCTGCTTCAGTCCCTCCTCTGTAAAATGGGGATCGCAGCACTTCCTTGCCTCACAGATCTGTTGTGACCATCAATACCTCAAAGACGGTGAGGATCCCAGATGCTACAGTTATGGGGGCTAGATAATTACCTGAGATCCCTGCTGAGAAGCAGCTGATGTCGTCAAAAAACAGGAGAGAAAGGATGGTGACAATGTGGTCAAAATGTTTGTTTTCTTCCAATTTTTTGTAATTCAGAACATTATAACCAGCTCTGCTTACCAGCGTTCACGTTACCCCATGATTCCAGAGGGCACAGAAAGGGTTCTGGTGTTGTCTTCTCCAAGCTACTTGTTACTTCCAACATAGTCCCCTTCCTCTGAACTTGATGTTCTCACCAGGACTGATGGATGCTTGACCATCTCCAGAACTTCCCACTGAATTCTGGCAGGGTTTTTCTCCATCAACGCAAGCTTTCCATGGCCCTGCAAAGAGGTGTCCTTTTTGGAGCATTCCAGTGCCTTCTGGGAAAGGAAGCTCAGATTTTCTATTCCATTCTGGGATGGGCCCATAGTGAGCTTTTCATTCCCATGGGAACTAAAACTTCTGCAAGATTAATTTGTTATTTCCCGCAACTCAGACATTGCTTGTTGCTTGGGAACATGCCTGGAGATGGTCTGAAAGTGACAATATTTGGTGAGAAATATTTTTTTTAAAAATTCAAAATTTCAAAATGCCCTGTGAATTTTTTCAGTATTTCACCGAAAAATCCAAACCAAGAACTAATGTTGGTTTTTTAAAACTGTTTCTGGTTTAACAAATCAGGGGTTGAAAAGTAAAAAGAGAAAATATTAAAGAAAGCTGAATGAAAAACTGAAAATTTCAATCAAAAAGTGATTTTTTAAAATCAAAACATGTTTCTGATATTGGAAATGGAAATTTTCAACCAAAATGGAATTTTTCCACGATTTCTCCCAAAATTATGAGATTGACTGACAAATCATGAGACTTTCATCATTCATCATCTGGGAGGGTCTTTTTATTCACCTGCTGGTTTTAGAGTCTGTAGGGATCACGTTTTCAAGTTTTCCTCTGCAGCTACAAAACCTGCTTTTCCCTTAAAACAGATGTTGAAAGTCTCACAAAAACAGATGTTGAAAATCTCACATAACCACGTCTCTGGGAGCTGGGACTTTAAGAAAAACTCCCCAAATCGTGAGAGTTGGCACCATGGTACATTAAAGTGACTGACTAGCAACTTGGAGGGCTCCCTTTCCTGTGGAAAAAAAACCAGTGTTGGTTAAAGCAAAAAGGCATTTTTCATGAGAAAAAAATGTGATGAAGAAAAAATCTTGACCAGTTCTACTCACTTCCCATGTCATCCACTGAACAATAATGAACTGTTTTAAAGACACATTCTACCCAGCAGTTGAGTCCTGGGCCTTCTTCCAGCCCCAGGTGGCCCACAGTATCTCAAAGCATGTAAAGCTGATTGATGGTGGAGTTGAGAACCCAAGACTCATCCTCTACGTAGACTCTCAGATGACTCCACACAGCTATTGCCTGATTCCAAATATTGCCCGGCTCTTCCACGTTGAGTTCCAGGCTGTGAATGTCACTTTGGCACGGCAGGGCAGCCCCAGCCTGTTGACTCTGAGTCTCGGGTGAGGTGGGTTTTGTGGGATAATTGGATAAAGCAGCTCTGCCCTGAAAAATTAGCCCCCCCAGAGACTTGTCCCATAAAGTAAATCATGCCTTCTTGACTTTCATACTCTGCTCTCGCAGGCCCGTGGGGATGGCGTGCTCCGCTCCAGGCTGCAGCTAGCGCAACCTGCTATTTATGCCCTCACGTCTCGCCGAGTGCTGACAAGAAGGACAAATTTCCCCATCTGTGGGATGACAGTGATTCCGCCGGCAGCCCAGGTGATTTAGTGGCATTGTAAAAGTGGTTAGCGGGTTATGCGGTGGCGGCGTGTTACGGGAAACAGCATCTGTTGCCAAAGAGCAGCGGCTGGGAGGGAGAGGGGTGGGGTAGGGGCAGCAGGCAGAGAAAGGAGAGAGAGAGGAGGAGAGGGGCTGAGTTAGGGCAGAGAGAAAGAGAGAGAGATCGAGGTGAGCTGGGGTGAAATGCAGGGGAGGAGGGAATGAATGAATGGGGGAGAGACTGAGAGAAAGGAGGTGACAAAGGGGATTATGAGGGTGGAGAAGGGAGGGAGAGGAAGAGGAGGAGAGGGCTGTGGGGGTGTAGAAGGAGAGGGAACCCTCCCACCAGACAGCTGGGGCTGCTGGGTGCTGAGCACGCACACATTTTATCTGCTGGTGCCTGAGCCCTGGAGCGCCCAGAGTTGGCCCCTGTCTGGGTGTTTCAACCCAGCTTGGTGAGTAACCTCCCGCCCCCCCAATAGGAGGTGGGTATCTTACAGCTGAATCATAGATTCCTAGAAAATCAGGGATGGACAGGAGCTCAGGAGGTATCTTGTCCAATCCCCTGCTCAACGCAGGACCAATCCCCAACTAACTCAACTGCACTAAGGGAGTGTAGCGCGGTGACCACCCGCTCCCAGCCTGAAAGGCTTGGGACGACCCAGGAAGGGGTTGTGGCCGGGAGCCAGCAAAACTCCCAGCCTGATTGGGAGTTAGGTTCAGCCGGGTGGCTACGCCCCAAACACTGGCAGGCCTGTAGGCTGTGAGGCAGGGGCCTAGAGAGTCAGTGAGTCTCCTCTGACTGCAGAGGCAGACAGGCCTGGCTGCGGGGAGCTTGAGCAGTACCTAGTCTGGTGCGGGGCTGGGGCTAGGCACGAGGAGCTGGGGAGGCTCTAGCCTGGGAGCCCCAGGCTGCTGGGGTTAAAGGAAGGCCCAACAAAGGGGTACTGGAGTTGCAGGGGGCAACCCAAGGCTAGAGGCAGAAGCCGCAGGCCAACCCCCCTTACCTGTGATGAGTGGCAATTATACTGCAGTCTGCCTCAGGGAACTGGGGCAAGTGGTGACTGGCAGTTGCCTAGACTGAGGCAAGGTGGGGATAGGGGGTGGAGGGTTCCCCCAGGGAGGGGAGACCCTAAGACCAGCGGGGGTACTGCAGGGGTGCAGCACCCTCAGGGAGAGGGCTCCGGGGTCCGGGAGGGACACGGGGCCAGAGCAGCAAGCGGGACATCGGCCTGCAGAGGGCGCTCCGGAGGCTGGAGAGCTAATTCCCGGACGGACCAGCAGGAGGCGCCGCAGGGGTGAGTCGCCGCCCTGCTACAGGACCTATAGATCAGGTTGTAGCAGCTCTGGTTTTTAGCTGTGAAGCTCCCCCTTCCGTTCCTACTGTGTTGACCATGATGGTGGTCGCCATGCGGTGAGCAGGGGTTGTTGGACAGGGGCACAGCTGGTGGACGGGGGGCAGCGTGCGGAGGAAGATGAATTCCGGGAGCAGAGAAGAGGGCCAGAGAGATGCTCATGCTCGTCAGAGGGCAGGCTGTGAATGGAGAGGTTTCCCCTGAACACGTGCTCTGGCTTCCCCTGACGATGCCAAAGAATAGAGCCAATCACCTGGCTTTGTTAGGGAAATTGGTTAACGATCTCTTCAGCAGATGGCAGC
This sequence comes from Sternotherus odoratus, assembly GCA_032164245.1. Lineage (NCBI taxonomy): Eukaryota > Metazoa > Chordata > Testudines > Kinosternidae > Sternotherus > Sternotherus odoratus. The sequence continues at coordinate 12,736,617 of JAVMKO010000018.1, read as the reverse complement.
CCCTCGCTCCGGGGATGTTCTCCAACTGTCTCGATTGCCTGGAATCACACACACAATGTTCCCTGCTCTCTCTCCTGTCGGTGGCTCTTGTGTGAGAGAACGCTTTCAAAGCTAGGCCGCGCTGGAGAAGGGGCCCTTTTGTCGCGCCGAGAATGGAGGCCAATGAGATAAATTGTTCATTCAAGGTGAGCGCGAGTGAGAGGGGAGCGAGAGAGAGAAGTGCTCCCGTGTACAAGCGGCTGCGTCGTGAACATCGGCGTGCTCCGAATGTGCCTTTCATGGGCTTTGAATCGAGCATAATAAACATTATGCCGGGTTCGGCGACTGCAGTCACCAGGGCCCGGCTAATGACTCCACTCTGCTTCTCTTGGCCTCATTTACACTGAGCTCCAAGGCAGCAGCATGTGGGCAGAGCGGCCTTGGCACAGGAGCGGTCCTTTTGTTCCGTGTTTGGATGGTGCCTAGCACAACGGGGCCCTGGTCTGTGACCCGGGCTCCTAAGCACTGGGATAATACAAATACCTAATGAGAATAGTATGATTCCCGCTCCTCCAGCCGGCCCGGAGCTGCTGGAGAGATGGGAGCTAGCAGGACAGGGGTTAGAGTTTATTCTGCCTGGCTGCAGTGAAGGGTGGGGTTCATGGGGGGTGGGTATCATAGACCGGGGGAGGCTGTGCCTCTCCAAACAGCCTGGCATCCCCCCCCCCATGCTATACCCCCAGGCCGCTTCCTGCAATTCCTTTGTCCTTCCCCCCCCCCTTCCCTAGCCCAGGCTGACTGGGGCTGGAGCGGACCGGCGGGACTCAGAGCGGCATTGGAGTTGGGGGCGCTCGGGCAGCCTTAGGCTGGGGAGGAAGGGGGGGACCAGGAGCCGCGGAGAGAGTGAGTGAATGTGTGTGTGTGTGTGTGCGCTCTGGACTGGGTTCCTGCAGGGAAGGGGGGCAGAAGGGGAGGGCAAGGGGTTAAGCCTCAGAAAGGTGACCGGTTCACTGGCTGCCCGTGGTGGGGTTTCTTGGGGTGACTGATCTGGTAATGTGGCCGACCCTTTAGGATCAGAAGAACATTTTGTATAGGTGAGCAGAGTTTTTAAATAACTTCTCACTGGACTGGCCCTAGGTGCTGATTGGGAGCCAGAGAACTGGAATGCAAAAGAGGACTGTGTGATTTCTTTTTTTGCTGCTTGATAACCAGTGTGGGGAATAAGAAGTACAGTTTGTGACTGGTTGGGGAGTTTAACTTTAGTGTTACCCACCTGTCTTGGGAGTATATTCTCTCTCTTTTGCAGCCTGCCCTGACCCTGGCATGTCCAGTGAGGGCTGCCCTAGGCACGCTTGGTCACAACACACATGCCAGATTTTTCCTGTTCCAATGAAAAACTGAAATGTTGCAAAGTTGTTCAGGTTTCACTGTGGAAGCACAAAGGAGACAAACTAGTCTTAAATAAGATGAGGAAGACTTTGTAGCACCTTAGAGACTAACCAGTTTATTTCAGCATAAGCTTTCGTGGGCTATAGCCCACTTTGTCGGATGCATCCGAGGAAGTAGGCTATAGCCCACGCAAGCTTATGCTGAAATAAGCTGGTTAGTCTCTAAGGTGCTACAAAGTCTTCCTCGACTTATTTACAGATACAGACTAACACGGCTGCTAATCTTAAATTAGTTTTAATGGCTCAAAGCTGTCGGGCTGTGGCAATCTGAATGCAGTGCGATTTCAGAGTCTCACTGAAACACAAACACACAATACAGTCCTTAATCACTGGAGGGAGTGACTTTTAAAACAGTCTTAAAACGAATCCATTCATGAGAGCATCTCCTTCCAAATGAGTTAGTCTTGGCAGGTTTGATAGGATCCTGGTGGTTAGTGCATTAGGCCCCCTCTGCTCCGGGCACGCCAGTCGTCAATCTTCCCCTCTTTCAGATCTCCATCTTTGCACTCTCATCTTTCAAGAGGCTGATCAGTATTATCCCCCCAGGCAGGCACTCAGCATGCTGAGGAGTATGGTGTAAACACCCCACTAGACAGATATAGATGTCTTGTCTGTTCACACGTATATATGTGTTTGTGCCTTGGAAACAGAGCAAGGAGGTGGGGTTTGGATCCAGATCTGGATTAGGGCATGGGACTGAGACCAAATCAGTGCCTGGATTTGGGTTCAGTTCCCTACTCCCGTGTGACCTTGGGCAAGTCACTTCCCCTCTCCGGGCCTCAGTTTCCCCACTGTACAATGGGGATGTTGGGGGGACAAATGCACTACAGATGGTGAGGCGCTCAGTTATTTTGGTGATAAGGGCCTCGTACATACCTAACACACGGTTTGGATTTGATCCTCTATGTCAGTCCCCAAATGTAGTGCAAATCCCATCATCGCGGTCCAAGGTCTGGCAAGACTGGCTCACTCAATGCATGGCTGGATCTGTACCTTATTGTTCTTTTTGGGGGGTTCACCGATAAAGCCTGTTGAAGGAGGGGGCCCAGTGTACTCCTCCATGTGTCAGATACCACAATCTGAGGCAGTATCTTAGGGGACCAGAGTGTAGAAAGTTGCCCCCCCTTCAGGTATAACCAGGGGCCGGGGATGATCTGCAACTCCAGGGTGCGTGCGCTGGGGCATGCCAACCCCACACGGAACAACAAGGGGAACTGTTCTGGGCTCATCCAACTAGCCCTGCCCTGCCACACCTGCAAAGCAGGGACAGGCTCCAGGAGGAACAGAGCGGCTCACTTGTGAGCTGACCGGGGAAGAGAACAGACCTTCATCAGCTCCTGAGGGAAGGGCTGCCTGAAGGTATATATGGAGATCTACCTCTCTCATAGAGCTGGAAAGACCTTGAAAGGTCATCAAGTCCAGTCCCCTGCCTACACTAGCAGGACCAAGTACTGTCCCCTGACAGATTTTTTTGCCCTATATTCCCTAAATGGCCCCCTCAAGGATTGAACTCACGACCCTGGGTTTAGCAGGCCAATGCTCAAATCACTGAGCTATCCTCCCCCCTAGGAGGTAGGAGCTTCAGGGAGACATTGATGAAACAACAACTTTGTCATGAATATTTCACCTCTAGTCACGGCATGATCAGCTTCCAAGGAAGAATGTTCTTGAAAGTACAGGAAGAAGCGGCCATTCAGGAGAAATGGGTTCGCTTCCTGGCTCTGCTGTGGACTCCCCAGTTTGACCCGTCATGATAAGTGTGAGCTCACCTGTAAACAGAAAGTTCCTAACTTGCCACAACAGCCTATAACAACAAATGCTGCTGGGAAAAGGTACAGAAGGGAGAGGAACTGATGTAACTCAAAGCCTGTGTCTGGTAAAAACAGATGATGTGGAACTGGAAGTTCCCAAATAACGGTGTATTCAGCCTAAGTGATACCCACGTAATAAGGGATGAGATATTCCATCCATTGCTCTGTCTTTGGGTCCTTACAAAAACAAAAGGAAGAACAAACAGAGGCTACTGGAGGAAGCTTCACCATCATGGCCGCCACCCCCCAGCCTCCTGAGACGCCTGCACCTTCTTTGTCCTAATCCTGAAGGCTCTCCTGACCAGCTCAGGGCAGAGAAAGGGACCCAGATGACATCATCACCCGCTGCCAGCCCCAGCTACATCCCAAACGCCCCCTGAAGTAAAACAGATCCCACTTTATCAAAGCACAGTTGCAACTGCCCAAGGGGTAGGAAAGACCATCTTTCATAGAATCATAGAATATTAGCATTGGAAGGGACCTCTGGAGGTCATCTAGTCCAACCCCCTGCTCAAAGCAGGACCAATCCCCAACTAAATTATCCCAGCCAGGGCTTTGTCAAGCCTGACCTTAAAAACCTCTAAGGAAGGTGATTCTACCACCTCCCTAGGTAACCCATTCCAGTGCTTCACCACCTGCCAAGTGAAAAAGTTTTTCCTAATATCCAATCTAAACCTTCCCAACTGGAACTTGAAACCATTACGCCTTGTCTGGTCATCTGCTACCACTGAGAACAGTCTAGATCCATTCTCTTTAGAACCGCCCTTCAGATAGTTGAAAGCAGCTATCAAATCCCCCCTCAGTCTTCTCTTCTGCAGACTAAACAATCCCAGTTCTCTCAGCCTCTCTTCATAAGTCATGTGCTCCAGGCCCCTAAGAGTTAAGGCTGGACAGCAGCTGGGTTCTCTGAATACCTTTGGCCCATTTATTCCATCTAAATGAATCTAGCCGTCCCTGGCTACGTCACTCAATCACCCTCTGTTTCCAATCTGTAAAATGGGGGGCGGGGGGGGGGAAGGGAAGGAATCATTCTCTCCCTCCCTGCATGCAAATCAATTCATGGACGGATGGAAGATGCTCAAAGAAGTGCCTAGTCCCACAGACTCATTAACTGGAAAGCAACTCAGCCTGCGTTGGGTGAGGAAGAGTCTAAATGCAGGCTCCGGCGCCCGTGAGAACCAAGGTTCTTAATGCCATTTTATATGCGTCCCCTTCTCTATGTATATTAAAGAAATGGAGAAAATAAATTGAAACGAAATTGAATGGGGAGCTCTGGAGTGTGAACAGCGCAATGTGACACTCCAGTCTTTGTCCTCAAGTGCGGGGGATTTGCATGGCTCTCTGCTGTTCCAGGCACTTAGCGCTGAGGATACGGTCTTAAGATGCATGTTTTATCATTATGTGGATTTAAGTGACTTAGAGGGAAATAAATGAGGGGGTGAATTTTAGTGCCGGAGAGATGAGGGCAGAGAGGCTGTGCGTGCCGGCAGGGCTGATGTGGGGAAGTGCGGTGCAGTCTTGGCTTCATAAAACCTTCCCAGTGCCCTGTGATCTTGCAGTACTCCTTGCACGCCCCAGTCCTCTCCGGCTGCCGCTCCACGCCTAACCCCCCAGCGCTGCGGGCTCGTCCAGGGTTGCCCCAACTCCATTTAGACTCTGTACCCTTCCCAATCAGGCATCGGGCCAGGATACAGGCCTATGACCACGCTGGAGGTCGTCCTCTTGACCAAAGAGGAGGGCCCATTCTCCCATGTTTTCACTGCTGGGCCTCTGTCCAGCAAGGGACACGGTCACTAAGAATTCTGCTGCCCAGCCGCAGAGTCGTGGCAGGGGCTGGTGGGTTTGCACTGAGATGGCGGCGATTGTTCTTTCTCAAGCTGCCCCGGAGAATCATGGCTGGCTCCTTCACCCCAGGCTGTGACCTGTGCCGTCTCAGGGGGATCCATCCTCTCCTTCAGGCTGTTCCACTTCCATCCATAGTCACCAGCCTGGACTAAAATGCTAGTAGTAATCCGAGGACACCCAGCTCTGTACCATGCTCACAACAGGCTCACGCCGCACTGTCCCCCAGCTCCCCAAGAACTTGGCTGAGACCAACAACTGGATGGAGAGCAAGTAGTTGGAGAAGCAGAATCCCAGGAAGGCCTGAGACGATGAGACAAGGAGAGGGACACACGGCAAAGAACTCCTGGCCTCCAGAACATCCTCCTCCATTGAGGTCACCTGGCCTGACATCATGAAGCTGCTACACAGCCACAAACAAACAAACAAACCAGCTTTACAGCTCTGGCTGGCAAGAAGTCAGCCGTTCCGACACAGTCACAGCTCTCCACAGAGCCTGTGACTGTCATGCTCTGTGCCTAGGAATGAAGCAGTGGGAGGAGGAAGCTGGCAAGGCTGTGGGCTTCGTTTTTGTAACGTGGACGTTTTCCAAGATCCGAGCTCCACAGTTCAGTATTGTCAGGGTCAACCGGCAGGAAGAGAACAGGCGCAGAGGTAAATTTCGGGCTGAAACAGAGCTGGGTTTGACCCAACGCCTCCCTTCCAGACACACCTGAACCCTGGCATGAATTCGGACCTGAACCTGAGCCTGGGTGGTGTCGGCTCCTCTCTAGACCTGGCTGGGAATAGCGGTGGCGTGTAATCCCAGAGGATGGATCTGGATGTCACGTCAGTGCAGACAGGGATACGCAATACAAACAGAACAGGACCCAGCACCAGCATCACATGCTGTGTGGGGGGCAGTGATAGGGGGCAGTTCATTGCTAAGGCAGGTGGGATGTCCTTGAGAGACAGATGTTGGGGAGAACATGGAGTCACCTGCAGAATCTCATTTTTGAGCCTATTAAAACAACGTTTTGTCCGTTTTACAAATAAAAATAGATTCACTCCACCATCTGCCTGCCAGACGTTCTGCTGTCACTCCAACTAGGGAACAAGTGTGTCATATCCATCACACCTTCAGCAAGACTCATCCCTTCTCTATATATGTATTTGTAGATTACTTGGCTGGTGCCAGCCGCAAGCAGCAAATATTATTAGCTCCTCCAGCCAGGAATGGTGCCAGTTTGTTATGAATATCTTCACAGGTTTCCTGAGTTTGGACAGAGAATCATGGAGAGGGGAGGTTGCTGGTTTTTTTGTTTTTGTGTGTGTGTGGTTTTGGTTTTTTTGCTGGTGTTGTTGCTTTGTTCTTGCTGCCTTGGATATTGTTACCCAGTGACAGGCTGATGAAAGTTGACCAGAGAGGAGGATACGGAGACAGATTTGTGCAAAAGAAAAAAGTAGTAGTAACAAGAAGGCAGGTTGGCATTTTCCTGGCATATCTCCTCTTGATGATTCAGTTGCATCTTCTTCTGTTCTTAAGTGTCAACCACCCCCAGCCCCGATTTCTGCCTACCTTCCCTTCCAAATGAGTCACCCACCCCATTGTTTCTGCAGGATTCTGGGAAATCTATCCCTGATCAACTCTCTTTTGGATCTGACACAGTCGTCACTAACAGGCCCTTGAGTCCGGATCTTCAAAGGATCCTCGGAGAGTTAGAGGTCTAAATACATTTGAGGATCTGGACTTTGCTATCTCTATGGTCTGCAAAGTGAGAGGCATTTTTCCAGTCGGATTCTACATAGGCCCCTGATTATCCTGCCAACCTTTGGCAGGAACTCCCTTTGGATGATCAGCATGACTGAGTAGCTAAAGCACTGGACTGCCAGGTAAGAGAGCTGTGTTCTGTTCCTGGTTCTGCCCGCTCTGTGCCTCCTCGCCTTTGGCTGCTTTGTCCATTTAGAATATGAGCTACACGGGCAACCGTCTGTCACAAGGCACGTGGACAATGTCCAACACCACAGGCCACCATCTCAGTTGTTACCGAAATACAAATGATAAATAATAGGAACACTCTGCTGTGGCAGCTGCAGAGACCTGCATGGATATATAGGAGCTCAGGTGCCAGAAAGATGTGTGGTCTACATGTCTAGCAGTGACGAATTAGGAACGACCATAGCAGGTCAGCCCAGCAACCCATTTCTGACAATGGTCAGCTCCAGAGACGTGAGAAGTTGCAAAAATATCACGAATGGGATTCTCTGCCCATTGGCGATGTATCTTCCTATCTCTGGCTAGTAAGTTTGCTAGTTTATACGGTGAATCATAAGGTAGGATTTCTATCTATCTATCCGCCCGCCACTGCCACAGCATCGGAGCAGCTCACAAGCTGTAATGTATTTAACCTCACCCAACCTCATTTGACAGCTGAGAATTGAAGCACGGACAGAAAAAGTGATTTGGTCACACAGGGAGCGTGTGGCAGAGCAGAGAATTCAACTCCTGTATCCTGGGTCCCACCCTGCCTCTCTCTTTCCCGCTGCGCTGGGGGATGTCAGCCAAGTGCCACTGTGCAGTGCAGATATCCTTCAACGCAGCCAACTGACAGATTTTCATCCCAAAAAATGGCTTTTCATCAAAAAATAAAAAATGTCTCCAAAAATTTTTCATTTTAGACAAACTATTCAATGCAAAAAAAAAAAAGTTATTTTTTTTTAATGAAAACTTTCAATACACAAACACCAAAAATGGCTTTCGGGAACCATGATTTTTCAATCCCGCTTTGCTGTAGTTGAAAACACCAAAAATATTCCCTGCAAAGTCCAACATTTTCCTAAATTTCCCACAGAAAACAACTGGGAAGTTTCAACTAAGCCTCTATACAGGTAGTCCGATAGCAACTTCAATACTGGATGTGGGCACGTTCGTTTACAGGGCCCTTGGTAACCGGGAACACTCCAGTGGAGTCAAGAGGTACTAATATATGGAAGCAGAAATTGGATGATTATATGGAGTTTACAACAGTACATTAGAAGAGTGTTGATGTCTCTGGTCTGGAGTGGGCAACTGTCCTTTGGGAGCTCGAGAGGGAATTTTTCACAGATCACGCTGCTTCTCCCCAGAATGGTAATGGGCTTTGGTTTCTGCTTTGCAGCCGTTTTGCCCTCCTCTGATTAAGTCTATAGGATACAGAGTTAGCATCAGGCTGTTCGAGAAACAAAGGCCCGGTAACAGGCCCCACATGGATACGGTAGAGAACTAAACTCCAGCGCAGTTCTCTGGCATGGGGGAGGGGACCGTTTCATTCATTCTACAAACGTAGAGACTTCTGTGTCCCCCATTAGTTCAGTCTCTGAGCACCTTGTGAATTTATCCCTCTCAACACTCCGGTGGGGTCTGGCAGTGCTGTCTGGCTCACTTCATGGGGGGGAACTGAGGGCCGGAGAAGTTAAGTGACTTGCCCGAGTTCACATAGGAAGTCTATGGCAAAGCAGGAATTTGAATGTCTACACTGCAGTTTTACACCCCCACTAGCCTGTGTCAGCTGGCCTGGGCCAGCCGTGGGGGGTTGATTGCAGTGTAGACCTCCGCAGTCACTCAAGCGTGGCTTGGCAGGGTAGCTGCTCACACCTGGGCAAGGCTAACCCGGGTGCCAATCACCTGGGTTAAGTCTGCAGTGAAGATGTACCCTAAAGTTCACAGTCATCTGACACGTGAGCTAAGAGCCCCTTATTTCAGTGGTGACCTTTGCCTCGTTCCCGCGCCAGGCTAACGTCCCCTCGAGGCGGGAGCGGGTGAGGAGGAAATGGTTTGGTGTGGAGGGTTGTGAGCAGGAGCCATTGGGGAATATGGAGGGAGAGGGCGACTGCTGAAAATGTTGCAAGGTTTCTGTGGTTCGTGCTGGATGAATGCAGAGCGAGATCAAGAGGGAGAGAGATCGTCTGCTCCCCCCCTCCCGCATCTCTTCCAACTGCACATTGACTATAATTGTCATGCAGCCTTCTCCTCGGCGAAGGCAAAGGAGCCTGTCTCTGGCATTATTTTTACAATCTCTGCTTGGCACTGATATCGCTCCCCTCACAAAAGCCATTTCTATAAATAACTCCAGCCCGTGCTCTTCATTTCTCTCCCCGTCCGCACCCTTTCCGTTAGTATCTCTCCATCTCCCTTCTGTCTGTCTTTCCTGACTCTCCCTGGGCCGGCCCTTTGGCTGAGAACACAAATGGGCCTTAAAATCATAAGAATTGCCAGACCAGATTATAGCCGGAGTCCAGCTACCTCGGTGCCCTATCCCCAAACAGCAACTGCTTCAGAAGAAGATGCTGGAAACTTTTGTAATGGATCATTTTGGAATAGCCTGCCCATAACTTCTCCCTAAGCTCCATCAGTTAGTGGTTGATTCATGTCCCTTATACATTTCTCTCCTGTCTTGCAGAACTGTGGATTTTCTCTTTTTATACTCAAATGCCTCATTCTTGGTTGATTCCTGCTGGGCTCTTGGCTTTAATGACCTTGTGGCAGTGAGTTCCACAGATCAGCTATATTAAGCAAATGTGTTTCCTGGTACGCATTTAAATGTATCTTCTGTCAATTTCATTGGTTCCCCTCTTGTTTCCAGACCCCCGCCCCCACTGTTACCTCTCTTAACAGACTCCGGGTTCGTTTATCTCGCCTCAGAAGGATCACAGGGACTTAGTAGAAACACTGCGGGACCCAAGGGTCTTAAAGAAAACACATTTGATTTGGGGAAAAATAGGAGAAGCAGCAAATGAACTTAAAGGTAAATGGTATGAAAATCACCTGCACCTAGGTCTAAGGCTCTTTAGGAGGGATAGAGGGCTGCAAGGAGCCAATTTCAGAGCTGGGCATAAATCAGATCCAAGGAGGATCAGCCCTAAATCATGCCTTGGCCACCGGCGGAGCATCCAACGTAGCAGAATGGCCCTCCCTGCCCTGCTGCTCGCAGGCGCCCTCTGTCCAATTGCATCAGGGGCTGCAGGAGGCGGTTAAATGATCCTGGCCAGCTTCTCGCCAGCAGAGAGCTTCCCTCCATCGGGGTAAACTTTGCACCCCTCTAGTCTCCTTCCTTCTGGGTCGGTGCTGATTCAGTAGCTATGGAATATTTGCCTGCACCTCGATATAACAACATCCCTTTGCACAAGAATGGCTCTCTCCTCCCCAGGCATCCTTAACTCCCTTGCTCCTTGGAGAGTAAAGCAAACTTGGCCCATTTTTTCCAATCGATCTTAAAGACGCAGGGCCAAATCCTCAGCCGGTGTAAACGGCCGTAGCTCCACCGATGTCACTAAAGAGAATTTAAACAAGCTGATTGTCTGGCCCATCGTGACCATATAGCCTTCAGAATTCCTGCTGATCTATAATGCCAAATGATATGTAATAATGATCTCTGGACAGATGGCCTGTCCTCTGTCACGCTGAGCTGTGGCTGTGGGCGGGGCAGATGGGAATATCACCACAGGAAATTGTTTGATGAGGCTGAGATGGACTCGAACTGTAAAGTTAGGATACGGGGGTGTGGGGCGGCTGCTCTGGGTTTTTGAACAGGCTCAAGTTTAGAGTGTGTGTGTGTGTGTGCATTCAGCAGCACAGGTGTGCATACAAGTGTGCACGTGTGTGTGTGCGCGCATTCAGGAATGTGTGTGTGTGTGTGTGTGTTTGGAACAATCAGATCCTCAGCTGGGTTCAGATTTCCAGTTCGCCCCGGGCGTTGACAACTAGGGTTTGGTTCAGGAAGGTGTGTGGGGTGGGGGGTGACAGAGGAGGATTTACTGTGCCGAGATGCATCCAGTGGAGAAATTGAGGCCAGCTGCTGCTGCTGCTGCTAGCAGGAGTTCCTCCATACCCCCAGTTAAGAGGCGTAATGAAATGCTAGTCACACGCCATAATGAACTGCTGGAAGACTCCGCGCAGGGCTCCCAGCAAATTAGATTTGGATTATTGGAGCAATGAGAATTGACTGATCCGCAATGTATCGAGGGGGATTGGGAGTCGTTTCCTTGCTTTATGGCACCAACGGCATGCATTTAATTACCTGCCATTAAAAAAACACCCCATCCTGACACAACCCCCCCAGCTCAACAGCTCCACGCACCAGGCAGCCGTGGCGAGGGAGGGCCGAGAGGGAGAGAAGCGGGCACTGAGACTGGCACTTGGATGCTTTGGTGAAGGGATCACAGAGGTAGATGCCAGCGATCAGGGCAGGAGGAGAGGAGGCGTTGGAGCAGAGGAAGAACGCAAAATGGGCAGCTCACTTCCTCTCCCCCCCCCCCCCCCGCATCTGTTTGGTCAATTTGGACTTGTGATGGGGTGTACTAGGCCTGTAGGCCCTGTAGTCACTACATCATGCCCCAGGAAAAGAGCAGAAAAAGGGAGTGCTCCCAGCTGCCCAGAGAGGCAGTGCAAAAGCAGCCAATCACAGAGCAACTGCAGGGAACAGCCAATCGGTGCATAGTGGGCCCAGTTAAAAGGAGCTGCAGGGTCTGAGCAGATTCAGTTGGCTGGCTGGAGCCAGAGGAGGAAGGACGGGGCTCCTGGCTGGTTGCAGGGCTGGATGTGGATCAGTGCTGGCTGGAGCCAAGAGAGCAAGGAAGGTGTTGGGGCTAAAGAGGGAAGTGGCCCAGTGAAGTGCAGCAGCAAGAAGTTAAAGGGAAGCAGTTAAAGGACCCTACTTATAGGGTCCCTGGAGTGGTGGACGGGCCTGGGTTTACCCTGCCCCCTCCTAGCCCTTAGGGAAATGACTTAAGCCCTTAGAAAGGGTGTTGCCCAGGGAAGGGGTTGAAGACCCAGGAGAAGGTCAGCAATTGGGGGACTTTGCCACCCCCAGAAATGATTTGAGGGTTTCAATAGTTCAGATATAGGTGAGGTATATTGTAGGAATGGGTGGGTAAAATTCAATGGCCTGCGTTGCAGGAGGTCAGACGAGATGATCATAATGGTCCCTTCTGACCTTAAAGTCTATGCGTCTATGAGTCTAATGTCAACAGGATCCCATCCAGAACGAATCCCCGTCCCTGGGATGGTGAGGAAGGGAGAGCTGGGGAATTTACTGCATCCTTCCGGCCTTGCAGCACCAACCCTCTACACCCACCCGTCTGTGTGGCCCATCTGTCCTCCCGTGAACTGAATTCTGACTCGGGTGGTATTCCTCCCCTCCTTGCCCCAGCCTTTGAGATTTCCCAGTAAGAATAAACAGCTTGTTGTTTCCCTGACTGGCGTCTCCTGAGAGAGAGAAATTAATTTTTCACCCTCCCCAAAACATTGTATTCATGAAGTGCCAGGGAAAGTCAAACAAACAGCTGCTTTACAAGCTCATTCTTCTATTTTCCTCTCTAGCTGGGATGTCTTTGAATCAAATCTGCACAGAGCACGCTCCGATTAAGCCGTTTATGCGCCCCCGGTGCTGCGATTTGCAGTAGGCTCACAGGGAGGCAATTGTACAGGCTGGTACTTGGTGAGCTAACTGGGCCTGCATTGTCCCCCTCCAAAGCAAAGTTCGCTCCCTCGGCCGTTCAATTGATGCCCATCAGGGTAGGAGAAGCAGTGAGCATTTCAAAACCAGCAAAAAGGGGCGGGGGGTGGTGGTGGTGTTGGAGATGGGGGAAGCCAGTCCTTGAGCCCGGCCTTGTGGGAGACAGAGAGCCCTCCCTGGCTCCTAAAATCAGCGTGCATCTACCTTAAAAAAAAGAGACGACCGTAGCCCTTTCAGGAGTCTGATTAGTCTTGCGTACCTCCAAGCTACACCTCACTTAAAAATGACTTGCTGACCAAATCAAACGTAATACAAACGTGGCCCAGCCCACGCTCACTAAAACCTTGCTGACGTTCTCCGTTTTGCCATGTGATTAGGCCATCCCTCAATCGGAATAGAAGTATTGTACTTACCCCGCGTCTGATTTTCACTTGTGAGCCTGGGCTGGACCCTGAGTCCCGCTGCCTGGGGCTGAAGACCATAATTTAGCTTCATTGGGCCCCTTGGGCCATTGCCCTGCTTGCCACCCCCTAAGGCCCCCCAGGTTGATGAGTTGAGTGCCCCCTGGAAGAACTCTGCGTACTCCCAGATGTACGCAGACCCTTGGTTGAGAACCACTGAGGTGGGGGAGAGTCTTGTTCCCTCTGATGAGGGGCGGCTGCATGAGGTGACCGTCCGAGTTCAGCCCTCTGTGTTCTGCCAATGCACCCCAGGGCCAATCTCTGGCACCCTTCCTGTTCCAGTAACTCAGCACCCGCAGGGCTTTGCCAATGCCTCTTTCTCCTATTACACAATATCCCAGGACCTGGGAGTGCCCAAAGATCTGCCAGCGCACCTCAGTCCTGATAAACACGCGCCCGGTCACCCGGCCGGCCCGGAGCTCTGCCATTCCCGACCCGCAGCGCCCGCTGCGACAAAAAGTGCATGCACCAACTCGCCCCCAAAGCCTGCTGGTGTCCTCCTCCCGCCTGGTAACAGAGGCTCAGAGCTCATTTGAAATCCAGGCCCATAAGTAGAGAACAAGCAGCTTTAATTAAACATAACCTTCCCGTTAGCAAGAGAATAAAATGCATTCTCTTCATAGAACAATTAGTATTTACAACCCCTCCCCCTTGCTCTTTTCTCTCCCTCCCCCCACTTTTAATACCTCTCCTTTATTATCTTCGACTTGGAACAGGCTCCATTTGATTTCCATAAATTAGCATAAGGGGAAAGGAAGGGGTGGGGGGGAAGAAAGAAAGCGCCAACTCCTCTGGCGAAGTGGCAGCCTTGTAGATCCTTGCCCTGCCAGCCCGCCTGGTGGATTTAGGTCTAAGATGAGGGGATTTTGCTGTTCATTACGAAACCATTGTTATAATTAAGCGAGCGCAGGGCGGGATTTCAATGGCAGTGGCTTGGGACAGGCCGGCTGGACAAATCCTGTGCTAGCTACGCAGCCACAGCTCTGCCAGTCCGTCCCGTTGACCTGCAGCAAGCGTGGCAGGTTTGGCTCCTCCTCACAGCTCTGCCAATGCGCCTCAGCCATTGCATGGTCCTTGGCCTCCCCGGTGCAGACCCCGTCCGCTGCGGCCAAGTGCTGCTAGGACGCACAGTGGCTTTGCCATGCGGCTCGAGAATGACCCGATTTCCAGGCGTGATGCGTTCCCACCACTCCCCTGGAGGTCAGACTCAGCCGCTCAGAGAATCGGCCTCAGGATGAAGAGGGAGAGACCTGCTTCCATGGATTTTCGCTTAGGACTGGGATATGCCGTTTGAACACGGGACTTGGGAGCTGAAATCCAACTCTCTCCAGGCTGTTCTCTAAAGCCAAGGCTTGTCGTAAGCAAGATGTTAGCTGGTCATAAAGGGAACGCAGTGGGCTGGGATTCAGGAGATCTGGGTTCAACTCCTTTTGATCCCATTGCCTCCCTGAGAGACTCTGGGGCTGTCTCTGACTAGGTGAATGTACAGCCCCTAGCACGATGGGGGTGGGGCCCTGGTCGTTGTTGGGGCTCCTGGGATACCACAGTAAAATAAGGAGGAGTCCATTAGACTAAAAGGGGGGGGGGATACATTTAATTGTCTCTCCTCCCCCACCCAGCCCCTACATGCCAGACTGGCAGAGCAGGGTGGGAAACGCAGTTTGGTGGGAGGCTGAGCAATTAATATTTTTGAGAAACGAACGTGAGACCAAGAAAATAAACCTGCCTAGCGGGGGGAGGAGGGGGGATTACGATTTTTAAAGTTCACCCCCGTCCCCAGTGTTCCTTAGGAGATGAAAGCTTTCGACGGCCTGGGCAGGGAGCCAAAATCTGTGTTTATTTGAACATGTTATAAAATACGATCTACACGGAAGCAGCTAATTCCTCTTTCGCGGGGCGGGGGTGCTTCACTGGCTTTTCACATGGATCAAATGTCATCGCTAAGCTTCCAGGCATTTTGTTGGGAGGCGCACAGGACAAGTGTGAGGTTGCTAACCTTTCCACCGACCCTGTCCCCTTCGTCGTGGGGATCTGGCTTGGAAGAGCAGCGCAAAAGGGAAAAAAAATCTATTCTGGACCATGTTGTGTCTCCTCTCCCTATAGCCTGGGAAGAGAGTCCAAGCCATAGCATGGCCTTTCTGGGAGAGTCCAAGGAAGAGATGTCCGTGACCATCTAGCGATGCCCAGCGATGACCGGGAGAGGCACTTGGCCTCCGTGTGGGTTGGAAGCCAAGAGCACACGGGCTTGAGGGCGGCTGAGCTGGGCAAGGCCAGGCCGACCAATGGACACGCGTCCCGTGGCTAGAGATGTGACGGCATTTGATGGTGCCGACATTCGTGGCTGAACATCACCAGAGCGAGCAAGAGGGCCCTGAGCCTCCGCTCCACGTCAGCTGCTCTGGCAGTGCAAAGCAGAGGGAAAGGCGGCTAACCCATCCCCTGGTGGGATTCCCCATGGTTAGCAGTGGGGAGCTGTCCTAGGAACCTGCTGCTGGGCAGTGACCAGGAGAAAGGGCATGTGGACAGTGTGTCTCTAGGGTCCAGGGATCCCAGAAGCTGGAGTAGCCCCCTTGGGAGCCGTGAGCATACAGCGGAACAGTTGGCATAACTTAGAGCTGCTCTAACTTGTCAGTCCAAATTGGCTCACGTTAGCCCCAGGGGCTGCACAGGTGGTTTAAAATCACCTTCCTCCTTTATCTTATGCCAGACTCAGCTTGGCCAGACCAAGCTATCTGGCCCGATGCATCAACCGGGGTAGAGTCAGAGCCAACCTGACTCACGATACTGTCCCATCGGCAAGACCTGGAGTCCAGGTGCGCTGGCTGCCGACCGGTGGCATTGGAGATGGCTCTTTGGAAGGGGGGCTAAATACTAAGCAATAGCTTGTGTGGTCCCTAGCACAGAGTGTTGGTTTGGGCTGTTGGATGTTTCTGAGGGAATAGCAGATTTCCCTCTTCAAAGCATCCCCATTTTGCATGATAACCTTGCATTAGGCTGTTGTTTGTTCTCCTTCATTTTAAAATGCTATGTTGCTAGAATGTTTCTGTCTGCTATGCATTCTGTTTACTCTCTCCTCCTGAGCTGCCAATCAACCCTCCTTATTCTGTAGGTGTGATTGTTGGGTACATAGGGGTGACATCACATCTATTCATAACACAGCCGGAATAATGAATGGATGCAGCGATTTATGAGGGGATGATTTTTGTGGAGGATTTCTGGTCACATCATAAGCCGGAAGGATGTCGCTCATTCCCCGAGACAGAATTAATTCTGTGAAATTTACCGCAGTCCGTCGGTTGTTGGGCTTTGTAATGTAATGGAGCCGGGGCTATTCTGAAGATGGGAAACATTTAAAACAATGGAAACATTTATTGGAGCTGATGAAAACTATTTAAATCGTTATTAGATGAGTAACAGGATTTGGGCCACTCTCATCTGCGAGGGAGGAAATTCCCAGAATGCTCATGTAATTGGCGTGCCTGAATGAGCTTAAAAATTCTCATTTCAATGCCGTTTTCTTGTTGAAAGTGGAATTAGTGCAAGGTGGGGCATTGACATCACTGGGGAGTGAGGGCTCCTAGACAGCTACAGAGCAAGCAATAAGTAGGTAGCAACAAAGCTTACACACACCATGCGAGCCAGGGAAGGGCAATGTTTAGGAGTCAGAGGTGGAGATGGTAGAAAAAATTCCAATGAAACATTTTCACAGGAATTTTCCAGGGGAAAAGATCAATTTCAGGGATATGTTCGGTTGGGAAAATAAAAATGGAAGAATTCGGGTCAATGTTAACCTCTGAACTGTCCCGGAGCCTCATGGGAGTTGTCGTTCCATGTCTCTTGTGTCCCCGTTCTCCCCTATGGGCCCAGCTCCCTGGGGCTGGACTACGTTCTCATGATGCGGCGTGGACACACCCTGCTAAGATGTCGGTGTATCGTGGAACTCCATGGAGGTCTGTCCACGGAGGTCTGTCCTAGAGGAAAAGTGGGGCACGAAAGTCCTAGCTCTACAGCTCCCATCAGGCCCCATGGCGGCTCAGAATAAGCGGAAATGAAGGTCGACCTGCGGTGTTTCATTTCGACGTTGACAAACTGAAACGTTTTGGAGCTTTTCCTTCCTCGAGATGTTTCGTCGCCCGACTTTTCGCCGGGCTTGGGACGAAAACTAATAGCGCCACTTCCCGCAAGACGGAAGTCCTGCTCTTTGACCCACGCTGCCAATGGAGCAGTAGGACCAGTCCTATTCGCTCTGTGGCCTCGCCGTGGGGGGGGTGCTGCCAACGAGGGGCTTGCTTGGCGCTGATCCCAGTGGTGGTTTTCTGATGCAAGCACCTGCCCTGGCCGAGACCAGCAGTATGTTTCCACAGTTCCCAGTACTTGCCAGTCCAGGCTGCTTTCAAAGGGGTGACCTGATCCCATTCGGCAATGTCGCTTTCCGTCCCTGATTTACTGGTAGTATTTCGCTTCCACTTTTGCCCTGGGGTAAATTACTGCACGACTTGCAGGCCAGTGAGGAACTGAGGCCCAAGGAGGGAGGGAAAGCATTGGACCCTCTATAAACCGAGTTTCTTTCATGCTCTCTAAAAGCTTAATTCAGCCTTCAGTCCCCAGCCTGGCTTTATTGTTCTTCCTGAGTCTCATGTGATGTCTACACTGGAGAGTAAAGTTTTTGCTTGCTGGAAAAGGAGGGAGAGTTCTGTGAACAGCGTAGCTTTTCTAACCAGCCTATACTGCATTCAGCAAGTCGCCTGTGGACAAAGCCGGGGTGTCCGGCTATCACATGGGATTCCTTCGTTCAGAGACGTTCTCTTCCCAAGGGGCATGTGGCTCATAAAGTAGAAACGCCTCCGATCACAAATAAATGAGTACAGTCGTTTGCCTCCACTAATGAACTGCTACCAGACGGCAGAGGGGAAGAGTTTTCATGGGGGGGAAGGATTGCATTTGTAAATGGCTTTTAAAGAAGCAGGTTGTGGGTGAAGCCAAACCGCTCCTTCCCCCACAATGATTCCGCTCTTTATCTGGGCCAGTGCCTCTGGTTTCTGGCGGCACCCAGTCCCAAGGTAGAGAGTTTGAGACTGGGATTCCCGAGATAATTATAAATCACCCACAGATGAGATGGGGCAGCAATCTGACTGCCACGGGCCGTGTGAAACAGCTAGCTTGGAGTTTCAGGGGCTAACCTCACCCTGGGGTGGTGGGGATGCTTGGAATTTAGGCATGGAATGGAACACACCCAGATGAGAGGGTTTGGAAAGAGAACATCATCCCAAGAGAGGGGGAAGGGACGCTGATTAGGGTCTGGCAGGCACCGAGCTGAAGTCCAAGAAGCCTGTTTCCTTGTGCTTCTGCTGATGTGGTTTTGTTAGTAACCCGGAACGCTCCTTAGAGCAAACTGCCGGAGCGTGGCTGTGTGGTTACATCTGATTTGATTCCTGCCTCTGATACAGACTCCGTGTTGCACTGCAGGCAAGTCATTTAACCCCTCTATGCCTCAGTTTCTCCTTCTGCCAAACGGGACAGTGCTAATCATGACCTGGCTTCTAAGAGGTGATAGGCGGTGAGTGGAGCTGAGTGGATAGTGGAGTTGTTTATTTCGGAGCTGAACTGAAATATCTGGAAAAAGAAAATCAGTTCAGTTGGCAACAAACCCATTCCCCCCCCCCCCCCCGCACCCCAACTTTTTTGTTGAATGCAAAACTTGTTTGGTGCAGCAATTCCTTGGCCTGGTCGGATACTACCTGCTTTTCGTTCCAGACTTTGCTACCTTGGCAGCCCCACTGACGGACCAAACTAAGATTTCACGACCTCAGAAGTCCGCCGAGTGTGAGACAGCCCCGTGGACACTGAAAGAGCGACTGACCAGCAGATCAGTCTTACTACACCCGGATATTCAGAAACCCTTCATTTTACAGACAGATGCCTCCGAAGTGGGCCTCGGGGGAGTATTATCACAGGCAGTAGCTGGGGAAGGACACCCTGTGCCGTACCCACGTCGCAAGCTGTTCCCCAGAGAAACCCGCTACCCAGCTATTGAGAAAGAAGCCTTGGCCGTTAAGTGGGCCATGGAAGCTCTGTGGTATTCTCTGTTAGGAAATAGATTCCAACTGCTCACTGATCACACGCCCTTGCGATGGGCGAATAGCGTGAAGGCTACGAACCTACTAATCATGCACTGGTATCTTGTCCTGCAATCGTATAGTTTCCAGGTACAGTATCGCCCCGGAAAGCACATAGTAACACTGATTTCCCCCCCCCCCCAAGGATAGCAGGGGTGGGTGGGAAAAGGAAGAGTCCCCATGGGTGCCCTCTTGAGGGGGAGGTTTGTGATGGGGTGAACTCACCCCACACTGGATGGGAAATGGTTAACTCCTCACTATGGATAGAGGAGGCCACGCCCCCACATCCTTACTGGGCATGCTCCAGGTGTAGCCGTTATATAAGAGGAAGCAGCCCGGCTCAGTCTGGGCTGATGGCGGGAGAGGGAGGACGCTTCTTGCTGGCTCCTGCCCAGGAACCGCTGGAGCCCCAGACCCCAGAGGCACCAAGACCGCCAGGGACGCCCAGCTAGCTGTGGACATCCCAGAGCTGTCTGAGCTACAGGGACCTGCCGAAGAACCCAGAGACCCCGAAGATGCACAGATCCTGGGCGGGACAAGCCGTTGTCCCGAGGCCGGTCAGCGTGTTGAGGACGGATCCCCGCTGACCCTGTGGCGGACTCACCCCGGCAAGGGCCTTGGGCTGGGACCCGGTAGAGCAGGAAGGGCCTGGGTCCCGCTACCTGGCCGCCACCTCCCTCCCGCTCCGGGTGGTGGCCCAGCCCTCCCTCCCACCCCTCCCAAGTGTTTGCTTGACCATACAGCTCTGCTCGGAGGGCAACTTTATTGGCTCTGGCTGCTAGGCAAGACAGCCCCATCCAGATGGTGACTTTATTGACTCCAGCTGCTAGTCCAGGGGTCTTCAAACTTTTTGAGACGAGGGCCATATTAGATTTTTGAAGGGGCTTCACTGGCTGCTGCTGCGCCCCCCCCCCCCTTTGCTCCTCCAGCCACGCTGCTGCAGCAGCCCCCCCTTCCTCCTCTGCCGTGCCCCCCCCTTTGCTCCTTTGGCTGTGCCACAGAGGCACTCACCCCATTGCTCCTCCAGCCATGCCACTGCCGTGATCCCCCCCTCCCCTTGCTCCTCCAGCCGCACCACAGGGGCACTCACCCCTCCGCACATGGGGCTGCCAGCACAGCTCATGTGGGGGGCGGAGGGGAGGGGAGCGGTGGCTTCTCCATGTGCCTGCTCAGCTGGGGCTCGGGGGCCGGACAAATTGACACCGTGGGCCGGATCTGGCCCCAGGCCGTAGTTTGGAGACCCCTGTGCTAGGCCATACAGCCGCCCCCAGAAGGGTAGCTCCATCGACTTGAGCCACTAGACCTGGCTGCTGGCAAACCCAGTAGATCATTAATGACTCTGGCCAATAGGCCTTACTGCCTTGTAGACCCAGCGTATCTCTGTTTACTTTGGCCGTCAAGCCTTACTGCCTTGCAAGCCCAAGGGTTCCTCTATGGACTCTGGCCACTAGGCCTTACTACCTGGCAGAGAAGGTCTACCCCCTGGACGTGGGTCACGTGACCATGTTTCCCTGTGGAACAAGGTGATTCCATAGGGCTATATGGCCCACTGGCTGGAGTCTGGATCAGGGCATCTCTGTGGACTCCTGTTCTCAGGTCTCACGGACCGAGACTGAGGGCAGCTTGAAGGATGGGGTGAACTCACCCTGCGCGGGGAGAGGGTCTCCCCCACCCCGTCATAAATGCTCATACACCTTTAGCTTCTTGAATCTCAGTGCCTAATGCCAGGCCCTAATTATTATCTGCCCTCCCCATCATTGGCTATCCCGCAACAGTTAAAATTTCAACTGATAAAAATAAATTCTTAAACCCCCGAATTTTGTGAAAATTTAGATCGATAAAAATAGGGAAAAAAGCCTAACCGTAAAGATCGATATTATCTGTCAAAATTATTTTTAAAAAATTGAAATCTGCCAAGCCTGTCTATATTTATGTGCCTGCAATTTCCCTCTCTCTCTCTCTCTCTCTCTCTCTTTTTTAAAAGCATGTTGATTTTTCTGATAATCCTTTGAATGGTTCCTCTCCTCCCTGCACGAATCTGCACAGCTGGTAGGGCCTCAAATCCTTCATTCAGCAAGAGAGGCAGCGAAAGAGAGAGCGGAATGAAAGGGCTGCCTGGCGAACACAAAAGACAGAGAAGAGCGAAAGAGAAGACGACAATGTGGTTAATACATAAAACAGAGACATTTCTGGCACTCGGCGTATCATTAATCTGTCTAAAGTGGCTTTGATCTCTTCTGCTTTAATTAACTTATAATTATAATGTGATTATATTTTTGCAAGCAGGAGGGAGCTGGGGAGCTGCGGTCTCAAAGCAGCGAGCGCTGGTGATGCCTGTCTTTCATCCCCCCGTCACTCTGTCACGGGGGCACGTGAGCCTGCGTGTCAGATGATATGAATGGGGATGTGTGGAAGGGAGCAGGTTCCAGGGGCTGGGGGAGAAGGGAGGTAAGTCTAGATGTTGCTGCAGTCCTGGGGCTATGGAGCAGTACTGTTACATGGCTCTGTGCTATGCCCCGTCCCCTCTGCTTTGCCTGCTCCCTCCTCTTAATGTTAAAATCTGGCACAAACTGGCCAGCAGCCAGGAGGTCAGAGCCTCTCCAAGGCCAGGTTTACGCGGAAAGTTCCCGTGTGGCACGCCAAGATGTGATTCTGCAGCAAGCCAGCTTGCCGGGCGTCAGTGGCCGGTGTGGTCACGGCTCCCACGCAGGGAAAGGGTCGGCGGGCGGCTTGGTCCCCGCGCTTTCAGTGAGTCCCAGGCCCCTTCTGTAAAATGGGGAGAATGGAACTGACTTTTCAGAATGCTTTGAGATCCACTGAGGAGAAGGGCTGTCAGAGCTCAGCGATTGCAAGAGGAGCTGGACGAAGGCGCCAGCTCCCGCAGGGCACGGCTTACTTTGGTGCGCACATTCCTCCCACGGGCGAGCACACGAGTGTGACGGCACGCACACTAGTGCCACAGTCGTGCCAGGGGTTTCAATTTGCCTGAACCCTGGTGGCTGCCCGGTGCACAGCACTGTCACAATTCGAGTGTGCTACCGTGTCAATGGGAGTTACGCACCAAGCTCCCTTTGAGGATCTGGGGCTGAGGGGCTTTTGAAAATCCCACCGTGTTGGGGTGTGAACCCCACACCAGTGAGCAAGGGATTAACAGGAGTCGGAGCTCAGTTAGGCCACCTGGTCAGGCTTGGTTCATCAGACCCAGCTGGGTCGTCTCCTTGAAGGGAGGACCCAGGCCAGAGAAGGCCGGTGTCCCCTTGCTCTGGGATTGGAACCCCAGGGAAGCTGTAGAAGGAGCTAGCATGGATGGTCGACCTGGGAAAAGGGGCAGAGAATCTCAGGGTTGGAAGGGACCTCAGGAGGTATCTAGTCCAAAAAGACTAGTTGATCCAACATTCTCCCTACCTCTCGGGCATTTCAACCTGCACATCCCCTGGTTTGAGGAGTCCCGAGATGAGGATTACCCGGCTCCTGTGGTCAGCAGTTTCACACAGGACTAGCCAGTCTGGGTGGGTCGCCCAGGTGCCTTAAAAGGACCTTATTTGCGGAAAATGCCTACCCCCCACCATCGGAAAATCAGGGAGCCCTTCAACCTGGCACAAAAAATCACCGGTCACTTTTGAAAATGTAAGCCTGGAGATCTCTATCTGGCCACCCCCCATGCCTGTCTGTCTCCCTTTCAGACCTGCCTTAGTGCGAACACCCACGGCCATGGCTGTAAAGGGGCAAAGGCTTGTATAGCCCATGTCCGATCGCTTGGCAATCTGATCTTTTAAACCTTGTCTCTTGTACATTCCACGGTGGTCCCACTGATTTAAGCCTGTTCTTTTCCACCCGGGACACAGGACAGTCGGACGCAGCTGGCTTGTTAGCCCAAGGAGAGATCTTTGCCCAAGCGTTGAGTTTCCAGCTGTCACGGAGCGCCCGGGCGAGGGTCTGGAACCGCTTCCTAGGAAGCCAGACCGGACTCCGGGTGAAGGGCCCCTTCTCCGTACACAGCCTGTTTCCCAGGCCAGGAGCTTCAGGGGTCCCCACTTCCACCTTCCTGGGTATGACCTCGGAGCATTCAGCACCTTCTGCCCCTCCGTGTGCTTCCCCCAGCAAGCCCGCCTGGGCGGGGTCCTGGGGGAGCCCATGGGTTCTGCACCCCAAATCCACAGTCAAACGTGACTCTCAGCCAGCCAGCAGAATAGACGGTTTATTTGAGATGTCAGGAACACCATTCAACTCACAGCTTCTCAGTCCAAACAGGATCCCTCAGTCGAGCCTTTCTGGGAAGCCAGGAGGTGAGACCCAGATTCTGGGCTCCTGCTTCTTTCCCAGGTTTATTCGATGACTTCCATCTGGTCCAACACAGACCATGCAGCGAAAGAGCGTGAGCCCTCAGCTGGATCCATCGAAGAGGAGAGAAGCCAGAGAGCAAAATGGCTTCTCTCCCTCTTTCCAGCTAGCCCCAGACCCAGACTGACTAAACCCTCTAGCCACTTCCTGCTCCTTTGTTCCTTTCCCGGCTTCAGGTGTTACGTGACCTCCCTCCCCCACCTGGGGTCAGGTTACAGCTTCCAGGGATGCACAGAGGGGAGGGCGTTGCCTCCTTGCTTCCAGCATTAGCCCCTATCCCTTCACATAGACACCCAAGAAATGCACAGGGGAAACCGAGGCACACACACACAGTACTCCCACTTCGTCACACCAGCTACTGTGAAAAGGTAAAGTATTAGTGGCATTAACGGGGCATCTCTCTCGCGCGCATCCCTGGAGGGTGGCAGAAAGCTAGATGGGGCATTATGAGAAGTGACCCCATGTGAACAGGTTCCCTTGAAATGGACAAATGGCCACTGCTTGGCTGTGGATTCCACACCAGCGGCGCTTGGCTTGTCTGTCCTTTCCGAGTGACTCGCGATGTTTTGAAGTGCCGAATGAAAATAACCCCCCTTTGGCAGATACCCCCCCCCCCGATCACATCTCTGCACGGGGAATGAGGGAGGCAGGAATTCAATATCCTGCTTGACTGTATCTTAAGACAGCAAATAGGAGTGTTTTTAAAATGATATACATTCGTCCTAAATTGCTTTTGAATGGCTGCCTTGCGATGGAGTTTGAAAGTGCCGCTCCATTACCAGGTAAATCTCGTGCCTCCCCATGTAGCGAAACGAAGGGGAACGCCACCACTCTTCCTTTCCGCGGTTTCCTGGCCAGAACTTCTTTCCGAACTTCCCCCGATATCCTCCAGCCTCGCGCTTAACCCCCCTTCATTAGCTCCTGAAGTGCCGCTTGGAGCAGCCTCGCTGATGGGAGATGGCAATAAAAAAGCGCCATTCTCCCGAGGAGGCCACTTTAGATTGGGAACGCCGGGCCATTACCTCGAAGGTGTTCAGGCAGACTGAGCGGCTCTTCCCTTCACAGCCATTATGGGAATGGAGTGTCCCCGGCTTTGCTACATGGGCTCTGTGTCCCTTTGAACGCCGCCGACGGGTTAGGCTCTGCGTTCTCCCAACGCTGGATTTGGGGGATTCATCGGGCTCCTTCCCGTTCCATGGAGCTCTTTCAGCTGGCGCCGCTCTGCATACGGTGGAACGGTTCTGATGGCCTCCAGAGGGAACGCCAGGCCTCCTCGGCTGCTGGAAGAATCCTTTGCAGGTCAAGGAAATAAGAGGGATTTTGGCCATCCCATTCTGGCTCAGCGGATTGGATTGGGCATCAAGAAACCTGGATGCTGTTCTTGACTATGCCACTATGTTATGTGCCCATGGGCAGGTCACACACACACACAAAAATTGCTCCATGCCTCAGTTTTCCCATCTGTAAAATGGGGATAATGCTCCTCTCCCCTGCTTTGAGATCCTTGGACAAGACGTGGAAAGTATTCTCACTAGCCCTGCAGCCTGTCTCGGCAGTGGCATAGATTCCAGGTAGCAGATGGGGCTTTGCAGAAGCCTACCACCTAAGGGAAAGTTCTTTGTGCGCAGGGCAAGACCTTGCGGCTCTTCCCCGCGACGTGTCATCTAGCTGAAACGTCAGCCACCTCCTGACTGCTCAGCATGGGCAGGTGCAACCTCAGAGAGAGCCGGGCGCCTGGAAAACAAGGCGTTCTGGGCCTGCTTCCAGCAATGAAGATCTTTTGGGCTCGGGGGCGGGAGGGAGGGAGCAACCCCAACGAGGAACAGCAGTTGTCTAACGAACGCACCGAAACGGTGCTTCGTTCCAGGGTGTGATCGACCCAGAGCCAACATCTCCTGGATTGTCATAAGCACAGGGACATTTGGAAGAGACAGCATCCAGATTGCAGAACAAGTGTAATCACTCTGGGAACAGATGGGGACTTCTCCTTTGCCAAGCTCCTGCGCCCGCATTTTCTCAATCTGTCCTCTTCTTTCTCGCGACAGTAGTTTAAAGAAGGTTTGCAGGGTGGGAAGGCTGGCCTCTTATTTCAGTCATCTGTAAGCAAAAGCATCTTGTTCTAAATAACACTCCTGAGCATCCCTGTCGCTGTTTCCATGAATGCACCGCCAAGCCCTTTCAAAGTGCTGCTATCCTTGTTTTAGAGGCAGAGGCTAGAGGCCAAATGGGGCCTCTGATTTGGGGCCCTTGCTGTCTTTGGGGCACCTAGCATTGATTTTCCAAGGGGCCGAGTATCCGCAGCTCCCCATGGATTGCAGTTGGCATTGTGGGCACCGCGCCGCGCTTCCGGGCGCAAGCCGGGCACACAGAAAAGGGAAACCCTTCAAATCACGGAGGGCGTTTGAAAATTCTGGCTGGAGCGTCTTGCCTGAGCTTGTGCAAGAGCTGAGATGAGCAGTGAAGGCTCCTGACTCCAAATCTGGTGCTCTTTCCACCAGTACGCGCGGTGACAGATATTCTAACCCGTACAATAGCTTTGGGGCCCGTTTAATGGTTTACGTCTCACGGGCGGGCCAGGGACTGTATGCAATTCCCAGGGGAAGGTTGCTCCAACTCTTCCACGAACCAAGACCAGGGCGTGTGCGGGTAATTAAGGTGAAACACCCAGTTTTAAACAACTCGTGAGAGGTATTCCACCCCTAACTCCTGTGAAGGGTGGTTTCTACTGGGTTTTCCAGAGACCAACTCATGAGGAAAAGGCTTTTGATATGAAAAGGCTGGTTTTAAGCTGCCTCGGGGCCTTCTTTCTGATCGAGCAAACAGACAGGACCTTCTCCCCACAGGGGATCCCCAACCCTCAGAGAAGAGTTGTGAAAACTTTGACTTCTTGGGCAGCATGAGACTGATGGGTGACTCCTGGTATGTGCAGTGTGTGTAGTTAAATCGGTTTGTTATGGTGGTTTTTTTCAGCAGTGCTTTTACCTTCAGAATAAAGGTGCTTGCTTAGAAAAAGCTCTGTGGTCCCTTGCAACTTCTGGCCCTTAACTGGTAGAGGGAAAGCAATGCACAGGTGCTAGTCTTTGGGCAGACTGACTTGCTGGGGGTGTCACGGTGTCAGGCAGGGAACAGGCAGCCTTAAAGCCCCTGGTCAGAAGGGTGTAGGGCACGGGTCCGGTCCCAGAGACGGGTGATGTCTGGAGATCTGAGACCTGAGATCCTGCTGGAATGGATACAGGCGCACTTACCCTGAAACCGACACATGGAAACGGGCACATGCTACCTCTCCTTGTTAGCCATGTCACGAACAGGCTGCAGAAGACACGGTGCTGCTCTTGTTCAGACATAGGCTCAAATGACCAGCTCCGGGTATCACGTTCTGCTGAAGTACTGGGTGGGGAGCAGAGGAGATTGGATCTTGAGCTTCCACTTAAAGCCATCTTCCCATGTAGCGCCCTCTAGACAATTCTTACTAAGCATTGGCATTGAGGTAGCGCCTAATCGCCCTAGCCAGGGACCCGACCTCCTTTGTGCTAGGTACTGTCCAAACTGAACACAGTGATGGCCCCCGCCCCTGGGAGCCGACCGTCTAAGTCGTTAGCAGCAGGAATATGTCTTGGACTCCTCTTTCTCCTTTACAATGTTGTCCCCTTCCTTCAAAATCCACCGTCAACGGACGGGAGCCAGTGACCAAGTTCCCTGCCTGACGCCGTGAAAGCTGGTCACGGTCAAGCGTGGTAGCTGCTGCGTGACGCTAGCAGGAAGGCGTTGGAATTCTACGGCACGGGAATCATTTG
Source organism: Sternotherus odoratus (assembly GCA_032164245.1). Lineage (NCBI taxonomy): Eukaryota > Metazoa > Chordata > Testudines > Kinosternidae > Sternotherus > Sternotherus odoratus. Next base: position 12,709,353 of record JAVMKO010000018.1, on the reverse strand, counting down.
TTGGACTTCCTCCCCGCTCCCGCTTGTGCCTCCCCTATAATCACAGCATCCTCTTGCTGTCGGCTCCGTTCTCTGGTGTATATTTAACTTTGAAAAATCATTGAGCAAGAAAATGAGGAGGGGGGGGGGGAGAGAAAAGAAAACAGGGAGTGTTGCAAAGAGGCTGCATTGGCCAGATCCCTGCCTTGGCTTTGCAGAGCCATGGAGGTGAGGGAGTCGAGCCCTGCCCATGGCACGGTGCAGCATGGCTCAGGGCAGTAGGGAGGCGGGATGCCTGGTGGAGTGCTCCTTCCTGATCCTCTCCAAGGGACCTCTCCGTAGCACCACTTACCTGTGGATGTGCTGGGAGGTTAGAGGGCTGGCTGGTGACCAGGTCCCCTGGGGTCCGTGGTGCATCGGGGGCAGGAGTAGGAGCTAGTCCCCTGACCTCTTGTGGAGGTGCCGGGCTGGAATCGCAATCGTGCATTGCATGGGAGGGATCGTCCATGATCCTCTGTGAAGCCCTTTCTTCTCACTCCCCACAAACACAATAGTCCCTGGGTTCCTTCATTGGGGGGCTGGCTAAAAGTTTCCTGTGTGTTCTGTGAAGCCCTCAGGTGCTGGCTAAGCTGTTCTGCCTACCAGGGGTCTCTCTTGGGAGAGAGTCAAGAGAGCCGCTCCCTACGGCCCAGCTCCCATTCTTAAGAATCCTATCGCATGCATCCCCTATAAAAGGGAGAGACAGGCCCTAAATCAAACCTCCAGCACTGAAGGGTGGAGCGAAAGCTGGCTCTTGCATTTCTGTAATAAGCAGAACTAAAACCTCACTTTGGGCCCCTGGAAGATTCTAAAACTGGCTTTTTTTGGGGGGGGGGTGTCCCCTTTGGCTCCCCAGTAGCACCGGGCCTGCAGCCAAGTCTGCTAAGCACAAGCTTTTTTGAAACAAACTTTTTTTGTGCAGGTGGGTGGAAAATCTTCATTTTTCTGAAATTTTCCAATTGCTTTGACAAAAAAGAACCAAGACATGAAAGATTTTCACTTGTTCTGTTTTTTTGTGCTTCCTGTTTTTCAGTCATAATGAAAAGAAAGGAGGGGCAAAGAAAAAAAATGCCTTCAAAACCTGATTCCGCCCCCCCTCCAATTGTGTGTGTGTGGGGGGGTTGTTTTTTAAAAAAGGGAAAATTTTGAAATTTATTTGTGGCGAATTTCCAGAAAGTGGTACTTTTTTGACAGAAAATGTTTGTGAAACTTCGCTACCCCTGCCCAGTCAGCTCTAGTGGTCGTTTTTCATTTCTCACCTGGACAGTATCTTGCCGGTTGAGTTCAGGGATTAAGTGCTGCTGTGGTGGGTATCATAAGGAACTCACCCATTGCTGTGTCCAAGTGTTTGTCCCTTCTCCACCCTCTCTGCAGGGCACTGGTCACTGGTCTCGCACACGGGCGCGGGGAAGAGGAGCTCTCCAATATGGCAGCCTCCGGTCTCAAAAGCTGGGGGAGATACCAGGTATCATAGAGTGCCTGGTGCAGATTCTGGGCATCTGGCCACTAAATGAAGACTTCTCGGGTGTCTTGGAGGCTCATTCACATCTTCCAAGCAGACACGTGCCCCTGTGCATCCGAATTTGTTCAGGCCAAGGGAGCTAGGACATGTGCTTACGGGCAATGGGTGGGAAAAGGTCACCTTTGGGAGCGATGGGAGGGACAGTTGCTCACCGGGGAGCAGTGATAGGATGGGGGTCATTCAACAACGAGGTTGCCACGTTCACTACTGAGATAGCCACAACCAAGGGCTTCATTTTGGATGGTGTCTTAACCCCGTCTTCCATTCTGGGTCCACGCTCCCCCCCCCCATTACGGCTGGGTGTTTATCAGCTTACCCTCACATCACACAAACCCCCCTAAGACGACATATGGGGGGGCTGCCGATAGGGCTGTTTGTGTGACACTTGAAACCAACGCCAATTTCTACAGCTGTCACTCAGGCGCTCGGGTGTGCTTGCTTCAAACAAGAAGATAAAAGTGAAATGAACAGGAGGTGCCGCTTCCCATGGAAACTAGATCAGCGTCGCCCCGGCGATCTGAGAGCCAGCGGTCCCGCGCCTGTTGTGCTAGGCTCGGAGTGGCACTTCCATTTCTAAAGGGCTTTATCAATATTTCAGAAAAGTATTAATAAATGCAGCTAGGCGCATTAATAACTTAGCATAATGCACCTCGGAAAGTGCAGCCGTGATACATTTTTAACAGATGATTCTAAAACAAGCCAGCATCCCCTGCCCATTAAGTAACAGAGTGAGCTATTGATCCACGGTGATAGATGCTGTATTTAAACAATGCACTTAGTCCTTGTGCGGAGACAGCTGAACGCTCTCCTTGGGAACACGGCAGTTCGAAGCTGGGCTGAAGGGGCCCGATCCTGCAGACTCTTACTCGGGCGAGTATCCCTATTGATAGCAGCAGGCTAGTCCTGTCATAAACTCAGTGGTTTGAGCATTGGCCTGCTAAACCCAGGGTGGTGAGTTCAATCCTTGAGGGGGCCATTTAGGGATATGGGGCAAAAATCTGCTGGACAATTTAATTGGGGATTGGTCCTGCTTTGAGCAGGGGGATGGACTAGATGATCTCCTGGGGTCCCTTCCAATTCTATGACATGCGTTCTATAAGGTTTTACAGGATTGGGCTCAGTATCCGTAGACTCCATTGAAGAGCATCCCTGGGACTGGAGTGTCATCACCAACCCTGGACCTTCACTGCTAAGATCATGACTCCCCAGAGCTTATTTGAAAGAATTTAGGGGAGGATTTTTTTTAACGTATCAGGCACTTGCAATGCAGGTAGGAATCTAGTGGAATTTTCAAGTGGCTAAGCACCTAAGTAACTCAAATTGATTTCAGTGGGAGCTAGTCTATGAAACACCTCGGTGCTTTTAAAAATTGCAGGGGGCACCCTTTAGGTACCCAAGTCCCTCATCCAGACTCTGCTACAGAGGCCAGCTAGAGGTACAGACGGAGAGCTTGGAACAATGGGCTATACAGGCATCAAATGAGGGGGGTGGGGGGTGGGGGGCAGAGACTTTTAGAGGTTCTATTTTAGCGTCTTCTCCTGGGCTCTGCCCAAAGACCTTGAACATGGGGTTCGGTGGAAATGGATATGCTTTGCAAAATCGGCTCCATTTCATCCCCATTTTGTTTAGGAAGAAAACTGGACAAAAAGGTTCTGACAAAGTCCAAGCGTCTCGTTTGGACAGTTTCCCGGATGTGCGGTTTTGATATTTCCATTTTGAAACTTTTGATTGTTTTTTTTTTTTTTACCCCCGGCCTCGTAGCAGATATTGTCCGAGAAACACAAAATGTTTCAAACAGTCAGAAGTGACAGGCTTCCATTTTGACCCAAGGAAACAGTTCAGTTGACCCCGAAGCAGCTTTTCTTCGGAAGCTTTCGGGGCGGAGATTTTCCCATGTTTGTTCCAGTCGAAGTTCGGAATGCCCTGGGAGCTGGAACGTCGGGCCTCTGCCCAGCTTGGCGTATTATTTTGATTATGGTAACGCCTGCAGATCCGGAGCCAAAGTCTGGCTTCTGTTTCACTAGGTGCTGTATATGGGCATAAGAAGAGATAATCTGTGCCCGTATTAGGAGTAACGCCCAACAGCTGCTCCTGTTCCATCTCCTGATAGCCAAGTGAGTCAGCCTGACCACCTGCCCTGCCTGATTGGCTAAAGAAGGCAGCAGAGCCCTTCTTAAGCCCAGCCGTGGTAGCTTGCTGGCTGCTCAATGCATCCCCCCATGGATTCTCTGCCTTCCTGTGCTCGCCTCACTCCAAGCCCCTGCTCTGCACCTGGCCTTGCGCCTGCCTCAAACCTAGCCCTGCTTCTGCCGTCCCTGACTCCAGGTAATCGGGTTCTGACCCTTGGCTCTCATTCCTGACTTGGACTCCTTCTCTAACCACTAGGCCAGATTGCCTATGGGCCAGCCTTACAGCTCCCCCCTTCCCTCCCAAAAGAGTTTACAATCTAACTAGACTATAAACAAAGGGTGGGATGGGAAACGACTTGCCTAAAATGAGCCAAAAAGTCAGTAGCAGAGCTAGGTCTCCTGAGGCCTAGCCATTGGGCAACACTGTCCGGTGTCCATACTGAAGAGTAAGCGCCACTCTACGTGAGTAAAGCTTGCACGTTCAGACCCTTCATTCATACTGCGTCTCACTCGGGCAATAGTCCCATTGAAGGCAACCAATTATGTGTGGTTTACTCCAGTGCAACTGAGAGCGGATTTGGGCCCCGCTGTATAAATCAACAGTCACTGCTTGTAAGCCGCTGGCTAAAAACAGCCGCCCCCACCCTTCCTGGGCACCTCCCAGTGGGGAAACACGCACCTTGATTGATCATGTATTTGTTCTCTGTTCCACAAGCCCTATCGTGCGGGTCTGTCAGAGGCATGTGACAAAGACAGAAATGGGGCCAGATTTCTCTGCTGACGTCAATCGGTGTAGCACCTTTCAAATCAACGGAGCAACGCTGGTTGACACCAGGTGCAGCTCTGGCCCATAATGTATCAAACAATTGACCAATTTTGCAATATTTGATGTGGAATTTATGTGCTGTCCAATTGGCTTGAAACACAACTCCCTGCCCCAGCCGCTCATCCCCAGCCCCACCCCAGAGCCTGCATCCCCAGCTGGCGCCCTCACACCCCTGCACCCCAATCCTCTGCCCCAGCCCTGACCCCCTCCTGCACTCCAGACCCCTCGGCCCCACCCCCGCCACATGAATTTTGTGATGTGTCACACCTCACCTCCAGACTGGTGCCCATCCCAAAATTCATTCCGCACCCGGGTGGGACAAATCAGAGGGAACACTGCCCCTGAGGAGCATGGTACAGAGGAGGGTCAGGCCCCCACAGGCAACTTTACAGAAAAACTTTCTAGAAAAGAGAAGGAAAAAACACCCAAGTCCCTGAAATCCCCAGTGTAAATCTTGGAGAAAGCCATTAAGGGACCGGGCAGCAGGGAGACAAATTTAGAGGCAGAAGGATCAATGTTATTTTTCCACAAGCAGAATTCATAACGTTTTATGGCAAAATCAATGCAAATCTTCATGAATAAAGTAGAGGCAGGTGCCCATTACAGAAAAATAAGGGTCGGGGGAATAAAAACATTGCAGAGGGATGGGGATGGTTTTTTTACTCCTTGGTCTCCCCTGCCCCTTTCCCTGCTTATACCTTTGCTCTGGGGTCAGGGGTATCTTTAGTGAGATCAATACATTGGGCCTCTCACCTCATCTCATTTTGCCCTGGGGCTACAGTGGCATAAAGCAAGTGCAGGTGAACGCAGAATCGAGCCCCTCCAGGGAAGCTTTGGCTTCCTGATGCCCAGTGGCCTCTGGACTTCAATCAGCCGTCCCCCCCCCCCACACCACTTTACCCATCCCGAATCAATGAGGGCTTGGATAGGACTGTCCCAGGAAGTCCTGTCTTTGAGTGGCGGGACTGCCAGGAACGACATCACGGCATCCCCCAAACGGCAGATGTTAGGGCTGCGGTGTACGCTAGGGGAAGGGACTCGGATGCTGCTCTGTACGTGAGAGTGATTGTACCACGGAAATAAGTGACTGTAACCCGACGGGAGCAGGAGACTCCCCAGATGGGGGTTCAGCCCAGTTTTCTCGGGCTGACCTTCTGGGCTGCCCCACTCCTATAAAAGATAGGGCCAGGGGAGGCCAGAGCGGCTGTGCATGTGAGCAGCCAATCAGATGAGGGCTTATTGGGAGCCATGCAGGGCCAGTGTTAGAGCCAGCCAATCAGGGCTAGACTAGGCCCTATAAAAAGGCTGCTCAGGCAAAGAGAAGGCAGTCTGTCCCAGACCTTCGGAGGGTCTGTCTGCCGAGCGCAGTGCTGGGCAGGCTCTGGGGAGCAGAGGTGGGCTTCAGCCTGACGCCTGCCAGACTGTGGGGCCTGACAGCAAGGGCCTAGAGGGGGTGAAGGGCCGGAGGGGAATTGGCTCAGGGACAGGAAGGCAAGGGGAGAGAAAGGAGGGCAGAGAGGCTGCCGTCAAAGGGTCCCTGGGTGAGGACCCAGAGTACAGGGCAGGCCTGGATCCCCCCCTTGTGCTGCACTGGGCAGTGGCCAAGTCAGGCTGCAACCTGCCCCCTGACACAAGAGGGGCTGGACCTGCGGGTTGTGGCAGGCTGCAGTTCTTCCCCCCCCCCCCCCGGAAGGGGGTACAGATGGACTAGGGGGCACTGCTGGAGGGCAGTGACCCAAAGAGGACGCCACCAAGCCACGAGAGGAGCAACGTGGGTCCAGATGCCAGCAGAGGGCGAGGGACTGATGGGATGCCATCGGCAGAGGGCGCTCCATTTGGACTGAGAGCTCCTTCCCGGAGTGTCCAGCAGGAGGCGCCGTGGTGGTGAGTCATACCCCGTAACACTCCAGTCTGATTGTGATTCCACCTGATCCCTTGGCAAATTGTTTCCCTGCTTAATGACTCCCACCACTATTAATTGAATCCTTGTGTGCAGTCTCGGTGTGTCTAGTGTCCACTTCCAGCCATTGTGCTGGACCTATCTCTGCTAGATTGAAGAGGCCGTGATTCCATATTTGTTCCCCGTGTAGATACTTATGGACTGTAACCAAGTCCCCTCTTCACCTTTTCCATGCTGTAGAAGCACATATAGGATGGCTTCATTCCACAACAGTGCTAAGCTAAATAGCTTGAGCTCTTTGGCTCTCTCATTCTAAGGCATGTTTTCTAATCCTTTGAATCATTCTCGTGGCTGTTTGCTGAACCCGCTCCAATTGATCCACATCCTCCTTGAATTGTGGGGACCAGAGCTAGACACAGGATTCCAGGAGTGCCAAATGTAGAGGCAAAATAACCTTGAGATTCCCCCTTTTTATGCATTCCAGGCTCTTGTTAGCTCTTCCGGACACAGTCGCATGGGAAGCTCCTGTTCAGTGGGTTCTCCACCACACACCCTAAGTGTCTTTCAAATCAACCACCCCAAAGTGCTCTCCAGAGAGCTAACAGGAGAGGTGGTTCGGGGGTGTTAGCCAGGGAGGAAAGCCAGGTGTGTATTTAGCCCAGATGTGAAGTGAAGTGCAGGGGGGCTGTTCCAGCCAGGAGGGCCGGGGCTGCTGATTCTCATACCAGCAGAGCTGAGATCACGAGGGCTTACAGGGGAAGGCCGAGGTGGCTTTTGAGGAGGAGGGCTGCAAAATACACAGGCTGGAGGGAGTCCAGGGTGAGAGGAGTAATTCTGCAGAGTAAGCTAGTGCCAATTCAGCTGTCAAAAAGGGGATGTCCGTGGAGAACCCCTATGGGTGCTCATGAGGCTCCCCCCTGCCCCACCAGGGCTTTCCCCACCAGGCCACTGCCCGACTCTGCCGCTGGTTTTGCACAGCTGCCCGTTTGGCACATTGGTTTCCTGGACCCTCCGGCTGTTTGCCGTCAGGAGAGGGAGTCCTAGGGCAGCGGGGATGCTCTGAGGTCCGAGCAGTTGTCTCCGGCTGACCAGTCCTGCTGGGCCCTCTTGGAGCTGAGGCGTGACACTGCAGAGATCCAAGCTGGCCAGGCCCCTCAGCGTCCCTGGTGGAGCAGGGGGGAGGGAGGTTCCACTGGCGGGTGGATAGTGAAGGTTTGTGTATGTGTGTGGGGGGGGTCACTCCCAAGGCTCTCATAGGGTCCTTTCCCTAGAACAGACTCCCTCCTGCCTGGCTTTCTGCTCCAAATCCACAGGAATGGTGTGCCCAGCGCTGAGGCCTGATCCTGCTGCTCAGGCCTGGGATCCCAGCACTGCCCTGAAACAGGCGGGTGTCCATTTGTCACTGTGCAGTGGCAGGCTGACAACAGGAACCACAACTGCCTTCCCGCCATACACACAACCATTGGGTTTTGTGGTACCCATCCCCAGCCACACCCAACATTCTCCTCACCCTCCCTCCCGGCAAAGATCCGCCATCGCTGGGTCAGCTCAAGCTCATCTTGGGTGACCAGATGTTCCGATTTTATAGGGACAGTCCTGATATTTGGGTCTTTTTCTTATATAGGCTCCTATTACCCCCCACCCCCGTCCCGATTTTTCACACTTGCTGTCTGGTCCCCCTAGAAGATGGAGACCAACAGGAGCAAGAGTGAGTTAAAGGGTCCCGCCAGCAATTGCAAGACTCCTCTTCGGTACAGTGGCTCGCTCCAGGAAGGGAGTGTTTAAATCCCAGAGCACCCAGTGAGTTCCCAACCACAGTGAACTCCCTCTCAGCCCCTCCGGTGTATTTGAAGAGCAATCAATAGTGGTTAGAACCTATTTATTATTTTAATTGCATTGCCTTTTATTTTAATGAGACTGACACCAGACGTGGGCAGCAGGCGTCCCTCCCCCACGCCCTGGAAGATAGGGGTGGAGGGCCACAGACCAGTGTGGGGAGAACAGAACACCCAGGTCTGTCCCGTAGCATGCTCTGTAAAAATGGAATACAGGCAGTGTGGTCAAATGCAGCGGCTCTCAACCTTTCTGGACGTCTGTCCCCCTGGCAGGAGGCAAATGTGTTGTGCGTGGCCCCCAAGTTACACCTCCCTTAAAAACGACTTGCTTACAGAATCAGCCATCAAAGCACAACCGCGTCACTGCACACTAGGACTGACAGATTGCTGCCTTTCTCATTTTTACCGTATAATTATAAAATAAATCAATTGGAATATAAATATTGTACTTACAGTTCAGTGTCTAGTCTGTAGAGCAGTATAAACAAGTCGTTTTCTGGATGAAATTTTAGTTGTACTGACTTTGCCGGTGCTTTTTATGTCGCCTGTTGTAAAACTAGGCAAATAGCTAGACGAGTTGCTGTACCCCCTGGTTGAGAACCTCTGGTCTAGTGGCTAAGGTATCAAAGGAGGAATCAGGAGACCTGGTTCTGGTCTAGGCTATAGCACTCTATTGCTGCTCGTCTGTAGAGGCAGCTGGGTTTGGATGCAGCTGTCCCAGGGACCCTTCCCCAAACGGCATCACTGCATCTGCCTTGGGTTGGGTTTTGCCTGGTTTAGCTGCTGTCAGAGACAGGCTGTGGAGCTAGCTGGACTCTCGTGGTTGTCCTTGTGTTGTGAGTAAGGCACTGGGCTTGGGTCCCATCTCAGTGGCTGGTTCCTCATATGGCTTTTAATTTCTCTGTGCCTCACTTTCCTAGCTGTAAAATTGAACGAATCGTGCTTGCCTGGTCTCCCCGGCATACAAATGCTGTAAGCTGTTTGGAGCAGGAACAATGTGGGTGTACCACACCTAACCCAAGGGAGCCACAATCTCCATTGGGGCCTCCAGGTGCTATTAAAATATAAATAATAAGAAATAAAACTTGGAAACATCTGACTAAATATCTTGAAAAGCTCTGGTCCCCAAGCAGACTTGGATGTGGATATTGAAAGCATCCTAGTTTGGGGGCATTTGGATTTTTGAGTCTTCTCGAGTTGGATTTCAACTCTTCCAATTATTTCAGGCTAGGGGGTGAATCTGGGGTTGTAGGAGCCAGTTACATGTCTTCCGACTCAAACTGTGCAACTCTTTTCCAAACACAATGCAGCTTGGCTGATCCATGGGGAATGCAGACCAAAGCCAGCAGATGGGACATTTATCCGAGAGTTAAATGCTTGATTAACGAAGAAGGATGCTGGGAACCGACTGCTTTAGGCGCTTGCATTATCATGGGTCTGCTCTAACGATGGAGGGTTTGAATGTAGATGTTTAACAGCGGAAAGGCTGCGGTGTGTTTTGCTGCTGTGTGCTTTGCTCCAAAGAGGACCCGGACAATTGAACGAGAAAGTACAAGAACTCCCGTGGTTACGAGCCTGACTTTCAAAAGTGCTCAGTTCTGGGCACCCTCTGTTGTCCTAAAAGGGAGCGGCTGGGTTTTGAGTTCATTTGCAAGTATGGGCTTGTGTAACCCATACACCTCCTGGGTGTGGTGTTCCGGTTTAGCTGCTGGTGGCACTGACACCACTTAGGGTATGTCTATACTACCCGCCGGATCGGCGGGCAGCGATTGATCCAGAAGGGGTCGATTTATTGTGTCTAGACTAGACGCAATGAATCACCCACCCCCCGACCGCTCTCCCATCGACTCCGGTACTCCACCACCACGACAGGCGGAGTCGACGGGGGAGCGGCAGCAGCCGACTCTCTGCTGTGAAGACGCTGCGGTAAGTGGATCTAAATAGGTTATTCACATCACTGAAGTTGCATAACGTAGATCAATTTTCCGTGGCCTCCCACCCCCTCCCAGCCACCCCAGCATAGACCAGGCCAGCGAGCGAGTTACGAGAGTCTGCCCTGCAGCCTTAGCTCACAGCCAGTTGGCTTTTGACTCACGCACTAAGCTCCAGAGGTCCCAAGTTTCACTTTCACCGATGGATGTGACTCCATTGGCGGCACACCCTGGTATGTATCCACAGCCAGTCCCAGTGACTTCAGTGGCGTTACTCCTGCTTTACACCCGGTATAAGTGAGAGGAGAATCGGGGCCCTGGTTCCATAGCAAAGCTTGACTTTTAGAATGTTTTGCCTTTCTCTGTCTCGCACCATAGATTCCTCCCAGAATGCTCTGCAGCATCGGATTGGAGCATATTAATAAGGTGATTAGAATGTCGCAGCGAAATGTTTCTGATTTTTGGAGCAGGTGTAAAAAAAAATTGATTTATGATCCTGACAAATGGAAGGCAAAAATATTGTTGAAATTAAGAACCGGCATAAGCAGGAGTAACGGATGTTAATTAGTATGGTGTGGAGGAATCTCTCTGAATGCCACAACAACAAGGAACAGGGTGTCTTCCAGTTGCATTGTTGTTTGCCGGGTTGTTGTAGCCGTGGTGGTCCCAGAATCTGAGAGACATGGCGGGTGAGGTGATATCTCCTATTGGATTACCTGCTGTCGGTGAAAGAGACCAGCTCTCGGTGATGCTGAAAACCTTGTCTCTTCTGCCAATGGAAGTTTGTCCGATAAAAGCTATCACCTCCCTCATCTTGTCTCTTTCAAGCCCCGTGGGACTTTCATTGCTATGCTGATTTGCCCAAAGTCTCACAGGAAGCTGTGACCGAGCCAAGATTTGAAGCCAGCTTGCCTCCGTTCCGGGCCAGTGGCTTAAATCACAAAACCACCCTTCCACTCGACTAGTTAACAAGCCGTCCCCTTCTCCACCCACGGACCCACATGCTTCTAACCCAGGCTTAAAAGAGGGGCTTATTTCTAGGAAATCCATTATGCGTCGGCATGGGAAACTGACCGAGAGATGCTTGCTGACCTAGTTTGGGAGAGAGCTTTTTTAATAGGGGATTCTTAGAAACATGTTTGTTTCTGCATCCTGCATTGCAGGGACTCACAGTGCCGTAGTGGGTGGGACACTGCAAATTGGGACAGCTGTACCAAGATGCTGAGACAGGCATTTCTGGGGTGGGGAGGGGGGGAAGGGTCTTCAATAAATGCCTGGGCTAGTGAGGGCAGTAGGGGTGGCTCAAAAGAGCCCCCGAAACCTTGGTGTTTGGAATGTCTTAAGAGTGAAGATCTGATGGACTAATATGGTCAAAGGAATGGGAATAAGCTGTCTGGAGTCTTACACACACACACACACACACACACATACACACACACACACACACACACACACACACACACACACAAAATCTAGAGGTGAGTGTGTGTGTGTGTGTAAAATATAGCACCATTGAACTAGCTCCCTGTCTTTGTAGAAGGGCTTGTAGGCTGCAATGGACCAGGGAGGTTCTACTTCCATTTGCCCCAAGAGGGGATCCCACAGGCCAGGGCTGAGGTGCCTAGATGCCTGTGAGCAGTGGCTGCCCCAGATTAGCTCAGCCTGCAGCTACCCGTTAGCTACCTGCCTGATGAATAAAGATGAATTCGCCTCGGAGGCTGCCCCTCTGGCCCCTTTCACTGGCACTACACTCACTTAAACCCCCATTTTTGAGGCTCATGGAATGACCTTGGATCCTGGAGCCAGCCAGCTGGCCAGGCATTAAACCAGTGCAATTGCATGCTGAGCTACCCGGGCAACGCAACAGACCTGGGGTGACACAGAGAATACGCAGGCTGGTCCAGGTAACCCGAAGCATGGACACCGCTGGCTCAGGCCACCGAAGTGAAGGAGGACCAGAGCGAGGAAAAGGGTCCCTGATCCCATCCTAGGTGCATCAGATCTGGAGACACCCTCCTTCTAATGATCTCAAGTCCTCCTTACCCTAAAACACAGTGTGAACAAGAGTTGCACTGTGCACCGACCTCCCTACTCACCTACAGGATTCCCTCTGGGGCTGTAGAGGTGACCCCCCCCCTTAAGATGGAGTCCCTCTCCCCAGAGCCCCCCCCCCACACACACACACAGTTGACAACCAGCCGCTGAGGTACAGAATCCAGGCCTGGGGCACTTTCTGACCCAGGGCTAAGGGGGAGAATTCCAGCCAGGCATTCAGGGTTTCTCACGGGGGCGATCAGGAGGTATGTTACTGGGTGCTTAGGCTTGGAAAGAACCATGCTTACAATCACTGGCTGGGCAGGGTACCTAGTTGGGCAGCCGCTCTCTATACACCTACGCTTGCATCCCCCTCGGGGAGGTATCCTAGGCTCCCTGTCTCCGTGAATGGAGCTCCCTTATCAGCACAGGGAAGTCCAGGCCATATTCATGGGAATTGCTGTGTGCCCCCCTCCAAGGGGCAAGAGTATGTTGGAAGACGCCAGTCCCCTATTGGTGGGCATCCCCCGGGCATATCGATCTCTGGCTGGGATTTGGAACAGCACCTAAGGGACTTAGATGCAAAATCCCATTGACTGTTGTGCCTAACTCCCTTAGGCGCCTTTGAAAACCCCAGCCTCCACCACATGTCTGTTTGCTGTAGCGCTGTGGGCATTCCCTGGGCGCCAGGCTGTTTGCTTCCTGTCTGCAAAGGCAGCTGCAGGCAGCCCCTCGGGGCTTGGTGTCTTTTTGCAGAGGCAGATGCTTCCGGCTGCTCCTCTTTTCATCAGCTGGCTCAGCATTGATCCTTTCGCCCGAATCGATGCTGCCTGTTGGAATGGAACGAGGCCATGCAGGGCTTACTCTACCTGCGTTTCCCTACGGTTTGAGGTCTAGGGCCTCACAGGGCTCCAGACGTCATGTAGGAGAAATAGCTTAGTTAGTGTCAAAGGAGTTCTTTTGGGGTGAGCGGGTTTGGGTGAAGAATCTCTCCATGGGAGGGGAAGTGAATGCAACCCGGCTATGTCTGCATCCTGCAGGAGCTTAGTCCATTGCCAGAGTCCAGCTGCTGGGAAAGTCCCGCCTGCTAAGAACTCACTCCGCTCTGGTCTTAATCGCATTCATCATTATTAAGTCCTGAAATTGGCCAAAGACAAGGAAAAAGTTGCCAATTAGAGCTTTTATTTCGGCTATTCGTCTTCCTTTCAGGGGCTTAGCAAGGGAGACACTTACAAGAAGATGAAGAAGGACTTAAACAAGATGACTTACAAAATGTTTAAATAAGACTTAAATCAGCCTTTGCTTTTCACCCTGCTTTCCAGCACAATGGAAAGGGGGGATGATTTACAGCCAGGGACCCGGCTGGAGCCTCTAGTTTGCATGGACTCTGCTTGTAACTGGAGCGTGCAGGGGGAACAGGGGGCCACGTGCCATCCCGGATGAAGGTTAATGATGGCGCTTCAGGAAAATGATGGAGCATAATCCCCCTGCAATAGGTTTTGTCTTGGCTGTAAGTTTCCTGGCAGGCGAGTGAAGGGATCAGCGTCCTCCTTTATGATGACATGTTGGGTCAGTCGCAGCTTTGCTGCCATAGTGCCATGGATTCCTGCGGGCATGGCCGGGTATTGCTTCTCCCCACCCCAGCCAAGAGGCTTACTGGGCAAGATGCACTTCAAAGACTCCTCTGGGCCATGGATTTCACATCCTGGGGAGGAAGGAGCGGGGTTCTAACAGTGTGATCACTGCTTGCTCGTGTTATAACAGGGCCTCGACTTACCCAGTGTTGTCCACACTACAGCATGATTCTAGGATCGAGTTAGAACCAGGCTTTGTCCAAACTCCACAAAGAACCTCTCCCCAGGGGGTCAATCTGAAATAGGCAAGGCCTTGGGAGCTGGGGGTGAGGATTAAAGGGCTATTGAGAGCCATAGTCCCGGGTGGGATGAATGTGAAAGATATCCGGGGAGGGTGACAGAAATAGGGGAATGAAATAGGGTCACGATAAGGGAAGGCGCTAGAAGCCACTGCAGCTGTTTTCACCCTGCCCTCCACCCTGGTTTGTACTGACCCCCCAAAATACAGGGTCCAAGCACCCTCCTGCTCAGCATCTGAACTACCAACAGCAGCTGCGGGGTGGATTGCCAGTGCCGGGAAGTACAGCTCCGATTATTGGGCTCAGGTTGGATCAAACCATTGTTATTTGTTTCCTTGCTGAAGAAATGGACTTTAAAGAGCAACTTTCTACCCAGGGTCTCCAACCAGCCTCTCAGCATTGTTAGGATCCAATTCTGTGGCTCATGTTGACAAGCACGTAGTGACGTGAGCATTCCCCATAACTTCAAAGTGATGTGCAACTCCAGGGGAGTGAGGGCTGAAGAACTGCAGGGCTGCCAATGCTCAGCATTTTATCATGCTTTCAGGATATTTGATGGTTTTTTCTTAAAGCCCCAGCTCCTGGAGTCAGGTGAATACCTTCAGAAGCTCAGCTTTCATTATTAAAAAAAAAAAAGTAATACGGTTTTAGCCCTTATGGGTGCTGAATATATGACCCCTTAAGGTTCAAATGCCAGCAGGCAAATAAAAAGAACCCCAAATGGGTGAGAGGTTTTAGAAAGGCGGTCAGGATCATTTCCCCCATTTTACAGATGGGCAAACAGGCATGGAGTGGGCACGCATGGTCACCCAGCAGGCCTGTGGCAGAGCAGGGAATACACTCCAGGTCTCCTAAGTCCCAGTCTAGTGCACCACACATTAGGCCACATGGCCTCTCAAAACTGAGGTGGGGTTTTGTGTGGGCGCAGGGGTCTGGGATAGGAGCTGTGCGTCTATCATTTAATCCTGGCTTCCCTGGAGCCTCAGGGTCTTCCAAGACAGCAGTCAGGGTATGTGATTAAAGCTAGCTCGGCTCTGCCAGCTCCAGCTGTCGTCATCACAGCCTGGGACGGCCGCGTAGACATCTCTTGTCTCCCTTCCGTGGAGTGCTGCCGAGGTACCCGATGGGTCTGGTCCTCTGGCCAATCTCCCTAGGAAGGCCCATGCCGGAGCTTTCCTGAACACAGCTGGCCATGACCTGACCCCCAGTCCTGCACGCTCGCTGCTGTGGTGGCTACCGTGTACTGGAGCCTCCACGCCTGCCACAGGCTGCAGAAATCTGAAGAACTTGTGGAGGGACTGCAGGGTAGATTATCCTGCAAACACCGAAGAGGCTCCCGCAACGTTCCCCACATACGTAAGCGCACAGGACAGCCAGCCGGAGCTTGAGAGGGGAGAGAAAATGGGATTTCACCCTATCGATTCATCCTCTGTTTTGAAGCAGCGCAGACTTACGGCTCTCTGCTTCCCTCGCCTCTCGGGGCGCAACAGAGACTGACTTGACATTTGCCAGCCTGGGAGACTTGGGCCAGATCAACAGCTGGTGCAAACCGATCTCTCTTCATTGGAGTCCATGGAGGGAAGCCAACTTACACCGGCTCAGGATCCAGTCCTGATCCTTCAATCTTACCTGCAATTGAATAAGCCAAGCTTGGATGCCACAGTCCTAGCCCTGACCTCTGTCCCTGGGCACCTTTTCCTAGTCAATATTAAAACTCGGATGCTAGGAATTTGCTGAAAGATTTAACGCTTAAAGCCTGAAAAAATTCTTCCATTACATCCCTAATAACCAGTGTTTCCATTGTTCTTCTCCAGTAATAAAAGGAGGCCAGCAAATACTCCAGCGGCCAATTCCATAGCCACGCCGGTTCATCAGGAACCAGAGGAGAGAAACTAGACTAGACTAATCTGGTTTGGAAATTAATGTAGCTCAGGAAATCCCCCCCAAAAAGGGGGGAGGGGAAATATGTCCATTTACTTATTTCAATTTCTTGTTGCCAAGCTTCATAAGTGAATAAATCCAAACTACGTTTAAAGAGAGGACGCGGGGAGAAAGCCCAATAAATGCAATTCCATCGTCCTAAATGAAGACAAAGGTTTCAAAGCAGTATTAAATTCAGTCCCTGCCGGCTCATTTCATTTCAGCTCTGGATTGCCACAAAATCAAGTTTCCCAGCCTGGCCGGCGCCGTCTTTCACCTCCCCCAAAGCCACTCGTATGCACAAATTCATTTTTTCCCCCCTCCCTGATTCCAAGTGTCGCTTGGCATATTCATTTTCACAGGTTGTCCTTCCACCGGCTCGTGCTGGCTCACCCGGGTAATTTTGTTTTAAATGACAGCTCTGTGAAAGGAACTTGGAAACACGTTGCAGTCGGCTCTCTCTTTCCAAAAGATTCCTTCTCTGTAACTGTCTTTTTGTCTTGGTGCCTGTTGTTAATCTTCTTCCACTAGGAGCCACACGCAGTGACCGTGCTGTTTCCAATTCCCCCAGCTCTGTGGCCAGAGCTTTGACATTTCAGAGGTACTTTATTCCCCTCTGCTCACTTCCTCCGCACATTTAGTTGCACAGATGAGTCAAAAGCAGGTCAACGTTTTACTCTCCTGCGCTAACGGCAAGGCTTGGGCGGGGAGCAAGGCTGGTTGGGTTGTGGTGAAGGCACCAGTCTGAGTCGAAGAGAACCGCATTCAAGTCCCTGCTCTGCCACAGGTTTCTGGCAAGTCACCTGGCCTCTCTGTGCCTTAGGCGCCCCATCTGTAAAATGGGGATAAAACAGTTTATGTACAGCACAGTGGCTGCTGGAAGATGAATCCGTTCATGAGTATGAGGTGCTCAGCCCTTATGATTATCTTATCTAAATGCCTAAAAATGGAACTTCCCTGCTCAAAACGACCAACACTTTCTTATTGATTGTTATTCCAGCAGCTCCCAGAGGCTGCAATGAGGGAGGGAGGCCCGATGGGGCTAGGTGCTGTACACAGATGCATCAGAAAGATCGTCCTTAGCTGAAGATGGTCCTTGTGCAGTCCAATCTCTCATGTCTTCCCCTCCCCCCCCACTGGATACTGATGCTGATAGCAGTCCAGTGGCCCCTGGGGAACAACCATCACTGTCCCTAGCCCTGCCTCCAGCCCTGGGGTTATACAGATCCCAGACAGGAGACACCGCTGTGTGGAAGGGCTGGGGTGTGGTACAGCTACACCAGGAGCTGCGGGTGTGGGGCTGCCCGGTGGCCCCATGTTCTGCTCCTTTTGCCGCTGTGATTCCCGGGAGAGCCCTGCGGTGTTGAGCGGATACGGGCTGTGTCTTTCTGGTACAGCGTACTGCCCATAAATGGCTTAAAGGTACAGCGTACCTGAGCGTATCGGCTTACTGCGCCACTGAACACAGCAGGAGGAAAGAAGAAAAGAAGGGAAAGATGGCGGGAGGGAAGGGAAGGAGAAGGAATGAGAGACACCAGACTGAAGTAGGGGGAAAGAACAAGATGTCAGACCAGAGCTGGGGCTTCTCGGTGGAGTATACTGAGCCTGAATAGGCTGGCGGACAATACTGGGCCAAGGTAGCCCTGCCCCTACAGGCCTGCCCTGAGTGCTCCAGCTGGAGGAGCGTTAAAAGGAGCTCAGAAGCCCAGCAAACGGGGGTGGGTGGGTGGGGGTGGGGGGTGGACAGACCTCAGGAGAGAGGGAGCCTTCGCCAAGAAGCCAGACCCAGGATGGAACCTGAGAGGCGACCGTGGGGTGAGTAAGAGCCTTCTCCAACCACCCCACTTTGAGAACCGCGCTCTGCTCCTCTGGAATTTGTGAAGCTAGTATCTGTTTGGACTAGAGGGGCCACGCCCCAAACTGAAGGAGATGATAGCTAGGAAGTAGCCCAGAGGCAGGGGAGGCAAGACGAGCCCTTCCCCCCACACCGCAGCCTGTCATTGAACAACAAGAACTTTTGACAAAGTCCTTGCTGTGGTCTTTGCTGCCCCAGTTGCAAGGAGGAGACTTTACACCCTAACTTTGCCTGGCTTGGAGCTTCCTCCCGTAAGACTGATATGAACAGCAAGTAGGTCAGGTCCCAGAATCAAAGTAATGTAGAATTCTGCATAGCAAGGATCAGCCAAGATCCTCCATTTGGTGCCCCAGACAGTAAAGCTCCCGGCAGAGGGATTTAGCTGGCCTGTTCGGTGACGATGTGTGAGGTAGAATCCACAGCTGTATTAGCTCTTCAGAGTCATCAGAAGTCAACCCAATACTCGCCAGGCCCAGCTGATCCATCAGGAGCAGAACCAAGGAGGCCGTCCTTAATTCCAGCTCCAGTCGCTTTCCTGACCCGAGTTATTCTGCGGTGGTGGGTTCCCTGAGTGTCCCATTTTAAAGAAGTCCCGGCGTGAGCAGAACACAACTCCTAAGAACGGAGCCAAATCCAATGGTTACAGATTCGACACTGACCATACTGCAGAGAGCAAAAATGAAATTCCTCCCCAGCAAATAGATACCGCTGGAGTGTCGCTACTGGGGACCGGTTACTGACTAGGTTGCCTGCTGGACTCAATAGACTAGAAACCCCAGCACATATCCCACCATCATAATTATCCCCTTGTTATCTGCGTGAATTCTCTTCGTTTCTAGCCCCAAGCATAGCAATCCTCAGAGGCAGGCTTTTATGGTTGGGGCTGCTCCATAGACCGGAGTGTCATGTTTTCTCATTCCTTATTTATAGAGCGCTGACACGGGCTCCAAATCATCATAATATCATCTGATTATCTGGCGGCTTTCATGCCAAAGCATTTTACAAGCTGTGTATATAGAGAAATCGCTTCCCCTGCCAGTGCAAGGCAATCGGCTCTGGGCTGGAAAGTTAATTGGCAACTGTTGAACAGCAAACGCCGGGCAACTGGTTTGGAGAGCGCAGGAAAAAGAACCCAGCACCCAGCTGAAGCAGTCGGTGGGGGGAGGGGGATTTAGATGAGAAGGGGGTAACTGTCGGAACTGGAAATTGGCCGGAAACCAAGGTTAGGACCCCCCAAAGTGCAATGGATTTGGGTCAGGATTACATTTTGCTTCTCATTTACAAGAGCTTCTGGTTGCTGAGCGTCACCTTCCCCTGGAACACAGGGTTAGTCTTACTGGTGTCGACGGAAGAATGCCACCTGCGGAAGCCCCATGGCTGAGTTCTGCAGTAGGTGGGGTTTCTTTGATAGGCACCTACCTCCATAGTGACCAAGCCAGACTCTGCTTAGCTTGTGGGAGATACTGAGAGAGTCGCCATAAGCGAAGGAGCTACGGGAGCACGAGGCGGTGATCCCGACTATCTCAGATTGGATTTGGGTTCTTTTATGCTTAAGCTAGACACAGCGGTTCTCAAACTCTGGGTCAGAACCCCAAAGTGGGCCACGACCCCGTTTTCACCAGAGCTGGCGTTAGACTTGCTGGGACCCGGGGCCGAAGCCCAAACCTGAGCCCCACTGCTTGGAACCAAAGCCTGAGGGCTTCAGTATTGGGTAGTGGGGCTCAGGTTACAGCCCTCCCTCCGCCCCTCACCTCGGGTGATGGGGCTCAGACAGGCTCAGGTTTCGGTCTCTGCTCCTGAAGTCGTGTAATAATTATTGTTGTTAAAAGGGGGTCATGATGCAATGAAGTTGAAGAACCCCCGAGCTAGAGCACTGGGTTTATTCTAGGAGCAATACACCACTAACTAGAGATGGGCCCAAAACCCAACGATCCGATCTTCTCCACTCTGAAGATGCACTGAGTCGGGGGAGTTGGTTGAGAACCATCTTACGGTAACGGCTTTTGGTCATTACTGAATGGGTGAAATTTTTCAATGGAACCTTTTTTTGTGGCCAAAAAATGCAGATTTGGCGACACCCAAATGTTTCGCAAATTCATGTCGATTTCACCAGATGCTTTTGGTTTAAAAAATTAAATTCCAAAAGAATCGGAACGTTTTGATTTTTCAATTTGACCTGACCGTTTATCTTTTTGAAATTTCCTTTAATTTTATTTTAGGAAAATGGAAAACTATTTTAAAAAATGCTCACAAGGGAGAGGAAAACATTTTTCATCTGGTCAAACCAAACGACCCCAAACAATGTTTGGCTTTTTTTTTTTTTTACTTTTCAGGTTGGTGAAAATGTTGAACAAATTTGTTTTCGGTTTGACCTGAAACACGGCCTCTTCCCCACTTCATTTTTCACAATTGCCAATGAACTGAAAACGCTGTTTTTTCACTCAACTCTAATACCGACCTAGCCTACCGTTGAAGAAGCTCTAGTTCTCATTACCACGCCTCAGCCAGGCAGTCTGCAGCAAATGTTTAACTTTTTAGTCCTTATTGCTTCCGTAACTACCCATGCACATTTGAAAAGAAATCCTCTTATCCATCACCACCCACTTTGGATGTTGAGTCTTCACGATTAACGTGGCACACACCAGAATCGGTGCTGCACAGGCTCACGGAGACAGAAGCAAACCAAGACCAAGCGGGCAGTCAATGTGTCACGGTGCGGGGTAAGACAAGGCATAAACGGCAAAGAGTGATGTCCTGGGACACGGGTAAGAAGAAGGAGTCCGAGTTCTGAGAAATTGCATTAACCAATCAAGTAGTGAATTAGCTATTTGGAGATGAAAAAATCAATGGGCCCTGATCCTAAGTGGAGCATTAATGCATTAGCAGCAGTTCTGCGGAAGGGCGGTATGCGGCAGGGGCTGTCTAATGTGATTTCAAAAGGCTGTGGCGACCAGCCAGCAGGCGTTAGAATTATCGTCTGTCCTTTCCCCTCCTTTTCCTTTCTCGCTCCCATCTCCTTGGCGGCTTCTGTATTTTAAGTCACGCGGCTGTTACAAAGACAACAGTGAAAGGTGGAGAACATGGAGTCCCATCCATGCAGAATCGTCAGAGAAACTCTCTACGCACATTTTGCTTGGCAGTGCACACGGCACCCCATATTAGTGTTATTAAAGGAATGCCAAGAGAGGCCCCTATTGAGATCAGGGGCCTGTTGTGTTAGGTGCTGTACATAGCAGGGGATGGTGCATGCCCCCCAAAATTTACAATCTAAACAGACAAGTGATGGTGGGGGGGGGGGGGAGATATCAGTATTCCCAGTCTATTTATGGGGACACTGAGGCACGGGGTAGCTCAAGAAACTTGCCCAAGGAGTGGCAGAGCGAGGAACTGAATCTTGATCTCTTAAGCCCTATTCCAGTGCTAGAGGCCTTGTTTACGCATGAATGTTTAACTCCCACCCCAACCAATCAACATAGTTATGCTGTCAAATGCCGTAGTCCTTCTGTTGGCATAAGAACGGCCATACTGGGTCAGACCAAAGGTCCATCAAGCCCAGTGCCCTGTCTTCCCACAGTGGCCAACGCCAGGTGCCCTGGAGGGAATGAACAGAACAGGGAATTATCAAGTGATCCATCTCCTGTCCGCTCATTCCCAGTTTCTGACACACAGAGGCTAGGTGTAGTGGGGCAGTTGCCCTACTTTGGCAGAGGAGGGGTTAAAGCAGGCTGGAGGGATCCTGTGCAGAACTCGGCCAATCAGAGAAGGGCAGAAAGGCAGCCAATCAGGGCCAGGCTGGGCCCTGTATAAGGGCTGCAAAGCAGAGAAGACAGGAGTCTCTCCCTGATAAGCAAGGGAGGAGGACTGGCTCCCAGGGATAGAGCAGCACTGGGCAGGCTCAGGGGAGCAGAGGAAAAGCTCCCAGTCTGATACCTGCGAGGCTGAGGCCCCTGAAAGAAAGGGCCACAAAGGTGCAAGGGCCAAGGGGAAGTGGCCCAGGAAGCATGAGCAGTAGAGGGGAGAGAAGGAGGGCAGGACATGGCTGCTGCCAGAGGGTCCCTGGGCTGCGACCCAGAGTCATGGGTGGGCCTGGGTCCCCCCCACCACTGCACCTGGCTGTGGAGGAGTGTGGCCCAATACAAACTGTGGCTGGCCCCTGAGGCAAAGGGCTAAACTTCAGGGCTGCAGTTGGCCACGAGGGCAGGTGCAGACTAAGGACTATGGATACCCCCAGAAGGGGAGAGAACCAAGTGGGGCACAGCGGGAGGGTTGTGTCCAGAAGAGGATGCCGCAAGCCAGGGAGCCACGCGGGTCCCAGACACCACGGCAGAGTGGACAACGGGCACGACACCACTTGCAGAGGGCGCTCCACAGCCAGACAGATGCTAATAGGACAGCAGGCAGCTGCCCTGAGAAGGAGATGGCGGCCGCAAGATGGCCACCGCAGCAGACAGATCCACTTTGAGAAGTGGCTTCAAGATGGCGGCAGCAGACACAGTTGCTCGGTCTCTCTGGGGAGGAAGGATCCTGAGGTGGAAGTCACTCTGAAGAGGGGTGGTTTCCAGAAGGCGACTGCAGGGCAAATTTGTTCAGTCATGGGCGCCGCGCCGAAAAATCGTCCAATGTGGCAGCCGGAGCAGCTTTCCTCTTGCCTGTCTGGATTATCAAAATTCTTGTGTTTTGAATAAAGATTTATTCAAATGCACAGAAGGCAACATTCGGAGACACCCTTCGCTTTTCCTTGTATTTTCTTAAATACGTCCTTGGAACAAGGAAGAAGATGGAAGCCAATGAGAGCTTAAAATAAACATTGGAAGGAAAGAGTGTGAATCAGCCAAAATCCCATGGCTTGGTTGTACTCTGCCACTTTGACCTTCTGTGGCCTTCCACGGCTCCAGACCGGCGTTTTGTCCGCTTTAGGGCCTCTGCTTCCCACTCTGGTTTCAACTTCTTTTCCCACGTCAGGACGTGTTTAAAAAAAAACAATTGCCTTAAAACATTTCTCCGTGTTCTAATTTAGAGCAATGTGTCATTCACCTAAGTAATGCAGTGCTGATCACACATGCTGTATTATATTTAAAAAAATACTTGAAATCCAAAACAATATCTTGTAAAGAATTAATTTGGTTGGACTCGGGCACAGTAATTCTTCCCTCTTCTTTCTTTCTGTCGAAGCCAGAGCTGGCTAAGAGTCGTTCAAGTAATTCTGAAGTAATCAATCTTTTTTTATTAAGATGAGCTCGAAGGACATTCAAGGCCAAGGCTGGAAAAGGAGACACAGGGCCAAATTTGCCTCTGGTGTAACATCACTGGGTGCTTGCTGTCTGACAGTGGGCTCTCTGACTGCAGGCGGCAGGTACGCCCCCCCAAATTTTTCATATGGTATGTAGAACTGAACCATTCTCATTTCAGGAGTCAAAGCACCACTCAGGTTTGGCTCGGTAGCCACTTTGTCAAAGCACCCCCAGGCCAAACCTGAGTGGCACCCCGTCCCCGTGCACCAGCTCACAATGCCACTCAGTTTGGGGGACCTTTCAAAGGGGGGGGTGCAGGGCAAACTGCCACTTCTCCCTCCTTCCCCCAGCCCCCAAGGTAGCCCTGCCCCTGCTAATTATACACACCATGCATAAGGTGTATACAGCTGTGTGTGGTATAGAGTCCATACCTGGGGACATAACCCCTAACCCCCCATTCTAGCACCACCAGAAATTATGGGATGGGTGTGGTGTGATGGGGTGCATAACCGCCACACTGGCAGTGACAGAGTTAATGGGATCTGCAGAGCCCAAATAACACATTCTGTGGCACCTGGCAGGGAGAGAGATAATTAAGGATTAGGCCCAGCTGGGGAGACCCAGACTGGGTGGTTCTGATAGCAGTTGTATCACAAACCTTTGTCCTGGTGACTCCTTTCACACAGCAAGATTGAGTGTGACCCCCTCAATTTAATAGATTGAATACCATTATAAATGCTGGGGGGAAGCAGGGTTTGGGGTGGAGGCTGACAGCTTGTGACCCCCAGTTTGAGAAACCCCTGTGATAATGGAAGCAGTGCAGGAAGAGGAGACCCAGGAAAGAGGTAAAGGGAAGCTTCTGCTCTCTGGGGAAGGAGCCAGAGGAAGGAGCCTGTACCCTAGGACTCTCCCTGAAGAAAGAAAGTAAGGAGCTGGGGAGAAGGAGACTCCTGGGAGAAGAGAGACTCCAGGGGAGCAGGAAAAAGGCATCCCTGGAAAAAGACCTGAGAAGCGGTGCCCTGTAAGAGCTCTGCAAAGAGTCTGTTGAGGACTGAGCCTGGGCAGGATGGAAGAGTGTTTTTGGTTCCTTTGAGTGTGGACACTATTATCCTGGCAGGGATGGGACTTTTAATGTGACCTGGATGGAGGGCCAAACCACCGCATGGACCTCCGAAATCCAGAGGAGGTGGAGGCACAGGTTCTGCATCGCTGGATCTTGCCACCAGGAGGCACTTCGGAATGGGTGAGTCTGTGACTTGCAGAAATAAGTGAGTGAAATTCTACTGCTGTTGTTGTGCCTGATTGCGATGTCCCCTTCTGGCCCTAAAGTCTATGAACCCTAGGTCTGAAGGGTCAGTAACTTTGCGGGATTAAGAGGAATAGGGATTGCTAAAATCTGTTTGTGGTGTGATGCTGAGAGGAGCCACAGAGCTCTTGAAACTGAGAACCAGCAAAGTCCTCCGTGTAAGTGATCATCCAAAATTAAATCACTTGAATTGTCTGAAGTGGGCATCTCAATTTTGGGGAGGCTCAGCCTGAGACCTTTTATGGGGCCTGCCTTTCAGAAAGCCCTGAGCACCCACCCTCTGAAAATCAGCCCCCTGGATAAGGCATCCCAAATTGGACACTCAGACTCCTAAAATGCCTAGTCACACTAGAAGATGTGGGCCGACGACTTTCACTCTGTGTCATTGGCCACGGAGGCGGAAAGGGGGCGGCGTTCAGAGTTGTGGTGACTATACGTGCCCGCTGCACCCTTCAGGCTTGGAGTATTCTGGACAGGCAGCATTCAAAAGACTCAGCAGCTTCAGCTGGCGTTTGGCTTGAAAGCTGGCTGCAGGAACGAACTGGGGGGCTTGTTACTAAGCGTGCACTCATGGCGCTAGCTTGACTCATGTTTGCTGGAGCTTTTGTTTCTTCGTCTTGGGCTCACCCGTTAAAATCATTACCGTTAATTTAAAAGGCCTGCCGTGGCTCTGGGACAGTAGCATGGTCAATAAGGGTCACTGTTTTTCGGTACGGTCTCCTTTAGAGCTGGCACATCCGGTGTGACTCTGTCTCTAGGTGTGGTCTGACTGAGGAGAGCAATGAGGAGGTCTCCTAGTCATTGGGAGGCAGGAGAGGGAAGAGAATGATGAATGATTATGAGAGAGGCCAGTCAAATGTACAAATATTTAAAGCCTTCTCTAGCAATCTAGAGGGAGGAGGTCACACTTAGGGGGATTGTGTGTTTGTAGCCAGCCTACAAAGAGGGCTTGTAAACAGCCAACCGGTTCCCCCACTGGCATTTATTTTTCTACAAATCCCTCCCCAGAGCCCCGGCGTTCGCTCAGTTGAGCGAACCTGACAAGGATCCGATAGCACCCTTTCCTGCATACACAGACTATTACTAGGTGTGAATGTGCTGAGGGCAAATTAAATTTCAATGTGTTTTTGCGCTCGGCTGATAAATCTTTCAGCGGCCTAATTTTGGAATGAGCCGTCAGGTTGGGCCTGTGTGACCCAGAAAGGAAAAGCTTTTAAATGATCGAAAAGTCCGGCTTATCTGCGTCCAGAGAGAGTCAAGGGCTTAGTGGTTTATTCAGACCTTCCTCTCCATTGGGGGGACTTGGCTTTGCCCAGTCAGGGAACAGAAAAGACGGGCCCAGTTTCAACCGACAACAGCTTCAAACAGCAAACCTTGAATACTGCAAGGGAACTGCGAAGGAAGCGTCCAAATGGCGAGTCATTCTGAATAATGAGGAACTCGGAGATTGCAGTCTGCTGGGGAGCACTGTGCGGGAGCAGAAAAAAGCCCCTAAATCTGCCAAGTAAATTAGTCCCCCTGAGTTATTTGCTCAGCTGCGCTCAAGAGCATTGTTGTCTCTGGATTATGGCCCCGGAGCTCAGGCTGCTGCAGAATAAAAAGGTGCTTGCGATGCTTAACTAGGACCCGCAAAGGAAGTCCTTTGCTTCAGTGCTGTTTCAGCGCGCCAGCCTACGGGCTGGCTGGCGACGTCTCCTCCATGGTTGTGGCTTCTTTGGGATTTGATGGAAATGGCTGCGGCGCGGGAATGACCTCGGGGAGGCACAATATGGCTGTGGTTTTGTACTCCCGCCTCCCCCCCCCCAACTTCCTTCCATCTATCTGGGCTGTCCCCGGAGGTACAGCGCGATTGCTATTGCTGCTGTAATTCCGGGACCGGTGTTCTGCTCCCGTCTGCGACTTGGGGCGTGCCAAAGCACCTCGATACATCAGTCCCTGAGCCTGCATCCCTTATGGGAGTTTTGCCTGTGCAAGGACTGCAGGATTGGGACCGGGATGTGCGAGGGACTGAGGGCCGGAAGGGGCAGAATTTCACTTAGGCAGCATGAATTCTAGAGCCAGCCTTGAATACTAGAGCTTCCCTAGTAGAACACAGGGTGACCAGTGCTGTGTCTGAGGTCCGTGTCTCGGGAAGGTCTGGGCGAGACGTGGCAGCCAGAAGTGGGCCCCTGCTCTGTATGTGTCCATTCCATTTCTGCCCGCCTCCTGAGGGGATGGGTCATGGCATTTCTGACGAGCTCTGCCTGGCTCAGGAGGCAGTGATGGGAGTCACTGAAAGGTCAAACAGGAGGGGGATCTGGGTGGGGAGAGAGCTGCAATTCCTACATGTTCAGCCAGCCAGTGATTGGCACGAGTGGCAATAAATGGCAGCATGGTCTAGTGGGTAGAGAACTCAGGAGTCTGGGCTTGAGTTCCCAGCTCTGCCACCGACCATCTGTGTGAACCTGGGCAAGTCACTTTGCCTCTGTCTCCCCTATTTAGGCTCTTTGGGGCAGGAACTGTCTCTAAAGCTGTGGATGTACAGTGCCTGGCACCATGAAACCTTGATCTTTGGCTGGGGCGCTACCCCAGTGCAAACAATAACGATGCAAAAAGTTTCTTCCTCTCAAAGAAAGGCTCTTCTGTTCCCAAATGGCTCCTGGTCTGAATAGCCCTGGGTAGGCTTAGGGGAAGGAGGAGAGGTATACAAAGCAGCGGGGGATGATGCACTGAAGTCGAAAGGATGCAAGCAGAAATCCCACCCCGCCATTATCCTTGTCACACTAATTCCTGCCCACTCCTCTCCTACGGTGGGTGTTTATGCTGCAGAACGCGGCAATCAATTATGGGGCTAATTAAAAAATCCCCTCCTGTAGGTGTAGCCAATTTTCTTAACTTAACTACAAAAATCTTTTGTGCCGGCATCTGCCTGTGTTTTCATGCAAGTGCTAAGGTCTGTCACTCTGAATGCGCTTGCAGCTCCCTGTGCATGTCTGCACCTCCGTATGCAGTCGTGTGTGTGTGTGTGTGTGTGTGCAGGTTTGTGTTTGCCTGCATTTCTACCTGGCACTTGCACACAAGTGTGGGCACCGACAAATCCTCTGTGTGTGTGTGTGTGTGTGTGTGTGTGTGTCTCTGCGTCCTTGCCCGCCTCTGTGTATTTCAGCCTCCTTTTTTTTAGCAAAACAGGTCCACAAAAGCATTTCCCAGTTTAGCCCTCCAGACATTATTATCTGCAGAATCAAAAACACAAAGGATTTAAGCAGATTTGCTAAGCCGGCCTAATGGGGCAGCGTACCAGTAACCGTAGCACGCTCTGTGTGTCTGCCCTGCTCTGGCTCCATTACACAGACCCTTGGGAAGGAAAATGAAGCTGCAGGAGGGAATCTGCAGCTCCTCCTCCCCGACTCTTCCCCTCAATCAGCTCCCAGTCCAGTCTCCATCTCAAAGGTTGGTGGGTGCAGAAAGATTCCTTGCTATTGTGGAGAAAATTAACTGGAGACAGATGGGAATTATTGCCAGTGATTTCCATGGGGGTGGGAATTGCTGAGATTGGGGGCTGAGCCATGCTGACTCAGCGTTGTGACGAATTGGCTCAGAATAGCAAGGTTACCTTCATCCGTCCTATACGTGGGGACCGTTAGATCAGCCACTGAAATGCTGCCACCTCTGGGGTGGAGCATGTCTTTTGTGTAAACATGCACAGCAACAGCGCTACAGTTTAGGCCAGGATGTGAAGAACCAGCAGATAGAAAGTAAGGAGGCTGAACCTAAAGCCTCGGTGTTCTGGCAAAATTCCAAGGTGAACGTCAGTTGGAAACTGGAATTCCCATTCTGCAAGAAATCCCGATGTTTCCATTCCCCCCCCCCCCCAACTGGAATGAAAGGCCCAGATTTTGAAACTTCCCAAGAAATGAACATTCGAATTGTTCTCCTTTCAGAACCATCGCAGCGGTTTGAGACTGTCAGAACGTCGGTATACCCTATGAAATGTCATCTATTGACCGAATATATATGAAGTTACCTTAAAATGACTATTTTAATGTAAGAAATCGACTTGAAATGCTAACGTTGAAACGAAACATGGAAGTCAAAAGGCTGCAACGTTGACTTTTGTGCATCAAAATCAGCCATCCCTGTTTCAATTTCGAGGTGGCTGCGTTTTCTGACATATGCCTCTCCATCTAAACATTTTTTTTGAGCGCCTCTAGTTAACATCCCCTCCTCTTGCAAAGCCTGTCTTGGGTACTTAATGGCCCTTTGCACTTTAGTCTTCTGTCTCATCTACGACATGGCCCCTCCGGCGTGCCCCAGACCCCCCCTGTAGCGTAGGATCAATAATGGATCAGAGGAATGAGCTATGTTTAGCCTATGAGACGTCTAGTGGCATTTTAACCTATGGGCCATCAGATTCCCTCAGGGTGGTACCTAGCCTAGCAAACCAGGCAGCCGCCCGGAGGACGAAGTGGCGGCTGACAGATTGCTGCGCCGCTGCCAGCGTTGGCAGGTGGACAGAAGCAAATCAACGAGTCAGCACTTGGCAGCCACATCTTATGGGCCTTGCCAGCTCATTGTTCACGTGAGCAGAGACTTCGATCCAAGGCCGTTGGCTGCTCAGAACCACGGGCTGCTGGCTGTGGCGCTATGGAAATGGGCACGGCCCTGAACCTGGTGGGGAAGGGAGTGCGGGTAGGGGCCACAGACATCTCCTTGTGGGGACAGGGGCACAAGGGGCAGGAGACCTGCCCCACTCTGCCTGCTGAGTGAGAATCCATCTGCCCACTTGTTAGGCCAGCCTGGCCCCTCTGCCAGTTTTGCTGCTACCGGATGTGGCGGTTGTCCATTTTGTCCTCCTCCTTCCACATGTGGCATGGAAAGATGGCCGCCTTTATTGGTCAGGCCAGTCCCATGATAGCTCGGGCACACGGGTGTAGCAATAGCCTGAAATGACTGGCTTTATGCCAACACAGGACTCATGAGCTGTGGGATGATCTGGGGGTTACAGCAACCAACCAAACAGCAGGAGTTCCTGGGTCTGTTCCCACCTCTGCCACCGATTGGCACTGGGAACTTGGGCGAGTCACCTGGCTGTCGAATTCTTAATCTGTCCTTAGGCTACTCATTTAGATACTGGCTTGTCAAAGGCGCAGAGAACCTTCTGCTTCCATGGAGGTCAGTGGGAGCTTCCAGTGCCCAGCGCCTCTCAAAGAAAACACCCTGTTTGGGTGCTGAAGAGCTGGTTTCCAGAGCAGCTGAGCACCCACAGCTGAGGCTGAAATTTTAAACACCAGGCCCTGAATATGCTTGGAGGTGCCTAAACTTTGGCACCCAAGTTGGAAAAATTTGCCTTCACCTCTCTGTGACTCAGTTTCCTCGGTTGTAAAATGGAGGTAGCAGCCGAACACCTCAAGAGGGAGGCCGATCTTGCGGGGGAAGCACTAGATGGTAATCCGCAGATCTGGGGTTAGTTCCGAACCATGCCACAGACTGAACCTGTGGCCTTGGGCAAGTGACTTAATCACTCTGGGTCACAGTTGCCTGTTTGTAAACTGGGAAGAATAATCCTCCCTTTCTCCCACCCTTGGGATATCTTCTCTATTCAGATGGTAAGCTCTGTGGGGCAGCGCCGGTCTCTCATTGGGTTTGTGTGTGTTCAGAACCTGGCAGTCCTATTGCGGCCTCTCTCCCTTCATGCAACTAATAATAGCATCTATGAGACATGGGGAGACTGTAAAGCTAAATTGTGGCCATGTTGGTTTGGGATCCTGGGATGGAAGGTGCTGGATAAATCCGCTCCTGATGCAAGACTTGGGCTTCCATCTGAGACAGCCAGTCTCGCATTTCCTCAGAGAGATGGAGAGGGGATGTCTGTTGATTCCTTCATTCCAAGGTCAGAAGGAACCACTGTGGATAGAGCTAATTGGGCGCTTTTTGACAGAACCATTTTTAATTAAAAAAACACTAGTTCATTGAAGCCAAAACTCTTTGCTGTTTCAACACATTTCTCAACTTGACCTGTTTAAAAATTGTCAATGTCTTGTTTCAACAATTTTTTTAAACAAAAAAATGTTTATTTCCCCAATTCAAAATGACTTTGATATATGTAAATTGATTTTATTTTTAAAATGTTGGTAGAAAAAGTAAGTAAATGAAATTAAATTAATGACCTAAACTGATTTCATCCACACCCCAGATCCACAATTTTTGGTTACTGAAAATTTTCATAAGTTTGACCTTTTTTGTCCTGATTTGTGGCAAGAAAAAAAATCAAAAATCTCAGATGTTCAGCTCTAGTTCTCTGTGATGGGGCATTGTTCCTGTTACTTCTACATTCATGCATCTGGGTCGGGTTCCTCTGTCTCTCTGGAGCCTGGGTGCTGTCCATGGTGCTGTCCATGGTTCTCTGATCTCTCTCCCCTTTGGGTCCCTTATTTTGAAACCTGGACCTCGCTCCCATCCCTGTTTTTGTCTTTCATTGTCCAGGCTGGTTAGTTGGATGCATCCTTCTCCTTCCCTTCCTCGCCCATAATCTCTGGATCCCACTGTGGAGGGAGAGTTTTGGTTGGTTCTACTGGCAGAAGATGGGCATCTGCCTGGTTCTCGCGTAGACCAGCTCCTCTCTCAGGTTGGACAAGACTAGATGCCGGGAAGAAGAGGAGCAAGGGGAACAACTCTAAAAAGCATCAAGAAAAGTTCTCTCCGTTGTGCTTGCAACTTTCCCTTCTTAGCTCCCGGAGGATTTACCATTAAACGGCTGTTCAGGACTCTTTAAAGCTACTAATTGGATATTCCAGAACCCTTAATGAGAACTTTGTATCTCGCTTCCCTTTTTTTTAGCATGTTTAAAGGTTCATTAGCGATCCACAAAGGATCTCAAAGTGCGTCTCAAACCGCACTCCTTTCCCATAAAATAATTTCCAGTGCCTCTCCCACACCATTAGCTCCCTTTTCTTTCCTGCTTCCCAACAGCTTGGATGACAGACAGCAGATCAGCAAAATCTTGTTGGTGCATCTGCCTTCTGGTGGCTGGGAGTGGGTAATTTGGGGGAGGGGGACATGTAGTTGTGGCAACAGCCTTCTTCACTCTCCCTCCTTTCTTTCTTCCTCCCTTCTCTCTCCTTCCCACCTCTCTCTCCTTTCACTCTTTCCATTCTGTCGCGTGCTCTCTTGCCTTTCTCACCATCTCACACTCCCTCTTCTTTTTTCAGTTTGCTCCCCTGCCCTCCATCTGGCGGTTTTGCTTGTCGGTCTCTCTCCTTTCTCGGTCTCTCTTCTAATATTTTTTGCCTGCATTAAGGGCAATCATCGTGGAATTCCTCCCAGCACGACTCCCGGGCACTAGCTCACTCAGGGGGCCCTCCGAGCAAGTGGCATTCAAAGAAAGTGGGCATGAATGCCTTTGGAGGGTGTTGCGTTCCGGCAGGATTCCAACCACATCTGAGCTGTCATCAGTATGGACTCTCTCTTACTAGTGGTCTTCAGCCACGGAAGGCTGCTGCTTTCATTGCAGGAGGGCATGCCCTGGTAACAAACAGGCCTGACTCAGACGGGTAAAGTGCTTCGAGAGGAAAGAAAGGTCAGGATGGGACGATGAGACTCCTAGAGAAGAGCTTTGGACAGAAGGAAACGGACAATGTTAAACATACTGACTGCCTTTACTCTACTCATTTGTCCGGAGTTTAGCACAATGGAGTCCTGATTCTCCTCCCTCCCCCACCCCCTTCCTGGTCATCAGAAAAATGTTCTCCCTAGAATAGCCCCCAGTCTCAGAATTCGTGGGATCACCGCCATAACTGCCGATCTGGTCTGCATCTGGCTGCGTAAGAGCCCTCCCTTTGTTCTGGGCACTCTGACAGCAGCAAAATAGCTATCATGTAAAACTGTCGTAACAAAATTAGCCACCAAGCCAGCTGCTGCTACTCACTTGCAACTCAGCCCAGAATTCATTAAGTGCTCTTTCATAGTGCTTCATCTTTAGATCTCCAAGCACTTTACAAAGGAGGTCAGTATCATTATTCTCATTTTTCAACTGGGGGAAACTGAGGCACGAGGTGAGAAAGTGACTTGTTGCAGGCTACTGAACGAACCAGGGGCTGAGCCGGGAATAATTCCCAGTCCACTGTCCTAGCCTCAAAGCCATGTAAAGAGTAAACAAATGAACACCTTTATTATAACTGGGAGTAATTCAACTTTAAAACCACCGAGGGAAATAAAGATGACTGTTCTGGCCTCATAAAGAGGGGGGAGTTAAGGCTGTCCGAGTGTTAAGTGAATGAGTTTGGTTTCCTAGGTATGTTTGTGTCTGTAGGTGGAAGTTGCACGTGAGACACATAATAGGTCTGTGAGTCGGGGCAGACGTATGCGAGCAGGTAAGGTATGTGGGTGTTAGCTCTCATTTGTCTTTGTTTTTGGTGGTTTTGCATTATTGTCCCTGTGATTGGTAAAGCACTTGTGAAGCCAAGAGTGGGGGAAGAGAGCTGATTTGCTGGATGGTCTGTCAGTCACCCAAAGAGATGGGAGGAGGAGCTTCTCTTCTCTGCAACGGGTTGTGGGTAGGGAAGCCCTCTATAAAACTCCCTGGAGGATGCTGAGTCTTCTGGAGTCATGTTCTGGAAGGAATTACTTGTTGGCGTGTGTGTTTATTTTTATTTTACACCCTTCAAACTAGATCTTGCTGCTTTATTCGACAAGCTTACAGCTGTACCCTTGCTTGGTCCCTTAGAAACCAGCTGGCTTCCGCAAAGTGCTTTTTGCATGTGTGCGCGCATGAATGTGCGTGTGTGTTTAATGAATGTATAACATGTGGTTCTTTCATCGCGGCATGGTGATGTCCCTTCGGAAATTAATGACACTGTTAGAAATAGCAAGCGACTCCGCATTTGGTTAGCAAATCCGTGTTGCAGTGAGCTGGGGGGAGATTTAATGAGTAGCAGAAGTGAACGTTGCGTTGTGTGAGTACAACGGTGTCCTCTGTGTGAAGAATCACTTTACATGGGTGGCCTTAAGGCTGCATAACCAATGGTGACCCCAAATGCCAAACCAAGTGCCGACGTTGTGCCTTGCCACCCTGCCCAAGGTTCATGCTACTGTCTGTAATAACACACACACCTAGACTCTAAGGTATCCAGTGTAGCTTTCCCTCCACCCCCTCCCTGGGGCTTGTCATGCAGACAGAAAGCAGAAGGCCGCGGTGCAGGTAGTGGGATGTTTATTGGGGTTAGTTCCAAACAAGCACATCCTGAGCCCAACACGCCGGCGGAGTCTGTTTCCTGGTGTTCCGTTCCCAGCTCTGACACCGCAGACTATTCACCCCGTGTCCCCCATCCAACCTCTGACGCTGCAGAGCCTTACCTAAGTGTCCCCATTCCCACCTCCTCCTTCTCAGCAGGCCCAACTATTCCTGCACTGTTCACCCACAGACCCACCAGTGAGGTGGTGCTACGGACAGGCAGTTCTTTGATCTTTTAGCTATTTATACCTTACACCCCAATCCCACTTTGCCCCTCCCCACTGGTTGCTTGACTTTGCCTTGAGATGGGGTGGAGGCAATCTTAAAGAGTGCGCTTGAGTAACACTTTAACCGCTCTTGTCTGTTCCCATTGTACTAACAAACCCATCTGACTAGGCAGAAGCAACATACACAGGCTTTGTCCTTTGGTTACGCATATTAGTATAAGATATAAGTGTATCGAAACCCACAATTCTATCTCTGGCTGACAAACAAGCCTATACGCTAACACTCAGATGTTCCAGGAGGTTTCTGCCCGCTGGGTTAGTCGTTCTTCACTGCCAGCGACCCGGCTTAGTGACGTGGGAGAGAAGAAAGACATTTGGCTCAAAGGGATGTGGATCCTGATATCGTCAATGAAATTCCCCGTTCTCCATTGTGCACTTGTCTGGGCGCGGGGCTCTAAGCTCAGCCGTTGCAGAGGAAGGCATTGTGCAGGAGAGAGAACGCACTTGGAGAATGTGCAAGAACATTATCCTAGGCTTTGTAGTGCATCTCTGGACTGGTCATCCAACCCACCGTCTATCCATGCCCAAGAGCTCTCCAGCTCTTTATGTCTCTTCGTGGGACTCTCACCCATTCATGCCTCCTTTGCCCCACTCACCTCGCTCCTTTTTCTTGCAATCGGTATAACTAGATTTTGCTTGATTGCAAAAAGAAAGAACCCTCCCCCACTCCAGAAAACCCCACCCACCCACCCTCCTGACAACCAGTGAGAAATAATTAGTGGCACATTGTATCATTAAACACTAGACTTTAATTAAATTGCAGGGAGATAACTACCTCTAAGGACTGGAAGACTGGAGCCTGTAGACAGCAAAGCATATAGCATAATGGAGTAATAGGCCCTGTAAATAGAGACAAGTCAGGGTGCGGCGTTGATTAAGCACCTGACTAAATGGGGTTGTCACCTCACATCCTGCACCTACTACCTGAAAATTGCTCGTTATCTCCCTCCCATTTGATCTCTTTGGAGCTAACGAGCCTTTGCCGCGCTTGCGCCAGTGATCAAAAGGGACGATTAAATACTCAAACGTAGGCTAATAATAATGAATCTTACCTAAGGTCTCCTGGCTCCTCTTAGTCCATAGTTAGAACTGGTGGGAAAAGCCTTTACTCCCCCTCAAATATTTGAGGGAGTTTACTCTTTTCCCTATCTCAAATCAGGATGGAAAAATCAATCTCAAAAATATTCATGAACTGAAAACCCCAGACAGAATGGTTTCTTTTAAGGGTTTCAGAACTTGTTGTTTTTAATCCAATGTTTTGTTGAACCCGACCCTAGTTCACAGATGGTTTTGAAAAATAGGTATTTTTGACCCCAAAAAGGGTCAGACGTATCCCTGGAGGTTTCATTGCAACCTACTCTTTAATTCCTGGAGACTCCAGAACAATTCTGGGGGTAGACAACCCTACTCTAGCTTCCTTCACCCTCCATCTCCATCTCAGAGGCACCGGAGAACCTTCAGTCCCTGCTGAGAGAGGGACAGACCCACAGACTGCAGAAATATCAACTGATACTCATGCTACTCCTAATGTCTCACCACAGGGCACACCAGGTGTGGTGCAAAATCTGAGCTGGAGCCTTCAGGACAATTGGGGTGTTCCAATTGTGGGGCCATGGGGGGAGAAGCTGTGAGGGTCTCTGGAAGATGTTTTCCCCCAGTTTTTTTCACTGGAGGAATGGGCTTTGCGATCACAACCCCGGCCTCCTGACTGCTAGGAACCTCTCTGCGACAGGCGCGTCCTGCCTTCATTGCTGCGTCGGGCTGTGGAAGTGCTAAGTAGTCTAATTTGCTAAACCGCCAGCCGTTGCACACTGAAACCGCTTCACCATCAGGTAAGTGTGGGGAGAGGCTCCCTAATAATGCGCTGGAAAGCGTCATCTGTCTCTCGACTTTATTCATAGGCTTTCACTTAAATCAAATAAAGCCCCACTATCAATGGCCCCCCCGAATGTTCCCCAGGCTTTACTGCTGACTTGCCTAAATAGTGTAGCTATAAAGGCAGTTTTCCCTCCGAAACACACACACACACACACACACACACACACACACACACACACACACACACACTCTTGCTTGTGCATTAAAATTTAATTACTGCTTTCCTGAATATCACAGCCAAACCTATAAAAGTCTTATCAGGAGTGATAGGCCCAGCACCGTTGGTAATCGCACCGTAACTCACGGCGGTGGAAAGGGACAGCTGGCTTTATGGTCGTCCCGTAACACTCTGCCCTCGCAGCTTTTCCGCCAGGCTCTTTCACAGGAGGCAAATGCCAACCCCGCCCCCACCCGAAAGCCCCTTAAAACTTGCGCCTCTTTTTCCGGTCGGAGGGGGTGGGGGGCCTCATTTGTTCGTTTTCAAGAGACAAAAATCCATTTGGAAGGCTCTTTTGTTGTGGTGTTGCTGCCGTGAATTCGTGCTGGGCGAGCCAGGAGGCGGCCGCGACCCTGCCTGGCAGAGACTGAATGAATAACCTATCACTGCTGCTGAGTTGTGGAGTTTTCGCCCACCTCCCCGCCACTGCTTGAGCCGGTCACGGCGCTGACGGTTGGCATTGCCCGCCAACGGCACGCCAGGGCTTCCACTCGTATCGTGTACGGCCTAATAGGGGCCTCATTGTGCTAGGGATTGCACAGACCCACTGTACGACACTCCCTCCCCCGAGGAGCTAATAGGTTAGATAAGGGGAAAGGGAAACCCAGAGAGGTTTGCCCAAGGTCGGTGTGAGGGACGGCAGGTCTCCAACCCAGGCCTGTGGGCAGTGCTCCGACAGCAGTCACCACCCCGCAGCTCACGGGAACCGGTGGAGACGGGGGAGCAACCCGAGACCCAGCTCGCCAAGGCCTCCACTCGCGAAGCTCCTGATTGGCGGAGACATCCAGCCCCGCCCATTGGCTCAGGCGTACTACTTAAGCCAAAAGGAGGCAGTCCGAGCAGCGTGGCGGATCCCGGCCGGGCCGCCACTTCAGACCCTGACTCCTGCCCTCCCTAGGCCAGATCCTCCTCCACTCCTGGTGCCGTGGCCTCTGACTCCAGCCCTGACGTGACTGGACTCCTTTCTCCAGCTCTGGTATCAGACTTCAGCCGCAAGCCCTGACCACCCGGGTGCCAGTTGGTGGAAGAGATGTGCCAAGAACTCCAGTCTCCTGAGTCCGAGTCCAAGTGCCGTATCCGCTAGGCCAGGCCTGAACAACTCAGAAGGCAGCGAGGGCCATATTACTGCAAAAACCCAGCTGTGGGCCGAAAAGCCCCGCCCATGCCCTGCCCCCATCCACTTCCCCCCCACCCAACCGCTTGGCTTGCCTCACCCCTACTCACCCTCCGCGGGCCGCACAGTGAGCCCGTGCGGGCCACATGTGCCCCCCGGGTTGCATGTTGTGCAGGCCTGCACTAGGCCCTGCCCCATTTATGACCTTCGTGAGGGTCAGAGAGGTTGGTGAGGGAGCAGGAGGCTGGGCGAGTTCCTTTGCCGCTTCCCGCCCGTGTCAGTGACAGGCTCATTTTATAGCATTTGCTGGTCTTTTCCCGTCTCTCTGACCCTGCTGAGAGAGGGACAGACCCACAGACTGCCTGAGACCGGAGAAAGGTCAGATGGGGAGCTCGGAGAAGATGGCTCTGCCGGCGGCAGGTTTTATTTGGCTGCCTGTCACAGAGAATGAGGAGGACTAACAGAGAGAAAGCAGCTTGCGTTGAGCAGCCAAGTCCAGGAGACAGGTCACCGTTTGTGGTTGTTTAAATAGCCCTTTGCAAAGTCTATGAAGTGCTTTATTATTTTTTTATAATTGCCCATTACAGGCCAAGGTCATGTCCCTGTGGGTTCTGGGAAAACAGCCCTGTGTTGGTCGAAAGCTGTGGCTGTGAATGGAATCTGGCCAGGTTGGAGCGAGAGACGAGCACAGAGCTGGCTGGGAAACAGCCGGAGAAAGACGAGGTCTTTTGCGAGTGCTCAGAATCCACCGGGGGGCCAGAGCTCTGCTTCACACAGGGAAAAGTACGTCTCTCTCTGCTGCGGCTTCGTTCTTCCCCCGGCCCCGTCTCTTCTTCTGGCCGTAAGTGGGAAGGTGAGTTCAGTGCTGATGGAAGGGCACAAAGGGACACAGCCAATGCCCCTCCCTCTGCAGCCAGACTCATGGTACCCCAGCCGTGCCAGGACAGCCTCCCTGCATGCCCGCAGCTCCCCCCGTTACCCCAGCTCCGCTGCTGCCGCTCAGCCTGACGCTCGTTCCAGTCCTGCCGCCCTCCCTGCCCCCCCCCCCAACCTCCAGCTCAAGAATGGTCATGGGAGCGGCTGGCTTTTTAGTGCCTTGGCACTGAATTGGGGGATGTGGATGCTCCCCTCCCCTCTTCCCCAGAAGGATGCTCTGGCACGTTTATCTCGGTGTCCCCCTTTCCATGTGGGAGACAACTGGCCACGCCGCTTGGGAGATGGTGATGCTGATGAACACGTGGCCTGGGAACCTGCTCCTGGGCATTTCCTGGGGCAGGGGAATGGCTGGCTTGGCGCGGAGTCTGTGGGTCGTCTTGGTCTGGTTTGGGGTCAGCGTAATGTTGGCTAATTCCACTGGGGCTGCGGCCACGCTGGCCGCGAGAGGTACCAATACCCGCCGAATGCGAGCGTGCCCACTGCCATTGGCCTGCTGGGGTGCTCTCTGCTGCTCGGCTAAGCAACCATTGAGCCAATGTCTTGAAGAGGGGCTGTGCTCCGTGGCAATAGGATTTGTCTTTAGCTTAAAGCAGAGAGCTGAGTGTCAGGAGGCCTCCGTTCTGTTCGATGTAAAAGCTAGAGGATCTATCGAGAGGGTATCTGCCCTAAAACCCTTCCCATTAAGCACAGAGGACCCCTTGGGGTATAATCCTGTACTATCCGCAGGAAACCAGCCCCTTCCGGGTCTGCGGTACGTTCTCGGTCTCTTCTGAATGGTCTTGCAGCCCTCCGGTCTTGCTCCCTGCCACAGGGCAGATACCTTGAGGGGGATCAGGAGATAAGGGAGTTTGAGACCTCCTGTCCCTGATGCGAACAATGAAAAGCAATCTGCTCACCTCCTGCCTTCCACTCTTTCTTTCTCGGCCTGTCTGTCTCTTTCCCTGCTCCCCAGGCTGTGTGCATATGTAGGTTCTGCTCTGTCCCTTTTTGTCTCTGCTTTTTACTGGGTTTCCTTTTTTAAAAAGACTCTTTGATTTATTATTACTGAATTTCTCAAAGCCCGTTTGCCATGTTCACGCTCCCCTCCCCGCTAGCCGTACAATGCAGCGTTCCAGGAGAGACCCTCTCTGTTCTTTTTAGCGAACGTTTCACAGGAACAATCAAACGTTGCTGATCTGAGATTCGAGCTTTGAGGTTTTTCATTTGACACTTTTATTTGCTGACCAAAAATGGACTCCTCCCCCCCCCAAAAAAAACAAACATTTGGATTTCTTTCATAACTGGACTTTTTTGTAACGAAAAGAAGAGAAAAATCTGTTTGAAAATGGAACACCATTGAAAATAATGTCGTGGAAAGAGCATCAGAGGATCTGTTCCAGCGCTAGCAATGCTGCTACATTTTACCTGCAAAGTTCATTTTCTTTTGGCTGTGCTTGGCACCCATCTGTTGTGTTCACAACATACAAGCAGAAGTTGGATAAAAACACATAATACACATGATCAGGAATGTTGCAATATTACATTACTTTATTTCTTAAAAGCCAGATCCTTAACACACAAGAACCAAAAACCCACAGAGAGAAAGCAGGCTGCTCTCTAAGGGAGAGCTCCACAACTCCCTCAACTTTGCTCTAGGGAGGCTCTTCACACACAAGTCTCAGATCACATGCTTCCTTACAGAGTCCCCTAGCCTGCAAGCAGGACCAGGAAACCCCCTGAGGATTTAAAGTGATAGCTTATAATTTTAATACCGCTTTCCGTACACCCCAGCACCCACGCTTAATTGTGTCCTATTAACAAAATCCTCCAATTTTGCACTTTTATATCTTTGTAATCTGTTTTTGGCAGAAATGTTCAAGAGAAAGCTGCATCTAGGGGTATGTCTTCACTACAGCAGTAGGTCGATTTCCTTGCAGTCGATTTTTTAAAGCAGACTGTATAGAGTCCATTTTGTGCATCCCCACAAAGCAGAGCAAGTCGGCAGTGTCTGTCCGCACAACCGTGGCAAGCGTCGACATAGCAAGTGGTGCACTGTGGGTAGCTATCCCACAGTTCCCGGACTCCCCAGCAGGCACCATTTTGAGTGCTGCACTATGGGTAGGCATTTCATAATTTCGCGCCCTTTTTTCGCGCTGCCGACACCATTTCAAGCGGTGCACTGTGGGTAGGCATCTCATTATTCGCGCCCTTTCTCCGCGCTGTGCTAACGCCATAGAACTGCAAGCATGGAGCCAGCTGATGCCACCGCTGCAGTACTGGCCGTTGTGAAGACCGCGCACTTTTGTGGGCTTTATGCTGCATCGTCTGCAGAGGAAGGCGATCCGGAGACAACTGCGCTTTCCGGAAACTGACGACAGTGATGAGGAGATGGACCTGGACGTGCACAGCAGGGACAGGGACACTGATGTTTTTGGAAGTAGGGCAACTGACAATCTGGCAAATTTGGTGGCAATGGGGCAGGCTCATGCTATGGAACGCCGCTTCTGGGCCAGGGAAACAAGCACTGACTGGTGGGATTGCATAGTGCTGCGGGTCTGGGATGACTCCCAGTGGCTCAGAAACTTTCGCATGAGTAAGGCCACGTTCATGGAACTTTGTGACTTGCTTTCCCCGGCCCTCCAGCGCAAGAATACCAAAATGAGAGCACCCCTCACAGTTCAGAAGTGAGTGGCGATAGCCCTCTGGAAGCTTGCAACGCCAGACAGCTACCGGTCAGTCGCTAATCAGTTTGGGGTGGGTAAATCTACAGTGGGGTCTGCTGTGATGCAAGTAAGCCGGGCAGTCGTCGAGCAGCTGCTACCCAGGGTTATAAACCTTGGAAACCTGCAAGCTACAATAGATGGCTTTGCCGCGATGGGATTCCCTAACTGTGGTGGGGCTATAGATGGGACTCGTATCCCTATCTTGGCACCGGACAACGAGGTGTGGTTGTGTGGTGTTGTGTGGTGTTTTAGATGGGACTCATATCCCTATCTTGGCACCGGACAACGAGGTGTGGTTGTGTGGTGTTTTAGATGTTGCTTGTAATTATTAGGACTGGGGGACTGTAGGACAGGAAACAGGAAAGAGGGGGGAGGAGTGGAGCCAAGCCGGAGTTAGAGCTACAAAGGGGTAGAGCAGCAGCTCTGTAAAGAGGTTCCACTGTTGTTAAATAAAGTCTGTTAAAAGTTGTTAGTACCTTGCCTACTTGATATAACATTTTGATGACAAGGATGGACCTTCTGCCTCTGAACCCACCAGCACCCTTTCTGCAAACCCCAGGTGAGCCTCCATTTGCTTTTACTGTCTGGATCCATATGTTTGAGACGTAGCTGCTTGCAATCCGTGCTACAGAGATTTCTGAAGTAAGAAAGCGTGCTCTGCTAATCCACTGCCTTAGAGCATAAGGCAGCGTATATTTTACACTTTCCCCCTTGAAGATGATAAATATGAGACTGCACTCCCTGCATTAAAGAACATTTTTGTGCCGAAAGTGAATGTAGTAGCTAACCTCTATAGATTTTGCCAGTGTGAGCAGAAACCAGGGGAGACTATAATGCAGTAGTTGGCACTTCTGTAGCCATTTGTCATCCATGCATCCCACACTGGTGCAGCTGTATCCTTTTACATGGGGGAGAAACTGAGGCACAGAGCAGGGCTGTGATTTAGCAAGGGAATACAGTCAGCAGTGGTATCGCCAGCCCAAACAATGGTAAGATTGGCTGAAAAAGGATGAGATTTTTAGTAATTGATAAATGTTGGGCTCCTTGTCTCTGTCTTCTGATTTCCGAGCCTTTCACATGCACTGCAATCACATTTTTCAAACTTTTCTCTGCCTCTCTCATTTTAAAGCAAATGCAATGGGAATGTCTCACATAATCATGTGACTCCTGGAGCTGGGGCTTTATGGAAGAACATTGACTATGGCAATAACTGGCAACACTGCAGAGCTAGGGATGGGACAGGGATCCCCAGAGACTGGTGCCGTACCCATTGGACAAACTTCAAGACGATCACTAAGCCTTAAAATCCTTGTGGATTTCATCCCCTTCTGTGCAGTTGCCTGCAGCTCTTAGGCTAAGCTCCTACCTGTCCTCTTCATTGCTATGATGCGCTATGAGCCAGTCTCTCTGAATTTCCCCCTCTTCCTACCCACTCTTGCCAAGTTTCCACCTGAGCCACTGAATCCCCCGGGTACCATCAGCTGAGGCTCTACATGTGCCTATGTAATGGAGACCTGGCATCCCGTGCTTGGCATCAGGCGGGCTGAGCGGTGTGCGGCTGCATGAGATGTCGGCTGAAACTCACTCAAAGCTGCCCTGGCCCGAGGCGCGAAGCAGCTGAAATGATTCATTGGCTGCTCGCCGATCTCATTACCACTGGAGCCTTAATGAAAAGCCCTTTTAAAAAAGGATCGCCGGGTAGGAAAGACCTGCAGGAACAGATGCGCCGCGTAGGCATGAGCCTGGCGGGGTGGTTTACAGGCGCAGTCTCCGTTCGGGCTGCAGCCCCCTGACCTGGAAACCAGCACGAAGCAGAGCCTGGATAAGGGTAGAACAAGGAGTCTATAGTGTGGGACCAGGACTGAACACAGCTGCTCCCAAATGTCCTCCCTCCCCCCCTGGCCCCCATCTCAGATGTCCTCTGGTTCCACTCAGGCCCAGTCCATGGAGGCCACTCCAGCTGCTCCTCTCTGATCTTTCAGCCCTCCGAGGTCAGTAGACTGAATTCTGTGACGCTTACGCTGTGTGGGGATTTTCCCCACGTAACAGCCAACCAAGATCGTGTGATATGGGGCAAGCTTTGTGTGTAGGCCAGGCCTGTGTCCTCTCACTCTGTGCAGCTTGGGGTACCCAGAGCGCTTTTCCCTCTTCCTCCATCCAAGTCAAGGAAGAGATTGGGGAGTCATTGCAAACTGTTCAATAGAAATGTCTGCTCTGTGCAAAGCTATGTTATGAGGCATAGGGAATGGGATGGAGAATAATATGGAAAATATCGTTCTGCTGTTATATGCATGGAGTACTGGTCAGCCCCATCTCCAAAAAGATATTGCAGAACTAGAGAATGATCAAGGACCAGGAAAAACTGTCTAATGAAGAGAGATGGAAAAGACTTGATTTGTTTCCCCAAGAGATGAATAAGATGGGACATAACAGTCGATTAAAATATTGAAGGCCTAGAGAAGGTAGGGTGGGAGCTTCCATTTTCACACTCGCTTAACACGAGAACAAGGGGGCATTGATTAAAATTAAAAGGTGGCAAATTCAATACTGATCAAAGAAAAATAGACTGTGGAACTCGCTGCCACATGATGTTGACGAGGTCACAAATCTAGCGAGATTCAAAAATGAATTGGCTGTTTATACAGAGAATCTGAATATCTAGAGTTAGAGCCCATGGTAACAAGCATTTTAGAAGGGATGTCAAACCTTGTGCTTCCGGGCTTAAGCTGATCTCTAGCTGTTAGAGATCAGGATGAGACTTCATGTGAGATTATCCCACATCTGCTACTGTGGGGCTCTTGCACCTTTCTGTGAGGCTGTGGTACTGGCTAGGTGGCCCTCCGGTCTGAACCAGCTTGATAATTCCTGTGTTCTTTCTGTCCCTCGAGGACTTCCCTTGAGCACCTGTGTAAGGGAAGGGGGAAGCTGAGTGAGGGTGAGGATAACTCTTGGTTCACCAAGGATCAAGTCATGCCTAGCCCCACTCAGTATTTTATTCTGTCCTTTTTGTTTGGGTGTATTATCATTTGTATCAAAACGGCATGTAGCTACAGGCCCCAGCTGTGCTTGGTGCTGTACACACGGATAGAGACCATTCCTGCCCCAAAGACCTTCACTAAATAAGAAGACCGAGAAAAGGCCGAGAGCGGAAACAGCGGCAGGGAGTGACTGGCCCAAAGTCACACCCCAAGTCCATGAAAGAGCGGGAATAAGACTTCTTGATGAATCCGGCCCTATCCATGGGGCCTTTCAAGTAATCTCACAAACCCAACCATAGACTGCAAGTGAACGCCGTTCAGCTGGCGTTCCCTCCGTCCCACCACTCAATGTGTAGAGCAAGGTGAAATTTTTTGGATGCAATTTCCCCCAAAAAAACCTCTCATTGTGAAATGTTACTATCTGAAAGTTGCATCAAATTCCCCAAATTGTTTCAACTTGGGGGGGGGGGGGGAAATTTCAGAAAAAAAAATTTAAAAGTTGAATTTTGACATTTTGATTTTTTTTCTATTTTGAATTTTTTTTTGTAAAAAAGTTTAAAAATCCCCCCAATACAAAATGAAACCTTCCATTTGGGGTTCAACAAAATGTTTTGTTAGCCCTGAAATTCAGATTTTGGTTCTCTGAAAAAATGCAAAAGAACTTATTTTGTTTCGGGTTGACCTGAAACAATGTGTTTCCCCCACTTTTGGGGGGGTTTGCTCATTGAACCAACGAGTCAGCTCTTTGCACGTTTTCCCCCGGGTGCAATAGGCTGTGGCTGTCCCATGAATTGTACTTTTTTCACTTCCCCAGATGGTCCCATGATGTAACCATGGCACCAAGGGTGCTTTTACTCAGCTTGTGCCAAGTCTGGAGTTTGTATTTCCCTTTGAAAGATATAGTCTGAAAATACAGTTTGGAAATGTTAGAAAAATCCCTAAACACATTTCTTCTTTATATCCTTTGAAGTAGAATGGCCCGGGGCTTAAGGACCGATAAATATGCAGATAGAATTGAGGCGAAAACGCCAGTAAACCCAGAATTGACTACATGAGACAGTACTTCAGTGTCGCATCGTTAAAGCAAGAGTAGTATAGAGCAGGGAGAGGACTAAGGGCATA
This sequence comes from Sternotherus odoratus, assembly GCA_032164245.1. Lineage (NCBI taxonomy): Eukaryota > Metazoa > Chordata > Testudines > Kinosternidae > Sternotherus > Sternotherus odoratus. Next base: position 12,664,531 of record JAVMKO010000018.1, on the reverse strand, counting down.
GCAGAGTGGAGGGATAGGAAGGGGAGTGGAACTCTGGGAAGCGGCAAAGATTAAGCTTCCTGAAAGGGGAAGTTATTTTTCCTGAACTGTATTCACCACTGCCTCTCCCCTGTGAATTTCAATTTAAAATGGGATTGAGTGAGAGCAGCCGCCTGCATCACATGCTTGCATTATACTGAACAGGGGAAAGACATCGCCCGCACTGCGTGATTTCATTCTGTGCCTTGCCAAAAGCTCTGGCCAGCATGGGGTTAACCCTCCCTGCCCCTGTTTGCTTCCCCCCACTCCGATATAATCCCCACCCCATGCACACACACCTTGATTGTTGCAGTGTGGTCTAAGGGCTGGGCTATACTATGGGGGCGGAGAGTTGACCTAAGAGACGCAACTTCAGCTACGCAAATAGCATAGTTGAAGTTGCAGTACCTTAGGTCGACTTACCTGGCTGTCCCCATGGCAATGCTACCTGGCGGGTAGTGTAGCCGTACCCAAAGTCTTTGGTTCCATTGTACAGTTGGGGAACTGAAGCACAGACCAATTAAAGGAGTTGCCCAAGGTCACAGCGGATGTTTGGAGCAGAACAAGGAGTTGAATCCAGGCTTCTTAATTCCTATCTAGGGTCCTAACCACTGAACCGCCCTTTTAGAAGAGGGATAGTAGTAGCTCCTTTGTCTGCACTGTCTTGTTAGACTGTAAACTACAGAGGGCAGACACTGTCTCTTATGAGTGGTGGATCTCAGTTGGGTGCTATTATCTTCTGATTAATAGCCTACCTCCTGGGGGTCAGAAGACTGTGACAGATAAGACAATGTCCTGGACAAACCTTATGGAATTAAGTATTTTAGGAGTCCGTTGTTTTAAAATTGCAATTGTTTGTGTCATTTTTGTGGAATTCTGTGTCACTTCTCTAGGAGATGTGACTAAATCTCTGGGAAGTATTAGGAACTCTGAGGACTTTGGGGGACAAGTGTGAAGTTGATTTCCTAGGAAATACTTGGGGTTGAGGAGAACTCAAATGTCCCACCTTGCTTTTTGAAGCTTCGCCTTGAGCAGAAAACCATTCTCTGCCTCACCATGGCCTCCTCAAAGGCCCAAACTGGACAAAAGAGTCATGAGGGTGTTTGTTCTGAGCTGAAGCTGCGATGAACTTATGACCACAGGCAAAGCCCCTGTCTGGGGTTTGAAATGCTAACCACAAAGCAGAGTCGTTGCTGGAGCTGGAGTGAGCTCTGGTTAGTTTGTTTTCACGCATGTAGGTTTTTATTGTTTTTAATGTTTTCCCTGGATTGCTTTTACCTTAAGAATAAAATGTGCTTGCTTAGAAGTAGCTATACTGTGGCAATTACACAGTATACCGTCTCTGAAGAAAAGGTAAGACAGCCTGTTTAGGCAGCTTGTCTTTTTGGGGGGATCACACAGAGTCTACAGGGAAATGTTCAATCTGGAAATACCATGGTCAGAAGAGAGATGCACATCTCAGTCCAAGAGAGCTAAAAGCTGGGGCCCCAGACACCTAGGGTAGGTGCCCTTTCTGGATCACTGAGGGGAAATACAGGTATATTTGCCCTGATAAGGACAAATGGCTTAATTCAGAGTTTTAAAGCATTTTGAGATCCTTGGATGAAAAGCATTATTGAATTGGGGAGTACTGTAGTAATCAGGTTACTGTGCATGCATGAAAAAACCCTCAGCTTGATTGTGTGTCATGGCTCCCATGCCACTGAGAGCCAGGAGAGGTTGAAGCTGAGGTGGTAGGGTCTTGTCCTTTTTAGAGCAGGAAGATCTGAGTTTATAGCCCTGCTGTTGTCGTGAACTTGTGAGAGGCCATGGTGTGTAGCGTGATGGCAACAATAAAGTACTAGATAGCCCTGGATTTGTTGCATGCTTCTTTTATTTCTTTGACACTCTTAAAACTTGTCTCCCAGGAACACAGATGGAACGAAAGCAGATGGTCTGTCGGAAGCTCAGTTCACACATGTAATTGGTGTAAGATAATGCTCTTCTCCTTATCAATTATAAACAAGGCAGTGAGATTTGCATAGGACATTGGCATCTGAGATTAACAAGCATGTTTTGCAAGGTGCTAGTCTCCAGGGGACAAGTTTTAAATAGGGTTCTCCCTTTCTTTTCCCACGATTATAAATCCCATCAGGTTGGGTGCTATTGTACACAGGAGTCTATTGTAAAAATGTATTATTGGGCAACTGGTGGAAACATGTGTCCGAGATGCTTGGAAATGGAGCCCTGATCATCATTACAGTGTGCTGCGAAACAAAACATGAATTTGATTTGCCCGCTGTCGCCTCTTGTGATCCGTTGAGTTATAGAAATTCTTTGCAGCGGTTTGTGTTTGAAACCCTGATATTTGGACGGCAGCATTGTCAGAGCATTCCAGTCTGTCTGGAACTGGCGCTGGGCCTTTGGAAGCTGGATGACGATGATAGTCTCACATCGATATTGATGTACAAGGATTCAGCAAAGACCAGTGTGGCATTGCTGATTCACCTGCCCTCTGATTGGATTATAATGGGAAAGGCATGCGCTGTTCCAGTCCCCCACTCTTGTCTATGCAAGCCATGAGCCGTACTGGTGCAGATATTGCAATGAGTAGGGCAACAACTATGGATGCCAGAGGGCTAGGTTTGTGTCAGCAAGGTGGGCTGAGACCACCAACTTATTCGCTGAGCTAAGTGAAGCCTGGGATGGTGTGTGTGTTTGCAAACTCAAACCCAGAATTTGGACTGGTTCTGATCCAGGGACAGTTGAAGGGAGTGGGGTAGTTTGGACTGATCACAACGTAACTCTGGCAGGACCTGGTAGTAATATTTGGTTGCTACCAACTTACCCTGAACTCAGAGCACCGAGATAGAGGTAGAAGACTCTGTCTCTCATACGTAGAGATGGATTCAATCTGGATCTGGATTTCAATTCTCTCCCACACCATTTGGAGATGGGTTGGTTTAGGTTCATCTCTGCTTTGCCTCTCTGCTAAGTCATCCATTCCCTCGAGCAGAGTCGCACTGGAAGTCATTTAAGAATCCTCCTGTGACAACCCTGGCATCCCCTTATTCACCACTGTCCTATAATTGGGGTATGTTTTGCACAAAGTATGGCCTGTGAGGTATCGTTCTAAAAGTCTTGGCAGTAATATCTCATTGGGTTGTATGTGCTACCGTTGTATGTAAAGTTATGGAGTTGGGCTCTGTGCGTTACTGAAACACGTGAGGTTGAAAACACCCACAAGCAGCCCCACTACAGTAAAAAGGCCAAATGATGTTAATGGCTTATTGAGGAAATGCTCACAAGCACCAGGGTTACCCCAGGAAATGTGTACAATAGAAACCTCTCAGAGAGAGCACTGCACAGTGGGGACTGGTTGACCCAGGCCACAGCAAAAGAGCTTTCCAGAAAGTGGGAAGAAAATACAAAAGAGGGAAATGACATCATGATGGTACCTCACTTTCCCCACAACAACACACCTGGAAACACCTGAGGAACAAGGACTGAACTGGGGGAAGTGATGGTCCCAGGCTAGAGGGATTTCAAACCTGGGAAACCAAGCTACAAAGCAAAGGCAGCTTGTGCCTTAAGAATCTGCCAGCCTGTTTATTGCTCAGGGTGAGAATTTGCTAATTCATCTCCTACCTGTCTAGTATGTTCAGCTCTGCCTGGATTTTTGTTTTATTTACTAGGTAATCTGCTTTGCTCTGTTTGCTACCACTTAAAATCACTTACAATCTATCTTTTTACAATTAATCAATTTATTTGATGTTTTAATCCAAACCAGTGAGCGTTTGACTAAGGTGTCGGGGGCAAATCTGAGCTTGGTTACCACATATGTGCATGGTCCTTGTCACACGGAGGTGGAGGCGGACTGGTGTTAAACCCACATACTGGCCAGCTTTGAGCAGGGCAGGACGGTACTGCTCTGGGGTCCTAGGCTCCTGGTTCAAGAGCCTGCATGTGACTGCAGCTGGGTGTGTCCCGACTTGTGTGAATGCTGGTGGAAGTGTGAGCTTGGAGGGCTTTGCAGCTTTTCCCAGCAGCACAGTGCAATAGGGAGCCCAGGCTGGTGGGTCAGAGGGCTCAGAGAGACCCCAGTTCCAGGTGCCACCCCCAGGAAAACTCATCATCCCCCCTCCTTCATCCAAAGGGGCAAGGTAACGCAGCAATGCCCAGCTGGAGGGATGGAGGGTAAATGAGGCAAAGCCCAGGCCCAGCGGCGGGACATGATAGGCTCCCTTCCTGATACCTGGAAAACAATATGACCCTTTCCTGCTTCAGCTCCTACCATCAGCAGATCTGAAATGGTTGATTTCTCCTGACAGCAGGGGCTGATGCATTTGCCTCCTGCAAAATGCACCATGTACCTTTAACACTCCGTCCGCAGACGTGCCGCATGCCCCATGCAACGCCACAGCAAGCCAAGTCCTAATGCCCGCACCTCTGCCAACATCCTGCTCCCAGTCAGGCCGCCGAAGGGTTAACTCTGCGTTCTGCCTGCTTCTGTCAGATGGATTTCTTTCTCCTGTTTTTGTGAACTTCAGCTCCACTTCTCGAGGTACTTGGCGGTGAATAGATTTAATACTTAACTACAGTCTATTCTCACACCTCACCTGCCTGAGGAGACACAGGGAGTGATTTGCATATTTATTAAATATCTTTTAGTAGGATACACAAACCGCATTGCTACATCTCGCTCCCGGTGCAGTCCTGCTGGCAGACAAAGCAATGAGAGGGGTAACACGGCATAAAGGCACATTAAATAGATGTTCCGACTCTCCGAGGAGGGTGGTTCATGGAGGGGGGGAAGCGAGGCAGATGGGAAGACTGGATCCTCGAAGCAGAAAGGAAACAGGATGGATCGAGACTAGATGGAAGAGAATCTTCTAGCGGGAGTGGCTGTCACTTTGCTAGTTGCCGCGCTGCCATTGTGGGCTGGCGGACAGAATATTTCGGGGGCAGTTAGATATAGACGCAACTTGAAAAAAAAACCCTTTGGGTCCATCCGCTTTCTCAGCTCTAGATTGAAATCCAAAGGTCACTGCTGAGCCCTGGGATCAGAATCAAAAGCCGCGATCGGAATCTTAACCCCCCCCTCCCCCCCGGGAATGTGAGGGAGGCCCATCGCAAGGCTAGCAATGGGACCAAGTTTGGGGCCGGGTGGTGAGGAGAATGGGAGCTGTAGGAAGCAATAAGGCTGCTTGACTGAGGGACTTTCCTTCCCCATCACCCCTCCCTGTCTCAAATTCCCGAGACTTAGCAACTAAAAATGAACACGTGTGTGAAAATCCCCACCGGCTGCATGCACCCCGGGGAGAGCCAGAATTAGATTCTTCTATTGCTTCTGAAACGCCCCCGGGTAACGTTTTCAAACACGTCAAAGTCACTTAGGCTCCTGAGTCCTATTTTCAAAAGTGCTTGAGGCACTGAGGAGTCTAAGGGTTTGTCATCGCTTGAAAGACGGCAGCTGTACGGCTGTAGAGCTTCAGCAGAGACCCTTCCTATGCCAGTCAGGGTTGCCCCGTTGGCAGAGGTAATTCACCTCCCCAAGAGGTGGTAGGTAGCTTCTGTTGACCTAGCGCTGTCTACACAGGGACTTAGGTCAGCTTAACTACATCACTCAGGGGTGTGGGTTTTTCATGTCCCTGAGCCCATCTCCTCAAAGGTATATAGGTGCCTAATTCCCCTGGGTTACTAGGCACATTTGGAAATCCCACTAAATTTCTAGGTGCCTAAATACCTTTAAAATCTGATCCTTGGGGACTTTTGAAAGTTTGATCTTTGGTCATCAATGAAACTGGAACAAAGGAAGTTACCCTCCACAGACTAAGGGTTGGTCCACACACACTTTTTGCACCAATTTAATGGGGGGGTTTTCTATCAAATTAGTTAAATATTGCAAAAACTGTGTAGAAACTCATTAACATTTCAGAGGACTATCAGCCAGAGCAAGGAGTTAGCACCATTCATAAAACCTAACCTATATATTGCTGAGTGCTAGATCCAGGTTTTTGCCTGATTTTATACTACCTCAAGCAAACCTAATTTATCCCAGAAATCACCGGCTCTGGCTATTCATTTCAACCCGTTCTGGAGTAGCTGGAGATTTCCCATAATGCTGTGACTATATAAGAATTAAAATCTCTCTCTTCATTTAACACCCCCCCCCCCCCCACACACACACACAAAAACACAACTAACTTGCATTGTTCTAGGACACTCAACACCAACCCTTAATACAAAAATACCTTTAGTAAAACCACTTTCTTGAGCATAGCCAATCCCAGACAAACACTCCTGCAACAAAACCGTCAGGCAATACTAGAACTACATTTCCCAAGAGAAAGCACTGCCCTGGCTAGTTCCTACTAGCCAATCTAAAGCCCTTGATTTCAGGTCACACATGGTTACAAAACTGCTTCAGGCCTTGATTCAATAAATATGTGCCTAACTTTAGGCCCACAAGCAATCAGACTGATTGAGTGGCAGGGTCCCGGAACTGGAATCGCTGTTGATGCTGCGTTGACCTCAGTGCAACTATTCATGTGCTTAAAAATAGGCTTAAGTGCCTTGCTGAATCAGAGCCGTCACTGGCAAGGAGGGTGCCCAGGGTGAGTAGAACTTTTTATCTCTCCATGGCTACATTGTATCAGCAAAACCCGTAATTTACAAATCGCAGCCAACAAGATGACTAGAAGGTGGAGCTCATTGATGGGGACAAGAAATTAACAAGATTCAAAAAGGGAGTGGATATGTAGATGGCTGTCAGTGTTAGCATCGTTTATGCTAACAGCAATTTTGGAAGGGATACTAAATCTTGTACTAGAGATCAGGATGGAGACCTATTTGGGGGTATGGAGGCAGATTATCCAAAATCTGCTAAAGCGAAGTATGGCCAAAGCCAGAGGCAGGAGACTAGACTACATGGCCCCTGGTCTAATCCAGCCTGCAAGTCCTATGTCCTTTGAAGTACCTTTAACAGGACATAAATGACAACTGTATGTACCGGTCTCTCTCTGGCTTTCATAGAAGACATGACTTCTGTTCAGATAGGACAAACCATTCATAGCAAACTTCTTCTGAAAGTACTCTTAAAGGACAGACCACAGCCTTTGGGCACCGTAATTTTACCCAATATTCTCACTGCCGTAGGGGAAGATTTGCATGAATTCAGGATTAGTCCAGGATGCACCAAGCAAAGCCAAGTCATCTGGCTGGAAAAAGAGAAACAAAAACAATTTGCTCCCCTGGGTGAAATCATGACCCCATTGAAATAAGTGGGAAATTTACCCCTGACTTCAGGGGAGTTAGAATTTTACCCCCTTCGCATACGCTGCCTGTGACCTGTATTTCCTATTACATGCAGTTCTATAGTCCTACTAATGGACAGCACTTAATGCCAGCATTTAGATCACAAACACATGCTAGCTAGCTGGTTAAAGGCTTCCATGCTTCATGCAACCCTTCTATTCCCGAGCTAACACATACACCATCAGAGGTCCCCAATGATATATAATAATGTATAGCTGCTGCTAACTCACCAGCAAAGTTCTAGTGCTTTTTAGGGGTGACAAGGAGGAGAAGAGTTTCAGGGAAACAGGGTGAGGGCTACGGTACATAAGCGGGCTTCAGGACCGCTGGGTTCCAGGCCCAGCTCTGCTACTGATTGTGTGATATGGAGGCAAGTCACCTTCCTGTCTTCGAGCCACAGTTTTGCTTGTAAAAGTGTGTGTGTGTGTGTGTGTGTGTGTGTGTGTAATGACTTACCGACCTCACGCGGGCGACATGAGGTTTAATTCATTTATAGCTGTAAAGTGCTTTGGGAATGTTGGCTGAAAGACGCCATGGACGTGCAAATGATTGTTGAGAGCGTCACGGCTCTCCGAGAACTGCAGTTCTAATAGGGTGTAATTTATCAACACAAGGCAAGTCTGTTTTACACCGTGTCTAATACAAATGCTGCGCTAAGGCAGAGTTAAATAATGCTCCGGGATGGATGTCTCCCAGCTCTACACTCTAGGCCCGGCACAAGCAGCGGAGCGAGGCGCCAGAATTGCTAGCTAGCCTGTGCTATGCAGGCAGGGTTGCCAGGCATCCGGACTGCCTGGTTGAAAAGGGACCCTGGCAGCTCTGCGGACCGGGCTGTTAAAAGTCCGGTTGGCGGCGCAGCAGGGCTGAGGCAGGCTTCCCACTTTCCCTGGCTCTGCATGGCTCCCGGAAGCAGCCATCAGGTCCTCACGCCCCATAGGAACAGGAGGCTTCGCCCTAAGGGGCGGGTCCGCAGCCTTTATACAGCAGCCTCTCTCTGTAAAGGTCCAAGAATGCGACCGGTTGAGACCAGAGCTTGGCTTGGAACCCAGTGGCTCTTGGTGGAACGACTGCCTCCATCAGTTCAGATCTAATTTCCCTCCTCCCCGGACACCAGAGAGCACGTTTGAGCCTTCAACAGGCTGCAGCGAGACTGGGGAAAGGACTTGACGGGTTTTTCCCCTTGTGCAACGCAAGTGAGTAGTAATAACGCGCGTTGGCAAAGACCTACCGGAGCTGGTGGGGCTGGAGCCGGCAGCAGGGTTCTGCTGACCCCGGCATTGTTAGCACCTGAAGGGAAAGGGCCTCTATCAACTAGTGACAGGAAGCGCGAGAGCATGACTAATGGAGCGGAGAGAGGAGGTGGGGAGAGCCAGCCAGGATGCAGTGTGGGTCGGGTGTTTGCGGGAAGGAAGAGGGGCTGCCCAGTTAGTTTCCCCCCCCCAACCTCTAGCTTCACACTTCCTCTCACTCGTGAGGCCACCTTGCATCACAGCTACCAGTCTGTGGCCGAGGAGGCCTGGATGGGGTCCTCTGTGGAACCCATCAGCGTTGCCCCCTCTTCCGAAATGGGAGCTCACTGGTTCAGACCTTCCCCAGGCTGCCAAGCTCCTCTGGTCCTGTGGAGCAAGACTCCAAATCTAGGTATCGATTTGTGGAGCATTGCTGTGTGGGTGTTGAGCAGCTGCCATGTTCCATCCCAGAGGTGGCTGCATTTCAGTGGTGGGTCAAGCCATCCCCAAGTGCAGGACCACTGAGATTCTTGTCCAGGGGAGGCTGTTGTCCTCTTTTTTGACCTCTGTTTGCCAGTAGTGAAGGCTCAATGTTGCCTAGACCCTGTTCTCCCAGGTAGTGCCACCTCCTCCAAACCCTGATGGGCCACTGGAGCATGTGGATGACTGCAAAGAATGGCCTCATGGTGGCCGCTGGGTGGTTTCTTCCTGGCGTTGCTCTGTATGGTGATTAGCGAGCTGGGATCTACTCCCCCAGGACTAAATCCACACCTCTCTAGCTCTGCTCCACTGCGGAGAAGTGGTGCCTACGGAGGAGCAATGTTGCCTAGTGGATAGAGAACCGGGCAAGGACTCGGGAGATTGGCGTTCTCTTCCCGGGTCTGCTGCTCTCACCCTGCATTACCTCTCAGCTCTAAGTCTACTACTGCTCTCGCCTGACTACTGCTGGCTTTCCTTTCTCCGGCACCCCGCCCGTTAATAAAATATTTTAATTTACATTCTGTAGTCCTGATTAGACAAGCCTTGGGAGCGAGGGGGAGGGGAGAGAGGAAGAGCCCTGTCTCCCTGGTTCTGAGGGGCAGAGAGGCTATGTCGTGGGGGTGGGGGGGGGTTCTCTTTCCTCCTGAAGAGCTGTCAGAATCATTTATGTGGAGGTAGATTGGCAGACAGCTGACGGAACTAATTGGCTGGCCAGGCCAGAGCGCGGCTCCGGCCTCTCTGCTCCGAGTCGGGGTTACCACCTTGGCGCCGACGACAGGAGAGTCCAGTGCGGGGCTGGGAGCAAGAGGATGAGCTAGGAGTCTAGGCCGACCTGATACCAGGGCTCTGCTCCCTTGCACGGGATCTAAGTGAACTTTTGCACGAGTCACGTCACGGTTGTGCCAAGAGAGAATCAAGGTGACGGGAGAGCCAGACTTCCGACACCAGCATCGTCGCTTCCAGAAGCAAAGGTCAGACCCCCAAACCTGTTGTGCGATTGGCTTAGAAATCACGAGATCTTAAAAGCGCTGCAGTTGGCATCTCTTTAATCGGCCTGGAGGGGTTATGTTTCCAAGCTTTTCACTGCAGCCGCCAGGGCCAGAAATGGACTTTCTTTTTAGAGAATGAATGCAGAGATTCACACATGTTCACATGAATACAAGGGCTGGAGCTTTAATAAAAGCACCTGATGCAATGAGACTCATGATAAAGTCATGAGAGCTGGCAAAACAACCTGGGAATGGCTGCCTGGCCTACTTCCTGCCCCATGGTCACTACTTCCTGCCTCTTCCTGCCACTTCCTGCCTCAGGTCACTACTTTCCAGGGCCTGCTGTGTATTTTGTTCCTCTATCTTCTCATTCCCTGCAATGGGCCCACTAACCCATCCAGTAGAAAGCACCATTGATCATAACCCTTCATCCTGTACAAAGGCCTGGTGGAGTCCTGTTACCATGCGTGGTCCAAAATGCACTATGGGAGTGTGAAACCGCTCCCTTTCCTCCAGGCCAGGAAGGTCTTCAGGGGGGCCTGCCACTGCAGGCATGAAACAGTGGCTGGCAGTGGGAACAGGTGCTTAAACAAAGGCTTTCCAATATGGCTGGGTGGAGAGGTTGGTTTGAGGGACACAGAATGGTTCAGAGGAAGGGAGGTTCTTTCATCTAATGCTCCTGTGTGCGCCCGGCTCTGGAGAACTGTTGGCATCCTTTCTGTCCAGGTCTATAGAGCCAAAATCTGTCTTAAAGAGGAGGCGTCCATGAAAGAAAACAGTTACAGCCACAAACATGCAGATTCCACACAGCTTGACTCCCAGCTTTGTCTCTCTTGTTTATCAGGGTCCACATCATGCCTGGAACTCTTCACAGCATGCAGAGACATCTAGTGGCTGCATAATGTATTGAAAGTTAATCTACCATTGCACCTTCCGCTAGCTGGGACTTTTCAAATGCCATGACCGACACCTTTCGCCTTCACTTCCCCAGCATTGCCATGGCCTCTTGTTCTCTGGGCCTCCCCCCACCCTTCTCCTCCACTGATACATCGCTGGACTGTGTGTGTGTGTGGGGGGGGGGGGGGCAGGGCTACCACCTGGTGACCCCAGCTGTCCAGCTCAGAGATTGGGTGCAGGTGCAGAGACTGGGGTGATCTTGACTCTGAAAACTAGGGAGTAGCTTCTTTACAATCCTTGCATTCTGGGGAGCCTTTTCCCTTCTCCTGTCTGTTGTCTCTCTCTCCCGACTCATTTCCTCTCTCGTTCATTGTCTTGGGGTCTTTTGTTGTTGTTTCATTGTTGCCATTTGGTTCTGAAATCCCTTTTCTTCACCTCCCCTCCGCAGGGATTGAAAGTTTCCTAGTCAGTTAACCGTATAATTAGCCACAGCCGGAGTCTAACCCCCCTCGCCAGGCAAGGACGGGCCTCTTGAGGTCAGATTTGACTTTGTACAAGTTAGATTCTCTCCTGCTGTTCTTTGTTGACGGATAATAAGGAGTAGGGGGTGTGTGTCATAGATACCAAGATTATAAAGCCAGAAGACACCATTGTGATCCTCAAATCTGACTTTGCAGATAACACAGGCCATGGGACTTCTCTTGAATTAAGTCCTGTTGGAACTAGATCATATCTTCTAGAAAAACACCCGATCTTGATTGCAAAAATGCCAGTGCCGGAAAATCCAGCCTGAACCCTTGGGACACTGCTCCGGTGGTTAATGACCCTCCTTGTGAGCACACTTCACCTTAGCTCTAGTCTGAGGGCGCCAGCAGTGTCTTGAGAAAGGACAGTCCCCACCCCCCACTTTGTGTTCCCAGCCTTAATTCTCTCTTCAGTTTGGCAACAGTCAGCCTAGTGCAGTGGTTCTCAACCTGCAGCCCGAGGGCCGCCTGCAGCCCAATCAGCACACAGCTACAGCCCATGTGACCTCCTCAGGGCCACAGGTGGTATTGGATGTGGCCCACAATGGTCAATAGGTTGAGAACCAGTGATAGACTCTGTTTCAAGTGAACGTCCTGGACATTCTGTACTGAGGCTGCTGGACACAGACCGACCCTGTGGTTCTCTCTGGCTCTCTAGGGCCTGGACTAACCCAGTCAGCGCTGCCGAGCAGTCTGATCCAAAGCCCACTGACGTCAATAGGAGTCTTGCCATCCATCTCCGTGGGTCTTGGAACCGACCCTAAAGCCTGGCCTATCTTGGAAGGGATGGTCGGTCTTTTCTCAGGCAGGGCCAGCCAGCCACAGGCTGGGAGACTTGCCCAGAGTGGCTATTGACACAGGAGCTTGCTGGGAGCACAAAGCAAAGCACTTCTTTTGGCTTTTCCCCTTCGAGGGATGAATAGGCTCGGTCCAGGAGCAGGTACGGAAACCTAGACCGGTACCACCCATGGTTTGGGGAGTTGCAGATACAGGGTGAACCAAGCCCTGTATTCCAGTATCCCCGGGGGTGGAGGACGTTTGGACTCGCTCCAGGTCTGCATCAGAATTGCTCAGATTAGGCACTTCTCTTGTTCAAAGGGACGGTAACGATGATGAAGGATGTCAGATCAGTGGCACTGGACTGCCTACCTCTCAATCCAGTGCAGGAGGGAGCACCTAAATGGGACCATATAGGACTCCAAAGCCCAATCAAACTTTGGCTTTTGGACGCTATTCCACATGCATAAAATAGATCTGATGACTGTGGTGTCTGGCACTCTGTGCCCAGGGATTTGTTACAGCTTCTTAGGCCTCCCAGGGCTAAGTACTGAACCAAAATAATGAGAAGTAGGCAGTGGAAAGTCCATCAGGCAAGGCTGCGGGTGGGTTTTTAATGGCACCAGCTGCTCTACCGGGGGCAGCCCAGAAGGGGCTGCCAGGGGGCAGCCAGCTGGGAGATGCATGGACTCAGAACATCTCGCGGCCAGCTTCCACGGAGACACACCCTCCCCCCCCCCCCCCCCCGGCTGTCCTCGGCGGGCAGAAAGCCATCCCTAATGAGGCCCAGGTCATGCGGATGGCGGGCAGAACCAGAGGCAGGATTGTTTCATGGGGCCCTTAGCATATTTCATGGGTAATTTCACAATTATTCATCAGGAAAAAGAAAATCCCCAAACCCTCCTTCTTAATCAGCCTGTGAGCTCCGAGCCTCGTCTGCTTATCTCTGCTTCCCTGCTAATCGCTTACCACTGCGCTGACTCGCCTGCTTTGTTCGGAGCGACTGCTCCCCGGTTGTACGGTGGCTGTTTGGATTGGGGTGTCCCCCCCCCCTTCTCCCTTTTGTCCCTTGTCGCAGTGCCGGCTAAGTCTTCCATGCCTCGCCGCCGACGCGTCCTTCTGATTCTCCACCCCAGCCATTTGGAACGGGGCAATTCCCAGCTCCCCCGCTGTCGTTGAACCAAAAGGACAGTACTGATGGAGCAGTTTCTTTTTATGAAAGATATTCAAAATATAGCTATAGAAACAACCCAACAAAATTGCCAGATCGTGGGGTTCTTTTTTGTACCGTAGATCGAGCACTTTATGAATGGGGGTTAACAATAATACCTACCTCTTATAGCAATTTTCACTAGTAAACCACAAAACGCAGCTCCGGGGCGGCTCCCCCAACATGGTTATACCGGTATAACAATTGTGTGTAGACCAGGCCAGCTCTAGATTTAAACTGATTTAAGAGCACTCACACACAAAATTGGCCCACTGTAAAATTGCACCTTTACGCCGGGTCTACACACCTTTTTTGTAGTGGTTTGACTATTTTCCCACCAATATAGTTATACTAGTACAACCCCTAGTGTGGACGCGGTTATACTGATGTAAAGGTACTTGGACTAGTTTAGCTCATTCCCCTTCTAGTACAGGGGACTGTCCTACAGCTAGAATTATATCCTCATTATCATTATTCTTACCACCAGAGTGTCTAGGAGCCCCTGTCATGGTCCCGGACCCCGTCGTGCTAGGCACAAACAAAGCAGGGTTGAAGCATTTGAATTCTGCCGGTATAGTTAAAGAGGTACCTCAGCGGGCCGTTTTCCGCAGGCGAGCTAGTGGAGGGGTGTTTTGCAAGGGGGAGAGGGGCGGCTGTCGGGACTCTGAGTGAGAACGTTGCTAGCAACTGCACGTGCGGATTCCAGAATGTGGAGCAATGTGGTTGGATTCTGAAGGAACGCCCTGTCCCATACACAGCAGGGAGCCTGCAGAAGATAAGCCACCTCCGGCCGGGGGTTAGGCTCTTATGGGGCATACATGGAGGGCTTCCCTCATTTCAAAGTGCAGGAGCCCAGCTTGACCTCGGCTATATCCTCTGAGGTCTGCAGGGCCTGGGCCAAATCCCATTCATATAGAGAGCCTGAAACATAAGCCCTTATCGCAGAGTCCTGAGTCCTGGGCTTAAGTACAGGTCAAAGCTTTGCTGAAGTGAAGCAAAATTAGGCTGTGAGCTAGAGGCAGGGCCCTGCACTCAGAATCTGGCAAGAACAGGGCTGATATTGCAAAAACCCATATCCCTAAGAAAGGCTAGGCGTGCACACACACACACACACACACACACACACACATTCCATAAGGGTGGTAGCAGAACACCCCATACCCAGTATGGCACAAACAACCCCCTCAAAGGTAACGAGAACACACTAACCCCTCCTAAGGATGAGCTCGTGATGACATTGTGGATAAACAGGTTTTGATTGAACCGACAGGTATAAGGTGATAGGTGGTGGTTAGCCATGTCAGAGGGGGATCTCCAGGTATGTCAGGGTGATGCTGTATCCCATAATGCTTTATAGAAATACTAGTGTAACAGCCCGTGTACACGGGCCAAAGTGCTTAATGCTGTTTGTCCAGGCTGTCTCTACGGCTCGCGGCGGCACACATGCGGTGGCCATTTTTGTGCCGCCAAACTACAACTCCCAGCATGCTGTTTGTCCAGGCCGTCTCTACTGTGCATGATGGCTTCGGACAAACATCCTCTGGCCTTTTATTATATAGGATGCTTATGAGTGTAAACATGACAGAACTGGAATATGTTTTATGCTAGATATGCCACATAACATATCTTGGCAAAGGCTCTGTTCTACTGAATGTATTCATCCCATTTGTAGGCATGGATCATTTTTACATCTGAAGTTAGGAGTGTTGGCTCTATGCCTGTATTTAAAGTGTTTGCTGTAGGAAGCACCTAAGGCAGATTTGGTCAACATCCTTGAAGGGGTTATTCTGGTAATTGGGAGGACTTTGCTAACAGTGGACCTTGGGAGACGCCCATCCACATCTGAGCTTTCCTGGGAACGTTCGGGCTAACGTGGGCAATGGCTCGGCCTGGAGAGAACTGAGTCATGCATGGACATGTGACTTGCCCAGGTGACTCCAAAACTCCGTCCTGTAGCTGTGATTCTACCCAGCGGGAGAGAAGGGTTTCTACCCCCAAGAGAGAGTCTATATAAGCCCCTGGAAAACCCTCCATTTGGTCTTCAGCTGGCTCAAGAGAGAGCCTTTTCACCCCAAAGAGATGCCTGAAAGAAACTGGAACAAAGGACAGTAACTCCAGGGGTGTGAGTGATTGCTGGACTCAGACTAGGAAGGAGTCTAGTCTGTCAAAGAGGCTTATTAGAACATCTCTGAGGGCGAGATTTATCTGCATTTAGTTTCCCGCTGTATTAGGCTTAGACTGACTGTTTTGTTTTGCTTGGTAACTTACTTCGTTCTGTCTTTTGTTACTTGGAACCACTTAAATCCTACTTTTTATATTTAATAACATCACTTTTTACTTATTAATTAGCCCAGAGCAAGTAATTAATTCCTGGAGGAGCAAACAGCTGTGCATCTCTCTCACTCAGTATTATAGAGGGCGCATAATTTATGAATTTACCCTGTACAGACACTCCCCAAGTTACGTAAACCCGACATACGCAAATCCGAGTTTACGGAAAAAGTTCCATAAGCTAGAAATAGGAGGGTTGAGATTTTTTTGCGCATAATGGTCGGAGATACATTTCTGACTTATGCAAAATTCGAGTTACGCAAGGCGTTCTGGATTCTATTCCCAGCTTTCTCACTGACAAGCTGCATAAATGTAGGCAACTCATGACCTGGCTCTGTACCTCAGTTTCCCCATCTGTAAAATGGGGATAATAACAGCGCCACTTGTCATGCTAAGGGATGTTTTATCAGTATACATCAGGAGCCAGATAACACAACCCCGAGTGCCATAGAAATGCCTATAAATAAATACCCTCAGGCCAAATCCTCTTTATCGGCTCCATTCTGCCTTAATCTTCACATTCTTCTCAGGGCTTAATCCTCCTGTTTTCTTCCAATTCCTTTTCTACCTTCTATGCCCCTTCCTGGGGCTCTGGCCAGAAGCCTTCAGCCTCGCCAATGGAAAGCAGCTCTCTGCCTTGTTCATCCCAGGCAGATGTCTCAGGAAGGCTGTAGGTAGCCCCTGATTGTACTGGCAGCTCCATGCTTACCCTCTCAATTACATGGTAATGCACGTTAAAATTACAAATTTATTTATAGTTTTGGTGTTTTTTGTTTTTTTTTTTACTCTGCAATTTTTTACAGCTCATCTGCTGTAACAAATTCTACTTCATAAAGCAAAGGAACAAGTTATTATTACCTTATGGAAATAAACACTAGCAGCTGATCTTTATTCCGGGCCTTGGCGTTTGTCTCCTGGAATACTTAATACCATTTCAATCAAAGCGCCGGATTTGTTCCAGTCACTGAGGACGGAGGAAACTCAGCTCAAGGGTTTTGCTTTTATTTTCTTCCCTCTCCGCCCCCGTTCGATGTAATTTACTCCATCGCCAACCCCTTGTTATTTGTTCGCCTTGGATAGAGCGAGAAAGGGTGATAATGTGTTTGTTCGGTGCGGCCCGGTGGTTCTGATGAGAATCGAGCAAGGGTTTCTGGACCACCGGGGAACGTTCTGCTCCAGGAGTAGGAGGGGACTGGAGCTGGTTGCCAGCATCTTTCTTCTTGGTGACCTTGGTCTTTCCTTTTTAACCGGAGCAATTCTCTCTTTTTACTTTTCGTTTGGTAGGTTGGTGTCCTTGAGACAGAGGCTCAGGGCTACTGTGGGGAAGAGGAAAATTCGTATTGATAAACCAGTAAGCCTCAAACCCAAACACGGCCCCCATGGTGCTGGGCGCTGCACGTGCATGCACGGAGGAGCCCTGCCCTGAAGCGCTCACCCTCTAAATTGTTGAGGCCCGGGAGGGGAAACTGAGGCACGGAGCGGGGATGTGTGCTGGCCCAAGGTTACACAGCATATCGGTGGCAAAGACAGGAAGACCCCAGGTCTCTGGAGCCCTACTCCAGTGCCTACCCGCAGGCAATGGAGCCAAAGGGAGGTTTTGCCCTTTGGGAAGAGAATGAGCCCTTCCTTCTCTTAAGGCCAAATCCTGTGTGGTGAGGAGCCCCTACATTGTCACTGGAGGCAGACAGCACCGCACAGGATCGGGCCCTTACTCCCAGGTGCAGGAGTGCTCAGCTACCTGGAGGAGACAGATTTTAGGGGTACATGGAGAGCCTCAGCTCAGCTGCCCTGCCGGCAGGTGCCTCAGAAGCAGCCAAAGGAGAGCTCGGAGAGCAGAGCCGGTCAGCTGGAGGAACAGCTGCGGAGCAGAGAGGCTGGGGTGCTAGGGTAGCAGGGAGGGGACAGCCGAGTGAGGAGCAAAGGAAGGATTTGACAAAGGGCAGAGACTGCACATGCCGCCGGTGACTATCCGGGTCTCCCCCCTCTTCTATGCAGGTCACGAACCCCATTGCACACATAGGGAAACTGAGGCACGGGGCGGGGAAAATTACTTGCCCACGGCCAAGCTAGAAAGAGAACTCGGGTCTCCTGGCTCCTTGCGGAGTGCTCCAACCACTCGATGGGCCCAATCCCTAGTACGAGTTGTGCTTGCCGGAGACCTTTGTTCTAAAACCGTTCCTGCTTTCCTAGCGCAACGCTGCGCTGGGCTTGTGGATAAGGCAGGGGCTTTGGAAGAGGTGGGTTCAACTCCCGCTCTGCCTCGGGCACCCTCTGGGCAAGTCATTTCATCTCTCTGTGACTTAGGCCAGGTCTACACGACAGACTTGCTGTGGTGTAACCACGTCGCACGGGGAGAATCACGAGGGGCAGGGGGTTAGCTATGCTCACCGGTTGGCGTTGTGCCGTCTTTACTAACGTGCTGCAGTGGCAAGTCTGCCAAGGGGTGCTAAACCCACCCTATTCTGCTTTGCCGATTTAGATGGCCAACTCTTTGGGCCCGGCACGGTCTCTGTGCCGCTTCTAGCGCGATGGGGCCCTGACTGGTCTGGCGACTGTAACGTCAGCAATAGTGACATGAAAACTCAGATTCAAAGCACATTAAGACTGCAAAGGGAAGCCCTCCAAAGTTAGGAAATTGCAGAATGAAGGTTGCCTCGGTTTCCTCCCCTTGGGAGTATTCTGCATTACAAAACAGCCTTTGATAACATGGCCACAAACCAAGCTGGGGAGTAAGGTGGAGGGGGGGGGGATCCCTGGATGGGACTAGCAGGGGGACTGTGGTTAAAGACTGAGGGAACCCCAACACTCCATGTGACTAGATCCCCTTGGTGTGCAGTTGGGGACTGTGGTGGGCACCTCTGATTCACCCCCTGCCCCCCATCCCCCTGCTTGGCAGGAGCCAAACAAAAAAAGAAGCAATAAGTTACAAGCCAAAAGCGACAAGCCCCAAACTAGCCAACAAGCAACTCACAAGCCAATTAAGCACAGACCAAGCCTATTGCTGCGTTTTTTTCATGGGTTTGGCATCTCGGCCCAGGACGGGAATACAAAGCGGTTGCGGGTTGGGACCGATGGGCATTGGCAGAGCTGGAGAGGCAAAGGGAAATTGCCAAGCAAACCTGCTAGCCCTCTCTGGTTGTACCCACAACCAGCCCCCCGGCACCAAGTCCCTTGCACACAGGAGTTGGGGGGGCGGAGGTTGAGGGGGGGTCTCTCAGAACCATTTCCCTGTCTGAGTGCGTGACTCAGCAGACTTCCCCTCCCCACAATCGCTTTAAAAACCAGATCTCCACCCCCTTCATCTCTTCTGCTCTTCACAGTCCAACCAAACATTAGCTCCACCCACTAACCCCACTCCAACCAAATTGCATTAAGCAGAAAGCCTGCTTTTTACATTACTTTCCAGACAACCGCACGTTGTTATAACAACCCAGTGCAAATCTCCCCCACCCCTCCACCCCTACTCCCACCCTGACACACACATACTCAGTTCCTCTCCCCCAGGCCTCCCGGCTCAATCCGCTGCTATTTCAGACTGACTCTTATTAGCGCCAGTCTGTCCCTTGCTTTCAGAAATGACCACCCACCACCGGCCGGGTTTAAGGAGCTTAGAACGCAGTGGGGTTAATGGGAAACCTCTCTCTGTGCTGGAAAATGCTCTCCGTGGCTTTTCCATGTTCTTTGTCTTGAGCCCCGCTAGGTTTTCGTCTATTTAGAGGCATTGCCCCTTTCTCCACTAGCCTCAGGATGTCAACTTGATTCTCACCGCCAGTGGCTGACTCCCCGGGATGATGAAGCGTGCGAAAGAGAGTTATTCCAATTTCCTTCCAAACCCCTCTCCCTCTGTACTCCCCCATCCGCTTTTCAGCCTGGGACTTTGGGCTGATGCTGGTTCTGAGCATCAGCAGAGGCTGGGGAAGGCACGTCCCACCTGGGAGCCCGCTCCCCTGTTCCGGGCGGGTTGGGTTTCAGTCTAAGAGGAGCCCAGTGATGTCAACTGTCCTGATTGTATTGTGCATCCGGTGAGATCTGATGCTTTTCTGGCTCAGGCTATAAAACAAACTTCCTGAGATCAAGTTGTCTAGAATGAGCTATTTCAGAAAAAAGAAATTTACCCCGAATATTGTTAACTTGGTACAAAACCGGCGTGGAGACCAGTCCTACAAGATTTGGCAATTCAGTTTCACTCTCCAGGAAAAGTCTTAGGATCAACGTTTGGACGGCTTGAAATGTTTCAAATGCTGAAATTTCAACGCAAGAAAAAAAACCAGGAAAAAATCTGCTTGCAAACATTTCTTGTTCCTGACCTGGCTGGGACGTTGATGAAAAGTTTGGTCCAAATTTCAACAGAAGGAGCGAGGGCAAGAGCATTTCCCTAACTGGATTGGGGTGTTTTCACCCACCTCCCTGTTATTCCAGCCGGCTTTCATTGGTGTTGGAGTGATAGGTCCTGCCAGGCCCTCTCCATCATGGAGACTGCGCAAGAAAGAGCCATTAGACTGGGCCAGGAGGACTCATTTACATGTTTAAATGCATATTTGTGGCAACTTTTTTGTGGTGTCCCCTCAGTTCATCGGTTAGGGGCACTGTGTGTGTGTGTGTGTGTGTGTGTGTGTGTGTGTGTTCTCAGGGTACATCTATATTACCTGCCAGATCGGCGGGCAGTGTTGGATGTATCAGGGATTGATTTATTGCATCTCGTCTAGACACGATAAATCGATCCCCGAACGCGCTCCCCATCAACTCCAGCTCCGTAAGAGGAGTAAGCAGAGTCCACGGAGGAACTGCTCTGGTCGACTCGCCGCCGTGAGGACAACCAGGTAAGTCGAACTAAGATACTTCGACTTCAGGTACACATATCTTCGTCCCCAAGCGTAGCCCTCCTCCTCCTTTTCATTCCCCAGCTGCACATACCCATGTGCTAAGATCTAACTGAGGTTAAGAAAAACTACTCATTGAATTTTTACCCACGGCACAGTTCTAAGCACAGACGATTAGGTTGCCAAAATGGGTCTTTTCTGCAGAAATATTTCTAGGGGGACATTTCTCCTCCCCAGGAAAGGAATTGGCAGTATTGTGGTAGATTTCTCCAGGCATGCATACACCAAACAAGGTGTGTGGATGCTTGCCACAGAAAAGGATGGGGGAAGATAGTTATGAAGAATGCAACTTGACAGCTGGAGAGAGACAGAAAGTGCCTGTAACTTTTGTTCTTATTTTTATCTACCTGGTTGATGTCATCAGCCTATTTATACAGATTCTAAGATGTCCCTTTCCTATGTGTTTTATATGTATGGGTGTGGAGATATATATGGATATGCAGGTTTATATTTGTACGGCTCCTGGGAGGATTCATTTAGCAAAGTGACTGGCGATCTCTTGATAGCTGACGTTGGAGTGGGGAGAATGCAGGAGATAATTCTCCTATTGGCGTCATACGTGCTGAGGGTTCTACAGTCACTAATAACAAGGCTGCCCCTTTCTCATGCAACCTCAGACGTTAATTTCCCTGCCACTTGGAGACCTTCCAGCTCCCACCTCTTCAGTGCCACCCTTCCTGACCAGCAGGGAGACCTCCCGTATCATACTCATAGACTTTAAGGTCAGAAGGACCGTGATGATCATCTAGTCTGACCTCCTGAACAACGCAGGCCATGGAATCTCACCCACCCACTCCTGTAATAAACCTCTCACCTACCGTATTTTCCGGCGTATAAGACGCATTTTTAACCCCGGAAAATCTTCTTAAAATTCGGGATGCGTCTTATACGCCGGATATAAGAAACTAGCGACCGGGGAGAACAGACCCTTGCAAACGTGATTTACCCGCCCCACGGCTGGCGGAGAGCGGGACGCTGCCCGGGCCCGGGGTTCGCTGGGGCGGCCCCAGGCAGAAGCACCTGCCCCGGGGCTCACCAGAGACCTTCCCCCACCCTCCGCAGCGAGGAGAGCGGAGAAAGCGCCGGCCCCGCCCGGCGGAGTCCGAGCCCTTTACCTGGGAGGAGCCGCGAGGCACAGGACGGCCGGCAGGACTCCCGACCCGAGGGGGCAGCCCCGCTCCCAGCCCTACCCGCAGCGGCGGCTCCGAGGCGTCCTTCCCCGGGGGACGGAGCGATCTGTTTTCACATCGCTATGGCAGCAGCCGGGAGGGCGGGGAGGGACACGCCGGCCCCGCGGAGGGAGGGGACGGCTCTCCAGCGAGGTGCGGGGTCCAAAGGCTGCGCCGAGCAGCCCGGGGAGAGGCGGCGGGAAGAAGAGCTGGGTGAGCAGAAGTTGGTCCAGGAGAAAATAGTACCCCGGCCCCCCCACCCTCGTGGCCTCCCAGCAGCTCTGGATTTGGTTCAGAATCTTTTTTTTCTAGATTTTCCTCCTTTAAAATTAGGTGCGTCTTATATGCCGGAGCGTCTTATATGGCGAAAAATACGGTATGTCTGAGGTATTGAAGTCTTCCAGTCATGGTTTAAAGACTTCAAGGTGCAGAGGATCCTCCAGCAAGTGACCCGTGTCCCACGCTGCAGAGGAAGGCGAAACCCCCCCCCAGGGCCTCTGCCAACCTGCCCTGGAGGAAAATTTCTTCCCGACCCCAAATATGGCGATCAGCTGAACCCTGAGCATGTGGACAAGATTCACCAGCCAGACACCCAGGAAAGAATTCTCTTTAGTAACTCAGATCCCATCTCATCCAACATCCCATCACAGGCCATTGGGCATATTTACCGCTACTAATCAAAGATCAACTAATTGCCAAAATTAGGGTATCCCGTCACACCATCTCTTCCATAAACCCATCAAGCTTAATCTTGAAGCCAGATACGTCTTTTGCCCCCACTGCTTCCCTTGGAAGGCTGTTCCAGAACTTCACTCCTCCGATGGTTAGAAACCTTCATCTAATTTCAGATCTAAACTTCCGCTGGCCAGTTTATATCCATTTGTTCTTGTGTCCACATTGGTACTGAGATTAAATAATTCCTCTCCCTTCCTGGTATTTATCCCCCTGATATATTTATAGAGAGTAATCATATCTTCCCTCAGCCTTCCTTTGGTTAGGCTAAATAAGCCAAGCTCCTTGAGTCTCCTTTCATAAGGCAGGTTTTCCATTCCTCATATCATCCTAGTAGCCCTTCTCTGTACCTGTTCCAGTTTAAATTTATCCTTCTTAAACACAGGAGACCAGAACTGCACACAGTATTCCAGATGAGGTCTCACCAGTGCCTTCTATAACGGTACTAATACCTCCTTATCTCTACTGGAAATACGTCGCCCGATCCATCCCAAGACCACATTAGCCTTTTTCACGGCCATATCCTATTGGCGGCTCATAGTCATCCCATGATCAACCAGTACCCCAAGGTCCTTCTCCTCCTCTGCTACTTCCAGCTGATGCGTCCCCAGCTTATAACAGAAATTCTTGTTATTAATCCCTTGCACTTTTCACCATTAAATTTCATCCTAGTACTATTATTCCCGTTTACAAGGTCGTCCGGATCGTCCTGTATGATATCCTGATCCTTCTCTATATTGGCAATACCTCCCAGCAGCTCTGAGATTGACCAGAGGGGGCGCTGTTGAGCTATGAGATATGAGCTTCCCCCACCCGGTCCTGAGGTTGGTGCGCCTGCCACGCTCCCGAGCCCAGGGAGCAAGGGGATGGGCTCTGAAGCTGCTGACTGGGAGAGGGGTCATGGTTAAGGTGGATGGGATACGTATGCAGCTTTTCTGCATCCCCGGGGCAGCCTCCGGCAGCTACGGAGCCTCCCATAGGAGCACCCAGGGAAGGCAGTGCCCACTGGCTGCAAATGGATCCCCCCCGCCAAAGCGGAATAGCAGGGCATGCTGCACATCGGGAGGGAGGGGCATCAGCTCGGGCGGGGGGGAACCCAGGGCTGGGATAGCAGGGGCTGCAGGTCGGGAGTGAGGGGCATCGGCGGAGCTGGGGGGGGAGCCCAGGGCCAGGATAGCAGGGGGCTGAAGGGAAGTGTGGTCTGTAGCCAACTGGGAAAACTAATGAATAGCAGGAGCAAAACCTCCTCTGAGCAGCAACGCCCAAGCCACAGGCAGAACCCGAGTGGAGAAAGCAGTGGCAGGAGCGAGGTTTAATTCCCTTGCTCCGATTGAGGCCATCCATTAACACCGCTCCCCCATCCCCCCGGCCTCACTGTTTCCTGCACTCTGTGTTACAGTGGTACACCCCCGACCCCCGCACGTGCGGGGTCCAGGGCTGCCTTTAGCTAAAGCCGGCGCTGGCGGGGTGGAGGAAAAGTGCATTTAAGCAGCCTTTATTGCAATCAATAAATCATGGCACCGTATCTGATTGGGGACAGAAATAGCACGCCAAGGACTCGCCGCTGCGGCAAGGGTGACCGCCACGTGTAAGATAACAACCCCCCTGACTGATCGGGGGCTGGCTGGGAGCAGAGGGCACTTAGCCGCCTCCTATATAACCAGGAGCTGCCCACCCCTTGGCATTCACTCCCTGCTGTCCAGCACACGACAGTTCTGAGGCCTGATTTCCTATAGCCTGATAGCTGGTTAGGTTAAGCCCAGCTGCGTATGCCCGGGGGTTTGCCAAGTCCTGTTGCCTGGGCCGTGTCCTGGGGGTGCAGAGCCGACCGCCATCCTGTGGCAGCCAGCCAGAGCTCAGCAGAGCGAGGGAGCAAGCGCCAGGCCTTCAGGGGCCTTGCCCCACCTCTCCCCTTCCCTAAAGTAGAGGGGCCGGCTAGGGGGTGGGGAGAGGAGAGGCGAGTAGGTCCCAGATGGTTGAGGTTAGATGGTGAGGAGGCTGTAAAGGTTTTCGACAAACCTCCACACCGGAGAGGGACTCGTCTGGAACAAACCTTCTGAGCTACCGAGACCCGACGTGGCTCCGCAGGCCGGTGCCTGGAAGTGGGAAGGGGATTCGTTGGCTTACGATGTCCCAGGCTAGCAGAGCTGCAGAGAGAGGCCCAGGCTAGGACGTCTCCTTTTCCATTCATAGTTTCCTTCCTCTTGGCAAATGCCCTTCCCCAATGCAGCCGCCAGTGCGCGCTCTGCAGTGGCAGACAGCCTCGGGCAGGCAAGTCCGGGGGATTAGCAAGGGGGCAAGGCCCAGGATGTTGGGGTTCCCCCATCAACTCTCGGTGAAAGGTTCTGGGTCACCTTGGATTTGCAGGTGGTAGAAGCCATGCAGGGCTTAGCATCTCCTCGGAAAGCCGGCCTGGCTAGGATGCTCCGCCCCGCGGCACCGCGTGGAAAGAGCTGAAGTCCGAACCGCCTGGAACCAGAACAGACGGTCTCCTGGCTGCCGATGGCAGCGTGCGATCAAGTGGGCTAAGCACGCCACTGGGCAGCCAGGAACACGGAATGCTCTGCCACTGACTTGTTGCGTGGCCTTGAGCAAGTCCTATGATAACTAAAGATGGGGCTCAAGCCACAAGTTCCGATCAGGATCCTCAAGCTTTGGGGTGTTTGGATGGTGGGGAGGGGGGAGGTGGTTCTGCACCAGGATAGAGAAAGGGCTGTTGCCAAGGTTAAATCTGTATCCAGACTTCCTTGAAGTCCCCGGGGGTCTGAACGTGTCTGCTTGGGGCTCTTCTGCGACTCAGTTTCCCTACCTGTAAAACAGGAGTGGTGATACCCATTACCCTCCCGGGGCAGGGGCGCAAAGAATAAGGTCTGCACAGGGCTGAGAACGTGTTAGCCGGGAAACAGTACAGACTTAGCAACACCCACGTAGTGCATTGAACAGATTCAGCGAAAGCCTCATTGCCAAGGAGCGCAGGGCTGAGATGTTATCAGGGCCCGCCCATGTGACTCCAGAGCCGTGACTTTCCCCCACAACAGGTTTCTATTAAGATTGTTCAGGAGATCTTCCCTCTGCCCTTCTTCCTGGTTATTTGGTGTCAGGTCTGTGGAGAGGCGCGTCCTATTAGAGCCGCGGAACGTTTCTACTGATAGCTTGTCCCCCAAAGTCCGATTTCCCCCGGTTCAACGGGCTTTGTGAAATACACATCCACATAGGACATGCCGCAGAGGAGTGGCTGCAGCTTTTTGTCCAGCCTGAGAGCTGCACAGGGAGCACAGTGTTGTTGCTCTGGCTTGCAGAGGGGGCGAACCTGTTTTGAACAGCCCTGCCTCGGACTCAAGCTATGAGCGAGGGCTCGTTATCATCCCCCCCCCCAAAACCGCTCCTCTTTGAATCTTCAGCACACCTGGTCCCTGTCAATCCCCCTTCGTTTTACTGCTCCCATGTCACTTACTGCAGGAAGTGCCGTCCACGGGGTTCAGTAGATCCCACTTCTGCCACCATAACTCATTTAGTGGCTTGGCAACCTTAAAAGGGCATTGGAGGCTGCAGGCTTCACTGGAATCAGCCAACCTGTCACTGGGCGGGGGAGGGGGCGAAGTGTTGGCACCAAATGGCAATTGCTGGGCTACTGAGGTAATTGGCTTAGTAATGGGAGGTGACAGAACTGGGAGGAAGGGGAAGTAAAGGGGAAGGCAGGGAGGGTGGAGGAGAGAAGCTGTTTGAAAGGTGCCACCTGTCCATGAAGAAGATTAGGAGCAAAGAGAGAGCGTTACTGGGCTCACGTCCTGCTTAGGGCCAAGGGGCAGCGAGAGGAAGAAATCCAGTGAAAAGAGAACAGGGAGCAGCCGAGTGAAGAATAAAGACAGAGCGACTGTGACAAAGGGGATCAGAGAGGGGACGAAAAAGTCCACAGTGGGCACCTTGTATGCGGGGGACCCATTTGTGCCAGTCTAGCTTCGGCTGCCCAGCCTGGGGGGGGGGGGGGCCTGGGCTAGGAAACTAGAAGGCAAGGCGGCTGTGGGGAAGGAGGATGGTCATGTGATTTCAGTGCTGTTCAGGCCTGGTGAGTAGGGTGCTGAGCTGAACGTCAGCAGACCTGGGTTCTCCATTGCTGGCTCCGTTCCGTGACCTTGGCCAAGTCCTTTCATCTCTCCGGGCCTCTTTTTCCCCTCCCACCCTTTGTCCTTCTCAGCGAGCTAAGCCCGAAGGACCGTCTCTTCCTGTGTGTACGTAGTATCTGCACCCAGAGAATCTCCATCCTTAGAGATTTTTAAGGTCAGGCTTGATAAAGCCCTGGCTGGGATGATTTAGTTGGGGATTGGTCCTGCTTTGAGCTGGGGGTCGGACTAGATACCTCCTGAGGTCCCTTCCCACCCTGAGATTCTATGATTCTGTGATCTAGGTTGAGGGAGCAAGGCACTACCATGATAGAATAGCAAGACTTGGATTCACTTCTACTGACTTTCTCGGTGATCTTGGGCAAGTCATTTAATCTTTCTTGAATCATGCTGAGGGTGATTGGGGAGAAATCCATGTCTTTAAATTACAGATCAACAAAGGGGCTATTTTTTGCAAAGGTACTTGCATCCCTCCTCTATGCACTATATATTGCCGTAGTCACCTTAACTCAGTGGTTCTCAACTCTGGTCCACCGCTTGTTCAGGGAAAGCCCCTGGTGCGCTGGGCCAGTTTGGTTACCTGCCGACTGCAGGTTTGGGCAATCGCGGCTCCCCCTGACCGCAGTTCACCGCGCCAGGCCAATAGGGGCTGTGGGAAGTGGCGGACAGCACATCCCTTGGCCTGCGCCGCTTCCCGCGGCCCCCATTGGCCTGAAGTGGTGAACCGTGGCCAGTGGGAGCCGTGATTGGCCGAACCTGTGGAGGCGGCAGGTAAACAAACCGGCCCAGCACCCCAGGGGTTTTCCCTGAACAACTGGACCAGAGTTGAGAACCACTGAGTTAACTATAAGATCCGGGATGGAGCTGGAGAGCCTGACGGCCCCGTTCTGCTATGTTACGCTGGTGTAAACTGGGAGGGACTTTCCTGACGTTACTGGTGCTGCCGGATTTTTACCAGTGTAGCCGGGAGCAGAATCTGACCCCCCGGATCTGAGTTGGCTGAGTGTTGTGAGATTGATATCTCAGCTCAAATGCTGCCCTAATGTCTTTTTATTTATACAGCTATATGCATAATGGATATGGACAAAACCCCACTGCCAACTTGTGGGGAGAGAGTCATATTTCACACTGTCACCAGAGAGCAATAATTTAACTAAAGCAAATATCTCGACTCCAGATTGCATCCGAGCTGTGAAATAGGGACTTTTAAAAAGCTCTGGACACAAGAACAGAGTCCCATGAATAATCAGGGCTGGAAATGCCAGCCCTTTACACACTTAGCCAGTGGCCATCTTAGATTAGAGGAAAACCACAGTGCTTATAATAATGTTTTGTTCTCTTCAGGCATAAATCTCCAAGGGCTTGACAATGGTGCGAGAGGATCACCGGCCGCGGCGTACAGACTGGGAAATGAGACACAGCACCACGCTGCAGGTCCATACCAGGTAAAGGCAGGAAGCCAGGGGAAGGATGGTCCAGCAGTAGAGACCCGGGTTCAATTCTCCACTCTGCCACAGACTTCCTAGCGGACCATGGGCAATTCACTTCATCTCTCTGTGCCTTCCTTTCCTAACTTTCCACATTCAAGATTGTGAGTTGCTCAGATGTTATGGTTTGGGGGGGGGATAGAATCAGTTTAACTGAGTAGCAGTTCTATAGCCAGCTATCAACTTACCCCTAACAACCCTATGGATCAGTCCTGTAGAAATTCATCAGAATAAAACCAATGAGGTTCTCTAGCAATTAAACAGGATTCTCTGGAAGCTATTCTCAGCAGCTGTTGAATTGAACAGAGATGAACAGCTTTCCATTGGCACATTAAAAACCCTAACCACGCAGTAGAATTTTGTTCTAAGGTTAGAATTCGCTCTTAAATTCTCTAGACTACTCTAGTTCACAGCAAGCGCTACAGAAAGGTTCTCTCGCACTATTCCATTCCATGAGGTTTTTTTCCATACGGGATGCCAGCTCTCGGGTTATTTCCACTGAACAGATTTGCTTCTTCACGGGGGGAGAACTCACAAGTGCGACCCCCCCAGTGCTCATCCTAGCAGGGGAACATGTCAAGCTGGCATGTTGTTATGTTATAATACATGAAGAAGCAGCCCTAGGGAGGCCTAACCCAGTTATAGAAGTGACACTCTAGTGACCCTGCAAAGCTGTGTAGACATCAGGTGGTTTCGACATCACAGGGAAGTGGAAGTTCATTGCCATGGTTACCATGATGCCCTAGAAACGCTTGTTTCTATGGTTTTCTGCCCCATAGTTGCCTGCCTAATAACCTCCCCCTTGCTGGGTACTGGGGTGGGGATACCCTGGCTGTTTAAATTCCAACCCACGTAATCCAAGAGTGGAGAATTCCCCCAGACTATGCCATGGCCCAGGAGCTCTGTAGGCCTCACAAGGGGTTTCAGAGCCTTGATTTTTTTTGCCATACACAAGAGGCAAGAGGAATTGCTGAGAGGAGTCAAACCTCATGTCTGACAGATTCATATATTCTATCAATGGTGTGAGGTTAAAGTGTGTGTGTGGGGGGGGTGTATCTAGTGGGGTACCATAGGGATCTGTCCGGGGTCAATATTTTAATGAATGGCTTGGATAATGAAGTGGAGAGTGATTATAAAATTTGTGGATGAGACTAAATTGTTAACACTTTGGAGGACTGGATTCGAACTCTAAATGACCTTGACAAAGGGCAGAATTGGTCTGAAATCTATAAGATGAAATTCAGTGAAGACCAGTGCAAAACGCTACATTTCGGAAGGAAAGAAACATCAGACTCATAACTACACAATGGGGAAGAAGTGGCTAGGCAGCAGAACTGCTGAACTTACAGTGGGTCACAAACTGAATGAGAGTCAGCAACGTGGGACAGTTGCAAAAGAGGTTAATATCATTCTGGGGTGTATTAACATGAGTGTCGTATGTAAGACACGGGAGGTAATTGTCCCGCTCTACTCGGCACTAATGAGTCCTCAACCGGGGGGAGAGGGGGTGTCCA
The DNA here is from genome assembly GCA_032164245.1 of Sternotherus odoratus. Taxonomy (NCBI): domain Eukaryota; kingdom Metazoa; phylum Chordata; order Testudines; family Kinosternidae; genus Sternotherus; species Sternotherus odoratus. Next base: position 12,634,877 of record JAVMKO010000018.1, on the reverse strand, counting down.
GTTAAAGGTGCCACGCTTTAGGAAAGATGTGGGAAAAACTGTGGAGAGTCCAAGGAGAGAAAGAAAAATGGGAAAAGGTTTCGAAAACCTGACCTAGGAGGAAAGGTTTAACTGGGCATGTTTAGTCTGGGAAAAGAAAACTGCAGGGAACCTTATCAATCTTCCCATATGTTAAGGGCTGTTATAAAGAGGTTGGTAATGAATTGCTCTCTGTGTCCATTGAAGGTAGGGAGATTTAGATATTAGAACAAACTTTCTAACCCTAGAGCAAGTTAAGTTTTGGCTTAGGCTTTGAAGGGAGATTATGGAATCTCCATCATTAAGAACAGGTTGGACACACCCCTGCCAGGGAGGGTCTAGATATACTTGGTTCTGACTCAGCACCAGGGGCTGGACTAGACGGTCTCTTGAGGTCCCGCCCAGCCCTACATTTCTATAGGACATTAAGTAGCAGGCACCTGTATTTGTAGACTGACAGGATCTCAGTTCTAATCCAGATGCCATTGTGAGGTGTCAAGTGGACGGAGAGGGCATCACAATGCAAGCTGGGGGGAAGGATAGCTCAGTGGTTTCAGCATTAGCTTGCTAAATGTAGGGTTGTGAGTTTGGTCCTTTAGGGGACCGTTTAGGGATCTGGGGCAAAAAAACCTGTCAGGGGACAGTACTTGGTTCTGCTAGTGTAGGCAGGGGACTGGACTTGATGACCTTTCAAAGTCTTTCCAGTTCTATGAGATAGGTATCTCTCTCTCTATATATATATATTTGTTATTGTATAGTGGTCGTGCCCGTGACCCACTGGCTGAGGTACAAACATGCTACACACAGGCAATGCCCTTGACCCAAAGAGCGGGCAATCTAGGTTTGGGCTCGAGCAGATTTTGACTCCATTAATACTTCGCTTCCTCATAGCGCTGTTGACGGACTTTATTCGTGTTTTGTAACGTGGTTTTATCATCTCGAGTAAGGGCAAGATACAGTTTTCTAGACCATGGGCATATTCCATCAGGGGGGTGTCACGTTACAGGAATTATTTGGGATCATATAGATCATTGGAGCTACCAAGGTCCTATGGTGACACCAAATCTCATGTGAAGGGGGTCATAACAGGTGTCTATGACCAGGTTATGGAGGGCTAATTATGAATAGGTCATTAATATGTGTGTATCTTTTTTGAAATTAAAGTTATGAATATTGGCTATATGGTGCCTGTACTTCAAACTGATGCTTGGCTGCTGGGTGAAATCTCAGACAAGCTGTTGTTAACTTGGCTGGCCTGGCTGATGGGCCATTAAGGAACATCAACCACACAATGGACTTTGTATATGCCTGTCCACACCCGAGCTGCTCTAGGAATGTCAACTGCCTGGTCAGAAACTAAATCCTGGAGAGTCTGGTGATTGGACCTTGTGGCTATGAACCTCCATTTTGCAACCAGACTCTGCAAAAGAAGGAGGAGGGTCTTGGCCCAGAAGAGAGAGTCTATAAAAGCTGGAAGAAGCGTCCTCCATTTTGTCTTCAATCTGCAACCTTCAGCTAGCACCTACCTCTGGATGGGATTTTGCTACACGTGGAAGCTCTGACCAATGGATTGATGACCCACCCTAGAAGGTGGTGGATTCCAGAGACTTTTATCTGAGCCTGCAGTTTATTCTACAGCTGCCAGACTGAACCAAGAGACTTGCCATCACTGCATGTAATTGATTTCTTTTAACCATTCCTAACCCTCACCTAGACCTTTTTCCTTGTACAATAAACCTTTAGATTTTAGATTCTAAAGGATTGGCATCAGCGTGATTAGTGGGAAGATCTGATTTGTATATTGACCTGGGTCTGGGGCCTGATTCTTTGGAATTGGGGAGAACCGTTTTCTTTATTTGGGGCATTGGTTTTCATAACCACTGGTCCCCAGGACAGGGGGCTGCTGGTGGTGATACTGGGAATCTGGAGTGTCTAAGGGAATTGCTTGTGTGACTTGTGGTTAGCCAGTGGGGTGAAACCAAAGTCTTTTCTGTTTGGCTGGTTTGGTTTGCCTTAGTGTGGAAAAACCCCAGCTTTGGGCTGTAGTTGCCCCTTTGGAAGCAATCTGTCCTGATCTGACACTCACAGTTGGATCCCACCAGGAACAGCCCCGTCACAGGGGGTGCCTCAGGAGATTAGAAAATCAGAGGTAGGGAAGGGGAGGATAGATCTATAAATATGCTGATTGGGTGATTCCCCTCTCTATCTTTGGTGAGAGAAAGCAAGAGCTGTCTAACAAAAGGTGGGAAAGGGAGGAAACAAGGACATAACCCGAATCAGACTCGGCTGTGACTGGAACGGTCTTGAAAAGGATTCTGGAGGAACATGAGCAGAGGGGTTGAAACCTGGCTAGGTAATGCTAAGTGCCCGAGACAGGGCCACGCACCAGCTGAGCCTAAGAAGGAAATTAAAGAAATTTCCTTGATGCCATTGTAATGACTTGACAGGCAGAGCAGCGAAAAGGCACTCGGAGCAAGAGGGCTACTCCGGCTTATTTTTAGCAAAGGGCATTTTTATAGCTCACGTGTTCCGCCCGGTTAATAGGCTCCCAATTTAATGGGCCCGCACTGGAGCATGTCAGAGTTCATGTGCGACTCCTCGGTGCACAGCTGGAACCTAACCGTCAACACTGCCATTAAACAGCCCCTTAGCCCGAGCCAATTGGTTCGGGCCGGCTGCGGGTTTTTATTGCCGCATAGACGTGCCGTGAATGTCCAGCCCTCGACGTGGCTTGCAATGCAGCTGTGTCCGTTCACACCACCCCTCGGCGATTGGCAGGCTTCCACCATATTGTTCTTCCTTCGGGCGCTGGGCAGCCAGGTAGAGATATGCTGGCACAAGACAAAGGGAGTTCATCGGGCATTCACGGGAGAGACCAGTGGAGGAGACCCCAAGTGACTGCCTCTCCTCTTGCTGCCTTTGCCTCTTCTTGCTCTCTGTCCATTTTCCCAGCATGCTCTTGTTTTTGATAATTGTTCCATGTTAGCGGAGCAGCCATGCTGCGTGGATGGGGAGAGAGTTGCGTCGGCATGGGGATGGTTAAGACAAGGGTCTGGGTGTCCTGGGTTTTACTGATTCCCTAGCACTGTATTTCTTAGCATTCACCCCTTCTTCCGACTCCCGCTGCCGGGGTCCTAGCCACTCTCTCGGCTGGACTTTTCTTATTTCTCTCCGGGAGGGCTGGACTATTTTGAAGGCAGATCGCTAGGATGAGGGGAACAGTCCATCTCTCTACCCTGCTCTACCGGGCCCATTTCTGCAGAATCCTGCCACCCTGGCACGTTCGATGATCTGTTCAGTTCGGTTCAAAGTCTGCCCCCAGGTAACAACACCTCCCATTAGGGTGGGTTCGGACCTAAAAAGATTCCCAGGGGTCCCTCCAGGGGCAGTAGTACAACCTTCCTCAGCAAGTATGTTCCCCTCGCAGTTGGGTTTGTGCGATGGGCTTCTCCGCCCATCTGCCTCTGTCTCACGGGCGAGGTAATGGTCCGTTGCCATGGAAGTGGCGGTGACGTAGTCGGCCAGGCACCGCTCAGCTCGCAAGGAGTGTCCTCTTCCGTTTCGATCTACGAGGAGCCCATTCTCTCAACAGGACCATCCAGCTCACTCAGCCCTGCTCCACCTGCCTTCCCAGTGGGGCTCCGTGTGGGGCAGCCCCTTGCGTGGCTTGAGAGCTAAACCAGAGGGTGGCGCAGGTTCACAGGAGAGGCCCGTGAATCGTAGCCACACGGGACAGAAACCGAGGCTCGGCAAGGAGAGTCTTTTCCCTGGCTCTGCTGCTTGCTCCCAGTGCGACCTTGGATCTGTCCATTTCCCCACCTGTAAATGGGGGGTAACCCCCTCCCCAACGTGGATGTGGTGAGACTTAGCCCCCTGATGTTTGCAAAGTCCTGCAGTGGAGGGTGCTAGAGAAGGGCGAAGGGTCCGCATGTATCCCAGCCCTAGCGATGGCTTTGGAGGTTACATCAGGTGATGGGGCTGGCATGCCCAGACATTACGACGTGTGTTTTGCAGCATGGCGCACTGGGGTAATTAGGCAAGGATAAATCCCCATTAGTGCTAATGGGAATTATCTGTGGCTAATTACCCCTTTGTGCTGCATTTTCAGTAATGGAAAGTGACTTCATCAAAGCCTGCGCTGGCGAAAGGAGCTCCCCCTCCCCCCCCACTTTCCTCTGTGCAGGTTCAACTGCCTGCCCCAAAATGTGAACTCCACACCTTGCAAACAGTGGGGAGGAGTCGGCTGCGAGGAATTGTGGGGAACATGTCTGCATATGGTCTGTATTCCAGTGGGGACTGGCATCCCCAACGGAGATCAAGGACCTAGGGTGCTAGGGGCTGTACATGCGCATAGTGTTTCACTATCTGCCCCCAAAAGATTATTGCATAAATAGGTGAGGCAAAGTCCACCTCAAGAGCTCACGTTAAATGAGTGGCAGAGCCAGGAATAGAATCCAGGTGTCCTGACTCCCAATCTGGGACTTGAACTACTAGCCCATGTTGCCTTGAACCTTGCTAGCCTGGTCCGTTCCTCTTACCGTGCAAAGCAGCCGTCTCACCTGTGAAGTATCAGGGACCTGGGTTCTAGTCCCACCACTGACTTCTCCCAGGTTAACTAAGGCTTTAATTGATCTCCCTCAACTATTTGTTTAAGGAGGCGTGTATCGCCCTCCGGTGGCAAACAGCTGTATTTACACTAGTTGCAAAGTGACTCCGGCCTAGGCTCACTAGGTGGTAAGACTTACTCTAGAGGGACCATCACGCACTGCTAAGCCTCCCAGTTTGCTGGTTTGGGCCCAGCTCTGCTCTGCCTCCAGCTAGCAAGAACCCAAGTGAGGGAAAACAGAGAGCCATGAACTCAGAGAGCCAAAGCTGCTGAGTTTCTTGACGCTCTAATGTGACGACGGATGGAAGACTGGGGAGGAAGTCCTGGAGAGACAGCACCAGAAGAGTGCAGCTCAAAGACCCAGTGCAATCTCAATGCAAAGATCTGCACAACATTCCTCACCAGTTCTTCTCCACCTTGATCTAGAGGGACCTCAAGGAGAGGTTGTCTTCCTATCGCTGCCTATCGTTCCTCAGCTGAGATTGCCAGCAAAGTGATAAGTAGGGTGCAGAAAGCCATTCCCTAGGAGTCAGCCTGAGCCCCTAGCCTAATCTCACATAGGGCCTCTAGATGGGAACAAGTTTTTGTCCTCTACAGATCTAAGAGGGCTTGGAACCTGTGACCTAGACCTCTCCCCTGCAGGTGAAGAAGCTATAACAAACATGAGCGTTTCTTGTGAAGGGGCTGCCCCGAGAAGGCCCCATTTTGGGAGTTGCTTCCCGCTCCACGAAGGGCACGAGGGAGACAAAAGAGCAAAACAGAGCTGTTTGCTGCTCTCCGTCTGCTTCCTCGTTAATCTTGATTATGGAACCCTCATGCTGAAGTTAATTTTCTTGTAGATGCTTATCAGTCATGTAGCTGGGAATCTCTCAGAAGCTAATGAGGGAGCGTATCCTTGCCACATTATTACTCGGCTAATTAGTACACAGGCTTCTTCTGAAAAGGTCAGAAGAGAGAAGGCAAGAGACTTCAGAGTTTTCAGTAGGACGCCATCCTCTCTTGTGTCAAAAGTAGCAAGAGGAAGGCTGGGGATGCTCAGGTCCCTATAAAGATGGGGGACAAGGATGCCCAATTCTAATCTGGATTTGGAACATCCCCAAAGCATGGTGGGAGGTGTGTGTGAATTTCAGGCTTTGGTTTAGGCTCATCTCTGGCTGGGACCGCTCTGAAATCTACAGCCGATACTATACAGCTATTGTTATAGCTGTACCACTGGTAAGAGGTGGAGAAAGACAACCACGCCCCCAAATGGGTGACATCTTCATCCCAGGGTAGGAGCCTGGGACATCCATGAACTGGTTCCTGAGGCCTGCTCTCCTCCGCGAGCAAATGGCAAGGACACACACAATTCACTCAAAGGAGAGAAAAATGTGTCCTAAAAATGGTACTTGATTAAGCACTTGAGAACCGGTAGAAAAACTTCCAGCTAAACTGCTTCCCGTTGAGAAATGCCACTTTGTTGAAATCAATATGTCTGTTCCAATGACAATTTCACGGGGAAGGTTTCCCAGGCTGATTGGAATTTCAGGGCAGAACGAGAGTGAGTGGCACTGACCCAGGCAGACTGGGGATCTGAACCCCGAGTCTCCGCCAGGTGTCCTGACCACCAGGTTATTGGCTGTCCAGGGATGGGGTGCTTCTTTCTCATGTTGGTTCGTGACATTTGCCGAAAGGTCTCGTTTCTGTTTCGATATGGGATGAAAATACAGTTCCAAACCTCACACTTCTTTGCAAGGGACTTGATCAGCATAGGACCGTCATGCCACCGCAGCTGTTGATAACCCAGTCGATCCACTGCTGAGTCTGGAGGCAGCTGGGGAAGGGGGATGCGCAGGGCGGTGGTAGGACCCTGGTTGTGTTGATAACTTCCAGTGTCTAGTGTTTGCCTGCGTGTGGTTATGGCTGGTCTCCTTTAAGGCCATGCTTCCATCCGCGATCAGGGAGAAACCACATCCCACGCTGCCTCGTGCCGTTCCTCTCTGCAGACCACACGCTCCATGGCTGCTGAGTCATAAATTCCACTTCACGCTAGTGCCCTGTTAGGATGTGGGGATGGGCAGAGCTCACAGGGCCTAGACTCTAACTCACTGGGCCTGTCCCAAAGCCCACTGAAGTCAGTGGGAAAGACCCTTTTTAACTACAGTGAGCTTCGGAACGACCCTTGTTCTTCACTTCGGTTGGACGCTACGCGGGATGGCCACCAAGGTAGGAGGGGAGTTAGTAGATTTCGTCCTTCAAGTCGGAGCATGGAGGCTTGCCAGAGGCAGCCGGTGGGGTGACTTTGCGGCTTGCTTGGGGCATGTGTGTAATAGCTGGCAGGATGAGACGAGAATGAAAACCCCATTCGGCACATCCCCCATTTGGACTGGCCCGACGTCTGAGTCCCTTCCCCCTAGAACCCGCTGATGTGAGCATGGTTAAAAGTAGATCAAGAAAGAGCCCAAATGTGGAGTCCAGCCAGCTTGTTATTAACAAGCTCTTGTCCCCAGAACCCTGGAGCTGATGATAACCATCTTGGAACAGGGGCAGAAGTTAATTCCCCAGCACATTCCAGGGCTAGCAGAAAACAGACACCTTTGGTGATCTCAGTCTAGTTCAGGGGTGGGCAAACGTTTTGGCCTAAGGGCCGCCTCGGGGTTCTGAAACTGTATGGAGGGCCGGGTAGGATTAGGTCCGACTCAGTATGGCCGCTCTTCTGTTCATTGCTACAGCCTGTTCCGTGGGCTCCAGTCTCCCCAGCTGTCAACACAGCCCCTTTCACCAGCCACAAAATTCACACTAAATTAAAAACCAAGCAGAAAACAACAAAGCCAGACACCTAATACAAACGGCAATATTTTTATCCAACAATTTACATCCGTTACTGTCTGCCTCGATGTTCTGGAATTTGGTTGATGCCCTGCGCATTTCTCTGGGCGTGTTCTTGTGCGACAATAGTAAATCTGGAGGCTGTCAAAGGTATTTTGCTGCAGGAAAACAACTAATTCTTTGAAAATGCTTTGGGACAAAAATCTACAGCTCAAACTTCTCCTCTGCACTGCGGCTCGCTGTTGTGTCATAGGATTAGGTTATGTGGGAGCTGTTCCAGAGAGAGGGCGGCACAAGCTCACTGGGATCTGGGTTTCTTGCTGCACGCTCAGAGGTTTGTGGTTTTGTGGTTAGTGCACTGGATTGGGACCCTGGAGATCTGGGTTAGGTTCCCAGCTCCGTGACAGATTCACTGTGCCACGTTGGGGAAGTCACTTGTTTTGTTAGTAAGGACGCAAAGAGCAGGGAAGGCCGGAGCCTCTTGGAGCAGCCAAGAATGGGCAAAAGAGCAAGGGTTTCTATTCTACAGGTGGAGACTTTGCGGGATCCAGCACCCATCTGTCCCATGGGTTGGTTCTCAATGTGTTTCATTCTCTGGCTCACCCAGGAAGGTCTCTGCTGACACATCTGCAAGCAATTGTGACAACAAACCCCAGAAATTCCATCCTGGACCCGAGAAACCTTCCTGACAAAAGTTTCATCAAAACCGCCCCCGTGGCAGGACAAGTATTAGATTTGATGAACTGCCATTTCCTGACCTAAAAATAAAAAAATCCTAACCTGCTCTGGATCTGACTCGTTTTGGTTGTTCAGGAGCCCACGGTACTTTCTGCAAGAGAAGGCGCGGTGAGAGCCCTCGCGTCCTGGCCAAATCCCCAGTTCAGATGACGACAAGCAGCATGAGGATTTAAATACTCAAGCAGTGGACGTGTGTTCTTCATTTCCTGTCCTTAATATCTCAGCACCCCAATGGGCTGGCTGCTTGCCTGGGGCACTGGAGTCCGAGGGGTCCGGTGGCACCTTAAAGACCTCGTTGTTTTTGTGGCTGCAGACTAAAATGGCTACCCTTTGGATTCTAAAAATAAGGCAACATTGATTAAGTTCTATGGGGGGTGAAGTATGAGGTGAATGGTGGTTCAGTGCTGGGTACTGATGGGGTGGAGATATGCCCCCCTGTAAGGAGACATCTTGGAATGTCTTCTACAAAAGCTAACGGAACCATGTGGGCCTGGACACAACGGATTTACCATCATTGTCCTATTTGCTCGACTTGGCCGTACATCAGAGTCAGTTCCCTTGGCACAGGCACAGGTAGGTTCTTTCCCGAGGCCGTATTTGCAGCGAATTTCCCAGCCCCTTCCCTGCGACGTGTGGAGACCTTGGTACTCAACAGACATGGGGTTGGGTGGAAGGCTCCATCATTGTCAGCCTCCTTGGCCAGCACCAAGGCAAGTCTGTGGTTAATACCTCAGCATCACAAGGCGGGAGAGATCCGTTTGTTTCAGGAATGGCTCTCTGGAGCATTCCCTCTCCATCTGAGGGGCTGTTTATTTTTTTTATTTCCGAGATTAATGCAGTCATTAAGAATTAATCTGCCTTGGGCTTGCAAGTGTGGAGAAGCAGCCAGAACCTAGCTTCTGTGGCCCCCTCTGTATTTCAGAGTGGAAAATATTCCAGACCCCACAGATTGGGGCTGGGGGGGGGGGAGATTTTCCTCAGGAAAAAATTCTAATTTACCCCCTAATTTTTCCACAGAAATAGTCCTTTTCTTTAAAAATATCCAGTTTCATTAAAATAACGAGGCGATTTTGGATGAATCCATTTTCCTGAAAAAATGTTCATTTTGAAAACCAGCCTTTTTTCATCGTACAGATTTGTGAATTGTTGTTCCTGTTTTTTAACAAACCATTGACCGGCTCTATTCTAGACCCTCCCTTCTTCCCAATCCCGGTGCGTTCCCGGACTCCGTGCCTCCTGGAGAGCATCTCCCGGCCTCTACCAGAAACCGGGTGTGAGGGAAGACACCCAAGATGGAAGGAGCAGTCGAGTGCAGCTAGGGTGGGGAGTGGCCCCAAACCCTGCCTCTGTGAGCCATGTGCACTTTGGCTCCCTAGGCTCTTGGGAGCCAATGGCAGCGAAGAAATGTGCAGCCCCCGACACAGGGCTCCCCGGTGTGGATTGCTTTAATCAGAGGTTAAAGAATGAAGACGGCGTGGATGCAGGGCTTCGTTTGTGCCAGGGCTGAGCCCTGGCATCTCTGGGCCTGACAGTTCATGGCCCCGGCACCACTGGGAGAGCCACATCTGGATGGAACCCGGCTTAGGAGCCTGTCTCCCAGATGTTACCTGGCTCAACCAGATGTGTCTCCTGGGGGCTAACCAAGGCGGCCAGCTGCATCCATGGAGTCCCCTGGAGGCTACGGCCTGTCGTATTGCTCTGGGGGAGAGTGTCTCCTGTCCTTAACCGCATCTGGGGTGGAACAGGCTTCTTACCAGCAGCACGACAAGCTGCTCATGCCAGGAAGTCCAGACACTTTGTCCCAAGGGCCATTTACTGGGGGTTAGCTGAGCCCTGACTCAGCTCAGTACATAAATGGGACGAAGAGTGAGATCAGCTTGGATGAGTTCAGCCTGTCTCTGCCTGTCTCTGTCAGTGGGGAGGTTCCCTTCTTTCTCGCCTGCGGACCAAGAGGGTCTCTGTTTCTCTGGGCTGCCGTCACGGACAGGCCATAGTCAAGACTGTCCCCACCAGGTCATGAAAAACAGATCAGGGGTCCAAGCGTATTCTTTTCCATTTACCTCCCAACACAAAATATGGAGCCAAATTCTTTGCTGCTGCAACTCCGCCGGAGTCAGTCGAATTACGTGAGGAAAGAATCTGGTTCGTGTTCTACCAAATAAACGTCGGCTACATAGAAAAGGTTCTTCTGGGCAACAACAAGAGGATGCCCATACTGCCCGGGAATCTTCCCAGTCTTTGTCGGCAAATCCATCCCCAGATCTCCCTCCATGGAAAGAGGAGACACTCCACTTCCAGCTCTGAAGTTTGTGGGGCTTTTGGGCTAGGTGCCCTGGTATAGAGAGAGACCCAAATTTGGATCTGGTCTCCCAGATGTTAAGGCTGTTTGGATTGGGTGTTCTGGGTCGTTCTATTACAGGCCATGGGCCTGTCTCTGTACTAGATGTAGGTACATGTATGTAGGTGCAGGCAGTGTTTTGGTTTAATGTTGTGTGTGTATGTGTGTGAGAGAGAGAGAGCATAAAGAAGTCCTCTTTACATCATTATTTATCAGGCAGATTCTACCAAAATCATAAGAGCATTAATAACATCTGCATGTTCCCTAGCAAGCCGGCACACTTGCCTTCCCTTAAAGGACAGAGTGACTTTTCCAGGGTGAAAACCTTCCTTTTTGCATCACTAATTCCTAGCCAGTTCCAGAGATTTTTTTTTTTTACCTGCTGTTGACTTTGCCGTCTGCTTCTCACAAGGCCTCTTTGATAAAGGAGTGAGTGAACAACAGAGAACTGATAGGAGGAAAAACAAGCAAGCCAAGGAAGGATGGGGTAGCCTGATCTGTTCAAAGTGCCCATTTATCCACCGAGGTGTATTAGAGACTCCCACCGCTCTAAGGGATCAATACCAATTGTATCTCTCTGAGAGCCATTAAAAACCCAGCTGCCTGGTGAGTATGCAGGTGTAATGATGGAGAAACTGAGCACAGGTATGTGGGTAAGGAGGAGAGCGGGAAATGACTTCTACCAGAAGGTCCCAGGCCTTCCCCAAACTGACCAGCTGCAAGCAGGAGGAACAAGATGAAAGATGAGCTGGTCACCCATCCATCCTGCACTCGGTGACATCCAGCTTCTGAATTCCAGCTCCATCCACGCCTGGCCTCAGTTTCCCTTTTGTAACACGAGAAGGGCCTGAGTCCTGAAGTTAGGATCTGGAATTGGCTCCAGCTCTGAGGCTTTGGGGTGTTTTGGACTATAGAGAGAGACCCAAATTTGGATCCGGTCTCCCAGATTTCAAGGCTGTTTGGAATGGGTGTTCTGGCTCATTATATTACAGAGACAGGCCCGAGCCATGGTTTGGAGCAGGTTTTCCTTAAACGTTATGGAGAGGGTTCAGAACTGGTGTTCCAACTGTGCTCCATGCCTCTCTCTTATAGCATGCGGCCTGGCACAAGTACACAGCAGAGATGGCAAAGCTAGAGTAGGTGGAGTTAAACACCGGCTGATTATGGTACCAGACCTGTGAAATTTGGGGCTAAAGGAGGCCTTGAGACCAACACTGGTTGAAGTTTTGGCTGAGCTGGGTGATGATGTAACTGCTAATAATACCTGCAGCTCTGCAAGCTGAGACTGTAATAAGGGACATCAAACCTCAAGCTTCAGGGTGGGAGCTGGTCTCGTGTGGGGGTCAGGAAGGGATTTTCCCTCCTATGGACTTCAGAATTGACAAGCTGCATTATGGATCAGCTGGCTTCTTTTACGGGATCAATGCAGGGGCCAGTACAGCTTACAGGACTAGCTGGAGCATTGGGCTCACTCCTTACGGCAAACCCTGTCTCTCTATTTCAGACAGGCCTGGTTCGCAGCCCCCCTGCAATAGAGGGACGTTTGGAGCCACATCTTAACTTCTCAGCTCAGGAGGAGCATCCCGCAGTCCAGCTGGCATTTCACCCCCTGCAATACCCTCTGCTGGGTGGTACCTTTAGGGCAGCCGAGCCACGTGGCCTGTTGGAAGGGTCTGCATCCGGGTAGCTCTCCCCGCCCATCTCTTAGCGCATTTGCTGGTATCCAAAGTTGCTCGATTGGTGTCAGATGTTCCCCTGAAAGGCCCCATTTTCATTGCATTTGGAAGCCCAACCGACTGCAGCTTTCTGCCTGTTTTGGAGACTTATGACTCCTATTAGCATGCTACCCAAGCGCCTTCCAATCGGTACTGGATTTATCCTCCCAGCACCCCTGTGAGATAGGGCGGTGCTATTAACCCCAGTGTACAGACCAGGACATGCGGAATAGATAGCCTAGCGACTTGCCCCAGACCACAGGGGACCCTGTGCCAGAACAGGGATTTGAACCCGAGGTTTCCCAAGTCGCGGGCAGGTGCCCTAACCATTGGACCATCCTGCCTTGCACCACTCTGTTCTGAGTGGCTCACAGAGCCTCAGGCTTCATGGTTATTTTCTTGCCACGCTCTGTTTCTTTATACTACGGTAGCATCAATACCGGCATGCGAGACCCAAAAGCTACAGCGGTGTCTCATTGGCAGGGGAACCTACAGAACTGTCAAATCCATGATCAAATAAAATTAGTCCTTATTAACATGCAACCTTTGCCTCATTCCTTTGCAATATGTAACCAAGGCTTTCACTGGAGGATGAAAAAGGGCAGAGAGCCCGTTTCACTCTAAGGAGTTTTAAGAACGAATTGATTTCTCTTTTTCCCTTCAGACGTTGATATATTCTGGGGCTGGTCTTCAGGGGGTCAGCTTATTTAAAATATAAATCTTAACCTAGACGATTTCAAAATCCTGATAGCACTGATGGTAGTTTTCCACCAGGACACTTCTCAAGACATTCATGAAGGCAGTTTAAGAATCTGTGCAGAATTGAATAGTAGCAAAAGTGTGCGTCATTATATGTATTTTCCGGATGGGGAAACTGAGGCTGTACCTAACTAAAAGTGTCATTTTTTTACAATGTGTTGGAGAGGGGGAATAGAGACGCCTAATTTGATTTAAACCTAGCTATATTGATTTGGCTTCGCTGGAGCTGAATGTCTATATAGATTGTTTTGCACAGATTTGACTATAGCAGGTTTCAAACTGAGTTGAAGCTAAATGGAGCAATTTTGAGAAGTCTATAAAATAACCAGTGACCTAGGGAAGGTAGAGCGGGAGCTTTTGTTCTCCCTGTCTCAACACAAGGACCAAAGGACAGTCAGAGAAATAAAAATCTGATCAAAGGAGGTACTTTGCCACACAATATATAATTAGCCTGTGGAACTCATTGCCTCAGGAAATAGTGGAGGCCAACACATAGCAAGAGTCAAAGAGGGATGAACATTTATATGGGTCACACAAACAGCCAGGGTTCTTTGTTAGTGTTAATTACAATTTTTTTTAAAGGGGGAGGGAGATATTAAGCCTTGTGGTTTAAACTGATTTCTGATCATTAGAGATTGGGGGGAGACCTGAAGTGGGGCATAGATTGTCCCACACCTTCCCACGGGAGATACACCCTCCTCTGATGCATCTAGTGCTGGCTATTGTCCTCCAGGCCCCTGGGTTCCATGCCCAGGGCTGATCCAGCCTGGCAAGGCTGATGGCCCTGTATGTAGACGAGAAGGGGGCTGTCTCGCCTCAGAGAAGTGGGGAGGGACAGCATGTCAGGGCCACAGGATCTCCTCCCTCCTCGCCCAGCATCCTAATTGCTGGACGGGTTAGGCAGGAACGCCGGAAAGGAGCATAAACCGAGGACGTGCACAGTAAGTGTAGATTATAGCCGTTAAATTAAAAACATCCCCACTATCCGCCGGTTTTAATGCTGAAATAGCGACAGGCAGAACAGAGCCATTAAATTGTCATTGAGGGTTAGTATTTGCATCTTTACTCAGCCTTTCATGAGGCAGAGATGAGAAGGTGCGGCAGGGCCAGCTAAGGACACCATCAGATTGAATGCGGAGGTGCCTGGCTCTCGTTCTTTAAGCAAACATGTTTGCACAATCCACTCCACTTAATTGGGAAATCCTCTTAATTGGGACATCTTCCAAGGAACAGATTTCAGCTCAATATGGTAATGAACGGCCACTGGTATGTGTGCACCACTGACCTCCCCTGGCTGGACTAAGGAACTGCTCAGCTGTGTGTCTTAGGCCCTATACTGCTTAGCCCGGGGGAGTCTCCTCTATCTCAAGTGGTGGTTTTGAGCAAGAGGACATGGTGCTGGGACATTCTGAATAGAAAAACGGTCCAATCTAGTGAGAAACCAGGCATGAAAGGTGCAGTGGATTCATTGCAATACCAGTGACAGAAAGTCTGGTAAGGGGATAGAAAGTCTATTGAGGGAGGATTCTGTCCAGAACAATTTTTCCCCATGAAAAAAAATGTTTACAACAAAACTTTTCAGGTGGGTGTTGACAAAAGAGGGGGCTAGAAAACCAAACCTCTTTTGGCTTCAGACACAGTTTTAAATTTTAAAGAATGTTCTATTTCATGGGGAAATTATTGCCCCAAAATATTTTTTTTTGGTCCTCTTCAGAGTTTTTCACAGGGGAAGAAAAAGTAATTTCCTGCCCAGCTCCGTGCCCCGGAAATAACAGACTCTAGGAGTTCTGCCACCCAGCTTTGCTGCTCACACTAGCAGGCCACGCTGCCTCAAGAGCAGAGCTGGAGTCCAGGAGTCCTGCTTCTGGCTTTCCCCTTCTCTGGTGCACTCGATCTTAATTCCCTCCCCGATGCAAGAATGGAACCTGGCACATCTGGCTTCTAGCCCCCTGCTCTACTGTAGACCCCTGTTTTCTGAAGAGTTAGGTCTAGAATCCAGCAGGTCTGCTTCCCAGACCCCCTCGGCTCTAACCACTAGGCCACACTGCAAGAGATAGAACTAAAACTCAGGTGCCCTGTCTCCCAGCTCCCCAGTCTCTCCCACTGGGAGCCCGGCATGGAACCCAGGAGTTCTGTCTCCCCCCCTCCCCCAACTACTAGGCACCATCTCCTCCATCAAAGAACATAAAATACAAAAGAAGGGGGGGGGGGACACATTGTGTGAGGCAGGGGGGCGCAGGGCGAGGGGCTCCCTTTCAGACACCCCCCTGGCTTGCAGCCCACTGGCCCAGTTTGTAGCTTCAAATCCAAGGGGCAGTTGGACCGATGGACTGAGACGGGGGCGTGCGTCCCAGGACCGGGAGGGCGGCGGCGGGGGGGGGGAGGGTGTTTAGTCACCAAGCCCTGCCGAGAAGGGGATTAGACCCGATTTTCACGGCAGCGCCCCGTGGCTCGCTCATCCGCGCCTGGCGAGGCTGGGGGGGGGGGGGGCTGTTTTTGCCAGCCGGGAAAGAGTTAAGGAGCTCCAAGAAGGGGGAGGGGGGGTGATCTCGCTGCAATCAATCGGCTTAGAGGAGGGGAGCGCGGCAGCCAGGCCGGATCAGGGGAGAGTCTGTCTAATCCCCAGCGCCGGGGAGGGAGCGGAAGGGGGCGGAGCGGAGCCTCCCCAACTCGGGCAGCTGATTCGGATTCCCCGGGCAGGCTGCGCGCACCGAGAGAGCCAGGCGGGCGCGCCGGCCGGCAGGTGCAGCGTCTCCGGCTTGATTCGGGATCTGCCCCCCCTCCCCCCCGGCCGCGATGTTGGCCCCCCGCCGCCGGCCCGGCGCCCCCCGTCCTCCCGCGCCCCTCTCCGGATCGCCAGGCGGGCGGCTGCCGGGGCGCGTCTGAACCCGATGGAGTTTTTCTGGCGGGGGGCACCATGCGCAAGATGAACTGCCTGCGCCTTTGCTTTCTGCTCTGGGACCTGCTGGAGGCGGTGCTGGGTGAGTGACCCCCCCACCCCCGCTCTGGGGGGGGGGCTCTGATTCCCCCCCCCCCCCAGGGAGGAAAGGGACAAGGGTGTAAAGCCGCGTGACTCCGATTCAACCTCGCGGCTCGCCGGGGTAAATCGGCGCCGAGTGTTTAGGGGGGGGATTTTTTCACGCACTTGCTCTGGCTCTTGGATACTTTCCTGGCCCGTCTCTCTCGGTGCACCCCTCCGCGCGGGGCTGACGGTGATTTGGGTTCGTGGGGGGAGGGGGCTGCAAAGGGGGGTTGGAGTTTGGGGGCGAGGACGGGGGCTGCAAAAGGGGGGTTGGGGGCTGCAAAAGGGGGGGTTCGTTGGGCTGCAAAGGGGGGGGGGGGCTGTTACATACCAGCCCCATCCTTCCCCTTCAGTTGGCGGGTGCAGAGGGAGGGTCTCGCTCCCCGCGGGGGGAGGAGGGACAATCAGGGCGCATTGTGGAGCGCTAGTTACAAAGAATAACCCGCCGATTGCGGCTGATGAGCCGGGGGCCGGGGTTAGTCCCGCCGCCAACTCTGCGTGTGCGGAAACCAGCCCCGCCCGAGTGAGTTACAAATGGGGGGAGGGGGGAGAGCACAGCTCCCCCCCCCCCCCCCAAGGCAGAGTTCCCACTCCGGAGCGGCACCGGTTAGGCGTGTAAACGTCCGGCGAGCGTATCCGGATTGAGTTCGGTTTAGACGAGAGAGGGGAGCAAAGAGGCTTAGCCTGGGGGCGGGCGGGCGCGCCGGAGCTGGTGGTCCGAGACTGGGGCTGGCAGCAACGTCCCGTCGCCGCCGCCCCCCCCGCCCAGCCTTCACCCCCCCCCCCCGCCTTCACCCCCCCCCCCCATTTTCCCTTCCGCCTGAAAGGGCCCGGGGGGGGGCACTCACCGGGCACGGTGTCAACCCAGGACAGGAGACTCTTAAATCCCCCCCCCCCCGTCGCCGCCACGCTGCGGAGCTTCCTCCCTGTCTCCTTGTGTGTGTGTGTGTGGGGGGGTGTCAGGTGGCTGATTTGCTCCGTGCCCTTCCCCCCCCCCCCCCCCGCTCGGTCTTTAACAAACCTGGGCGGGGGGGTTTGCAATGCAGCCGCCCAGCGCCCCCCTGCCTGGGGGGGGAGGGGGACTGCGGCGCAACATCTAGGCGGGGGGGGGGGGGGGCGGCAGGCGAGTCCAGCTGCCAACTACTCGGGGGCGTCCCCCGGGGCCCCGGTCCGGGCCGCGGGCCGGCGAAGGCGCGTTCTCGTGTGTCCGCCGCCCGGGGCGGGTGTCTCGGGAGCCCCGCCGCCCCCAGGCTGCTCTCCCCGGTGCGTGGCCCCCGGTCCCGCTGGAGATGCGCTCCCGGGGGCCAGCGGGCTGCGGCGATGCTCGCCCGCGGCCGAGAGGGGGCGCCCTTGGGCTGCCAGCCGGCCGGGCGAAGTTCGCAAACTCCTGCGGGACCCGCAAGCGGCGGGATCGTCGCCCCCCCGCCCCGGGCGGCGCCTCTCTCGGGGGCCGGCCCGGCTGCTTTGTTCCGGGAGGAGCCGGCTGGGCTGGGACCTTCTTCTTTGCAGCCCGGGGGTCCTGGGGAGGTAAAAATTTAATCGCCAGGAAACGGATTCATCTGTCTCCAGCAAGGGGGGGGGGGGGACACGCCTGGCTGTGCCAGATGCTGCCCCCGTGGCTGGTTCGTTACCTGTGATGCCCAGCGGGTCCCTCTCCCGGAGCCATGGGGCTGGCCAGACTGGGGACCTCACCCAGTCTAAGTGGGGACACGTGGCGGGGGCCGGCAGGTGGCCCTTGGGGAGGAGGGCGGCTGCCCCTGGGCGAGGGGCGCGTTTGCGGCGGTGTCACCACGTTGGTTCTCGGGCAGGAGAGGTGAAGGGTTTTGCTGGGGCAACCCCAGGCTTTGAAGCTCCTGAGCTCTTCGGAGCTGGGGTAGGGAGCCACGGGCGTCCCAGCGAACCGCTAATGCCCGGCGGTAGAGGGGAGACCAGGTGGTGCCCGGCACATCCAGCTGCACCAGATGAGACTCCTACCCTGGCAAATCCAGCCTCGCTCCCCAACCCTTCACCGGGGCACTGGGGATGGGAGGGGAGCCTCGTTCCTCTCCGCCACTCCCCCCGGCTTCCTTGGCTGTGGTTATGCTGCCCTCTCTTCCGACCTGACCTCTTACCCTTGCCCTGCCCTGGAGGATCTGTAGCAACCCAGAGAAATAGTCTCCCTCACAGCAGGGCCTCCCTTTGACATCCCTCGGCCCCAGAGGAGGGGAAGCAGGCTTATTTGCTCAGGGCTGAGTTGATTTTGTCCCAGCCTCTGATTTGATCTTTTCTCCCCAATGGCCTTTCCCCAGGTGTGGCCTGCAGCCAGTGACAGGAGTGATCTCACCCCCCTCCTCTGGCTTTCACTGGGCACCTGCAGCCCGATCAGCCCTTGGGAGAGGGGGAAGGAATATCCCTCACAACCTGGCCTGGAGAGCCGGGTTGTGCTTTCTTGGGGTTCGGAAGGCGCCCCGGAACACCGGGGGGAAGAGAGAGGACTGCGGGTTTTCTTCACACCCGTAAGGAAGGCTGCTGTCGGGACCGCAGCCAAGTGTCCTCGGAAGCGAGGTCCTTGCTTTCCACCCAGCTTAACGACTGACCCACGGGGGGCTATCTCTTCTCTGCTTCAAGTCCATTTGCTCGGCTCAGCACAGCCCGGGGGGCTCTGGGCCACCTGGACACTTCCTAGATCCTGGAGGGTGCAGAGTCCCTGGCATAACATAGGCCAGGCCCAGGGGCCGCTCTCACCTGCAGTGTCTCCCCAGGTGCATTCGTTCCCCCTCCAGATACTCCGCTCTGGAGGTCGTGCAGCTTCTACCAGGGCTGGTTGGTGGTCTGTGTAGATGCCCTCCTGATCCTGTGGTCCACTGTGCCTTGCTCTCCTGTTAGGTAAGAGGGGGCAGTTGGCATCAACTCCCCAGCAGCTAGTCCTGCAGGACTCGCCCCCCCCCTGCTCTCCATGAACAGGCTGGGCAGGTTCCCGGACAGCCCGTCTGGTCCTGACAGCCTGGCACAGGAGAGGTTAATCCTGCAGGAGGGAGGGGTCTCGGAGAAGGTCAAGGATGCTCTCCTGGATCTTCCGAGTCCTGCCATTTCCACTGTGTGCTGAAGGGTTGGGTGCGGGGGAGGGGGGTTTCTGCCATCCATCCTGGTTAATTCAGCCCTCCACGTGTCCCTCGAGCTATGTCCTGCAGAAAGGTTTGAGAGGCGCCCGGCTGGCTGGGCTTTAGAAGGCCAGACCTCGGCTCTCCACTACAGGCTGGGGCTGGGTTAGGGGAGCCGAGGCGAAGTTACTGGCTCAGCATCTTGAAGTCCTGTGGCTGCTACCGACCAGCTGCAGAGAGGCTCTGCCCACAGCGGCCGTGCAGCAAAGGGAGGAGCGGGACCAGAGGTTCTTGGGGGAAGGAACTCTTCCCCATTGATCCCCTGCCCCATGGAGCCAGCAGACCTCTTCCAGGCATCCCTCCTTGGTGGGGAACTCCACAAGGTTCCTGGTGGGATGGGGTGATCCTGCCCAGACCCCTCTGCCATCCTGATGCCACCCTCTGGCCCCAGCTGGCTGGATGCTTGTGAGGCTGGAGCGAGCCAAGAGGCTGTGGCCGTTCTCAGATCGCAGGGCGGCATTTCTAGGAGGAAAGAGGGCAGTTGGGCAGTGCCGGGTCCCAGCCCCGCCTCTGCTTTCCAAAGCAACCGGCTGAGAGGGGCGAGCGCAGGCAGCCTGGGGATACCCACCACTGTGCACGCCCGTCTCCAATTCACTGGCATGCAGCATTCGTGCTGTTCCCTGGCCCGGGACTATCCATAACGGCCGAACCAGAATATGTCTCTGGTGCAATTCCTTCTCCGGATCTGTAGCCACCTTATTTAAAAAAATCTTCCCCGGAGAGAGCAGTTCGTGTGCAGAGAAAGCACCCTCCCTTCCCTGCATGCCTTGCTCCACAATCTCCCATTGATCTGTGCCCCCTTTATTACCCTCTCCCCTTTCCTCAAACCTCTCCCCTTGTCAGGCACTGAGGACTCTCGGCCTCCAGTTGCCAAATGTTCCCGTGCCAGTATCTTCCTTGGCGTGACAATCTAGCTGCGTGGTGGAGAAGGGGGCCAGTGCCGTCGGGGGGCCTTGTCAGAAGTGGTTACGGTCCGTCGAGCGTCTACTTGAGCTGCAGCTTCTCTGTATCGTTTGGGGGGCTTTCTCCCGGGACTGTTTGTCATACGCTGTCCGCTTCTGAACGGGTGGCAGGTTGCCGCAGTGCATCGTGTCTCTCTCTCTCTCTCTCGACTCCCTTCTCCTAGGGTTAGGCCCCGCAGTTCCTCATCACCTTCACTGGGAAGTCTTTTAGCACTCAGAGGAAATGCCTCGTATCTTGGACACGGGGATAGGAAATGCCTCCTTGTTTCTGTGTCTCCTCTATTGTACTGGTCGCTCTGTCAACCTCCCCGCACCCCCCTCGGTGTGAACCTCCCAGATTCCCCCAGCTTTGTACCTAATCCCTGCTCCCCAGTTCGGTGATTGGTGACCCTCTACCTGGTGTTTGCATCCTGCAGTGTGGCTAGGTAGTTCGGCAAGGGTCTGTGTAAACGTAGAGCTAGGGAAATATACCCTCCCCCCCCCCCCAACTCTGAAGATTCATGCCAATAGCAAACACCAGCTCACTGTGCAGATATGAGTGAAAGGGTTTCTTTCATGGGGGGGGGGGGGGGAGGAGGGAGCATTGGCCTGCTAAACCCAGGGTTGTGAGTTCAGTCCTTGAGGGAGCCATTTAGGGATGTGGGGCAAAAATCTGTTGGATGATTTAATTAGGGATTGGCCCTGCTTTGAGCAGGGGCTTGGACTAGATAGCTCCTGAGGTCCCTTCCAACCCTGATAGTCTATGATCCTATCAAGGATTTACACAGAATCGTGCTGGTCTGCAAAAATGCTGGTGGGAAGAGAGAACGTTGCCAGTCCAGGCCTGGGTATCTCTGGGTGAGCATTCAGACTAGAAATGTTGCCACGAGTATCCAGGAAGCTTGAAATGTCAGTTACCTCAGAAGGGGAATTGGGACCTAAGAGACATGCCTAAAATCACACACTAGGTCTGTGGCAGAGCAGAGACTTGCACCCGGGTCTCCCAAGGCCTAGGTGAGTGATCGAAGTACACGGCCCAGTCTTCATAGGAATGCGCAGCCGTCCCGCTCTTCCCAGGGACCGGCTGCTTGGCCCCGTGTTGTACCGAGGACTGGCCTGGAATTCCAAACTCTCACGTGTGCTGCTTCTCCAGAGCAACCTGTTTGTTCTTTTCCAGAAGAACGGCCAGACTGGGTCAGACCAAGGTCCATCTAGCCCAGTATCCTGTCTTCCGACAGCGGCCAATGCCAGGTGCCCCGAGAGAATGAACAGAACAAATGATCAAGGGATCCATTCCCCGTTACCCATTCGGAGCAAACAGAGGCTAGGGGGGCACCATCCTTCCCCATCATTGTTTTGTATAATCCCATCCTCCTCACCAGTTTTTTTGTTACCTTTCGTGGCATAAAGAGAAATTAGATAAATATAAATACTCTGCTGGACAGTTACAATGTAACTGACCTTATATCTGAGAACTCCGAACAATAACACAGAAGAAGCCAGGGAGAGAGAAAGCAGGCTGCTCCGAAAGTCAGCGAGGCTGACCGCTCATCTCCTCCCCTTCCCCCCTCACTTTAATCTGGCGCTTTCCAGTGACTCTGTTCGTGCTGTTTGCTACAAAGACTCCTACAAACCTCCCCCCGTCCTGCTCTTGAAATGAGAGATTGCAAATCCTTAATACACACACGCATCCCCCGAACAGATGTCGAACGGCTGCGTGACACGGCCCTGCACTGTTAGCCAGCTGCTGAGCTCCGCCCCAGCAGCAGCAGCAGCATCCCCCAGCCAGCTGAAAGTGCTCCCTGCGCCCTGTGCTTGGAGCTTAATCCTCTGAAGTGCTTTCTGAGTTTATGAGAGGCGCGCCGCGAATCGATTAACCAGGCTGGATTTGAGGGCGAGGGGTGCCCCTCGACTTCACAGATCCAGCTGTTCTGCAGCACCCCGCCCCACCAATCCAGCTGCAGGCGAGCAGAAGGGCGGCTGGCAAAGGGGGTGTTACGTGCCGATGGCAGGCAGGCAGAATGATCGGGATGGCATCAGACAGTCCGGGAAGCTGAGTTGGGGGTGGGTGGGAGTGTGTGTTGAAAAACTCACACCCCGGTCTGTCTGCAAACTTTATAACCCCAAAGAGCCCAAACCAAATCAACAGACCTTCTAAGTCTTTCCCCGCTCCCCCTTCGCCAGCCCTTATGTGGAGCAGAGGGTGCCCAGGGAGGGATGTTTTAAAAAAGATTTCTTGTGTGTGTTGACTTGCATTGTTTCTCTAAGATCCCTGGGGGAAGCCGGGGGGCAAGGGGAACCGGGATGGGGGGGAATTGCACGGCAGGGGGATGTGAAAGGGTTAATGGTAGCTGGGGTTAGGGGAGTTCAGGACACTTGTTTCTGCTAATCTGATAAGAGGGAAAAGAGACATGCCTAAAATCACACACTAGGTCTGTGGCAGAGCAGAGACTTGCACCCGGGTCTCCCCAGGCCTAGGTGAGTGATCGAAGTACACGGCCCCGTCTTCATAGGAATGCGCAGCCGTCCCGCTCTTCCCAGGGACCGGCTGCTTGGCCCCGTGTTGTACCGAGGACTGGCCTGGAATTCCAAACTCTCACGTGTGCTGCTTCTCCAGAGCAACCTGTTTGTTCTTTTCCAGAAGAACGGCCAGACTGGGTCAGACCAAGGTCCATCTAGCCCAGTATCCTGTCTTCCGACAGCGGCCAATGCCAGGTGCCCCGAGAGAATGAACAGAACAAATGATCAAGGGATCCATTCCCCGTTACCCATTCGGAGCAAACAGAGGCTAGGGGGGCACCATCCTTCCCCATCGTTGTTTTGTATAATCCCATCCTCCTCACCAGTTTTTTTGTTACCTTTCGTGGCATAAAGAGAAATTAGATAAATATAAATACTCTGCTGGACAGTTACAATGTAACCGACCTTATATCTGAGAACTCCTGTGGGAAGTGCTGGTAATGGTTTAGTAGTCTTAGGGGAATTACCCCACACTCTCACTCCGATAAGAAGGGTACTGATGATGGGGGGGGCGGGGGGAGGAGGGGTTCTCCCCAAAAGTTAATGGCTGGACTGCATCTGCCCTGTACCATGGGGGAGGGGTAACAACTTTTGCCCCAAACAGATTTCTCATCCATTTGCTTTGCCACCCAGCCACCCCTCGATGCTGATTGGATACGGGCAAAGTCCAGGCGCCCTCTGACTTTCTGAAAGCTCATTTGGGCTGTAGCTTTGCCGATGTCCGGGCTGGTTTGGCATGAGGTCCTGTTTTAGCCACATTCCCTCCATCCCCCAGCTCAGAATGAGTACTGAGTTGGTCGTTCTGATTTTGGACTCTCTGGGGGATCGTTGTCAAATGCACTGATGGGAATTGGGTGTCCAAGTCCCATTGAAAGTCAATGTTTAGTAACAAGCAAACTCCCGGGTATTGCTTTGAAGTTCCCCCCCACATCCCTCAGGATTTTGCTGTGGGTCCTGTATTCTAGTGGTTGGGTGCAAAAGGAGCTGCAAGGTCTTCTTTACTTGGAGATCCCTTCCAGTCCTATGATTCTATGGCAGCGTCTACACTATAAACTTACATTGGTGTAACTATGTCACTCTGGGGTATGAAAACATCTTTTCTGCAGGGAATTCTGAGACTTCCAAATCTGGTTTTGTCCCAAATTGCCACAAAAATAAACGCTCTGAAATCCTTGAGACGTGAGCAACTCTGAAAACGTCTCCTTTATCAAAACATTTCCTTCCCGCTTGGGTTTTTCTGTGCGGTAGAACATCACAGCAGCATGGTGGTGGTTAAAGTTAATATCAGAACTGGACGCTGTGCTAACGTACGTGGCGATTTGGTCGCTGCCCAGAAGAGCTGACAAACTCGGAAGTCCCTGGATTTCTTCATTGTACGACAAGGGATCTTTAATTTTCACCTTTGTTTTTCGTCACAGCTGGTGTGAGTTAGTGTGACTGAGTGGATCGTGCACTGAAGTGAGCTGTGGTTTCTATTCCTGGCGCATCTACAAAGTGACCTTGGGCAAATCACTTCCCCCACCGTGCCTTAGTTTTCCCATCTGTGAAATGGGCTGCTAACGCAGCGTGCCTATGGTAGGAGTTTGTGTGGCTGCTGTTTTTGTATAGGAGGCGGTTATACGGATTTAGCTGCATCCATACAACTCCCTCCTAGACACACACTGCAGGAAATAGTCCTAATCTAGACAAACCCAAGGTTTGTGAATTGTACTGAAGCCAGCCAAGGGATAAAATAATATTATTTAGCACTTGTAGAGCCTTTCTCTTCCACGGAAGCGAAGCACTTTACAAAGGCGGAAGGTTTTGATAGGCTGAAATTCATCCGAGGCAGAGTGACAGTAGGACCTTAGGTAAACTGAAAAGAGAGCATTCAGCCTAATGCTGTGTGTCCTACACAAATGGAGATCGGCCGCTTTCTAGACCCAGGAGCCCTGGGAATGAATCGTAGCTTGGCCTGGGAGGGAGGGTGGGAGCATCCACCAGTGATGGGCCCAAATACAGAGTTTTGGGCGGAGCGAGTCCTGCATTACTACAGGGGGTGCCTCCTTGTGCCTAGCTCTGATATAAAAGCCAGGCAGATGGGTCTTCGCTTCAGCAGCGCCGTCACCAGGCCTCCGTGCAGAAGGCCCAGGAAAATGCTTGGGGTGAGTGGTACAGGTGCACACAAGAGCCTCTCTTTGGAGGAAGGAGGACAGTGCTGGCGCTAGGGTGAGCAGATGTCCTGATTTTGCAGGGACGGTCCTAATATTTGCGGCTTTTTCTTATATGGGCGCCTATTCCCCCCCCCCCCCCCCCTCCTCCCCACCGTTCCGATTTTTCACACTTGCTATCTGGGCCCCTTAGCTGGCGCAAGTCTTGCCTTGCAAATCTGCAGGCTTGTAAATTGCCCGAGCAGAACTCGGGAGCAGGGCTCGGAGGATGCAGCTGATCTGCCTGTTTCTGTTCCCTTGCCAAGTTGCTCTCTTTGCCCTTTTGTCTGCGTTTTGCTGAGGCACTTGCCGCGCTGCTGGGGTTTGGTTTTTAACGAATGACGGGCGCTTACGTTATCTCCTCTGCATTATCTCCTTCCCGCTTTCTCGGCTCCTTCCGAAAATAAACCGTCAATCATGGGCTTGTTTTCAGCACGGGGCTTTGACCGCGTTTGGGAGGCGGATTCGTTGCACGTGCGCAGAGGGCCGGAGCGCTCTTAGCAAAGGACGATAACCAGATGCAACGCTTCTCCGCCGTGGAATTATTGTTCTTGCCAACCATATATTTATAAGAACAATAGCTGGAAGCAGGCACTAGACCTATAATAACCAGGTGATTAAATGCCAATTGGTGGCCAGTCCCAGACATCAGGGAAAGATCTGGGAGGAAAGGTTGTAAAATCTCTGTTGCACGGCTCAGCAGAACAGGAATTGCAAGAGGGGGCGCTGGGACATGACTTGTGAGGCTCGGGGGTGGGGGGCGGGGAGGAGAAGATGGAGGCGAGTGATTTTCAGCCATCTCTCTGTACGTGTAATGGCTTTATTCATGTTGGAGTGGTGCTTAGAGACCACAGCCAAAATCAGGACTGCATTGTGTCAGGTGCTGCACGTGCAATCCCTGATCTGAAGAGTTCGCAGTCTGCACAGGCGAGGAGCAGTGGTGCAGATGGAGGAGGTGACCTGCTGAAGGTCATACACCTGGTCAGTGGTAGAGCCAGGAATATTCTGGGCTGTCTCTTGACTCTTGGTTCTGGGCCAAGCCCAGCAACCCGCATGCATGTACCCATTCTCTCTCCAAGCCGGGGCCCTGGTCAGCTGAGTTCCTCTTCCCAGTTTTCATTCCCTGGAGCCCTTGCTGGGAGCTACTTGTGGCTGAGAAAAGGGGGGTGTTCCCTTGTAAAGGGGGGCTCCTTCTGAAATGAAGCTTTTACCTGGGCGATCCGCAGTACTGGATTAAGGCACAAACTAACTAAGCTACAGTTCAGGGCCTGACAATATGAGAGGCTTGTAAAAAAAAAAAAAAAGGGAAAATCTGACATTTGAAATGTTATCAAAATCAGTTGATAAATAAGAGAGATTGGGGGGGGGGGAGAAGATTCTCTCTAAATATAGACATTTTCATTCAAATATGACAAAAATATACTCATCTGGCTACACAAATAGCCTTCCCCGACACTAATTAGTCATTATTGACAGGCGGGAGGCCAGGGCTGAGAGAGAAACGATAATTGCACTTGTAAAATTAGTATTTCTACGAGTAACTCTTCTGTCAGTTTCCTAAGGCAGCGCTTTGTTGGCCAGCTGCTACTGGTAAAATTCTGACACTGCCTTCATAATTTATTTCAATAAATAATCTCACTGCTGATAAAACTGGGAAAAATGGGAGGTCGGAGGCGGCAGTGTCGTGCCGAGCTCATACTCGTATGGGACTGGTCCGAGGAGTGACCATGTATAACGTCCCCCTTGGCGGGTAATAGCCCGAAGGCCGCCATCTTTTGGTTCCGGTCCAGCGCGTTCAGTCCTGTAGCGCCTTCCCTCTTGTTTTTCCTTCGTTTTCTTAAGTGTTCGTGTGTTCGTTCTTCTTCTGCTCTGTACATACACACGCCGCTGTCTGCTCCATGTGCTATCCATGCGTCGTATGACTGAGGTTGCAGGTGATTGTCTTGTGGACTTGGGGCGAGGGGCTCTTGAGGCGGATAAATTTGTGTTGGCCTCCCTCCGTCGGTTTCGGGAACCTTCACCGCTTTCTGCAATTTCACCTTTGCGTATATGCAAATATAAAGCTTTCGTGTTTATAGATTCAATATCCTTTCTGTGAAAATAATGACACATTGCTGCGTGTCTTGCTGCTTCACGCAGCGCAGTGTCAACCTGTGGAACTCCTTGCCTGAGGAGTTGTGAAGGCCAGGACTATAACAGGGCTTAATCTCTATGATCTATCTAGTTCTCTTTTAAGTCCATTAATGGCTGTCAGCCAGGATGGGTAAGGAGTGGTGTCCCTAGGCTCTGTTTGTTTGTCAGAGGGTAGAGATGGATGGTAGGAGAGAGATCACTTGATCCTTACTTGTTACTTTCACCCCAGCCCAGAGGGAGTGAACCTAACTTAAAGGACTTACCAGTACGCTGGAGTCCTGAGTAGGTGGGGCCTTTAAATCACCCCCGGAGCTACCAGCTGCAGAGGCGGCTGGGAGCCCCAGGGCTTGGGGACGGGTTAAAGGGCCCGGGGACCACAGCTGGAGTCCCAGGCCCTTTAAATCACTGCCTGAGCCCTGCTGGACCTGGGCTGGTTGGCTGACTCTCAGATGTAGTGTAGACGTGCCACTGGAGGCCTCCACCTAGATCAGGCTCTTGTGGTGGTGTACGCTATAGGAGACAGCATTGCCCTCCAAATGCAGCCAAAGGATTGAGTCCCATTTTTGCAGATGGGGAATTGAGGCACAGACGAAGTGGCTTGGCCTAGGCCAGGCAAGAAGCTCTTCTCAGGACTAGGATTTGAATCAAGCTCCTCAGAATCCCTCTTTGCTGCGTCAACCACTAAGAATCATCCCTAGCTCCTATCTAGTAACTTGCATGGATAGGTCGCCAAGTGCTTTACCGTGGAGGTTAATAGGATGATCTCCATTTTACAGAGGGGGAAACTGAGGCACGGGGAAGGGCCGTGACTGGCATAAGGCTGCCTAACAGGACAGTGGCAAAGCCGGGAATAGACCCCATGTCTCCTCCGTCACCAATCTGGCGCTCTGTTTGCCAGGCCACAAGACCACGCGAGACCTTTATCTCCAAGGCTCTTCCTTTCGGGGTCCCCAGAAGTCCCCCCGGAGGCGGCGCCGCCCGGTGGGCTCACGTGTGGGCACAGCGGAGGGGGCTGCATCCGCCGTGGCCTGACAGGCTCCGCTCCCTGATGGCACGTGGTTTGCGGAGCGCTGTCTCCCAGCAGCACAGGGAGCTGCCAGGGTGTTCTGATCCCGAAGACAACACGCTTTGTTTATCCCGGAGAGAGAAGCAAGACTCCATCTGTGAACACCTCCTCGGCTGAAAGGGAGGGAGTCCCTGGGGGCCGGGTGTCTTTGAAAATGTACCGGGGGGGCTGGGGATTTGGTTGCTGTTCCGACCAAGTGTTTTATAATTTTGTGTTTAACAACATACCTGGGGGGAGGGGCAGAGGATTAGTAATAGTTATTCCATCCCTCCCCGCCTCTCCTCACACAGAGATGAAGGGAAGAGCTATCAAACACCAGGAAGCTGGGAACACCAGCCGTCCAGGGCTGTGTGGAAGAGCTATGGGGCCAGGCCTAATCTGCATTTAATTTGCATACATTTGGTTTCTTTGGATCAGCGAACGCATTGAACTTCAGGCCCTGATCTGAAGTGGATGGGACAGAACCTTTCCCTGGGCTTTGGATCAAGCCCCTGGGACTCTCACCTTGGCAGGTCATGTACATCCAGTAGGTTGGGCTGGCCGGGGCAGGGTCTGTTCAGCACCCTGAGCCCCCATTGACCGAATTAAGATTTGTGGGCGTTTCAGTACCTTGCAGAGCCTGATCCAGCAACTTCAACAGGTTTTGAAAGTCTTACGGCTTCACCGGGCTTTGGATCCGGCCCGAAAGGAGCAGAAAGGGTGACACCGGTTGCCGGTGGGGTGAGACAGGCCGTTCAGAATTCGGTTTGAATTCGTCTTGGAGTAGTCCGAACTCAACCCCGGCCTGGGTCTGATCCCCTTTGAAAGTTACTGCCGGGACTTGGAAGGAAACCGAGTCCAGGGCTGGAATTGTGACCTCAAGGACTCCGGCAGCTGGGCGTGCAGCCGAGCAGCCTCTGACGAGGAGAGAGGTCTCGGTCCGTGCTCCCAGACGGTGCCTCTGGGCTGGATCCAGGGTTTGTGGGATGGGGGAAGGTTCAGCGGCTTGGCCGAAGTGTCCCAAAGTGACTAGTGATTCTCGGGGGGGCTCTGTTCTTGAGGGGCCCAACCTGAGACATGCTAAGGAAGCCTGATCTCCAGAGGCGGGGTGCTCGGCCCTTCCCGACAATCCCAGGCCCTTTGCAGGGCCTCAGCCTGGAAAAGCAGCACCCGGAGTCACCAGTCACTTAGGGAGAATTTAGGCCTTTTCATAACAAGGGCAAACCCAGGGGGCGGCAGTGGGGGAAGCCATCGTGTGTGTGTGTGTGTGTGTGTGTGTGTGGTGAAGGTGGGATTCCTCCCAAGGGGAAGGGGGAAATAACAGCGGTGCAGCCTTTTCCCCCCAACCTCTTCCACTCATGGTGTGTGATCCTGGCCTGAAATGGCGTCTCAGCTCAGTCTTTTCGATGTGCACACATACACACTAACACACACACGTGCGCGTGCACACACAGAGGGTTGTTTTGGGAAGGGAACCCTTCAGAGAGCATGAACTCTGCTGCGGGAGGGAGGGGGACATCCCCAACTGGTTAGCACCCAGTGTCCGATCATGTACCCCGGGCTGCTCTGTGGTGAGAGTTGCAGGGGGAGGAAGGTCCAGCCAGGAGGTAGAACTTGCCAGATGATTCACGCTGGAGATGGTGTTGGAGCAGAGGCAGCCGGGATCCTTGCTCCCGGTGAAAGGGGCTATTTAGGCTGGTAATTGTGTCAGCATTGCATGATGGACAAAGCAGAAGTCAAGATGACTTTGATTTGAGATGTCGGCTCCTACCAGGGGGCTGAGCAGGGGAATAGAACCAGGGCGAGAGAAGTACCCTAAGAATTCCTCCTCTTTGCCTCTCTCGTGGCTGGGTGGGGACAAACGGAAGGCGGCATTATCCCAGGAGTGACCAAACCAAGGCCGCAGGTGGAACTACAGGCAGCCCAGGTTGAGAGGTGTGAACCAATCCGAGAATGCACGGCTCCTTTTGGATCAAAAACGGCTGAAGTCCTGCACACCGGGGCCTGTGGGCAATAGTCAAAAAGCAGCAGCAGTCTGCTCCCTTTTTGCACATATTCGGCTTGGCCCTTTGGCTCCTGGCCTGTTGCCAATCTGGCCTCCTGCTCTGGGAGAGCCCACGCTGGCTGGCAACTTGGACTATCAGACCAGCAGGAGAGTGGCTGCATTTAAAAGGGATCCCAAAATGGGCCAGTATTTGGCAGACGAGAAGCTGCTTTGAAATCTCCAGAGGTATCAAATGCAACAGGAGATATTTTGTACGGTGTCTGTCATGCAAACTCTAGCCCCTTACAAAGCAAAGATCAGCTTTATGTATGGCCTGATCCTGCCACATTGACACTCATGGAAGTTTTGCCGTTGACTTCAACTGGCGTGGGATTGAGCCATTAAAATAATAGCAGAGCAGCTGAGGCAGACAAGGGAAGGGAGTTTTAATCCTGTCGGATGAGATGTTCAACGAACCGGAGAGCAGATTCATGCCTTCTAAGAGAAGAAGGTGCTCTGTGATCGTCTCGTCTGACCTGCATAACAGCCACGGAACAATCCCTGTTTGAACTAGTGCAGATCTTTTCGAAACCGGCTCAGATGGATTTAAAAATTGCTAGTGTTGGAGACTCCACCATAACCCTTGATAAGTTGTTCCAGTGGCTAATTGCTTCAACTTCCATGGTATTCCTTATGGTTTTGTCTGCTAGATTGAAGAGTCCATTAGCAGCTATTTTGTTTCCTCACCTTGCAGGTACTTGTAGGTTGTGTTTGTCACCCCTCAGCCTTCTCAAGGAGCTCAGTCTATCCCGGAGGCATGTTTTCCAATCCTTTAATCATTCTCTTCTTTGAACCCTCTCCAGTGTATCAACATCCTTCTCACAGGGGTGAGAGTTTAGGTTCTTTTGCAGACAAAATTAGTTGAGTTGCATTGCAAAGATCTGTAGCTAGGAATCGCCTGAGTGAGGAGGTTCCCTGCTCAATGAGGAGGAGCAGGGGAGTAAAAGTGGAACAAATCTGTTGGAGACCTAAAAAACGGGGCGACTTTAAATTGGACTGTCAATCAACCTCCCGTTCATCTGAGGTAGTGCCGCGCAATGGGTACCGCACTAAATTGAGCTTCAGTTGATGTGAGTTCTGTTCCCAAACCGGTTGTGTGACCTTGGTCGAGTCCCTTCCCCTCCCACTTGGTGTCTGTCGTATCTATTTAGATCAGAAGCCCTCTCTCACTATCTCTACAGGGCGGCACTACTGCAATACAGATAATGAATAATGATGGGACCTGGTTGTCTTTTTCATTATATAATGGCCCACGCTTTATCAGATCAAAGATACGTTTATAAATAGTTTATCAAGGGTTAATACTTCATAGATCTTACGGTACTGAGGTCTGTGATATGCTTGTGTGTTATAAGCCAGGGTTATTAGCATCTGACTGATCTGTTGGCTTCCGTAACAATTGATTAACCATATATTAGAATACCTATTAATCATTTAACCCTTCATACGCTATTTATAAATATATAGTCACACTTTATATTCAACCTATAAAGGATACATCATTATATATGGTCTCGGCTATAAACCAGCTTTATAACAGCCTAATCTATAACATTAGCTCTTTACTGCCATGAAGATTCTGGCTCTTTTGGAATATTCTTTTTCCAGGTAGGGCGTGAAGCGATGCTAGATGTCTGGAGGATTTAGACTCCTGCCTTGCCTTTCACCTCTAGAGACCAGGGTTCAAAATTTGCCTTGAGGTCACCATGCCAGTGCATTTTGCAGCTTCGCTGCAGCCCCTCTTGGTGGTGTCTCCACGTCGGTCGCACAATCTGGCACAATTCAGCGCGTGTGGCCTTGTGCACTCGGGGGATGGGGAGAGGTGGTTGCGGCTGAACTACACAGTCAGGGGCTGGGGGTAGGCCCGGAGCTGTTGCAGGTCAGGAATGAGGCACATTTGTGGTGTTTTGTGGGAGCGGGGGACTGGAATCGTCGGGGTGTCGGCGGTCAGGGCTGAGGGACGGACAGGCCTGGGGTAGTAGAACAGGTTAAAATCGTTTGGAGCAGGAGGGGGAACTCGGAGTGCCCCAGCCAATGAGACGGGGGAGCTGTTGGGTGCACTGCTGCCAGGCGGTGGAAGGGAAGCCATCTGCCCCCCTACTTTACCTCCTGTCTGTCAGTGTCTTCTCCTCCGCTCAACAGCTGAGGCCCCCAGACACCTGAGGGGCGTCGGCAGGGCATTCTCGGAGTCGGGGCCTCGACGCTGGGCTTCCCTCAGTCCATTATAACCCACGTGCATTGCCCTTCAGGGGATGCTGGGTGACCTTTTCCTTACCCAGGGCTTCTCCGGAGCCGATGGCTTGAGTTCTGTAAGGATGGCTCTGGAGCCAGACGCAGCCGAGCGGGCCGACGGGTACCAGATACGTTGATGTTTGAGGTCTGTCCCGTCCACACAGATCAGCCCGTCAAGGAGCATCACTTCTCATGACAGCTGACCTTAAAAGAATGACCTGCTTTGAACCGTGAATAACGCCAGCAGCAGCAGGTGGACTAAGATGACCTTGTGGACAGCGGAGAAGCTAAGGATGGAATTGGCTTCCCCTCCTATCTCTGTAGGGGGCCCTTCCAGCCCAGGTAGCGTCTGAGGTCCACGGGGCAGGGTGTGGAGCCCTTCTCTGGGGCAGAGAATTCCGATCTCCAGGGTTGTCTTGGGCTCTTGCTAACACTAAATTGAGTGAAAAATTAAAACCTCTTGAGGCTCAGTGCCAGAAGGAAGCAGCCCCTAGATCTCTGGGTTCAGGCCCCAGTGCTTAGCCCGAGAGGTGGCCTGAAAGCGCTTAGCCGAAGAGGTGGCCTGGTGGGTCTCTGGATGACCAGCCCAGCATTCCCCCTGCACTGGAAGGATCTCACCTCTCCTAGGGACCGGGGTGACTTCCAGGCCAGCCCGCCCTTGTTGGTGTATTTCCATTCTGGAAATGCAGCACCTCTTGAGCATGTTTATTTGCACCGTGTCTTGGGAGGACGAGCGTCTGGACCCTAAGTTATCATGGTAAAGAGCTGCTCCATCCCGGTGGCTTCTGCCAAGCGGAGTAGAGAGAGGGGATGGGGAAGACCCGCATAGGAGCAGCTATTGTCATCAGCTGTGAAGTACGGAGGAGGAGGCGGGGGGGAGGGGGGGAAAGGGGTCGCTCGTTCTATTCTCTTATGGCGCTGCAGCTAGTTTAAAAAGGACGATTTGACTTTTCTCCCCCCTGTCCTTTTCCCTGGGAACACGTGGGGGTGCAGGAAGGATTGCACACTGAGCTGGGGCTCAGGAGATCTGGGTTCGATTTCTGGCTCTGCCATAAACAAACGCAGGGAGTCGATTTGTATTTCAGTCCACGGAGGAGCCCTCGTTACTGATCGGCACCGCATGGTACTAAGTGCTTTCGATCCGTCACAAAATAGCTTTGTCTCTGTTTCCCTGCTGTACGATGGGGTTACGGTCGCCTGAATCAGAGGGGTTATGATGTATATTTGGGATGGGCGCAGATATTACCAGCGTGTGCATCATACAACGTACAGAGAGAGATGAGGGGTATGACCCATATGAGTACTTCAACAGGTAGAGCTTGTTCAGAGCATTGTTGTCTATATCCCCTTACCAGCTAGGAGCCCATGATCTGGGCTAGCTCCACATTGTGGTACACGTTGTTCCGACACACAACCAAAAGTTGGTCCCTGTTCCAAAGAGTTCGTCGTTTAGCCGGCCCTAGAGAAGGGTCTTCGCTCAAAACCGCGTTTGGAATCTTTGCTGTTGGAGCCGGTCTCCAGTGAATTGCTTCTGCTAAAATCCTTCTTCGAACGTAAAAGCTGTAAAACAAAGCAACCCAAACGTGAGACCGGGGACGCAGTGTCATGGAGGTTGGACACGAACGTCCATGGAGTTGCGGGGTGGAGGGGGAGGGGGATCCTCTGTTTTCAGGGTGCAAGGGCAGGCTTGTTTCAGAGAAGAGGGTGAGTTGCAGAGTTCAGAGCCGGCTCCCAGGCCAGAGCTCCCCAAAGTGTGTTTGGAGTTGGGAGGTTTGGAGCTGGGCATTCTGGTTTGGCCCCATCTTGGGGGAGCTGGATAGGAGGGAATAGTCTGAAAATACTGAGTTAAATTCCCACCAATCGTCTTAACTCTGCCCGTTGCCCTGCCCTACTGCATCCTCCATGGCTTGCTATGTAAGGTACAGCACATGCAGTCGCAAGGTGTAGTCTGCAGAGCCGGGAGTGGGGGGGTGGGGGTGGGGAACAGGTCTTCCCTTCTCCCAAACTGCAGGTCTCTACCGCTTGAGCTAAAGGAAAAATCCCCTGTCTAGCAGCATGAGTAGGTCCCTTATTTTCTCTCTGTGCAGCCACTAGGGGGCAACCTCTCTCTCTTTCACTCCTACAGCCAGTACGCTCCAGAAGACTGGCAGCTTTACTATGAAAATCAAGTACATTTTAAAGTCTTTGTCAACTCCTTTGTCCTCTAGCTAGAATAAGACACGGTCCTACATGCGTGCCAGACCATGGCACTGAGTATTGTCGCCTGCGGCTAAGATTTGTATGAGCTCATAATGGCTAGTCAGCCATGTAACTTGCATCCCATCTACATCCTCGTTAGGAGGGAGAGTAAATTCATTAGATCAGGATGCCCCAGTGGTAGGGGGAGGGCAGCGTGTTTGGGCAGCAGGTACCACTAGGGTCCCTTGTTGTGGATGGTCTCTAGGCCCTACCGTCATGAATTCTAGCAGTAGACTGATGGGGGTGTGGAGAAGGTTTGTAGCTGGTAAGAGGTGAAGGCATTGTTGTCCCCCGGCTATGGGGGAGGGAGGGTCAGGGCTTGGTTCTGTATCTACTGGATAAGAGACCTGGTGATGGTTACTTTGTTCTAGGAGGGTGGGTTGTGGGAAAGTCTGCGGTTGAGTAGGCAGCTTCTGTGTAGTGAGAGCATAGTTTATATGTGGTTACGTGAGGAGTGTGGCCTACTGGATAAAGCACAGCACTGGGACCTAAGAGACCTGGGTTTTATTCCCAGCTCTGCCTCTGGCTTGCTGGGTCACCTTGGGCAATTCACTTTGCCTCCCTGTGCCTCAGTTTCCCTATCTCTAAAATGGGCATGATAGTTTTTCATCAGTAGCTGTCCAAGCATATAGCTATCTTATAAAATAGGTATTGACATGACCCATGACTCAGACTGGGAGTGCATAAAAGTATTGCTATATATGTACAGGATCTATGTCAGCCAAAACCCTAGTCCTGAATTTTGGATGCCTCAGATGGTAAGTGCCCAACTTGACACCTTAAAGGGGCCTTACTTTCAGAGAGGTGGGTGCTCCTGAGTGGCATCGTGGTGAGAGGAGAGAAAAGCTCGGGGCATCTGATGATGACCAGAGCTTCCCAGATACTGGAACTCAAAGGAAATATCCCCGTAAATCAGAACAGCTTAACTTAGCATGAATCATTGGCTGCTTGGAGAGGCAGTGAGGTCTAGTGGTGGAAGCATGTGGTTGGGATCCCTGGATTAATATCCTGATTCTGCCGCAATGTGACCTTGGGGAAAGTCACTGAGGTGAGATGTTTCAGAAGAGCCTATGGGAGTTAAGCAACCAAGCCGTTGGCGTTCACGGATGTTGGTGCCTAATTGCTTTAGTTCCCACTGCAGATCCCAGCTCTGTGCCTCCATTTTCCCCATCTGTAAAATGGGTAAGAAACATCCATCTCGGAAAAGTGCCATGCAGAGGGGTGCCGTGAAGACTGAAATCTGCAAAGGGCTCGGAAGGTACAAAGTCCAATGCTAATTATACAGGGATGCTGCCCATGTTGACTTGCACTGGATGTGCAGCTGGATTGGCAGGGGAAAGCAATTTCCATGGGCTAAACCATGGGGTTGAAATTGATCTCTAGGGAGGGTCTATACTGGAGGGGAGGGGGGGGGGGAGAACCACCTGTGGCAGCGAGTCTCAGAGCCCGTGTCTACACACTTAGGCTCATGGGGCTTACGCTATGGTGGTAAAATAGCAGTGTGGACGTTCTCACTTGCGATCTGAGACCCAGTCCCTGTCACTACGATTCAGGGCCGAGCGGGAACATCTACACTCCTATTAACAGCGTAGCCTGAGTCCAAGTCTGCAGACCCAGACTCTGAGCCTGACGGCTGTGGGTATTTTTTGCAGTGTAGACGTGCTCTCTGTTAGTGGGACGGGCTGGGGGGTAACTAGGGTGGGGATCCCCCCCCCCCGCATTTCCCAGGCTAATGAAGCACAGCAACAGGACGTCTCTGGGTTACCTTCCAGCGGCTTCTGAGTTACCGCGACGAGTGGCTGTGTTGTCAGAGGGACCCACCTCCCCACACCCGGCTGCCTCTGCAACTGCTAAAAGCTTCCTGCAGAGAGAAAATAACCCAAACTCTTTAAAATTTAAAGGGCTTGTTTAAACAATGTTATCGCTCTCGGAAAGGAGAGAGCATATTTAATGGCTATATTTAGTGCTCAATGTAGGACAGAGCAGATGCAGCAAGATTTCGAACACCGAGATACCAGAAATGTTAATCACTTCTGCCACAGCGTGCCGAGAGAGAGAGAGAGACAGACACTGTGTGGAGAGGAAGGGAAGTGGGGAAGTATACTGGGCTGGCACAGGTGGTCCTATGTGATTGCACCCCGCTTTTCACCACCCTATATCCGTCTTGATCTGCTGTAGATTTTCTCTGCATTGGGGGGACCTATTGCTCTTTGCTATACTACATAACGGTATTTCTTTTAGGACAGAATGTCCCAGATACGGGAGCCCAAAGGAAACCAAGAGCCTCTTATCAATCAGAACCACTGATGTGTGGCCCGAACCATTGGGGTCTAGCGGCTTGAGCATGTCTTTGGGATCCCTGAATTAATATTTGGATTCTGCCACTGTTTCATTGTGTGACCTTTGGAAAATCACTTAGTGCGGGACTTTCAAACGAATCTGTGGGAATTCGGTGATCAAATCCCCTTTATGTTCTAGAGGTGATGAGAAAATGGATTTTCTGTCCCAGGGGGAAAAATGGAGATTTTTGAAAAAAAAATCCTTCTGAATTGAGGGGGAAAGCAAAATCCTGAAGCTCTTCACAAAGCAAAATGTTCCCCAGAAATTCCTTCAGGGTCCGTCCAAATGTTTCATTTTGATTTTGACTTTTTAAAAATCTTTAATTTTATATGAAACAATGGAATTGTGCGGTGAAAAGGGGTTTCCAAGGAGAAAAGCTCACCTTTTCATCCTGACAATGTTGAAACAGGAACACACTGACATTTTCAAAATTGGTTTTTCCCCCCAACTTTTTTCCTAAGTGAAAGGCCATCGAAATCTGAACGGTCAGCTGCAATGGTATTTTCTGGCAGGGAAAACTCCTTGAACAGAAACTTTCTGACCACCTCTGACCCTGTTCTACCATTAGGAATGTGAAATGTAATCCAACTGGTGAGCCTTCATCTAGCCGCAGGATACAATGGTTGCATTATGGGGTCTATGACATGCCCTCGGAATAGTTTTAAAGACGGTAGCAGGGCCCCTCCTGAGCCAAGGTTATTCCACAGTGCTAGGTGCGTAGGGCTTTTAACAGGAGCTGTGTTGCTTGGAGAGGATCGATTCCCTGCTGGGTCCCTGGATGGCTCGGAGCCAGTACCAGGGTGTACAGCAGGAGTTCTCAAATGGGGGGTCGGGACCCCTCAGGGGGTTGTGAGGTTATTACATGGGGGAGGCTGTCAGCCTCCACCCCAAACCCTGCTTCGTTGCCAGCATTTATAATGGTGTTATAAATTAAAACCCCTTTTGTGTATTCAAGGGAGGGTCACACTCAGAGGCTTGCTGTGTGAAAGGGGTCACCGGTACAAAAGTTTGAGAACCACCGTTGAGCCCCTCACCTGGATGTGGGGATACGGGCCCAGTGTGGGAGTGTCCGAAAGTCACGACCACCTGAATGCTTTTGGTAACTCTCCGTAAAGTGTGCGGGGATGGTGGCTGTGGTGGGAAGTCCTGTCCACACCCAGCTGGCCTGGGTATCTCCAGCACAAAACCCGCCCCCCGGATTAGCACCCTTGGGTCCCTCCTTGGCAAGCTCAGTGGGGAAGGCAAAGGTTGAGGGAGCCGCCTCGTCCGTCCCTAGTGGTGCGTCTGGAGAGAGGCCTTCTGGGGGAAGCTCACCCTGCCTCGTCCATCCCAGTGGGGTGCTGTGGAGGACAGTCGAGCTGTACCTCTCTTTGTCAGTATGTCCCCCAGCTTGTCTGTGTGAGCTACCCCATCGGT
This sequence comes from Sternotherus odoratus, assembly GCA_032164245.1. Taxonomy (NCBI): domain Eukaryota; kingdom Metazoa; phylum Chordata; order Testudines; family Kinosternidae; genus Sternotherus; species Sternotherus odoratus. The sequence goes on along the minus strand of JAVMKO010000018.1, from coordinate 12,596,635 downwards.
TGTCATTGCCTGGGCTCCATTGCACCGCTCTGGGAAGGAGGGTTGGCTTCGAAGGTGGACATTTTTGAAAGCACAAAGGGTAGGTCAGCACCCAACTCCCATTGGCAACCAATGGGATTTGGGCACCCTTTTGAAAATTTCCCACAAAATTTGAGCCCCGGTATCAATAAAATGGGAGATCATTATTTATAGTGCCATGGTGCCCCCGCGCCCCACCTGTGGCCCCGGCCCCTGCGGTACTAGGCGCTGCACAGACCCAGAACAAAGCCGGGCGTTTGAACTGCATGCGACGGCCGGTCCCTCGGCCTGGGAGTGAGAAGTTTTTACCCTCCTCCTGCCCTAGTACTGCCCCCTACAGAGCCCTCCCGGGCACTGCAGCCTTCGCGCGGGGCTGCAGGCGGGCTGGGAACGACACCAGCGGGCCTTTCTCCCGGCCAGCTGCTAGGAAAAGCCTACCACATTACCAACCCGCTATTCCCCACCCCCCTGGGAGCCCGGAATGAACGGTGATATTTTACGATCCCATGCTTCGTTATGTTTTATTAAAAGCAGCGCGCCGGCTCTCCCCTGCCACATCCATCAGCTCGGAGGCTGGTTTGGTTTTTCTTGCTGTTTCTCTCCCCTCTGCTGCTGTTGTCTTTAAAGCTGCAGGCTCCGTGGGCCGGATTTCAGCCCGCATCTGTTTTAGGGGTGGGGTGGGGTGGGGTTGCAACGGGAGGCACCATGGCTGCTTTTCAGGATGTTGGCTCTCTCCTGATCCATGCTGGCTCGGCAGCCCAGGAAAATACCAGCTGCGCAAAGACCTCTTGGGAGCTGAGGGCAGGCTGGGAGTGACAGGTAGTAGGGAAGCGTGGCCCTGTGTTACAGATGGGGAAACTGAGGCAGAGGTGCCCCCCGCCCCATAGCTCTGTATCCTGTTCTGCAAGACCCACGCAGCATTGAGTTGTGGGTAAGGGCAACTGAAATATCCTCAAGGGAACGCATCCCTTCTCTCCTTCCCCAAATCCCCCACGTAGTCCCCAAAAGAGATTCCCTTGCAAAAGGCTGTTTGGTCCTCCAGAAAAGCCCTTGTGATGGATGGACCGGAGATTCGGGAGCTTCGTAAGGGAAGCGGGCACAGACTGGCCTCTCCAGCCCCAGCACGGGAAGGGATCCGGAGTCAGGCCGGCAAAGGGGGAGTCCCTGAATGTGGAATGGAGACTGGGAGACAGCCTCCACCCCCGCTGATTGGGTGACCAGTTACACTGCAGCGGTCATACGAGACTGGTGGTGAAGAGGTTAAACCAGTGGGGATCCCCAGGACAGCGACGACTCCGAAGCCTGATACTGCAGCCCAAAACACCAAAGGCCAAATTTTCCTCCCAGCCACTCTGGAGCAAACCCGGTGAAGTCAACGGGGCTGCACCAGAGGAAGTGGGAGGAGAATTTGGCCAAAATCTGTGTGTTGTAGCAGGAAATAAAGAACAGGATACAGAGCTATGGGGGGAGGGGCAGGACCTCTCTGCCTCAGTTTCCCCATCTGTAACACGGGGGACTAACGATAATGCCTAGCTCTTATGCCGCACTTTTCATCAATAGATCTCAAAGCACTTAATACTGGCCACCTTTGTAAAGAATTTTGAGATCTGTTGCCTCAAAGCACAGAAGAGTTAAGTGACGGCCTTGATTTTTATTAAGAGTTGTCAAGCCCCCAAAGAAGGCAAGTGGCCAGTGGAGAGGCAACCATGGGACCTGGCAGCACCTACCGAGGCCTGCATCTACAAGAAGGGGACAGGCAGGCTGTCTACCCCGGAAAGATGTATCCTGAGTTTGGAAGGGGTTTGTGTATGAGGGGGGTAAGGTCTTTCCTGGCCACTCCACCTCTCAGCCCATAGATCTGGCAGGTGGTCAGCGGCCCAATGGCTGAAGACCCCCTGGAAGTTAGATGTATAGCTCGCCCCTCTTCTCTTGTACTGTCTGCTTAGGTGACTCAGAGGGAGACTCCTGGGTCGGAAGGAAGGATCAGTTACGAGGGAGCTCGACCAGTTTTGCTGACTCCTGCATTTGTTCCCTACTGAGGCTTGCATGCTGGTGGCCCCAAAACCATGTGAGGTGAAACCAGTGGTATCCCTTTAGCCTGCTGGGTTAAGATGAGACCGGGCAGTGAGTTTAGAGTCAATTAGAATGATAGAATCATAGAATATCAGGGGTGGAAGGGACCTCAGGAGGTATCTAGTCCAACCTTCTCAAAGCAGGACCAACCCCAACTACATCATCCCAGCCAGGGCTTTGTCAAGCCTGACCTTAAAAACCTCTAAGGAAGGAGATTCCACCACCTCCCTAGGGAACCCATTCTAGTGCTTCGCCACCCTCCTAGGGAAATAGGGCGAAATAGGTTGCAAGAAGACCCACTTCCTAGTCCACAAAAGAAGGGGTCATAGGGGGAAATAAAACACAAGCAAATGGCTTTTCAGAGATAAAGTAACATCAGTAGTGAACAGGGATGGGAGTTAAGTATCAGCCATTGGGATCGCTGGCTGAGCGCCAGATGAATATTGATCACCAGTCATATCTGGAAGCAGTCGGGAGACGGAAAGGTATTAATTAGCAGTTATTTCTCAGCAGCACAGAGATGGATAGGGATTAAGGTAACAGCCGAGTACATCTGTTCGGTAGTCGCTGAGAAGTAATGGTAAATCAGCATTATGAATCGGTGCTGGGAGAGGGAGATATGTTTTAATCTTATTAGTGGGACAGCATTACCAAGAGAGCAAAGGGATTATTAATCAGAGTGTGAATCGGGGAGAAGAGGGGAGCTTCAAATTAGCAACCCTGCTTTGTGCATCAACAGAAAGCATGGAGATGGCTATCGGGCGCCGGAGCACCAGGTGAAGAAGAAAAGGAAGCTGATAACAGGATAAGGAGCTGTAGAGGGGAGGCGGTAACAATTGGACATGAAGGAGGGAAGCAGGGGGATTAGCGGGTCGAACGTGCACGTCACGCCCCTGGCGACGACAGAGTGACGAGCAGGAATGCGGAGGGGTTTTGTGGGTTTGGAGGCAAGACGCCTCTGGGAGCCTGGCGACTCTAGGACTAAAGGATTTGCCGTACTTCTTTCCAGTAAGTCTGGTACCCTCTTTGGGCCCCACGCTGTACCATCTGGTACAAATCAGGGGCCAGGCCAAAGGTTAGGAGTGGGATGTGAAGAGCAGGAGCCGGGATGGGGAACACAGGTTGAGAATGGGCGTGAAACGCGCCCACGGGAACCGGGAGGTTCGAGCAATGGCGGAGGGAAGGCCGGGATTCCAAGGAGCGCAAGTCTGGGGATGTCGGAGCAGCAGAGCAGTGAGCGGGGCCATGCGGCGGGTCTGGGGGGGATGACGGGAAGGAACGCGCTCTGCACGACCCAGAGGCTCTGGAAGAGTGCGCCGACTGGGCCGCAAGGAGCGCGTCGGTTCCTGAGCGCGCCGACTGGGCCGCGAGGAGCGCGTCGGTTCCCGAGGGCGACGCTTGCTGAACGGGGTGCAAGGAACGCGTCGGTTCTCTAGCAGCAGCAGCGCCCCAAGGAGAATGTATTCGGGAAGGCAGCCGCTCTGGATGAATGCCGAGAAGTGCAGTCCCGGGCAGCGCGTAGAATCAGGGAAGTCAATTGGGGTGAGAGAAACAATTAGTAGCCTTGAGTCAGGAGGGCCAGTTATTGAAGACTGCTGCCTGACTCCGGGGAGTGGAGCTTAGCTGCTCTTCCGCCTGTCTTTCTGATCAGGTTCCTTTCCCCGCTCGGAAGCAGAGGGATTTCCCACCGAGGATGCTTTTATCATAAAAGCCACCGTGGCATCTATTTTATTTATTTATTTATTTATTTGCACAAATCCGATGAGCTATTTACCGTACATGGTGAGTGGAAGGAGCCTGGAGCCGCGGGGAAGCAGCTGGAAGGGAAAGTAACGACCGCAACAAAGACAACAGCAGCAAGACATGTGCAACCAATCTAGAAAATGAAAATAATTCATGCCAAGCAGTCGAGTGTGGCCAAGAGAGGAAACACGCGGCACGGTGTCAGCCGGAGCCCGGAGCCGGCGCTCCATCTGCGGAGAGCCATCAGCCAGCCAGCGTGACCTGTTTAAGTCACTGCCGTACATCTCCTCCATTCAACACAGACATCAGGGAAGATCTTCCCTGATGTCTTTGCTGACAGGCTGTGGCGTTGCTGGAAAAATGTCCTTGACCGTCTCCTGTCAGCAGGGGCTGCCTTTCTTCAGCTGGAGCACCGGCTTTTCTTTAAAATACCGGGAAAGCGGCGGAAGGGGTGAGGGGGTGGGGTGGGGGTGGGGGCACACATTGTGGAGAGAAACCAGCCAGAGGGTGAATGCATAGAGAGAGAGAAAAAAGGGGTCTGGTCATTGAGTACCCCAGCTCTGCAGCATCCTACTTTGCCCCAAGCCCTTAAAATGGGCGTCATCCCCACGCACCCGCCAGCCAACTTCTCTTCCATGGGGGATGGGAGATCGGCAGCTCCTCCACTGCTCTCCTGAGATTATGGGCAGCTCCCTCTTAAATAAGAAGTGGGGGAGTAGCCTTGTTCCCCTTAAATGAGATGGGGTGATACTCACACCCCTCTTTAAGTGTGGACCCCACTCAGGAACAATAGTGCATTAGTGCTCCTTCTTGAGTGCACTAACCTGTGTCTCGCGGGCTCTTCTGAAGTGAAGGAGTGGAATTATAACTGCCTCTGTTAATCCAAAGCACCCCATGCTGCAGGAGGTTCATGAGATACAGCCTTCCCCCAAAGTCCTCTCTTTCGGTCCAGAATGTTGATGGTTTAGATGTTTAAAAGGCCACAATAAAGAAAGAACAAAAGTAAAGTCCCTAGAAGAGTGAGTACCATGTGTGTGTATCACTCTAATGTGCTGCAGCAGCGCTGAAACTGGAAGTGGTTGTGGGCAGAGTGCTTAGAAATGTCAAGGTCTAGCACACAAGAATCAAAAGCATCCAGATTTCACAGCTACATGCCAGCGGACAGTCTCTGATCATCGCAACCCAAATTCAAGAATCGGTTGCTTCAGAGGGGAGTGCTAAGCAGCTTCCAGCACTCCGGGGATGGTTTAAAGGGGGTCTTGTCTCTTGAGCCATTGTTTACTCTATTTCCTGGGATTTGTCCCCAGCGGAGCATCCTAACAGGAAGGGTCAGGTTCTGGTCTAGGAGGTTTTATTCTGTGGGGGAGGTGTTTCTTTATCTTTTTCTCACCAACACCCACAGCCCTATCTACCCTCCTTCCTTTCGGGGCAAAGAACCAAATCCTCCAAGACAATGGGACGCTTGAGGTCCCAGCCAAGATCGGGGTCTTGTTGTGCTACATACACATAGCAAGAGAGCGTCCGCATCCCAAAGAGCTTGCAATATATAGACAACACAGAGGAGGGTGGGAGAAAGGAAGCCTTATACCAATACGGAAACCGAGGCACAAAGCAATCAAGGGCTTGATGCTAGAGTGAATGGCAGGATGACAATTTTGTTTCATGGAAGCTTTCAAGGTTTCCACGGAGGTTTTCATTCTGCATTGGAACGAAAAACCATTTTAAATGCTTTTGCAAAAGCATGGCAGGGATAGATGAGGAGGGGTCAGGCATGCAGTAAACCTGAGGTTCGAGTCTCTGCTGCTTCAGGACAGAGGGTTTTATCCCAGGCCATTCCAAATCAGGCCAAGCCAGGGAGCCAAATCCGAGTTTCCCAGGCCCATGCTGTAATCACCCCTACTGCTCACTCAATAACCTTCCCTGTGGAAGATTCATGGAACCTGACCCGGCTCCATAAACCATGTCAACTTGGATGAAACAGCTGATTTTGCCAGAATTTCCAATTCGATTTACTCAGCACCCACAACTGGAGTTGAGATTTTTTTCCAGAGCCTTAATCCCAAACCCAGCCGCCATCTCCAAGTGCCCTTCAAGTGAACTGTTCATTCAAACCAATTAGGTCACCCAGCCTGTGGATACGTTTAAAAAGGTGGGTGAATAATCATCTGTTTCCCATCGCAATGTGCAGAATCAATGACAAGCGTTGACGTTAAATATGAAAAATGCCCCTGGGGAGGAGGAATCTATAGTGTAGAGACTGATCCAATCAAAGCTCTGGATTTCCTAAAAATTCATCACCTGGGCCGCTGCCCCCATTTCTCCTCTGACACTGCATCCTCCCTTCCCATAAAATCCCAGCCGATTATTCCACGGGGCTCTTACTTTGGCGTGGAAAGAGATGGCAATGTCTAAATCCAAATCCTCGTACTCGCTCTTCGATGAAATTAATTCCCCCCCCCCCCCCCCAAGCCTGTGTAACTCTAGCTCAATCTGGAAATAGACATGGGGATTTAGGAGGAGTCTGGTGTATCATAAATAAAAATTCATAACTGTTGGCCTGAGAGTTCAAACCCGGACCAGCGCAGCGCTTCCTCATGATCCTAGAAAAACACCAGACTTTGCGCCTTTACAGGGAATCTTTAGATTTTTACACATTATGGGTCCCGCGATCTAATTGGGACTGAGGCCAGATCAGATCATCAAACATTTTGATGATCATCTGTCAGCCTGGGGCTTGGGCCGCCAGCTTTAAAATAGTAACTATATCAATCGAAAACATGTTCAACTCAGACCTGTGTGCGTTGTGGCTAGGGAAAGTAAAGTTTGGTGTTTCTTTTTAATCCTGGGAAAACATAGATTACTTTGGGGTGTTTATCAGGAAAATTAGGATCCCTGCTTATAATCATGCCACGCTCTGATATAGTGCTTTTCATCTGTAGATCTCGAAGGACGTTAGAAAGGAGAGCAGTGTCATTATCCCCATTTTACAGGGGGAAACTGAGGCACAGAGCGGGGCAGAGTCTTGCCCAGGGTCAACCAGCAAAATCCTGGCAGAGCCAGGAATAGAACCCAGATCTTCTGAGCCTGGCACTACCCACTAGGTGACACTTCCTCAGTTTCTATGTTGCAGACCCTTGCTTGGCTGGTTCACTTGTCTGGCTGTAGGAAACCATGGCAATAGCCCCATAAGCAGCAGGGGGAAGATAGAGCAGAACAGCTGAGAAGGGAAAGGTGATGTGTGTAAGGGCGGAGACTCTTCTTGTTCTGTTTGTTCAGCACCTGGCACAATGGGGTCTGGGTCCATGACTGGGGCTCCCAGATGCTACTGCCATACAAATCAGTAAGAGCTGGGGCATGCTCATTTGTAGTGTCCCCCCGGTCTTTTGGGGTTACCCTGTATTCCTAGTTTTCTCTGGGGCTTCTCTGAGTCCTTTTCCCCCAAAGCAGGGCTGGGAGAAGGAGCCGCAGTCAGATGACGGTTCCTTGCCTTGCACTGCAAGATGGACGCCCATAGCGTAAGGAAAGGCGCTTTCGTGATACCTGAGGTCTCGTCGGGGGAACAATGACTTTCCGCACGGGAGGAAGGCGCAGAAGTGCCATGGAGCTCGGCTAGGAAAGCTGCAGCCCTGCCTCCGAAGCGCTTGTTACCGTGGGTCCCGGGGAGAAGGCACCAGGCTCTGTGTGGAATTAGAGGCTGTAATTTTCAGATTGTGGAGCTGGGTGTTTATATAATTAGCATTAATGAGTTACATATGTACTGTGAAAGGAGCGCGCACCCGCGCAAACAGGCTGGGCGTAGGTTAGATAACGAGAGAGCAGCTGAATGAGTCTCTTGATTAAAGGTGCAAGCGAGTGCACGGGGCCTCCCCAATGCCTGGGGCCTGGACTAAAATGAGATCCACAGAGTTCCAGCCTGAAGGTGTCAGCCCAGAGCTGTGGGGGTTCGTTCAGCTTCCTTTCGCAGCCGTTGCTAGCCTCTGCTGGAGACCGGGCATTGGGCTATATGGACCCATTGTCTGCTCCAGGTTCTTCGGCATGTGGGTCTAAGAGTTTGCTGTGGCCTGTTATAAAGCAAAGTGCTGGCAATGCGGCTGATCCTCATTTATATGGGGAAACTGAGGCACGGAGCGGGGTGGCCTGTCGCCAGTAACCGGTGGTGGCCCACCTGAAATGTTGTTGGGCCTATTCTACTTGACAACCTCCCCTGTAGAGTCCCTGGTAGAGAAGCTAAGGGAAAGCGGCTCGGTAAGTCTGCGGCTCCTCAAGGGGATCTGGCGGATGGGGGGGGGGTGTTTCCACACTGGCAGCCCCCTCAAATATGTCACGGGAAGGGTTGAGTCCAGGCCCTTTTAAGTGCTTTGAACCTCAGGCAGAGCCCTGGGTCCCCTGCTGTAGGCCCTTTGGTGCACCGTGGACACAGAGCTCGGAGACGTGCCCGCCGGGTACCGCCCTGGAAACTTCTCCCCATCCCACAGCCCTGCTGCCAGGGGGCACAGGGACGGTGAAAACTCACGTCTGGATCCCCTTTGCCAGGGCTGCACCTTTGTGAACCTCCTCCTGAGATCCCAGAGTGCGGCGGGGACCCGGGGGAACCCCTGAGGAGGCGACTAGGCCCCTCAGCTTCCTTCCCACCCTGGAGAAGACAACTCAAGGTGGTGGGAGCGAAGTCTTAACCTGTAGCGAAAGGGACCTCTAGCCTTCACCAGGCCTTGGTGAGATTCATGAAACCAGCCGGAGTCTTGTGGCTTCTTCAGCGGCTGCTGCTCCGAATCCCCGGTTGTTTGCCTTGCAAAGCTTTGGAAGGCTAATGGCCAGAGATCCCAGAAGAAAACCCCCGGGGATTGACCTCCGCTCAGCAACTGCTTGAGCTGCCGGGGGTGTGGGGAGAGAGATCCGTTTCCAGTGCTCCAAAGCCTGGCCGGGATTACGATGCATTTTCTCCTTCTCTTCCCGCAATTAATTCTGGATTACCCCTCGCCTCTGCTCTGAGTGGGGAGCGACTTTGTGCGGAGATGAGCGTCTCCTGCCGGCCTCGCCGTCATTCCATTTGATTAAAAATAATTAAAAAGCAGAGGGGATGTAATTTTCCACGCACTGGAGCCCCGGGGAAGCGGCTAAAGTTAGCAGCGTAATAGGACAGCAAGAGCGACCCGTTCAAGAGCTTTTGCCTGCGTTGTATTCCGAATGATGTTCTGAAAGAGCCATTGCAGCACTACTGGGCCGATTACTGGCCTATTACCTCCCCACGGGGACAAGGGTGAGTGGAGAGGGAAGATGGAGAGCAGCCCAAGGGGTGACTTCGAGTTTGCAGTGAGAACTCTGAGGAGGCATTTGCAGGGCAACAGTAGTTAAGATGCCGATCGGAGATGATAGATTCCCGAAGGATGTAGCAATGTATGCACCAGAGCGGGGAGCACTGGGGCAGAGAATCCCCCAAAGCCAATGGGACTAGGGGTGTGAGTAGGCAAGAGACAGCCCCGCCCCTAGCGCAGAGGTGGATAAACAACGACCCTCCTTCCTGGCCCTTGAGCTCCCGGCCCGGGAGGCTAGCCCTGGGCCAATTCCCTGCTCTCCCCCATGTCCCACAGCCTCAGTTCACTGTGTGGCCAGGCTGTGAGCTCCTGCGGGGCAAGACAGTGCCGTGGCCGGCTCCGGCCGGGAAGCGCAGCTGCCAATCCTGCTGCTCTGAGTAGCATGGTAAGGGGGTGAGGAATGGGGGGTTGGATAAAGGGCAGGGAGTCCTGGGAGGCAGTCAGGAGACGGGATGGGGGTTGGTTGTTGGGGGGTAATTAGGGGCAGGAGTGTGGAGAGGGGTTGGGGCAGTCAGGGGAAGGAAGCAGGGGAGTTGGATAGGGGCTGGGGTTCTGGGGGATAGTTAGGGATGGGGGTTCCCAGGAGGGGGTGGTCGGGACAAGGAGCAGGGGGGGTTGGATGGGTCAGGAGTTCTGAGGGGGGCAGTCGGGGCGGGAAGTGGGAGGGGATCGATTGGGGGACAGGCAATTTGGGGAGGCACAGCCTTTCCTACCCAGCCCTCTGTACAGTTTCGGAACCCCGATGTGGCCCTCGGGCCAAAAAAATTTGCATGAAGTTTCCCAGCTCAGTCCCCAGAGTTTCTGCCGAGAGGGCGGCCATTGTTTTTGCTCTCGCTGTTAGTTCAGTGTCTGGCTGGAGAGACCTAATTTCTTCAGAGTGAAATGCAGGAAACATTTAAGCAATCGGTTGTCGCTGCTCTCTGCTCTGCCCGCGATCTCATTATTGTCCTTGCCAGACCCACACGCCTGGCTTCTGGCTGCGTTTCGCCATCCATCTTTTGTGAGACGCAAGCTCTGTGCGTATCCCCAGGTCTCCTTCCTTCAGGGAGCTCATTTTTTGTTGTGTTGGTTTGGAAAATAATAAAGAGGGATTTTAAAGTCCCTGATTTCCCGGGTGGGCCGGGCGCTAAGGCCCGGAAGACAGCAGTTCCTGTTATCGCTGCTAGTGCTAAGGTGAGCAGACAGCAAGTGTGAAAAATCGGGATGGGGCGGGGGAGTAATCGGCGCCTCTATAGGCCAAAGCCCCAAATATTGGGACTGTCCCTATAAAGTCAGGACATCTGGGCGCTCTGTTCATGGCTGGCCCCTCCAGGATGACGCTTTTCTAATCAATGCAAGAAGTGCTGTGTTTGGAGCATGTAGGATTGCGGCTCGTGAGCCGTTTTCTGTCCGATCCCCGTTGAGGGGGGTTGCGCTGCTGTTTACATAGTGGTAGCACAATGGCCGCCATCTTAGCTGACCCACCAGAGGCCTGAAAGCGTGTGTCCTCAGCAGGATCCAGCTTCTGCCTCGGGGGGGCTGTACTAGACTCATGTCCCCTCTGGATCGGGGGGCAGAGCAACCCCTACTCCACGCTGATGAGAGGAGTTGTCCAGCCACCCCAGACAGGAGTCAGGTGTGATACTGACCACCTGCTCTCTCCCATGCATTGAGGGGTGCATGGATTTCCCCATGCCCTCCCTTGAATCCCCCCTCAGTTTTATGAACTAGTTGCCAATAGATTCATGCGGTGTTGGCAATTTAGTGATTGTTTGGAAATTTGAATTGAAATGGAAACATTAATACACACTTTAAAAGCATATAAAGTGTGTGGCAAAATACGTGTCTCTGAAAAAGTATCCTAGATTTGAAAAGTATGAACCGAGACTAGCTTCCTTAGACAGCTGTTGGTTTTTCTTTTGACAATGTCAGTGCATTCATTTTGGTGATGTTGGCCAACCTAATAACTTCAAATTATGATTTGTAAGCAAACTCGAAATGAGCTCTCCCTGACAGCTGGTGATGAGCTGGGGGGAAAGGCATGGGGACCAGATTGTATTTATATTCACACCTAATCTATCTAGGTATCTGTCAAACAGAGCTGTGTCGCCCAAGTAATGGATTTTGGCTGGGGTTGGGTTACAAATCACTTGAGTGCAAGGGGAGGGGTAATGAAATGTTCTTATTGTCTGAGTAAAGGGCAGTAGAACTGTACTTAGCCTGTGTTGATTGAGGGCATCAGGAGAGAGGGTGGGGACGGGTGTTTTGCTGGATGGTCTGCCTGAGTCACACAAGTACTATTTGACTTGCCCCTCTCCATTGTTTAAAGACAGATCTGATTAAGCTCCATGGATAGTTTTTTGTTCTGTTAAGTGACCACTACAGCTGATATTCCTATATAATAAAAGGCCAGAGGATATTTGTCCGAAGCCGTCATGCACAGTAGAGATGGCCCGGACAAACAGCCTGCTGGGAGTTGTAGTTCGGCGGCACAAAATGGCCGCCGCGCATGCGCCACCACGAGCCATACAGACGGCCCGGACAAACAGCATGCTGGGAGTTGTAGTTCGGCGGCACAAAATGGCCACCGCGAGCCGTAGAGAGGGCCCAAACAAACAGCATTAAGTACTTTGGCCCGTGTACATGGGCTGTTACACTAGTCTCTGATAATCCGGTCTAAGTGCTTGGACCTGCCGTGGGACAGTGTTTCTGTGGAAGACACGGCCCAGCCTGCACTAGCAGGGAGGTTCCCCAACTGAGAGCTCAGCTGAAATCACGGAGAGCCAGGAGGAACCTCAAGAGAGGTCACAGTGGCAGGGGATAGCAGAAAGTGATGCCGCAGGTCCATTGGCAACAAAGCGCTGGGGTGGAAGGTGGCACAATGAACAACAGTGGCCTTAGTGAACAGTGAGCAGCTGAAGCAAGGTGCCTTCTTGTCCCCCACCTGGGAGGTGAACTCTGAAGTTTGAGTCTCCACTGACCAAGGACAACACTGGTGTGAGTGTTAATGAGGCTGTTAAGGCTGGAGACCCAACACAGTTCATGCAAACTAACAGGACTGTGGCCTCATACTTTCTATTTAAACAAGAGATACCATACACTACAGACTGGAGGCCAACGTTAAATGCATTTCGCTTGTTCATCCTGAAGTTGAACACTGGTTCCGAACAAGACCAGTAAATACTCACTGTCTTTCTGCGAGAAACCCAGCTGACTGGCTGGAAGCATGTGGTTCAACAGCTGAAAAAGTAAAGAACTCTCTCCCTGCATTCCAAAAATGTGCATACGTGGCTGATGAATGCATCGATGCAAATAGAGGTTATCTTGATGTCAGCGGTAGGCCAGTAGATGCATTTCTAGATGTTCAAGTTATAGAAGACACATTGTCTGCATCTGTGACAACCCACATCTTGGAGATAAATGCTTGTCAATTGGATGCCAAACAGATAGTTGCTTGTGCATTTGATGGAGCTTCAAATTTCTCTGGAAGACCTGGTGGAGTAAATTTCTCTGGAAGACCTGCTCGGAGAAAAGTGTAATCCTAATCTCTCCTATACACACTGCAGAGGTTATCTACTCCAACTAGCACTAGTACAAGCTGCAGACTCTTCAAAAGACATTAAAAAGCTATAAATGTAATGAATTCATTATTCTTTTTTCAGCAAGAGTCCAAAAAGACTGAATATCTTGGAGAATATAGACGATTCACTAGGACTGAAGTTCAAATTAGTCCAACCTGGGAAAACCCTCTGGCTTTCTTATGAGCGATCCTTGACTGTTGTCTTAAAATTACTCCAGTCATTATTACTGGCTTTGGAAAGTATCTATTAAGATGGGATGGATCTAAGTGGTGAGGCTGGTGGATTACTTTTGCTACTATGTTCAGAGAAGACTATCGCCTTTTTCTCCCTTGTAAGTCTACTGTTGAACCCACTTGAGTCATTAAACAATGCCAGGCATCTGCTACAACATCAGTAGATCTTTGATCCAAATGTAGCTTCTATTGCTGGACAATCAGAGAGCTAGCCATTGAAAAAGTGCTGGAAGAAGCAAAGACTTCAGTCCAGAAGTTGACTGATGTTGGCATTTATACTGAATCCTTAAGTGAAGAGGACACGACGTGTTTAAGACAAATGAAAAAGTACACAGACTTGATTCTTAAAAATCCACAGCCGCGACTTTGAGATTCTACTCAACCTCTATGTCCTATAAAACCCTGACAGTTGAGTGGTTTGCAACACTACCAGCAATGGGGCTGCCGTGTGTTCAGAATAGAAAATTTGAACGCAGAGTGGAAAATCATACGATGGATGAAGGAAGATTTGACTTTTTTTTATCATCGCTAGTGGTTCAATCTTTATGCTGTTTTCTGGGATGAAAGAAGTAGGAATTCATCTCTTGCTACTCCCAGTCACGACAGCTACAGGTGAGCGTTCTTTCTCATCCTTGAATAGAATTTTGTGTTCTGAAAGAAGTCGCCTTCTGCCCAATCATGTGAACGAACTAATGAGCCTGTCCATTGAAGGACACACAAGAAGATGAACTCATTGCATTCAAGAAGTTCATGAACAGAGTTGTGCAAAATTATAACAAGAAGCCAAGAAGGATGTAGACCTGTTGCTTCATAGAAGGCTTGAGTCGCCAACTTGAATTTCTGTGATTTTGAAACAGGAGTTAAATCTAGTGAAACGGTCAGGAAACATGTTTGTTTTTACTATGGTGCCATTCAGCCCACCTTCACCCTCAGTCTCACCCCTCATCGGCCCTCATGCCCTCCCCCCATAAATTCAAACACCCCTCCCCCTGAATTTCAATTCCAGGGGAGAACACTGGCAGGGCTGCTGCGTTTTCCCCACGGTTTGCTCTGCCTCATTGGCGCGTGGAGGTGTCACCTTCCCTTCCTGATCCCCTAGAAAACATCAGCAGCCCTCGCTGGCCCGCACTCCTCTGTGGCCAAGAGGCGCTCACTTCTATTTCGCTGCAGTTTCCCTTCAGCTGGGCTGTTCTGCTTGGAACGTGGCCCGTAGAACAGGAGAGAAAATGGGAGATCTGGCATTTGCCTGGCTTCTCGTTGCCAGCGCAGAGCACCAGGTGCCCCCCTGGGGAATTCAGTAATGGGGGCAAGCTTTACCCTTGCGGGGTGAGATGGACGCAGTGTCCCGGGGCATTCGGGGACAGGCCGGGGCTGCTGGGGGATAGAGCGAGAGACCTAGAGGACGTGGTGAAATCTGGCACTGATGAGAACTTCACTTTTACCCTTTCTGCCGCTTTCTGGGTGGCTGGACTTTGGGGTGAGAATGGTTCTTTGCCTATCTACCAATGTGGGCTACATCTGCAGCTCGTTATGTGGGCTGGATCCACACACTCTATGTACTGGCTCTATAGCCCTGAGCTTGTCACATGGGCCGCAGCTCTGTGCTGATCGGGCTGCGGGCTGGGCACCTCTTAGGCCATTAGAACTGCAGGTGGGCGGCCTGAGTCTGGCCTGAGCTCTGCTTTTTGAGAGGAAGGCTGACTTTGTGGTTCAAGACCCTGGACTGCAGAGCTGGTGTGAACTCCCAGCTCTGCCAGGCCCCCCGTCCCTTCCCCGCTTTGTGCCTCAGTTTCACCATTTGTCAAATGGCGATCATAGCACCTCTGTACCTGGCTGGGCTGTTGTAAGGCGAAATACACAAGATATATGTTGATATACCGGTGATAGGGAGCCATAGAAGTACCTAGAGAGATCACCTTCACAAGCTTAGGGTTTGTCTGCACAGGACTTTGAGTGCACGCCAGCAGGGTCTACACGGGCCAGTTAATGCACCACACATTAGTAATGACCCAGAGAAGGGCAACATAAATGATTAGGGGCCTGGAGCGCATGACTTATGAAGAGAGGCTGAGAGAACTGGGATTGTTTAGTCTACAGAAGAGAAGACTGAGGGGAGATTTGATAGCTGCTTTCAACTACCTGAAAGGGGGTTCTAAAGAGGATGGATCTAGACTGTTCTCAGTGGTACCAGATGCCAGAACAAGGAGTGATGGTCTCAAGTTGCAGTTGGGAAGGTTTAGGTTGGATATTAAGAAAACTTTTTCACTGGGAGGGTAGTCAAGCATTGGAATGGGTTACCTAGGGAGGTGGTAGAATCACCTTCCTTGGAAGTTTTTAAGGTCAGGCTTGACAAAGCCCTGGCTGGGATGATTTA
The DNA here is from genome assembly GCA_032164245.1 of Sternotherus odoratus. Lineage (NCBI taxonomy): Eukaryota > Metazoa > Chordata > Testudines > Kinosternidae > Sternotherus > Sternotherus odoratus. Next base: position 12,581,322 of record JAVMKO010000018.1, on the reverse strand, counting down.
GTTGGGATTGGTCCTGCTTTAAGCAGGGGGTTGGACTAGATGACCTCCAGAGGTCCCTTCCAACCTTGATATTCTATGATTCTATGACCCCCTGTTGAGTGCATTACCTTGTAGAGACAAGCCTGGAGTTAGCAATAACAGGATTTAACCGTCTATTTGGATTTCAGGGTCTGCTCCTTCCATGCCATGTTCCTGATCCGCCCCTGACTTCTGCCTGTAGTCGCACAGTCCCTGTGATGTTCACTTGGCGCTATACCTCTTGCTGGGGATTAAATCCGCCTCGCAGCAGAGGAGAGTGCTCCGGCGAGTCTCTCGCTGAGGGAGAAGATTCCCCCGGATTGTCAGCGCCCTGCGTAATGCGAGCTGACAAGCTGTTGGCGGAGGGCACGGCTGATGAGGGATGTTGTCGGAAGAAAGCTGTTTTATTTATAGCAGACGAAGGTTTGGGTTTGGAGTCATTTCCAGGAGGAACGTTAACCTGTGCTTGGGGGCAAGGGATGAAGGGTTGTAATTGGCAAGGTGAGGACCGGAGGGCACTGGTAACTGACTTGGCTGTACCCGATCAGAGATGAATTGAGCAGCAGAAGACTCTACCTACCTCTGCTTGTGCTGGCCAGTCAGGGCTGAGGTCAGAAGATCTTTCATGCTCTCATCCAGTTTTCAGGCCCTTCTGTGTTGCTTTGCCACTTGGGCTGAATTTTCTCATCTCTTATTCTCAGCCCGGAGGTGGCTTTTTCTTGGGAAGTTTTGATTCTAATTCCATGTGGCTGTGTTCTCCCCTGTGCCCCCCGAGAAAACGGGGGGTGGGAAAAGTATGTATGTTTGCTCTTTCCCGGAGACCTCTGTGTGTTTGCAGAACAAACAAACTGCTTTTCTTTTTCCTCCTGAGTCTGTCGCAGATTCAGTTCCCTCTGAAAATGAGTTGCTTTCATTCCTCTGAAAACAATTAGTTTAGAAATCAGGACATGGTTGGCAATTAAAAAATAACACAGTGGCACCAACGCCGGCGTAGGTGTGAGTGAGAGAGTAACACCAGGCTGGGAGTCTGGGAAACCTGCCTTGTTTTGGCTCTGCCTCTGGCTTACTGTGGTAAACTCTGTGCCTCAGTTTCCCCCTTGCAAAATGAAGCTAACAATGCCTGGCTGCCATTCAGTTTAAAGTAGCATTAGCTGCTTTTAATGACGCAGGGAGGCATCATGCTGAGGATGTAAAGAAACACCCCACACTTGTAAGCAATATAGGAGCGGTATAGAAATACCGCGAGGCAGCACTCCATGACTGTCATGTGAGATAGGTGGGGCTGGGACTGGTGGGAGAGGAGGGGAACACCGGGTGTAATGCAGGAAAACTTGTCATATTCCTGGGCAGGAGTTCAGCTGATCGCTTGTGAAGGAGCTAAGAGCAGTGAAAGTTCTTCTAACGTCCATTGACTTCAATGAGAGTCTGCCGAAATATTTCTAAGGATCGGGGCCTATGGGGTTTGCACATAGAGGGCCTGTCCAGACTAGAAGACCTCTCCCAAGCTATGGGGAAGCAGAGAGATTTGGGCTTCGTCAGGGAAAAGCTGCCCCAAAGAGCCAGTCTCACCTTTGTGACCCGTGTAGCCAAGCAGAAAAAGAGAGGACAATGGAGTGGGATTGACATAGATGTAAACAGAGAGCAGACTATCCATTCCAAAGTGGGTCATTTAGGGGCCCTGGCTGACCCAGTTGTGTCTCCGCCTGTGACTTTCATTAAGGACGAGGACAGCTGCATGTGCAGATGGAGGAGAGGCAGGGAAAATGCAAACCTCGCCATGGGTAAGGCTTTGCTGGACCCAGTGGCCCGGATTAACCTTTTTAACAATGGCCTGAGTGTTGTTGCCTGTGTGGTCATTTGCATATAGTTCCCACAGTGCCGTGCGGCTGCAGCCCGTCCCCTCGCCATACTCCTGTTAACAGTTGGATCGTCCAAGTGGCTGGGGACGCCGAGGTGTATTTGAATGTGGCGTGTGGATGTCGTATGGTGGTTGTCTTTGCCTTGGCCATTGCCCAGCCGGTTTTGCACCAGTGATTTCATGAGCCTGCTGTGTGGGTCTGTTCTTCGTTGGCTCAATTACGCCCAAGGAAAACATGCAGCCGGCAGATAGCACCGGCATAAAGCAGGTGTTGGCAGCGTGTGGAGATCTGATGGGACCAGTGCTGGGGGAGGCGTATTGGCCTGTGTTTACCAGATGGCTTGTCTCTGAGAGTGGAGGTCCCGAACTCGCTCTTTTCCAGTTCAATCCAAAGAAACTCTATTGGCATGACAAGTTATACAAGTGTAACGAGAGAGACAGGGGGCCTGAGGTATTGGTCCAGGGCAGAGTCGAGCTGTCCAGTCTCCCTTTGTCAGCAGCATCCATCCCTGATCCAGTTTATCACCTGATGTGACACCCTCTCTATCTTTTCTCTAAGGGTCAGGTACAGTCTTTCCCCCACACTTTCGATACAACGTCTTTTACGACACCTGATCATGTACGGAAATCTCTCTCTCGCTGATGCTGGAGCAGAAAGCACCTTTTGTCTCACCCTCTCCTCTGTGTTAGTGACTGGACCATCTCTTCTTCTCTGGGTTTGGACTGTTTCGTGTCTTCCAGTGTCCATCTCTGGTGGTTCTGCATTTGGCAAGTCTGCCTTAGTTTTGCACGTGTTTTATTGTGATGTGGGATCTTACTGGATCCTGTTTGTTTCTCTTTCCCGTGCACCACCCGTCCCCACCTTTATCTTCCCTCCCCAACTAAAAATTCCTCCCTTTATTTTAGAAAGAGTGCCCAGCTGTGGTAAGAAAAGTCTCACGCCAAACAGTTCCTTCAATGTTGCTCTTCTCTTTTTCTCTCTCTCTGGAATGAGCCATCATTAGTATGACAGGGGAGACTTGTATATCCACTCTGCTGCCCTGACATGCTCCTTATTGCAATTCCCTGAGCAGGTACTTAGACGAGGGAAGGGAAGGCCTGTTTGCAAAGCAAGCTGCAGGTGAGAAGTGCCGAGGATCATAATACGTAGTGCTGGCTTTACGGACCTAGAGCAATTTCCCACGGGTGGAAACCTGCCTTTGCGAGGGGGGTAACGCTAGCTCCTGCCTCAGTCCTCTCCTGCATCCCTACCAAAGGGTTTGCTTTGAAGGGGGGAGCTTTTTGCATCACCCGATTGGCCTCCCCTGCTCTTGTGGCTGATGCCCCATCCCGGCCCTTGCTGAGTCACTGCCACTGTTCCCCTTCCAAGCACAGAATGGCATGGCCCAGACGGGGTTTATGTTGGTGTGTTTAAAACGAAGATGGTGGCTGGTTGGAGGGGCCAGAGGGACCATAGACTAGAGCTACAGCAGCGCACGGTTCTCCCATGTAGCCCATTTTGCAGCCCTGTCCTGGAAAGGGTAGGGAAGGAGTTGAGTCTCCACAGCTCGCTTAGTCCTGAGCCTCTGCTGAGCCTGCAGACAAGTTGTCTGTTCTCCCAACCAAGTGCCATTTAGAATGAACAGGTTCTTCTTCCCACTCCTCTTGTATGACAGCGTTGCCTAGAGACCTTCTCCGAGATCAGGACCCTTGTAGGCTAGGCACTGTACAGACACCTAGTCCACAACAAAGAGACCAGGCAGGCAAGTTCGCGGATGGTGCATTGTAGAGTCGCACCCTGGGCGGAGTCCCAGTAACATTCTGTGCAGACAGGCCCAAAGGTGGGAGGGGAAAGGCACAGAGCAGGAAAGTAACATGGCCAAGAGTCACCCAGCAGGTTATGGGGACTTTAGCCGTGAGCTGAACGGGGAGCAAAGTTAGCCCAACACTGAATGCTCTTGAAAATCCTCCCCCTGCCTGGTAGGAACTGGACAAACTTGTTTTACATAAGCTGGGAAAGAGACAGTGGATGGTAACAGCCTGCTCTGGGCTGGATTTGAACCAGTGGCCTTCAGATTAAAGGTTCCCTCCTTGTGCTAGCCAATGCCACTGCTTTGAGATGGAAGAGGACTCTGAGCTGTCTTCCCAAGAGACCAAGAAAACCCTGGCTGGCCCTAAAAAATAATGATCTCCTTGCTAAAGCATCTATTCAATTATTACGTGCATAAATGCCGCAGAGTTACAAAGTGTTTCTGATTTTATTTATTTTTTAATTTAAATCCCATATTTAAAAACTCTGATTAGAAATGGCTTTGCGTGTGTGCACAGGCTGAGGGAAACATCTGTCTGGTAAAAAGAGTCCCTCCCCTCCAAAGAAACAGCCCTAGTTTCCAATAAATCATTTGGCTTTCCGACACAACCACGAACCCACGCCGGCTGATTTTTGTCCAGCGACACAAGGCCACGGCGGGGGCGTGGAAGAGAAGGGCGACAAAACTAAGTCTCCCCAAAAAATCTCCACCATCCTTGCTACCACTTTTAGGCTGATCACGGCAGCCGTAAACCACAGTTGGGCGCTTTATTACCCCGCTAAGGCATTATATTTTAATGGCAAAATCAGTAATGTGAAGATGCGGTAGTAAAATATGCCCCCTCCCCCACCCCATGTCATTAAAGGACTCCAATAAGATGAAGGCCCGGGATGTACTTCGTTAGCTTTACAGCGATCAGCTAAGCACCCTGATGGCATGGAGAGAAATTATAAATAAAACTTTACTGCACTAGAGTAAATGCTGCTAAACATACTTCACATCTGTGCGGTGGAGAGAGATAAATATTAAATCTATAATTTATGTAGATGGTTTCCAAGCCGCACGGAGGGGACTGGTAGCGGCTAATAAAATGCAATATATCAAGAAGACTTATCAATACAGCAAACGCAATGCTGGTAATAATTTGCATGTAGATTGGATAGCGGATGGTAGACCGGCCTGGTCTATCCACGTACTTGCATCTTCTCCATGAAGGGTCTGGCTGCGTTTCTTGACGGATTTCGGTTTCTTTTTTTAAAAAAAGTTGTGGTACTTTTCAGAAAGTCTTTTGGTTGTGGCCCTGTTGCGTGGAAAAGTTGATTCACCATGGGGGTACCCCTCATGGTCGGGCATGGCATAGCAGTCCCCTTGCTCGTAGCCCTTCCACCCACGTGGTGGTCTCTCTCCTAGTCACTCATTCCTCCTATCCAGATCCCTTTTAAAGTCTCTCCTCCTCTTGGGTATTGACAGCCTGCCTGGACCGTGTAGCTCACGACACTGGTCATCGATATGTCTCCTGCCCCTACTGTTCCACTCTTCTGTCAGAGTTGTGGCCTTCGGGCTTTTCCCTGGAGCCTTTTAACCAAACTCAAAGCAAACTCCCCACCAAAGCCCCTTCTGTCCCACCCTTTGGGGTTTTATTCCGTCGTTGGCCCTCCCTCCGCTCTTCATTCTTCTGCAGAACCTCATGATCTTTCACGTTTATTTTCCCAGCACCTCTATGTCATAGGCCTGGATCTGGGGGGAGAACCGGAATCGGGGCACTGGGCTCTAGCAAACACTAGCTCAGAACCTCGCCTCGCGTTCATCGGTGCTCTGCCGTTGATGTCAGTGGAGTTGCGTCGATTGACACGCGCTGTAGATCTGTCCCCCTCAGTAAGGAGCCAAGAGGTTGCTGCTTTCCCCGGATCCAGCCATGAAGCCAGCTTTGACAGCAGGAGAACTTCAGTGGTTGGAGCCCAGCATGGCTCCAGAGAAGGGTGTGACGTGCGCTTACCATGTGGGCACTGACTCCCTGCAGTGCCAGGGCAGAGTCTGGGCACTGTAGTGGGGAGTTCAGTCTCTGTGGCCAGGGTAAACCTACACTTGAAGCTGCCTTAGAGGTATCTGGTGTGGAGCAGAAGCATTTCCTCGGGCCCATTCTACTTTGCACCCAAAGGCCTGTCCCCATCCAGACCCTCCTTGCCACAAGCTGCCGGCTCCGTGGTCTCCGTCTCGTTGCCTCCCTAATGGGTCCATCATTGCCCGGCACCTCGTCCAACGGCGTCTCGTTACAGCCTGTTCATATTTAAAAGCGGGCTGGGAGAGGTGCCAATTATCCTGCCCGCACTGTGGCGGAGTCCGGCTCGCCTGGCTCCAAGCGCCGTTCCTGCCCCTTTCGATCACTTAACAAGACTCAGTTATACGCTGGGGTGGCCCTGCTCCCTGGCACCTTCGGCCACCCGTTAGCGTTCACTTATACTGCGGCCTAGCTGATCCCTGGGCATCTGGTGCTGCTGTCTCTCTCCACCGAGGTTTCTCCTGGGGTTAGTTTGCTTGCTCTGGTGGGGCAGAAATTAATTCAGACGCTGTCAATCCAAGGCGCCTGCTGGCCTCGGTTAGCTCTCTCCAGCCCTCTGCTTTCACTACAGCTCCAAAAGTGTCGTATCTTCCTTACGATTCAGCTTCCCAACCACGATGAGGGCCCCGTTGTGTCGGGTGCTGTACACCCAAAGAGCTGACCCAGGAAGTGGTGGTGGTAATGTAGACATTGAGGGCCTGTCTACACTTGAAGGTTCATTCGGATTAAGATAGGATGTGAATTTAAAGTGCTATGGCTGCTCCCGAATAACTCCACCTGTAGACCTCCTGATTCTGGGATGAGAGGGTCTTGTTCTAAATGGGCCCAAATCACTTTCAAAGTGAATTAAGCTAAACCCATAACAAGGTGCTCCGTTTGTAGATGAGACCTGAGACAAACCTGGAGTGACCGCCCCGAAGAAAGTCAGTGTCCAGAGCAATATTTGAATCCTCGTATCTTGTGGGTCAGTCCGCTGCTTTAATCAGAAGACCCCGCCGGCCTTAGCTAGCCACTGAATCTAGGGGTCTGTATCCTGTAACGCCAGCATGGCGTGTGGTGCTGGGAATGACCCCTGAGAAGTCGCGCTAGACATATAGTGGGGAAAATTGTTCTGTGAGCAGCCAGTTGACTTCTGAGCAGAGTTTGTTTCCCCGCTTCTTGCTCCTTATTTATTCATTTTCCACTTCCCTTTGCATGAGTGCCTGCCCCTGTGGAAATGGGGAAGCTCAGAGGGCAGGCAGTAGGGCTGTGTACACAGGCGCTTAGGACAAGTGGGGAGTTGGGGACACCCCGTGTGGTGACTAGAGCTGGTCAGAGACGCCTCAACGGGACTGCGGTCAATCCAAACAGGCAGTTGGTTCGAAACCAGGTCCATTTCGCAGAAGAAAATGGGGCAGAGGGATTGTTTTTGGAACAAAGTTTCTTGATATTTTTTCTGAAATGACTTTTGGTGTCAAACCTTTTTTTTAAAATTTGATTTTGTGTTGTGTCCCAGATCGTTTTAGTTGGTTATAATCAAATCTCTCATTTAAAAAAGCCGAACTGGAAACTGAAGGATTTTGCTGTAACAAATCATTTCCATGGACCCGAAACAATTTTTTCCCCCAGCTTTTCCTTTTGTGCTGAGTCCCAGCGCCGATCTAATTAATCTCGCGCCTGCTGTGACCCATTAGCGGGGGGAAATTTGCGGCGTCGGCAAATTCCCAGCGGCCCCCGGCGGAAGGGGAGGCAGCCGGCTGCTTTGAAAGCCCTTGGTGGTGCTGGCACATGCAGGGCTGTGGAGCCAGAGACGTTGATGGACCGGGGCCAGCTGGGGGGGTCTCCGAGTGCATGCTGGTGTTGGGGCAGCGCATTCACCCGACGGGGTGGGGGGCAGACAGAGCCCGCAGCAGCAATGACCCCGGCTGGCTGACCCACAGCGGGGTGGACCGTTGCTGGCAGAACATGTGATGTGGGCTCCCACAAGTGGGCATGAGGGCCCGATCCTCCTTTTGAAGTCCGTGGCAATCAGCACTTTCCCGGCTCGGGCCCCAGATTAGAACTGTCCAATGCCATAATACTAAGCCCTGGCTAGTCCCCTTCCCCGGCAGAAATGCCGTGTGGCTGCCGGCCAGGCCACCTGCTCCTTCCCTGGGAAGGGAGGCTGAGGAGCAAGCGTGGAAAGGCTGGGGCAAGGCCATAGGGCAGAAGGATGGTGGACGAAGGAGGGGAATTAAATGGATGGTGGTAGCAGGCAATTAGAGGGGAGCAAGGAGAGTAAAGACCCTCCCCCTCCCCCCCCCCCCCCCGCCTTGCCATGAGCTGTGACTTCTCCAGCACCAGACTAGGCCCTGGGCCCCTACAGATCCGAGACCGGGAGCAGGGTTGGCTCGGGACCGTGCCGGGTTCTCCCGCCGCCAGTCCCATCGCAGCTGGAATAGCCGCCCGGGCAGCCGTTCGAGCCAGGTGACCTGGTGCAGCGTTGAAGGATGCTCCACCCCTGCTTCTGAGGCGCGTCATGAGCGAGGCGATGACTCACTCCAGGCGTGTGCCTGGAAATGGATATTGATGGGCGTTCTCGTGGAACGTGGTAAGCCCGACGGCATGTATTGCTGTGGGAGCCCATTGGGATCCGTGCGGATAGGGACAGGTCTCTCTCCTCCCCCAGAGTGCATGGGAGCTCTGGTCTCTGAAAGACTTTCACATCCCCGAAGAACCTCTTCAAGGATGGTCGGGAATCTGCGCTTGATTAGCCCCTGATGTGTTCTGACGAGGATTCCCCTTGTTCTCCTAGCCCAGAGGGGTTTCATCTGGGATGCTTCCCCTCTGTTTGCTAGGGGAATCCTATCTATGGTGCTGGCCTTATTCTCAGAGGGGGAGAGGTTGCAGAGGGACTCCTGGGTCCACAGCACCTCTGAAAGTGAGGTGGGGATGCTGCTGTCTTCAGGATCCCTCTGCTGGGGCAGGAGCTGGAGAGGTTTCATGTTGAAGGACAGGCGAGGGTCCCTCTGAGTCTTGGGGCAGGAAGGAAGTGGGGTCTGTCAAGGGAAAGCTGGGTAGTTCTTTTGCCTCAGCACTTTGATGTGAACCCCAAACACTCTGGTCTTTGCAGCTGCACCGTGTTACCCCGAGTGCTGCTAGCAGCAGATGTGCGACGCCTCTCAGCACCCTGCTCAGAACCCCCACCTCCTGGCGCAGGCTGTCCTGGCATCAGTCATTGGGTGCCCGCAGGCTTTGCTCCAGCCGGCATCCCACGCCCCAAACTGCATGCGCTGGGGGGAGAACTACCCGCCCCTGCTCCTCGTGGTGCCGATAGTCCGCGGACTGCATACGATTCCTGCATCCAGTATAGTCAGTGGGGTACGGCACCGTCTCCGAGCCGTGCTCCGTGGCACAACTCAGACCCGCTGACGGGGGAAGGGATGGGCGAGAGACGGACATGTGAGCAAACAAGCTATTGCACTGATTAAGTGCCTCCTGCCAGCCAGCTATGCATCCTCTCTGGCCCCAGATTGACTTTAACAGCTTCGGAGCCCAGCTCGCGCTAATGCATGTGGTGGTGTCCCAGCGCTGGGTCTCGGGGAGCTCCTGCCTGCTTTAATTTATCAGGGCTGTGCAGATTCTGCTGCAGTTTATCTTCTAGCAGGAAGCTGGTGTTTACAGCGGCTTCCTCAGGAGCCCCCAGAGAGCTACAGAGCCGGGGCTAACGGGGGTAAGAGGAGGGCAGGCGGGGCCCCCCATCCCTGGTACCAGGGAGAGGAGGCAGGCTGTGGGGAGGAGAATGGCCCAAAGGGCAGGGCCCATTAACCTTTCGGAGAACGACGCTCGGGTTGCTTTGTTCAGAGCTCCGGGCGCCTTTTCCACTGGCCGGATGGCGGCCAAAATGTCTCCGTGGCTAGCGTTTAATTAACGGAAGTGTTATTTATTGTTTGCGTCTCTCTCTCGCTGACCTCTTGTTGTCCTTGCAACAAACAGGCCTCCCTAGCCAGGTGCACGCGCGGGCGAGCCGGCCACGTGGAGCCCGGCAGGCAATGGAGTATTCTCCGGCTCACCGTTCTACTCCCATGCAGGTCCCATCTTTGGTGAGTCAGGCGGGTTGATGCTTCTGTTTCGTTTTACGAGTCCAAATGAAGACTCGCAGAGACTCGGGCTAGTAGCCGAGATGCAGCCTGCCACCCTGCAATGTGCAAGGACTCGGGGACGAGCCAGGAGCCCGAGCCGGCTCCGGCACCTTCTCTGACAGGAAATCTGAGGCAGCTTCACATCTCCACCTGGCAGATGACCCTGAGGGCGGGCGTCGAAGGAAAGTGAACCCCCGGCAGACGCTGTCGCTGGGTGGGCTGAGGATGGGGGTGTGCGGTTCGCCCCGGCCCTGAGAAGAGAGGGAGCGTTGCTCCGCTTTTAGCGGGGGAGGGAAAGATGTGCTGCCCCGTTCCCCCTTCTCAAACAAGGAGAAAAGTGTTGACACAGTTGTAGGTGTGTGGTAGGATATGGGGGATTTTGCCCATATCTATCTATTGTGACAGATCGCCTTCTCACCCCTCTCAGGAACACAGGCAGGAAACCCTTCTTTGCTTCAAACAGTGCTCTTTAATCCACAGTGCAGGCCCCACCACCAATATATACAGCTTTATACAGTTCAGTCCTTCAGCGTACAGCTCTAACACAGCTCTAAAGCTTACAGCTCTACACAGCTCACAGCATACAACTCTATATAGTTCAGCTCTACACAGCTCTAGATCTTGCAGTTCTACAGCTTACAGCTCCGTCTCTCACTTCAGACTACCATTCCACCACCACCACACTGGGCTTCCTTCCTGGCAGCCTTTTATCCCCCTGAGGCTGCCACCAGGTGCAACCCCTGCAGGCTAATTGCTCTGCAGCCCCGGTGGCTGATTAGCCTTTCTGCAAGGGAGGTTTGCAGGCTTCCGCTCCCTCTTAAAGGGCCCACAGGGCTGGCTCAGGCACTCCTGGCCAGCACCCTGCCACACTATATATCTGAATGGAGTTGTGTGTTTCCCTTCCTCTGCTTTTCCTTTCCCCCGACATGTTTCCTGGCCTTGGCGGCTTGCTCCCTGGGAGGCTCTTGGCATGTGTTTTCCAGCTATCTTTGGTTCAGGCTGCCCAGTGGCCTGGTCCTCCTCTCCTCCCACCCCCCTCGCAAGCGCTAGAAGCCACCGGACATTTCTCTCCTGCTTGGGGCTCTGTTCTGAGCACAGCTTCTTGTAGCCTGGCCTCCCGCTCACACCTAACAGCAGCCTACAGCGCAGGCAGCGTGGGTGGATTCGCCCCCGGCTTGCAACGGCTCTTCCACGCAGCCCTGCACTTTGCAGCTCGGAGGCCTCTAGAAGAAGGTGGAAACAAGGAGGAGCCAGCCCAAGATCACCAGGCTGCTGTCCGCGGGCCACCATCGGGTGCTGGAAAGAGCTCCGCTGCTCCATGATATACGGCGACTCTAGTTGTCACCAGGGACATCTCTCCTTTCTGACACCTCAAAGCCACGGAGACCTAGCAAATACACAGCCTGCCCTGGCCCAGCACGTTACAAATCACCCCGAGGGTGCAGGCCCCTTGCCGCATCCGATCCCATCCTCGCCTGCTAGCCACACCCATGAATCAAAGGGGTCACGGGGAGGCTGCGACCAGCAAGCGCCTAAGCCAGTCCGTCTCCTGCGTACGCGGCCTGATCCGTTCCCAGGCCTCTCTGCATTGCCAGTGCTTTGGTGTTAATATGAAGCCGTTTCCTCTTCCTCCTCCTCCTCCTCCTCCTCTGGTGTTTCTCTCCAACCTCGCCTGGCCCAACAAACACACACAGAATAATTAGAGGTGCAAACTGATAAGTGTTTCTTCCCATTTATGCAAATCAGCGAGGTAAGAGGCATATAATTAAATGTTTGTACTTTTAATACACTGCAGTGTGAAGGAAGATGAATTTTAATTACCGGCTCTTAATTGTTTGGTCGGCCTGTTAATATCCTGTTTACATAGTATTAATGCAGTTTGCTCTCCGCCGGCAGGGCTCTCCCTCTCTGCGCTAATGAGGCTCTTCTCCCTGGCCTGCCGCAGCATTGGGGCTCCAGCAGCTTGTTGCAAGGGGACTGGGGTCTCCCCCAATACCCACCTAAGGGTTTGTAGCCGCACCAATGCAGACCCTTAGGGGAGATGCACTGGCCAATGGGAAAAGTGTCTCGCGGTCATAGAACGCAAGTCACTTGCTACACGAGATGCACACAACCCAGTGTGTGTTCACCTCATCCAGCGGCAGGGATGCCGGGATCTGGAACACAGCTTTGTTGCTGGGTCATTGGTTGATCTGCAATGCAGAGGATACAAGCGCACACTTTTGTGGCTTTGTGTTCTCAGGCTCTCTCGGCCCATTTCAGCGCTGCCGTTAAAGCAAAGGACCATGAGGGTGATGTCTCGGAGAGTCAGGCAAGGAAATATCCTGCTCCCATGTGGAAGCTAGTGGCGTGTGGAGGATGCTGTGGACCTAAGTGATTTAGATACGTCTAATACTGGCTGTGATGCTGGTTCACTGAGTAGTTTAGGTGCCAATTTTAAAATGTGGCCACCAAGGGTCTATCTACATTGCACATTAAGCTTAGGCTGTGGATCAGGTTGAGCTCAAACCTCCCAACCATCCACACACACATCCGCCTGACTCAGGTCAGCTAGCACTCGGGACTTGCTAGCAGGGTGGGTCAGAGTCCGAGTCCCGCAAAGACTCTGATCCAAACCTTGTCTTTGCAGCTTGGCTGCAGCCCACACCCCAGCCCTGAGTCAGAAGGGCTGTATTGGTGCAGCGTGGACCGTGTTAGCACAGCTGTGGGACTCCTGCCCAGCAATTATAATTCAGGGTTTACAGAGCAGTGTGGATGTTCAAGCGTGGGATGGAAACACCAAGTTCACCAGCCCATATCTCGGTGTATAGTGTTGCCGTACCCTGGGTCTGTGTGTTGCAATTTTTGGATGCTCAACTTGGGGACCTGCTTTTCACAAAGTTTTGAGCACCCGCTACTCCCACAGACTTTAAATGAGAGCCCAAGTCCTCTCAAAGCTGGTATGTGGAAACTGAAGCCACCCCCAAATCAGTGACCACTTTTGAAAGCTGGGGGCTTAATCTCTCTGAACCTCAGATTCTGCAGCTGGAAAACCAGGGTAGCATTGACTTATCTAGCTCTTAACGGTGTTGTGTGGTTTAATTCAATAATGTTTGCAAAGCACTGGGTAATTGTCAAGCACAATTGCCAAGCACCTGGCAGCGGTGAGATTAGAACTCATGATCCTCTTCAATCTGCTAGATTAGAATATGGGAATAAACAAGACTTGGCTGCTTTCACTTCCGTGAGACCTTTTGAGCAAAAGTGACTTTTCCACTTCACAACGTGCAATAAATAGTTCATGGGGAAATCTGGCTCGGGTTGGCTTTTATGTATGCATGCAAATGTGCTTCCGTTTCACACAAGTTTTGCAAACTCTCAACCAGGCAGAGTTCCATAAAAAGTTTTTTGTAATATATGTGTGACCCAGTTCTGGCTTCACTGGTTCCCCAGCAGGGCCTTTAGCAAGGATTGTCCATGGTCTCTTGGGAAGGGTTTTATAGGCAGGATCCCAAAGGTGGGAACTGGAGAAGCTCTGAAATTTGCCATAATAGCCAGAAAGTGGCTTGGCATAGTGTCTTTGGTATTGTATTTGAGTGCACCAGCAGGCCCCTGGGAACACCAGATTCATAGATTCCAGCGCCAGAAGTGATCATAGAATCATAGACTATTGGGGTTGGGAGGGATCTCAGGAGGTCATCTAGTCCAACTCCCGGCTCAAAGCAGGACCAACCCCAACTAAATCATTGTGATGATCTAGTCTGACCTCCTGTGTAGCACACCCCATAGAACTTCCCCAAAATAAGTCCTAGAGCAGATCTTTTAGAAACTATTCCAATCTTGATTTACAAATTGTCAGTGATGGAGAATCCACCACAATCCTTGGTATGTTGTTCCAATGGTTAATTATCCTCCCTGTTACAACCATGTGTCTTATTTCCAGTCTGAATTTGTTTAGCTTCAACTTTCCAGCCATTGGCTCATGCTAGACCTCTCTGCTAGATTGAAGAGCCCATTATTAAATATCTGTTCCCTGTGTAAGTACTTCTAGGCTGTAATCAAGTCACCCCTTCACCTTCTCTAAATTGCCGAGGGAGGTTGTGGAATTTCCATCCTTATAGATTTTTTAAGAGCAGGGTAGTTCGATAATACTTAGTCCTGCCATCAGTGCAGGGGACTGAACTTGATGACCTCTCGAGGTCCCTTCCACTCCTATGATTCTCTTTGATATGCTAGATAGACTCAAGGAGCTCAGTTACTGTAAGGCATGTTTTCTCACCCGTTAAATCATTCTCATGGCTCTTCTCTGAACCCTTTCTCTTTTTTTCAACATCCTTCTTGAAATCCTGAGCCGTCTCCTGGGAGAAGTCATTCCCAGGTCCACTGACGGAGCTTCATGAATCTCTGTGGGGTCCTTAAACTCTTTGGGACATTAAAGATTTCATGGCATTTCTCATCCAAGCAGGAGGATTACTCCAGCATTGGCCAAAATTCTCCTTCGCTTTTACCCCCTGCTACAACCCTGCCCTGGTTGGTTGCTACCCTCCTGTGCTTTAGAGATGGCTGCATCTCACTGGTGTGATATGTGCTGTATGTAGTTTTGTGAAGAGGTTTGGAATCCTTTGAGGATAGGGGAAGGTTTAATGTGCATGGGAAATATGTAATATTAGGATAACTATACTGCTAAGTGATTAACTCTGTGTTCTGGTAGGACACAGAGACCCATCTTCCCCCCCCCCCCCCCCCAGCTCCATCGTGTTAAGCCCTGGCAGCTGTATGGTATGAGAAGCTCACAGACCAGACATAGGCCCAGAAGGGTGAAACGACCAGAATGGAGCCAGGGCTGGGAGCCCAACTCTGCTCTCAGTGTCCTATCCAGTAAACCACACTGCCTTTCCTCTGTAGCGTAACATTGGAGGAGAGGCTGTGGGGGAAGGGTTGGAAATGGAAGTGTGTGGGTGCTGCCATTCTAATGAGCTTTCAGGTGGGAGGGATCCATGAGTCGGGGCCCACTCCCGCCCCCACTGAAGTTGATGCAAGTTTCATGGGGGGGTGGGGGGTGGCGTTTCCACCTCCTTGCCTTTCGCGCGTCTGGGCTCCAAGCCTGCCAAGCCACTCAATATTAATGAGGCAGACTTGCATGTATTCACCCGCCCGGCTAAAGTCTTTAGCAAACACGCGCGAGTTTTCTCCCTCCACCTTCTTTTTCTTACAAAAGCAGCAGCTCATTTGGAAGTGTGAAGCCTCTTCCGTCTGCCACATCTGCTTTCACTTGGCGTCATTTAACCTGCATTAAAATATTTATTCCTCCATTAAAAAGGTTACAGCTAGGAGTGTGCCAGTGCTTTGCTTTGCTCACAGTAATAAAGAGCAAAGCCCCAAGAATAGACCGATCTGGCACTCCCAGTATCAGGCTGTGGGTTTGGTTTTTTTATTCCACCCCACATGTGTTCTTCCCGTTGTCCCCCCAGTTAACAGTGAGAGGCAGTGACACATTTGAATTGTAAATTGCCTGTAAGATCATAAATAAGGCATTCCTGGAGCCAGGGACAGAGTCTGAGAGAGAGAGGAGTATTTTGCCATGCTCACAGGAAAGAGAACAATTGCTGGCATTTAATCTTTAATGAACAAGATGTTACAAAGCCTTGCAAGTCAAGATATGTTTACTTAACCGTTTCTGCTCTAGTCTTGGTTTGGTTCAATTGGTAGCAGTTGTGCATCTTCATCTCAGAAGGTTGTGGGTTCAAGTCCTGCACCCCACCTTGAGGCTCTGTGTTGCGTTCTCATTACCTTTACTTTCCCCCACCCTCTCGGTCATGTCCGGTATCTTGGTGTTGTCACATCTCATCCTAGATTCTCTCTGAGTCGCACTTTATTTCCACGGGGTAAAATCTTGGCCTCACTGAAGTCAATAGCAAAACTGGCGTTGACTTCAACAGGGTCTGGATTTCACCCTAGGGGCTTGATTCTCTTCATTTCCATCCCAGTGCTTCAGCTGAGTCACGTCTGACCCACACGGTGTGAATGGGATGGGAATCCGGCTCAGTGTGTTTAGCAACTCCATTGGGGTTCCCATCTGTCATTGGTTACCCGTTCCTGGATCAATAGCAGGTCCCTAACTAATGTGTCTAGTCTGGATGACCTTAGGGTAGGAAGCTAGGCTAATGTCTAGCTGGCCACTGCAGGTTGGAATTAATTATCTTAACAGCTCCATGTAATCTAAGTACCTGGCCAGTGGCCCTCCACTCTATAGCTGTCCCAACTTGTTTCTAAGACTGCAGTGGAGCCGGTAACGTCTCCTTCACTAGCCTTCACCGCCAAGGTGCTGCTGGCATCTAAGTGGTTTGCTGGCTGCGCGAGGAAAAGGGAGGAAGCTGATCACTTCCACGGGTTGGGCAGGAATTGTTAACCCCCTGTTCAGCGCTGCACATTTGACGCGGCTCGTCGTTGGTGTCTTGTCTTCCTTCGCGTTCATATTGGCCACAGCCAGAGGTGGGATGCTGGACCTGATGGACCAATGGACTGATCTGGGATGGCAAAGAGCTTTGGGATACCTGTTGCTTAAAATCAAAGGGCGCAAACCCCATTGATTTCAGCGGAGTTGTGCCTACGCTAGGAGGGGCCCGGAGTTAACTCGGTGACTCCCGGGGCGCCCAGAAGCCATGTTGATTCATCTAGGTCGCATCTGGGTCGTTACTAATTAAACTCCAGGCACATGGGCCTCTTGGTCCCCCTGCCTCACAGCACTATGTCCGAACGGGCTGGCTTCCATGGTCAGAGTGGAGAAAATATAGGGGAAGAGAATGTAGCAGGGGCCAGGGAAGGGGTTAAGTCTAGCGCCAAAGGAGATGAGAGGCCAAGCACAAGATCCAGGGGAATGATGTGGGGGGGAGGCCAGACCTGGAGTTAGAGAGAGAGAGAGGAGGAAAAGGGCCATAAAAGAAAACGAAGATGGGGGAAGAAAGATGCTGGGTTTATTAATAGCCAGCTGAACGCGAAGCAGAATAATCTTCTCAGCAGGCTCTCGAAGTCTACCCTGGCCGCCCGTGAAGGTCTCTCTAGTTAGTCCCGTTGGGCTTTTCAATACTTAATAAGCTTTTCTGAAGCTGAAAGAGGGGAGGATGTGCTGGAAGGCACCGAAAGGGTTAATGTAGGTTGCTCCACACCTGGAAATGCTACCCGCGCGGCTGGGCTAGTCCTCGCCTCTCCCTCTTTGCGGCTTGCTCCGGCCTAGATCGCAGCAAAGCAGCAGCAGGGAAACTGGTTCCTTCGTGTGCCTCTTTCCATATTGTCCCCAAGACGCTGGGCGTTTGCTGGAGTACAAATGTATGGATGGCAGGCAGTGCCCACAATGCAGTGCGCTCAGGTCGGGTCACCTGTGGGGGGCTGCGCTGAGCGATTCTCCTGTGCGGTACCTGGGCTGTCGGCCTGGGTCCTGGGTGTGCCTGCTGAAGAGCCGAGAATTAGAATAATAGAATATCAGGGTCAGAAGGGACCTTAGGAGGTATCTACTCCAACCCCCTGCTCAAAGCAGGACCAATCCCCAACTCATTACTTTCTCGATGAACGAATCTGAGACCCAGATTCTCCGTTGGTGTAAATCAGTATAACTCTGGGGTCAACGGCCTGTTGACGCCAGCTGAAGATTTGGCCCGGTTTGTCTGTGGCAGTCTGGGGGAGGCTGTGAGACCGTGTAAGACAACAGATATGGGAACATCAGCAGACACGTATGACAGAGTTGGAGAAGGGAAAAAAGCCAACTAGCAAAGTGAGTTGCTATCTCACATCCAGTCTCAGTGCTTCTCCTCAAGGGTGACCAGATGTCCCAGTTTTTATAGGGACAGTCCTGGCATTTGGGGCTTTGTCTTATATAGAGGCCTATTATCCCCCGACCCCCATCCCAACATTTCGCACGTGCTGTCCGCTCGCCCTGTTCTCCTCCCAGGGTTTTACACCCAGAGTCTCTTCCAAAGATGACACTCAGTTCCTGTTCAGGTTCTTCAGATCCTAAAGGCCAGGTTCTCCTTCCCACCATAAAACTACTGTCCTCCAAAAAACCTCCCCATGCTGGGACCTTGCACCAGATCGGACGATAAGCGTTTGGACCTCCTAAAGCTCCAGCATTGGACAGAGCCAAACTAGGGCAACACTGGGTTCTGCAACACTCTCCTCCCAGTTCTGTTCTGATTACTTCTACTCTTCACTGCCCAAAAGGCATCAGACTAGCGCTTAGGAGGTGTCATTGAAGCTCTGCTGATGTATCCTGATTTACACTGGTCGTGATTTCTTCCAGTTGCCAGGGAAGCTTCAGCTACCATCATTTCACCTAATGTTCACCCTCTCGGCCACTTGGGGTGGATTTGGACAACTGATCTTCCTTCCGCCGATTTCCAGTTAGAGCCGTGTGCATGGTGTGGGGTGTGCTTTGGTCTTCTGGCAAGTCAGACACATCCATGGTTTTAGTAAAACCCAAAACAAATTCTAATATCCTATCTATCCTATCTATCTATAAATGGTAACATTTGTTTCGGCATGAACTAGATGTTTTGTTTTTCGACTTTGAGGATATTTTTTTTATACTTTTCCTTTTTTTTCCAAATAAAATCAGAAAAAAATCAAAACAGGAGCAATTTCTAACCAGAAAAATTTGAAGCACCTTGTTTCAAAAATGTTGAAACATTTTTTTGGCTGCAACAATTTGGCAAAACCGATGTGACTTCATTAAAGATTTTCACATCCCAGCATCTGCTTCCCGACACCCCCCCCCCCCCCAAAAAAAAAAAAGGTTTTGGCTGAAAATTTTCACCATAGACTTGAAATGTCTCTAGGTTGTCTGCTTCGTCTAGCTTTCAGCTGCTTTATACCGCTAATCTCTCCATACGGGCCTGCTGTTCACACACAATCTGATTCCTAACACCGTGCATGCAGCGCCCGCAGCTAGAAAAACCCACAGGGCTTTCACAAAAGGCCTAATGAGGAACAAAACGAACCTGCCAGTCGCCATGGGAAATGTACAGGGGGTGGCTTTGGAGTAATGTGTGGCCAGGCTGGGGGGCTCACCCTTTGAGTTCCCCCCAGTCACTGCCATGATGGGGCTGATTCCTGGCTCCTCCCCTCCCCTAACTAAAGGGAACATGATACTTTTGAGCACAAGTCCCTACAAACCACTCAAAGTCAAAGCCCATACGTTTTCGGAGACCGGTTTCTCCGCAGGTCCTGGAACCAGGCCGCTTGCCCTTCTCCAGTGGATCTCTTCCCCTGGGTAGATACTATTCCCGGGGTTCGCTGCTCTGGGCCGTTTCTCCCCTAGTGCCAGGTGCTCTTGTGCTCTGTGACCTTTGCCTCCAGTGCCGTGTTCACTGATGCCCTGCGGGTCACCTCTCGGTGCCCCTTGTCTCCCTTTGCCATTTCCATGCCCTGCTTTCGGAGTTCGGGGCTTGGCACGTGCGTGCTAACTCTGTTCCCATGTCCACGGGACATCCTCTTGCACTGATGGCCAGGGCTGGGCATTGCTTTGTGCCTTCCTTGCAGAGCTTTCTGTGCCCAACTCGGGGGTCTGAGGCTGTGCTGAGCCAGGTGCCTGGTGAACAAGAGGGCAACCTTGGGTGGTCCCTTGCACCCTCTTTTCCTTCCTCCCTCCTTGCTGGCATCTACTGCATCCTAGTCCTGTTGGTGAGTGAGCCCAGCCTGGTGCCGATTGTGGCGCGCTCTCCACCCCGGGCCGAGCCTGGCTGCCCTTGCTTGAGCGTCTAGGGCACGGAGCAAGGACAGAGACGGGGGGCGAAGGGGGGGGAGAGCGGAGTCCAGGCACGTGCTGTGCTGTCAGGTCTAGAAGACAGCGACGGAAGCCGGCAAATGAACTGGCCTGAATTATGCATGAGCCCTGCTAATCATGCACTGATTAAAATGATGATGTGTTAATATTATCTCTGGCACCTCAGCAGAGGGGAACTCGTGGGCACCTGAAGGGCGGGGGTGGGACGCGAACAGCCAGACTTAGCCCGGCTCCTCCAGACTCGTCTCCGCTCGCTGGGTCCGATGCCAGAGCCATGTGCATTGTCTCACGACAGGGACCCAGACTGCTACTTGGACTCCTCTGTGCGGGAGAGAGCTAGGATTGCTACCTGTCCTGACCTGGATGGGATTCAAACAGTCCTGTGGACCAGTCAGATAGACCTGTGCCCCATGGTGCCATCGTACCAATGTGGGGCAAGTTCCCCACAGCTGCAAGAATTCATCACCTGAAGCAGCGGGTGCTGATCTGAATCAAATCCCGTTCAGTCGCCTGTTGTACGTGTCTCCTGTTTCCTTAGGCTGTAAGGGACCGAAGGAAGCTCAAGCCAAGGAAATGTAAATCCCGTGCTGCCGTGAGGCCCTGGTGATGGGTGCGTTCTAGATACATACGAGGAGCACACAGAGCAGGACACCTCTCTGGTTGGAAGGGTGGTGATGTGGTTTTGGAAGTGGGAAGAAACCAGTTTGATATTGGCTTCAACCTCCTCCGTGCCCTGCCCCGGGCACAGCTCTGTGAGTTCCTGGCAGATGTTTCACGCTCCGTGAACCACTTTAGTGCTTGTCACATGGAGAATGACAGGACTGTGCTGATTTAGAGCCTTCTGTCCTGTTGTGATAGTCCGTGCCAGCCTGTTGGAATAGCCAGGTGAGTGGGCAGAGCCCGCCAGAACAAAAGGCCCTGCCCCCTCAAATAGGGGGCGGGCCACAGAGCCAGCCATCAAGTAAATACGGGGGTCAAAAGTGAGCACACAAGAACGGGAGTGAGGGTCAGAGGTGCATTCAGTACCAGCCTGGGGGGAGCCTAGGACGAGGTGGGCGGCGCCTAGAGGAGCTGAAGGGCCGCCTCAGATTGCAGAGGGGCCACAGGATTTAGGAAACAACTGTGGGGGACAACAAATGACGGGGGTGGGATTTGCGGGGGTCAAAGGTACCAGACGGACAGCCCTGAACCTGCAGGGGACTTTGATCCCCAGAGCAGGTACCGTGTGATAAGCATCTCTCCTCTCATTCAACCATGTGCTTCCACTTGGTGGGGGGGGCTCTGGGCTCAAAGGGGAGCCCATCTCCAGGGCTGTCCAGCAGCCCTACCCACTGGACCACACTACCTATCCCTAGGATTAGCCTAATCTAGCCTGGGACGCTGGCCCTTTTGGGCAGGGAGATGAGGCAGGTGCAGGAGAGATTCCCAGACTTATACAAAGAGCCACAATGAATCCTGCTGTGGTGTTTCCATCCTTTCAGAGGGGGGAGGCCATAAATTAGCTCCCTGTGTCACCTGTTTGACATTAGCCTTCAGAAACCTCCGACAGCGGAGACCTGAATAAACAAGAAAAGGAGCCAGCGAATAAATATTAATATTAGATCAACGCTGTCTCTAGGTTTATTTAAAAAAAGAAACAAACCCAAATGGCAAATACTCTGGGAGTTGTGTGAAAAGGACCAGAGGCTGCCAGCCCATCTGTTACTGTCTGTCCCACCTGCACGTCCCCTTCCTCTCGCTGTCAGTCAGAGTGCGGGAATGTTTAAACCAGAGGGGTCTCTCGAAGGGCCGTTTGCTTTGTTGCCTGCTGGAGAAACCTGGTTTGGTGTCTCTGTCTTCTACAGTCACGTCGGCTTGGAGGGAGGTCTCTCCCGCTCTCCTGGTCAGAGCAGGGCCGGGCATCGTCATTGTTTGGGGGAGCGACTGCCGAGGAAAATGTGTGTGAGGCAAAAAAAAAAGGTTCCTGTTTTGTCAGGACGTGGTACTCTTCCCCGGAGCTGGCACTGTACCAATCCGCCAGCCGGGTGCTTTGGGCCACTGTGCTTCTGGAGGATGGAAGAAAGTGACAGCCTAATCATTTGTAGAAAGAGCAGAGCGATTAATCATAGCCAGATGGAATCAGCCTGCCGCCCCAAATTCTCCCGGGGGCGTCCGTTGGATACAGGATTTTTCCTCGCTTCCTGCAATAAAACCTGTGGCGTGTTGCTGTTTAAATGGTTGCAACATCCCATCTGAGAGATGGCTGCGTTTCAGCGGTGGCGATGGGGGAGGTCCTCTCAGAATCGGACCTCATCTAGTCCAACCCCCTGCTCAAAGCAGGACCAATCCCATTTTTGCCCCATATCCCAAAATGGCCCCTTCAAGGATTGAACTGACAACCCTGGGTTTAGCAGGCCAATGCTCAAACCACTGAGCTATCCCTCCCCTTGGGGTGTGTCTGTGTCTCCCCTCAGGTCAAAATTTTCACAAGTAGACCCGATTTGGGGTGCCCCGGCATCAGGCTGTCCAACCTGAGGCTGGTTATTTTTTTTCAGGGATGCCCAGTACCTGCAGCTCCTCCTGACTTGCGCTGGGATTATGGGTGCTCAGCACCTTTGAAAATTAGGTCCAAAGTGCCTCCATCCGGCAATACCTAGGACCACCCAAGACAATTGAGTGAGAGGTGGGCGTGAGGATCCCGGCTCCCTCATCTCCCTGAACAGAACGGAGAGCTGCTAGGTCCATCAGCGGTGAAGGGTTAAATGAAGAATCTTCTGCCTTGCCTGCCATTGCTTGTGTCTAGTGACCCGCTGTCCCGATCTTATAGGGACAGTCCCGATATTTGGGGCTTTGTCTTATATAGGGGCCTGTTACCCTCCCCTCCACCCCCGTCCCAGTTTTTCACAATTGCCACCTGGTCATCCTACTTGTATCTGTGCCAGGGCTCCACCGGGAGCATTGGGAAGCAAATGCCTTTGTTTACGCATCTGATCACGGAGGGCTCTGGCCATTCATCGACCGGGGCTTCCTCGGAGAGCGGGAAACCAGAGGCAATCTGGGTAATAGGACGTGCTCTTGCAGCTCCTTCCTGGAGCTCCCCATCCCCCTTTGCGTATGCCACGGGGTTAAATTCCACCCAGGGCCATCCACCGCAGCTGGTCTCTCCCTGGGGAAGCCCAGCGACTCATGGAGTCGACACAGGCACATGGGAGGAACGTTCGTTCACTTGATACAGCCGTTATCAGTGCAAGCGGTTGTCGAAGTCCTGTATGTGGCTGGGTGAGTGAGGGTGTGTGTGGAACCTGTATCCTCTTCACCCATAGATGCTTTGTAATTGAGAGCACCGAGCATGTTGCTTTGTGCTTCCTTTTATTAATGTCTCTCCTGATTTAAAAGGACATTCTATTTCTCTCCCTCTCTCTCTCTCTCTCTCTCTCTCTCTCTCTCGTTTTCTTATGAGTCTAGCAAAAATTCCCACCGCTCGCTCTCGAGAGATTCTTCTTCCCCTGGGAATGCAGTCTAATCAGAGGACTGTATTTCCACGGGCAGCGATCTAATCAGAGGACTGTATTTCCACGGGCAGCGATCTAATCAGAGGACTGTATTTCCATGGGCTGTAATCTAATCAGAAGTTTGCATTTCACATGCAACACCTTGGCAGCGAAAGGCGAGTTCTTTATAAAGCGCAAAAGAGGGGGGGGGAAAAACAACCCACCAAACCCCAGAACTGCTGTAGCGTTTAGTTGCCGATGACGACGGGCTGGGTTACCTCTGGGAGAGACAAACCCACCCCCGTCCCTGCTGTTCACAAGAACCTTTCAAATTCAGTCGTAGATTCAAACACGCTCTGCCATTTTTTTTGTAATGGAACAAAATGTTGCAAACATCCTGGAGCGGGGGAACCCTGCTGTGAAGTTTGGATCTGTTTCCATGGGGAGGTGCTGGTCTAGTAACCCCTCTACCTCCCCGCCCCCGAGCATAGGCTTCCTCCCCCCCCCCCCCAAAGAACTGTACTTTACTGCCAGAGGGGAGCAAGCATTGATTAGGATTCCCTGTGCCTGCTGCTTGCAGGGCTATGAATGAATCTCTGACTGGCAAACTGACCCCCTTATCTTTCCATTGCCCTGCTGGGATTTTTGCCAGCGTCACCTGGCAAAGTCTGATTCTATTAACTGGGGTTGGCGGAGGGGATGTTGCTGCAGCTGGTATTGTTCCCAGATGGCCCAAGAGCAAAGTGTGACCCCAACTCCCTTCCAACAAATGGAGCTTTGTCCTGAGACTTCGAACCCTTTTTATTCCTTCGGCTTCATTGGCCAAAATCCAGCAGCCCAGGCCTTCAGCTCTGTATCCCGACGGATTCGCCAGCGTGCGTGTTGATCCGAGTGTGCGCACAGGCGCGCTTTCCTGCTGAGACACAGATTCATGCTAATCCATGTGTGTGCTCTGAAGCACGGGTGTGTACCACGCGCACCCTGACTCACGCTCCTGTGCCGACACACATCCATGTAAGTGTGCTCCTGGACATGGGTCAGCGGCCCCTTGTCCTGCAGGAGCCGGGGGAGCTGGAGGGAAGCTGCATTTCAACGCGAGCTGGCCCCGTTGGTCCAGTGCCACTTTGTGCGAGGTCACACAGCGCACCTCCCCTGTCCCCACTGTGCAGAAACCAGGAATTGTGCTGGAAGATCAAGTTTTTAATTCAAGATATTTCTCAGCCTGAGAATTTCGGCTTTTTTTTTTTTTTAAGGATAAAGCCCAGATCCTCGGGCATTTAGGCACCCAACTTCCATTGATTTCAAGTGGAGCTTTGAGGGTCTGGGCTGAAGTTTGTACCCACTGTGGTGGTGGACACCTAAATGCTCAAAATCCAGAAGGCATCTTAAAAAACAAACAAACCCCAAACCAAATTCATTCTATTTTTAAAAATCTCATGTTTCGGGGGAGGGGGTGACTTATGATTTGTTGAATGCGTAAGGCTGGCACAGGGCATCATAAAGCTGCTTAGTGTATTTCAGACTCATCCTCTGTTACCTCTGGATCTTCCCAGAAAACGTTTGCAACTTGCTTTCCGCTGCGGAGCTAGGTTCCCGCAGGTATCCTCTGTGCCAAACTGCCCTGAACGAGCCCCTTGCCTGCTGCATTGAGCTTCACGGATTTGCGTGTCATCCTGGTGCTAATCTTCTCGGTTTCGTTCCCATTTTAGTCTATGCCCGGCAATGGTGTCTGTCCAACTCAGTGGCAAGGTGGCATACTTGCTCTTAGGAGGCCAGACAGGCGGTTGGGGTGTATTTAGATCCAATGGCTCTCGCCGGCATCAGTGCAGATGACAAATGCGCCATGAAAGAGCTTAATTAGTGAAAGCCTGCAGTAGTTTAGGGCATCTCAGGCTATGTGAGCAGGAGAGGACTGGGACCTGTGTGAACTGAAATCAAAGCTTAGAGAGGACTAGGTAACCATAGGAGGTAACTGGCTGACGGGATGAGAGCATCCTGTTTAGCATTTACTATGGGGAATCTGTGTCAACCACATCCAATCACTAAGCAGGGTTTTTGGAAGGATCCGTCGGGATTTGTGTTTTTATTTGTCTCCCCCCCCCCCCCCTCCCCCCCCCCCCCCACGCACACTGAGCATTTTTGGGCCGGCTCCTTTGTGAACGGCGCATCTGTTGCTTGCTCGTTTTAACTCTCTTCCTTTTGCTCTGGTTTCTTTTTGAACCGGCCATCTGTTTGCCTTGTTCCCGCTGGGCGCGGGCACCTCGCCTCGTGTTGGTCGCTGAATTTTGCTCACGTGCCCGATGTGAGCTGTCCAGGTTTAAGGCTGCACAGTGGTTGCTTTAAAAAGGTGGCGGAGGTCACTTCTGCAGACTGCTAGAGAGGGCCCCCCCCCATGTGCTGTGCTGACAGAAATGCACTGAGCCTGCTTCATTTCTTCCCCCTCTTCTCGTGCACAGGCGACTTTCGAGCTAACTTCATCCCACAAACCATTGCAGGCTCTTTAATCCGGCAAGGCTTGTTGGGGATGGATACCTGCCTTACTGAACTCTACACGGCGCCAGGTTTGCAATGGTGCCGTGGCACCAGGCCCACACTCGGAAGGGGCCATGGACCTTGGCCCCACCTGGACCATGGCCCCACCTCCCACTCCACCTGCATTCCACCCCAAAGTCCCACCCCCACTCAGCCTCTTCCTTCCAGGGCTCCGCCCACCACTCTGCCCTCTCCTCCCCGGGTGAACAATAGACAGGGCTTCGGAGGGGAAAGGGGTCAAGTGGGGACAGGACCTCACGGTAGAGCGGGGTAGAGCCACGGTCCGGGAGCCGGGGCCCACAGAAGGTTAATCTGGCCCTGACGCTAAAGGACTAGGGTCTTACATAAGACTTGCTCGTGTTTCTGTGCCCTGTAGGTTGATCTGTTGGCGGTGAGGGGTGGAGAAGGGAGGGGTGGATCTAGTGGCTTTGGTGTGGGGCTTGTGCTTAGAAGCGAGTTCCTGGTATTCTTGGATGCATCCAGGTTGGAGAGCAGCAGGACAAAGTGTCTTTGTACCTTGTGAGATCTGCGTCTCCCCACAGCACTGTGCTGTGCCTCCGCTAGCCGGGTTAAGTACCTGGTACTGTGGAATGGATACCATAGCCAACATAGGGCTCCATGCATGGCATTGTACTACCTGCTGTGGCCACCGAGGACTTGAGTCCAAGCATGGATGTAGCTCGGGATCGTCGACTGCTAACAGAGAATCTCTGAGCAGTAGCAGTATTAGGGCTGAAAAGACTCACTTGAGCAACCCTGCTGATCCATCCGCAGGGGCAAAGTGTCAACTAGTCCATTAAACGGCACCACCTCATGCTGGGAGCTGTAAAATTTTGCACAGTCTGTTGCGGCCTTTTCCAAGGAGTCTAGTAAAAGAGCCTAAACTTCAGACTCTAGCACCGAAATCTAGAATAAAGGTACCCAGACTAGAAATGTCTAGAATAAAGGAATCCAGATGTAAGTGCCTAGAATAAAATCTAGGATACAGATGTTCAGATTTAGGGAGGGTCAGGTCTAGAATAAAATATTGAATATAGAAACCAGAGTTTCAGATTCTAGATCTTAATCTAGACTCTTAAAGGGGTCATCTGTAGGTTTCTGGAGTGAACTGCGGAATGAATTGGTCTATCCAATCCAGGAGTCTAGGGGCTTGTCTTCACTACCCGCCAGATCGGCGGGTAGCGATTGATCTGTTAGCGATCGATTTCTTGTGTCTGGTGAAGACAAGATAAATCGATCGCCTGCAGCGCCCCCGTGGACTCTGGAACTCCAGCTTGCTGGGAGGCGCAAGCTGAAGTCGATGGGGGAGCGCGCCGCCGATTGCCGCCGTCGTGAGGATGGCAGGTAAGTCGGCTGGAGATACACAAACTGAAGTTGCGTATCTGCAGTCGATTTCCCACCCCCCCGCCACAGTGAAGACCAGCCCTAGGTTTGCATGATGCCTGTTGCGGGCGTGGCCAGAGAGTTCAATACAGCGCTGAGCTCTGGAGTAAGTGGTTTCAGCCTCCTCCCTAACCCCAGGGGCCCAGGCTCTCCTGCCGTCCGTTGCAAAAAGGAGAATACTAGGGAAGCCCAAGATGTGGTGCAGCAATTTCAGGCAGCTCCGGTGTCTCCCGGCGGAGCCTGAGCCAATGCCCGGCGCCGTCCGCATCGGGCCCTAAAGCCCTGGCTGGGCTTTGTCCTTCAATCACTGTGCAGCAAACGGAGCGGAGGGAAAGGTCTGCGTGCCCAGCGAATGCAGTCCGGGCGCTGCCACGATGCCTTTCTCTTCCTCTCCTTCCCCGCGCCATGTATATATTTCCCTAATCGCTCCGGCTGCTGATCGTTATCTGGCTTTGCGAGAGAGCGAAAGAGACTTGGCGTCAGCCCCTGAAAAATGACTTTTCCAGCCGCCTCTCTCCCCCCTGAAAAGAGGTGACGTGCTCGGAGCATACAAATCACTCGGCGCTCCGGCGCCGGGGCTCGGCCCGCCAGCGTGTGTTTGGACTGCAAAAAAGCCTCCCCAGCCCCCGCCAAGGTCACCCAACCGCAACCCTGCCTTCATGAGGAGCGGGAAGGCAAAGCAGCCCGTTACGAGGAACGTGGCCTTCGGGGCGGCCTGGGAGCTGCCTGGGTCAGGGAGTGAGAGGTTCAGCCCTGCTGAGTTCTTTAGGAGCAGGCCGGAGGGTGAGACTGGGATGAGAGAGAGCCCCCAGGAGAGTAGTGCTTCGAATCAGCTGATGGGAGCTGGAAATTCAGGTGGGTTTGACTCTCCTTTTAGGCCTTGCCTGCGCTGGGCATTTCTCCCGGTTGCAGCCACGTGTGTAGACGGAACAAACTGCTTTAGGCCAGAAGAGCTTAGGGCCTGATCATCCCATGTTCGGCATCTGCTCCTGGGCTGGATTTTCAAAGGTCCCGCCTCCCATGGAGGCACCTGAAGAAGGCCTGTGTTGTTTGCAGAGGTGCCCAGCAGCATCCGCTAGGACACTGGAGTCTGGAGGGCCCCAAAGAGAAGCTCAGCCCGCAAATGGGAGGCCACATTCTACTGACTAACTTGGCTCATTTGTGGCGATGGGGCTAACCCCTGTTGAAACCAGGCGAGCTCACGGGTGCTGATCCTGGGTTATTGTGGTGTAGCCTGTCCATTCCAGTAATGGCTGAAATCAGAGCAAATCCATTGGTAATGCTTGAGAGGAAGGTGTGTACAGTGGTTAGGGAGCTACCCCGGTCTTTGCACAGACTCTGGTTCCATTTCCTGCTCTTTCATAGACTTCCTACAAGACTAGGGCCAGTCATGTAGTCTGTCTCTACGCTGCATTGTAAACCCAGGCCTGTGGGACCGGGGCTTGTGGACTCTGCATAGCCACGCCTGTGCTTGCAGTGTCCACACTGTACTGTAAATATGGACTCTCAGTGTCTGAGTCCAGATCTCATAGCTGTGCCAGGATCCATACTGCACTGCGCAGACCTTTGGTCCTTTGGACTCCGGTGTGGCTTGAGCTGCGTCTACACTGCAAAAGGACAGGGCTTGGACCGGAGTCACAGCGGGACTTGGGCTCTGACCCACCCCCGAGCAGAATCTTAGACCTGGGTCCTGCATGCTGGCTGACCTGAGTCACACCGATTTGTGTGTGTGTGGTAACAGGGCTTGGGCCCAAACTGGAATCAGAACCTAGGGCTCGGCGTGCCGTGTAGACGTAGTTGCAATGCTTGCTTCCCAGAGCGCTGCTGAGAATGAATGAATAATCCTCCATAAAGTGATTTGAGATCTTTAAGGCATTGTAAACGCAAAGGCTGATTACAGGCAGGGGTTGTCTTTTTGTTCCGTGTCTGTACGGCGCCGAGTACGACAGACTGCTGGTCATGCCTGAGGCGTAGGGGTGGAAAGAACAACAACTAATACATAGCAAATCTTGAGATGTCCTGATGCTGTCAGAATCCAATCCAGACTTCCTCGAGTGGGCAGCATATTGATGGCTTATTAAACATTATCTTTCGCCACCTGGCAATTCCGACTCTGCAGCCTCCTTTTATTTAATCGCTCCTGTTATCTGTAACCAAAAAAAAAAGTGTGTAATCTCGGCCAGTCAGCTCCCAACGTTTGTTAACAAATAGGCAAAGCTTTATCCTGTGTATCGGCCCCGTTCGGCCCTCTGTCCCCTGCCGGTTTGTCAGATAAGGCTGTGATACTTCAGCTGGTGCGTTCTGGCCTTGTGCCGCCGCATGGGACGAAGCCCCGATATGCCTGTTGGATCGGAGGCGGATCGAACGGCAGTCGCTGATGTTTGTGCACTGGAAGGTTCGTCGCCATCTCCGTCCGTGCACGCGGCCCGTTCAGAACTCCGCCTTTTTCTCTAGCCGTATGTTTCTTTCAGGAATGATAACGGTGAAGTGGGGGAAAAGGTAAATCAGTGAGACAGGCGGGCGAGGGAGAGAGCTGGCTCTGAGCAGCGCGGGCCTGAGGGCGGGGCGGCAGACTGGCACTCTGGAGATCTCCGCTGGCCTGTTGCGTGACCTGCAGCAAGTCACTTGGGTGCCTAACTCCCATTGGTTTCATTCCCTTTGGTTTCGCTCCCTATGTGACTCCCGCCCCCAAGCTCTTCCAGGCTGGGACTGTCCCTTACACCGCCTAGCACTGTGGGGTCCCATTCTCTATTGGGCCCTTTACATGTGGCCCTAGTACAGATGATGACTAACAGCCTCGCTTAAGGGTACGTCCGCACTGCGGCGGGAGGTGGAATTCCCAGCTCAGGTTGACAGACCTGCACTAGCTCTGACCAAATGAGCATACTAAAAGTAGAAGCGTAGCCGTGGGGGTGTCCTGAGAATGCCCTGGCTGGTCAGGTGGTGCGTAATTAGTTCCTTCTGCCACTTGTGCTGCTATTTTTAGCATGCTAGCTCAGTCCGAGCTAGTGTGGGTATGTCTGCCCCAGCTGGAGATTGCAGCTTCAGCTCCAGTGTAGATGGACCTTAAGGCCTTGTCTGTGGTAGGAATTTTGGCAAACAGTGGCCACCACTGGTTTAGCTGTAGTGGTGCATATTCTTAGTGTAGACAGGGCAAACTGTACCAGATTGAATGGCAATGTGTAGCAGCTTCGCCTGTGTACACTAAGTTGACCGTTCCGCCGCAGGCGGCTGACATCCGTAGGCAAAGCCTTATGCTAGGTTTGTAAAGGGGCATCGGTGAAGTTAATTGAAGACGTGGCCCAGGACATACTAATAATTCCTGGCTTCTATATAATGCTCTTCATCAGCAGATGCCAAAGAGCTTTACGAAGGAGATCAATATTGTGAGCTCCATTTTACAGAAGGGGAAATCAAGGTACGGAGTGGCAAAGTGACTTGCCCAAGGTCACCCAGCAGGCTAGTGGCAGAGCTGAGAACAGAAACCAGGTCTCCTGAGTCTGTCCACCGGTGTCGCTGCTGAGGCTCGCTGCTTCCCTGCATATTCTCTCCTGCAAGGTAATGAAAACCCACTACTCCAGTTACAGCCCGTGGGAGATGAAGGAGGCGTCTAAAGCATCACAACTGAGCAAATCCCTTTGTTTAGAGCTGGTCAGAAGTCATGTGTGGGGTTATTTAGACCACGGATTTTGCAGTCTCTTTCCAATAAGAATTATGGAGGCTCTTCTTGGCTGTGTGCTTGTTTTCCTTGTTGTTCACCCGGCTCGGCCCTGCAAGGTGGGTGAGTTACAACTGAGAACAGCAGAGAAGAGAGAGCAGCATTGTCGCTGAGACAGCCCCTCCGCATCAGATACCCATCCCACGTGCCTGCTGATTCATGCAAAGCCAAAGGAGTGGATGATGGGAGCCTGTTCCCTCGGTGGAATTTTACAAAACGCTTTTACAGCCGCGGCAGCTGGGGAAGCCAGGAAATGAATCTCTTCAGCGCTAATCTCGATTTCACACTCCTGTGCTGCTGCTCTCGAAGCGACGTGTTTTACTTTGGTTTGTTGCAACAGATACAAACGCTGGGTCTGTTTCGTTGTCCCCCCGCCCATCGTCCAGCTGAGTTCCCTGCCCTACCCCGAAGGGGCGTGGGTCGGGCAGGTAACTTGGCAACTGTCTGCAAGGCCTGGGGTAGGAATTGTGTGTTCATTACCTACATCTGCTTTCCCATCCCTCTGCCTATTGCTACCCATTCTTGTCTGTCTGTCTGTCACCATACATTCCTCTCCATCAATCTAGGGACTTGTATGACCTTCATTACTGAGATCACTTCCTGATCTCTAAAGGACTGCGAGCCTATTTCTGTAGCCCCAGAGTTTGCATCAGCAGCCTGGCTCCACAGCCCTCCCATTCCCTTCCCTTCTCTGTGGGCTCTTAGCTTCCCTGCTTAAATATAATTAAAACTATTAGAAATAGAACATCAAGCTGCTGCTCTTAATTAGAATGCGTAACTCACTTAAAATGCTTTGCATTTCCAAAGAGCTTTACAATCTAGCTGGTCTATTTTAGGTATTTCTAAACCCATCACCTCTTTATCTAAAAGTCCAGGTTTATCAATCAGTCCTTGCAACACCCCTTTGAGGTGTGATCCCCATTTTATAGAGGGGGAAACTGAGGCACGGAGGGCTTAATTTTCAGTCCCCAGCTTCAGGCATCCAGGGATTGCAAGAACAGTGGTACCCCAAATCAGTCATTACTTGAACTGGCAGGCCTTGGTGGCTTGCCAAGGCCATGTCTGAGCCTGGATTCAGATTAAGGTCCGCCAAGGTTTACAATTCCAGGTTGTAACCACTAGCCCACGCTGCTTCTCTTTTGCGGTATGAATGTGTGTGTGATATGCGCCAGTGGTGTATAGTACTCATCTGGAGTACTGTGTCCAGTTCTGGGGCCCACACTACAAGAAGGATGTGGAAAAATTGGAAAGAGTCCAAAGAAGGGCAACAAAAATGATTAGGGGCCTGGAGCACATGACTTATGAGGAGAGGCTGAGAGAACTGGGATTGCAGAAGAGAAGACTGAGGGGAGATTTGATAGCTGCTTTTAACTACCTGAAAGGGGGTTCCAAAGAGGATGGATCTAGACTGTTCTCAGTGGTAGCAGATGACTGAACAAGGAGTAATGGTCTCAAGTTGCAGTGGGGGAGGTTTAGGTTGGATATTAGGACAAACTTTTTCACTAGGAGGGTGGTGAAGCACTGGAATGGGTTCCCTAGGGAGGTGGTAGAATCACCTTCCTTAGAGGTTTTTAAGGTCAGGCTTGATAAAGCCCTGGCTGGGATGATTTACTTGGGGATTGGTGCTGCTCTAAGCAGGGGGTTGGACTAGATACCTCCTGAGGTCCCTTCCAACCCTAATATTCTATGATTCTAAGTGTGGATTTATTATGGATTTGTATAGTACATACGAATGGCCGTACAGGATCAGACAAAAGGTCCATCTAGCCCAGTATCCTGGCTACAGACAGTGGCCAATGCCAAGTGCCCTGGAGTGAGTGAATCTAACAGGTAATGATCAAGTGATCTCTCTCCTGCCATCCATTCCCCTCCCCCCCCCCCGACACACGGAGGCTAGGGACACCATTCCTTACCCATCCTTTTATCCAGTTCTCTTTTAAACCCTGTTATAGTCCTAACCTTTGCAACCTCCTTAGGCAAGGAGTTCCACAGGTTGACACATTTTGCAACCACCATAAGCATCCTATTCTATTTCCGTGCTTTGCTAGTGACAGCCACCTGCCGGATATAAAGAGTGAAATCGATTCGCCCAGTCAGCTCAGGTTTATCCTCTGCGCTGTGACTCATGGCTCTACCGCCCTGGTGCCTTTCAGGTCCTCTTCACGTTCTCTGCTTGACCCTTCCATTTGGGGAACTATCACTAGTTGTCACAGCACATAGCTTGTGCTTTCTCAGTATCGCGTTCTCATGGCGATACAATGGCTACAAACAGCCATTTTTAAAAATAAGTCCATTGTAATCTTCCGGGTGCGCTAAAGCTAGAAGAGCTGCAACCCCTCTCTGTTCAGTGGGAAATCGGTACCTGTATCCCCACCTGTTTGGCGAGAAGTCGGGATTGGAGTCATTGTTTTGATTCACGCCCCTCTCCAGCAGTTGATAGCAGCAGTTGGGTGTCTCTGTGAAATGAACTCGCTGTCTCGCTCTAGAGTCCACATCACAAACTCTCCTAGTGTTGCTATTAGCTAGATGATGGCAGCACCCCGGGGTGCCAGCTGAGATCAGGGTCCCATCACACTGCTGCTGCATATACACGTAGTGTGCGCCAGGTGCTGCTCCCGAGAGCTGACCGCCTCAATGACAACACAGACGAGGGGATCCGTGTTTTACAGCTGGAGATCTAAGATCCAGGCGAATGAAAGACCCACCTTCAGTCTCAACCCTCTGCCCTCAGCAAGATAGGCCGCTGGAATGGGGGCTCAGGAAACCTTGGGTGAAATCCTGCCCCTATTAAAATCAATAACAAAGCTCCCTTTGATTTCATTGGAGTGGGCGTTTCACCCTGGATCCTCTCTCAGCTCTGCCACTGACCTCAGGCAAATAGCTTACCTGCCCCGTGCCTTAGTTTCTCCACCTGTAAAATGGTGATAATGATGCTGACTTTCTTTGTAACATGCTTTGAGGTCCGTGGAGGAAAAGCCCATTACTAACCCAAGGTCCCTTCCTCCCACTGAACACCCTTGCTGCCTGCAGAAAGGCCAAAGGTTTACATGACCATTTCCCCCCTCATTTCACTTCCAGATCAGAGCCTCAGGAGGAGGTCTGAGCCCAGTGGTGGGAGCACTGCTTTGGAGGGCCCATGTTCCCTTTCCTGTTCTGCCACAGACTTCCTGTGCAACCAAGGGACATGGCCGTGTCACTTAGCTGCTCTGTGCCTCAGTTTCCCACCTGTGAAATGCACAGGGACATTGGGAGGATAAAGATTGACAAATAGCTAAGATATCTATTCTAGCTAGAGCCGCGGTGCCTTGCAGAGGGAAGCTGCCTGCTCTTAAGCTAAATAAAGACTCTGGTTTCCAGAGCTGTCAGTCTAACCTTTTTCGCCAGCACTAGGAAATACACACACAAAAATGAAATGAAATCAGGCGCCCTCGTGACCCTTTCTCGGCAATGTTCCTGCAATCTGTTTGCAGCAATCGATGGGAGGAAGTTAGATGGGAAAGCGAAACAGAATAAAATAGCCATCCAGTGACAAGCAAGCGTTTTGTAACGGCTAGAATGCAGTGCTCCGATTCCTATCTTTGGCACATGCTCATTTAATAAAGTCTTAAGAGGAAGCAGGGATTGCATCACCTGTGGAGTGAGCAGGGAGAGAGGCCCCTCCCTCCCTCCCCACCCCGATCACTGTAGGGAGATATGGGGGGGGGGGGCAACAAATGGGGCTCATTGTCTTATTGAACTTGAAGCCAAGGGGTTAGCAGCACAATAACAATGGCCATACGGGATCAGACCAGAGGTCCATCTAGCCCAGTTTCCTGTCCTCTTACAGTGGCCAGTGCCAGGTGCCCCCCAGGGAATGAACAAAACAGCTGATCATCAAGTCAGCCTATGCTGGCCGCAGCTTGTGAGCCGGGGAGCGGGATTGCTTTGTTCCAGCACAGCTTGGCGCTTGGCAGCGGCTGGCATCCTCAGCAGTGGCGTCTGCCGCTCTGGTCCTGCGGGGGTGGTCCCAGCTCTGGGCACTGCGGCCTGGTGCAGGGGACCACAGCACCGCTTAGGTTTGGCCCGGCCTCCTCTCCCCCTGGCACAACAGCTGGAGTGGGGAGCTGGGCCCAGCCCTGAGACACGGGAGCGGCCGCTGTGGAGTGAGTTTTGCGTTTGATTGTGTGTTTGTTTCACCTTTGCCAAAAACACGGGGCTCTAGGAATTGCCACAAGGGCTCAGACCCATAAACCATCCTGCCTCTCTCCGTGGCCAGAGCCGGATGGAAATGGGATTGCAAGGGAGGAGATGATCCCTCTGTGCAGCCCTAATGTATTTTCCCCAAGGTGCGCTCACACAGCTGTTAGAGCCACTCCTGTCCTCTCCAGCACTCGCCTTCCAGCCGGCTTTCATTGTTTCAGTGTCTCTTCTGGTCGTCGACTTTTCCCCGCCCTGCAGCCTTCTGGGACCTGGAGATATTGCTCTTCTGGAAGCACATGCAATCAGCCGTGAGGGGGTGGGATAACTTTCCCTGCCATTTGTCTCCGGAAACAGACTGATGGAGGACAGGGAGCCCATGGGTGAATGAATGGTCCATATTTCGGGTGTTTATATCTAGAGGTAAATGTCGGTAAATGTCGGTACGTGTTGATTTCGCCATCCACAGACAGACGAAAATATATTTCTATTAGCCACTGGATTATGCCGCATCTCACTACTAAAGGGGCTTGATTGAAGTTAAGATCTCCATCCTCCTGCTTCCTGCTCTCCTCCAGCTAGCAGAGGAGCCCCCATTGGCTTATCTGGCACACTTGCCCCCGACAGACCCCTGGGACTCCCCACCCATTATGCAACCCCCCGGCTCTGGTGCCTTTACCATGCCACTTAGCGCGGTGTCTGGCAGCCGTGTGGAGCCAGACACACTTCCCCTCCCCACCACCCTCTGAGTGCTACCCATGTGTTCCGAGGCTCCTGGGTAGCGGGGAAAGCAGGGGTGGGGCCAACGGCAGCTTCCCAGGCTGGGAGCTCAGGCAGACTGAGAAGAACGGGCCCACGGACCGTAATTTGCCCACTCCTGGGCTAGGGACACCATTCCTTACCCATCCTGTCTAATAAGTCCATTAACTGTTAACCTCCATGAATTTATCCAGTTGTCTTTCAAACCCTGTTATAGTCCTAGCCTTCACAACTTCCTGAGGCAAGGAGTTCCACAGGTCGACTGTACACTGTGTGAAGAACTTCCTTTTATTTGTTTTAAACCTGCTGTCCATTAATTTCATTTGGTGCCCCTTAGTTCTTATATTGTGGGAACAAGTAAATAACTTTACCTTATTCACTTTCTCCACACTCATGATTTTATAGACCTCTATCATATCCCCCCTTAGTCTCCTCTTTTCCATGCTGAAAAGTCCTAGCCACTTTAATCTCTCCCATATGGGACCTGTTCCAAACCCCTAATCATTTTAGTTGTCCTTCTCTGAACCTTTTCTAATGCCAGCATATCCTTTTTGAGGTGAGAACACCACATCTGTACACTGTATTCAAGATGTGGGTGCACCATGGATTTCTAGAAGGGCAATAACAGAAGTGACGAGTTCTGTGGCACCTTGAAGACTAACTGAAGTATTGAAGCATAACCTTTTGTGGGCTAATACCCACTTCATCGGATGCAATAAGAAGGGCAATAAGATGCTGTAAAGGTAATGAGAGGCAAAGCTGGGACTAGATCCTGAGAATCTTGACTCGCAATCCCTTCCGGATAATGGCTACCAATGAGGAAAGCGAGGCTGGGATGGAAAAGGGACTTAGGGAAGACGAGAGGCTCACGAGAGCAGGGAACTGTGGCGCGCCGCTAGCCGAACTGCAGTGTCGCTCAGCGTAAGGTTCTAGCGTTTAACATCCGAGCAGAGATTTATCTCCCAGACTCTCCCATGTGTGTCTCTCTCATTCTTAAATATCGGTGGTTATTTTAACTAAACGTCTCTTAATAGGAGCGTCCTAAACGTTGTCACGGATACAGGAGGGAGAGTGATGGAGGGATTCAGAATAATGAAGCGTGGCGTTAAGAAGGATCTGTCACTCGCCTGCTCGCCCAGCCTTGGGCTGCCGGGTTTGGGAGAGGGCGGTGGGGACGGCTCATTGGAATGGATTGGCAGCCCCGGCAGAGCCGAGAAAATCGGGGTTACAGCTTTACGCACCCTGTAATTAATCTGTGGGATTCACTTCTACGAGGAGTGGAGTTGAGCCATTTCGAGGGCTTTCGCCTGGGTCTGGAGTGATGGAGACCGGGCTAATCAGTACCGTTCTCGCTGAAAGAAGATAGTTACTGGGGGAAAGGCTGGCTTGGGGTGGTGGGGGCAGGCTTCAAGCTTCCGGACATGGGTTTAATGCTTGTGTGTTTGTGGTGAGAGGTCAGGGGGGAAGTTCCCCATTTCGCCCCATACCCCTGGTTAAGATCCAGTATTAGTGTCTGTCTGTGGGGCAGCTGCCCCACTCCTGCAGAGAAGGGGATGAAGTCAGCCCTGGGAGAAGGCTGGGGCTGCGAGCTGCTATGCTGGGCTGATTGGGAAGCGGCTGCACCTGGATCAGGCCACAGTTGACCTGTATAAAAAGGTTGTGAGCTAGAAGCCCAGACAGACTCCTCCTCTAGCTGTGGAGGCAGACTGGCCTGGCTGCTGGGGATTTTAAGAAGGTACTTAGAGTGGAGCAGGGCTGGGGGGAAAGGTCAGAGGAGCTGGGGAGCTCCAGGCTGGCAACTCCCCAGGCTGCAGGGCCTAGTCTGAGGCCTACAAGGGGTATTGGGGTTGCAGAGGCAGCAGGCCAAACCCTCCTTGCCTATGATAACCGGCTTATACCGACTGCCGTCTGCCCCGGTGAACGGGGGCTGGATGGTGACTGGCAGTAGCCCATAGGCTGAGGCAAGATGGGGATAGTCGTGGGGGTTCCCTGGGCAGGGGAGACCCAGTTGGGGTACTTCAGGGGTGCAGCACCCCGGGGAAAGGGGCACCGGGGTCCTGGAGGGGCATGGGGCCAGTGGGAAGCGGGACACCGGCCTGCAGAGACCGCTCCAGAGCTGGAAGAGCAGATTCCCTGGACGACCAGCAGGAGGCGCCGCGGGGGTGAGTTGCCGCACGCTTACAGGGAGAGAGGGTGTCGCCCTCCTCCGAGGCATCCGCTGTTAGTCAGCTCATGAGGCAGGGTTTTGGTCACAGTAGCTAGTGGGATGAGAGAAGCAGCCGGGGGCAGCGTGAGTCTGGGACTGGGGAGACTCCGACACAGACTTCCTGTTGTAATCTCGGCTGAGTTACTTAGGGTGTGTTTTCGCTACTACACCCCTGTGTTTCTTACCTCGGTGGAAGTAGCGTCCGGTGGGGAAAACAGCGACTAACAGGCTCGTTAGCTTCCCAGCATGGTAACCTCAGCGAGGGCGGCGCCTGGTGAGGGGACGGCTGACCCGGGCGAGTTCACTACGTGCTTTGGCCTCCTTGTGGTTTTTACCTCAGGGGAGCTTGCAGGTGTTAGTGACCCCAAGGTAACCAGCGTCGCTCTTATTAGCGGGGCGGACAAGCCTCGCCTCGCCTCTCTCTGGGTAGGAGAAAAACCCCTGGTGCCCAGTCTGAGCCTGGTTCAATTGAACCCAGCTCCAGGGCGAACAAGAGCAGTGTAGACGCTCTGAAACCCGGGGGGTGGGGGGTGAGGGTGGAAGGGGCTCGGACCCTGCGCTCCAGCCCGACTCAAACGTCTCCACTGCTGTTTTAGCCGGGAAGCCTAGAGTCCCGGGAGCCCAAGTCAACTCTGAGCCCCCACCTCCAACTCGGAGCCTCTTTGCAGTGTGGATGGGCCCACCATTCCCTGGCTGGGTTTAGAGATGAGCAGCCCCCCACCTGAGGGGGGGGGGGTTGTGACGTTAAACCCATTGAAGGTTGCACAGTGCTCAGCTACGCTGCCACTGCTAAGCGATGGTGCAGTCAGAGCCTGACCCAAAGCCGTGTGTGTGTGTGTGTGTGTGTGAGCAGCGCTGAGGTTCTTGTCAGGCTGAACACTGACTACGAGCAGGGTGGCTGTACCGACCTGCCCCCTGCCGTGGCACCAGGCCTCTTTCCAGAGATAAGGGTGGCAGGAGCGTCAGTGTGTTGTCACTGTGTTGTGATGTGATCACACCTTCTGTCGGTGCACGGGCCGGGATGGTTGGACACGGGGCAACTCTTAACGTTGTTACCAGGAGAACACTCAAAGCACTTCACTCAGCCGAGTCCCTAGCATTCTCAGTTTTACACATGGGGAAACTGAGGCACAGAGCGATACTACCTGTCTACTGGCTCTAAGCACTTAGCAGGCATTATAGGTTGGGCAACCCAAACCGGAGGCACCCAAAATCAGCAGTCCCTTTTGGAAAAGGAGGCCAGAGACCCATAGCGAATTCCTGGCAGAGTCGGGGCCTGGAACCCAAATCAGCTGGCTCTCTGGGTATTTCATAAATCAAAGCAATGCATCTGTGGAATCACGTTGCACGTTAAATGCTGGCGCAATGCGATGAAGTGAACTGTGCCATCTCCGCAGCTTCCTAGCTACTTCAGATCCACGGTGTGACCCTGAATCCCAGGTCCTGGTGTCTCCAGCGTTTGATGGCAGTAGCAGCAGGAATTCTGCGGGTGCCGCGCTTCCAAAGATCGGCTCTCCCAACTTCCCGTTTAAACCTCGTGACTTTATTCCCGCCGCAATGGTGAGGAAACCCAGCTGAGGCTAGTGTGAGCGCAGCGCTTTGAAGTCCTGAGAACCGGGCAGTGGTTTTCAGTGGCATGCTGGGTCACTGTTAAGGGTCTCGAAAAACCCCAGGTGCTCTAGAGCATTGGAAAAGCAAAGAGACCTCCAGTGTCAGGCGCTCCCTGGCAAAGCGCTGGGATGGGAGTCCGGGAGCCTCTGGATTTTTTCCATCCCTGAGCAGATTGCTTGTTTGATCTGCAAGATTTCGCTGTCAGGGCCAATTAGAAGCAGCTGGTTAACACCAGCCTGTCTGCTCCCCTACCCCCACCCCCAGCTTCACCACTCTTATTCCCTGCATCCCCCTGGCTGGAAGGAAGGTATGGTTGCAGCACTCGGAAGAAGAAAGCTCCTGTTCACAGTCCCCAGGCACTGATTAATTTCAAAAGGCGGGGGCTTTTGTTTGTTTCATTGAGCGTTTTGTTAACCCCTTCGGCATCTCCGTGGTTGGAAGGCTTTGCAGGTTGACTCCTGTCCCCCGTTTACATTATGCCTCCATTTCCCTGACTTGGTTTTGTTCCTTTAGCAATGCATTTTAATCCACATCTTGTGATGGGATGTCTGCAGGTGGGTGCAGTCCCTCTCTTGATGAGGGCCATGGAGACCATGTGGTAGGTCTCTCCCCTGACTGTGTTCTGGTGAGGATGCTCCTTTGAGACTGCCTGGGTGTTGTTCATTGGGTTGCTGTCCGTTTCATTTTGTAACACTGGAATATGCAACCTGTGGAACTCACTGCTGCATGAGATGAGCAAGCTCAGATTCAAGACCAAGTGGAACAGAATCTGAGATCCCATCAGTGAGGAGAAAATGGAAAGGTGCTCTCGTTCCTCATGCTTTCATGGCACAAGTTGCCAAAGGAGGTCAGGAAGAATGGCATTGTGTCTTGCAATTAGATGTTGTGTTAATACCTTCCTCTGTAGCAGACTGCATTGGTCATTGCGGGGCACCAGCCCAGGTAAACAAACAGCATCTTCTGATTTATCTGGCTATGGGATTAAATGGATGATCGGTCTGCTCAGAAGCAACCCTTCCTGATGGGCGTTTCAGTCAGAGAAGCCAGGTGGGAAAGTTGAGGGGACTTGAGACTCCAAATAGCTGGATGTGAACAGCTGATTTGGAATCCTGCCCAAGACTTGCCTCTGCCTATTCTCCGTTGCTGCCTCCCAAGGAATCCAGAACTGCTGCGGAGAAGGGAATCTTAGTTTCATTGCACAGCCATGAGCCAGGCTAGTGCAGGGTGAATGTGATCGGGGGTGGGGGGGGGGAGGACGAGGGTGGAGACACAGGCTGGTCTGCTCACCTGCATTTGGAGAGCGATGCCCACGGGATTGACTCCATCTGAGCTGCTCTCACTGCCTGCCCCTCGCCCCAGAGAAGAGAGGAGGGAGAAGAAGACCTCAGAGGGCTGTAACTGCAGAGTGGGGAGGGACCATGGGACACAGGAAATTAGTCCTGACTTGTGGCCCGCTCCTGGACGGGCTCTGAGGAGAGGCTTGCCGCTGGACCTGGGCACTGTGAATAGATCGTCCACTGGGGCCTAGTCTCAACGACTGAACATCTGGTCCATCCCCTTCCCCGGGAGGAGCCAGGCTGGGTGGCAGAGCGGCTGCGTGGTCCCTGGGCATTAGCCAATCTCTGCTGTACCCTCTCCCCAACACTG
The DNA here is from genome assembly GCA_032164245.1 of Sternotherus odoratus. Lineage (NCBI taxonomy): Eukaryota > Metazoa > Chordata > Testudines > Kinosternidae > Sternotherus > Sternotherus odoratus. The sequence continues at coordinate 12,540,241 of JAVMKO010000018.1, read as the reverse complement.
ACCCAGGGGGTCTCCAGATCTTCTAGCAGCGCCGGGCACTGCCCAGTCACCCGGCCTGCCCTGCTGCTCACTTCTCTCTGCTATCCAGCCACCACATGAGAAGTGGGATGGGTCCATCTCTCTGCGCTGGCTTCCCTGCCCTCCCTTGAAAGCAGACAGGCCCCGCCCAGCAGCTGAGCTTCCCCTTGCTGCTGTCACCAAAAAGTCTGGGTACCTTTATATGCACCTGCTCTGCCATCCAAATGCAGGCTGTGTAACGAATAGGGGGTCACGCGTCGCCTTTCCAAGCGATCACCCTCTGTCGCCGTCTGGGGGGATAATTAATCCTGAGCTTCACCTTGAGAGAAGACAGTAGGTGTCATTCAGCCTGATCCTCCCACCCGATGCCTCCCCCCATCTCACCCTGGACTTGCTTGCCTTAAAGAGAGAGCACCCCCCTTCTTTTATTTTTCTCCTTAGATCTCTCGGCATCAAGATATATCTGGGGGGCAGGGGGGCGCAGGGAAAGATGAACTGCCAGGTTTCCGGACAATTCCAAACACTCCACATTGATCTCGTCAGCATTTCTAGTAACCTCCCATTGGTGTCAGTGGGAGCAAAGCAACGCCAAGTGCTTTTGAAATGCTACATGTGTAGCAGGAGCCGGTCTCGTTCTGCTTGCCCTGCTGAACATCCGTTGAACTCAGCGCTGTAAAGAGGTGCAAGATAAGAATAAGACCCAATGGCCCCATTCTTAGTATGTTGATTGACAGACCAGGGATCTCATGCTCTTTAAACAGGTGCGGCAGAAAGCAATATAATTTTTAAAGAAGCGACAGAGTCCTGTGGCACCTTAAAGACTAACAAAAGTATCGAAGCATAAGCTTTCGTGGGCTAATACCCACTTCGTCGGATGCATGCAGTGGAAGTATCCAGAGGCAGGTATAAATAAGAATGTAAGAGCCAGATTATAGATAATGAGGTTAGTTCAATCAGGCTGAATCACCTTGTTATCTCTAATCAGGGAGAATGAGGTGCTCTTCTAGCAGCTGATCTGGGTGTGTGAACAGGGAGAGAGGAGAAACTGCTCTTGTAGTTAGCTAGCCACTCACCCTATTCAGTCCTGAGTTGATCGTGTCAAATTTGCAAATGAATTGCAACTCTTCAGTTTCTCTTTGCAGTCTGGTCCTGAAGTTTTTTTTTGCTGCAGGATGGTGACCTTTAAATCTGTAATTGTGTGTCCAGGGAGATTGAAGTGTCCTCCTACAGGTTTTTGTAGAATAATCCAGACTAACACGGCTACCTCTCTGATTCTTGACCTAATTTTTAAAATAATTTTGGTGGATAGGATCCATGATTATTTTTCTATTGATTTAAATGTTCACAGTTGCAGGAAATTGTGGGAAGTCAGACAATGGGGGAGATCTGATAATTATTTAATGACAGTAGATGCTGAGATTCCAAACATTAGTTTTCTATTCTCTAAAACACATATTGGACATCACATGTCAGAATATACAAAGTAAACATCCCTAACTTGAAATTTAGTATGTTCTTGAGTGGCATTTTTCTTTCTTTGCCTTTCTGTACATTTCAGTTATTTCTGATTGAAATAGTGTTTTTTCTGGTTTGGCATTTACTGACATTCCCTGATAAAAATCTAATCCTTCCAAGTCTTCCTATAAACCTGACTCCATTTGTGCTACAGGGCCTGGCTCTTAAACTGAAAGCAGTAACCGTCCCATAACCTTGGTAAATGGGACAGATACAGGAACGCAGAACACAGCCACAGATCGGGGGTTACGCTTCCAACTTGTGTAGCCATTTAAACTAGTGCAAAGAGGTGTAAAAGGCAGCGTCACCGACTCTCATGATTTGATCACGAATCTTACGATGTCTGGCGTTTTACTTACAGTCCCAGCTCTGGGAGTCATGTGATTACAGGAGCCTCTCCGCTTTCAAGATTAAAAAAAAAAGGCACCTGCTAGCCCTCCCCTTTGTGGAGGGACACTTGGAGCCAATCTCATGATTTTGAGGGCTATTTTTTGAACATTTAGTGTTGGCGATGTGAAAACATTAACCCCCCTGGTATGGGCGAGGGGCAAATCATTGAGGGGCCAGGCCCACATCGCGCCAGGCACTGTACAAACATAGAGTGACAAGATGGGTGCTGCCTCAGAGCCTTGCAATCTGCAGAGGCGACAAATGGGGGAGTACCAGGGGACAGCGAGACACTATTGGCCGGTGGGGTAGGCCGTAGTCTCTGCCCAGCAGCAGCCCTAGCTCACACCCGTGGCGCTGATGTAAACGACTCCCCGAGGGGCAGGACAGAGGGAAATCCGGCTCAATGATTTTTCCATTGAGGATGCGATCGTTTCTGCAGGAGGAGGAGGGAGGGGAGTGACTAGAGAGTGGGCACGTGGAAGCCAGCCTGCATTTCCATCCCCGCTTGGGCCCAGTTTTCCAACTCACTTAGGCCCGCGCCCGCTTCCCAGCCCTGCCTTGGCTCACGCTGTGTTTCTCTTTCCCAGGCTACCTGACGGTCAGCATTGAGCCGCTCCCGCCTGTGGTGGTCGGGGATGCCGTGACTTTGAAATGCAACTTCAAGACGGACGGCAGGATGCGGGAGATAGTCTGGTACCGGGTAAGTCACCGCCCGGTAACGCTCCTGGGACAGGGACCTGCAGGCTGTTCTTCCAGCTGTGTGATGGGAGGCCAGAGCTGTGCAGCTGAGGGATGTCAGAGGAAAATATCAAGAGGTTTCTCAGTGATGGATCTAAAAGGGGATGAGACAGGAAGGCTTGGGTTGGCTTTTAAATGGCCGGCAAAGAAATAGTTGTGAGATCACCCCTGGGGCCCTTCTGACACTCGCTCTGGGCTTCAGTTGTTTTGTGTTGCTCCCTCGGTGGGTTTTGGCACTTGGCAGTTGAACTAACCGGGCTTTGCAAAGAAAGGGAAGGAGCGGTGGCTGTTCACATCTGCTGGACACGGTGGTGTCTGGAAGATTAGTGCTTGGGACAGGCCCTGTGGTATCAGGGCTGGCTTGGAGCTGGAGAGAGGAGACTTCATTGCAAAGCCTAGATCTGGCTCCCAGAGTTCAGGGGGTCTGGATCTGGCGTTATACAGCTGGGGGCCAACTGCAGAGCTCGGATTTGGACGGGAACTTTCCCAGTGTTTGGATCTGGGAATTTCCTTCCAGCCAGTCTGTGGTTCCGAATGTACACGAGTGTGGCCTTGCATTCCAGAAAAGCCTTAAACCCGCCATTGCAGGGTACGTCTCTGCTGGGGCAGTCGGCTGCCAGAGTATGCCTCTCCCTGCCCTCTAGGGAGCTGGAATTGCCAATCATAATGCCACGCCAAGGCCAGGCACAATGCCAGGCAGCTCAGAGCGACAGAGACAGACTTGCACTGTACCCAGGGGACATGATCCTGCTGTCTTGTGGGGTCAGAGGGACGTCTCTGCACAAGCAGGCAGCGGCCTCTCTTCGGGGAGAGGGGCAGCTGGGTCGGTGCTGGGCAGAATTATGGGTGAAGGCTGGGGTAGGGCTGAATTGGGAGTAAAAGCCAATCTGTAACTCGACCCCGGCGAGCACCAGCCGGAGTGGGTCGTTTACCTTCTCGACAGCGTCACCCGTCTCGCTTTGCCGGTGTTTGGAGGGCAGTCAAACTTGGTGTGTGTTTGACTTTCTCCCTGCACACGGGTGGGGTGAAAGCGGAGAACCTCCCTGGCTGGGGGACGGAACGGACGGCTCAGGCATGCAAAGAGCCGTGCGTGGGCTCTAGTAAAATATGACATCGTTCCGATGCACTGACACGGCACAGTGTGTGTCAAATGGACCGAGACGCAATCTCAGCCCCCTGCATTGTACAGGCTACTCGTGTCTCTCAACCGGTTAACACACAGTCCTGGGAGACTGTGCGTAATGGGAGGGGCCTAGGAGAACCGGCCGGTTGTGCCCGCTGACGTCCATGGTTGTGGTTCTGTGATGACACTGCCCAGCCCAGGTGTATGGGGGTGAAAGGCAGGTGCACTAGCCCTGGTGCTCCCTAGCTCCCCAAACACTTAACAAACAAACCCGTTCACGTTCCCCCGTGAGGCAGCGACATTAGCTTCAGTAAAGCCCCACCAGCCTTGAATTTAGCCCTCATTCCTTTATTCCCCAGAAGCTTTTCCCTAATGTACGTCCCTCCCTTCCCTGGCTGCTGTCTTCAAAGAGCCCGCGGTGGCTGCGCGCGAAGAAATCAGTCTGACGAGGATTTTCAGAGGTGTAGAGGAGACGGGGATAGGATTGCTGGTCTGTGTTTTGCATTCTGGCTGGGAGGATCCAGAGACTTGAGCAGGAAACACTGGAACAGACCCTGCCATGTTCCTTCAAGTTCTGGGAAGCTATTCTCCCTTTTCCAGCGTTGTTTGCATAGATGCACCTCTACAGTGGAGAGAGAAATTGTGTGTGTGTGTGTGTGTGTGTGTGTGTGTGTGTGTGTGAGAGAGAGAGAGAGAGAGAGAGAGAGATCCACCCATCTGTGGGTGTGGGAGCATGGATCAGATATGTGGTTGTGCTACTCCTGGAGGAATTCTGTGTGCCCGTAATCCATGTCCCCTGCAGATTTCTTTGCTTCCTTGCAGCAAAATGACTTTCAGATGCGGAAGCGAAGGGAAACCACAAGACCAGGTCATGCAGTCCTCCACAGCAGTATGTTTTGGGTGCCCAGGGCAGCCAACAGACAGGTAAATCACCTGTGGGGAAGAGGGCAGTCCTGGGCAAGACCCCAGCTGGTGACTCCAATCCTGCACCAGCCTCATTTGCTAGTCTGGCTGGGCTGGGAGGACAAGACTCCTCTTCCCCTGCACAGTGGTGCAGAATGCGCTTAGGAGTAACGTGCTGATGATTCATGCATATGGGAGAGAGCGTGATCTCTGTGTGTGTGTGTGTGTGTGTGTGTGTGTGTGTACGCACGTTCACTCTGTGCATGACTGTGGGTGTGCAAGTGGGTGTCATCTGTTTGTGTATGGACATGTGGGATCTGAGTGTGTGTACATTTGTGAGAAATGCATGTGTAAGATCTGTGTCTATGCACAGGTGTGCGATCTGGGTGTGCGAGATCCATAATTGTATGAGATCCGTGTATGTATAATCTACGTCGATACACTTGTGATCCATGTGGGTGTATTTGCGCACCTGTGTGTGTGTGTGTGTGTGTGAGAGAGAGAGAGAGAGAGAGAGGTCTGTGTCTCAGATAAAGACCATTGCTTATTAGCAAACTGTCTGAGCTCATTTAGCTCCAGGTCACTTGGACAGCAGAAAAGCCAAAAGGTCCGTTTATATTGCAGAAATGGATTAAACCTCTTCAGAGCATCATGGGAATTTATCTCCACCTGGCAATCTTGTCTGTCTTTTTCTGCACCTCACGAATTGCCCTCCGTGTTTTAGCAGCTGCTGTCCTGGAGTCACGGCAAGTCAGACGCCTCTGGAGCGCAGAGAGATCTCTCCGGTGTGATTGACACCGTTGCTTCCCAGCATCCCTCACTCCTTAGTGCTCCAGCCCCACAAGGCTCTGCGTACGTCTGCGAACGTGCCATCGCACGAGTGTCCAGCACGGACCCCATGGTTGGCACAGGGACGCGACCCGGGTAGACTTAGACTCTTGTGATCTGTGTTTGAGAGTTCATGTAATGCACAGAACTGGAGGAGATGCACGTGAAATACGAGGGGTGTGCTTTCCGGGGGGCATGCGAGGGACTAGGGCTTGGGACCAGGCCCCCAAGATGGGATGGCGAAGAATGTTTCACCAGCCCCCAAACGAAAGGGAAATGGGGCTGGAGAGCAGATACTGATCCAGCAGAAGAAGCCAAATAGCTTATAATAGTGACCACTAACGCCATCTCCTCTTGCGCTCTGCCATGAGCACCGTATCTACCCCAGCAGCAGGAGTGATATCAGGGACTGATCATTACTGGACTTTGTTATTACTATTGAGCTGTGTGACGGGTGCACTTTCACACAACCCGAATCGGGACCCCATTGTGTCAGGTGCTGTACATTCCCGTAGCCTGCTGACTCTGCCATCAACTTCGTATCCCCTCGGACAGCAGAGGTAGGTAAAGTCTCAATCAGTCGCTATCCCTTAGGACAACAGAGGCTAATACCATGGCCTCGGAGAGACACCCTGTATGCAGGAAGGCCCCTGCTGATTATACTCAATCTGCTGCTCTCCTGAACTCTTGTTTGGCTGGTCACAGAATTGTAGGATTGGAAGGAACCTCGAGAGGTCATCTAGTCCAGTCCCCTGCACTCATGACAAGACTAAGTATTATCTAGACCATCCCTGACAGGTGTTTGTCCCACCTGCTCTTAAAACCCCCCAATGATGGAGATTCCACAACCTCCCTGGGCAATTTATTCCAGTGCTTCACCACCCTGACAGGAAGTCTTTCCTAATGTCCAACCTAAACCTCAATTTAAGCCCATTGCTTCGTGTCCTATCCTCAGAGGTTAAGGAGAACAATTTTTCTCCCTCCTCCTTGAAACAACCTTTTATGTGCTTGAAAACTGTTCTCATGTCCGTCCGTCCCACCCGTCTTCTCTTCTCCAGACTAAACAAACTCTGTTTTTCCAATCTTCCCTCATAGGTCATGTTTTCTAGACCTTTCATCATTTTTGTTACTCTTCTCTGGGCTTTCTCCAGTTTGTTCCCATCTTTCCTGAAAGGTGGTGTCCAGAACTGGACCCAATACTCCACTTGAGGCCCAATCAGCGCGGAGTAGAGCGGAAGAATTACGTCTCGTGTCTTCCTTACAACGTTCCTGCTAATACGGCCCAGAATGACATTTGCTTTTGTTTGCAGCTGCCGGTGCATTGATTCAGATCATCTGTGACTCCCCTTCCCCTCGGCACCGGCCTTCGTTCATTCCGACTCCTGACTGCTTCTGTAATCTCCTCTCTGTCCTCGTGAGGTGGGGGAGGACCAGACGGAATCAGTGACCCCGAGTTGACTGTGTCTGAGGAAGTTCCTGAGCATCAGAGCCTCAGCTTAGTTTGCTGTTCGGCGTGAAGATGCAAAGATTATTGTCTCCAAATTCAGTCTGGGCCAGCCCGACTCAGGTAGCTAAATTTAGCCCTGGAAGTGTGATTTCCAGCTGTCTCCGTCTGACTTAAGCCCTGCTGTGTTTAACTGAGAAGAGCACTGTTTTTTCCTCGCCGTGGAAAGATGAAAGGTGAACGTGCACTCCGCTGAAAAGGAGCTGCAACTGCCGTCGTGTTCTGAAATGAAATCGAAGCGGGAGGATTTTTCTCCTTCCTGGCTTCTCCCCAGTTTCTTGCGCCATGGCCTGTGTTCTGTTCCAGCCGGGCCCGGTGATACGATGGGAACCTTTCCAATGATGTCAGGGAACGTTGGGTCATGTCCTTGGAGAGCAGGTGTGAGCCGGGAGTGGGGGAGGGATCAGGTTTCTTATTAGCGAATTTAATGCCGCTGAAAGACTGAAAAGCCACGTCCCTGATTTACCCACAGAACAGGGACAGCACAAGCAGTCGCGACGCACTCCCCCTCGGCCCCTACGCCAACGTGCTTGGAGCCCAACCTGCAGGGACACTTGGAAAAGGCAGAGATGGTGCGTGGAGGCAGTGGATTAACACCAGCTGAGGATCCGGCCCTACAGATCTTTAACCCAATCTCTAGCTTAATTTCTGACGGTCCGGACACCCAGCAACGTAGGCGTGACCCCCTCCCCTCCTTTCCTCCTCTTTCGTTCCCTACGTTTTTCCCGGGATCTTTCTGCGGAGGAGGCTGAAAGCTCCAGTCGCAGTCTCCTCCTCACTGAAAAATGAATGATGATCTGGAGTGAGCTGGCGCAGAGATGCAGGGGCTGTGCGGTTATATTTACACGATTTGTAAATCATTCTGACAAGGCTCTTCTGCAAGATGCTGGCACCAGTTGTGCAGGGCGGCTTTGGCACTGGTTTGGTTTGTTTTAAAGACGCGAGACGGGCCCTTCCTCGTGGCACCCCCTGTCCACACCAGCCTAAGATCAGGCCCGTTGCTGTGTCTGTCGCCGATCAAACAAGGTTTGCGTTGCTTTCACCAGACCGGAGTGGCCCAGAAACAAACTGTTTTCCTGCATTCCAAGCATTTTGCATGGGTGGAAGATACCAGCATGGGGTTCTTCTCCTCCCTGGCTGCCACAGAGGTTAAGGGACATGCCCAAAGCCATAAAAGAGCAAGTTCCAAGTTTAGAACTTGGCGCCCCGAGCCGCCTTGCTCACTGCACTCCACAGAGCTGCCCACTGTATGTCCCTGCCACCCGGCAGGGGAGGTGGGTGGGGTAGAACATGCTCTAAAGGCCTGTGTCCCTAGTCAAGAAAGCACGTTTGATTTTAAGCGTGGGCTGAAGTCCCATTGAAGTCGATAAGACTTGACCATGTGTCTAAGTATTGCCTAGATCTGCCTCTTGGGTTTCACAGTGACATGCTCCATGGCTCCGTAAGGGGGCTGGTAGGATCCTATGCAGCCAAGTGGGTAAGGTTCTATTAGGGGATGTCTATGTTGCACCCCAAGTCTGGGTCTGTGGAACCCGGGCTGGTAGACTCTGTTTCCAGGGATGGCTCCACCCTTGAGCGTCCACACTGCAGCGTCAACCTGGGTTCACGATTGCCAGCCTCGGGGCTCACAGCCGTGCTATCATCCATGCTGCCCCGCGCAGCCCTTCTGCCGCGGGTCTCTGGCGTGACCTGCGTCCACACTGCAAAATGACAGGGCTTGGACTCCGGGCTCGGACCCAACCCCTAGCCAGACCATAGGCTCCGGTTCCCGAGTCAGACTGGTTTTGTGTGTGGACAGAAGTGGGGCGTGGGCTCAAACCGGAGTCAGAGCCTTGGTGCTTAGTGTGCAGTGTAGACGTAAACAGGTGACGGACTCGAGGACTCTGCTTTGATTGGCCTTTTCTCCGACCTGGGAAAAAGCATCACAAGGGAGCGATGCCGTTTTGGAGGCCCAGGGATGCTCTTCACTCTCTGTATTTAAAATGCCGGGCGGAAGACGTGGGAGCCGCAGCCGCCACCCGGAAAAAGGGGGAACGTTCAGCAATAGAAATAAAAGCCGGGTTATTTCCTTCCACCTCCTGTCTCGCTGGCTGCTCAAAATGAAGAGTGTAATTTGCTTGGCCGCCCCGGCACATCATCTTATCTCCAAGGGCTGGAACGCGTCTCCGAATGGGGAGGATTATGCAAATGGGAAATCTGCTTTGGAGAAAGTGGGCTAATCCAATATTACAGCGCTGGGCTGAGCGGAAAAGGGAAACCAAATGAGAAAAAGAGACCAGAGCGGGGGCGAGAACTCTCCCAGGGCTAACCCCCCACCCACTCCTCACCCCGTGCAAAAGGCCAGAACTGACGTACCGCAATGCCCAGGGCTTGTGCTGCAGCCCCGGACCAGGGTGAATGTCACCCAAATGGGGTGGACATGTTGGAATAACGGGGAGTGCTTGGCCAGCTGCACTTTTCAAATCCCCTAATTCTGAGTCCCGTCTATGCCCCACGCTGGGCAACAGCTCCCGGCACGGGGCTGCTCTGTAGCTATCCGCTGCAGAGAGGGATGGCAGCCAGCTACTGTCCCCAATGCAGCTGGGTCCCATCGTCTCTCCGATTGAGAAGAGTCAGTAGTGGGAGAAGAGTCCTCCGAAAGCTGGGGGTGGGGGAGTGCTCACTGAGGGGTCTGCCCTCTGCGAGATTCCCCCTGCAGATGTCTGAATATTTACAGAACGGGCTCTGCTGACAGATGCACCTTTGGACGGCCGTGATTGAGTTGAAAATGGGCGCGTTTAACGCCGGTTTTAACTGCGTCTGTTTTTGAAGAGCAGGGCTGAATCTGAGCACAGACCAGTGCCAGTTCAGCGGTGTTGTGGGCTGTTCAACAGATGCGACTTTCCACCCCAGAGGAGGCTGCCTTCCAGGGGCCGATACCGCTTTCACCTTGGGATGTGAGGTGCTCCAGAAGGGAAAGACGGAGCTATGTTCCGCTCGAAGGACATTCACCATGCTTTGAAACCTCTCTTACGGTTTCTAAGGACCCTCTCCCACGCTAACAATGTACCGTAGATCAGTGCAAATGGTCTTGCACACATACACAAAAGCCAGTGACTATATCGATGAAAAAGGATGGGGAATATCTTTGTACCATACAGAATCATATACTGGGTAAAGAATAGCTTAAAGGTACCGAGAGCCCATTATTAGCGGCACTTTGAACAATAAGGAGGTATCCAAAAAAAAAAAAAATCCTACGGGAAGAACTATTTCATCAGATGGCACCAGCCCAATTATCCGTCCCTGTCCCCCGCCCCTCCTTTGCCCGGCAAACATACAACTAAAGAGCTGGGTTTTCAGACCCAGGGAAACTTTTAGTTGGCCAAGCTTCCTCTGATGAAGCCGCTTCCCCCACTGTGTGTTTCATGTTCAGTCAGAAACTCTGCCAAGTGCTACCTGTGGGAGTTGGAAGGATTCAAAGATTATGCGACAGCTGCAAAGTTTCTCAAAAAGTGGGTCAGGAGATGAATTGCATCTAGATCTCGGCGCCCTTCCTAGTCTCTCGGTTAGGAGCCATTTCACTTTGCCTTTAGCCTGTTCCGCAGTAGGTGGTATCCGGGTTTAACAGGGGGAGCTGCCCCGAATCTAAGCCATAATCAAGGCGGTCGACTTTCAGTCTCCAATGGGATAACATCCGTCTTTTAGGGTGTATTTTCTTTGGATGTTCCTGACGGGCAGAGGATTTATTTGGTTTCACAGGTATTCACTAGTGAAATCGTTTTCACAAGCAGTGGTGAATATCACTCTGGGCAACACTGTAGCAATTCTACCATGGCCTTAGCCGTAAAAATGAAAGGAGAACTTGAATTCTGAGGAAAAAAGCTAGGGATATTTACAAATGTACCAGGGTGGAAATTTGCGATTTGCTCAGAAAAATGGTGTCATCGTCACATTGGGGAAAGGAAAGCGTGGATGGGGCACGCTGCGGTTTTCTGTTTGCAGAAGCTGGTTTTCTGCTTTACCAAAAACTCAATCTGGGATTTTCGTTTATGGGCGGCAAGAACCGTTTTTTGGCTCCTAGTCTAGGATGTAGCACGTTCAACAGTGGGCCAAATGACTTCTGCCTGCCTAGATCCCTTTGGAAATCCCAGAGAACATAGTTCCCTTCCTTCTCCTATCTACAGAAAATAGTTTCCAGTACCTGTTTAAAGAACCCTATTGGTTTTGTCCCTTGTGTATTTTCTAGGACTTTTACATAAGGGCAAGGATTTGGCAATTACTGGATACACGCACTTGCAGCTACACCCCCGAGAACTGTAGCCTTTTCAGCGCTCAACAACCAGACAGACATGGGCTGTGTCGGTCCTTGGATGCACCAACGTAGGCCTAGGTGCTGCGGTTTGGTTGGCATCTCATCTCGCTGTCTGGACTGAGCCAAGTGGAGAAGGACAGATCTGCATCTTAATCCGCTGCGGTCATTACAGATTGCAGGGTTTCAGAAGAAGAGTGTAACCCCAGTGTCCTGGCCAGATTCTACCTTGAAATCTGCCCACCCAAGGCCTAATCCTGTGAGGTACTGAGTACCTGCAACTCCCACTGAACTGACTTCTGCAGATAAGACTCCCAAGCCCCTTCTGCAGCGTCAGCTGCCATGTTCTTTGTTTCCTGTCTGAGGGTCCATCCCATAAACGCTCTCCTGATGAGTAGTAACTTGACTCCCATGCTAAGTATTTGCAGGGCTGGGGCCTTCAACTGTAGTGTGGTCCTTAAAGAGCTGTGATGTTTCTCCCCAGAGTTGCTCGCACCCTCAGCGGTGGATGAAGCAGTATTTGCCTGTCACTGTGGGGTGCAAAGGGCCTATAGAAATGTCCGAGAATGGACAGACAGCATCAAGGTGGGTAGGGACCATTACGTTCCTGTCTGCCCTTTGAAGCCAGCGTCCCAGCTTGCAAATCTGTTTGCAACGTCCGTATAATTTTCTGAACTCGGAGGGAACGTGGGGATGTGCCGACAATAGCGCTGAGATCAGAAGAGATCATTATGGCACGGTTCCAAAGGCTGGTGAGCCTGCAGCTGGGATAGTTGGGAACCGTACTACAGAGAGGATAATGAAGACTCGGAAGAGGTGCAGAAGAGGGTAATTGGGCTGATAAAGAGTCTCGGGGGTTCGCATTACGAGGAGAGGAGAGGGTAATTAAGTTTACATTCATTAAAAAGAGGAGATTAAGATGGGACATGAATCAGCTGTGAAAAAAACTCTGAGCACAATGGAGAAGGTGGATGGCAGGGTGGATTGCAGGAAGACAATGGGCTCACAAAGAAAAGGGAGAGTGAATGGGGTGGGAGGTGGGAGGGCGCGTGGAGGGAGCTGGGGGCTGCATTCTGACACCCCCCGGGGTAATTGCATCGTGAACCGTACATCTCCCCAGAGGCTGCAGCGGAGAACACACAGGCACCTACCCTGGCAGAGGCCAAAGCTAGGCGCAAACAGGAAGTGCTGGTGCCTACAGATGAGCCTCGCTAGCACCATTTCAGTCTGGACGGAGGAAACAGGGAGGTGTAAAGGGTGGGACTCAGAACAACTGACGCAACACTGTGGTTCCTTTAAAAACCATCATTCTGGGGACTCAGGTCTCAGGAGCGACCCTACAATAACAAAGCAGAAGGACTGCAGCCCAATATTCATTATAAACAACCCTACAATAACAATGCAGGAGATGCAATATAAGAGCACCCCTGCAATAATAACCCAGGGGGTGCCGCCTTGTGCAGCGCTACAATGACAAACCGTAGGACGTAGCTGAGACCCTACAATAACAAAACGGGGGACACCGTTTTTGTGCAGTGCTGCCAAAACAAACATCACCGTGCACGTGCAAAATTCTGTAGCAAATGAGCGAGTGCAACCCATTGCTCTGGAGAGACCCTACAATAACAAACCCACAGACACGGGCAACAGAGCAGAAAAAAACAATCCTCTGTAATGAACAGATTTCAATCTCAAGCTTCCAAAAATCCCTTCCTAGTCTCCCTTAAATACTCAGCAATGCAGAGAGTCCCTGAGCTAAGCAGAGCCGTTCAGCAGCGACCTTAGCTGAACCCCCCCAGGAGCTGAGGGGGTTGGTAAAGGGAAAGGCTGCGTTCTCATCCCAGCGCGCTGCTTTTCAACGGAAATAGCTGGAACTGGACAGTTGGGGATTTTGGCAGGTGGATGCGACGGTGACACCTAATCCCTGAGGGCTGCCTCTGATCAGACGTTGCACCTACAGTATTTCGACTCCCACTCCTGCGTTTTAACCACTCGGTCGTCCTTCCCCCTTAATCTGAGCTCACCCAGGCTTTGAACCTTAAACCCTCGCACTCTGTAGACGAACAAGCCAGATGGCTCCATACAATTTTTAACAGTGTTTCTAGGAGCTTTTCCCTTTCTGCTGCCTTGTCGCTTGCCCTGTCAATATTCACCGTAAAACAACAGCGACGGGACAGGGAGCAACTCACGTCGTTGGTCTGAATCCGGAGCAGGAGGGGCATGACAAAAAAGCCATTAGGCATCCGTCGCTCTCTGTGGCCCCCGGGTGGCCTCGGCTTAGATGCTAGCAGATGCGTGCTGCCACAGTGGTGATCGTCCGGGGCAAACTTGGGTACCTGGGTCCCCTTACCCAGCCCCCGAAAATTATTGTATTCTCCTGCAAATTGGGATGGCGGAACTGGGCGTTGCCTCGTCCAAATGGGTTCCCGGAGCCAACTGGGGATTGGACGCACCGGCACCATGAGCACTAATTGGCCCCCTTGCTAGGAGCGTCAGCAAAAGGCGATTCTGTGAGTAGTGAGTCACCCACGGGGTTGCTTGGCGGCTGGTGCCTCAGTGGATGCCGAAAGGGATCATGGGAGCGCTCAGTGTTAGAGTGACACCCGTTCGGCTTAGGGGGTGGGAGGGGTGCCTATGCCCACCTGAGTGCATGTTGCAGTGAGCTCTCTGTGTGGATCTGTAGGGGAAATGAGTCTGCCATAGGTTTAGCTAGAGACCAGCCCTAGCTGCTCATGCTTTTAGCTCTCCAGATGCCCGGTTCAGTGCCTGATGCTCCAGCCAGGATGGGTTTAGCAGGTGAGCCCTGTAGGGGCTGAATTCTAGACTTCAGCAGAGCACGTGGTGCATTCGGTGGGAGATGAATGCACCGCTTTAAGGCCAAGATTTGGCCCTGACTTAACTGAAAACCATGTAGCAAAGGCTGAGCTCCAGCTGCAGCAACGGTATTATTTTTGAGAGGGGAAAATAAGCTGTCATCTTTCCTCTGTTGGGCCCCACCTTCCCCCATCAGCCTCCCGCTGGGCACTATTGTTTGGAGAAGGCAGCGTGCGCAGCAGCTCCAGACATCTCATTCCTTTCATCTGAGCGCCCGCGGTTCCCGTTTCCAGGCAGGAGGAGACGCTAATAAATACCGAGCCAAGACAATGCGTCTGGTTCCAGAGCATTTTGATCAATCGGAAGCGAAAGAAACGAAAATCGATGCGGGTCTGCTGGGGGGGAATTGATCCCAGCACATCTCCGCCTGTGTGACGGGGGATAAAACAACCATCGGCGTGGCCCGGCGGCTCCTTCTTGCGTCCATTGGCGGAGCAGCTGCAGGCTCAAGATACGCCCGGCCAGCTGGTATGAACTGATGCAACTCTACCGATGTCAGTGGGACTAGGCCAGTGATGCCAGCTGAGAATTTGGCCCGACGCTTGCCACTGTAATGGCTGGTCCAGCTGGTAGACGGGTAGCGATCTACCACTCTCCAGGCCGGCCGTACTGAACGAGAGACTCTGCCTTCAGATGAAAAGCCAGTACCATGCAGATGCAAACTGACCAGTTAGGTGGCACCCTCACAGGAAGGGATTTAGAAACGCTGAAACCAATCTGAGCCCCGGCAGAACCAGAGGCAGAGGTGGATAGACCACAACCTACCCAACGGTAACCCAGTTGGGTCTGGGAAGAGAGCCGAAGAAAGAAGAGGCGGTAATCTAAAGGGCACAGTGACTTTCAAGGATTACCAAGAGGGGCTGGAACCATTCTACAATTTGCAGCCTTTTATTACGGAGCGAAAACATGCCAGCCGCTCAAGAGATTTGCAGCGTTGGGCGGAAAGCCGTCCACTAAGCCCCGGGCCTGCTGTTTAGACATGAGGGGTGGGGCCAGGGCTGCAAAGGTTGGCGCTACATGCACACGGCTCCACAATTCAAGCGGACAAAAATGTTGCAAAAAGCATTCTGATCTCCCTCCCGTACGCTCAGGACTTTCCATGTTCCTACAGTTCCTTCTGGATCTCACAGTCTCTTGGGTCCTCCTTAAGCTCAGCAGCTGTTGGATGATGGTATTTCCCAGGACGTCTACTGGCCGGATCTTTTAATTATATTCCTGACTTATGAAGCCTCGTTCTCTTCTCTACCTCAAACGTGACCATAGCTACGGGCATATATAGATCTAGATGCCGAAGGCTTTTATATTTCCATTAGCTTGGCCCCATGGTGGCTTCTGTGACTTTCAGTGGCTAACAAAACCCTCAATGGCATTTTCTGGATGCCCCCCCCCCCCCGGTTCTGGTGGATATTCTGTGCTCCCTCCTCCTTCCTGTGATGGTCAATGGGGCCCTCAGTGATTGTCCTGACTCTCTGATGACCAATGAGCATCTTGGCTCAGCATCTTTCCTGGCGTCTTAGAGCAGATGGATATTTCTGCTTCCCTGCCTGGTTAGCTGGTGTGTCTGATTCTGTCGGTCCTGACTCTCCGCGGCTCTCTTCTGCCGACTGCCTCTTTGATTGAGTAGCAGCTGATGGGGCTCTTGGTTTCCAAATTTCCACCTGCCTTAAGCATTAGGAAGCCTTATCCATCCCTATTGTGGGTCAATTCCCCAACTCCGCCAGCCTCTGGCAACACAAACACCTCTTTCCAGGCCCCCCTCTCTCTTTGTGGGTAAACAGTAGGCACACACCAACCCCCACGTCCGCCAAGCTTCCCCCTGGAGTGCCCAGCCCCTGGTCCACCGGACACTCACAGAATTCCTCTGCTCCCAAAGGAACAGTTACACCATAGAACCTCTCTTGGCTCTGCTTAACACCCAGCACGTAGGGCTGGTTATCGTTAAAACAAGAAGTTTATTTAACAAAGAACTGAGAGTCAAGTCATTGCCAGAAGAAATATTGGAAACCAAGGGTCATAAAATAAAGTCGTCACCTGCATTCTAGAACCTAGACTTACTTAACTGGACAACCCCTCGGCTAATGAAAGTTAGCTCACCCCAAAATCTTTCCTGCCATGCCTGGCTGTGATGCTTTTTTTCGGACCCTGTCCCTACAATTACAGCCCCAAAAATCCATCGTTGATGCTTGCAAGCGGGAACAGGACTTACTGGTTTATTTTGTCCTGTAAATCCCCTCTCTTGAAGATTTCACAAGGCCCTTCATTGGTATTTGACTCAGACGGTAAATGGGCATCCCTTGTAAACCCTACAATTTACACGTAGCCAGGGAGAAAGATAAATCTCTCTTGCATTTGAGCAAAATCTGCTGTAACCTTCAGGGACCCAGCCACTAGTCACAGAACTTAGGAACATAATTTCCAGCCTGTAAACCTAACTCCTTACATATTATCAATACTCACAATTCTGATGCTGAGCAGTGTGATTCGGGCTTTGGTGAACTAGGATGAAGATACCAGATCCCGGTAACCCTTATGCACCCCCGTTGCCCTCCAGCAGTTGGCCCTAAGAGGTCCCTGGCTCACAAGAACCACATCCCGATATTTTGCAGCGGGTGAACCTCTCTGTGGCTTTTTCTCGTTTTCAGGGCCGTTGGATGACTCGTGGAGCATGTGGGTCGGGGCACTCCCCTGCCGTCTTTGCAGATCTAAATCCAAATCATGAATTCCAGAACAAGCAATAAGGGGTTTCTTGGTCTGTGCTGGTCCAGATCCCCAGAACGGTTACAGTTTGGCGTGACTAGCAGACTGTGTTCAGGAGGGGCCCAGGACATGAACAGCTAAGAGCACTAACACGATAAAAGGAAAACCAGCTCTGTCATGTCGGCTCTAAAGATCAAGAATGTTCCTGTTCTGATGCTCCCCCACCAGGCTCTGAGCCATTAACTAGGACCCCAAACCTGCGGATTCCCCAGTGGGGTTGATTTCTGTGGGATTTCATAGGGAAGTGGGACATGGATTTCAGCAGGACTCCTCATGGGTGTAAAATCAAATTGTGGGATTCTCCCCAGGACTGTGCCAGCTTGCAGAGAATGAGCCAGGGAGCGAGCAGGCCGAAATCGACTCTGGGGTCTTTTCTAGAAACACTTGTGGAGTCATTGGAGGGGAGGGGGGAGAACAAACGCTGGCCGAACAGAGCAGGGTTGGGATTAGCTCCCGTGATGCACAGCGAACAGCTGTAAGAGCTGGCAGCGGTAACAGAAACAACCTTCTGCAACATCTCTTTAAGAATCGGCTCAACCGAAAAGCCACATTTCTTCAACTAGATTTAGTTCTTTGTCACATAAAACGACCCCCATCCACCACACATGTAAAATCCCCTTCTTCATTTCCCAGTAATCTAGCTCTCCTCCCGCTCTACATGCGCTGTAATAATCCTGCTCTTCCTCTCTCTCCGTGCTGGACTCTTTGTCCCGAGAGCCCGTGAGTTACATGGCTGCTAAACCTTCCCTTGTGCTCCTCTGCACCACAGTCCTGCACTCAAGTGTCCTTCTAGCTCTTAGCCCCCCTTAATTTTACTGACCGTTCAAGCAAATAAATGTCTCCCTGGCCCTGATGCCCAAGGGACATGGTTGGCAAGAGGTGCCAGCACGAGGAAAACCTGAAGTCTCTTTTCCCTCCTCCACCTTGGCTTCCTTCTCTGCCTGCTCAGGGATCTACCCAAAGCTCCTCAATTTGCTGGCCTATTGTATTGCATCCATACAAACCAGGATACCCCTTCCTCTCTTCTCAGTGGGCTTTCCCTGGAAGCCAGGCAGCTTAAGGGCTTGAAGGGAGTGCGGCTGCAGGAAGTTCCATGCAGTGGAGAATTGAAAATAAGGCAGATTTCTGGCCCGATGATTTTACACTCCAAAGGCGGCAGGAGGTGTGGGGGAGAGATTGGACCTGAACACAAAGGGATTCAGAGTGGGATTTATGTGGGGGTATTTCTGGAGCACTTCTATAGCCTGGTGATGCGTGTTGTAGAAACACCTAAGGGAGGTAAATGGAGCCTGCCATGAATCCTGGCTGGACAGTATTCTGGTCTCGTTTCTCTTGCCCAGGCGCTCAACATCTCAATCCAGCCTTAAAGAAACGGACCCGGAGTCAGACTCTCAAAGCTGTGCATGCAACACCCTCCGTTTGCGCTGCTCCTCGGCTGGCGAAGAGACCCGCTCCTTTTCTCGGAGCAAGCAAGGCGGCCATTTTGGAAAACCGGGAAATGGCTCCCGAGCGGCTGCAGCCATGTGGGGCCCACGGCTGAGGTGGAGGAACTGAGGCAACTGGACAAACAATGGTGGTCCTGGGAGAAGCAGGAGCTGGGACTGCTCCTCACACGGGACTGCAGCCTCAAGCAGCGAGCTCAGTGAAAGGAGGAGTTTGTGAGCGTCTCAAACCAGCGATGGGTCCAAAGCCCCTTCAGAGAAGTTTGGTCCCAGATCCAGGTCTGAATTTAGCCACTGGCCTATTCCTCCCTAAGGAGCTGACCTGAAAGCTCAGGTCTGAGCGATCTCGATCCAAACTTCACAGCTCAGCTTCCTCTCTGGATAACCAGAAGAATTGTTAATAAGCGCGTTGGGTGCTTCCTCATTGTTTGCCACAAAGTGAATAATATTTAGCCCTTTAAATGAGCTAAATCCCTGTCATGCTTAAGTCCCAAAGCCCTCAAGTGAGGTGTGCATTACCATGCCCCTTTGACCGATAGGGACACGGAGCCAGGTTCACTTGCCTATCGCCACATGGCAGAGTGGGGATTAGGATGCAGGAGGTTTTTAAAGTCAGGCTTGACAAAGCCCTGGATGGGATGATTTAATTGGGGATTGGTGCTGCTTTAAGCAGGGGGTTGGACTAGATACCTCCTGAGGTCCCTTCCAATCCTAATATTCTATGCTTCTATGATACGGCTTCTCGCCTGGCTTTCAGTTCGCTGGCCCAGGCTAAAGCGAAAGCTCTGCTCCAAAGGGAGCTGAGTCAGCCTCATCGGAGCTGCTGTTCTTCTCCATTCTCTTTTCTTTCCTTTTAACCTGCTGCTGCTCACAAATGAATGCTGAAATCATGCCCAAAGCATCCAGTGCACCTCAGGACCAACTGAGACCTGTTTGGCATAGGACCTGAGGGAGGGGGACTCTCCTCTTTATTCTCCCCCTTCCCAAGCCCAGTTTGGTCCTCAGCACAACTTAGAGCAGCCATGAGGCTGCTCTAACTTTCTCCTGACTGCAGTGGTCTCTAAGGCTACACCCCCTCCCACCTTCCCTTGGCCTTGTTCCTGAAACAGGGGCCAGAAAAGGGTGATGGAGAGCTGACTACCTGGGGTTCCTAGGAAGCCGGTTAAGCCAGTATTGTGGCCCTTTTTTGCCATTGTAGGGGCATAAAAGGGTTGTATCTGGTCCCTAATATTCCCCTGAGCCTGTATCCCGTTACCGATCTAAGAAATGGAGCATGGGGGGGAGCTTCCTATCTCTCCATCGGCCGGGTTTCCAAGCCCCAAGGCAGCCATTTTCTCAATTCCACCCCCCGTGTTTGCGATGTAGCTCAATGATATCAACATCTAGGGGACAATAGGAAGGTGAAAGGACACAATTCCTACTGTTTAAAATAATCCCCAGAGAGATGGACCCCCAGAGGCAGAGGTGGCTGCACGTTGCCATGGAGACCTCTTCCCGGCACTGACCGTCCCAGCGGGTGGAAGCCGTGTTCATCCAATAACACCCCCCACACACCCCCTGATAGATGATTTATACTTCGGCTGCACTTATCGGGGTGGCCAGAGGCATGGGGGGGGGGGGGATGCTGCTCCACAGGAGTGGGCCCCTGGCTGCCTCCGCGCGATAAAGAACAAAAGGGAGCTCGCAGCCCGTGTGCTCAGTCATTAAAGGGCCTTTCCACGGGCAGTAGCCGAAGTCGCGGGGATATGGGTGGGAGCGACAAAGGATAGACTCACCCTGCGCTTGGCCCTCTTCACCCCATCCCCACTTGACTGGGCCCTGCTTAAAGCGCCGGCGCGTGCAACCCTGACTCCCAGTCTATTTTTCCCTGCACTGAGCACAATACCATGGGGTGCAAAGATGCCTGGGGCTCGCACTGTATTCTGGGGCTGGTGTGGCCTGAGATGTAGGTTTAAAGCCTCCTCGGGGCTGCTCTAGCTTGTCTTCTGTTTCCCATGGCAGGCTGTGGAAAGCAGAGAAACGCCCCCACCCAAGGTATTCCAGCCAGGCCCCATTCCTACACCCCCCCCCCCCCGCCCCACAACGCGTCACCAGGGGATGAGCAGAGCCAGCTCTAGCAACCGTACAATGGCAGGAGAGTTCCCCGACACAGGGCGTTCTCTCTCTCTCTCAGGGCCTGTTTCCGGACCCCTTTATGTCACCAGGCCGAAGTAGCCTTAGAACAGAGGAACAAATCAGTGTTGAAGTCTCGTTAGCAGCTGGGAGACGGTGTTCTGTTACTCCTCTCCATCCCCGCCACCTTGCTCCTGGATGGATGCTCGCCAGGAGAAATGCCTTGCTTTCCAGGTTTGGTTACAAACTTCAGGCCTGGTTTTGCCGGGCGGTCAAACCTTTCGGTGAGCCAGCCCACGCCGGGGTTTCCAGTGAACCAGCCCCACCCGCGGTGCTGCTTTGGGTAGAAACAGACAAGCCCAAGTTGGTTGGGGTGATGGGTTGGAGTAATGGAGACTTCAGCTTTGTGAGCTGCGTTTCGGGCCCAGTCCCTTACTTGGCTTTGAGGCTATTTCCCCGGAGTTTATTGATAGTATTCGGCTACCTGTCAGCTGCTCTCCGGGCTGATGCCCCAGGGCGTGAACCTATATCTTACAGAACTACCCGCTTGAGCTAAAGAACCAGGCTGGCCAGTTGAGAGCTGCAGCCTGTAACAGATTCATGTCCTTTGTGGATTGGGCACAATGGGGACTCTGTAACTTGCACTGATTTCCCTAGGAAATCCACCTCTGTGCCGAGGGGGTTTACACAAGACTTCGGTGGTGCATAGACTTTGGATGTAAATGGGTGCCCAGGCCTCCTGTAGGGTCTCTGAACTGGGGTGCATCTTACCCACAGAGAGCTTGGATTGGTGCATTGAAATGAAAATCCCAGATACTTTGCCTTTCGGAGCTACAGCGCCTTCCACTCTTCCTCGCTGCTTTTGCCAGGCCCTGTAGCGTGCGTGAGGGCGAGACCATGAATAATCCTCCAGCATCGGCTTGGCTTTAGCTTTTCCCACCTTGCGCCGCCTTGCCTCTCATCCGGCCCCCGGGCAGCTGGCTCTGGGGAGGTGCTGTAATGTTGTATGAGTAGACCTGGCCTCTGACCAGCCCTGGTTGAAAGCTGCGTCTGGCTCCCTGGAGTGACACTTCTGGTGCACGGTGTCAGCAGAACCCTCCCCCGGCCCCGGCTGGATTTCCTGAGGCTGGCACTGGGTTTGTGTCCTGTGAACGACACCATCTCCCGTGCTGCGGGAGGGTCCGTTGCCGGGCTGATCAGATGGGGACGTACACGGCGTCTCACCACTGCTCGCCTTCCGGCCTAGCCGCCGTTAACCAGACTTTAAACGGGAACGATGCAAAACAAACCTGAAAAGTAAAACCACGAGCAAAGTGTGGGACCGACGCGGCCCGCTGGGGAGAGAGCGAGAGCGCGCGGTTCCAGGGAAGGGGGCGTGTGTGAGAGCCTCTCTCTGCTTCAAAAGGATACACTACCGTACACAAGAGCGTGTGGTGCCTTCGAAACCCAGGGTTCACCCCATGTGGAACGGGGCCAGGACACCAGGGTTACCGCCTCCGCTCTGGTTGGATCTTTAATTGTGGCCTGTAACTTGGATATGGGTCGCCCCCAAAAGCAAGGGGCTGTCGTTCTGCTAACGGTGGCACGAAGCTCCTGCTAACGGATGGGCCTGGAGAAATCTGCACACTTGACCGCTCTTCCCTTTCCTAGCAACCTTGCCAAAGGTACCGCCCCCTACAGGCAGCGACCGCTCCCTGCGGCATGGGGAAGCGTGGCTATGCCAGCTACACTCGCTGGCTCTCCCTCCCTCCTTTCAGCCTGGCGCAAGGTCACCCCAGTGCCGCCGCCTTCGCTGTTCTCTCTGAGGCGTGCAGGGTGAACAGTGTGTCTTTGCCAGGCACGTAGAGATGACACGGCCACTCCCTTTCTCAAGACGAATGTCCAAGGCTTGGAGGCCGCTGGTGCGGCGTTGGTGCTGCTAGAGCTGAGTGGCAGGAGGCATCTTGCTTTCCATTGTGATCCCCAGTGGGGCGGGAGGAGGGTGATTTTCCACGCTGTGATCTCCCTGTGCCTGCGTGAAAGCGACGGAGGACACTGCCAATGCGGAGTTTAGCAATTGCGGATAATAGGGCGAGCTCCCTGGACGTCTCCATCCCAGCCTGCCGCAGCCCCTCCGCTGTCGTTCTTCTGACCCCTTGTAACGGCCACTGCATCTGATCTCCTACCTGACCCCTAGGCTCACGCCTTTCTCTGTCACTTCATCGCTGGCTGACCTGCAGCTCCCCCTGCTGGTCTGTCTCCAGCCAATCGGCGCTGTGCTTCCCATTCAGGCCACTGAAAATGCATATTCGTTTCCCTCCTCGCTTCGGGCAAATAAATATAAACCTGAGCCATGCCTGGACCTGGAGAATCATTCTCATTCCGGGGTGAAATGAGCACAGATGGGGATTTTTTGTTGTGCATAGAAAGGCCCCAAGACCAGCTGCCCAAAGACAATAATCTCCCTCTTCTTTGATCAGGCCCGTGTTGCCCACTGCGCCTCAATCAGCCCAGGTTTTGGTGGGCTTGTGTTCAGCTCTCCGGGTACTTCAATGGCCTCCCTTCGTCACCCGAGTATCTGCGCCTGGTGAGCTAAGGAAGTAGCTGAAGTGAAGTACAGGGGAGTGAAAGTGTTTCGCGACGTGGGCACGCTCAGGAATGCGAATCCAAATGAAAAGCAGATTAGTTAAACTGTATTAAGCCCCTGACTTCACTCTGGTGAATTAAACCAAACCACTTTAAGAGCACCTAAGTTCTGAATGAAAGAGCCACATGTGGTTTAATGCGGTTGAACTAATCCTCTTTAAATTCACACCTTTAGCCGATACAGATTAACTTTCGTAAGTGTCCCCATGTAGCCAAACTCTACTGATTTGCCCCAGAGCGCGCACACCACCTGTGTTTGACCCAGGAATTGAACACACATTTCCTGATCTTAATCCAGCGTCCTAACTGCTAGGCAACCCTTCCTTCCCTTCAAGAACCTTTTGCAGCTTCAGCCAAGTGCTGCATGGAGCAGAAGCTGAGTGGTGAGATGGGTTCATGGCATCCCCGCAAGCTAGCCTGTAATGAGTCTTGAAAGAGACAAAGCAGTCAAGCTGTTAGCTGGCTCAGGATCCCGGCTGGCTCAGGAGCTGTGCTAGAGATCTTATTAGTGTGGTCACCGGCATGCCACAGCAAGTTACGAGGATGGAGAAATTACTTTTCACAGCACTGAGAAACTAGGGCGGAAAAATAACCCAACCGACTCTCTCTAGACGTGTCTCAAGAGAGAGGAAGCCAGGCACCTGGGAGCACTTGAGTTTTTTGGCACAGCCGGGGTTCTGGCGACTATTTGGTAATCCAAGAGCAGGCTGCAGGTCTCGACTGCGGTCAGACCACAGGCACGGTTCCTGGGTCGCGAGCTCTTTGCTGCGGGCCGTGCTTGTCAACCAGCCCTCTTTTTGCCTTCAAGGAATACAGTCTTTGGGTTCTGGGTTTGTACAGCGCCTAGCGCGGTGAGGTCCCGGCCCACGACTGGGGCTCCTAGGGGCTACCGTGTGACAAATAAATAAGACTAATAATGGTCAAGGTGGAAAAACAAGTCCTGGGGCTAAAGCATCCCTGGGTAGAGCTGGCTGGGCGTAGGCAAGATGCCCTCTTAAGGGGGGGTGGTCTAGCCGCTTTTCTGCAGCCCCGGGGGCTCTGACATCTGGTCCCCATGGAAGCTGCTAGATAATGAGTCTGGCCCTTGGAGGGGTCATTTATATAGCAGCAGCATCTAGAGAGCCCAACTGAGAACAGGCCCCATTGCGCTGGGTGCTGCACATGCATATAACAGGAGACCTGAATAGCTCATACGCCAGGTAAGAGGAAAAGCGAGCGACTTGCCCAGAGTCCCTCACAAGGGCAGTGGGTGAGCTGGGACTCAAACCTAGATTCGCTGCTTATGCCTCTAGTGCCATATCCACTAGACTGTGCTGCTGCCTCATGAGCCAGCCCTTATTTTGGTGTCTCCCTGGGAGCGGGGCTCCGGGACCAATCCTAGGGGTAGAGGCCCTTCCGGGTCATCCCGCCCAGTCCCTGCTATCACGGGCAACCCATCCGCGGCTCCCTTTTGTCAATGGAATTTGTCATTTCAAGCTCCGTCTTCAAACTAGTTGTGTTCTTTGCCTCTCCTCCTCCTATGGGGCTGTTCCAGAATCTCCATCCTCATGGTTAGAAACCTTCTTCTGATTTCCAGGCTAAGTTGATTCAAGGCTGGTTTAGACCCATTTGTTTTGTGCTGGCCCTGTCCTTGGGGTTCAGCTGCTCTACCAGTGCAATTGAGCTCTTTGGGTTTACAATTCATTTCACTTTCAGCACTGGATCGGAGCGGCTGGGTAATCTCTGAATCCAGGACCAGGGAAGCACTGGTTTGCACTGGATGTTGTTTCAAAGAACCAGAGGAAACATTTCTCATCACTCTAGAATGGAGAGGGGCTCTGGGTGACTGTTCTGTGCCATGTGTATGTGAGTGTATGACTGTCATTTGCTCTGTGTGAATAGACTGTGTGTGTGAATGTACTGTGTTCTACATGTGTATGCATGCGTGTACAATACTGTGTGTGTGTGTGTGTGTGTATGCCTGTGTGACTATACTGTGTGTGTGAATGTACTGTGTTCTACATGTGTATGCACGCGTGTACAATGCTGTGTGTGTGTGTGTGTGTATGCCTGTGTGACTATACTGTGTGTGTGAATGTACTGTGTTCTACATGTGTATGCACGAGTGTACTATGCTGTGTGTGTGTGTGCATGTCAGTGTGACTATACTGTGTGTGTGACTGTGCTGTGTTGTCCAGGAGTATGTGTGTGCATGCCGACACACACATTACTCTGCATGTGTGTTCAGTAAGCAATTTTCCATACGCTTAGTAAAACACTGAACATATTTTTTAACGACCCATCACACTACTGTAAAATGGGAAACGGGTCCTGTACGTGTGTTACCATGGTGCAGTTCAGTATAACTAAGCCAAACCCGCGGCGCGCTATGGGACAGCTTTCTTCTGTATACGGAAAGCCCAAGGTCCTTGGCCATACTGCCCTCCCCCCGCCCCCAATCTGGAAGAGTCCTCTTCTCTCCGCACACCCTTTGGGAGCAGTGGGGCTTGAAGCGGAGATCTCGTGGATTAATTAAAAGGCATCATGGGCAACCGTGCTGCTCTTTAGCTGCCGCTGACACCGGGCTCGTCAGCCTGGTCCGTGTCGGGACAAGGCAGCCCAGCTCCAGGGAGTGAAAAGAAGCCGTCGAGCAGGACAAGAGGGGGCGGATGCGTCGCAGATGCGGTCTGCGCTCCTCCCCGCAGCCTGATAGACTGTGACAAGCTGAGTTCCTGAAGGGGGTTGTCTGCCACAGCCCATTAAGAGATGGAGACTTTAAAATCCTGCCCGGCTCCTTCCAAGGTGCCTCAAGGCGAGACGGGGTGTCGGGGTCACGCCAAGGGGGACAGGGAACCATCCCCAGCCTGTTAGGGGCACTGTGGGGATCCCATTCCCCCCATCCCAGACGAGAGTGCCTTTGGGATTGAGGAGCAAAGGGGGGGAGGCGCTGGCACCAGGAGGCTCTTGGCTGCAGGAGGAGTCACAGGCTGCCTTCCCGCTGTCGCGGTCCCGTTCCGCAGCCCCGCCACCCAGTCTGCAAGCGGCTTTGAGATGCCAGGACCATGTGGACGTTGTCGGAGCGAGGGCAGGCTGGTGCGCCCAGGTAGATAAAGGATCTTGGCCGGTGTGAGCCCCAAAGGAATGGCCTTGGCATCCAACCTTTCCCCTTCCCATCATCCCATCAACTGGGGTCAGGTCGGAACCCAAGCAGCTGCCCTCTTCATCTGTCTGAGGTGGCACTGAGGTCTCTTTGTTCACCATCTTCTTTGATTCAATCCATCCCCTGCTTCCATGGCTTTCCTAGGGGGTCTCTTTCCTACTTCCCTGTCCTGCCATGTCCTTCTCCAGCTCTTCCTTCGTCCTCTGCATGCGTCCGAGCCAGCAAGGTCCCGCTTCCTGGATTTCCTCAGCCGCATCACGGACTCTGACTTCCATCCGAATGCTTCCATTTGGAAATCTCTCTCTTCGTATAACTCAGCGTGAGGACCCGTGGGCACGGGACCTGCCGTCTCTTCCTGGCACCGTATGGCATTGCGGGGCACACCATTGCTCTGTGTGTGGGGGCTTTCATACGCTTGCCAAACACATGCCCCGCGGGGTCGTTCCAGCACTCCCCAGCCTGGACTGCATCTCCGGTTCCAGCCCAGCCGCCAAAGCACTTGAACTGGTCAATCTGCTGTAATCTCACTCCATTGATCTTTATGGACGTTTCCCCTGAGGTACCTCCACTGACCCGCATGACCTCGGTCGTCGTTCATTTTCATCCCGCGCCTGCTTGGCTGGTCATACCACTGCTTTGCCGTTGCCTCTAGACCGTCCTTTGAGGATGCCCTTATCGTAGGGTCATCTGCATGGAGCCGCTTCTCCCCTTGTCCCATAGGGACGCCGTTCATCAGCATGATAAACAGCACCGGACGGAGGGCCAGCCCTCGATGCAATCCGACCTTCCCTTCAAGGAGGCTCCTCGTTCCAAAGCGCGGTTGGATCGCTGTTTGACGTGTTCTATGCAGTGCAGAGACCGGGGTTATTAAATCCTAAGACGCTCCATGTTTCATTGTCACCGGGGTGAGCATCCTCCAGTCCACTCGGGTGGATGCCTTCCTAGCTCAGAGCTGTCCTCGTCCTGCCCCGGCCGTTTCTCCAACCCTCCTCCAATGATCGACATTGATGTCTGTGGTTCCTTGTCCTTTCTGAGAGCCCGGCTGTCTTTGTTCATGGAGGGGTCCCCCGGTTCTCCCTAATCCTAGCATCAAATGTGGGCTCCAGTATCTTCATCCCATGCCCAACCGGGCATCCAATCCAGCTCCCAGCTCCATCAATGGGAACATGATCACGGTCTTCAGTGGGAGGAAGATCAGCCCCTCGGGAGCCTGATGTTTTGCCAAGCTCATTGCAGCCTGGGTCTTTCTCTGCTCTGCCCACTGTAGCTTCCCCTGCGTGGTGGGGAGAGGCAGTCGGGCCTGCTGGCAGCCTTTAGACGGAGCCCCGCTCGGCCCGCCCCTCGGCGATGCTGGCGGGGTGCCCATCTGGGCGCTCAGCAGGGGCTCTGTCATTGACTCAGCCGGGGCGGGCTGTGCTGCAAATTGCTTTTCCAATCCTGAATATCAGGGACGGCTTGGGATGCCCATGAACGTCTCCGACACTCAGCTCCGTTCCCAGCCCTGCCGTCCTGTCTGTCAGGCGGCTTGCTGTTCCAGCAACCCCTTCTCCAGGAGCCACCGGTGGAGACTGCCTGGTGCCCAGGAGTTTGACACTGGAGTAGTAAATGCAACTTTATTTGTGACATTTGCCATCCCAGCTCTCTCGCCCGGGCCGGGTCGGGGTCCAACTCCTCCGTCCCCCTGTGCTGCTCCGTGGATTCGTCTGAGCTGCAGCCACTTCCACCAGGGCCGAATGTTCACCCTGACGTCCCCGCTCCCTCTCCAGGTTGTACTGGATCTTCCTAGGTTCCTGCTGGGACAGCTGGAGCTGATCCTGGTCTGGGGAGAGTTATGTAAACCTTGCAGCAAAGACTCTTCTGCCGAGTTATACCAGAGCCACTGACTTCACTGGACACTGGGCAGCATTTGGCTCTTTGAATCATAAGAGCCTGGCAATATTGGACAGGGCTATACGGAGCAGTATCGGGTGGTTCCTGTGGGTGTGACTCTTACTACATCCAGTTATTTTATTAACAGGGAAACTACAGACGGACGACCCAAATCCCCCCACCCACACAGCTCATCTCCCCCCCCCCCGTCACGATGTGCAACTGGAAATTCACTCCTGTGTCTACGAGGACCAAGGAGAAGTGAAAATCCCCGATTCTCTCATGTTTCTGGCAGACAACATGTGAATTCCGTAGTGCTCAGCAAAATGTCTCATCCGAAACTTTGACTCACCTAAAAATGCAGATTCAGGTCGATGGAAACAATTTGCTAATATGTGTCCATTTTGCTGAATTGTTTGTCCTCTTTCCCCCCCCCCCACTCCCATCCCCCCCCCCCCAAAACCCCTAAATGGACTTTTTACAAAATCAAATTGGTCTATTTTGATGTTTTGGAAATAAAGCACTTGGTGGTTGTTGTTTTTTTCCTATTTGAAACAACTTTGTTTCAAAATTTACTTTCAATTTACTTTCAATTGTACATCCACAGAAGTGGAGGGGGAACCCCTGAAATTGAAAAAAACATTTAGTTCAACTTTAAACTAGTTTTTAAAACTTTTTGGTTGGCCCCCAAAAATTAAAAAAATAAAATAAAATTCATTTTGTGTCCACCCAAAGCAATGGTTTAAATTAAATAATAACAATAAATGATGATTTTAAACCATTTAAAAAAAATGTTGCTGCAAGTGAATCCAACACGTGGTGATTTTCACAGCTCTGCCTTTCAGAAGCATCAGATCCGGCAGGCTACAAAGTCCCTTGGCTGTCACATCTGTTGGGTCTGAGTATGGCTAAGAAGCAGCCCGGCCGTGCCATAGGCTGTACCGGAGCTGTTCTCTCAAGCTGCTGCTGTGTTCGCCGGGATCTCGGCTTCCATTTAAAAACAAATGACGTCTCTAGCTGCTGCGGTTGTAATCAAAATCCCACAGATGTGAATGGAGCATGTCCGAGATGCAGCACTGAGTCTGCACAGAGCCTGGGACGGTCACTCGGAGAGGTGTGAACTCTGCTGCTCCTCTCACGGAGGGGCTGGTGAGCATCAGGGCGCAGCGATGATCATTCAGATGGTCCTGGTGTTAACTATTTAATTCCTCGTGTGAGAATGGGGAGGAAGCATGGATCTGCACGTCTACTGGGAGCAATGTTTCCTCTTGGTGCCCATAGTGAGTGGCATTTGGAAGTCCAGGAAGGAGCCAGCTAAGCCTATGGGCATAGCCAGATCCTGCCAAGGGACAGCCAATCCCAGCACAGCTCAGAGAAGATGCCTGATCCTGTTTGGAGCAGCTGCCCAGTCTGAGAGTGGTGTCTCATTCCGGGAACTCACATGGGCGGAGCTTATCTTTTGGGTGGAGCTTAGGAGTGTATCGCTCCTCCCTCTTTGGACTGCAGCCAAAGCCAATCAAGAGCCTAGAGGCAGGTTCCCAAACTAACAAGCGAGGGTGAGATATAGAACTCATCTGAACTAAACGGCAGCAGCACAAACTGGGAAAGGAAGAATGCCGGGTCTCGCTTCTTCCTCTCTGTCTCCCCCTGCAGGGTCCCAGGGTTTCACCAGGATCAGAGATCGGGCCAAGCTGAAAAATTCACCTTCTGGACCAAACTGTCCCAGAGTCTAGGCGGAAGCAGAGGGTTTGCTTTGTGCCCTTCTCTGAGTGGCATAAATGCCATTTGCTGATCCTACCCAGGGGACTAGGCATGGTTGCTAGCTGCTCGTGGGTGCAGTAGGGTTCAAAAATGATCGCTTGAGTGGACGTAGCATAGGCCACCTGTATCTTCCTTTTCTGAGCCAGAAATTTCTCTGCCAGAGCCCTCGTCAGTCCTCACTTTTCTTCTTCTCCCCTCTCCACTCACAGAAGGTCGGCTAGAAACTCCCATCAGAGCCCACCGATGGGTCTCCTAGATTGGCACCTCATTGGCCCCCTATTCTGCCGGCCCTGCTTTTGGCACGATGGCAGGGGCTGGCATCCCGGGAGAAGCCGAGAGCTGGGGAAGAGATCAAACTCAGGACTCCCCCGCGGAAGCAGTAATGACACAGGGTCAATGAACCAACTCTTCTCTTCCCCCTTCCACCCAAACGTAGAGTTGTCAACCACCTTCATTGCTATATCTATCAAGGATTAAAGAAAAAAACGAAAGGAAGTGCCTTGCGCAATAAAAGTGATCCATCATTTTTTTTTCCCCCTCGGGAACTGATCTGGGTGGATGATTTGATGCACTGGTAGCGGTTCTGCAAATTACACATCATTCTCCCAGCAAAACTCGCCCCTTTGACGGCTGTAGAATCTATTTGACCATGCAAGTCATTTTCAAGCGTCACTTAGCAGGCAAGCACAGCGTGAACGCCGGGAGAAGCCCCCGATCAGGACGGCAGGTCCATGATGAGATGCGATGATGGAGGCGAGACCGAGTAATCTGTCGTCGCTCACTCCTGTTTATTGAGATCTCCATTTCACTGAGAGTGGGGGAGGTGGGGAAGCAGGAGCGGAGGTGGGAGGGGCAGGAGCGGCGATAATGACTTTAAGGGCAGGATCAAACAGTCTGGTCTTGGACAAACAAATCAAATTCTCCATTTCTTTGCAAGCCACGTCTGCTGCTGCCAGTGGGAGGCGAGCAGGTGGTTTTTTTTTCCCCCGTAGCATCAGCTGCAGCAGTCGGCGAATGCGTTTCTGCTCACGGCATCGTTCTACCCAATCAGCTTTATTCTAAGGAGTCGCTGTCAAGGTAGTTAGGTCTCCGAATGCGCCTACTTTGGCAGCTGTCCCACACCCGTGCAGATGTTACCTGAAGCAGCCCAGCCATGAGGCGTCGGGGGGGTTATTTCAAATCGGTCTTGGCGAGAGCAGCACGTTTAAAGAGGCAGCGTTGAAAGAGCAGGTGTCAGCTGAACAAACGGGGCTGGAAGGGCGTTTCGAGCCGGGGCCAGATTCTGCTCAGCGGCGTGGGGTAAATGCAGAGCAACTCCACCAAAGCCAAGGGTCTTGCTCTGGATTTTACACCGGGGTCACTTAGTAGATCGTTTGGCCTCTTGTGATGTTAGTTTAGGCCCTTCTCCATTGCGTAAGAGGGGCAGAGGGTTCTCGGACACTATGGCGATAAAGAGGGGTGGCTGGACGGATGGGCAGCGAGTATGATAGGCTGGGGGAGGCTGTGCCTCCCTAAACAGATAGGGGTAGCCCCCCAGGTCCCCTCCTGCTTCCCGCTGTGCGGCTCTGCCGTGGTCCCAGCTCAGGGGCTGGGGGGCACTGGGACTGTGCAGCCCACCCTCCTGGTGCTCCGGGGCTGGCAGGCTCGTCTGAGGCGGGGGGCTGGCGGCCGCAGTGGGGGACTCTGGCAAGGGGGCACTGAAGGGGGCGGGGCCTTTGGTGGAAGGGGCGGGGCTGGGGGTTAGGCTGTCCACCTCTAGTCTCTTCTGCAAGGAATCCTCTCTAAAGGCCTCCCCCAAACCAGGCGTTGTCCTCTGTTGTCAGCTTGTGCACGTGGCTCCTGGGAGAGAAAGCCGGGCCATCCGCCCAGGTGACTCGCTTGTCATTGGCTGAGACGGGGTGACTGGATGAGCTTCCCTGGTACCTGGGCCAGACTGGGAGCGACCATTTGGGGCTCAGCACAGACGAGACCGCGGCAATGCTTGCGGAAGAGATTGGGTGGTAATGCGAGGGCTGGGTCCGGGGCTGATGGGGTTTGGTCTCCCTTTGCCCAAGACGTTGGCTGTTCTTGGACACCTCTCGGGCATCCTAGACAGGTGCATAGCCAGGGCCCCCGCCTCCATATGGATTTCCAGTCTGACCTCCCCTGATCCCACCTGCGTGCCGGGTACTGTAGTCATGGGGCGAGATCCTCCACTGGTGTAAGTCAGTGTTCCTCCATTCAGCCGCGCTGATTTACGCCAGCAGAGGAATCCGGGCCATTCAAAACCTCCCTCCACTGTTGGATCCAAGCCAGCGTTGCCGGACAGGTCGGCGGGTGTGCGGGATCGCCCCTGCAGCGGGTGCCGTGGTGGTGGAGAGCAGAGAGTGGGAGGACGTGGATCAGAGTGGAGAAGGAGGGTGCTGGAGGCGGCAGGCAGCTCTCCGTGTCTCGGTAATCGGCGCTGATGGGAGAGGGAAGGAAGGCGGAGTAAAGCGTGTGACAGTTTAATGGGGGGTTGTAGGATGAGCTGTTCTTGGGAGTCCTTCGGTTGTGCTCTTTAAGCCGGCGCTAGGAAGCAGGATGGGAAACTGATCTGATGGCTCAGCTCCCGTGCAGGCTGGCAGCGGCTAGGCAGGTGAACAAGCACAGGTGGGTTTGTTGGCAGGGCCTGCAGAGCACAGCAGCCGGGACCCTGGGGCAGTGGGCAGGCACACCGGGGCACAGGCCAGGCCAGTGGGGCCGAAGGACTGGGCAGGGGTGCAGATCTGTTCCCAGCCGCTGGCGGGCACTAGCGGATCGCATCTAGCGGGCATATGGGTGCAGCTCGTTGACCGTGCCTACTAATCCTCCTGGCAGTGTTCGTTGACAGCCTCGTCGCATCCCAGCAGATGGAGACGGTGGCAAAGGACCATTCAGCCATTGCCGGTGCATCCTGGGCTGCTCACTGCTGATGGTTGCGTTTCCTTAGCCGGCTGTCTCCTGGGCCTCCTGAGCCACAGGTGGGCTTGACTCCCCAGCTATCCAAGCACAAGGCCCTGCTGTAGCAACGTCTCTGCCTGTCCAGGCCTTTCCGGCCATTTATAGCCGAGAATCACCGGAACTAGGCGTGTGGAACCGTAGCTGTCATCAAAGACTATTTCAGCCCAGCACAGGAGCCAGGAGCCCGACATGACAGCTGATCTCTGCTGCGCCGCTTATCTCCACACAAGTGGAGACAGGAGAACTCAGCCATGGCGCCGTCACTCAAGAGCTCTCCTCGCTCACGGAGAGAAATGTCACGGCAGAGAGATCAGCCTTGTCTTATCAGAGGCACTTCCGCGCCGAATGCAGAGTGTTGTATTCGGAGGCAGGTCCGTGCTGGGTATGACATGACCGAGTTACCTGAGACGATTTGCTGCGGCGTGTCTGATCCTCCTCCTGCCCCCCAACATCACATGAGGAATATGGGTGTAAATGAGCATAGATCAGCGCTCTGTTCACTTCTGTGGGGCGTACGCTGATTTATACTGGGATCTGGTTTCTTCTAGCAGATCCATTGCAGTATCTTTGGTCCAGCAGTGGCCAATGCTTGGTGCTTTATAAGACGACAACTACCTCTCTGTGCCTCACTCAATCAAGCCCCTGATCGTTAAGGGGGAGGTAGGAGGTGCATTTGAGGTCGGTAAAATCTCACTGGTTTGTTTTGCATTTTGCAGCTTTCCCCCAACCCATGGGTGGTTTGACCCACTTTTCCCTGGACCCCTCCCCGCCTAGAGGAGCCAGCTAGGGCTGCGGCCTGTGCATGGCTCTCAGCCTGGCCTCTGCCCTCATTTATGCCCGTGCATCGCCACTGGCTGGCGCGGCGCTGGGGTAACCGAGGGCAGAGTGCTGACCAGTAGAAGGCTCGGCTCGGGCTGTACTGTTGCCGTGGGAACCATGACAGGGAGAGTTCGCCGCGAAGCCGTCAAACTTGCTGCATTGGGGGGTGGGGGGGCGTGCAGAAGTCAGGTGGGCGCGGGGGTCTCGGCCAAAGCCGGCTGGCCTGCCCCTGGGCTCCTCCAGGCTGTGCCCGTCACTGTCTTAGCGAACGGAGTGACTTTTTTAGCTCTGGCAGTAACGGCTCGTGCCCTGAGATCCTTGACTCCATCCTTGATGCCAACAATCCACCTGCAACCCCTGCAGACCTGACCACTCTAGGCGGCCTGGGCATAAGGGAAAAGGACGCGCGGGACTGAGAAGAAAGCGAACGTGACTAGCCCAAAGGAAAACTGCCTGTCCAAGGCGTTCTTGCCGCCACAAGACACAGCCTCAGCCCTGGCTGCTCAGGTGGAATATGGAGCATCTTTTTGGCCACGCAGAACCCTTGGGTGACTGCCTCTCCTTTTGCAGCAAGGGAAAAGTTCGCGATGCTGGCGCTGCATCCTCCATGCTCAGCCCAGCCAGCTGCATTCGTGCAAAGCCTGGAAAAAGGGTCAGAGCCAACCCCGGCTCATCGGGTCCGTGACAGGAGGGTGGATTTTGTCACTGAAGCAGGAGCCTGGCGCGACAAGAAATGCCACCGCAAGGTTGTGCCCGGGAGCGGCGGAACTCCGTGGAGCAGAGCGGCCCCTTTGCTCAATCTTCCTCCCAACAGCGTGAGGTTTTTAACCCTCCTCTGGGACTTGCTGTGGGTCCGAGCCATTCCCAGCCTCCCAGGGAAAACCCGGCTTAATCCAGGTGTGCAAAAGCCAGGCAGCCATTTTAGCAGCATAGGGCTAGATGTTGGCCTTGTCTCACGTGGCTAGGCCGGGGAGTAAGCCCCACCCCACCCTGCAAACACTCGTCCCTGACCCTGACGAGCTGGCCTCCTGGCATGGAATGCAGCAGATACTCCCGGCTGCAGGCAAGTGGGCAGAGATGGCGCAGACAGGGGCAGAGAGTAGGAGGAATTTCTGCTCCCCTCTACACGCCGGCCAGAGTGCACGGAGGGGAGTAAGCTGGGTCCTTGCCGGAAAGCCTCCTCTCCCGGGAGTAACTCCAGAGTGGTATATGCACCGCCCCTGGCTCAAGGCTCTGCATTAAAAGCACCATCTAGCCTGCAGCGACTAGTCTTAGTGGGTCAGTTCAGAGCGCACGTGTTGGGTGATTGTCCCGTGTGGCGCAGCACGGTGACGGGACAATCGCCCAAGCACCAAACCCACGCACGGTGAGGCTGAAATTTCCCCCCAGGCCTGTGAAATGTAACATCCCCGCTTCCCCCCTCTTTGGCAATTGGCACTTTTCCATAAAAAAGACAACCTTCCAAAGGACTCCTGAATGTGACTGCATATTCTGAACAGCTACGGCTTGCCCTTCGCCCCCGGCGCCAGGCACGCCAACCTTTTTGGCCTGCACAGCTACGGTGTGATGTGTTTATAACACACTGTGTCCTCCTCTAGTGACTAGTCAACATCAAGGGTAAGAGCCTACTACTGCGACCAGGGAGTGGAGTTACTCCTATAGCACAAGTGATAGAGGCCCACACTTTTAGTGCTGAAAGGGGTGAGCCCTGCTGATGACCCTGGAGGGGTGTCGTACGCCGCTCTTTGCTCTGTCCAGGTATTCCACGGGACGCTCGGTACTGCAACCCTGTGCACGGTGATCACCATACACCCACGTGCTTCATACACGAGTGCCCACTACTGCGCTGCTTAGTGCTCCAGATAGTCACTGCCTGCTCTGTAATTGATCACTCCCTGCCGCTGAGAATTCAGTGGCTCGTCGGTGTCTCTTCCCGGTTTGTCTCCAACCAGCCAATGCTACGTTGAGCAGAGGATTCGTTCTAGCGAGGTCCTCCAGCCACTCCCCTACAGAATGAGTGGTCTGGAGAGCCGCACGCTCTGGGGATCTCAAGAGGGGCTTCCTCAGAGCTCTCTGTGACGTTCCCCATTCTGCTTTTCTCCCCCCTCTCCGTTGGGATCCCGGCGATCCCGATCCACCCCTCGCAGGGGGGACCCAGATGAGACCCGGCGCCAGCTGTCCCTGCCAAGAGCAGATCTCCCCCATTGGCTCCCAGCACTGGTGGCGCGAGCCGGGCAGAGCGAAAGCCAAATGCCAAGTCAATGGAGATGCGAGAGGAACCGGAGGGGATCTCGCCTCTGGCAGCGCAGAGGGGCAGAAGGTTAACGGCTTTTCGGCACAGTGGAAATAATTGTGTTTTTGTCAGAAATACAATTTTCACTCGGGTTTATAAATAATGCATAGAGCAGGCTCCAGCCCCCGGCAGTCCTTTGCTCAGTTCTGATTCCTTAAATGCTGCTTTCTTTCTCTTTTCATTGGTATTATTTCAGTTGTGTCTCGGCTCCTGGGGGGGGTGTTTTGTTCGGCTGAGGGTGTATGTTGAGGGATGTGCACTTGGAGGGCTGCGGTGGGGTGTCTTTTGGTGACTTGAGAGATGCAGGCCTTGCTGTGTGTGTGCTTGGGTTGTTATGGGATTGTGTGTGTGTGTGTGTGTGTTCGGTTTGTGAATGTGATGGTGTTATGAGGGGCATGTGTCTGAATATCTTTGTTGGAGAAGTGTAATGTTGAGGCATGTCGGCGTGTGGCCTGGTTGTTAAGGCAGGAGGCTGTGTGTTGGGCATCTGCATTGTGGTGTGTGCTGGGGG
The DNA here is from genome assembly GCA_032164245.1 of Sternotherus odoratus. Lineage (NCBI taxonomy): Eukaryota > Metazoa > Chordata > Testudines > Kinosternidae > Sternotherus > Sternotherus odoratus. Next base: position 12,503,768 of record JAVMKO010000018.1, on the reverse strand, counting down.
TTATTTGGGGCGTTTGTGTCTTTTTTTGTGTTGGAGAATGTGTCCTGGGGGAGGCGCTGGCGAGATTTGGAAGTGCTGAGGCCCGCGGTGGGGTTAGTTGTGGCTTTTGTGTGTGCGCGAGCTTGGGATGTGTGTGTCGAGGTGTGTGCTGGTGATTAGAAGCGTGTGTGTGTGTTTGGGGATTGCTGGGGATGAGCGTGAGGGGGATCATTGGTGTGTGGAAGACGGGGTTGTTTAGTGATGTATGAGGGCGTGATGGCGAACGCGTGCGCTGTGGCGAATACATGGGTGTTGTGGAATTGCTAAGAGATGTGCATGGGGGAGGGAATGTGTGTGTGTGTGTGTGTGTGTGTGTGTGTGTCGGGGTTGTGAACGGTTCTGTGTGGGTCGGCAGACGTGTACGCTGGGGCGGGGAGATGCGTCTGTTTTGGGTCCAGGCTCATCAGTTTTCTGCCATAATGAAACCGCCCCGTCCCGTCTCCCAGTGCTCAGCCCTACAGGAGACGTGGAAATCCCTGAATGATCCCCTCTCCCAAAGCGAGCGAGGGGCGCCAGGAACTCCGGAGCCCGCAGACTTTAAATATGTGTCAGAAGCCGACCCCAGGGCTCAGATAACGGTGGACAAATCGGGCTAATCCCTGGAGATGGACTGTTCAGTATGCACCTTTTCATAGGAAGGTATTAGCTGGCTGTAATCCCCCGCGGAACAGGCTGTTCCAGGGTGGGGTTCACCCCACTTTTCTTTTCTTCTGGTGTTTTTAAGCTCCTTGTTCTCGGTGACTTTGGGGAGCTGTGCTGGGGAGTGAAGTGATGTTAATTGATGCTGGCTGTGGGCAGCCGGAGCACGGCATTGCCTAATCCCCCTCCATCCAAAACTCCAGCCACCCCTGATCTGCCAGTGTAGCACCCCCAGCTCTGCCAGTCCTGCCCCCGGCGTGCCAGCTGTGCTCTTTCACAATGGAGATCCCCAAACTCCTACCCCAGCTTTGGCCAAGCTCCCCTTGGGACCTGCGACCTAGCATGGCTTCGAGAATGAAGTGCTAGACAGGGACTCGGGAGCCCGGGCCCTATTCCCAGCTGGGTGCCACTGGGCAAGTGTGTTCGTCTCTCTGTGCCTCGGTTTCCCCATGTGTATAATAGGAATAGATTGTAAGCGCTTCCAGGCAGGGACCATTTTGCCCTAGCGTAATGTAGGCACAGCCTAGTGTAATGTCTATTCACATGACAACAGGCCTTTCGCCGAGATCGGGGGCCGCAAATGTTCCTGTTTGAGGCTGTCTTTGAGGAAAGCCTTTGCAAAGTCCTTTATTAATGTGCGTGAGGAAGTGCAAACTCCACCCCTCCCAGCCTGTGCCCCCTAGAGCTAATGGCGGTGCGACTCTGTTTTCATGTGGAATTAAGAAGAGATTCTAATCAGTTGAGTGAAATCCTCCCTGAAAAGGACCGGCACCGAGCGCCGGCGTGCGCACCGGGCCCCGGCTAGCGAACACGTTCCACGGTGGAACGGTGTGTAATAGCGGAATGTCATTTAAACAGCTTGAGTGAACCACGCAAGCTGTTTTTGCTCCCTGCCACTATTCCGCTTTGTGGCAGCCGCGGGATTGGGCCGTAAGTGGAATATCAAGTTTATTACAGCTATTTCCAACCTGTAATTGCTTTTGTGGAACACAAAGAGAAAGAGAGGTTGAGTGGAGAACGGGAGGCTGGGAGTGTTTTGTTCTGTTTGTTTGCACAGGCCAAGTGAAAATCACCGTCCTGTTTGCTTGTTGCATTGACAGACCTAAGTAGGTTCACCGCGCTTCAGTTCTCCAACTTCAAACGCCACGGCGGGACGGAATCAATAGGACGAGTGGGGCAAGGCCCAGCCTGCATGGAAACGAGCAACAGAGGCACAGTATAGGGATGTGCCCAAAAAAGACGCTAAAGTAGAGTCCTGCTGGGATTGTGGGTGTGGTACAGTGGCGGCGGGTGGGGAGGAAAGTTCCAATGCAGTAGCCTGCTGCAGCGAGGCGGTGGGTTTTACTGGTTTATTACAGCACAGTGCGTATGCAGCAATATACTGCAGGGGGGGCAGTGCGGTTGGGGGATGCAAATTACATTCAGCAGCAGCAGCGCAGCGGTGCATGCTGCAATATACTGCAGGGAGGCAATGCGGTTGGGGGATGCAAATTACATTCAGCAGCAGCAGCGCAGTGGTGCATGCTGCAATATACTGCAGGGAGGCAGTGCCGTTGGGGGATGCAAATTACATTCAGCAGCAGCACAGCGGTGCATGGTGCAATATACTGCAGGGAGGCAGTGCCGTTGGGGGGTGCAAATTACATTCAGCAGCAGCGCAGCGGTGCATGGTGCAATATACTGCAGGGAGGCAGTGCGGTTGGGGATGCAAATTACATTCAGCAGCAGCGCAGCGGTGCATGCTGCAGTATACTGCAGGGAGGCAGTGCCGTTGGAGGACGCAAGTCATACTGATCAGCACTTTACGGTAGGCAGATGGTGGATTAGGAGTGGATAACTATATTCACTTGTTGCAGCACATTTGTAGCTGCTGCACCCTGCTTCAGGGAGAGGATCGTGCACTGAGCATGCTGATGATGCAAACTTGCTGCAGGCGACCGCCAGATCCTGTGGAGCTCCTGTGTTGGGGTTCAGATGCTGGAGACTCACCATGGCCCGATGCCTCCTGCTGCATCATACTGCCTGGAAGTGGTGACCGGAGGATGCAGAATATACCGCTTGGCCTGTCGCGCGAATCAGACAGGAGGTCAAGGGCCAGCTCCGGCTCTGAGGCTGGTGTTGGCTTTCGTTGTCCTGTCCTGCACAAAACGGTTCTACTCGGAGAGTTCTCCAGCGGGAGATGAGCTGCAGAATCAGATTCAGCTCAGCCAGCAGCTGAGGTGGAGGGAAGGTCTCCAGCAATGGCGCCAGCTGGTTTGTTACAGTGCATAAGCACGCGGGTAGTTCCGCTGAAGTCAATACCGCTTCCCCCGGGGACTCCCCTGTGGAAATCAATGGGGCTATCCGTGTGCTGGTACTTGCCGAATCGGCGCCTGGACGCCCTGATGCAGAGCTCACGGAAATCAAATGGAAAGTTTCCCGTTCATTTTACTAGGCCTCCAAGATGCCACCAGCGGACTCTGAGACCCGCACATCCCAGCAGGGGAAGGGTAAAAGGGAGAGGCTGAGGGGGATTTATGCCTGAAATAATTCCTGCGGCTACCCGCAAGTGCAGACACTGGTTTCTCTCTGAAGTAATCCCAATGACTTGAAAACCCAGAGCGCTACTCCACGGAATAGCTGCGGCCAGCTTCCTGGCTCTGTTAGTGACTGTAAAACTTTCTCTCTATCGCTGGTCCGGAGCAGGTTCACGGGCTTGGTCCCTAAAAAATGTAAATAAAGGTGAGGGTAGATTGCACATATCCTTGAAAACTTCCCCTCCTGCCCCAAAGAGCCGGAGATTTATGGCTTGGATAATTCTTTTTGCAGTTCTTTATCTTGTGTATATGTGAGTATGTATTTTCTTTGTAATAAAAGCCTCAGCCTAGGCAAATAAATTTGAAGAGACAGTTTTACTGACAGCTTTTTTCCTCCTCTGTGTAATAAAAAAAAAATGGAGTGAAATTTGAGATAGGAATGGTAGCGCAGGCTGCATTTTAAGAGAAAGATAAAGGAGCCATACCTGGCGGGAGGAGAAAGGGGGATTCAAGCAGATAGATATCCCAGCATGTAAGTGCCTTCCTGCTTTGCTTTCTCCTCTTCCCTGCCCCCAGCCCAAACACGGTGCACAGAAGTAAAATGAAGAGAGGCTGTGTCATTGATGGATGGAATTCACAGCCGCAGGATGTTGACTCAGCAAGCTGCCGCTGGCGTTGAAACCAAAGAACAGGGCATAGATAATTTTTAGGATGAACTTGAAACGTTTTATGTGCATTTAGTACCCAACCCTGCAAGATAAGAGCAATCAAATCTCCGGCTTCAGGGCTTGATTGCCTGTAGGGGTCAGGAAGGAAGTTTCCCCTCCTCTCTGGCAATTGGGCTAGCTGCATTCTGGGAGATAGATGGGCTGTCTCCTCCTGAAGCACCCAGGCAGGTGCTTGGGCTAATTCTAAAATGGAATATTACCGATGCTCTTCATCTGTGCGTGGATCATACCCATGACTGGTGCATTTATTGACTATCCAGAGCTCCCTGGTGACCTCTTAGCGCCGTCCTCAAATTCCCAACACGTTTCTCCCCGCGGTTTTATTCTGTGGCTGCCTTGGCGTCCCCATTGCTTTACTCCAGGGCTGGCCTTACCCAGAGGCGAAGTGAGGCGGCCGCCTCAGGTGCCAGACATAAGGACCCAGCGGGTAGAAAATTGTGTCTGCGGCTGGTGCATCTGTATTCTCTCTGCTCTAGATGCGCAGCGGTGGCAGTGTGCTGGGCTGGAGGAAGGAGCGCACAAGAGACCTCTCAACGTTTTGGCCAAGTGGCTCATCGTTTGAGCTCCCCGCCTCAGGGGCCAAAATGTTGTGGACCGGCCCCTGCTTTACGCTCGTGTCTGTCAACTCCTTATCTGAAGGTGTAGCCGTTGCTCCTGCCATCCTGGGCACTGTGACTTTTGACCCTGATCATTTTTATTGTAACATACCAGCTGAGGGCTAGGAGAAGAGTCCGAGAAAAGGTCTGGGAGCCAAGATGGGGCCAGGCAGAGCTGTGTGAATAACTGGTGACTTTGTTCTGAAAAATCAAAAACAAATATTAGTTTTGGGTTGACCCAAAACAAAATTTCTTTGAAATTTTCAGTGAACCAAAAATTTTTGGGTTTTTTTTTTTTTTGGGGGGGGGGGGGGGGTTCATGTCAAAAGAAATGTTTCATTTGACCTAAAACAAAATGTTTCATTTCACTTTTAAGCTTTTTTTCCTCTTCGTTTCAAGGATGGGGATTTATTTATTCAAGTAAATACTGAAAAGAAATGTTCCAAATTGAATTGCTTTGGGGGGTTTTTTCCTGACAAACAATTTGACACAGATCTGCAAAATATTTTGATTGAATTAAATCTGCATGGGTGGGGGGGCGGTTTCGGCCACAATAGGCTGCCTGGCTCCAGCGCTGGATTCTAAGTCAACCTGAGCCACTGTCAATCAACTCCAGGAACTCAAACTGCCTGGCAAGGCAAATACTGACCCCATTTGGCAAATTACAGACCCCAGACCTGCCATCTTTGCTATGCAGCCTTTGCACAACGAAGAGCGAAGCGTATTTGCCACGCCGGCAAACCCCTTGCTGCAAAATGCCCGGAGGCAGCATAGCCGGACTCCCAGCACCGCTCTGTGGTAGTCGCTTTGTATTTATAATGTCGCGCTCTGTGATGTACATGGAGGACTCCTTCTCCCGTGTATTTGCAAAGCGTTGCGCCTGGATTTTATTGGCTCCATTTGTGCAAGCCGTTCCTTCTAAGCCGCTGAACGACTCTGAAATAGCTTCAAGGCGCCAGGAGGGCTTTATTCCCTTAGCACATTTACTTCTTTGTTTTAAATAGATACAAGCCCGACATGCACAGTTGGGATCCAGATCTAGGCCTTGAACAGCTCAGGAGCTGTGTGGTGATTTGGCCTGTTTCAGAGATGAACACCTCTTGTGAAATCCATACTGGGGATGTGGATTCCAAATGGATCGGATTTGAATCTGAATTCCTGCTAGTCTCAAAGTGTTTGGATCTGAGGTCCCGGTTTGGGTCCTTCTCTAGTTTTCAAAGGGGCCAAGTGAGAAAGACAAGCACTAAGAGGAAATGCAAGAGCTAGTTAGAGCTTGAGTGGAATCTGAAAGTCCTGCAGTGGCCGTTTCATTGGTAGGCCCGTTAGTGCAACTTGGTGGCTCACTGAGATGTATAGAAAAGAGCCACCTACACAACCAACCTTTTATTTGCAGCACCATTGGGTTCTTGCACCACAAATCTCTCCTTGCCCTTGGAGAGCTAGGGTCCCCATTGCTTGCTAAGCCACAGGACACATGGGTTTTCTCTTCCCTACGTTGCCTCCTTGCCCCTTCCCTCTCCTAACACAAGAACCAGGGGACACCATATGAAATGAATAGGCAGCAGGTTTAAAACAAACAGAAGGAAGTATTTCTTCATGCAACACACAATCAACCTGTGGAACTCCTTGCGAGAGGATGTTGTGAAGACCAAGACTATATAACTGGGTTGAAAAAGAACTAGATAAGTTCATGGAGGATAGATCTATTAGCCGGGATGGGCTGAGGTGAGGGGTGTCCCTAACCTCTGTTTGCCAGGGGCTGGGAATGGGCGATGGGATGGATCACTTGATGGTTCCCTGTTCTGTTCATTCCCTCTCAGGCACCTGGCATTGTCCCCTGTCGGAAGACAGGATACCGTACTGGATGGACCTTTGCTTCTGACTCGGTATGCCCCTTCTTATGTTCTCGTCGCAGCCAGTGTAGCCACAGCGCAGTGATGTAGCGAAGCCGACGGCAAGTGGGGACAGCGGCTACAATGGGAGGAGCAAATGGGCGAGCGCCTTCGCAGTGCCCCCTACTCAGGGTAGCACTTTGACCCAGGGCTCCTCCGCGGGAGGCACCTTCCCCATCCACACTCAGCCGGGTCCCTTGCAGAGCGCTCGGGGTTTGATTTTTATCCGGAAGATGCTGAGACAAGCGGTAAAATGCAGCCACGCGGTGGGGGAGGCCATTTAATGGATCTAAGGGGTGTGCGGGCACACAGCCCTGCTGCTTGGGGAGACTTTGAAAGCCTGGGCCTGTTTCTTCGCTCCAGGGCCCTCCGGCAGTCTGCGGGAATCCTCGCCCCACCGCCAGACCTCAAAAGCTGCCCGTGTGAATAGTGGATCAAAGTTTCTTTCTTGTATTTTATCTCCCCTCTGGATTATTTTTTGTTCTCTCTCTTTCTCCCATTTGCTTGTTGAAAACGTACTAATTTGGTTTTGAAACAGCCCTAACCACAAAAAGCAAGAGCGTGTGTGCTGGGGATGGGGACATTATAAATCTGGAGGCTTTACAGAGAATGGAGTGGGGGCGAAGGGGCGGGTGGGGGGCACGGGACGACAGGGCCACTTAATCCCCACCTGCCTTTTACAATAAGATTCCTTTAATGAGAAAATCAGACCAGCTGGCTGGAGACAGGAGTCAGAGGAAATGAAGCGGGAGAAAAGGCCCCGGATCTCGTGATGGACTAGCAGGGAGCTTTGGCGAGATAACAGCCTCGCAGATGAGAGTGGGGTGTGTTTGTAATTGTTTGTGGGAATAGGAAATACAAATTTAAAAGCAGATAGAAAAGATGAAGAGAGGTGGGGGGGGGGGGGACCACCTTCAAGCTTTGCACCTTCTTCTAGCTAAGGTCCTTATCTATCCCCCATGAACAGAGCATCGGAGCCCTTTCCAGTCTCTAATAGTCAGTGTGCCCCCACGCCTGGGTGGCAGAGAAGTGAAGTCATCCCCATGCTACAGTAGGGTACTGAGGCCCAGAGAAACTTGCCCACAGTCATCCATGGAGTCTGTGGTCGTGCTGGCAATTGGACCCAGGTGTCCTAAAAGTGAGGCTACTACTCTAACCACTGGGCCACCCTCCCTTGTCTGGGAGGAGCTGGGTGTTGGGTAGGGCTCAGCAGTGGTGGTCTACGGATTGGGTGAGATTAGGTTGTGTTACGTTCCTGTTCTTGCTAGGTTATTCCATTGGATCGCGGGGTAACTGACGTGTCTCTGTCTATCTGAGGGCACCTGGAGCATTGGATGGGCACTCTTCTATTGTGATTTATAAAACACGTGATGAACAATTACTGGAGACCGGTCCAGGGCCAAACTCCTGGGTCTGAACACCCTCAAACTCTGGTCTCTATCCCCGTAACAGGTTGGCCAACAACTCTGGATTGGAATCCTCCCAACTTGGTAGTTTGAGTCCGTATCTGACCTTTAGAGCAGGGGTCTCAAACATGCGGCCCGCGAAGCCCTTCCCTGCGGCCCGCCAGGCTTCCTTGCCCTCCTCCTCCCCCCATAGCAGTTTGTGGGACGGAGGGGCCAGAAGTGGAGGCTTCTCTGCTGCCTGGCTGGGCCGCGTGTGTTTCTAGCTCTGGACTTCCTATATTGCTCTTGCTTTGTTTGCCAAACAGCTGTTGGCGGTACCTAGTGCTTTCCAGGAGGGAATGGGGAGCTGCGTGCTCAGAGGAGGAGGTGGGGCAGGGGTGGGACCTCTTGGAAGGGGTGGAGTGGGGGCAGAGCCGGGGCAGCGAGGGTATGTGTGTGTGTCAGTGGTGCGGCCCTCGGGCCAGTGCACTAGTCCTCATGGAAGGGGTGGAGTGGGGGCGGAGCCGGGGCAGCGAGGGTGTGTGTGTGTGTCAGTGGTGCGGCCCTCGGGCCAGTGCACTAGTCCTCATGCGGCCCTCGTGGTCATTTGAGTTTGAGACCCCTGCTTTAGAGGAACTAACTTTGCGCCCTCCCCTCCCCAAGTCAGAGATTTTGGAAGAAGATCCGGGTTGGCAGGATATTGTGAGTTTGCTGGCTGCTGTGCTTTACTATCAGCTAGCACCGATGGGGACACAGCGTGGGACGGATGGCGTGGGGCTCACGAGCTATGGGAACTAGTCCAGTGAGCCGCGTGGTGGTCTGTTTTCTGTGTAACTTTCACTGACCAACTGAGGTCACTTCCATTCCTTGTGAAGGAGGAGGCTCCAGATCTTTCTTCACCAGGAAGGCAAGACAAGGTGGGGCAAAGCCGTGTACTGGGGAAACGTATGTTTTTGTTGCACAGGGTTTTGAGCTAGTCTGGATCGTGGTTGAAGAATTAAAAAGCCACCCCTACTTTAGCCTGGAGGCTTGTGCATCAAACCTGGAGAAGGAGCCAAATGAAGACTCCAGATCTGAACACCTCATAGACTCTGAGGGCGTTTGGCTCTGAACTTGGTAGCTTGGACCCATCTCTGAATCAAATGCTGGCCCAGTAAGATGTACGATGCTGCTTTATCTATTTGCCCATTTAGGACAAGCCAGCTATCAAATTCTTATACACGTGTGTGTCCTTGGCAGGTAACAGATGGTGGTACCATCAAACAGAAGATCTTCACCTTTGACGCCATGTTCTCCACCAACTACTCGCACATGGAGAATTATCGCAAGAGAGAGGACTTGGTGTACCAGTCCACAGTACGGTAAGTCCTTCCACCTCCATTGAAGAGGGTGCTCAGAACTTTCCTACGTTATATGAGTGCAATTTCAGAGGAGTCTACGGAGTTAAAATATTGTGTGTGGAGGTGAGGGGAGGGAGAGATTGTGTGTCTTCATCCCGGTCTGAACTGTGCAAACCTACCATGAGGCAACCCATGCACAGACCCCTCATTTTTAAAACCAGTGCGACATATAGAATGTACTCTCTGTGAAGTATTTACTCTCTTTGCCTGGTGCTGATACAGACGCCGACAGCTAGCATCCAGCAAGTATAGCATCCAGAGGTGTGGAACAGGAGATACCCGAGTCATTTCCAGAGAGAGGTCCGAGCTGCTGTCACTGGACTGAGATCTGGATAGAAATGCCTCCAAAGTCTAGGGGGGGTCAGAACCCTTATTCCAACCCAGCCAACCTAGCAGAGACCCAACACCCCCAGATATTGATGCAACACATTCAATAGAAGTAGCAGAAGTGGGCACTGTCACAGTTACTCAATAGTTCAGTCCAACTGATTGTGGGGGAAGAAGGACATTTCCCCTAGGTCAGATTATCAAGAACCATGGGGTTTTCTTGCCTTCCTCTGCAGTGTGGGGTGCAGGTCACTTGCTTAGATCACCTGGGTGTATCTCTCTTAATCAATGCTCTGTCATTACATGGTCCTCAGGCACAGGTGCACTTTGGTCCCTCCTGTTCTCTGCCTGTGGCCCACAGCTGTTGAGTCTCCTGAGGGCTGCAGTACTTTGGCCTAATTCTGGTTGTGGGGCATGAGGTGGGGGTGGCTGGGTGGTTGATGGCCTGTGATATGTAGGAGGTCAGACTAGAGGGTCTGGTGTGGTCCCTTCTGGCCTTCAACTCTATGACTCTGGCCTAGATTCACAAAAGTGTCTACATGTCCAAACCCCCAGACTTAGGCACCTGTGTCTGGGTTTAGGCACCTAAGTCCCAGTTTTAGGCTCCAATGCAATTCACAAAACTACCGCCAAACCCTCGCGGCTCCTAAATTCACTCAGCGCCTATATTTTTGCAGTAAAAGTTCCCCCGGAGCCACTGTTTCCGCCTCTGAGCATGTGTACGGCTGCCTCCTTCTAGGCGCCTGTCTCCTGCCTTAGCCCCAGAGCGATTTACAAGCCAGGGAAGAGAGACCTAACTCGCAAGCGAGGTGCTGGGCAAAGTCCAGTTCTGTTGAGTCTCCTGAGTTTGTGTTGGCCTCCAGGGGCCCAATTCCTCCCTGCGCAACACCGTGCGCGGTCACTTGCAGCAGTGCCGCGGGGCTGGGATGTTACCAGGTCTGAACGGTAGCATTTTGCACTCGCGTGGCCCTGGTGCCGGGAATTGGAGGCTCGTACCCAGGGGCTCTCCTCTCTGGATCCCCCATCGAGCGCATAAATGTCTCCGAGGACCGCGACTGAAATCAGGACGCTCAGTCCCTCTGACCTTTTCTGGGCCCATTCCGCTGTCGTCGCCTGGAGAACCCATAAGGCAGAGGCAGGTTGGAAGCCAATCACAGCACAAAGCATGGCCAACAAGCCAGCCGTGCATTGTAAATCGTGGTGTTCATCCTCCTGACAAAGACTGTGATGAGCGGGAGAGGGTAGCCTGGTCTCTACCGCCTTGCCAGTCCCGTTGTGGCACCTCCTCTCTTTCTCAGCCTTGTCTCTCCTGACCCGGTTCTGAATCTCTGCCGATCTTTGCAAAGGCTGATTGGAAACTTGGATGCCGGCTCTTTATCTCCTGCCAGCTGAAAGTCTGCGAGGCTGCTTTTTAGTGAAAGAAGAGCAGCTGCTTCTGATGGACAAGACGTGCATGTTGGTGCAATGGCTCTTTCCTACCTGCTCTCATCCAAAGAGCAGAGGGAAGGGAGCGGTTAGAGGGGAAGAAAGCTTTTAAAATAAAATTAAGGGAAGCGGGGGGGGGGGGGGGGGGGAGGCAGCCGGCAACCCAAACAAACATTATACAAAGAGGAATCAAGTTGGAGGCAAGGGCTGCCGGTTGCTTTTGCTAGATTGGCGACAGGACTTCAGGGAGAAGAACGCCACATTTACATATAAATGAAGATATTTACAAATTAATGCATTTCAAGCAAGAGAAAAATCCCGGCATCACAGCTGTCAAGGCTCCATCCGTTCTTGCAGTGGGAGAGGGAGAGAACGAGGCGAGGCAGATTACCGAAACGCACGACAGCAGGAACGGCGCGATTTTTCGGAGGCAAGACGGGGGCGGGGAACTGTGCTTATTCTGCTAGCTTCTCCCGGCCCTTTGGGGCAGGAAAGAAAGGGCCATTTTGAGGAGCTTGGTGCTCTAACCACATGCAATGTAGACAGAATCCCCATCCTTCCCGCATGAAATTGTCCCATTACCTGCACCTGTTTGTTTCGCTTTGGCATGTGTCCCCTGTATTTTCAGGTAGACTTTTGCGTACAGAGCTTCTTCCTGACTTTGTTATGATGGCCTCCGCTAGATCCCCAGGGGCTGCCAATTGGAGTAGCCCCATCGGCTTCCAGGGACAGCTGGTGAAACGTTCTCAAAAGCACTGAAGTGATTCAAGAGTCAGGCCAGGTTTACACTACAATTGTTGGCATAGCCGTGTTGGTCAGGGGTGTAAAAAATCCATAACTCCTACCTGACAAACCCCGTAACAGGCAAAGCACCCCCGGCCAGTTTATCTGCAGCTAGGCCATGAGAAGAGGGCTTCTGTTGGTATAGCTAATATTGTTTGGGGACATGGTGTTCCTGTGCCGGCAAAAAAATTCCTGTTGGCATCAGCTGGGTCTATACTAGGGGCTCTACCAGTACAGCTACTCAAGGTGTTTGTACCATAGACCAGGGCTAAGTCCCATTTTGAAAAGTGGCCTAGTCACTTAGGAACCTAAAAGACTCATTAAAAGTCAATGGGACTTAGGCTCCTAAGGCACTTATGTGCTTTTGGAAATTTTACCCAGCATCTCTGTCAATGCCTAGAGAGCTGTAACTGTGATCAGGGCTGTGTGCCATATGTACAGTCCCTGATCTGAAGAGCTTTCAGGCTAAACAGACGAGAGAGGACAGGAGGGGAAACTGAGGCAGGAAGTGACTTGCTCAAGGTCACAGTGCAGGTCAGTGGCAGGCCAGGGATAGAACCTGGGCATTCTGAGTCCAGTCCATGGCCCCACCCACTGGGCCATGCTACCTCGTCAAACCTTTTTTAAATTAGTCACAGGTAATTAATTACTCATTGCAGCATGAAACACCCTGGTATGTCCCCATCCCAAAATGCACCGGTGCCCATTTTCCTAAGCCAGGGCGACTCCATGGTAACCGATCCCTATTCATAACTTACTCCACGTAGACCTGAATCATTTGGTTGGCCTAACCTGTCCCTTTGATTCTCATAAACGTTCTTCCGATGATAAGGTGACTGCAGAATTGCTTACAGTACTGTACTTTCAATGTGATCCTATTAGGGCTTTATATAGCACCAGGGATGCTGTGGCCACGTGGCCGATAGATTCCCTACTGTCTCCCCCCACCCCGCCGCTCATGCATTCCTGCACAATCGGCAGTTAGTGTTCCGGATAATGTTACTGCACCGGTCTCCAAGGGAAAGTACCGCGCGACAGGCTGTTGACAATTAAGGCCTCTTTCTCGGCTGTCTGTTAGGACACTCGCAGCCGTTCAGCCCTTCCCCGGAGAGAAAGTCCCCCCCGTACAGGCCTCACCACTGAGAAAGAGGACCTTTGCTTTTCGATGTGTACTGCTCCGGGCTGGAGAGTGGAAGTGGTTTGTCCAGGAAGGAGAGGAACGTGTTGGGAGGATACGCCAGGCCATCTAACGGCCTGCTGAATCGGGAAACAAAATCATCTGCATTTGCCTGCTCTGATGACGTCAATTTCCCGACAATTCCCCAAATACTGGAAAGAAATTATTTCTTCCTAATGCATCTCTTTCTTTTGGTGCCCTTTTTCTCTCTCTCTTGTTTGGCCCCTCTTTCCGCCCTCCTTTACTTCGTCTCCATTTCCTTTTTTTCTTTCCCTCTCTCTCCCCCTTTACTCTCTATCCCCTCCCCTCTTTATAGTTACCATTTAGCAGCCAACCTTTCCATTAAACACTCTCCTCTGCTTTTCTTTTTCTTTCTTTCTTTTTTCTTTCTTTCTTCCTTTTTCTTTCTCTTTCTCTCCTGCATTCCCTTGCCCTTTCTTGTTCACTCCTTGCTGAGAGTCATTTTCTCTGTAACACGCTCATCAAAAGAGAGAGAAGCTGCTAATTAATTACCTCCTGCTTGTTTCCCTATTTTTAAAGCCTGGCCTTGGCCTCCTAATCAGACACTATTGTATTTTGCGGCTCTGCTTGATTTTTGTGGGCGGTGTTCTCTTCCAGGGGATTGTGGGTAATCTAGACAAAATCCTGGGGCTCTGGAGCTGCTCCTTCCGCTCTGCCTTCCCCTGAGCTTATGGGCTCTGGTCTGTCCATGCCATTAATGCCCTTCCCCTGCAGGCCAGGGCCACCTTAATTAACCTGTTCTAGGGGTGCTCTCTGATAGAGCACCCTTCCAAGTTCCGGAGGGTAGGCACCAGGATGTTCTCCGCCTCCCCCTGCAGCTTTGACATTTGAAGTATTTTTCTGTCCAAGGCTCCTTGTGTGATCACCACCATCTTGGCCAGCATCAGGGATCTGCAGCGCTAACCACGTGCTGGAGCTGAAGTGCCAGGCTCCGTAGCGGGGCTGGAATAGAGTCCCATCCCCGTGTGAACCAGGCACGGGTTAGGACACGCAACACGCTCACCCGCGAGTTACAAACGGTCTCTGGACAAGCCGCTCCGTGTATGATGGCTACCGATGGAACCAAGGGCCACCAGAGCTAGAAGTATGCCGCCCTCGCTGCCGCGTGAGCTAAAGAGCCGGGCTTCTTTCCTGCAGCCATAACAGACTCACGTCCTTGGCGTACTGGGCCCAAAGGGGGAGGCACTGACCAGTGGGCTACACAGCCTAATGAACTGGCCAGCGGGCTACACTGGCAGCATAGACTCCTCCGGCAAGCGGCTCCATTCTTGTCTGCAGGTGGCTACCCCTGCAAAGCAGTGTTGCTGAAGTTGACTGGGCTGTCACGTCCCAAATTTGAGCTCCAAACACAAAGCCCCTGAGACCCATTAGCGCAGTATGTGACTCTGCCCTTCCTTGCGCCTGTTGGCACAGCACCCCTATCTGACTAACCCCCCCCCCCCCCGAGTCCTGTCCCAACATGCACGGGGCTCAGTGGGAAACTTTGGGTGGATTCTCCAGGAGCCTTGGTTCTTTAAAAGCGGAGGGGTCATTACATAGGTCATTGTTCTTCCCAGTCAGGCGGGAGCTGCCTGGAGCAAAGGCTCCTGGGTACAAAAGAGCATACTTAAAAGGGAAGTAAAACAGAATATGCCTGGATTTCCAGTCCTAAAAAAAAATCCCTCCACTGATATCAAATACAGCTCACCTCATAAACTGGGCTGGATGGTGGGGGGGTGGGAAAACCTGGCCACCCTGCCCCGTGGTGCTGGTTATTCAGAGAGTGGCGGCGGGAGAGGTGAATTTTGCCAAGCTAGTCTGGCCCCCGCTCAACTTCAGGCATGCGACTGTGGTAATCCCTGGATCGAATTACCTGATCGTTAGCAACAAAAGGCTCAGTCGAGTCCTTGGAGGCTGTGTCCATCCCATAATCTGGGGATGGCGCTGCCAGGGGGGGTGAATTTATATAAACGACCATCAAAAATAGACTGAGGAAACGAGGCCAAAAAGAAAGAAAGGCAGAAAAGCTCATCTTTGCTTCTCTTCCGAGCTAGAAATCACTTGGAGGCGTGTCACCTTTATTACTAATTACACACTTGCTTTCGGGCCAGCGTTCTAAAAACAAAACCAGAGCCTGGGGAGACTTAAATTAAGTGTAAATACTTTATCCCGGCCTTTTTGTTTTGCAGTATTTCTGAAAATTCGAATTTGCTAAACCTATTTCAACTCTTGTTTTCTGTGCGCTGGGTAATGAAACGCTCCTGTATCCTCAGGAATGTATTGTTGCTTCTCCAAAGTGACTGCAGCTGGTTACTTAAACATGTAATTGTATTTTTGGGGGGTGTAGGTGTAGACCAGGGGTAGGCAACCTATGGCACGGGTGCCAAAGGTGGCACCCGAGCTGATTTTTAGTGGTACTCACACTGCCCAGGTCCTGGCCACTGGTCCGGGCGGCTCTGCATTTTAATTTAATTTTAAATGAAGCTTCTTAAACATTTTAAAAACCTTATTTACTTTACATACAACAATAGTTTAGTTCTATATTATTGTAACAGGGTGCTGGCAAGAAAATGCTGAGCCAGCCCCTGTTCCCTCTGGTAGTTCGGCTAGCAAAGGCTCTGCTAGCAGCTCCCACAGCTGGGAGAGTTAATTAGCGAGCAGGGTGTGGCCCCGGGGTGAGTGGGGATTGAGTGAACCACCTGGGAGCCTTCCTGGCCAGAGTATAAAGAGGGCAGGAAGGAAGTCAGGGGGTGGGGGAGAGAGAACAGAGTGTGGCTGTGCCTAGCTGGCTGTGAGAGCCAGCAGTCCCCCCTGGCAGCTAAGCCGGGGGCTATTCTGTACAGCACTGTAAATAGGTGATGGTGGGTGGGCACTAGGGGATAAAGGGGCACTGCTGCTTGCACCAAGGGGCTCCCGGCTCATTTTTTGAAGCAAGCAGGCAAAGGCTCGCTTACACTTGGGGGCTTGTCCGGGATCTGAGGCCAGCGAAGTTGGTTGGCGGCCCGGAGATGGAGGGGACCCTACAATGGCTTATGGAACAGCAGAAACAGACCCAGCAGGCCCTACAGACCATGCAGCAGACCCACCAGGCAGAGAGACAGGCCTTCTTAACCTGGCAGGCTGAACAGCAGAAGAGCCTACAGGACTTGATCCAGGAGCAGACCAGCACCCAAGGGAAGCTCCTGCAGCGGCTGGTGAGTCCTGGGGCAGGGGAGGGTATCCGGCCGCCGGGCTGGGGACTCTGTAAAATGAGCCCGGTGGATGACCCGGACGCCTTCCTCGGAACCTTCGAGAGGGTAGCCACGGCTGCGGGATGGGCGAGGACCACCTGGGCCCTCCGGCTTGCCCCGTATCTGACGGGCGAGGCTCAAGCTGCCTATATGACGTGAGGGGAAGAACAAGCCCAGAGTTACGAGGCAGTAAGGGCCGCCATCTTGGACCGGGTTGGCATGTCGGCCGAGAGATACCGGCAGAAGTTCCAGGCGGCCCGCTGGACGCAGGCGGTGCGGCCCAGGGCGTTTACTCAGCGGCTGCGGGACTGGGCTACGCGCTGGCTGAGACCGGAGGCCCGGACGGGGGAGGAGATAATGGACTCCTTGATCCTAGAGCAATTCCTCCAAAGCCTCCCAGAGACAGTGCGCACCTGGGTGCGAAGGCACCAGCCAGAGACGATGGAGGAGGCCGTCCGGGTAACGGAGGAGTACATCGAGGCCGAGGGACCCCGGGGGGAGGAGCGACCGCGGAAGGACCGTGACCTGGGCCGGAGGCCGACGGACTCTTTCCCGGGCAGAGGGAAAGAGAAGAAGGGGGAACCCCGGGGAACACCCGAAAGGACTGCCCGGCTAACGTGCTGGCAGTGCGGAAAGCCGGGGCATGTGAAACGTGACTGCCCAGCCATGGAGTGTGCGTGGGCGGATTTGTGTCGGTGGACCCAAGTACGGGGGCATAAATTGGGACAGGGAATGCCTACCCTGCCCGTGAAGGTGGGGAGTAAAGCCCAAAGGGGGGTGCTTGATACCGCCTCCAGTTGCACTTTAGTGCGGAGGGCGTTAGTAAAACCCCAATGGCTGATGGTGGGGGCTAGAATGGCCCTGGGGTGTATCCATGGGGACGTGAAGTCCTGTCTGGTGGCCCAGGTACCCCTGGAAGTTAATGGTTGCTTCTGCTGGAAGCGGGGCTACCAGGGAGGCTACTATGTCCGGTAATTGTAGGCAGGGACTGGGGCCCAATAGGTAGCCCGAAGCCCTGGGGTGCCCCGAGATGGGGGGTGGAAGCCCTTGGGGGGGGGGTCCCCCAGGCAGGGGGGCGGGCCTAGTCCCAAAGGGACCAAAACTCCTAGACAGAAAAGCCCAGAGCGGGTTGGGCCGAGGGAAATTCACGAAGCAGGGCTGGTCAACCGGAGCCCCCCAGGGCAGGAGATGGGGGCTGGAGACCTACCCGTGATCCCCCTCCCGAGGAACAAAAGGTCCTGGCCGAAGGTGGGCTGGAGGCAGAGGAACGGGAGGCCCCAGGCCCACAGAGGCACATAGGGGAAACTGAGGCACAGGAGGACCCGCCAGAAGGTGGGCCCAAGGAACGAGAGGCTCCGGACCCACAGGGGAACGCAGGGGAAACTTGGGCACCAGGGATCGTGCTTGAGGGTAGGACAATCCCTGAGCCCCGACCAGAAGTGCGAGAGGGGGCGGGGGCCCTGCCCCCCTGCGACTGGTGTGATGACCTGCGAGCTGAGGCAGAGTTAGGGGGCTCACCACTCCCCGAGCAGTGCTGCTTTTGTGGGAGAGGGATGGCGGGACCCGCCGCGGGGGAAAGGGGGGAGTGCCTACTCAGGAGCGGGGGGTTGTCACCCGAAAAGCCTCTCTCGGGGGGGCGACAAAAGGGGAGGGGGGAAAAGGGCCCAAGGGGGCCTGGTGGTGCCGTGCTTAAGGGGGGAGGCATGTAACAGGGTGCTGGCAAGAAAATGCTGAGCCAGCCCGTTCCCTCTGGTAGCTTGGCTAGCAAAGGCTTTGCTAGCAGCTCCCACAGCTGGGAGAGTTAATTAGCGAGCAGGGTGTGGCCCCGGGGTGAGTGGGGATTGAGTGAACCACCTGGGAGCCTTCCTGGCCAGAGTATAAAGAGGGCAGGAAGGAAGTCAGGGGGTGGGGGAGAGAGAACAGAGTGTGGCTGTGCCTAGCTGGCTGTGAGAGCCAGCAGTCCCCCCAGGCAGCCAAGCCGGGGGCTATTCTGTACAGCACTGTAAATAGGTGATGGTGGGTGGCACTAGGGGATAAAGGGGCACTGCTGCTGGCTCCCGGCTCATTTTTTGAAGCGAGCGGGCAAAGGCTCGCTTACAATTATAGACTTCGAGATCTTCTACAAACGGTAAAACGTTTTACTGGCACGCGAAACCTTCAATTAGAGGGAATACATGAAAACTCAGCACACCACTGAAAGGTTGGCCGACCCCTGGTGTAGACAAAGTGGGTGAGGTAATATCTGTTATTGGCCCAGCGTCTTTAGGTGAAGGTCAGGAGATAACCTTCGAGTTACACGGAGCTCTTCTTCAGGTCTGGGAAAGATACTCAGAGTATCGCAGCAGATTGTTTAGCGTGAGTCATTAGCTCATATTCCAAAGCACCATTCAGGGTGAAGTGGTCCATTAACACTCCTGCAAGAAAGGGGGTTAGTGGGTTACAGGTTATTGTAATAATCCATAAATCCAGTGTCTTTATTAAGACCATGATTGTGAGTGTTATGAAGTCAAGCTCCCGGGCTCGTCTTTTGGCGGCGCCGTGCGGATTTCCCCCGAGGAGGACTGTGAGGCCAGATACGGCAGGATTGTTTTATGAAGCGTGTTCGGCCTCAGGTGATGCTGTGTGTTTGTCTTTTAGCCTGTGAGTTTGTTAGAGAGCATCGCGATTGCCTGGTTTCACCCGCATAGTCGTCATTGGGGCATCAAGGCACTGGGCGAGGTACCCCACACGTTGCGATAAGCATGTGTCAGACCCATGGAAGGTGTGGTGTGGGTTGTGTTGATCGTCTAAACAATGGTCTGGTGCCGCTTTGAGTGTGTGTCCTGGTGTGTGGGGAGTTGGCTTCCAATGACAAGGTGGGGGGTTTGAACGCCAGAAGAGGGGGTTCAGGAAAGATTGCTTTCAGGATGTGGCTCCCCATCGAGTATGGGTTGTGAGTATTCAATGATACCCCGGAAGAGTTCCAGGGTGTGGAGTGGTCGGTGACAACGAGAGGTGTGTGGTCTGTGAGGTTTTTTTTCCTGCATTGAAGCAGGTTCTGTCAGGGTCTTTGGCTGGCCCATTCCACAATATGACGTACTTCTCTGGTGGAGTGTCCTTGTTCGGTGAATAAAAGATTCTCTCCTTCACCTTCCTTTCTCTAATATCCTGGGACCGACGCGGCTACAACACTGCAGACAACAGCGGCACACGGCTGTGGATGCATTCTTGTGTATCTGGCTCATATGCACAGAGGTGTCCGTGTGGGGGCATTCTTGGGCGCATGGCTCGCCACGTATGTCTGAGCTCCCACGTCGGGGCGGGCATTTCTGTGAGCGCATCCACACTCATGCGGGGGCATTCTTGTGTGAAGGCCGGCACGTGTGTGCACACAGGCCTGTATTTGTGTGCATACACACAGGCCTTGTTTTCAGCTAGCTGCGGGGGGACCGGACTCATACCCAGGAGCAGGTTGCGTTGGAAGAGGGGGCTAAACCTGAATGTAGAGAAAAGAGTGGGCAGAACCAGAGGCACTGGGGGGAGCTCCCTGGGCGACTGGCAGCAGGTGCTTGTTAGTTGTAAGTAACGTGCTTGGGACTAGCTCGCCCCTGGGGTTGCTTCTTCCCAGCCTGTCTGGGGGGTGCCAGCCATCCCCACAGCCTTGCTCCTTCTCTCTGCTCTGGCATATTCACTAGGAGGGGGGAGCACGCACGCTGTCCCTACATGCTGGGACAGGAATGGTGTCTCTGGCACTCCCTCCAGGCAGCTTAGCTTCGTTCACAAGGCAGGCTGATGGCCCATTGCCACAACTCGGCTAGGGGGATCAGATGTCCCAATTTTATAGGGACAGTCCTGATTTTTGGGTCTCTTTCTTATATAGGCTTCTATTTCCCACCCCAACCCCCCCGCTCCCGTCCCAATTTGCTGTCTGGTCACCCTAAGCTTGACCCTCCGAATGTTGCAGAGACAGGCCCAGTGGCTGGGAATGTCTCCATAGCAGCCAGAGACAGACAGTAGCCGCTAGTCTAGCCCACTGGGTTTTCCTTGGGCTGTAAGTGGGACCTGAAAATCCAAATGCTGAGCCCAGGACTAGTCTATATTCAGCACACACTGGTGGGGAGGGACCACCCCAGGTGCTTTGGGTTGCCTGGCTGGCAGAAGCCGGTGAAGGGATCTTCCCTGGGGAAGAGGCTGGAGGAGGCTGTCAAGGAAGGAATAGGTTTTAAGATGAGCTCTGCACTGCACCAGAGGCTGGGGGTCTGGCGCGGCTAGGGATCAAAAAGCAGGCTAGTGAGGCCCCATCCCCCAAGTGCGGGCCCCAGTCTGTATTCCCCCGTGTCCTAGATGCAGAGCTCCGGATGCAAGCATTCCCCCACCTAGATCTCCTCCTACTTAATACACTTACCGGGGCACTGACCAGCCGGCCAAGTAGGAACTTCCATAGAGCATATGGGTCATCACGGGCAATACATTTTGCCCCACGCCTCGTGCCCAGCCCATGCGGCAGCAGTGAAATGGTTAATAAACCTTGACCACTCCAGCGTCTCCCTGGTTAATGTGGAAGTTGTGAGCTCAAGAGAAATGCACCAAGAAATCTGTTGTTTTCCCTCTCCTCATTTAGGAGTTTGGTTTCCCGGGTAGTGTGTGTTCTGCTCATCTGCTGGTTTGATTGCTGTGGAATTTTCTGACATGACTAATTATTGTTTTGCGAGTGTTTTTGAGGCTTTACTAATTGATTACACATTCCCTGACTTGACGGATTTTTTTTTCCCTGAATGCAAATGGTTTTTGGTTACAAAGGCATTGTCTTTTTTCGCTTTGCTCTATATTTAGTCTCTGTTTTACACGGCGATACAGGATAACGAGAGCCAGCGGGAGCTAGCCGTTAAAGCAGAACGCATGGGTCCTTGTCCTGACTCTGCCACAGTCTTGCTGTGGTGTCTGGGACAAATTGCTGCCATCCACATTTTCAGCCAAATTCAGACTGGAAATAAGGCATGTGGTTTTAAGAGTGAGGGTGGATTTCTCCCTCCCTGGCAGCGTTTAAATCAAGATCAGAGGTTTTTCCAAAAGATCTGCTCTTCTTCAGACAGGTATCGATTCCAGGAAGTCCTATGGTCTGTGTTATACAGGTCCGACTCGGAGGATCAGAGGGGTTCCTTCTGGCTTTGGGATCTAGGAAAGCGAAGCAGCTAAAGTTAGGCAGCAGTCTATATTTAGCCACTCGGCAAGTGACATGAAATTGATGCTGCATGCTACAATAGGAGAGGCAGGATGTTCTCTTGGAGTGGTGAACTAATCCCTCTACTGTACTCGGTGGGGAACTGAAGGAGCTGCAGAAATGCTCTGAGTTATCCTGCGCAAAACAGGCCGGGAGAGGCTGAAGTCTCGTTAGCTAGGGGCATATTATAGTTACCTCCAGCCTGGGATTCTGACCAGTGCGTCCGAGCTGGGAAGCAGGAAGGAAATGGCAGAGAGCAGTGCCAGGCCAGGAGAGCTTTCTCAAATGCCGCACTAATTCTCCATATCCCTTGCGGGGCTGTTTTGCTAGGGGTGAGCGCACAAATCCTCATCCTTAGCCACCCACCGTCTAGCCCTTCCTACGTGGGAGGTGCCAGCTAAGCGCCGCTTCTGGCAGCAACATTTATGCCAGCCCCGTAGCTGCTTAGCCAGCGGAGCGGAGCTTTATCATGGGCACGGCAGGAGGAAGATTCCTGCTCATCCCAGCGGGTGCTCTCAGCTCATGCCCTCAAGCATAACTTCTCCTTCTATCTGAGTCTTTCAGGTACAGAGAGAGCTTGGGTGTTTCCCAAGCTGCCAGTTACAAAAAGCTACTTAAAGGCTTAGCCCGGGGGTGCCCGGG
Source organism: Sternotherus odoratus (assembly GCA_032164245.1). NCBI lineage: Eukaryota > Metazoa > Chordata > Testudines > Kinosternidae > Sternotherus > Sternotherus odoratus. The sequence goes on along the minus strand of JAVMKO010000018.1, from coordinate 12,481,789 downwards.
GCGAATTATAGACTCTGGGCACGGGCCCCCACGTTCCTCGGGCAGCGAAACGGGGTCCCTCCTGTGGCCGAGATGCAAGCCTTTTACCAAGCAGGCCGGGATGCTTTCAGCATCGTGGTAACTGTGGAACCGATGGCCAAGAGAAGGGCCGGAAAGTGCCTAGGACAGTTTTCATACTGGGGTCCTCTCCTGAACCCCCCTACCTTCCCCCACCCACCCCCCGCCCTGCATTTCCTCTATATTGACATGTGACTCCTCCTGGCCCATACACACCAGCTCCCATCCAGACCTGGAACCCTTCCCTCCCCTCCCTCACCTCCCCCCCACCCTTCCTCCTGGCCCGGCCCCCTGAGAGCAAAGGAGTGAATTCATGTCCCCATCGCTGCCCATATTACCTAGAAATACAAATTTCCCAGTCCCAAGCTATCAACACAGCACCTCTTTGCACCAGAAGAAACTTGGCTTGGAAATCTCTGTTTCTCCCTCTCCCTCTTCCTCTGTATATTGTAGAACTAATAGAATTTGCAGCCAGAAAATTTTCGCCGGCTCGATACTAAGCACTTAAAAGCATCCGTAATTGTCAGCATGGCTTGTGCAAATTGTCTGAATTACCGTGGAACAGAGGTGGTTTGTGGTAAAAGCGTTTTCACGCATTTGCCTTTTTTCAGAGGCAAACAGCAACAGTCCTCCTTCGCAGTGAAATGTTACCAGTTTTCCTAGGATGTAAACAGAGCCTGTTTTCTGAATCACTCCCCCTCCTTCCGCCGTAAAAACCTGGCTCCTTCGGCTGCGTGACAACTTTGGCAGGGTCATTTGTCGGCCCGGCTCGAATGGATCACAGGAGTGCCAGGTTCCTAGAGGGTGGTTATTATTTATATGGTGCCTGCGGTGGACTAGGTGCTTCCCAGGCCAGGTCCCTGCGCTGAGAAGCTGGTCAGGCTCAATAGACGAGGTACAGAAGAAGGACGGAGCGTAGAATATATCCAAAGCCTTGTGGGGCGCATGGCACAATAGATCGAAATGATGTAGCAGGGGCCTGTGATTTAAGCGACGCAGCTGCGCTGAATTCAGCAGCACGTTGAGGTTTTGCAACAAATGGCAGCTGGTGGCGTGACGAGAATTCTGCGTGGCACGAGGGGAAGGGGCCTGCTATATACTGTAAAGCTCAGAAGCCCGGTTGGAGTGGCTCCGTGCTTTAATGTCTGAGGAGGCGGGCAGCGGAGAAAGGTGCCAGACCGCTCTTAAGCCCTGCAGGGATAAACTCATAAGCCCTGTGCGGCGGGGGGATGCACCTGCTCATGTGTAGGTCCCAGCGAAGCCCCAAAGCAGCCTGGTACATCCGTGGCCGGTGGACAAGCTACAGTAGCAGGAGAAACAGTCCTTTGTTTGATTCATTCGGCCAAAGCAGAGATTTCGGCTGCATCTTCCCAAGACAGGTAAACTAACCAGCCCATAATCACATTAGGCACAGGCCCGTGGATGCAGCCACATGCGAATGACTCAGCCGTGGCATTCGGTTATGTGCTTTCTTCGTTCCAGGGGCGTCTGTGTGACGGATGCTGAGTTTTTTCAGGCGGGTGGTTTTGCAGGGTCCTGACGCCCTGGGAGTTTGCGACGCCCGTACTGCGTGTCCAGCTGTTCTCCGGAAAGAACAAGCCGGCCTCAGATGAGAAAAGCGAATCCCATTTTGGGTCCACGTTTTCCCTGCCGACGTTGCTGGTCACCAGGGCGCGGTGGCTCCGTCCTGGATTTCCAACACGATGCAGTTGTTAATATGTATGGAGAGTGGTTTGAAACGAACGGCCACCCATCAGATTGCTCCTTCTGCCATGTCCCCCCCCCCCTGCCCCGCCGATTCCCTTTAATAAGGTGACTGTATCTAGAACTGTTTGCAGTGGGACACGCTTGCTGGTTGATGATGCAAATGCCCTTTGCAGCTGACTGATGGTCTATTAGATTCTGAGCTCTTCTGGGCAGGGACCATGGACTAGATTCTCTCCTGGTACAAGCTCAATCAGCCTAGGACAGGGGAAGCTGCAGCCCCAGGAGCTGTTCTAAGCTCCACTCCCTCTCCAACTCCCCCCCCCCCCCCTCCCCCCCGACTTACCTGCTCCCCCCACATCCCTCCTAAACTGGGAGGCTGCAAAGCTGCAAGCCCAAGACCCAGCTGCAGCCAATTTGGGCCAGCCAGGGCCTTGCCCTCCAAGAGTGGAATCCTCTGCTGGCCGCGTGCAGCCAGATTACAGCCCCTTTGCATTGCCAGCATTAGTGATCTGGCCCCTCCAGTGTCTAGCAACAACGGGGCCTCGACCCTGACGGAGGACGGGAAGGCGCTAACCCCGGATACACAAATCATAAAATGAGTGGCGGTCCTGTTACCGAACGGTGGTGCAACACCTAGAGAATGCTGCCACGGCGATGGTAGGTCAGGCAGGCAAAAGGCCAAATGTAATCATTTTAATGATCACCACGCTCGCGCTGGTTCGGAGGTCTGTTTTCTAACACCCGACCGGGGTAGCAGATCGCCATTGTTTCAAACAGCCATCTGCACTGTCGGACAAGCCCGTAGAAACTGAGTCTCATATGCCCCGAAGAGCCATTAAAGCTTTACCCCTGCTGTGCTGCAACGTTACAGTGCACTAGCTGCCTCCTGCACCCCAGAGCAGGCTGCAATCTAGAGAGCTGCCCGGGGCAGGCATGGAAATGTCCGAATACACAGAGGCTGCTTGGCCGGGGGAGGCTCTGAAGTGAGGTTTCTAAACTTCGTGCGCCGGCGGTTAAAGATAAAACCGGCAGACACACGGTAGCCCGGGGCGGCTGCTCTGACTCGTCTGTGTTCCTTCCTGCTTCCGCTCGGGTTTTTCGAGTTGTAGAGCGATTGAAACTCTTGGAGACGGTGGCGGCGGCAGCAGGTGACTTCTGAGGATGGGTAGAGTGAACCGGCAGGACTCAGGATCTGAGTGGGGGTGTGATCGGGGGGGTTGGGGTTGGGTATGGGCCTGCTTTCTTAGGACTACCCTGGGGCGCTTTGGGTGGCTTACTTTCAATCAGGGGCTGGGAGAGGCCGGGGGGACAGAGGACAAGATCTAGATAGGGCAGCTGAGGTGCTATCAAAACCACTGACTCCGCCAGGGCAGGGCTGGTGCAAGGATATTTTGCATCCTAGGCGAAACTTCCACCTTGTGTCCCCCCCCCCTCCCCCCTTCTTCCCTCCCGGGCAGTCCAGGCTCAGCCGCGTCCTCCACAGCCACCCCACCGCGCGGGACACGGGCATGGAACCCTTGCGCGCCGCCCCCTCCCCCAAGCGGGACACAGGGGCAGCATTGTGACATCCAATGGGCTTGGAGCCAATGGGCCCGATTCTCAATCGCACCCTCTGGGTACAGCCCCCTAGGCAAGGGGGCCTACGTGGTGGGGAAGAGGCGGGGGGAAGCAGAGCCCTGAGACTGCTCCGATCCATACCCTGCCCTGGGCTTAACATGCAGCGGTGGGAGACCTGAGGACTGGGAGCAGGGGCGGGTGGAGGGCGCTCAGCCCTGTACAGAATTGGGCCCTGCACGACGAGCTTCTGGGCAGCAGCTCGGAGCTCTACCGCTGCCCTCTCCAGGATGCTGCAACGCTGGAGCGGCTCCGGACCCCAGCCCTGACCATCACCCGGCTCGGGGGGTTGACCGCCTGGGAGCTGTGGTGCGTTCCGGTCCTGCACCTCTGAATGGGAGAGAAAGATTCAGGCAGGTGGGACCCAGCATAAGCGGTGGACCCAGAGCATCGTGTAGCAGGGAGAGGCCTGGGGATGGGTGATACGCCTGGAGAGCCCGGTTCACTCCCCGGGGACCAGGCTGATTTCAGCGCTGCCTGCGTGAGATCGCTCTCCGCTCTGTGCTCCATTCGGGTGCGGCTGAGGGCGGGGAGCGGCGAGAGAAGAGCTCTCTGCACAGTGAGCCTGAAGGGCCCCCGCCTTCTGCTGGGTAAACGCGTCTCCCCGAGGGCTGCTGGAAAGTGACTCCTCCATCACCCAGGGGAGAAGACGCCCCTGCGGCTTGGCCCAGCCTCTGCCGTTAAGGGGCACGGTCCGTGGGAGTTTCAACGGAGCCAATATTGAGTGGCGACCGCAGGATTTGGCCTGGCACATAGAAGAAGTCGCGTGTCTCCTGGATCAGAGGGAAGCAGCCGGAACAAAGAGGAGGTGGACGTGGCCAGAGTGATAACTGTCTCCTTTCTGCCTCCCTCTCCGGAGTGACAATATCTGTCACCTGAAGGCTGGCTGGCTCCGGGGTTGAGGACTACAACACAGCGCCTTCTGCTACAGGAGCAGCTATTCCCCTCCGGCCCCGGCTGACAGTGATTGACACACGACTCATTTCTTTCTGACGGCAGCGGGTAATGAACCTGGGTTCGGATTGCAAAGGACAGGTGTCAAAACATCCTCCCCCGGTGCTATCTCACTGGGAACGGCAGCCGGAGCCAGAGATTACACGGACCCGGAGACAGACCTACCTGCTCCTCCAAAGAGGAGGTGGTGGAGTTGGCCTGGCTGTTGGGTGGGGTTGAGCGAGCGAGCAGGAGTTACAGTTGCCTCTTTGCCTAGCAAGTCCCAGGTCACTAGCACTACGCTAAGCGCAGACCCTGTGGAGAAGTCAGAGCCCAGCGCCTTCAGCTGGTGGCCTGTGTCATGTGGTGACTGTTTTCTGACTCTGCCAGTGCAGGTGTGTCGGTACCTCAAAGCCTGCACTTCCCGATGCATCCTCCCCTCTGTGACCAACTCCCTCGGGCAGCTTCTTCTCATCCAATTGTTTGCATTTATGACGGTAGCGTCCAGAACCTGAAGCCTACCACAGCACCTCCAAATACCCCCATTCACAGGCCCCATTCTTCCCCTTGCAAAGGGCCATAGAATCTCTCCGACTTCTAGTTCCCGGGCACCAATCGATCTGCTTCCGGTGCCTGGATTCACGGTCTTAACTGGGATTTTAAGCAGAACCTTTGAGGTCCTTAGCCAGCAGAGCTATGGGGTGAGCCATCTCTCTGCCCTAGGCAAGTGAAGCTTGTCTCAGCTGCAAGTCGTGCCCTGTGCGTCTGGAATTCACCGGGTTTCGCTGCATTAGATGCACGTCCTGGGTCACCAGCTGAGTTTCGAAGAGGGGCTCAAGTCCATAGGGCCTCGCTGGGGCCTTATAGTTAGAAGGAAAATCGCTTTCACCCTGTCCACCCCTAGACAGCACGTGGATGTGAGCGACGCACGCTTTGCGGTGTCTCTGTTTGCTGGGGGCTCTTTAGATCCAGGCTCCGAGACTCATTCATGAAGGGGGGCTTCACCGGTCACATCTGTACTGCACAGGGATCCGGTCAACCCAGACTCAACTCCCAACGTCCCTTCAGGAATGTGGAGGAGTGTCCCCGGGTTGTTACACTCCCCAGGAGGATTACCTGGCCTCGGCGGGTGCAGCAAAGGGTTCTCCAGCTCCGAAGGGGACGGGACCCCATCCCCATGGTTTCTGGGGAAGGACCCTGGTTGGGATCAGTGCAGCTGGACCTCGGGCTAGGACAGCGGAGCCAGCGTGAGCGTCTGCTCTGTCTACTGGAACTGCCGCCCACTCTCCTCCCCAGCAAGCTGCTCCAGCAACAGTCAGCAGCCTGCGTGCAGCAAAGCAAGGGGCGTTCCTATTACAAGGAGGGCATTGGAAAGGGGATTCAGTCACATCCAGGATGGGTCATGGGGGCTGTGGAGAGGCCAGTGTTTCTACGTGGCCGGCCATCCATGTGCCAGGTGTCCTCTGGGAGCCACCCGCAGCTGGTGCTGCCTGCCCGACAGACCATCTGGGCAAGTAGAGTCCAAAGGGCCACCCGGGAACTGATCAGCGGTAGCGAAGCCACGGTGGTGGTGGTGATCTCCCAAGCCGGAGGGGTTTGCTGCTAGGTGGTGACAGCAGCTTCGTGCAGAGCTGGAGGGGATCTTTCAGCTCTCCTTTGGCAGCGGAGCCACCTGTGGCTGCCCAGATCCAAGCGGAAGCTCCTCCTCTACCCAGTCCGGAGCCAACATTCGCCACAGATGGATTGGGGGGGCGGGGACGAAACATCCATCCCGCATAGCGGGTGAGCAAAGCAGAGGCTGCGGCAAGTGGAAAGCACCTGCCCGAGCAGAGACTTTATGCAGCCTGAAGCCTGCTGCAGAGAAACGTCTCGGGCCCAGAAGTATCTGTATCATCCAGTCTCCCAGTAGCCATGAGTTGCACGGGTGGAGGTGGAGCGAACCCATGCAAAAGTCTCCCAGGGAAAGAGCAGGCAGAGAGAGGCTGCAGAAGGAAGAGTGGCCTGTACGTTGTTTCTTTGCAAAGACCGACTGGAAAATGGAAATTTGTTGCAAACCCAAATGCTTGAGCCAATATTGAGTGGCGACCACAGGATTTGGCCTAGCACACAGAAGAAGCCGTGTCTCTCCTGGATCAGAGGGAAGCAAGAACCCGCTGCAGCAAGAGCTTGGGAAATGGGGGACGATCCTAAAAGTACCTCCATGTTTTATTTCAAATCAGGCAGTTAAGTTGGAGGCATCTCCCATAGAACTGTCCTGTGAACTGATCCTCAGCTCAGGCCAATACCTACTGGGGTGATACTGATGACAATCTATTAAATGTGGAAGAGTGGCACATGGGCAACAGCTTTTTTAATAGACCTGCTCCAAAATGCACCAGCTGGCTGTGGCTTCTGGGGTGGAGAACAAAGCCATGAACAGTTGCTCCTGGATGCAAATGGTGCCCTGCCAGCCTCCGGGAGCGTAATCGCAGCCACTGAGCTCTGTGCCTCGTCACCTGCAATCGTTGGTATTACAGAGGCACGACCATGACTCCTGAGTTACTATTGTCATCACCTTGCTTTCCATTTTAAAGCCAGGGCCAGATCCGCAGCTGGTGAAACGTGGCCTAGCTCCATTGAAGTCCGTGCTGATTTACGCCAGCTGAGGATCTAGCTCTTTCATTGAAAATTTTCTTGGAAAGCACCTGAAACTGGGGTTCTTGGGGCCCCAACAGAAGTTGCGGGTCATGCTGATGTTAGTTGGATAAAGCAAATTTCCTTTGTGAGAAGTCGAATAGCCCAGGATGAGAAAAGTTTCCACTCCATAGCTAGCTCTGATACCTTTCCATCAGTAGATCTCAAAGCCCTTTACCAAGGAGAGCACTATCATTATCCCCATCTTACAGAGTAGGAAACTGAGGCACAGAGCTGGCAAGTGACTGGCCCTAGGTCACCCAGCAGGCCAGTGGCAAAACCAGGCTAGAAGGCGGGTCTCCTGGCTAACTATCCAATGTGCTCGCTACTCGCCACCAGCTGACTCTACTGTGGGCAAAATGGCAAAAAGCCACATTTGCATCATATGTAAATAGACGCATGGTGGGTGGATATTTAGTCCTGGGTCAAGGTTAACATGATCCGTGGAATTTTAATTATTAATTTCCTAATGTTCAAACTTTCTTCTTTCTTTGTTTTTTTTAAATCTCTAACTTTGACCTTTCAGACTTTTTTTTTATGACACTGTAATTTAACTGAGCCTTTTACACAACTTTAACTGTGTGCCTTAATGAAGTGTTATCATGCATATCTGGGAACACTCTTCAAGGCTCTTATCTGAACTGTACTGAGGGTGTGGAGAGATTTTTTTTCAAACAGGCTGTATAAGATCAGATGTTAAATTAGAAGCAAAACAAAGTTAGAAGATATTCAGGCCTGGATTTTACTTTTTCCTTCTTGAAAACCTTGTCATTGTTTTGTAAGTCACAGGTGGGCTGGGATAATGGTGACTGTTTTATTATTAGAAGTCCGGCTCTAGGACACAAAGGAAAACATGGTTCTTCATCTGAGGACCTTCTATAATCCATGCTAACACAGTGTGATACTTTGTCCCCTCCTGGTGGTAAGAACAGGTATGAAAAATTCAAGTCTGCTACTGCCGCTAAGATAGCTGACCTGCTCCTCTAGCTCACACTGCAGCAACTCATGCTCAAAGATCCTGGGGGTTCACTCTCCACAAATGACCCAGTCAGGGTATTGTTATATTTAAAATCAAAGGACCATATGCTGAGAAGTGCTGTGGAGAGCTGGGTGGGAAACAGCTTCTGTGTTCCGTAAATATTTTCCAGATCTCAAACAAGTTTCCTTTCCCAGGTCAGGATGAAAAGTTGGTGTCCTGAAAAATTTCACAGCAGGTGGGATGGAGCAGAGATGCCTCCTCTCTCCCCGTATCTACCCCTGCATCCTCCTTCCCGGCATTTCCTCTGGCTGATGGTTTTTGGGGGCAGAGGGGATGGGGTGTGTGGACTGCCCATGCGCATCCTAATGATGCTATGTAGTTACGCAGCCCCTTTCACCTGGGGATTGCCAAGTCTTCTATACAGAGCAGCCCATCCTTTGGCAAAAAATTAAAACCCCAAAATATTGTGGATGAAAATAAAGGCTCAGATACAGGGTGTGTCCTGTTGTGTCTCATGGTTAGACTAGGGGGCTAGTCATCAGCAGACTCAAGTGTCTGTTCCTGACTCTTCTCTGCTCCCTGCCTCAGTTTCCCCATCTATAACATGGGGATCTGCCCCTGCTTGGAGATCCTCAGGTTGCAGTGCAAAACAGCGTTGTCCTTGTGCCTCCTCAGAAGAGTGCCGGCCTGGTCTCCTTTTAGTGCTTGTGAGACGTGGCATCGGTTGCCAGCCCCGGAGGGTGGACTCCTATGGAGAGCAGGAACTGGACGGAAGCCGTCAACTCCTTTTTCAGAGTCCATCAGACAGCCCCCAGGTAGGAACAGCTGTCAGCCACCGCAGCCCAGACTAGCTCAGCCTCATCGGGGCTGCTTTGAACCCAGAGGCTCTGGCCTGACATGAAGGAGTCCCTGAACAGGGCTGCCACAGCAGATCCTGCCCCCGGGGGATGGGGAGCATCCCTGGGTAAAGTGGGCCTGATCCCTGACTGCTAGAACGACCCTTGGGGCTAGTGGCAGGCAGCATTGTTTACAGCAGCCTTGAGGGTGCTCTAAATTAGGCTGGGAGCCAGGATGGTGCAACAGAGACGTATGGAGACCCAGACAGCTCCTTTGTGCCCCCTTTCCTCCCAACCTGCACCCGGTGCTTATTGGGCGCAGCTGGGAATGTGGTCCCTCCGCTGGGCTGTAACGGGCGACCTGGCAGTCAGACGCTTGGAGAAATAGACGAGCTGGGAAGCCTGAGGGTTCTGGGTCTTGGCTTTCGGTGATCTCAGTCCTTCTCATGCTACCGCTTCGGCCTCCCTCCTCTTAGGCAATTTGGGGAGTTGGTCTGGGGGTCAACCCGCCCTGAGGGACCACTTCCATGAGGCACCATTGCACTCAATTGGCTTTTCAGGGTGAGGGGGGACCAACGGGCACCCATCTTTTGAGCCGGGGCAGAGCAGGAGTGCCGGAGCAGCAGGAACTATTGCAAGGTCGGGGTTTTAGCAACAGCATTGCTGCTGCATCACAAAGCACCAGGGTGGGATGGGGACAGCTGAAGATTCCTTTCCCCCAACCCCTCTCTCTCCCCCCCCAAGCTTGTCCATATGGGCTCAGCACCACGGGGCAGCCTAGATGAATCCTTGTGACCGCTCCCAGCCTCCTTCCTCTGGAGACTTTTTGGTGCAGCGAGAGAACCAGGCTGTTGTACTTAGCACTGTCCCAGCCGAACCCTGCAGTGAATTCCTCCAGGCCGTTAGAGAATCAAAGGAAAACCTGTCTTGGGATCTAAGAAGCCATTAGGAGAGGCCTTGGGAGAGGATTCACCCACCTGACCCGCCACCTGGCCTGCAAAGCGCAGCCGTTTCAATCACTTACTCTGCATCTCGCTTTTCTCTTGTGTTATAAAACGATGCAGTCGTGAAGTGTTTTCCTTTTTGTGCATGGGTAATTAGAAGGTGGAACAGATGGCTGAGGCTTAGTTTAAAGTGATGTGTCCATTAAAATAAGCTGCCAACTCACTGTTCGCTTTAACAGGGGGCTTGTTTACTCTAACAAGGTTTTGGCTCTGCTAAAATCCACAATAAACAATCCAGAGGCTTTGGGGGAGGATTTGAGAAAGAAGGTTCCACTTAGGGCTGCTCGAAAAATTTTCCACCTAACCTGGGTTTTTTTAAACAGGAAAATTAGGTTTTTGACTAAATATTTTTCACTAAAAGTATCTGCTCCCCATGGAATTTTTAACTTTTCATCAAAAGAATGAATGACCAAAACCCGAAATATTTCAATTCAGAACTGCCACTGCAGGGCCTCATGGGAGTTGTAGTGCAGTTGACGCCTGTCCCCATTCTCCTCTATGCAGGCTGAATTTCACAGCTAGACTTCATCTCCCAGGATGCCTCCCTTCACCAAGAGGGTGGTGCATCATGGGAATTGTAGTCTGAGCAGGGAGCCCAGGCTATAGAGAAGGATGGGAGCATGAGGCACCTGAACTACAATTCCCAGGGGGTAACTAGGGGGCATTTCCAAATTGAAATATTTTTATTTTCATCCAAAATATTTTGGGGTTTTAATTTTTTGCCAAAACATCCATTTTGTCTATGGAAAAAACCCTTCATTTTCTGACCAGCCCTAGTTCCGCTGCCTCTCAAGGCCGGCCCTGAATACTGCTCCAACACGGGCAGGAAAAATGAACACATCACCCCTCATCATACCGTCTACCACAGTGCAAAGACCTTGCTCTGGGCAGACACCAACTCCTGTGACCTTTTCCCTCCGTCCAGCCACGAGATGCTCAGTGCAGTACAAAAGAATTGCTCCTGTCCTACTTTGAGAGCTTGGCGGGAGTTTTAGGAGTGGCTGCTTTTGGATAACCACCCCACCCCCCCCCACCCCCCAAAACCAGCTTCTGCTGTGTTTTCCAGCAGGTTTGTTTTTAGCAGTGCTTGCGAATACCTCTGGAGTAGGTTTCCCGGTGCAGTACCAGGGGTTGGCAGTCAGACATATGCAGAGCAGTAGAGAGAAGTTTCTCGAACGCAATTTGAGCTTGGAGCTTTGGTCTCCCGCGCCCATCTGATTGCACTCCAGTAGTTATTGATGGGATCAGCTTTCATCCAAGGAGCTCAAAGAGCCTTACAAGTAAGTCATTACATCTCCTGACACCCAGTTACTAGACACTGGGCTTAATTCACGGTTGGGTCCCACTCCCTACTGCCAGCATAACCCCGAGCGCAGAGTGCCAGCCGCTGGAAAGTCTGCCCAGCCGGCCAGCGGTGCTAGTCAGAGTGGGGAGGTGCAGAGGAGAGGTCATGTGCTGGCCAAAGGGAATCACAGCTGATTCAGAGCTCCTAAGCCCTGACTGCACAGGAAAGCTGTGTCATCCTGGGGCAGAGAGCAGCAATGCAAAATGCCACTTATCATCCAACAGGGGTGAATTCAGGTTGGGGTCAGAGATCAGCTACTTGCCCACACGCTCAGGAGTTCCAATAACATTCCTGACTCTGACGCTCCTGTTCTAACCAATAGACCGCGCTCCCCTCCAAAAACTAAGAATACACCCTGCACCTTCCACTCCTAATTCCTTGGTTTACCCACAAGGCCAAGCTCCCTCCCCAAAACAGAGAACGGACCCCAGACACCCTGGCATTGAACCTCTTGCTGTTGCTTCTAGGCCACGTTCCTTTCCAGAGCTAGGAATAGAACCCAGGAGTCCTGGCAGCCAGCCTCCCACTCGCAGCGCTAAAGCGTGGCCCTGACGTATGCCAGAAGATGCCCTCTAGCATCATCCACTGACTCCAGTTCTAAACCAGCGGCGACCCATCTCGCTGTTGCCCTGTTTCAGAAGTCACGTTCGTCACTTTCTAACGACTGCAAAATTCAGCTCTGCTTCAGCCCTCGTTTTCCTGGTCTGATCCCGCGTGCCGTCCGCTCTTTTCCCTCAGCCAAGGGCTGCTTATTGATGCAGCATGAACATGAGGTCCCCTAAGCCCCAAAACCTCGCTGCTGAAACAGCCAGCCGTCTGTTAGCCGGGAAGGGAAAGGTATACGGCCCATCTACCGGGGGAAATTTTGATGACAAACACAATGTCACGCAAGCAGTAACAATGCCCTGTGAACAGCCAGCCTTCTGTTACTAGGCAAAAGCCTCGCTCAGCCATCCAGGGAGGTTTTAACCAGAAAGCTGTTTCTGGATTCACACACACCGCGCAGCTCTTTGTGTGGTGTGCTGTGTGAGAAGTTGTGTGTGCAGCCCCCATTACGCGCACACGGTTCCAGCTACCGGCCTTTGCACAGAGCGTTGACAATCTCCCCCTTGGTGCCATTGAGAGAAAGGGCCCCGGGCTTTTCGCTAATGAAACGACGGCATGCAAATGTTGCTTCCTGATACTTTCTCCTCTTACCCAACCAGGCCAGGAAAGGTAAAACTTTGACGAGCTAACGGCTGTACGAGCCAGGCTTTTTCTGTTCCCTCCTGCCGCTGGGAAAGGCTTGGCGCTGTAGTGCGCTGGAACGGACAGTCGGAAAAGTGTCACCCGTGCTCACCGCAGTGTAGTCAGGTGGGGTGTCACCTGGTACTGACGTTCCATGAGACCAGGCTGTACGTGACAATGAGGAGGTAAAGTACAGAGGAAGAGGAATGGAGAGCTCTTCAGATGAGCGGCTCCAGAAGGAGGCCCAGAAGCTCTGGAAGGAAAAGTGCAATTTTGGCGAGTTCTATGGTGATGTGGAAGGACTTTGCTGTTAGCCCAGGGGAGCCGGTGAAGAGACTCGAAAGAGACCAGCTGGGAGAAGCCCAGAAGCTTGTGGCCTGACCAGTTACAATTGGGCTTGGATACTGCCAGAAGGGGTGAAACTCACTAACATGGATTGTCAGGAGGGCCAAGTTACCCCTCTGGTGGGCATAGGCTGAAGACTGACACTGGGGAAACTGAGGCAGAGCACTGCAATACCCCATCTTGCCGTGAGGGGGCACTCTGAGATGGTGAGTCTTGTAACAGAGAGCACATCCATTGGTGCCCCATCCTGCTGTAAGCACAGGGATGGCGTAAATGAGAATCAGGTCCTTCCCACCGCACCGAACACTGTGGGATCCTTTATAATCTCAGTGGGGAATTATCCCAGATTCAGCTTCGGAGTCAAGAAAGAGGGAGGGAAGGAGCGACTCTGGTATTGCTTTGATTGCAAGTTCCTCAGGGCAGGGACTGTCTTTCCTCTCGTGTGTTCAGTGACCAACGGAGGCGTCTGGAGACGGCGAACCGATGGGAAGTAGAGTAGGGATTAGACCACCAAGGACCCCAGGCTCCGGACCCCTATGGGCCAGGCGACGGGCAGAGAAGTAACAAAGGCGGCGGACCCTTCCCAGAGAGCCTGCAGCTTAGGATGTGATAGGAGAACAGGACAAAGAGACCTGTGACTGGGATAATCAATCAGAGAACTGAGCAGAAAAGCAGGAGTCTCACCAGAGATCTGTATATGACGCCAGCTTCCCCTGCCTCCCAAAATTAGAATCACCCCCACCGGCTTGTCGGTTTCCCCATCGCAGGCAGATAGCTGGCCCCCATTCCTGTCAAAGCCTCCGGGCTGGCGTGAAAGGCAGAACGGGTGTTGGGCTCTGCCCTCAGCCCACACCCCATCCACCAATCCACCCCCACGGTCATTGCGGAGACGTTAATGAATTCTGCTGGAAGCGGAGACAGGCTCTGAAACCCACAGTAGTGGATTAGACGTACTCAGGAGAAGGCAGAGCCTGGGCCCCATGGCCACATCCCCACAGGGGCTGGTTGATCTGCTCCTTTCGTTCCTCTCCTCCTGGGATTGCGTTCCTCTAAGCCAATTTTTGCCTCTTACTTTTGTCTTGTTCTGCCTGGTGCATTATGGGAAAGAAACCCAGCCATTGCAACCTCCTTTTGTGAGTCCGTCACTGCTTGAAGATTAAATAGTAGAATGGGACAAACCTGTACAAATCTCTATACACACAGACACACACACACACACGATGGTCCTATACACAAGTACTACTTGCACCATACATACCTCAGCACACAATTATATACACAATGAACACACACACACAATATTCCCATACACACCACTAAATATACAGTGTGCATATGCTTGCAAGCAACAATACATACCTGATGAATATGCATGCCCAAAACTTAGATATAGACATGGAATACGCCTATGAACAACTAAACATACACACACGCATATATATATATGACAATCTATGCACTCACCTATATATAAACATATACACATATTTGGTACACACACATGCAGTATCCACACAAACCTGCATTAAACTCTACATATACATACACCCACAAGTACATATTCTGCAATTTCGCAACACATGTGCCTACACACAATTCTGTATACACAATGGATACACCAACACACACTGGTACATACACACAGACTGCATAGTCCTCAGAAATATATATACACATCAGACGTACACACATATACACCATATACTCACCCACCTGTATATTAAAATCACACCTACGCACAATTTTAACATCATAAGCTCTTTCAGGCCTGGACCAAGTGCTCTGAACTCTTACAAAGAGGCAGAGCGAACACTATATTATAAACTACTAGCAAAAATACCCGGCATTGCTCGAGTCCGTTGGAGGGGTGGAGGGGGGAGAGAGCTGAGCGAGTGGGGGGGGGGGGCATGGGAGGGAGGGGAGATTTTAAAAATTTTCAATTCTTACCTGAGGGGGGAGAGAGCTGAGCGAGTGCGGGGGCCGTTGGAGGGGGGTATTATCATAACTATGTCACAGAGAACAGCAGGTGTTAACATGCTACCCAGCTGATGTGCATGGGCTTTAAAGAATTTCACCCCTAGGGGGCGTCAGAGGTGAGATTTGAAAATTTTTCTATTCTTACCCTGATTAGGACCCTAAAGCCTATAACTGTACCAAATTTCAAGTCTCTAGCTCAAATGGTGTGGAAGGAGTAAGGGAACATACATACACGCATACACACAAGCATACACCATTTGACTTTTATTATATATATACACACACACACACACACACACGCTACATATAAACACACACACACACACACACACACACACACCACAGAAACACCATACACAAATGCCACACGTACACAGTGTATGGATTCGGAGCAAGACATGCAGGCGCATACACTCACACACACTCAGCTCACACACGCACAAAGGCACACTCAGAGGCCTGAAATGACTCCTGAAGGGTCGGGGGGCAGAGGCAGGAAGAGAGAGGAAGCAGGCGGGTAGATGGGTACAGAGAGAGACGCGTGGTCAATCCTCTGTGTAATTCAGCATCGCTCCACGGGGATCAGTGGCGCTCCAATGTTTTACACCCAGCCCTGGAGCTTTATGGATGGGATGGAGCTGCACCGATTTCCACCAGCGGAGGATCTGGACCCTGGAGAGGAACGGGAGCTGAAGATGAGGGCAGATGGAAAGGGAGAGGTACAGAGGAAGGAGCTGTCGGAGGAGAACCAGAACAAAGTGGCAACGTCTGGTAAAAATTCAGGTCTCCATCCCAAAACATCCCCCTGGAGTGGGGGAAAGAGAGAAAGAAAGAGAGAGTTTTCTTTCTCTATCTCATTAAGAAAACGAGCAAGCAAGCGAGCTCCTGAGAGAGCTTCGGTGGAATGAACCCTTTGGTGCAAAGCCGACGAGAGCCTGAATCTGTTTCCAATGGGTCATTGGAGCTGTGCTATCGGCGTAATGAGATGGCGGTAATGGAGCCGCAGCAATAGCACTGCTAATTATAACGGCATTAACTCGGAAGCGCTGTAATTGCCAATCGAAAACGCCGTCGGTTCTGGAAGCCGGGCCCTATTACGGCGACACGGCTCCATTTGCGGGGTGCTTTCGTGTTTCAATCTCCGGCAATGCTGCCCCATTTGCACTTCTATCCCCCGCCACGCGTACTCTTTCCCCCCCCCCCCCGCCCCCAGCTTCCATGACTGGCTGCCTGGGCCGTCTGGTTGTTTTAACAGCCCTTGGGTTGCTCCTACGCTCTGGTTCCATTTCCCCCACTGAGTGGTTTTATTACCGTCCCACTAGCGATGTTCCGAAGGATTTAAGAGGAGAGTTCTGCACCCTCCGCAAGGAGCAATAAAGACGCTTGACTCCGCCACGCTCTGATTGCAACATCCCGAATCTCTTTCCTCTCGCTCCTTTGCGCTCGCGCTCCCTGGCACGGGGGCTGCTCCGTTCGGTGTTCTCCTCGCCAATGCTTAACTGTGCTCAGCGAAACCAAACAGGTTCAAATCAACCACATCGCGGGGATCTGGGAGACGTCACCGCGCAGACGGGGGGCTATTTTGGTTTTTTTTTTTAGCTTGCAACAAATGACTGAGATGGGAAACAGGTGGCTTTGGGGGATCCCTGGATCAAGGTAGGAAGCCAGCATCCCAAGGTGCAGGATGCTGCGAGGAAGCATTATGCCATCTGGGGGGTGCTCTGTGCCAGGGGAATGCCCAGATAGCCTGTTCAGTTGATGTTCAGGTTGTGTAGTGAGGTACTTTGGATTTTGCGAGACAAGGCACACACACGTGGTTGTAGAAAGTAGATGAGTTTATTGGAAGGCCTCAGTCCCTCAAATAGGCGCTGAGGGGCCCGATTCAGATCAGCACGACCGCAGAAAGGGTTACCTAGCACTTCGGAGCCGTTGCCAGGTTGGAAGAGCCCATGAGCAAATACGGGAGTGGGCTTAAGTACACTCACACATTTGCATCTCATACATACTCATGTCTCATTTGCAAGCAACAAGCTGATTGGTTACACGCTGTCCTGCCTCAGTTTCCCCATTTAGTTTCCCACGCATTCATTCTCACACAGACGGGGTAAACACTCACACAGCTGGGAACGGTCTGGGAACTGTTCCCAAACACACAGATAACAGCAAGGTCATTCTCAGATAATACCACCATTATGCACTCTTCTGGAGTTGACTTAGAAGCGTAACTGCACTTCCTAGTGATTGCCCGTTACAATGTCTTCCGGTCCTAACAGGTTGCTTGGTGCGGCTGGAGGATGGGCTGTAAGGCCTGATTTTTTAGAAGAGCTCCAGATCCACATTCAGTGTTTATCTCTGCGCGGTGTCAGACTAAATCATCCTAATCTGGAGACACCCCCCCCCCCTTCCTCACTGAAAAGCCCTACAGAATTCAAAGGGAACGATCCATTTTTCTATCGAATGCATAAGCCAGGCTGTAAAATGCGATGGTAGAGGCCTCACTAGCTACTAAACCCTATTCCTGAAGGATGCTATTGGTTTGATCTCCATTTATTTCTGTAGGACGTTCCCATCGGGGCTGAACTTTGGGGGCGTTCAGATCCAGCCCTGAACTTTGTCCTGGCCCTATTCTCAGTAATGTGCCCCATTCAAAATCCCAGTGCAGCTGGGCTTCGGGGGAGGCCGCCCTGCCCAGAGGTGCAGGGCCCTTCTGCAGACTCACGCTGGAACGTCCGATCAGGTGTGCTCAGCCGCTCCAGAGTGTAAGCGGGTTGAGAGTCTCTCTCCAGGGCCTGTCAGGACTGGGATAAAAGGTGTGATGTCATGAGGCGTTAGCTAACGCAGTCTGATAAACCTCTAGTGTAGACAAGGCAGTGTAGACGGTAACACGGGCTGAGGGGTCAAGTTGAAGACTGGGCTCGCTCCTAGCTGAGTGTGTGTTAAAGCCAACAGGCCTTGCCCACTGGCCGTCAGCCGGGTTCGTTAGGTTGCATTAGCTAACGTGTGCTAACATCACCCCAGGAATGGGGGTGATCCTGGATAGTCTCGGTGCGGGTTCATGTTGCGTTAACACTGCTCGTTGCGTTAACACTGCTCGCTTTGGATCTGGAGGAGTGGGTGACCACACGGCCCCACCTCTGCTCCTGTGGTGCAGTGCTGGGAGTGACACTCTGGTTGATCTATTGCAGTGGTTCTCAACCAGGGCTACACGTACCCCTGAGGGGACGCCCAGGTCTTCCCGAGGGTACAGCAACTCCTCTAGGTATTTGCCGAGTTTTACAACAGGCGCCATAGCAAGCACTAGTGAAATCAGTGCCTACTAATATTTCATGCAGACGACGACTTGCTCATGCTGCTCTTTATACCATTGACTGAAATGTAAATACAATATTTATATTCCAGTTGATTTATTTGATCATTATAGGGGAAAACCGAGAAAGTCGGCAGTTTGTCAGTAACCGCGCGCGGCGCCGCTTTAGTATCTTGACGGCTGATGCTGTCAGCAAGTTGTTTTCAAGTGAGGTGAAACATGGGGGTACGCCAGACAAATCAGCCTCCCGAAAGGGGTACAGTCATCTGGAAAGGTTGAGAGCCGCTCTTCTATCCCATGCGCTTGACCCTACCGTGTCTGAGAGGGTGTTCACAGACTCCACTGCTCTGATGCGCCAGCGTGCTTTGATGAGAGCTCAACTTCACCAGGATCCGCGCGTGAGCTCTCTTGGCTGGTGCCGACAGTGCCCTTGCTTCTCATGTACTTTCCTTTTCAATAACACAATTACTTACCCTTCTGAGGAGCTGTCAGTGTTGGTAAACTCCAGCTGCTAAACTGCATTACACAGATCTCTCCTTAAATCTTTGCAGTTATTAATAGTTTATTGATCCTGGTCCCATGGCTGGTGAAAAGAATCTCCATCCCAGGCTCCTGTTATCTGAATACTGACTGCTAACCAGCTGGCCGATCGATGCCACTCAAGCCCCTGGGGAAGAGCACTCCAGCCTGCTTAATCCACTTTAGGAAGAAGGGGCTGGCAGTTCAGGGGGGAGTTTGGATTAGGTGGTGAAAATGTGAAGCCAAGGAGAGTCGCGGCCTGGGTGTAGTTGAGTTCGACAAAGAAAGTGCCAACAGGCAAAGACAGGT
Organism: Sternotherus odoratus; assembly: GCA_032164245.1. Classification (NCBI taxonomy): domain Eukaryota; kingdom Metazoa; phylum Chordata; order Testudines; family Kinosternidae; genus Sternotherus; species Sternotherus odoratus. Next base: position 12,462,957 of record JAVMKO010000018.1, on the reverse strand, counting down.
CTCTGATCTTCTCCGTGAGGATTCAGCTGCCTGTCCTACCCTGATAAGCACCCTTCAGGTGCGCTGTAAGTTTGTTTTATCCAGGGGAGAGCCAGGTTTCTTGGAGCCTGTGCTCAGATCTGCTGCTGAACTGAGGCAAATCTCTTAGCCTCAGTTTCCTCATCTGTACAATGGGTCATTGCAACACCCCCAGTAAAAGCACCTTTAGAGATTGAAACCGAGAACCTTGGGATCTGGGGAACATAGGAGTCCACTGCCTGAGCTAATGGATCAGGGTTGTTAGAGCCGGGGCAGTAGCTAGCTCATAAACTTCTCTGTGTACGCTGGCCAATAGAGGGTGGCAAAGAGCCGCACTGCGTTAGTGTGGCTTACCGGGCAATCCTGAGTCTCGGTTAATGTTTAGAAACCCTCAGGCCAAAGGTATCATAGGAGCACCATGTATAAATGCTCATTATTTGATTTTTTTTCCCCATGCACACCCCTCCCCAGTGTGCATGCAGGAGTGTGCAAGGTTTTGGGCCCAAAGCTCAGATCCAAATACCCCTGGAACTGGGAATGTTTGAAGGCAGATCAAATCACTGCAGCAGGGTGGCAGAGAAGTCCGTGGTAGGCAGAGCTGGCCAGACAACAGAATTTCCCTCTTGTGAAAAATTGCTGATTCGGGGGGGGGGGGGGAGAATTGACCCAAATTGGAACAAGAAGTCAAAAAAATTGAATTGTTTTGTGGAAGGAAAATTATCAGAAAAATTCTATTTCAGGAGAACCAAAATGGGATTTTTTGGGGTTGGTGGGTTAAGAACCTTGGTTCCGTGCAGGTGAAAGTGACAGATCAAACCTGTGGGGACTCCCTGAAATGTTACCTATCGACCTTACCATACTGCAGGGGGCAGGCAAATAAAGTTGCAGGGTTTGGAGCTCTCCAGAGTTTTTCGGAGATGAAACTGGCTGAGAGATTTTTTGCGAACATGATCTGGAGCGAGGGCTTCAAGGCTAAGCGAAATGAGACAGCAAATCTCAGGCTAAAGCCGACTAAGTAGAGTCCACGCAGGTCTCCTCCTGCTGCCCCTGAATCCTGACCTGCAATACCCCCTTCTTCCCAGTCCTGCCTCCCCATCCTGCCTGCCAGTGCACCTCAGTCCTGCTCTACAGCCCCCGCTATTCCAGTCCCAGCTCTCTCGTGAGCAGACCGTGCATTGCCCTCCCATTCTTGTCGCTTTGCGCCTTGACCCAGGGGCTTAGACTTTCCAAAGAGCTGAGCTCCTGTTTTAGGCACCCAAGTACATACACCGGACCCTTGCCAGAAGGTGAGATTTGGGATCTGTGCCAAGTAGCACGTTCTAGCAGGGACCGTGTTAAAATGAACTACATTTGGGATCCATGGCCACGACGGAATTCGTGTTATGTATATGTGTGTTCTAGCGAGGGTCCCGTGTACCTGCTTTCAGAACCGCTCGGCATGCTGGGTGCACGTTGGGGGCGGGGCTCTTCTGCAAACCCGGCCCCGATTTTAGGTGCTGAGCACCTGGAAACCTGGCCCCCGAGCTCTTCGGAAATCTGGCCTGTTCTCTGCCATGAGCCCATGTTCAAAATGGGTGCAAGGTCCTCTGGCTCTGATCTGATTTCACGCCTCTCTTCAGGGGGTGTAAACAACAACACGGGGCAGGGGAGAATTGGGTGACGCTGATGGACTCCCCTCGCTGATGAGGTCAGGACTCACTTCCCCTTCCCTCATCTCTTGGGCCCTGAGGTCCGGAGGTGACGTGACAAGTCTGTGACTCCCCCCTCCCGCCACCGCTGAGTCTCCCGGGGCGCTTATTTGATTAACTCACAGTAACGTGCCCCTGTGGCCAGTTCAATCGATCCCTCTTACTAATAAACCTTCATCTTTGCTCTCAGCTGAACGTCGCATTGAGTTTCCTTCTCTGTCGGCTGCTGAGATGAGTACGGGGCACTTTGATTTGTCTACTTCACCTTCTCAGGGCCCCCTGCCCTCAGGCCTGGGATAAGGGCATGTCACTGGATCAATTTAATCCCGGAATAGACAAATGTCAGGATCTGGCTTGGAGGAGCTGCTGGAATCAATAGTGCCTCAGCCGGATTTCAGTCCCAAGTTTCTCTCTCACTCCCCTCTGTTAATGCGCCGTATCTGGCCGACTCCCCTGCCTGCATTGCCTTTACACTTGCACACACATTATCCCTCTGAGCGCTACCTAAGATGTTCAGTGTAGACAGATGCATCGGAAGGAAAAGTTTTGAGCCATTTGTGCATGTTGTTGGGGAAAGACCTTGCTCTTCCCGAGCGCCTCCTATCCCAGATCTCTCAGAGCTTTGCAGCCTGTGTGTGTTAAGAAATCGTCTGTGATGTATTTAGAGAAGATACACAATAAATAATCCTCAAAAAAAAAAAAACCCCATACAATTATCCTGCGGAACTCCCTGCTACTGGAGATGATTGAGGCAAATGTCTCAATGTAAGGCAGAAGAGGATCACGCTGTTCTAAGAGTAGCAATGGTCACAATTAAAAGCTCCATCAACCCTAGGGCTTCAGGCCCTAATGTTGATTGTTGTCCGGTCAGGAAGAAACACCCACCTCCCTATGGTAGAGTGCTGTACAGTTGTCCTCGTGCACAATAAGACTGGTTTGCCTTCTGCTCAAATCCCACTGGAGGGTTCAGGAGGCAGAGTTCTAGGAAATCCCACTTCCCTTCTGTTCACGCTGTTAAACAAAGCTCTTCAACAAACGCAGTTGTGTTTCTAATATGCCCATGGACTGATTGACATGCACAAGACTCAGCGATGGGAGGTGACCGCAGATAACCCCCGCTGCAAACTAGAACAGTGAGGTGATCACCAGAGCCTTGTGCGGGGACACAATTTGCATGCATATCCGACCCGGGATCTATAAACATGGCCCGCGGCTATAAAGCGGGTCTCCGCCGATTTGCAGGGCTCTAGTGATCGCTGCCGGCTTCTCTCCAGAAGGAACACCATCCTACACTGCTAGCTTCTCTGCTCATGCCAATGGGGAGAGACCAGTGTTGCCTGTTGCTGTGGACTCTGCATTGTAGCTTTGTGGGTGACTAACTGTGACTGGGCTGTACCATCTTGTGCTGTTACCCCATCAAGCGCCTAGCGGTATGGGGAAGGGGGATAGTCCTGTGGTTAGGCCCTAGCTTAGGGTATGGAGGACTTGGGTTTAAGTCCTTGTACTATAGACATCATCTGTGACCTTGGGCCACAAGTTCCATGCCTCAGTTTCTCCTCTGTAAAATGGGGATAATGACTCTTCCCTGCCTCATGGGGCTGCCGTTAAGGATTTTGAGGTCTTCTGATATTCTGGAGATGGGGGCCGTAATTATCTGTGGTAGGTGCTTCAAGAAGTGGTGCTGGTGCATCATGCTTCCTCCTAGAGTGAGCCGAGCCTTTTGGTGCTGGGGGGGAGCTGGACTGATTGCTGGTGATTAGGTGGGATGTTCGGGATCACTCATGGCTGCCCTCATTTTTGTACCCATTTAAGATGACCCGTGTTTTACTCTTGACCCCAGCAGGAGCAGCCGTTGGCCAGTGCTGAGCACTTTTGAAATTCCCACCCTTGGGCGTTACGTCTACACTGCAGCCGGGAGTGAACCTCCCAGCCCGGGCAGATAGACTCACTCTTGCCAGGTTTCAGCTCACATGGCCTTAGAAAGTGTGGAGGGGGTTAGCCCCAGGACCAATACTTTCTCTCCCCCGGCATCCCTCAACTTTCAGGTGATTGTAATGGTCACCAGGAGAGCTGGCTGAAAAAGAAATTCAGCCGGACAGTTGTCCATCAGAAGAATGCAGTTTATTCAGAATCAAAACATTTCGCAGGGATGTGTCGATTTCAGCTTCAATGGGAGACAGTAATAAAGAACCGTTTTGGCTTTCTCATTTCATTCTGATAACGCCGAAACGTTTTGTTTTGATGAGGTAAAAATGTTCCAGCTCCACTCCCTTGTTTCATTTCATTTCATTTCGTCTTGGTATGATATTAAAATAGTTATATTATTCTAGTAGATGTGTGTGTTTTACATTCTACAATAACATTCCAGCATTAGAGAAATGAATTTTTTTTTTACCATATCAAATTGAAATATTTCATTCTTTCCAAATCATTTTTTTGTTCTGGAATTTAGAGATGGAAATTCCCCGCAGCAATTCCATTTCCCAACCATCTCTAGTTACTACCTTCTGTTACAAGCTGCTGTGTACAAAGGTGGTCCCAACCAGCAACACCGGATCTGAGCAGAGCCTCGGGTTCTGATGAAGTTCGGAGCTGGACTTGCAGTCTAGGACTTGCACTGATTTCTACTCAGGTAGTACACTCTTAAAGAGCTGCAGGCGTGGGTGCGAGTCAGTGGTGGCTGTATAAGGAGTGTGTTTGATTTGTAAAGCAGGGGAGAATCCTAAAGGATCCATGATGTCATGTGAGCATAAGATCAGTTATGTTACCGTAACGTTTCCTTTTCCCTCTCCCTTGCCAGTCTTCCGGAGGTTCGGATCTCAGACAACGGCCCGTACGAGTGTCACGTGGGCATTTACGACAGAGCCACCCGGGAGAAAGTGGTCCTGGCATCTGGCAACATATTCCTCAACGTGATGTGTAAGTGCAGCGCCTCTTCCTGGCTGGGGGCGGCAGGGGCAGGAGCTCTGGGGAGTGGCGGGAAAGGAATCGGTCCGGCTCTGAAATCTATGCGCAAAGCAGACAGAAAGCCAGTCGCCGGATTGCTCTGCTGTTTCCCCTGGCCAAAACAAGGGAATGACTACAATGCTTTGTTGGGGGCATAATGGAAATGGAGCATTCAACTGCATGAGAGAGCCCAGTGAAGGGCGACTTGCCCCACAGCTCTCCATGCACAAGTGTCATTCCCTGCAAGGTTGTACTTCCTGCAAGAAAGCAAAGTCCTCCGACCACCGCTATGCAGAGAGAGGGATGATTTAGTTGGGATTGGTCCTGTTTTGAGCAGGGTGTTGGACTAGATACCTCCTGAGGTCCCTTCCAACCCCAATAGTCTATATTCTATGGGAGTATCTGCTCTGCGGCGCCCTCTGCTGGTGCCGCCAGCACATCCCCGGACGGTTTGAAGCTGAGGCCTCCCCTAAGGTAGCCTGGTGCAATCTAGCTTCGTGCCATCCATGAGTACAGCGTGAAGGAGAAGGGAGCTGGGCGGGGGATGGTTGAAGTAGCCAGGTATGTCCCGCTTGAGTGACGTGGCCAAGAGGGCGGTCTCTGTGGAGATGTTATGGGCAGGGAGCGTAAGAAAAGTTCCACGCTTTTTAGGGGCAGTCAGAAGGATTTTTATGTGGTCCTGCTTTCGATGACAGGCCCTCAGAGGAACGAGGAAGCGCTGGTGCTGATTTGGAAGGCGGCACTCTTCCCTCGGAGGGAGCGCTGCCCTCATGGCCCGGGGGGGCATTAGGAGGCTTCCGCGGAGGAGCTGCCTTTCGACCGGCATGTAAATCCTGACCAGCTGTGGGTATCAGGCCTTTGATGGCACTGCTTGTGTCTTAGGCTCCATGCCGCTGCCATCCTCACCCCCCTGCCATCTCAGAGGGAGGCAGCCTCTTCCCACTCTGTCTGTAGGTAGTGCGTCTGCCAGTCATGTGGCATGGTTATTTGTATTACAGTCGCCCCCCAAAGGACCCATCTAAAATCAGGGCCCAAAAGATCAGTCCACTTGTCTCCTGCCTGAAAGGTGCTTGCTCACCAGGCCGGGGCCAAAGAGAAAACAGGTTCCTTCCTGGATCCTGGACTGAATTTCAGGGTTTGGGCTATGGACGTGCAGAAGTCTCCTTGCTTGGCAGCCCTTGGGGGGATGGGTCAGTTTATATACATCAGCGGGCACAGCTTTACCCATGGTGCATTGTGGTCTGTAGTGACCTGCATGTGTGTAGTCTGAAGCTTCTTGTATCCTAAATAAGCTGTAGGGCAATTGAAGTCCCTATACATGTCTCAAGTAAAACAGTAATGACCAGTGGGCAAAGCCATTAATGAGCAACAGGAGGAATTTGACCAGAGATCGTTATTATGTAACGAGAGAAAAAGAGAACGTAATTCCCTGATGGGTTGAGAAGTTATTAGTCCAACGGCTTGTTGCTATGGATACGACCGTCTCTTCCACCGGCTGTTCTTAGCAGTTACAAACTGGCCCAGTAGGGATCGGCAGAGATTGCCCCCAGACGGGCCGTGTTCGGAACCAGATCGGCAAGCCCGGGGTGGTTGGATGTTTGCCTCGCCCTGGTAGAGAGAGGGCGACGCGCCTTAGAAAGCTGGGAGCGGAGTCTGAACTTCCGCCGAGCTCCGGGCCATTGGGGTCTATCCGTGAGCGAGGTCATGGCCGCTTGCAAAGCTGGGCTCCGGCATTGTGCTGCGGCCCCAGAGGACTTTGGGGAAGGCAGGAAGGGAAGCAGCACCGAGACAGGTGTAGCTGTAGCGGAGCGTAACGAAACCGCTGGTCACCACAGGCCCCGCACTTTTCAAAGGGCCTAATGTTTGGCTGGTATCGACTGGCTTCCCCTGGACTGAATCCTTCCTGCTAGGACAGCTTGTTGAGCTAAAGAGCCCATTTCAACAAGGAAAGCTCCTGCTGTCCTCCCTCCTACCAGCAACAACGCAGCCCGGGAGCAACCGGGTCCCGTGAGGAATTTCTCCTGACCAGAGGAAATGGGAGACGAGGGGTTAACACCCAGGAAGCCCTCGATGGGCACTGCTTGGCTCACACACCAGCCTGCCGCTCACTCGCTATCTATCCCATGGGACGCTTCACAATTAACCTGGTTGGTTTTCGCCTTCCTCAGAAGCACCAAGTCTTGGAGGCAGGACACGGGGGCCGGGGTGGGCCAACGTTCTGGTGCAGTATGACGACTCCAGTGCACCCAAGGGCCAAATTAAGCCTGAGCGGAAGAGGGCACCTCTGCCACATGTTTCCATGTGAGTGGCGGCAATGGGTCCAAAGGCTGGAATCTGCCCCTGTAGCATGCCCGCGAATGCAGGACTCCTCGCTGCTGAGTTGTCCTAAATCTAGGATCTAGCCCCTGGCGTAAAGATGCAGTGATGTCTGCTGATTCATGTCACGACTCTAGAAGAGGGATTGGATGTGCCGCTGCGGGGTATCGGGAACAGCCAAGCCGCGGGGGAGAGGTTGAGTCAGAAGTTTGCAATGTCGTGTCCGTTCCTTGGCTGTATCTACGCCGCGAGTGACTCTGTTGAGGTGAGGGCGGGGTTGTCGGCTTTCGACGTGTGCTGGGAGGGCTGAGTGAATAGCCCTGTGCGGAATGGCTCTTGCATCTGAATCAGAGACGCTCCTCAAAAACTCAAGGCCACTTCAAAGGCGTCAGTGCCGGGAATGAATAATAACACCGAGCTCTTCGGCAGGAGCTCTCGGAGCGGCTCAGTGTTGTCGTCCCCAGATCTGGGGACTGAGGCGCAGAGAGGGAAAGTGGATTGCATGAGGTCACACAACAGTAAAGCGGAGACCAGCACCCATGTCTTCCGGGGCTCAGTCTGGCGCCTTGGCCACTAGGCCACGTTGCCTCCAGCCTCTTCGCCCTCCGCCCTCGTCTCTAACTCAGACCTCGAGAGGGACCATTTCCCATTGTGGGCGTTGGTCTAATGGACAAAACTTACCATGTGTTTTGTCCCCCGGCTGGCAGCAGGCGCTGCTTGTCCATTTCAAGGGGCACTGGGACGTGTTGGGGGACCCTTGGTTGGCCCTGCAGGGGGTGCTGCCAGTCAGGACTGAGGTCTGCCTGGGTGGCAAGTGGTATTTCCCTTGTGTAGGAAATGTCACTATTTCTACTTTTGTTTGTGTCCCCAGCTGGGACATCAGGTCCCAACCGTGAAATCTGAGGCAGGAGGAGCGAAACATTTTGGGACTGTCGATTCAGAGCCATCAACGTGAAACACATCCAAACGTGGCTTTGGCGAATGGAAATCTCATGTTGAAGTGGGCGTTTTCCCCCGGGGAAAATGGGGATGAAACCACCCGTTCCCCTTCACAAACCTGCTCATTGGAGGAGTCGGAGCCAGGTCTAGTCAGGAGGCGTTGGGTAGCTGTTGGCGGCGGTGGGACGGTCACCAGGGTTGGCTGGGACCTCCAGAGGTCAAAATTTGAGTTGCTACTGCCAGAACTAAAGAATGGGGCCTCTACCATCCCCATCGCCTCTGTGGATTGGGCGCAAAGGGACACCAGTAACTCTCACTCATCCCAGGGCTACCCTAGCATGATCAGTTCACGCGCCCCTAAAGCAGGCCCCTCCAAGTGGACAAGGTGAATGGAGATGGGTCTCTGTCAGGGAGGAGGAGCCTGAAAGGGCGAGAGATCAAGGATAAACTGTACGAGAAGCCATCAGAGAAGAGTAAAAGCCCTGTTCCCGGACAGCTTGCCGTATTCGACCTGTTTTATAGCAGTGGAGATGGGCAGTGCATGAGGTCAGACTCCTCGCTGGGACACCTTGTTCCTCGGAGGTTCCGCTGGGCCTATAAATTGGCCTTAAAAGCAACAAGGATGAGCGAGCGGGGCCGCTAGATGTGACCTTCGGAGCCGCCGTGGAGAACAGCCTGACCATAAAGCACGTCTCTCTGTTCCTGGCCGTTCCCGGCGCTCAGAGCCCCTGGAGCCTAATGAATGGCACGCCCTGTGTCTGTTAATATACTGATCAGTAGAGCTTAATCACTTGGAAATTCCCGGTGTGCCAGCCGAGATGACCCTGCTAACAGCGCACTCTGCTCCGAGACTCTTAATGATCCTCTGCTCTCTGCCGGCACATTCTGCCCGCGGATCTCAAAGCCCTTCACAAACATGATGAGTGAATTGGGGCTTATCACCCCCTCCCAAGAGCATGGGCTGAATTATTGTCCCCGCCATTGTAGGTGGGAAAACTGAGACACGGGGTGGGCCTGTGACTTGCTCAAGGTCATGCAGCGAGTCACGGGGTGGACCCAGGAGGCCTGTCTCTCACTCCTCTGCCCTTCCGACAACAGGATCCTTTCTCTCTGGGAGTTAGAGATGAAAACCGTCTCCCCGCGGTGTTGTTTTCCATTTTATAGCCTCCAGGGCTAGGCTGAAGTGACATTATTGTGATCTCTACAACGGTAGCACAAGACGCTGGAGAAAAGATCAGCCCCCCACCCTCACCCTCGATCCCATAGGGCTTATCTTCCTGAACATTGAGTTTGTGGCAGGCTGGGTCATACATCTACCTTGCCTCCCACTAAGGCTACGTTTACACTTACAGGGCACGTGGAGTACAGGCAGTAGACATGGAGTTACATGCTGCACTGAACGTCTCTGGCCTGGCTGAGCGGGAGGCAGCGGGAAAAGGCTCCGGCAGCATAGAGGTGGGAGGTACTGCTTGGACGTGTAGAGAGCTGTGTCTATACCCCGGGGCTCAGACCTGTAGGGCTTTCTGCTCTTACCCACCCCTGCCTCTCCATCTCCGCTGCTCTTGATTCCCATGGTAGCCGGGTGGCTGTATGTATTCTACACACCGCTGTAAGTGGAGAGGCACCCCGAGTGTCCACGCAGACCCTGCTAACACGCACTAGCTGTTCCTGAGTGTGCTTGAGTAACAGGAGCTGTTAGTGCACATCAGCAGTGTCCACCCGGCCAGTGAGTACATGACTGCGGGGTAGATTTAGTCATGGGAAACCGAGTCACAAAGAGGGGAAGTGGCTTGCCCCAGCAGAGTCAAGGGCAGAGCAGGGGTTGGCCGGCCAATCACAGCTGTCATTTGCGAGACACTGAAATTCATTTTTGTTCCGAGTCCGATCTAGCTAGATCTCGCCCCCTGGATCTCCTGTATCCCAGGCGAATGATCTACCCGCTACGCTATTGGCTGTCGTAGGGCTCACATCTTCCAGCTGCGTTTCATCCTGGACAGGACAGGTTTGTGCAGAACACGGCGGTTAGAATGAAACCGTATTTTTCAGTGAAATTTTTTTTAGTCCAAAATGTTTTGCCTGGCTCTTGCTAGAAACGGGGTTTCCCGGCGCCCTGCACCACAACATAAACAGAGGCGGCTACTGAGTAGATCTGTTGCTCTGCACCTTTTCTGACGACTGTACCCCTTTCAGGAGGCTGATTTTGTCCTGCGTACCCCCAAGTTTCACCTCACTTAAAAACGACTGGCTGACAACATCAGACATCAAAATACACAAGTGGCACTGCACACTGTCACTGCTGAAGGGGCTGACTTTCTCATTTTTTGCCCTATAACTATAAAATAAATCAACTGGAATATCAATTTGGCCCTTGCATTTCAGCGTCGAGCATATAGAGCCGTACAAACAAGTCACTGCATGAAATTTTCGTTTGCACCGACTTCACCGATGCATTTTATGTAGCCTGTTGTACAACCTGGCAAATATCTAGATGAGTTGATGTGCCCCCTGGAAGACCTCTCCGTACCCCCGTGCGCACACGTACCTCTGATTGAGAGCCACTGATGTAGATGTTCACGTCCTCCCCTCTTGCCAGGTTTAAAGCCTAAGCACCAGCCACAGCCAAAACGTCTAAGCTGCTATTTTTAGCTCCACAAGGCCCAAGTCAGCTGACTTGCTGCCATGGGTTTTTGGTCACAGTGTAAAGGGACCCATGGTCTCTAGCTCCTACCTGCGAAGGCTCAGACGTGGCTCACTTCAGCCTCCTCCCTCCCACCCCCCACCCCCGCACACGCTCCGATGACTGATTGCTTTTGCCACTTGCGCAGAGGTGTCCGGGCACCAGAAGCGTGCGACTGAAGCAGGCCCCTGAGTGGGCGGGGGAGGTGCCAAACACAGGCTTTCCATACGTGGCCTCGGCGGAGGTCTGTCCTCTCCAAAGCCTGGCCAGGAGGTGTAACTGAGAATTCCGGCTGCTAATGATTCACATCACCTGCGAGAGGCCCCCCGGGGCAGGACAAGGCCGCAGCAAGCCAAGCTGCTGGGAGGAAGAGGAGGGTTGTTGTTTTTTTATTAAGACATGATTTTGCTGCATCTGCCTTTGATAGCTTGGGTAGAACCTAATCCCCTGGCACTAGTTCTAGTGGATCCCTGTCTCCCATCTTTCCAGCCCTGGGAGCAACTCTTTCACCCGGCGAATTGAAAGAGCGAGTCTTCTCATCGGGGATGTGGTCTGCTCAAATCTGCAGGCAGCCTGAAACGACAGCTCGGGGACTAGTCCAGACTGCAATGTACTGCCCACTCTGAAGCCTACTGATGCCGACCTAAGTGCTAGTTTCACTCCCAAGCAAAGCCTGTGAGATGCCATCTACTGGCCGGCCTCTCGGTTGGGTGCCCCCCCCCTGAGTGGGAGGAGCTTGGATTGTGGGAGGAGTTTGAGCTCACTGGCACTTATTTTTTTCTCCATGCTGACCTAGGGTGACCAGATAGCAAGTGTGAAAAAACAGGAAGGGGTGGGGGGTAATAGGCACCTATATTAGAAAATGTCCCAAGAAACGGGACTTTCCCTTTAAAACGGGACATCTGGTCACCCTACGCTGACTCCTGTTTTCGGGTGAGTTTATTGGCGAGAGCCCAGTGGCTCAGAAGACGTGATTTGTAAGATGATAACCCAGGCAGATTGTTTCTGTACCTCTGTTGCCAGGGGCAGCATTAATCCGAACCATCATACCAGGTGAATCACAGTCCACAAGTCACTGTATGTTGTGTCATCCTCTATCCCCAGTCTACAGAGGATGTGTGTCCAAGCTCCTCCCACTTGAGAAGTTAAGGGCAACTAAGGTCTCCACTACGGGGCGGGATTGATGGCAGATACGCAGCTTCAGGTATTTGAATCACGTAGCTGAAGTTTGCGTATCTGCAGCCAACTTACCGTCCGTCCTCATGGTGGCGGCGGGCGGCGGCGCGCTCCCCCGTCGACTCGAGCTTGCGCCTCCCGGCAAGCTGGAGTTACGCAGTCGACGGGGGAGCCGCGAACGATCGATTTCTCGCGTCCTCATCAGACGCGAGAAATCGATCGCCAGAAGATCAATGGCTACCCGCCGATTCGGCGGGTAGTGAAGACATACAAAGACTCCTACAGCCAAAGACACTTTTGCAAATGTTGCTGCAAACCTTTACGTTTTGATGCCAAATGCCCTCTTGGGTCTGTTCAGAGACTCTCTTACTTCCCGGGGGCCATTAACCAAAAAGCGCCTACTTCCAGCAACATTCATGCAGCTCACACACTGGAGGCAAACTAAATTGGCAATTAAAGCAGCAAAAATACAACGAAAAATGATACTGCATTCCTGGGATTGCAGGGCTAAGTAAAAGGAGCTGATCGCCCAAGCAGGAATAGGGAAATTTTCCCCACCCAGCTCTGTAATCCTGACCTATAACACCACCTGCTATTCTCCGACAGGGCTCCTTGCACAGTTCTGCCAATGTACCTCATTTAGGTCTGCCGTATGCCTTTCTGTTTGCACCTCCGCCCTAGCGAACAAGCTCTGCTGATCAGGAATTTTTCAACACAACTACTTTGGTGAGCAAAAGCTGATTAATGGAAACTGAAACCTCTCGCGGGAAGGGTCGGTTTGGATCAATTTTTCAACTTGACGTTTGTTCGAAAAAAGGTTCGAAATGATCCAACTGCTTCGATTTAGCATTTTCGAAATGAAAAATTCTGGTTTTCTGGTTTGAAATGACATGTTGCTTCAATTTTTAAGTTAATTGTAGTAAACAAAATTTTTAAAAGGTCTAAATCTAAATGAAACGTTGATTGATCTGAACTGAATTTTTTTTGGGGGGGGGTTGGAATTTCAGTTTGTGGAAGATTTTGAGATTTAGACTTTTTGTCCCACTTTGGGGTGAGAAAATTTTTCAATAGCTCAACCATTTGTGCAGGCCGGGAGCCCCATTTCTGACTCAACTCGGCTGACAAACGTACCAAACAAGCAAAGATTAGGTTCAGAACCCCATGCTGATGTCACCATGTTTGAACCCACGGGACGTCTCCTACAATCCAAATCCTACTCCTGCCTCCCACTGCCATGCAGGAGGGAAGCCGGCAGCTTTAGACAAATCTAATTGTGGCTGGTTCTTCCAGCAAACCCTCCAACCTGGGCCAATAACTTGATTGGGAGCTTTTTGCAACCTGGGTCCCAGTCCAGCGGGTCTGCAGAATCAGTGCTCTCCAAATCCATTTCACCTTGGTCGAAGCCGCCTTTCACTGAATGAGCTAGAAGAGTGTCTGCTTTCCATCTCCCTCCCTCTCCAGGTGGCCCTGCTCAGAGCCCCTGCCTTTCTCATTGTCATCTCCCACAGTGCTTCGAGCCAGACTGCTTTGCATGTACAAATTAACTCTACGCAGCCAGCTAGTTAACCTTCCTAGTCAAATTACAAAGACAGCTCATGCTGGAAACACAGGGGAGCTGGGCCGGAGCTGTCTGCAGGGAAGTGTGTGTAGCGATTAAGTGAAGGCCTGTCTCTGGAAAAGCTCTTTATTAATTTCATCCGTGTGTGGCGATTCAGGGCCTGTGACCGACCTCGGTGGAGAAGGGAGGAAAAAGACCCGGTGCGTTTCAGTGGGAGATGTGTTTGTTTACGGGGAAGAGATGTATGTTCAAATGATGTGATGTGATCATCAGCTAAATAAACCCCAGGCATATTTGCTTCTCCCCTTTTCACCCCATCACCCACCCCACGGAAGAGTTCTGTTGTTCTGAGAAGATTCCTAATTAGCCATAGTCTATGGGGATGGTATTCTATAGGATGGGGCACTGGGTTGCCAAAGAACCAGCACCCAGGAGGTTTGTGATTGTAGGGTTAATATTGGGTTTGATAGCGTTCGGTAACAAGTCTACAGGGTTTAGGTATTACGGCCACCCGACTTGGTATTCGGTCTTCATATCCCCACGCCCAGAACCCAGCGGCATGTTTCCATCCTGCCTGGATTTAGCATTCACTCGCCATCCTTTGGGCCAGCTTCTGCACCGAGGACACCAAGACGCGTCGCTTCAGTGGAGTGACGCTGGATCAGAATCTAGCCAACGCTGTGACATAGCCCAGCTTTTGGGGGTGGACTGGCACGCCGGCCCGAGTGGAAAGTCCGTGCCTCTGGCACAGGGATCTGGAGCCGGCGCCGGTCAAATCAAGCAAGAAGTTCCCGAGCCATCATCCGAGCGTTTGCAATTTCCCTACAAAAGAGGATGGAGCATTTAATGAATATCGAGCACAGAAAGTTCATCTGTGTCCTAGAGCACTTCAATTAGTAATAAAAAGTTGCAGAAAGAGTTGGGGGGGAGGGGGAGAAATTAGCCCAGACTCGGCCCCATCCACTCCGGCTGCCTCTTGCCTTTTTGCTTTCTGAGAGAAAAATCCATTAATGGCAGCCCTGAGGCCTGGGAGCAGCAAGCCTGTCACGCAGCAGCTCCCCGCCTTTATAGCCAGCTCTGCCAATTTGTCTGATGAGGACCCTGGGAGCACCAGCCGGGACCTCTTGCCTCTCGTTCTATTCTCGGTCATGACGTATGACGCCAGGGCCTTGTGTCTATGAGCGAGAGGTGCTGCCTTCGTTAACGATCTGGAGGCCGGCGTGGACGGCACCCTCAGCGAGTTTGCAGATGACACTAAACTGGGAGGAGTGGTCGATACGCTGGAGGGCAGGGATAGGATACAGAGGGGCCTACCCACAAAAGAGAAGCCAGGGCGAGCCCTTCCACTTGTGAGGAGAGGAGACCCCTCCCTGCAGGCTGCGAGGGGCATGGGAGAAGGGGATTTTTGGTGGTCGCTTGGGAGGCTCCCTCAGCTCCCAGCAGGGCACTGAAGTGACTGGCTGAATAATCGCCTCCTAGTCACCCGAGTTGCCGCTCGGAACTTGGGGGCTTGGGTGACCCGTCTGAATTGAGAGGAATGGCACAGAAGCCACAGGCCCGGTGGGTACGTTACAGGGGCCAGCCGGGAACGTCCCTCATCCCCTCCCTACCTTCTCTCTCTCTCCTGGAGGCCAGGCTGCCCTTTCGGAGAGGTTGCAGTGTGGAATGCTCCCCTCAGGTGCTGAAGAAGAGAGGTTCCTGGGGGGTGAGGGGCGTGCAGAGGGCCAAGGCCAGCTGCAGTTCCCTGCGGTTTGTTGGCTTTGAGGCCGACTCCGCGGCTGACTCTGGGCCGTTGGCTTATTCTCTGTGGGGTTGGAAGTGAGGTGATCGGGTGTCTTTCATCGCTCAGGACAGGGCGGGGGTTGATAAGCCACTGGTATTTTGAGTGCCGTGCCGGCGAGCTCCCTGCGCACAGCTCTGCCAAAGCCCCTCGCTCCGGACCCGCAGCCCCCGCGGCTATTCTAGCCCTGCCAATGCCCCCCCCTACAGTTGTGCCAAAGCACCTCAGTCCCACCCTGCGCCATCCCCTACAGTCAGCCTTGAGCTTTAGCAGCTGCACAGTCTGCAAAGGCACCGAGCCTGGTTTGTGAGCTCTTTCCTGTACGTCTGTCCCGTGCCTAGCACGCCGGGGCCCTGCTTATGGGTCACTGCCCCTAGGGGCTACCACAGCGCCAGGAATAAGTAATAACCGGCTTCTTACCCAGCTGGTCCTGCGCCCTTCACAAAGCTCGGCCGACGCCCGTTCATAGCGATAGCCAGTGAACCCTCCACTCCCGCAGGACTGGCTCTGCTGTGGAGCATCTGCCCATGATTTTGTGCCGGGCACGTCAATACCCACCTGTAGATCCTAGAGCTGAGCCACTTCCGTTTTGACCTGTACAAGGAAGATTTGGAGCCAGGAGGTTCTATCCTATTGCAGGTAGGACCATAGACTATCAGGGTGGGAAGGGACCTCAGGAGGAATCTAGTCCAACCCCCTGCTCAAAGCAGGACCAACCCCAACTAAATCAAATCGTTCTTCCATGGCACACCTCAGCGTAGGAATGCATGAAGAAAGATGACTAACCTCGACTACGTTTGTTCTCTGCTCCTCTCCCCAGGCACAAGCAGGGGCTGTCTTGTTTTGGTAGGGTTGTATTTATGTATTGACAATGTCCACACGGCCCTGTCTGTGTGTTAGAGAAGGCAGGGTGCCGTGGGAAAGGCAGGCGTGTCAAGCCCACCCTAGGCTTGACGGTTGCGTGTTCCGGGAGCAGAGAGAGCTCGTGGATGGCCGAGTCACTCCTGACTCAGAAACCAGATCCTGGGGTAAGCAGCCGGCCCCACCCCCTGCTCCGCCTCCCAAAATGGAGGACCCCCCCCCCCTCGTGGCCTCTGCAGCCGCCCCCCCATTTCGGCACAGCAGCAGCGGCAGCTGCTCCACACAGCATGGGCATATGCTAACAGAGCTCCCTACGCTGCCCGTCTGCAGCTGAGCGCGAAGTCAGGCTGTGTGCAGCTGGCATGGGGGGAGAGGCAGAAAGGATTCCTAAGGACAGAGCGGTGGCAAGGAAGCTCTGCACGCCCGTTGAAGGATGCTGTTTGTTCGTGGCATGGCCCTGCGGTGTTAGGTGCTGTACACACAGTCCCTGCCCTGAAGCGCGCCCTCTCGAAGGCCTCGCTCTTCGCAGGCGCGGCCTGTCGCTCCTCCGGGTGCCGCGCTCCGAGGGTCTCCGGAGTGCCAGAGCACGCCCCTCACCACCCCCTCGAAAGGAGGCTGGGGCCAGGATGGGCGTGGCCTGGACGCTTATGAGGACAGTAACCGCCGAGGCGTCTCTCCCGTCTCGCCTGGTCTTTGCTAGAGCCTTAGGCCTTGTCCGTGCTGGGGAGGGAGGGGTTTGCCCTGTGGGGCAAGTCGCAGAGTGGCTGGCCTGCGGCAGGAGTTGGCACTGAAAGAGCTACCCGCATGCCCAAGATTGGCGCGAAGCATTGGCCCCTCTCAGCTCCCCCGTGGATCTACACGTCCTCCAACTTGCTTGTAACCGAGTCTCCCTCTTCCTCCTCCTCTCCCTCGCCCCACCCTTTTCCTTTCTCCCCTGGATCTTTCACCTTCCCTTTTTTGGTGTCTCCCCCTCCTTATTTCTCCCCCTCGTTCTCTCTCCCCCCGCCCCCTGGCAAATCACCAGCAGCAACGCCCCCAGCACGTAGATTAGCCAGGGAGCCCATATTAAAGGAGGAAAAACCCACCGTCACCACCCCGGGAGGCCCAGCCTCCTGTTCCGTTTCTGCCACACAGGCCACTCTGTAATGAAGTGAGACGCCCCGCTGGGAAAAGGCCCCTCTGCCGCGGAGAGCGAAGGGGGCCCCTGAAGCGGCTCGTTGGCTGAGGCCCCGGTACGGGCCGGCTGGCTTTTTCAGTGCGGTGTTAAAACGTCCGCCAACATCTTCAACGTTGCTTCCTCGTGTGAGGCGAGGTCCTGCTGCAGCCACTGACGGGGGGGGGGGGGGGGAGGCTAGGCAGAGAGGTATCGGGGATGGGGGGCATGTGCCAGTGGCACTAAATCAAGCGGCTTCGTAACGGGATCGGCGTTTCAGAGATGCTGGGCGCTCTCCTCTCCAGCTGTATCGATGGGAGCCGTGGATGCGCAGACTCAGCCCCCTTCATTCCGGTACTCGGTGCCCTGAAAATTAGGCTCATAGTAACGATAGGCATTTTGGCGGCAGGTCCTCCGGCAGACCCCGGGGGGGCGGCCAGGGGAGGTTCTAGGCACAGGGCGGCACTCAGGCGGCCTTCAGCGGCGTTTCTGCGGGAGGTGCGCCTGTCCCACGTCTTCGGCGGCGTTTCGGCGGCGGGTAGCTGAAGTTGTGGGACCGGCGGACCTCCCGCTGAAATGCCCCTGAATCCGCGGGACCAGCAGACGTCCTGCAGTCCTGCCGCCTCTGCCCGCCCCGTCCATCGGAGGATCTCAAAGAGCTTTACAAAGATTAAGGTGTCACTCCGAAGTGAGTCCCTCAGTGTGTGATAATGGAGTGATACCTGATTTATACCAGCAAGTGGAGAGCCACATTTGGCTAATTAACTGGTTAGGCTCCAGACAGCCCCCCTGCCGGGCAGGTATTGCCATCCCCTGAGGGGTAAACTGAGGCACGCTGCAGTTAAGGATGTGATTGTGCCATCCCTGCATTGCGGAGCACTATGCTCGGTGAACAGTCCCCTTGAAATCTTGTGTCAAGACGCGCCTTAGTATAAGGGGGATGGAGTCAGGTGTGGAAGCACGTGGTGAGTTGGGGATTGAGCCGGGAATAGTTAATTACCCACATAGTTAACAATTTGTGCCTTCTTTCTAATCAGAACTTAACTAGCTTCAGTTTCCAGCGGTTGGATCTTGTTGGACCTTTGTCCGCCAGGTTGGAGAGGCCCTGTAATGTGAGACTTCCCATGTAGGTACCTGTTGATCAAGTCACCCCTTAACCTTCTCTTTGTTAAGCTCAGCGGACCAAGCTCCTTGCATCTGTCACTATAAAGCACGTTTTCCAATTGTTTAATGATTCTCATGGCTCTCCCGTGAACCTCCTCCAGTTTATCAACCATTCCATGGGAGTTGGGCACCTAGGTGCCTTAGGCTGAAAAAGAAAGTGTGGCCCAATGGTTGGAGCATCAGACTCCATGGGTGAGTCATTTTGCCTCAGGGTGCCTCAGTTTCCCATCTGTATAATGGGGATAACACTGCCCTGCCTCACAGGTTGCTTGTGAGGATACGTACATTAAAGATTGTGAGATGTTCCGATACTACGCCAACGGGGACCATAGCTGTATTGTGGATAGGTTAGTTCTTCTGACAAATCTCAGCCTAAAAACGTGGTCTCATTTGTCAGAGATTCTGAGCACTCATCATCTGAATAGGAAGCTGATTGTCGGCCCTTAGATTCAGCTGCCTAACTTTGGGCACCTTCATTTGAAAAGAAGACTGGGCCAAAGATTATTTAGCAGGCGAAGAACTTGAGGCAGGTCCTTACAGTTACAAAGGGTGCAGTGACAACTGATCCATGCCTGCTTTTCCCTTTCACCCTGCCCCGTACGCTGGCAAGCAGGTGGAGGCTGAAGTGAAATTAAAGAGCAGAAAATTTGGACCCAATAAAAGGAACTACTTCTTTAATGCCGTGTGTGGTGAACCTGGAGGATTCGCTGCCATAAGAGGGCAATGAGACAAATACCGAGGCTGGGTTCTAAAAAGGCCAGGATAATTTTATGACTGCTAATAACATTCACAGCTATGCAAGCTAGGATAATAGGGGCAATCAAATCTTATGCTTCAGGGCATAAAATGATCACTCGCGGGGATATGGGAGGAATTTTGCTTCCATCTACAACATTGCAACATTGTGGTTTGAAATTTCCTTGCTTTGCTGAGTCAGGGGCTCACATCATATCAGGGCCTTGGCCCTGCATGGAGACATGGACCAGTGCATCTCTGCAAAGCACCCAGGTGAGACATTTTTTGTGGCAAAGCCAGGAATGGACCTTGTTCTCTTGACCTCTCCTGTAGCTCATCCGTCTCTCAGTGGAGTCAACCGTGTCTGAAGTTACAAATTCTGCTGAATCCAAGAGAAACTCCCCTTTGTTTTTTCAGTCCTCCCTTCAGAAATCCCTTGGTGGTAGAAGCAAACGCGGGGCAAAATTTCTCCTCTCTCTCATCAGTGCTGCTCCTATAGAGAGACGAAAGATAGAACCTCCCCAAGAGGTAGGACTGGCCTTTGTTCTTTGCTTATTTTCTCTCCCAGTCTCTCCGAGTTCAGCCCGGGCCAGGCCGATGGCGACATCATTAAATTCTGACAATCCTTAGGTCAGCAGAGATGTTTTACAACTCCCTGCCGGCTGGCTCTAAATTTAGAGGTCTCAGCATTAGGTAAAGTTTCCTTCCTCCGGATGGCACCTTTAATTGCATGTGATAAGTGACTCTGGTCTGCGGGGGGAGGGAGGGTGATTTAAGGGGGGGAAGGGGAAGGTTACAAGCGACACGGCAGCAAGGAGATGGAGAGACGCAGGCAGAGAGAAAGCACTTCGCCACTCCCATATGGCCTGTGCAGATGAGACACTAAGCAGCCTGGCATTTCCCTCCTTAGAACCTGTCTGGCATTCACTGGCTGCGGGAGAGATGCCAATTTTGACAGCACACTGGGCACTTGATCCTCTAGCTGATGGAAAGCGAGGTCGTTGCATCGACGTCAGTGGTGTGATGCGGTTTCACGACAGTTGTTATGACGGCTGTTGTTTTGGGTGGTTTTGGCTAAGCGGCGGGGTTGTATATTTCACCGTGTCAATGCGCGGCGTTTCATGTGGGTACCAGGGTCCCGCTAAGGGGGCACTGCTGTGGCATTAATGGCTGGGGAGTCTAGGCGTAACTAGCGTAGCCCGTAATCAGCCTGTGGAACTGATTGCCACAAGAGACTGTCAAGCCAAGACAAATGCCAGGCTGGTATCTATCGGCTGGGGATTTCTCTTGCCCTTTGGACTCTAGTGAAACCCTGACACGGTTCACTGGGCTCCCTTCATTCTGACTGGGCACCGAGCGCGGCCTGCCCCTGTGATGGGCTTAGCACCTGAACTCCCCCCCAACCCCCAGGTCGGAGAGAGTTGGCTGGCAGGAGCAGGTCCTTCCCCAGCCACTGGCAATGGAGAGAGGCTCTGGGTCCAGAGAGGCTGGGAGGCCGCCGGACCCTGCGCTTGCTTTTCTTACTAGCCGGGTGGTGAATGGGCTGGGCCAGGGCTCTGGAAATGGGAGTTCGTTTCCTGGCTCTGCCACAGATTTCCTAACTGGGCTTGGGCAAGTCACTCGATCTGTCTGTGACTCCACCTCCGCATCTGTTAAAATGGGGGTGGGAGCAGTGTGTCCTCCTTCCCACGTTACCTCGGTTTAAATTGTCCGCTCGGTGGGGCTGGCCCTCTTTCTTAGCATGCGTGCACACAGTCATGGGCCCCTGATCTCCTTCAAGTCCTGTAGGTGCTACCAGGCGCTGAACAATCATCCGCAGCGCTCATGTGAGCGGAGGGGCTTGGCCGCAACTGTCTGATGGCGCAGGGCTTCTGTTTTATTATCCTTTAAACTGCCAAAACAAAATCAGGGTTGGGCTGCTTAAACCAGCACAAATCTTCCCTGGAGTGGCCACTCGGCAGCTGTCATCTCCCCCATCAGGCTGGGGGAGTTTGATTATTTAAAACTCTCACATCTCCCTCTGTCTTGGTGTCTCTCCTTCCTGCATGTTGCCGTCATTTGCTTCCCCATATATCCATCTCCCGTCTTTCTCCTTCGCTATCTGGAGCGATTTCTCTCCTGGCTCGCCCCGTCCATCTTTCTCCCGCCGTGACACAGATCTATGGATTTGACGCCGGAGCCTGCACGGTGCTGGCATCGGGGGAGGCGGGAGCAGGTTATTTGTTACCCAAGGTTCCGGAGAGGAAGGTTTTGAGGTGATGAAATGTCTCATCTTGAGCCGCAAGCTCCTGTCGTAAGAGTGAAGAGGGGCTTCATCCTTTATTCCACCGCCAGTGCTCTCCCCGGTAGCGTTAGCCTGTCTAGTTGTCCCTGGGATATATGTGCTGTGCTCGGGGGTTCCCCACCCAATTGGCTGTCGCTCGGAGGGAGCTCTTCATTTTCCCCAGGTCTGGTATCGCCGACCACTAGGCGCCTGGTGGAGTGAATGCTCTTCCAGGTCATGAGTCACCAAACGAATCATCTGCCTTACTGAGCGTGATGCCACCTCTGCGTAGCCATCTCCATGCCCCACGGCATCCTGACATGGATTCTTAGAGGATTATCTCTGGTTTGGTTGCTCCAAAGGAGTGAGGATATTTCCAGGCACGTAAGAACATGAACAGAAGAAGTACCACATGAGACCACCAGATGCTTGTCCACTCTGGTTTTCTTCCACCAACAATGGCTAGTCCCACGTTTCCAAGGAAGGTGCGAGAAACCCCACGTTACATGACGCTGGGGTTTGTACTTTGCAAAACTGGCTGCTCCGCTGATGTTTATATTGCATGGGGGTAATCAGCTGTAGGAGCCGAACCCACCTCTTTCCCTGCCTTCCAACCCCAAACGTAACTGGGCTTCTCCCAGGGGAAGGACTCTGCTTTTTGGTTCTAATCCATGGAATCCATATGGTCCTTCCACATTGTAAAGACTCCATGGCCACATAGATGCGGCATTAGTCCCGAGTGGGGCTAGAACTGGCGACCTTTCGCACCAAAACCATGAGCCCCTGTTGCCTGAGCTAGAAGAGTACTTCATCCTTAAGTGTGAGCAAGTAGCAGGCTCTTATCCTGGGTGGCATCTGACCACTAGAGGGCGACATAATCAGTCTTAGCCAAGGCGTCACATTAGCGCCTGCTGGTGACCTCGACGTCCTAGTCTCAAGTACATGTGCAGCTAGCAACCGGGGACAGGGATCTTTTCCCTGCTTACATTCGCACTGACACCTGTGTAGTCTCTGCTCCAGGCAGAACATGGGAGGATCCCCACAGAATTATTTTTGGCCTGATCCTTTAGTCCCCTGTTATTCCAAGAGCTGCTTTGCTGGAGAGGAGAGTCCCCAGAGGAGAACCCCCGAGACTGACAAGCCTCTTCTCTGCTGTTGGGACCGTGGATAGGTTCTCCCTTCTCCCTCCACGGACAGACAGGAGAGGAGAAGGCAAAACTCTTTTGTGATCTCCGGCTCTGTTTGGTCCTGACAGCCAGTTGTGTTGGTTCCAGCTCCCCTCCCAGCACAGACTCCTCCAGTCTGTGCTCCCAGTGCAGTCCAGCTGGGTTCCCCTGCCCCCGAGGAAAGCCAGACAGGGGTCTCTGGAGATGTCGAGCTTCAGCTGACCAGTGGGTTCTAGGCGAGTGACTCTGACCCACATTCTGCACTT
Source organism: Sternotherus odoratus (assembly GCA_032164245.1). Classification (NCBI taxonomy): domain Eukaryota; kingdom Metazoa; phylum Chordata; order Testudines; family Kinosternidae; genus Sternotherus; species Sternotherus odoratus. The sequence continues at coordinate 12,440,251 of JAVMKO010000018.1, read as the reverse complement.
GGAGGTATTTGTGGGAGTTTGGAATATCTCTGCCAGTGGAGTTGCTCACAGTGAAACTGGTATAACTGAGAGCAGGATCTGGCCCTGGCGGCTCGCCTTTCGGGTCCAGGCCTGCGTTTAGACCGTCTGTGCCATGCTGACCATCCCCAGGAGCTCAGAGGGGCCTGCAAAACAACCCTGAGTTTGCCCCTACCCCGGACCGTGCGAGGCTCTTCCTTGGAGAGGCTTTTCAGAGCCGAATGAAACGGCAGGGATCAGTGGAGACAAACAACCAAAAATCCCTGAGCAGCTTCCCCAGCCTTTTTCTATTCTCCTTCCTCCCTCCGCCAGAAACCAGCGCCCGACGAGCCGTCCCCTCCCGTCCCTGCTGGGACAGACGTGCCTGGGTGAGAATTCGGCTTTGGGACATCCGTGCAGGAGCGATGTGGGGAATATCTGCCGGCTTTGTACTTGCAGAGGGACGTGGAAACGTGCTCCCCACTGTTCGTGTGGAGGTGGGCAGGACACCCCGGGAGGTTCGCGCGAGCGGGAGATCACACGCTCCCCCGGGTGGCTGACGGCACGAGGAAAAAGCGCCTCCCCAAACACGCACTATCTCCCGGGAGCACAAACACACACCGGGGACAGTACTTAATTAGCGCAGGCACGAGACAGGCGGCTGCCAGGCCGAATTCTCTTTCCTTCAGGTTCTGTAGTATCTGAGGGCACGTCCGCATTGCAGTCAGGGGGTGTGAACTGCAGCTGGTACGTCTACACCCGCTGCCATTCACGCCCCCGCCTGCAGGGGAGATGGACCCTGGGCGGCTCCGGGAAGTGGGCTAAGCGGCACGATGAGCTCCGTTGTGCCTGTGTCATCGTGAAGAGGCTTGAGGTTCCCTCCCGTCCTCAGGAGGCCAAGGGGGAATGTGAGGATCCCAGCCCCAGAAGAAAGCAAAGGGAGAAGTCCAGATGAAGGCGCTGTTCCCTCGGGACTGTCCCGCCTGCCCCGAAGAGCCTGCCCTCTAAACGACAAAATGCGGGCATAGAAACGGGCACCGGGTGATAAAAGTGACATGCCCAAAGGTGTCAGTCCCCAGGTGTCCTGACTCCCTAGCCACTAGACCGCACTGCCTCCCCAGTATTCTGGGGTGACTGCATTGGGGATGTTCCCAGGGATAAATCGTCATCCAGCAGGGCAGCGAAGGGCACTTATTATAATGAAAGCTGAAGAGGGTTCTTGCCCCAGGCAAGAGCAGTTCAGCTGGGCCTCCATCAGCGCTAAGGGATCTCTGCTGGTATCTGGGAGGGTCCCCTCATTCTAAGTGGTCTGGGTGGATGGTGGTGACCCCAAGAGAGGCATTCACTGCGAGCACTGACTCGCGAGCCAACCGGAATGAATGGTACAGAAGAATTTGTAGAAAAGGGCAGTGTAACCTAGTGGCTAGGGCACTCAGCCGGGACTCAGAAGATCTGGCTTTCACCCCTGGCTGGGCCACTGGGTGACACTGGACAAGTTGTTTCCCTTCTCCGATCCCCCTTATCTGTTTAGGCTGTAAGGTCTGGGGGGCAGGGACTGTCTCTCTCATCTGTGGACAGCACCTAGCACAATGGGGCCCTGCTCTCTGTCTGGGTCTCTGAGCACGACTGTGCTGTAAATAATCAGAATTGGGCCATTCGTTTTCCTGGTGTAGTCAGAGGAGCGTCCGAAGCGACACAGAACGACTCCATAATGCCCCCTGCTAACCGCCGGGGGACGGGCGCTACTCTGGGAAATCGTATGTTTGTCGGGAGACAAGTGGAGCAGAAAATCTTTTGGGTAAGAACCGAAGGGCCTTCCCGGAACGTGACTGCCTGGGATGGAAGAGGAACATTGAATCGCTGGGAAGCCAGCCCCCAGCCGCGGGTAAACAGATGAATACTCCTTGCACTCGGAGGTCCTGCTGACTGCTCTTTCAAACCAGAGCGCTCCAAACTAAAGCCCAGGAGACGCGTTTCAGGAGACTGCCGAGCCGAACAATCTGCTTGTTTTGTGGCTGCTAATTTATTTTATTGGGGGGAGGGGGGGGAACCTTTACAATCAGGTGTGTGCTCGTCAGATGCAACTGTTCCGTCTCTGGAAATCCAGCTAGCAATTCTCACAGTGGGTAAAACACCGGGCCAAATCCTCAGCCGGGGTAAATTGGCATCGCTGCTTGGACTTCACTGGCGCCGCATTGATTTACACCAGCTGGGATCTGGCCCGTGGCAACCCCACCCGCTGTATGGCCTGTACGAGTGGGGATGACCATTCGCAGGGACCGTTCTGCTTTACGAGCAAAAGCGGAGAGTCTTTTGGGGGGCTGGTCCTACGCCCAACACAGCGAATGGCAAGCGAAGCGTTAGCTGTTCGCCGTTACACAGGCAGAACTCTCGTGGGTGTGTGGGCCCAGGAGGTCAGGATCTCGTCCTGTGATTGGGATTTGAGGAGACTGGAGCCCTCGCTTGTCTGTGGAGGCGGCCCAGTGGGGGTATTGGTTCAGTACAGGCAGCGGGGGAAGAGCGCCCCCTACTGAGTCATCACCTGCACTGGATTTCCCTTGGGCGTCGCCCATCCCACTGCTGACCAAACACCCCAGTTAGAGCACGGTCGCTGGTGAAGCCACAGTCTCCTGACTTGGCCACCGCCTGACGTGCTAGGCACAGCACCGGTGACTCTGTGATACCGGTCGGAGGGCACCGGCGGTCCCGTTCCGCCCATCAGCGGGTGCCGGCGGTCTCGTGACACCGATCAGGGAGCGCCACCGTTGCCCTGCCACCAGAGCGCGAGTCCAGAGAGCTCTGATGGGTCTCACCCCACTAGCTCGTTCTGCTACCACCAACTTTCTGTGTCTCCCCCTCGTCTCCCTGAAACCAGCACCCTGTACACTAGGGCTCTGGAGCTTGGATTTTAAGAGCCAATTGCCCATGAGAGGAGGAGACTCTGGGCTAGGGTGACCGGATGTCCTGATTTTATAGGGACAGTCCCGATTTTGGGGGTCTTTTTCCTCTATAGGGTCCTATTACCCCCCATCCCGTCCCGATTTTTCACATTTGCTGTCTGTAGTTTGGGGCGTTGTTTCCATTCAGCTTCCCCTCCCGCTGCCCACAGGGGATGGAGGTGGCCGGTGAGCAGTTTCCCACAGGCCAGGGGGGGGGGGAGGGGGGAAGAGAAGAGTGTCTTGATTTACTGGCCCATAAAAGGCGGGAGCTACCGTGGACACGTGAGGGGAACGGGTGAAGGTGCCGTGGGGCTGAGAACACTCTCTGAGATGCGCGTCCCTCTCCCCAAGCGAGCGGATGCCCTGGGAGAGGCAACCCAGGAGTGGAGGTGGGGGGAGAGGAGCGATTTACGAGCCCCCGTAAAAAGTTTTCTGCGCCGCTGTCATTAACGGGCCGGGGGTGGGGGCTTGCGCGGGGAGGTCGCCGCCTGCAGCAGGGGGGCCGCACATGCCACGGAGCAGCTGCCACATAAAAGGAGCCGTGGCTGCCAACTGCAGATGCAGCAGTTTGGGTTTATCTCTCCTGCCAGTCGGCGCCCCGGCTCGGTTCAATAGTTAATTTTCACATAAACCAGAGGGCTGGCGCTTTCTTGTTCCTCCCCCCCCCCCCCCAGTTTTGTTTGGTTTGGGTTTTTTTAATTCTCTCCGATCCGCCAAAAAGCTTTCCCCCTGCACTGGGAGGACGCCGCAGTGGGAAGGGAGCTTGTGGAGCTGGAGTAGCTGGATTGTGTGAAGGTGGGAGTAGCCGAGGAAGGGGATGGGGGCGGGATCCGGGCAGCACCTCACGCCGCGTGAGGTTTCTCTGGGGCTAGAAGTCCTGAAAACACCCTGGCCCCCTGGTGCCGGAGAGGCTGCCTGTCCACCTTCCTCCAGTGCCAGGAGCCAGACCACAGTCTCTTTGCTAGGACAGCTGGGGCCCAGGCCCTGGGGCTCACTGAGAGGAGCCGGCAGAGATATCTGAAGTGACTTTGCCGCGATGCCGTGACTCGCGCGTCGGCGCACTGTGGTGATGGCGGGGGAGAAGAGCGCACGTTCCACTCTCTACGCTAGTCGGGACACCTGGAAACTACTAATCTCCCATGAACTTGGTCAACTGCACACGCTGCTGACCCTTGCTCTGAAACACGCCTCAGGGGTGGGTGTGCAGGACAAGAGGGGGTGGGGGAGGGCACCTGTGCATGGGGGGGGGGATGGATGTACACTTTACAGTGCGTTTTGTACATGTGGGGGGGAATAACATGGATGATCTGGCATGGTGTATGCATGTATATTGGTGTACACAGGGGGGGGGGTGTTTCCATGTTTGTATGCGGTGCTGTATGCAGTGTCGTGTTCACAGGCTTGTGTGAGGTGCATTAGGTCTGACTTCGTTCTGCGTGCGTGCATGTGTACACGTGTACACAAGTGTGATTACAGATTGTGGGTCTGTGTTTGCAGGGTGTATGGAAGTGTGTGTCAGCAGGCGTGTGTGTGTGTAACGCCGCCAGAGCCCCGCGGGCGGGATCAAACTGGGGACCTCTGGAGCCGAGTGCACAGCCCCCTCCTGCGTGCGCTAAAAGCCACCTGGCTGTTGGCTAAGGCTGTAGCAGACTCGTTCATCTTTCTCTCTAAGTGGTCTTGGTGCTACTAGATGGGACAACACCACACTCAGAAGGGGTGTGGGTTCCATGTGCACTAGTGTGGTACGTGTAGGGTGTTTAGATGGGGTGCTGTGTATTTGGGGAGAGGAGGGGGGGGAGGCCTTGAGTCTCCACATGCTCCTCTGGGGGTAGACCTGGCTCAACCCACTTCCCCTCCTTATCCAGCTGCCCCAAACCCAGCTGGCGAGCCCTGTAGGGCAGGCTCCTTGTACGATGCGGCTCAGGGCATGACAGCCGGTCACTGGTGGTAACCCTGGCCTTTCTCCCCCACAGCTCCTCCCATCTCCATCTCCATCATCGCCGCGGACACGCCCGCCCCCTTCAGCCGCTACCAAGCGCAGAACTTCACCTTGGTCTGCATCGTCTCTGGAGGGAAGCCCGCCCCGACGGTGAGTCCCGCAAGCGCCCGGGAGACCCCACAGCACTTTTGGTTCCTGGCACTGCCTGCCTGCCAAGCCGTCCCTCTCTCCAGCCCGGCAAGCCGCGCTCACGCAACGCAGGGGCTTGGGCAACGCAGCGGGCTTGGGCATGCCTGCAGCAGGCACAATATGACATCGGGCGCGGCGGAGTTATCTACAGGCCGTAGGGACGTTCCCACGCGCCGTGTGTCTGCGTCGCTGCCGTCAAAGCTGAGAGCAGGCGGGTGAATGGGCCTGACGCTTTGCTTGGAGCACACCCCGGAGTAGACCTGCAGGGGGCGGGGCAGCAGGTACAGGTGGAGGGGGCACCAGTGAGAATGGCGGGGGTAGCTGTGAGGAGATGGAGGAGGGTCTTGGAGTTCCTCCAGGCAAAGCATGGGTTGTTTTCAGCTGAGTCCAGCTCTGGGGGAAGGTGCCAGGCAGGCTGCTCTGCAGACAGCAGCCTTCTGGGTGGCCCAGAGCAGATCCAGCCTAGACAGCAGCAGGGGGTGTTTCTCCCAAACCTGGGCCCACCTGTAGACGGTGAATAGTCCCTGGGTGTGCGCGCCAGTAGCCAAGGATGGCTCAGGATTGAGGTTTCACTGATGTTCAAACCTGCCCACGGGAATGAGGCTGAGATCCACCAAGCTCATCTCACATGTGCTACATGCTCATTGCCAACTCAGGCTGGATTCTGACCGGCACCTGCAAGGGAAAGGTTCTTTGCCTCTTCCCAGCCTCCGGGCCCCCCGTTTCCCCGGGAAATGCTGTTAGATGCTCTGAACTCACATGAGGATACAGGCTCACAGCAAAGGCCATGTTCTATTGCATCAGGTGATGTCTTCGGCAGGTTTTGTTGTCTAAGCTTCCTTGAAGGCAGGCTCTGAACGTACTCTGTGAATGATTTTCTTTTAAATAAACACACGGAGACCGGGGGGTTCTCTGCTCTCCGAGGATCAGGAGTTATTCCAGGCTTTGCATTCCAGTGTTCAAGGCATTTAAATAAAAAAAATAGTGTCGTTTTTCAAACACTTATCTCCAAAGAGTCCTGCAGCCTTTACATTACGCAGAGGCTTCAGAGACTTGGAAGGAGCACTTTGAAATGGAATACAGCTCTGAGGTGGCGAGACTTTCAAAATCCCTACGCAGGCCTTGTTGCGTCTGTGAGGGGGACACATCCTGAGATCTCAACCCGCACACCCACAGCTGGGGCCCTTGTGAGCGCTCTGATATACACACAAACCCTGCTCGACACCTTCATTTCCTCACACACACACACGCACCCGGCACACACGCATATTCTCAGATACACACTACATACACACACACTTCTTCATGCATGTACTCACCTTCTCCGATAAACACCCTCCCCTCCCCTCTGCCTTGCCCACACATTCTGTGTCCCTGGATCCGTGAGGAGGCTGGGGTCAGGGAAAGCGGTGGGCAGAGGACAGTGCTGGGTGAATAATGTCTCATGCCGGCAGCCTCAGGGAGCCAACCTGTGTCCCACCCCTGTCTGCCGGTTTGTCCTTGTCATGCTGCCCATCCGTCCTCTGCTGGCATTGGCCACCTCAGCCTGTCTGGCCTTGTCGCTCCTGGAAGGCATTGTGGGTAATATAGTGATTGTGGGTAATATAGTTCAGCGTCTCTTTTGCCTATTACTGGCAGCGGCCAGGTGCAGGTCTAGAAAGTTGGGCCCCAGGTTGTAGTCTCAGCTCAGCTCTGCCATGGTTTTCTAGCCTTATGGAGAAGCACCAGAAGAGCCCAAGAGGGGGTACGAAGGTAGAAGCTCATGTAGACCCCCCTCCCATCACCACCACGTTGACTTGCCCATTCTCCTGGCCCCCCAGCTTAGGTCCCCGTATGCATCAGTAGGTCGGGTGTCTGGGCTCTCGGGGAGTCTGAAGGTGGGAGAGTCCATCTCCTATCACCTCTTAGTGTGACTGAGTCCTTCCCACCCAGGTTGCTGGTGGAAATCCAGCCACGACAGGTCACAGCTGGAAGTTGCTGCCGTCCAACACTGGATGGGACGGGTTGCGTTTGCTGCGGTCCCAAGCGGACAAGTGTCTGTCCAGCAGGCAGCCCAAGCGGAGGCCCAGAGCTGGATGGAGCTACCCTCTGGTCCCAGGGATGTGGGGGGGTCAGAGTGGAGCAGGCTCATTGGCGCAGAAAGGAGCTGCCAATGTGGCACCGTCGAGTCCCCCTGTCTCCGGGACGCTGGCTGTCCCTGTGAATCCTTTGGGAGCCGGGGTGAGTGGCCAGCAGTAACCCAGCCCCCCCCCCCCCTTTCCGTCCCCAGGTGTATTTTAAGAGAGACGGGGAGCTCATCGAGGTGGTGCCCCTCCTGGAGTCTCCCTCCAGCACCGCCGGGTTGCAGGACGGCCGCGCCGCTCGGAACCTGCTGAACCGCGACCTGGACGACACCAAGATGCAGAAGTCCCTGTCCCTGCTGGGCGTGGAGGACCGGGGCGGGCGGCCCTCCACCGAGGACCCCCTCAAGAGCCTCACCCCCGACCCGGGACTCCTGTTCAACCCGGCCACCGAGATCATCCCAGAGACTGTGGTGAGCCGGGAGTTCCCGAGGTGGGTCCACAACATGGAGCCCGTCTACTACTTCCACCACACGCACATCCCCCTCAGCGACGGCACCGTGGAGGTGCGGGCCATGCTCCTGTGGACGCTGAACCCGCAGATAGACAATGAGGCGCTCTTCAGCTGCGAGGTGAAGCACCCCGCCCTCTCCATGCCCATGCAGGCCGAGGTCACGCTAGGTAAGGCGCCCGCGGGCGGGAGAAGGGGGGGGTTCGAAGGGATACGGCCTCCTGTGCCGTTCGCCACGCTCTCGGCTCCTGTCTGTCTGGGTTAGGGGGATAAAGACCCCTCCGGTCCCGCGCCCCTTCGCTTCTTCAGCCCCTCTCTCTCCTTCTCCCAGCCCACCTCCTCCAGCTCCCCCGACCCTTCTTTCCTACCGCACCTTGGGTTTGCTCCCTCTTACTCATCTCTCTCCCTCCCACTCCCTTTGCTCTCCAAGACTTTCCACTCCTTCCTGGGCCTGGGCTGAGGGGTTGCTTTGGGTCTTTGTGTCTGCGGGACCCCTGGGGTGGGTCTACACAGCCGCTGGCAGGAAGCCTCCCAACCCGGGTAGACAGATTCATGCTCATAGGGCTGGAGCTTGCGTGCTAAGAAGAACAGTGTGGTTGTCAGGGCTCTAGCTGGAGCCCGGGCACTCAGATTTAGGGGGTTGGGTTCCATCAGGTGAGGTTTCTATGGGGGTTCTTAGGTTCTGTGATCAGCTGGGGCAAGCTACTTCCCCCCCCAACCCCCGCCTCCCCTGTGCCTGTTGCAATTGAGCATGGCCTAGTGGAGAAACCATGGGACTAGGATTCAAGAAACTGTTTCTATTCCCACCACTCCCACTGGCTGTTGGCAAGACACTTACTCGCCTCAGTTTTCCCATCTGTCAAATGGGGATAATGACCCTGACCACGTTTGTAAAGCACTTTGGGGTCCCCAGATGGAAGGGGCTAGATAAGCACGACTTACGATGATGATGAGCCGCACCTCAGGCTGCGATCCTGTTCGCTCTCAGGAGCTGAGCCAAGCTGGGCCTCGTCAGCACTTGGAGGGGTGACCCCCAAGGCACAGACCTGGGGTGCACGGGGCAGTAATGCCCGATATACATCAGAGGATGCTCCTCCCTCTGAGCCAGGACTAGGCGAATGGGTCAACGGTGGGGGTGCTGGGAGAGAGAGTCCTGCTAGAGGGGCCAGGTCCTGCCTGAGACGTAAAACCAAGCGTCCGACCCCTTGCAATCCTGGAAAATCCTCTGGCGCGTTTTGCCACAGCGGGCATTACCCTGGCTGTGCTGCCCGGGCCCCTAGTTGTTCCTATGGCATTGTGTGGTGTAGCTGCACTGTTACGCCCCCCAGCGGGGGTTGCACTTAACCCTGGCTGTGTGATGGGTGGACAGGCGCCTGTCTGGGCTGCTCCGGGGGTCAGCTGTTATCTTTACTCTCCCTCGCTTCTGGCTGCCTGGTTAACCAAGGGGCTGCGCGTTCTGTTAACCAAGGGGCTGCGCGTTCTGCTAACCCAGGGAGACGTTTGAGACCTGAAATCGCTCGACTCTCTGCCCTGCGCCGACTCTCGCTCGACTCTCTGCCCTGCGCCGCATTCACCTCTCGCCCTCAGTGCCTTGGCCGAACGCCCGTTCCTAGGTGATTGTCCTGCCAGCCCCGTTGGGCGCCCTCCCGCACTGGGCAGAGGGGCCAAGGCAAGGCCCCTGGAGCTTCTCTGACCCGTGTCGTCCTCCGCTGCCAGCACCGCACCTGGAACCGGCATCTTTCCAGGCCCTCTGCGTGTCTCTCCCGGGCGAGGGCTGGCACGGCCCCGAGAGCCTTTTGCAGCGGGCACCCGCAGTGGCAGGCAGCCGGAAGGGGCAGAGCTCCCTGTTCCACCCAGAGCCCCGAACCTCCCAGCTGGCTCCTTTAGACAAAACATAAGTGGGGCTGTCCCCACAGAAATGCTGCCCTGCAAAGAGCAGAGGAAGGGAACCTTGTGGCCAGAGGCAAGGCTTAGCCAGCAGCCAGCTCTGCCCTGCCGGTGCCCCTCAGTCTGGGCCCACAGCACCACCTGCTCTGCCAGCCGGGCCAGAGCTTACGGTGCCTTTGCGGGGTGGCCCTGGTTGGTTTGGACTCTCCTCTGCCTCGCTCCTTATGTTCTATCCCCACTACGGAGACTCACTGAGCGGGCCACACCCAGATCGCAGCTTCGATGGGGCAAGCACCCTCGTGGCAGGGGGGCATTTTGGGCAAGGGATCATCCCCTCTAGATCTGCCCTTGCTGTGCTGGATGGAGCCCGTTCGCTGACCTTCCGAGTTCGTCCCTTTTCCCCGCCCTTTGCCAGCACCTCTCTCTGGGGGCGGTTCGGGGCTCTTCGAGAGCCCACGGACCTTTTAAACGATGCTGAGTCCGTTAGCTACTTGTTTATTTCAGTTCCTAGATGCTCCTCTGCCCAGGGCTCTGGGAACCGAAACAGCCCTGATCCAATAGGAGCCAAAGCAAATCCTCCCCTTGCGCCCAGCCTGCATTTAAAGAGCCGCACTCTGGGGATAAACAAGCAAATCCAGGGATGCTGTGAAGGGGTCCCAGCTGTACGTGCAGAGGAGGGGGGGGGGGTGGCACTGAAAGCTCCGCCCAGACTCATCATCACATCCTCCAGTGGGTCTTCGAGCGTTTCCGCGCAAGGCACCCTCCCCGGCATGGACTTCACCCTCCTCCCTGGCGGCTGTCAGCCCTGGAGTCCCTGACCAGCAACCACCCAACCACCCTCTGTGCTACCACTGCAAGCGAGCCCCACGCTGATGGAGACGGCCATCCTGCGTCCATGTCTGCTGACGGCGCCAACAGGCAGATCCGTTCGTGCTGGCCGGCTAGAGAGGAATGTTTGGGGTTTTTTTGTGATGTGGCCCTCTACCAATCAGGAACAGGAAAGAGATCCCCTCCCCCCCCCCCCCGAAACTCACTGCCCCCATCACAGCCATCGGAGGACAGCAATGTTCCTTCAGCACCATCCGGGCTGATTTCAAATCAGCCGCTGCAGAATCAAACGGCTTTGTAGCGCACAACCAATCAGCTGAGCCCTCCATTCCCTACCCCACACCCCTGGCTGACCGTACCCCTCATTCCTGACTGTTCTCATCCCCCATTCTCCAGAGCGGAAAACTCAGTATAACAAGGAAATTATGGGAGGGGGGTGAGGAATCTTCTGCTCTCGGTTGTCTTTAGCAACTAACGAGGCTTGATGGCTCCAAATCCTGCTGACTGTACGGATGTGGCTCCTTCCCCCGCCACCCCCTCCCCACTTGTAAAGCAATTTGCTCTTCAATGAGCCCCCCCCCCAACAGCCCCAGCACTTCAAAAGCAAGAAGAGGGGAAGCATCTTGCATCCTCGCCGTTTTCTCCGAGCGTATCAGATGGCAAAAGCGGCTCCTCTCAGCCCATTATTTTCCAGCCCAGAGAGGGTTAAAGCCTCATTCATTTTTCAGGTTCCAGCACCCAAGATTAATTATCTCTTTCCTCTCACTGGCGCGAAAAAATCCCATTCAGCAGACACACTGCACAATAAAAAGGTCACTGTGTGATTGTTAAATGAAGTGGCTTGCGGGTGGGGAGGGCAGGACTCAACCTGCCCATTGGTTTCCCTGCAAGTTGAGAGTATTTTACGCTACGCAACCCTCCCCACAAGTTTCAGGTCCCTTCAGATTGCAGTGTTGCAACCCCTCTTTCGATAATGAGACTCCCAAATCCACGGCAGACCCCGGCTCTGGAGCAGGGGTAGATATCCCTGGTGCGGAGGACAAGGCCTGACTGGATTGTCCAGGAGTGGAAGAATTCTGGGAGCTAACCAGCCATGTGGTTTGCAGGCCAGAGCAGAAGCCATGTTCAGGTGACTCGGGGAGGCTGAGAGAAGTATGGGGAGGAGGTGAGCAGCCCTCAGTGGTGGAAGAACAGGTAAAGGACTCTTTCAAAAAGCTGGACATGCACAAGTCCATGGGGCCAGATTTAAGACCTCTGAGGGAGTTGGCTGACGTGATTGCAGAGTCATTATCGTTGAAAACTCCTGGCGATCAAATATTTGGAGGATATTTGGGAGGATGATTGGGAAAAGGCAAATGTAGTGCCCATCTTTAAAAAAGGGAAGGAGGAGGATCTGAGGAACTACAGACTGGTCAGCCTCACCTCAGTCCCTGGAAAAATCATGGAGCAAGTCCTCACGGAAACCATTTTGAAGCACGTGGAGGAGAGGAAGGTGATCGGGAACAGTCAGCATGGATCCACCAAGGGCAAGTCATACCTGACCAACCTGATTGCCTTCTACGATGAGATAACTGGCTCTGTGGATACGGGGAAAGCGGTGGATGTGATATATCTTGACTTTAGCAAAGCTTTTGATTTGGTCTCCCACAGTGTTCTTGCCAGCAAGTTTTAAAAGTATGGATCGGATGAAGTGACTATCAGGTGGATCGAAAGCTGCCTAGATTGTCGGACTCAACGGGTAGTGATCAACTGTGATCAGTGATGAAGTGGGTATTAGCCCACAAAAGCTTATGCTTCAATACTTTAGCTAGTCTTTAAGGTGCCACAGGACTCTTTGTCACTTCTGCTATTCCAGACTAACACGGCTACCTCTCTGATTGTTGTGATCAATGGCGCTGTTGTAAATTTCCAGCTGGGAGTCCAAGTTACCAGACTCCTGTGAGAATTAGCCTCCAGTAGAACTGGCCCAAAAAAATGCTAATTGTTTTTCCTGGGAAATTTTACGGCATCTTATCCAGATATTTTTCAACAAAACAAACAAATTGATGAACAAAAAAACCCAACAAAACAGCTGTTTTTTGAAAAACAAATATATTTTCAGTAAAAATGTTTCACTTCTGGTTAAAAATGCTCAGTTTGAGAAAATCAAAAACATTTCCCTTCTCTGCCACCCCCCCCCAAAAAAGTTGGATTTTGTTTTGCTTTTTTAATCCGATATTTTTCAGTCCCTGCCGATGACCGAGATGGCGGCCATTCCAGACACCCCCCGTACCAGTTGCAGGCCTTGCAAAGCAAATGTTGCCAACCAGGTGAGAAAGAGGAAGTGAGATGCCCACTGGAGCTCCCTTCGCTTCAATAAACATAACGTCAGAGGTGCTAAACGCTCATTGCATCTCTGCCAGTGTGGTGGGAGGGGCAATCGTACCCCACACCCCACCAGAATTTCCACCAGGCCCGGCAGGCCGCTCCGTCAAAAGCAGGGAAAGCTCACGCAGACACCTGCCTGGCTGACTTGCCAACATGTTGTCAGCCCAGGGTGCCGAGAACCAGAGGAGGACAAGGAGAGGCTTTCAGAGTTCCCGTGAATAATGAACAAGGGAGTGAATAATTAACAGGGGAGATGCTCCCCAGGGTAGCTGTGATTGGTGGGCAGTGTTGGTGGAGGTGTTTGGGGCGAGACTGTATTTGTAATGGTGCCGTGGAAAGGAGAGTCCTGATTTCTTTCCTCTCTATCTATTGGAGGGAGGGAGTCTCCATGGTGCTCTCTAAAGCGCACCGCTGTGGTTGATCGGGCAAACGTCCTCTATGCAGCTTTGCCAGCGCACCTGTCTCCTCTTCTTCCAGCACTGGCCACGCACGTACGTCGGCTCCAATAACGTTGGTGCCGGGGTGAAGTTCTTAAACTGGGATTGTTGAGGAGCGGGATCTGTGGGGTCCCTAAGCACCGAACTGAAGGCACCAAACTCATCGCTCATAGAACATCATTGAGTTATCAGCAGGTAACAGCTTTCTGTCCCTGCCAAACCGTGGATTAGGTTCAAACCAGTGAGTGGCCCTGGGGGGATCCAACTTTTCTGAGGCCTGATCCCAGACTCCCTGAAGTTGGTGGCCGTCTTTCCGTTAACTTCAGTGGGCTTTGGCTCAGGCACTTCCCAACTCTGGATCTCCCCAAACCGTGGGACTCTTAACTCCTCACTAGTTCCCTGAGAAGTGCTGTGTGTCTGCCTTTCTTCTCCTCTAAGGTTTGTTCTGCTGTGGGTACCTAGATCCTGTAGGTGCCTCCTCTCCCCTACATATACATAAAGGCATTTCCCCTCAGCCCCAGGGCAGGGGTAACATGGCCAGATTTGCATTGCAACAAGTGGGTAAAGTCAGCGTGGGTTAATGCAGAGCAAGATTAGAGGCAGCAGGAAAGAGGGAGGACTTGCCGAAGGTACCCCTCTTCTCCATTATAAAGCCTGTTCCACCACTCTGCTGGGACACAAGTCCGGGGACCTATCCAGATGAACTATTAACAAGGGGAGAGACAGGTATAGTCCCTGGAATCCATGTAGGATGGACTGACCCAAATCTGCTCCCGGACGCCAAAGCTTTAGAGTTCCTCACCAGCCTGAAATCCAGATCTCACGTCAGGAAGATCCTCTGAGCCAGGTTCCGTTGCTCTTCTCCTCCCAACCCTTGAGACGGATTATCATCAAAGGGCCCAGAGCCTGCGTAGCGGAAGGAAATGGTGGAGCTCTCCTCCTATCTGAAACCGTCCGGCGAGCAGCTTGACGAGGTCCGGCAGAGGAACATCCCCCTCAAACAGCAAGAGGAGCCCATGGGCTCGATCGTTCTCTTGAGGGGGGCTGGCTTCAGATCGGGAAGTGGCAGCGTGGTGAGCGAGAGAGGCCAGGTGGAGGCAGCTGCTGCTGACGAGGTGGTTTGCATCTGCGGAGAATGAAGCTCAGCAAAATGAACGCTTGGAAGCAGATCCCATGCCTAGCCCGCTTCCCCACTGGTTCGTGCACTCTGGGATTTGTTAGGGCAGCTGTGCTCCTGCTACAGATCCGGACCCCGCCAAGGGGGAGCCGTGTTCATGAGTTTGAGCTTGGGAGCTGCAGAAGCATCTGCTGGTGCTCTCTGCTCCTCCCAGCCCATCCTCCCAGCCCTGCTGCTGTCCCTCAGCCTCCAGCAGCGAGCCCAACGTTCCCCAAAGGAGTTAGGCCTGCGGCTAAACCAGAACCTCCAGCCCCTGAACATTGGGCACGCTTGGCTCCAGAGCTGAGTTTTGCAGCTCAGGCCCGTCTTTGGGTCGGGCACCCAGAAACCATCCAGCAACACTTACAGCTGCCCACGGTACTGGGGGCTCAGGGTCTCGGCCCCCTGCCACTTAGGAGCCGAAAGACAGGGTCCGAGAATCAAACCTACACCACCGAATGGCAGCATTTGGCCATCTCCTTGGCTAATCTACTGTAGATTGCCCTGTGTCTGCCGCCTCCTACAAACAGCCCGCAGGAGAAAGTCAGCCTGTGCTAATGGCTCTTCCGGTGCTGTTGCTTACAGCGTTATAAGGACTCCGGGGCTAAGCTCACGTACACCAGCTAAGCGCCTGGTCTGCTCTGCAGAAGCTGTGTCTTTCTCTGCAGAGTTTGAGTGGAGAGAAGGGGGTGAGGCACCTTGGACTGGCCGCGGCTGGAGCCTGTGTCGGGGCTGGCACTCTCTGGCCTTGTCCTGGAAACAGATCAAAGATCCAGCTGTCCACTCCAGAGCAACTGGCCTAACAGTGCAATAGTGGGAGCTCAGCAGCTGCTGCCCCGTGCTGATAGATCACGCTGAGCGATTGAAGGATTGATTTTTTTTCCCATGCTGCTGCATCTTGCAGGTGACCAACCTCTCCATGCATGGTTGGCTATTTCCCCTCGCCAGGTGTTTCCTGGACAGTCGACGTGTTGGAAATCCCAGCAGATTCCTCTAGTTGGAGTTCCCATCGCCCCGGGAGCTCCGTTGCTCTCTTCCTGCTTCAAGCTGCCACTTGGAACCAATGTGAGAACTTCCATCTGGAGCCCATTCCCAGGCATACCGCATGTGCCCTCACCACATGCCGGAGAGCTCGCTAGGGCAGCCCTGCTCCTCGGGCGGACGGGCTTTGCCCCTGGGGCTGACACTGGTCCTGTGGCATCGTGTCTTTGAACTGCTGGCAACTCCCCCAGCCAGGCAACTTCCCCTCTTCAGCAGGGGTAGGAGCACTTAGCAACTGCCACTTCCTGAGCACACCTGGGCCAATCACGGAGCTTTTAGTTTGCAGATAATGCTGAAAACGGAAAAAACCAAAATTCACATGGGTGGAACTAAAAAAAAGCTTGATTTTTTTTTTAAACGTTTTCATAATACGGAAAAGAAAACCATGTTTTTTTCTATCGTTGAGTGTTCTTTATTGTTTTTCTTTAAACCGTTAATTAAAATGGAAAAGACACTTCAAAACAAAGCGTCATTTTGAACCCAAAAAGTCTCAACAATCTGAGGGTGTTTTTTTCCAGTACGAGCGATCTGTCGAAACCAATGCGAAGTCGAGAACCGGTTTGGTGTCACCGATTCATTTTACCCCCAAAACTATTTCAGCAGACAGATTTTTGCCTGGCTCCAGGCCTGAGCGCTCCCCCAGCTCTGGGAGGAGCCCAGACCCCAAATGGCAGAGCCCGTGCTGAGCCAAGCAAGCTCGAGAGGCAGGCGGTGAGCTAAAGAGATGAGACCGTCGTGCCAAGCACCGGGGCGCTGCGGCATCGAGCGAGCCAGGGTCCCCTCTGTGGGGAGGGGGACAGATGGCTGCCTGCTACTGCAGGTGTATCTGGCAGGGAGCCCGTCTGCGGCTGTGACTTCCGGAACCCTGGCTCCGATCACAGCCCGGGGGGGGGCGTGGAGGATGGAGCCGGAGGGGTGTTTCTAAGCAGTGGGGAAATCAAGGGACACAGGTGGATTCTGGGAAGACAGATGAGGAGGTAAATATCCCGCCGCGTTTCCCTGTTACCGGAGGACATCATGTCAGGCCGTCACAGGCGATTAACCACCCGTCAGGCTGTGGCCGGGGTGGGCCTCTCTGCCTCATTAGCTCACCAACGCCCGCTGTCTCTGAAGGCCAGAGCTGGCTAATGAGTGACTCGCTCTCATGCCTATTAATAGGGGAGCAGGTTTCAAGACGCGCCGATGGTCTCTCAGTGATTCATGGTTTCTGGCTCTCGTGTCCCTGCTGATCTCGGCCCAGGTGCAGCAGCTGCCCCCTGGTATCCCTGAGGCATCGCAGCTCCTCTTGTGTTTGGCCGCATGGCAAACCCACCGTCCGTGCAAGGGGAGAGCACCCGTCCTGCTGTCGCCTAACCCGCCTGTATTCCAGCATAGCAACGGGTGTATCACCCGCTGGTGGGTGTGTGCGCACTAGCGCCCTCTGCTGGCTGGCAGCTGAGCCATGCACTGGTGTGTCATAGGCCTTCAACTGCAAACAGCGGATGAGGAATTTGCTTCCTGTCAAGGGGAAGGGGCTTATACTGTAGCAACAAAAGGACCCCAACCAACAGTGCTCAGAAATAGTTCTTTACCAATCCACCCATCTGGTCATCTAGTCTCTCTCCATGGGGGGTATGTGTGCTCCCTACACCCAGCCAGCTGTGCAGGGCAGGTGATTAGGGGTGTCTAGGCCTCTATGTCCTTCCCCAGCCCCACATGTGATCTGCTCACACCCTGAAGCATTCAATTGGATTAGCTCTTTATTAACATGCATAACGACTGCACCGGTGTTCATTAATGCTCATAAAAATTAACCAGCTTCTTTGTATACCCAGCCCCAGTATCTGACTCCACTGAGCGTCCCACCTTTGCTTTTATCTGCCTGCCATCACTGTCACCACCGGCCCCTTGTTCTTATCCGATGGGACGGGGGAAGGGGGAGGGGAGGTACTGAGCAGTTTTTTCACTCATCACATGTAACCAGGCCAATCCCCTCCTACCCGTTTCGTTCCCAGACTCCACAGTCTGAAAGCTGCCATCCCAGACCAGCCGGCTGTACCCTCTCCCCAGGATTGGCTGTAGGGCTCTACCAAATTCATGGCCGTGAAAAACGTGTCACAGACTGTGAAATCTGGTCTCTATCCCACACCCATGAAATCTGGTCTTTTGGGGGCTTTTTACCTGAGGGAGACCAGTGTTTCTCAGATTGGGGGTCCTGAGCCTAAAGGGGGTTTTTTTAGGGTGGGGGTCACAATATTGCCACCCTTTCTTCTGCACTGCGCCTTCAGAGCTGCGTGGGTGGCTGGAGAGCGGCAGCTGGTGGTCAGACGCCAGCTCTGAAGGCGGCGCCGCCACCAGCAGCAGCGGAGAAATAAGGGTAGCAGGACCGCAACCTCCCCAGAAGAACTTTGCAACACACACACACTCTCACACACACACACTCACACACACACTCTCACACACACACTCTCACACACACACTCTCACACACACTCACACACACCCCTACCTCCTTTTTGGGTCAGGACCCCTGCAATCACAACACTGTGGAATTTCAGATTGAAATCGCTCAGATCATGACATTGACGATTTTTAAAATCCTATGATCGTGTAATTGGACCGTGAATGTGGTAGGGCCCTAGTTTTGCGACACAGCTCAGGGATGCCGGCCCAGTGGTTAGGGCGCTTGCTTGGTACGTGGGCGGCCTGCATTCAAGTCCCTGCTTCGCCACAGGCTGCCAGCGTGATCTTGGGCCAGTCACTCAGTCTCTCCGTGCCTCAGTTTCCCCACCTATAACGGGGTGACTAGCCCTGCCCTGCCTCACAGGGGTGTTGGAAGAATAACTATATTGAAGAGTAGACGGCGCTCGGATCCTGCCGGGATGGGGGGTCTGATAAGTACACGGTGAGCTGGGGATACAACCCAGCCTCACCTCAAAAGGACCACAGGCCAGGGGAGAGAAAAGGACTTGGGGTCCCAAGGGAGAAGGGGGGGGTCGTATCTCAGGCCTGGCCCCTTGGGAATCTCTGCATAGCAATGCTCAGTGTGCCCCACCCTATGACCACGAGCCTGCTGAGGGGAATGATGGAGGGGGGTAGAGGGAGCACTACATGAGCGACCTCCAGGGCCAGTCCCAGCTGCTGTGCCCCCTCCTGCCGGGGTGGACAGGGGAGTGGAGACAGCAGCGCTGGGCCTGGCAGAGGCCTGGCATAGCTTGTTTCCCCCACCGAGCAGGAAACAGAGGGCGGTTCGGATTCAAAATCTGGGCCCCGGCCCTTGAGGCCGCCTGACTCCGTGTGGCCCCTTGCTCAGGGCAGACAGCAAGGTGCCAATCCAGGGAAAGGCAGAATTCGGCTCTTTAAAAGACCAAGTCTGAAGGCTCTGTGTGGAGCTGGGACGTGTTGCCCAGCCTGACTCCTTCCTGAGACCAGCAATCAGGTCCTGCCATGTCAATCAACGCAGGTTTGGCGCTCCTGTGGGACTGGGGTATCTCAGAAGAAGCAGAGAACCCCCCTTCCCCACCTAACCCGGGGATTGTCTATCAGGGATCGTTATGCTAATGGAGCGATTGCAGAGTGGTGGATTCAGAGCAAATGTATCGGGCCCATTTGTTGTCTCATTGTTCTACTGTGTAGCTCTGGTGAGCGTGATGGAGTTAATCCTGCTTTGTATGGATGGGAGTGAGAGAACCGCCATGCTATGTTCGTATATCTATTCAAATAACATAGATACCGGGGGACCTCTTCCTCTCTCGTTCACGCTGGTTTCAGTCTGGAGTCATTTACTGAATTCAAAGTGTTCCAGCAGTGTCAGGATGGTGTGGAAGAGAGATCAGAATCAGGGATATATTTCCCCAAATTGATCCCCTCTGCAAGGGGTCTCTCCGTGGTCTGACTCAGTGGAGAAGGACTTAATAATCCGTTAATGATTAGTATGGATACGATTTTGTCATGGTAAAATCAGGCAAGGTTCCAGGAGCGGTCGTGGTCAAAATGTATAAATTCAGAGTATGTTCGTGGGGGGAGGAGGGGGGGCTGAAGTTGAAGCCTGAGCCCTGCCACGGGGGGGCTGATGCTGACGAAGTCGCAGATCTGTTCGAGTCACGGAATCCCTGACCTCCGTGACCCGAGCGTATCCTCGTTTAGTTTATATAATGATCTCTCTAAGTGTCACGGTGCTTTACTGAGGTGACCGTGACGGGCTGTAGTTTGTAAACCGCACACGAAAACTTGTGTGAGCGGCCGCTGGGCTGCACGTTTGCTGGTGCAACAGGGCACCCGAAATGAAGGACTGCAGCCATAGCTGTCCGTGCCCATTGAAATCCACAAATGCTAATGGGAGGAGGCTGTTAGCCAGGCACTTTAGAACATGTGGTTTTGTACCATACACATACAGGGATCCCTTCAAACCCACACCCACCTTCACTGAAGTGCAGCTAGCTCTGGGGTGTGGCATGGCAGCCATAACAACACTGTAGCCAACACCAGACTTGCCAGGACAGGGAGTGACAGAGGTTGGAACGTGTCACGGCAGCGACAGTGCGAATCGGGGAGGCGGAATGTAGGATGAAACCGCACCGGGACATTAGAGGGCTACAGCTCCTGGAAGCTTGAGATTCCCCCTCCCCCCCCTTGAAGAGACCACTTAGGGGGTGAAATCTGACAGCGTTTCCTGGCAGGTAACAAGAGTAAAAGCAGGAGCAGGAGGCACAGTAGAGCAGAGTCAGAGAGGATCAGATCCTAGAACAAGGCGGGATAGGACCAGAATTAAACTTCCTCGCCTGTCCTGGACAGGAATGGAATGAAAATCCTTGGGTGGGATTGACTCCAGTTGAGATCAGTGGCAGGTACTGGCGCTCGGCACCTTTGAAAGCCGCAAGGTGGCTAGGTTGGCGTGCCAGAGCCAAGCTCGGGAGGGTACGCAGACCCCAACACCAGAAATGAAGCTGGGAGGCGGGAAACGTGGCCGTCTGGTTAAAGGGCAAGAGGCAAGAAATGATTCGAGCTGTGCCGGGGTCCTTCCGAAAGGGAAAATGCTGCCCCAGTGAAGCGAATAGAAAAGTGCATGAGCTGCACAAGTCAAAATGTCAGCAGGGGAACAGGAAGGGCAATCGCCAGGCAGCAATATGTAGAAGACGAGAATGTTTTACGTACATCTGATGTGGGATGCCTGCAGGACAGGAGAGGAATAAGCTGTGACAGAGCAGTATAAAATAATGAATGGCACGGACGAGGTGAACTGGGTGCACTTATCCACCCTTCCTCATGATACAAGTGAGACTTGAAAAGCAACACATTTAATACCAATTGAAGGAAATACATTTTTACACGGCCATTATTAACCCGTGGAACTCATTGCCACAAGGTGCCACTGAGACTAAATGCTTACTGTTAGGGCTTGATAGGGATACGGAGTACATCCAAAATCATGTTAGATGGGTAAAACAATCAGATAAAAGCCACATGCTTCAGGGTATCACCCAGCACTACGGGCCGGGGGTCAGAAAGAAACTTCCCCTATGGGGCAGGTCACTATGTGTCACCATCATTCTTGCACCGATCTGATCCAATGTGGTGATTCCCATGTGCCTAAGTGTGGTGTGCCAGTGACTCAGCCTGCAATGGCGCGCAATGAGCAATATGTCGTCCCGTGCACACTGGGCCACTCCACTCCTCACTCCCAGCAATCCCCCTGCAGTCAGGGGGTTGCACAGGGTGTAACTTGGGGCAGAGTGTGTCCCGTTGTAGTTCCTCCCCCACCCCACCCTGCTGTTCCCTTCTACCCCCTACCACATTCTCCAGCCTGCAGTCCCTATTTCCCTGGTCCCCCCACCTCTCCGCATCTTGTATCTCTGCAATACCTCCATACACATGACCTGTATTTACAGCAAGGAGGGATGGGAAGGGCTCACCAGAAGCCCTGCAGAGAGGCAGGGTTCATGGGCCCGTAGGACTAATACGTCTCTCCGGTTCAGCATGTTAAGCCCTAAGGGCTTATGATTCTCCAGCTGCGGAGCCAGGGGGCACAATTCACTACCTGGCGTATATGTCTGTGCAGCAGCTGAAGGGGCCAAAAGTTTCATGCTGGACTTAACGGGGCAGCCACCACCCGGGTTCCATCCGCAGTGTCGGAGAGAAGAGGTTCCCCGGGGCTGGTGAATATGCCCCAGACCCCCTTCAGCGGAGCCTGCTACCAGCCCTCCCCAGGTCGCCCTGCAGTCCCAGGCAGCCCCGCCTCGTGGTGCCATTTATATTTAAAGGCCGTATTTAAAATAAATTTGCTGCCAGAAGCGATCAGAGGGAACAGGCCGGGCAGGGGGGGCGCCACCCTCCAGCTCTGATGTATTCAGAGCGAGGCCGTGTAGAGCGCTACTCTGTTGTCTCCTGGAAGGGAATTGAGTTGGGCTTTGCCGACACGGGGGTGCAGGGGAGGTGGTGCCGGAAATCCCAGCCCTGCTGGCGACAAGGAGAGAAAAAAACCTACTTTGTGGCTTCAAGAGAACAAGGAGGACTGGCTCAGAGCTGTGCGCAAATCCAACTGCCAAACGACGCCGGAATCTGGGTGTGGAGGGACCTGTACTGGAGAGGAGGATGGAGAAGAGGGCGGCTGTGGTTTTTGCCGGGGGGGGGGGGGAGCACCGTCATGGGGCAAGAGAGGTATCTGCACCGGGGAAGAGGTCTGGGCCTCATCTCCTGTGCTGGTGGCACAGTGCTGTGACTCGCCCAGCCCTGGGTGGGTGGATGGTGAGCCTCAGAAATGCCACACCGTTGGCCAATGTGGGCCCTGGCACCTACTTCCCAGGGAGTTTTTAAGCACCGTTGCCACATAAAACTCTCCCAGGCCAATGGAGACTTCAAGACATTGGCCTCATGCTCCCTCAGCACCGTGTGCATAGTCATTGCCTGACTGGCCACTGAGTGGTCTTTCCTATGGATTCAATGGGACGTGGCGCAGCCGTCTTAGCTGTTGCTACGTATTATTTTTGTTGCTGCGCATACAGACACGCCAGTGTTTTCCATGCATTTCTCAGGAGCGACACTGAGGCACCCGGGGACGACGTCCGTGCTCCAGGATGTCTGAGAGGCCACATGGGCCCCTGCCAGTGAAAGATCAGAGCAATGGCTCGTTTGAGGGGCTGCATATCACAAAACGGGGGGGATATGGAGTGCCACAGTTTGGGGGGGGCCAGCCTGAGACACCTGGAGCGGAGCCCCCAGAACTCTTATGGGGGAGCCAGGCGTGCACAGCCCCTCCGAAAATCAGGGCACAAGTCCGTCAGCCGGGGAAAAAGTGAGGCCCCAAAATCAGAGGCTGCTTTGGAATATTTTGGTCTATGACGCTGCTGCCCCCTGCTGGAGGGTTTTGTGACTCATTCTCTGGCCAGCGCAAGCTGGGCCCGGGGGGCACCAGACTAGAGCGGGTGGCGGTGCCGGGAAAACGCAGGACTGAAGAGAGGAGCGCAGTGGCCCCGAAAACACCCCTAGCCAGTGCGATCCGGGAGGAAGAGGCGAAGGTGTCGCCACGTTGCCATGGCAATGGCTACCTTTCCTGGCTGGACCGTTGGCTTCACCCCGTCTCTTCTTCGGCACACCGCCTCATGCCACGCACCGGGCGCCGTCCACCGAGCGACAGTCACGGGGTGCGCGGGGGTCACGGTTCCCCTTTAGTGGCCAACGACCTGGCACTTGGTTTATTTTAATAACTAACTAGCCTTTTAGAGCCCCCCCAAATGAAAAGCCGACAACTTTGGAAGGCGGTGGGGGGATCATCGGTCTGACCCCCAGGAGGGGACACTGGGCCCATTTTCCGCAGCGCCTCCTGCGACAGAATCTCTGCAAAGGGCTGCAGAAGGAGGAATCAAACCTAGCGAGGGTGGGTGAGAGCTAAGCCGAGTCCCGGCTAAAACGCTGCTGTCTGCCTGGCCTCACTCTGAACGGAGCAGCGTGAGAGGGATTTTATGGGGGGATCCGTGGTATCCCACTCCAACAGGAAGAGGGGGAGGAGGAAGGAAGGAAAGGTTAGAAGAGAAAGAAAAGAAACCAGAGGAATGAACAATAAACAGTGATTGGGATTCTTTATCCTCTGTGGAATTATTTAAGGCCCAAATCCTACTGAACTCAGTGGGAGTGTTTCCATTGATGCCAATGGGAACCCTGCATAGAAAACAGGCTCGTTAATGACTGTCTTAACTGCTTGACTGTGGGATTGGGTGACTCCTTACATGTTGGGCTTTGATCGCAAAATATGGAGGTTTTCTCTTTTTTAAAAAAGATGTTAATGAACATGGGTTTGTATTCACCTCTAATGCTGTAGGAAACACTCGATTTGCTTTAGTAAGAACCTAATTTAAATAAATGTTATTTTTAAAAAAGCCATTGCTCCCCAGAGCAGGCGGCTGAGCATTTGATATGTCTAGCCATATATCACTCAGACAGGCATCTGTCTGTCTGGCTATCCGTCTGTCTAGCAGTCTCGTAGGCATCTATCATTCATGAAGATATCTGTCTATCTATCAGTCATCTTGACAACTGTCTATCCAGCTATCAGTCATGAAGGTCTCTGTCTGTCAATCACGTAGACAGCCGTCTATCCCTCTGTCACTCACGTAGGCAATTTTTATAGCTACTATATCATCTGGTCCTTGATCCCACACTTTTCCTTGTGGTACTGCATCACCTAAATGACTAGTCAAGGTATGACTATTAACCTATCTGGGCTACTCCCAATGGCCGTGTTCATCTAGGTTGGCGATTCAGTGCTCTGCTGATGTCCATTCTCTTTCCCTTCCTATTTCTCTGCAGTTGCTCCCAAGGGCCCCAAAATCATGATGACCCCAACGCGAGCCCGAGTTGGAGACACGGTTCGGATCCTGGTGCATGGCTTTCAGGTCTGCAAGCTTTTTAATCCTCGTAGCTCAATAGGGCCTGGATTCTGTTTCACTGATAATAGTGGTGGTACCACGTCTTCCTATACAGCAGATTTATGATGATTGGCAAAGGAGCAGATTGGGGGTGGGGAGAGTGGGTCAGTTGAGTTTAGTTTGACATTAGGATTTGATTTTTTCCCCAGCAGTCAGGTCCTCAACTGAACCGCTAATTTCGTTTGCGGGGTCTGCCGTTGTACATGCAAAGCAGGGAATTGTGCCTATGGGTAGATAACAATGGCAGTTGTCTTGCAGAGTTCCTTGAGTTGCATGTCCACACATACTAACGACGCACATAAATAAGGCGTGCAATTCCCCAGGGATTTTGCACGCTCAATTACACCCTCAACTCTTGAAATTGGCTCTTTTGTCTCCCAGTTCGAAATTGATTTGTTGTCACTTGGAGTTTTCACTAATAGAAATCACTTCACTAAACAACTGCCCGCGCTTCTCTATACTTTTGGCCTGGAATATTTATTCTGTAAATGAATGATGCAATAATTATGAACCTACCTTGCAACTTAATGGCACAGAGGTGGGTGCTCTCCCTGTAGACTAAATATGTGCCTTTTACATCTATGGGAGATCTTAACTCAGAAACAAGATGTGTGTTTAACTCCTTTTAGCTAACACAAGGGAAAGTCCTAGTGAAGAGAATAGGGTGACCAGATGTCCCGATTTTATAGGGACAGTCCCGATTTTGGGGGCTGTTTCTTATAAAGGCACCTATTACCTCCCACCCCCCTCCTGATTTTTTACACTTGCTATCTGGTCACCCTAGAAGAGAAAGCAGTTTGTAGTTATAACCCATGTTGGCAGGTTGGGGCAATGCCTTGACCTGCTCACACCTACAATAACTAATCTGCTTTGCCTTCGCTAGGATTTTAGCTTGTTAGTTACCACATGTTAGCTGATCCGAGTTAGGAACACAGCTTTTCTTCCTGGAGCAGACAAGCATTAAGCTCTAGTATTCTGTTGTTATGGGACAGATTTTCTAGGGCCTGACACCTTGCGCCGCCCCTTGGATGTGTGAGTTTGTTCAGAGGAGTTTGTAAAGTGCCCCCGAAATCTTCCTCTTGAGGGTGGTAGCATTTCATCCCCCCCGCCCCGTGTTTTGCCCAGACACAAGGTGTTTTGCATCTTGAGTCAAAGCACTGGAGCATCCAGGCTGCTGCCTGTTGAGTTTTGAATCTCATTCCTTTACCGGTAAATGGCTTGTGGAGGATTTGAGATCTGCTCTCGGCACCTGCATGTCTTGTTTTTACAAGGCTATCTCAGCTCTAAGCAAGCTAAACTCTAACCATGCCGATGAATGTATTCACTACCGTGACCATGCCATGGAGCCTTGAAGGGCGAGTCTACGCTGCAATAAAAGATCCACGGCATGGCCATGGCTGGCCCAAATCAGCAGCCTTGGGCTTGCAGGGCTGCAGCTGCAGGGCTAAAAATTGCCGTGTGGTGGGGTGGAGCCCAGGCTGTGAATGGGGTGGGTCTCAGCCCAGATGTCTACACTGCAATGTTTAGACTCCCCTCCCCCACCCCAAGCCTGAGCCCCACAAGCCCAAGTCAATTGACCCGGGTTCTAAGACTCGGCACTACGGGGTTTTTTATTGCAGTGTAGACATCCCCTAAGCGCTGAGCAGGAACTGACATTTCCGGGTGACTGTCACCTGGTGGATCGGTGATGTTCTCTGGGATCTTTGAGGTCAGACTATCAACGGTGCCCAAACTTTCCCAGTCCCTGTAGCTCCTCCCTTTAAAAAATTGTTGTGAGGTGACTGGCTGGTCCATCAAGCTCAGATATCTCATGGGATGCACAGACCACCCTTTGGGAACCCTTAGGTTAGAAGATCCCTTCTGGCCTTAATATCGGACTCGGTGGGTCTTCGGCAGGAGGAGAGGTGCTATCTGCAATGCCATTGGTTAGCTCTGTGTTAGTAGCAGGGTGGTCAGCGAAGGTGGCAGTGATGAAAATGACTGTGTTTTATTAAAATAACCCAGATATTTAAAGCTGTTCATCCCCCTCTTGGCTGCAGAATGAAGTCTTCCCCGAGCCCTTGTTCACCTGGACCCGTGTTGGGAGCAGGCTCCTGGATGGCAGTGCTGAGCATGATGGGAAGGAGTTGGTCCTGGAAAGAGTGCCGGCTGAGTTGAACGGCTCAATGTACCGCTGCACTGCTCAGAACCCGCTGGGGTCCACAGACACCCACACTCGGCTTATCGTGTTCGGTACAGTATATACCCTGGGGAGGACGCCTCCTCTGTCCCACGGTCCTCCAGCGTGTTCCCACCACCCTCACTCCCGCTGACCAAATAGAAACTGGCTTTTCCCTTTGGCCTGTCCATGCTGCCTTGTCGTTTGCTGTGTGTGTGACTGGCATGTTGATTGTGCAGCCGCTTGCCAGCAGCACATTTCAGGCCCTTAGCTGAGAATAATCATGAATATTATTTATTTTACAGCTCAAATAACTAGCCCAGGGTTCCTGTCCTGCAAAATTTATGATCAAAAAATGACAATTGTGGGAGTTGTTTATGATGCATAGGGGACAATAACGGATTATTTTGGTTCTCTGCCAGTTCTGGGCAAAAAATATTCATTTAGGATCAACTGTAAACTCAAAAACGTGTATTCAAATTTCATAAATTTGCAATGTTTGCGGAGAGGGACAGGGCTATCTTTTTCATACATTGGGCTGATGAAAGACCACGAATAGAGAATCGATGCTAACCATTGTCCTCCCAGCGGTATGGAGACTAGAAAGGGTCAAAAAATGAGAAAGAGGCAAAAACTCTTGAGTAAAAAATCCAGCCTCAATTCCTCTCTGACCTGCAGTCAGGAGCAGCTAGAGAGGTGAGATTCTGTTCCTGCTGTGGAAACCCAACAATGAAAGAAAATCCAGAGTCAGAGCTGCCCAACATCACCCTTTTTTAGGGTTTCTCACTTTGTTGGGCGCGATCATTGATTGACCCTCGTTATCGAGTAAGGCAGAATACAATGGTGATGCGAAAGAGATATTCGCTTTCCCTATCCCACGAGATAAATGTGCACTTAAAAGCTCCTTTTGATGTTATCCCATCTGAAATTATCATCTAATTCTAATTAGTATCTGTGTATATTTTGTTTCAATTAGAAAACCCAAATATTCCAAGAGGAACAGAGGACTCAAATGGTAAGTTTGGATCCTATCCTGTATTTCATCATAAATTACAGCTAATTTGATAGTTGCCTTTGGGGTGGATGGACAGAACTGAACACCTCATGTTCTTAGGAGACCATGCACAGATACAACTGTGTCTTATGGCCAAGAATCTTCCATGCCCCAAGGAACCAAATGTTTTCTGACAGTTTATATTATGATCGGTAGTGTTCCTAATCAGTGATGGAATCATGGTCAATAAGCAGCAGGACAAACTATGCTGACCTATGACGATTGTTCCTCTTTATAGACAAAGACGTTTGTTTTCACCCTCATCACTTGAGCTGGTCAAAAACAATTTCACCTTAACTTTTTTCCAAGGACAAAAAGTAACTTTTGACAGAATGGAAATGTATCCGAAAAACCAAATCCCAATAAGGGCTGTGTCTAGTTCTGACACTGCTACGTTTGGCCTTGGTAGCGCTAGAGTGACCAGACAAGAAGTGTGAAATATCGGGATGGGGCAGGGGTTAATAGGAGCCTAGATGAGAAAAAGACCCCAAAATCGGGACTGTCCCTATAAGATCGGGACATCTGGTCGCCCTCGGTCGTGCGGGGGATGGTGCTGGGTATGTTAAAGTGTTGATCGGGATTCTGTAATACTTTACGCCCTCCAGTTACTTGGTTTTCCTATGGCACAGACACCTCCTCTCCCCCGGTGTGTAAACTGCACTGGTTTGGCACACCCAGGGAATGCCAGAGCAGTAATCAGCACAAGTTACAGCAACCGTTTTGCAACAATCCTATCTTAGCATATCAGCACCGCAGGGCTCTGGGCCAGATTCTGATCTTGAACCAACCACTACCAGGAAGGATGAGGTTAAGGGACTGCCCTGGGATTTGGGAGAGCTAGGCTCAGTTCCTGGCTCTATTGCATGCTCCTTGTGTGACCTCCAACAGGTCACTCGGTGACTGTTTCACCATCCCCAAAATGGGGATACCATTGCTTCTGTTCTCCCACTCTTTGTCTTGGCTGTTCAAACTGCAGCCTCTTTGGGGCGGAGAGTTGGTCTCGCCATGTGATTGTAAAGCACAAGGGGACCCCGATCTCAGCTGGGGCCTCCAGCTATTAGCAAACTACAAGTAATGAATATTAAACTCCATTAGCACGGGTGGGAATCCAGTTGAATGTCGCTGAAATCAGTGGAGTTCCTCCAGATTTACAGCGGTACGACTGTGATCAGAATCTGGTCCGTTTGTCTGTACAGTGCCAGGCTAGAGAGAGAGAGATAAACAGTCTCTTCGTTTGCATAGAACCACCGGGCACCGCTGGGCACCACGTCGCTAACCCTACCCCGTCCTTGTTTTGTCTAGGTTCAGTGACCAGCCACAACGGCGTCAGACTAATTTTGATGCTCACCCTAACAGTGATCCTGGAGCTGACGTGAAGACTTGCCCCCTTCCTCCTCCTCCTCCTCCTCCTCCTCCCCCCTCAGACAGCTCCACCCGGCATTTACATCTCCGTCAATTGGTTTTCTTTCTTTTTTTCTTTTCTTTTTCTAAACTATTTACAGTCTTGTTATCGGTCTCTCTCTGTCTGTGTCTTGGCTTCCTCGGTCGATTTAATTAAAAGGAAAGAAACTTCCCCTGGTAAAAGGCAGTGCGTCTGATTTGCCATGTGCCATCCGTGGCCTATAGAAAGGGCAATCCGGTCCTGGCATATCCAAAACAAGGGCCGGTAGTGACAAACACAAAAGCACGTGCAGGGAATGCATCCAGGCGCATATTTTGCAGCTGGAACTTGGGCACCGCGGTTGGCAAAAACCAGACGGAGGCAGAAAGTCTAATAGAGGATGGGGCTGGGAGCGTGGACAGCTGAGTTCTAGCCCTCGCTCTGTCACTAATTCTACGCGACCTCGGACAAGTTGTTTTGGTCAACATTTTCAGAGGTAGCCACTGATTTGGGGTTCACGCCCCAACTTTCCAGCTGAGCTGAGCGCCCATGGATTGCAGTTGGAGTTAAAAGCGCTCAGCCCCACTGGAAATCAGACGCCAGGTGTCTTAGATTGTTTACTCAAAAACTGTGGTCACTTTTGAATACCTGCATCCTTAACCTCTCTGCCTCAGTTTCCCTCACTGCAGATTGGGCCAGATCCACCTGTGCGGTAACCCTACTGCTTTCAGTGGAGTTACACCAGGCATGGTATATTTGGCTTGAAATCAGAATCTGTTTGCCCCCTTAATGCTTGGTCTTTAGGCTCTTGTGAGTAGAGGCGAGAAGACTAATGGTAGCAAAGTGTTTATTTAGTACAAAACATAGGCCAATTCTAGGGCCAAGGGCAGATTCTTTTCCCCTCGGTTGCTGAGTGCCCAAGTTTGTACATATTCCATGTGCTTTTGTTATTATTCTTTATTACATTTATGATGTTAGCCCCTGCAAAGAGAGAGCTGTGTCGGAATCTGTTTTCCTGTCTCATGAACATTTCTATTGTATAGAAAAGTGCTCCCAAGGCAGGGTGACAAACCAAAAGCCTGAAAATATTTGCAAACCAAAAAGGCCACTTTTTCTGTTGTTCTTGTTTTTATGGTTCTGGGCAATCAAAACATTTTGTTTTCTGTTGCAACCACTTGTTTTTATATTTTGATTTGTTTGTTTTGCTTTCTATAATTAGCTTAAGGCTCTCAACAAAACGTCCTTTCGAACCAGAAATCCAGACTTGGCTTAGAAAAACGGCGAAACAAAATAGTGACAGTTGAAAAGCTTTGTTTTATAAAAAAAGGGGTCACCCCCTTTCCCACAAACAATTTCAGTTGCAACAAAACAATGTTCTGACACCAAAAAAAGTGAACATCATTCTTGGATGTATTAGCAGTAGTGTTGTAAGACACGAGAATTCATTCTTCCGCTCTACTCTGCACTGAGTAGGCCTCAACTAGAGTATTGTGTTCAGTTCTGGGCACCACATTTCAGGAAAGAGGTGGACAAGTTGGAGAAAGTCCAGAGCAGAGGAACAAAAATGAGATCTAGAAAACATGACCTAGGAGGGACGATGGAAAAAATTGGGTTTGTTTAGTCTGGAAAAGAGAAGACTGAGAGGGGACATAACAGTTTTCAAATACAAGTTGTTACAAGGAGAAGAGAGAAAAATGGTGGTTCTTAACCGCTGAGGATAGGACAAGAAGCAATGGGCTTATATCGCACCAAGGGAGGTTTAGGTTGGACATTAGGAAAAACTTCCTAAGTGTCAGGGTGGCTAAGCACTGAAATAAATTGCCTAGGGAGGTTGTGGAATCTCCATCATTGGAGATTTTTAAGAGCAGGATAGATAAACAGTGGTAGCAGATGACAGAACAAGGAGCGATGGTCTCAAGTTGCAGTGGGGGAGTTTGAGGTTGGATACGAGGGAACACTATTTCACTAGTAGGGTGGTGAAGCACTGGACTGGGTTCTCTAAGGAGGTGGTAGAATCTCCATCCTTAGAGGTTTTTAAGGCCCAGCTTGACAAAGAACTGGCTGGGATGATTTAGTTGGGGTTGGACTAGGTGACCTCCTAAGATCTCTTCCAATCCTAATCATCTATGAACACGTGTCAGGGCTGGTCTAGATAATAGTTCTGCCATGAGTGCAGAGGACGGGACTAGATGACCTCTCGACGTCCTCTCCAGTCCTACGAGTCTATGAAAACTCCCACCCAGGTCCACCTGACATCCCTGACTAAGGACAAGGTCCCATGGTGCCAGGCAGTGTACACACATCCTGAGAGAACCGCTGCCCTAAAGAGCTTACATGCTAAATAGTCACGACAGACAAAGAATGGGCGAGCACAAGTATTATTAGTCCCGTTGTAGCTGAGAGACGAGATGAAGTGGCTTGCCCAAGGTCCGTGACATGAATTGCAATCCCTTGAGTCCCAGCTCAGAGACTTAACCACAAACCTACCCCTTCGCACTGCTCCTCAGCCGCTGGAGATAACGGGCAACATCACAGGGCCAGCGCCTAGACCGGCGTGAGCGCCGACTTCATTAACTAGCACCTTAGATCCAGGACAGCTGGCGGTAAATCCTGGGCTGGAGATTAGGGGATTCTGGCTCCCGCCTCGCACTGCGCGGCCCGCAGGCTGGTGCCAACTAAACAGACTGAGGCGCTACCACCTGCTTAGCAGCATAATAAAATAAAAAGCAGCCTCCAGTCCAAAGGGGGGGGGGGGAGGGGAGCAACAACAAAGGTCACTTCCTGAAAACTCATTTTAATAGGCAAACAAAGTGCCTTAATTATGCTCTGGCATCATTTATTCATGCCGCCTCGGTCGGGTCCATGAAGAAACCCTGCTCGGAAATGAATATTTAATTTCCTTGTTCTGACACCTGCGATCTTTTTTTTTCCCCCCCTGTGGTTTGGTTTAACTGGGCTTTGGTGCTTAATCGCAGGGATGTTTCAGCTCCGGGGGGAGTGGGATTTAGTGTTTTCCTCTCGCAGCCCGGTTCGGCGCTAGCAATAACACTGTGCAAACACGCCGCGCTTGGGGAAAAGCAGCGAGGCCTGTAAGATTTGTCCTTGTTCTGCTCAAACACCAACTGAATATTTATTATTGTTGCGGCAACAAACGGCGCGTGGCGTTTCGCTCGCATGCTGCAATGAATGTGGGGCTCACCAGAGCCTCTAGTGCACCCTGGGGGGGAAATAGCTTTTTGTCCAGCTACAAATTCCAAGCGAGCCCCTGCTGTGCTCATCTTCTAGGGACAAGCAGACAGTGCCTTCCTTGGGCACTTCCTTGTGCCCAGTCATGTTGGTGTGGCTATGCCAAGGGGTGAATCCTCAGTTCTGGCGAGTGAATGCTGGAGGATGCGTAGCTGGCATGCCAAAGATAAGACGCTTATGACGCCACTGCCCTAGGGTTGGGTTTATGTTGGTCCCATCCCAAGCCTGGTTTGGCACAGCCCAGGGACTGCTCTAAACTAGACAGGCTTGACATAGCCCCTTGTATAACAACAGGGTTCACGACAGCCCAACATGGAGCCCATGGGGACCCCCCCCTACAGTGGCTCGAAGGGGGGGGACATATAAGGCTGGCTGTGCCGTGGCTCAACCAGGGAGTCTCCCACTCCAGAGGCCTCCGCGGCAGCCCATGGGTGGCAGCTCTCAGTCCCCTTTACATTGGTAGAAAATACTTTGGCATGGAGCAGAATCTAGTGTCATATTTACCGATGGCACCTCAGGATCTTGCCCCCCCCCCCCCCCGCGAGAGTCAGAATTCCCCTCCGCTATGTCTTGCTGGGATTTCCTCACCCTGCAGTGATAAAGTGAGGTGCTTAGAGTCCGGGTGATGGGCTCACTGTAACATCCTGACTGGACTGGAACAAAACAAGCGGGACAGCTGAGAGTAATTAGCTGCCTCGTAAAGTCTGTCTGGAATATAGCCAGCTGAGCATCATCATATAGAACAAGGACACCCACTGTTATATTGTGGAAAGGGCGGTCAAGCGATTAAAAAAATCAAACGCGCTTAATCGTGCGATTAGTCGCATGTTTAAACACTAAGAGAATACCCTTTATTTTAAAAAAATTGGATGTTTTCTACATTTGCCAATATATTGATTTCAGTTACACCACAGAATACACTGTAGAGTGCTCACTTAATAGTTATTTTTATTACAACTATTTGCACTGTAAAAAAACAAAAGCAAAAGTCTGTTTCCGTTTGCCTAATACAAGTGCTGTGCTGTACTGCAATCGCTTTGTAATGAAAGTCAAACTTGCAAATGTAGAGTTGTGTATACAAAAGAACTACCTTCAGAAGTAAAACTTTAGAGCCGACAAGTGCACTCAGTCCTACTTCAGCCAATCGCTCAGACAAAAAAGTTTGGTTACAGTTTGCAAGAGATAATGCTGCCCAGGTCTTGTTTGCGATGTCACCTGGGAGTGAGAACAGGCGTTTCCGTGGCCCCGGTCCTAGCCGGCCTCGCAAAATGTGCTAAAGATTTTTATGTCCCTTCATGCATCAACCAACGTTCCAGGGGATGTGCGTCCAGGCTGGTGACTGGTTCTGCTTGATACCAATTCAAATCAGTGCACATTGACGCATCTTCATTTTCATTTTCTGAGTTGAAAGCCACCAGCAGAAGTTTGGTTTTCTTTTTTGGTGGGTCAGGTTCTGTAGTTTCCATGTTGCTCTTTTAAGACGTCTGAACACGTTCCCCGGATTTTTGGAAGGGACTTCAGATTCTTAAACCGTGGGTCGAGTGCTGGAGCGATCTTTAGAAATCTCACATTGTCGTTGCGTTTTGTCACATCTGCAGTGCAAGTGATCTTAAAACGAACATGTCCTGAGACTGCTATAACATGAAATATATGGCAGAATGCGGATAAAACAGAGCAGGGGATGTACAATTCTCCCCTCAAGGAGTTCAGTCACAAATTTAATTAACACATTTTTTTAACGAGTATCATCAGCGTGGACGCATGTCCTTTGGAATGGAGGCCAAAGCATGAAAGGGCATATGAACCTTTAGCACATCTTGCAAAAGTGCCATGTGAATGTCTGGTCTCACTTCCAGGTGACATTGTAAATAAGAAGCGTCAGCATCATCTCCCGTAAATCTAAACAAACTCGTTTGTCTTAGCAATTGGCTGAACAAGTAGCCCTGAGTGGACTTGTCGGCACTAAAGTTTTACTTTGTTTTGTTTTTGAGTGCAGTTATGTAACAAAAAAAAAATCAACGTTTGTACGTTACACTTTCGCGATAAAGAGATCGCATTTGGGTACTTGTGTGAGGTGAATTGAAAAATACTATTTCCTTTGTTTCTCATTTTTACCGTGAATATTTGTAATAAAAAAGACTATAAAGTGAGCACTGTTCACTTTGTATTCTGGGTTGTAATAGAAATCAATATATTTGAAAATGTAGAAAAACATCCCAAAGTATGTAATAAATTTCAACTGGTATTCTAGTGTTTAACAGTGTAATTAAGTGCAGTTCAACTTTTTAACTGCAGTTCATTTTTTTCAGTTAAACACGTGGGTAAACGGCGATTAATCAACGGCCCTAATCAATGGTCATTCAAGTCTTCTTAGCAAGAGAACTGCCTGTTCCAAAAACCCCAGGCCCCACCCCTGTGAGCTAAAGGAGCCTTGTCGTCAGCTGCTTGCACTATAGGGCCTGTGACACACAGTTGGCAGGTGTGTTTCCTACTCAGTAGCAGGCAGGGCTGTGCACGTCAGTCTAGCCTTTTGACAGCCCCTGCGGTATGTCCAACCACCCGCTGCATGGGAACTTAACCCCATCTGCTGCTTCCGCCCCATAAAGCCGTCCCATGGCTCCCCCATGAAGAAGGCCATCAGCACCATCCTGCTTGTAACTCAGCTGCAGCGCTGGCCTGGCCCGCTCTTTTGACCCAGCTCTGGCTGAGTCTGGCCACTTCAGATGGCACAGTGGATCTGCAAGGTCTCGCCCCACACACCCACACCGCTTCTCCACGCCACATCCCGGGGTGCCCAGTGTACACGCCTCCTCGCTGGCTTCAACGCCTGCCC
Source organism: Sternotherus odoratus (assembly GCA_032164245.1). NCBI lineage: Eukaryota > Metazoa > Chordata > Testudines > Kinosternidae > Sternotherus > Sternotherus odoratus. The sequence continues at coordinate 12,405,328 of JAVMKO010000018.1, read as the reverse complement.
CCAGGTCGGGCCACTGAGACCGCGGTTAGCAACCCGGCTCGGTGCACTGAGTACATCACAGCCCGTGAGTGTGTCCCTCTGCTGTACCCCCTCAGCCACCAACGCCCTAGGCCTCCCCATGAATCCCCCCACCAATTCGCCCCAGGCTGTGGAGCCAGCCTGTTCGCGGGAGGGTGACGCCTGCCTTTGCCCTGCCAACCCCGCTGGCTCAGATCTCTCTCACACCCCTTTGTGCTTTTCCCCCACGCTGCCCCCTTGCCCGTATGGGCAAACGCCGCCCGTCGCCGGCTAGCCCCCATCCTCCTGCGCCGTGGCTAGCAAGAGGTTGCCGCCTGCCTCCGATCAGCCGGGGAGCCCAGCCCCCATCGGCCGCTTGCTGCGTTGTCCTGCTGTCTCCCATGCTGCTCCTCCCGCTTGGCCCTGGGACGAGCGGCAAAGCTCCGGTGTCATTCGGCAACTCGCTCCTTAAAACGCTGCTGAGCCGGGATGCCCACGAAATACTGACGTCAGGTAGGTACTTGGTGCACGGCAACCACAGCCTCCCACTATTGCCTCATTTTATTTTAAATCCCCTCCCCACCGGACCCCTGGCTCTTGGCTCTTGATTTATACTGAGCTTGGAAGCTGCTTGGGGCAGGGACTGGCTTGTTTTTCTGTTTGTACAGCACCTTGCACAGTGGGAGCCTGGTCCTAGGGGCTACTGTCATGCAAATGCCTAGCCTCACCGCCGTTAAGGTCAGAGCAGCTCATCGTGATCAGCTCATCCTGGGTTTCTCAAACTGGGGCTCCTGACCCAAAAGGGAGTTGTAAGGCTATTGTGGGGGGGGGGGAAGCTTAAAGGGGAGGTACAGAAAGAGCAGCAGATCCTTTCCAAAAGTGGGGCGCAGGGGCCCCCATAGACCCTGCCCTGTCTGTTGCAGCCCTACCCCACCCTCTTCCCCCCAAGACCCCTTCTCTTCCCCCCCCCCCCGAGGCCCTTCCCCCAACTAAGCCAGAAGCTGGAGCATAGTCAGGGGCTGAAAGCAGCCCCTTGCTCATATCTCCCTCCTCCCCAGGCTTCTCCTCCAGGGCAGGTGGAGGGACCCAGGCTCCCAGCCACGGGAAGAGGTAGCTATGGGGAGCCCGGCGTGGAATCTCCCCCTGCGCGGGGCAGGGGACACTGCGGGTGGGGCCACAGGCTGCTCTTGGGCCTCCCGCACCGCGGGTGGGGGGGGGTGTACCACGGCTCCCCACAGCTGCCACGTGGCTCTTACCCCCTCCACTTCCTTCTGCCCTGGGCAGAGAACCTGGGGGGCAGGGACATGGGGGAGGGGGATCCGCCCTGGCAAAAAATAGATGGGCCGTAGCCCTCTGCCCCAACCCCGTCCTGGCACTACGGGGGTCCAGCAGCCGCCGCTCTCCAGCTGCCCAGCTCTGAAGGCAGCACTGCCACCCGCAGCAGCGCAGAAGGAAGGGCGGCCATGCCACGAGGCCTCACTCCTGTACAGTCATTTTCTATCACTTTGGGGGGAGGGGAGGATCATTACAGCCTGAAATATTTTCAAAGGGGGGGGGCAGCAAAAAAAGTTGGAGACCCCCCCCAATGTAATCTGACTTCCTGCACCTTGCAGGCCCCAGAACCTCCCCCGCCCACTCCTGGATAAATAATAATAAAGCCGGCACCTTCTCCTCCAACTTCTCCCCTCTGACGGGAGGCACACAGACAACTGCCAGCTCATAGCCATGGAGCAGATGGTGAGCAGTGCTCGCTGCGCCTGATTGGCCAAGGAATGCAGAGGCAGGCTATTCGTTTAGTTACCCCCAATGCCACCAGACCCACTGGTGCCGCTCTGCCACCTGGCATGGCTTAGCCTTGAGAGGGCGGCCTGGGCTGGCATCGACAAGGTTTATTTTCAGTGCCTAGTACAATGGAGCCCTGAGCTGGGAGCTGCTACTGCAGCAAAAATGTCCCTTTGCAAAGCCCAGACGGCATTAACCCACCACCAGCCAGTTCGGTCCGTTCTGCATGACGCTGGACTTGTCAATAATATGCACGGCCCTCAAACTGTCTCCTGTGGGAAAGAAGAGACCCCCCCACCCCACCCCCCCGATTCAGAGCCCCGGGGGCTCCCACACTTTACAACAGGGGGTGTAACTGCGGAACAAAACAACAGCACACACAAAAAGGCCAGCAAGAGAAACAAAGTCGGACCAGGCACATCAGGCAAAAAAATACACCCCCCCCCTCCCCTCCGGAGCAAACCGTTCTCTCGACACGGACTATATTTCAAGCAGGGGTCTGGCCATGAGGCTGTGCCTGAGGGGGCTGCTGAATGCTGCTTCATACCCCCCCATCGATCACGGGCGCAGAAAGCCCCAGCGCTCAATCACGCCCCACTGATTGATCCCTTGTGAGCTCTGAATGGGCCTCACAAGAGTTCATTTGTTACCTTGTGCTGCGGCACCGTGCTATAAAACACCCTTGCTGGGACAATAGCTCAGGGCTTTGCCTATGCCTGCCTACCAGGGGGCTGCAAGGTTGCCTTATTTATTAGCATCCATGGCTCCGGGTTTTGAATTGAAATGCACTGCCTGTGACACCGGCTTTCTAAAAGCTAGTGACCTAATTCGGGTCGACTTGGCACAAGCAACGCCAGCGAAGGCCATCCGCACATGGTGGCTGTGGGGTGGAGGAGCACGTTCAGTGCTAGAAAAGACGAGCGCTGGTTGGGAAAGCCGTCAGGACAGGACGTCACCACGGTGACCATTTCTGTGCACCAAAACGTTTGACTACGAAAGGTCAGACTGACACGTTGACGTTTGCAGTGTCACCAAAACATCAATTTGAATCGGAACGGGTTGTTTCCCGGGGTTGCAACAAGCACAGTGATCGGGGCTCTGATTTTAGCCAAAGGGCTGCGAAGAGGCCCTTTAACCTGGAGACAGTCCAAAACTAGAACCTAGAACCCCACGCCCTCCCAAAGTTGGAGGGGGGGTAATTCAAGTTGGAAGTCAGAGATCTGAACGTGCCACCGTTCACTTCTGGGTCAGATACCAAAGTAGAAGGGGCCTGGACAGCTCTTTTTTTTAGTGTTTAATCCAGTTGGGATGCTGTCAAAAAATCACTGCCGTGAGATTTCAGCCCCAAGTGGTACAAGACTTCCACCATTCTGCATCTCCCTAAACCCCTGCCCTTTGGGCAATGGACTTTGAACAGCTAGTTTGTAAAATTTCTGCACCATTAACTCTGAACTCTGGACACACACACACACACACACACACACACACACACTCTCTCTCTCTCTCTCTCTCTCTCTCTCTCTCTCCCTCCCCCTCTCTCTCTCCCTCCCCCTCTCTCTCTCCCTCCCCCTCTCTCTCTCTCTCCCCCTCTCTCTCTCCCTCTCTCTCTCTCCCTCTCTCTCTCCCTCTCTCTCTCCAGTTTAAACCGGGAACCTGGAAGCCCTGGAGTGCTTGCCTGCACCGGAGCTGCAGACACTGGAAGACACAGGGGCCTTTGTAGCTCGGCAAGCTGGCAGGATTCCCATGGAAACCTGTGTTTGATCTGTCAAATCTGCTAAACATTTTGAGTTCGAAGAATTGGCATTTTCTGACAAAACTCTGCATTGCTGGAAAATTTCCAGGCGGTTCTAATTCCCAGAAGAGACAGCAGAGCTGGCAGAACGGTTTAATGGTCCGAGCCAAGGAGTCTTCAGCTGTAATCCTGTGGGACCTTAGACAGGTCATTTAATTGCTCCACATCTGACTTTTTCCATCTGCAAAGCAGGGGTGATAATATTGTCCACTGCATGGGGGTGTTGGGATTTGTAAAGCCCTACGTGCTAGTTACCCCTGGCAGATTCTATGGGGACAGGATGACAGGTATAGAGCAAAGGAATGAAAAGGAGGAGGCAGAAACAGAAAGAATCAAAGGGGAGTTCTAGACAGTGGAACAAATCTTCATACAAAACATGGCCACAGTCTGAGACAAAAGAATGCAGCGAGGCGGCTGTGAGCGGCCATGTTTCACCTCAGTCGGGCAGAGCCCTGGCCCATCAAGGGTTTCACTTCAAAGGAAGATGCCTTCTTACCAAGTAGACTTTTGTTTTGCAGTTAAGAGTTCACTTGCCCCTGCATTATGGGTCCAGCGTGAGAAATTGACAAAGGGACCGTGTTCCCTTTTTATAATAAATAGATTGCCTGAGCTGCACCGGAAGTCTGCATCTGTCTGTCTGTCTGTTGCAAAGGTACCGGTCTGGCTAGCAAACTCCATGGTGATCATTCAAGACAGCTAGGGTGGAAGGTTGACGACAAACCCCCAGACTAGACATGCCTGGTGTTTAGGGAAAACTCACCCGTTTTCACCCTGCTTAGTGGCAGAGTCAGACAGTCCTAACATCCCTTCTCCCCACGGCACAACTGGCCTGCTGACAACATGGTTCCATTGTGCAGATGAGATTTCACCTGGCCCTGGCTTTTGCCTGGTTTGGGGATGGGGTTCTGTTCTGTCCACACTATGGAACCCAACTCTGTCTTAACCGGGTAGAGAAGCAACCCTGTAACCAGGTTCCCCAGCAAGGCAGCTGCCATATGTGGAGGGGGACCACAGACAGAGAGAGGAAATGATCGCTCCGTGCCAAGTCACTTTGGCTCACCCATTTCCTGGCCTCATCCAATGACCCCCTAGAGGAAGGGCCTGTGCTAGCTGACTGAACAATGGTTGGAGACGCATCCTGTCCAGTATGTTGATCACAGCACAGCCGCTGAATGAGAAAAATCGCAAAGCACGAGGCTTCCCTAAAACCCATCAACCTTCTGACCCAAACAGCTGAAACCCAGGCAGCGGGTCCCAGGGCTCCACTCTCCAGCCGCCTCGGGTCCTGCCGGCTGAGTGGTTCCAAAGAGAGCGGCGCATCCGGTGTCATTCAGAACAGGTTGGTTCCCTTTGATTCGCCACCTACCCATAAACACTCCCTTTCCAAAGCCCTGCCTGCAAATCACTGCATTGGTCAATCTAGGATTGGGGTGGGGCTGGGGGTTCCTTTTGCACCCCGGGTCCCTAAATTGAAACATTCATTTAACAAACCCCTATTAAAAACTGACCTTCTCTTGAACTCATGCAGCGACGGGTTCTTTATTTTACAGATCCACTAAAATATACATATAGAGAGAGATATATACCTTAGTTGTTCTCCAGGGGCTATTATCTAAGAATAATTTATCCTAGAAATTTGTTATGTTAGAATTACCAATTAGCTATGATTATAACTTACACGGCGAACACCGCACTACTGTTGGAAAATGTGAATCCCATTAAAATCAAATTAGCATATGTTAGAGGAAGGGAGTTTTACTGCACTGCACCAGGAGTTTATTGCCGCGCTCTGCCAACCAAGGGATGAGAAAAGGGTTGCCCGTTGGTCTGTAGCCGATGGCTCGCACCCAGGAATGGGGGCCCAATTCTCAGGCCCGGGTGCAGGGCTGGTTTTGAGGTGGGTCGGTGCTCAGGCAACGTGTGGCAGGAGGTTACGGTTGGGGGGAGGAGGGAGACACTGAACCCAAATCCCTTGCTCCTGGAGGAGTTTGTCAACTCTCTGTTGCCAGGGACAAGAGCAAAACTGATTTTGGGATGAAGAGAGAGACTCAAAGTAACGTTCCCATGGGAAAGTGCCCTGTGTCTTGTGTAGTCATGTATGCCGGGGAAAAGTGCAACCGACCACGCAAGGCTCAAGGCAACAGAGAATGAGAGAGAGTGAGAGAGAGTGAGAGAGAGCGCGTGTGAACCTCCTCAGCAATCGTCTGTGCTGAACAGAACACAGCACGGCTACCCCGTCTCTCTGGAACTCACAGATTAACGGTGCAGTGCGCAGAAACAGTGTCCTAAGTCTTCCCTCGCTAGGCATGCCACATGCACTGGCTCCACCATGAGGAATGTGAGCTACATTTCGAGTCCCCCGCACCCCACTGATCTTACCTCCCCAGTCCAATGTGAACTCACTTCCTCCTGGGTATCTTCTAGGGAGCTGTGCGATGGCTCTTCTACTGCCATGCTGGGGACACTCCCACAAACCAGTTGATCTCACCCATCGAATTTCCTTTTCTGATTGCTGGCCCATGACTCCGACCTATAACACAAGAAGCAGAGAGGGCTTGTGACTCATGAGACTTCAGACTCATGAGAGGGCCACTAGCCTGCTTTGTGACCTTAGCCAGTCACTTCCCCTTCCCCGTCTGTGACGACTATTTAGACAGTAAGCACTTCAGGGCATTGATTGTCTCTGATTATATATTTGTGTAGCACCTACCACAATTGGTCCCCAATCTCATCTAAGTGCTACCATAATACAAAGAATGAAACTGAAGCAATTCTCCATCCATGGTGTTCACACCTCTCACGATCCAAACCACAAGCCTCGTCCAATGAAGACTCTCATGGACCTCACTAAGCTTTGGAGCATGCCCTGAATGGTAGAACTTCATGCCCAAGACTTGCAGAACTTCATCAGGGAAAAGCCCATATGTGCCATAAAAATTTTATGCGGTTCATAAAAAGTCTTGCCGTTTATATTCAAATGATACGTTTGATAGTATATAAAACGCATTTCAAAATGTTAAACCACTGGCCTCGTTCTCCTGAAATGTAAAAAAAATATATATCCTGACACGATAATAAGCTAGGAAATGGAGGTGTGAGGCCGAGGTCTTTAAATTACAGACTGCGTGACCCGGTTTCTATTATTTTAACTACCTGCAGGGGATGTGCAAGACTTCTGAGGGAAAACTTCACTCCTTGTAAGTGGAACAGCTGAGGGTGGAAAGATGGGCTAGACAGAGTATAATGAAGTCTGATTTTAGCTCCTTTTATGGCCCCCAGAATAAGAGCTATTCCATAAGGCGATAAAACGTACAGAGAAGGAGGAATTGGGACGCTCTGCCCACACAGCAAGTTCAGACTGGAGTGATGGGCATGCTGGGTGAAATCCTGGAAATCAATGGCAAAACTCCCATTGGGCCAGGATTTTACCCCATAGGGAGCACAGCTGACTCCTTCACTCACATTCAGTCTTGACACACAGCTTGGAGAGCTTCTCCAATGGGATAAATGTGTCACCACCACACCAGGATGTGTCCCAAGGTCCCGCTAAAGTCAATGACAAAATCCACATGGACATCCATCTCTCCAAGATACCTATATGGCACCCATTACCATAGCATGGGAACACCCCTGGTGACGTAGCGCAGGGCTATTATAACTGAGGCTTTGGGCAGGTCTACACTACATGAACTGCCTATCAAGCACAACAGTGGGTAATTGCTTAAATATATACTTACAATGAATGAGATCTACCAAAGAAGCCAAGTTGGAGAAAAATCGGGTTAAGCCACTTTTGAGTGATCAGAACAAGTGGGGAAGGATGAAGGGTTTTTTTTTATTTATGCTGGTTTGAGCAAAAGATTTCCAAAAATAAAAATTGCACCTACCCCCCCCCCCCCCGCCCCTCAGAAAAACTCTTGGTTGAGACAAAGCATGAAAAACCACCAGCCCCAAAACAATTTCTTTGAGAACCTTAGAAGCAACTGAGAATGTGTCTGGAGCGGAGCGGGGCAGGGATGCAGAATGGAAGGTGGAATTCAGCTGTAACTAGAGATTGAGCTACTCATGTGGCAGGCACCTCGAATCTCATCAAATATTTATTGCAGATGATCTTGCCTTTCGCGGTGTTTGCACAACTGTTTAGTCAATGGAAAGCAGGCTTTGTTTGATCCACAAAGACGGAGAAATAGTTGACACAATAATGATTAATAAAATAATCCCGGTGGCTCTCTGTCAGTCTGAATCCCAGGCCCCGATCTAGGAGCCATTCGGAGTTGGAGCGCAGAACAGGATTGGAGAAAACTCCTGGCTCTCAGACCACACAGAATTTACAGGCTTCCTGTGTGCAGCGGGTGATTATTCGGGGATCGCAAAGAACACAGAGTTTAAGGCCAGAAAGGGGTCCCCTGATCAGCTAGTTGGACTTCTGCCTTGGAATGAACTAGAAATTCCCATACAAGGCTCAGGAAACCCGAGGGTACCTGACAGGATATTCAGGACCCTGCAGAGATCAGCCAAAAATCCAGGAGACTCTTGGAGAGTCCATAGGCCGGGTCCGCAGCTGGTATAAACATTGCCCCATTGCTGTCAGTGGTGAGGATCCTGCCTTGTTCCAGCAGATGCCCACAGACAGCTCAGGAGACTCTAATGCGGAGTCAAGGGACTCTGTGGGATCCAGCAGCCTGCTGGGATAGATCCGCAGAACCTCAAGGGAACCCGTGGAATTAAGTTAGCGCCTGATTGAGCCACAAAGCCAGAGTTGAACCGGCTGGATCCCCTCCCGCAGAAGGAATCCCGCCAGGAGTTAAAAGGCCTGAGGGAGGGGAAACGCCCCACAGGCGGGACACATCCCAGCCCACAGCTGTATCAGATAGTTGGGCACCAGGCTTCCTATCGGCTGAGTTCCATTTTTTAGGCATTATGCAAATATCCCATCCTGGGCTATGCAAAGCAAGAGCCATTCAGCAGCGTTTCCCCTTCGCTCCTTGGGCTGGCAGACCGGAGATTAGCAAGGCTCACTTGAGAAAGACACAATTCACTGGGTTTGGGGCATTTTGTTTGTTTTTAAAGCAAGCAAAACGGTGGGGAGTGGGCCAGAGACAAAGCAGAAAGGTGGGATGGGCAGAGTGCAAGGGGCTGCTTCTGAGACACACTCCCGGCCTATTCAGGCACCTGAGGAAAGAGCCTCTGATCCACCAAAAGACGGGAGAGCTGCATGCCCTCCAGAAAACACAAGGATTGCTTGTGGGAGCTGCCAAACTCACCCATTTTAAGGGGATCAGGGACGTTAGTGGTAGAGTGGGGTATGGAGCCACTGTTAACATTAGGGCAAGACCCCAGTGTACAGTGCGGTCAGAGGAATGACGACCCCTCCTCGTTGAGACCGTAGAATCCTAGAATCACAGAAGATCAGGGTTGGAAGGGACCTCAGGAGGTATCTAGTCCAACCTCCCTTCTCAAAGCAGGACCAACCCCAACTAAATCATCCCAGCCAGGGCTTTGTCAAGCCTGACCTTAAAAACCTCTAAGGAAGGAGATTCCACCACCTCCCTAAGTAACCCATTCCAATGCTTCACACCCTCCTAGGGAAATAGTGTTTCCCAATATCCAACCTAAACCTCCCCCACTGCAACTTGAGACCATCACTCCTTGTTCTGTCATCTGGTACCACGGAGAACAGTCTAGATCCATCCTCTTTGGAACCCCCCTTCAGGTAGCTGAAAGCAGCTATCAAATCTCCCCTCAGTCTTCTCTTCTGCAGACGAAACAAGCCCAGTTCCCACAGCTTCTCCTCATAAGTCATGTGCCTCAGCCTCCTAATCATTTTCATTGCCCTCCGCTGGAATTTCTCCAATGTGTCCACATGCTTCCTATAGCGGGGGCCCAAAACTGGACACAATACTCCAGATGAAGCCTCACCAGTGCCGACGAGAAGGAAATAACACTTCCCTCGATCTGCTGGCAATGCTCCTACTAATGCAGCCCAATATGCCGTTAGCCTTCTTGGCAACAAGGGCCCTCTGCTGACTCATATCCAGCTTCTCATCCACTGTAACCCCTAGGTCCTTTTCTCAGAACTGCTGCTTAGCCAGTCGGTCCCTAGTCCGTAGCAGTGCATGGGATTCTTCCGTCCTAAGTGCAGGACTCTGCACTTGTCCTCGTAGAACCTCATCAGATTTCTTTTGGCCCAAACCTCCAACTTGTCTAAGTCACTCTGGACCCTATCCCTACCCTCCAGCATATCTACCTCTCCCCCCAGCTTAGTGCCATCTGCGAACTTGCTGAGGGTGCAGTCCACCCCTATCATCCAGATCATTAATGAAGATGTTGAACAAAACTGGCCCCGGGACCAACCTTTGGGGCACTCCCCTTGATACCGGCTGCCAACTAGACATGAAGCCGTTGATCACTGGCTGCTGAGCCCGACAATCTAGCCAGCTTTCTATCCACCTGATAGTCACTTCATCCAATCCATACTCTTTAAACTTGCTGGCAAGAATACTGTGGAAGACTGAATCAAAATCTTTGCGAAAGCCAAGATATAGCATGTCCGCCACTTTCCCCATATCCACAGAGCCAGTTATCTCATCATAGAAGGTTGGTCAGGTATGACTTGCCTTTGGTGGATCCATGCTGACTGTTCCCGATCACCTTCCTCTCCTCCACGTGCTTCAAAATGGTTTCCGTGCGGACCTGTTCCATGATTCTTCCAGGGACTGACAGGTCCATAGTTCCCTGGATTCTCCATCTTCCCTGTTTTAAAGATGGGCACCTTGATGGTACCGGTCCATGTGCGATGCGTGACGTGCTCAATGGCAAGCATCGGCAGTGGTGAAACTGAGGACAGGGGCTGGGCACAATCCTCTGCATGGAGGGGGGGTGGCCAGGCCATTGCACACCTACGTGCAAGGGCACAGGATGTGGGCAGAGAATGGGATTGTCCAGGAGACATGGGCAGGTGATTTTCAGCCTGCAAACCAGGCATTCAGCTACTCCCTCCCTCTTAGATCTCATGCCTGCAGGGGTGTCTTGCAGCCTGCTGCGTGGTGTGAGAGTGGCACTCCTCTTGTTCAGCGCTTTGCACTGTCCATCCAGCCCTCTCCCCCTGGCTGGGGAGGAAGGGTCAGCTCCCGGCAGGTGTGCAAACACACGCCCGACACAGGCTTACTCCCTTATCTTATCCCTTGGGGGATATTAAATTCCTAGGATTAGCTAGTGTTTGTACAGCGCTTTGAAAAGATAAAGCCCGAAGCAGGAGCTAAGCATTATTATTGTTCACCTGAGTCCTTTCCTACCATGTTCCACAGCTGACATCCACTAGCGATTGTCAAACCTCTAAGGCTGTGATAACCCTTTGCCAGTTCAAACCTTCCTCGAAACCTTTTTGTGTGATTTGGGTCTGGAAATGGCACAGGAATAAGATTTCTCAAGAAATTTACAGTGGCTGGTATTTAAGGGCATGAAGTACCCATCTTCCATTGAAAGGCAATGGGATTTGAGTGCCTAAGTCCCATAGGCCCCTTGGAAATCCCACCCAGTCAGTCAAATTATTATTATTGACTGCTTCTGGCAGGGCCAGACACATGACTTTGACATTGAAGTAATAGAAAAGTAATTTTGTGAAAATGTTCAAAGTTGTTTCCATATCCTGAAGTTTGAAATGAAACAATTTCTTTCTTTTCTCTCCTACCCTGCCTCAAATTTTTTTGATTTTTATTTGGAAATTTTTGAATTTGTATTCGTCCCCTGCCTCAGTCCACACCCCACCTTTTTGCCACTGAGGGTGACAAAACGAGCAATGTCCAGGTGTGTGGGTCCTTCCACCCTACCTTCTCTTTGCACTATTCTGTAACCTTTGAAAAACTTTGGAAAAGTTACAGGTTAGCAGAGTCACCGTTTCATTGCACTCGTCCTTTGCTCGAATCTTGTTCCGTTTGGGAATTCTCCAGAAAACGCGCTGCATTTTTCTCCTGGTCTGCCTTGCTCATCTGCACGCAGTTCTTTGTAAGAAGGTTCGGGCTGTTTTGATTGGCTACTTTAGTCACATGGTACTTTTCCATTCTTTAGTTGGGTTAGTGTAACTCTTAGTATGATGGTTCCAGTGTAAATACTAGAGAATATAATTTGCTTTCAGGGGGTCTCCTGGTACTGACCTACCAAATCAGCTAGTTCTTTCTTACCCATTGTACAAAGCAGGGACCAGAGACGTCATTATAATTCCTTTAGCAGAACCATTGCTACCTCAAGCCCGTCCTCCAGCTAATTCATTCCTCCTAACAGCGCTGTTGTTCTATTCAGTATTTAATGGCAGGAGGTTTCATGGAAACCAGGAACCCTGATTCCTAAGCACCCCCAACCATCCTGCTCTAACCACTAGTCCCCACATACTCCTCCCACATCCAGGAATAGCACCCAGGAGTTCCGGCTCCCACTCCTCCTCTCCCATTCACATTCTCTGGGCATGCTGCATATCCAGAGTAAGAGACAATCTTTTCCCCCAGAAGCAGATGACACGAGCATTCATATCCCCATTTCGCAGATGGGACAATAGAGGCAGAAAGGGAACGTTGCCAGAGGTCACATAAATCCTTGACAGAGACAGGAATTGGGGCCAGGCTCCAGACTGAACGACAAAGTCATCCTTCTTTTGTTCACAGCAGGCCAGGAAGAGCCACGCCAAGGGCAGGACCAGACCCGCTCTCTCCGCGAGTTGGCCATTTCTCGCCCTTTTTACTGGATTAACGTTGCACCAGCCCCTCGCCGGATTCATGCTCCGGGGGGTTCATCTAAATCTGATTAAACCACCATTAGCTCGCTTGCTAGGAAAATGGAGATTTACAGACTCCCAGGCCTCCATTTAAATGCAAATGTGACGTTTTCGCCTGGAACCATGGAAATGAAGCGCATTAAAGACGCAGTGGCGCCGGTGCTGGAGATGGAGTTTAATCTCGCCAGCTAAGTAACGAAGTGATGTGACCTACAGATCTGGGCTGGGCTGCCAGAGGAGACTGATCAGCTGGTTGGTGCAAAAATCTGTGTCTGGGTCTCAAATCCTTGGCTGATGGAGAGGTGTGTCGGGGAAGGGGAACCTTTCCCCTGGTGTAGCCTGTGGGGCTGGGCTAGAAAGTCCATTGCTCTGAAGGAGAGGGATGCCAAGCCACATGACGGGCATGCTGATCCGCCCTGGTACTCCATGCCAGGAAGCGGTCAGAAGATGACAAAGGATGTGTCAAGGTTAGGTGCTGAATGCAGAGCAGCCACCTGCTTTTATGCAGTTCTGCCAGGCTGGGTGCCAGCTGGGAGGGGATTCTTCCCTCCGGTGGGGCTGGCAAGCTACTGCCGTTGAAAGGGCAGCGGAGGATGCACCGAGCATCTGACCAGGAATCCAACTGGCAGTTCCACGCCAGGCTCCTGTAAATCCACAGGCCAGTCCTGTTCTCTTTCTTCCCCCAGCAGGGAGAGAGACGCTTGGTTTCTCACCACCATGCCTGCTCGCCTTGTTCCACCCTGGCCAGGCTCCCACTACCCAAAGCCAAGATGTCTTAAAAGCGGTTTCTTTCCCACCCACCGGCACTCTCCGTGCCCCCAGCCAGCTGAGGGCGTGGCATGCCAGCCGTTGCATATGCTCTTGGCTCGAGACTGGCAATCTAAAGCTATTCATAGCTAGGCCTCTCTGCACTCACAGGCCATGCCAACTGCTGATTGCAATCAAGCCTGGAAAAGGCCCTCCCCCCTTGGCAAAGGGCAATGCCAGTTTAGAAGGTGGCAACTGGATATCGGCCTACAGCTCATTCCAAGAACTCTTCCTTTAAATCATCTTCCTTTCTTCTGCGAGGCCTCCTGCGATACAGAGCAGCAGCGCCCCCCTCGTCCATGAGGAAGGGATACGCCTGTGCTTTGGTTCAGAACCGGTGACGCTGGTGCCTGCCCACTTCCTGGACCCCAACAGGATCGGCCAAGCTCTCGCTCCCTGTTTCTCCTCTCAGGCCCTGCCTGCTTGCGGAAACAGGACCGGGTGACTGAGCTGACCAAGGCCCGGCACATCCTCAGCCGGTCCAGGTGGAATGAAGGACTGAATTGCTAACAGCTGGCCCAGCCTGCCCCAGGAAATCCCTGCACTCAAGGTAAGCAACTGTTCTCCTTCCTCTAAGCAGAGGGAGGGTGTCACGGAGCGCCCGGGCGATGGTCTGGAACCGCTCCCTAGGAAGCCAGACAGGACTTCGGGTGAAGTGGCCCCTCTCCGTACACAGCCTGTTTCCAAGGCTAGGAGCTTCACGGGTCCCCACTTCAACCTTCCTGGGTCGGAGCATTCAGCACCTTCTGCCCCTCCGTGCGCTTCCCCCAGCGGGGTCCAGGGGGAGCCCATGGATTCTGCACCCCAAATCCACAGTCAAATGTGACTCTCAGCTAGCCAGTAAAACAGGTTTATTCGTCGACAGGTACATGGTCTAACACCGAGCTTGTAGGCACCCGAACCCCTCAGCTGGATCCATTTTGGGGGCCCAAGGGAGGCCAGACCCTGCCTGGGCCTGCCTCCCTTCTGCCCACCCAGCTTCAGGCTTCAAAACCTCTCTCCAGCCAGCTGCAGACTCCCAAAACTGAAACTCATTCTCTCCAGCCCCCCCTCCTCCTCCCTGGCTCAGCCAGATCAGGTGACCTCCCTCCCCCACTTGGGGTCAGATTACAGCTTCAGGTATGGACAACTGCAGAGAGGGGAGAGGGCGTTGCCAGCTTGCTTACCCCATCAGCCCCTATTCCTTCACATAGACATTTAAGAAATGCATAGGGGAAACTGAGGCACACACACACAGTATTCCTACTCCATCACAGAGGGGGTTAACCCCTTCATTGCTAACCTCTGGTCGGGATCTCTAGCACCTAGCTCACATGCGGCTGGTGACACGGAAGATCATCATCTTGCTATCTGTCATTGTGTGTATCTAGGATACGTGTGACACACACGGTCCAGCCAGGCAGCAAACAGCTGATTTGCCTGTCCTGGTGAGGCAGAATGATCCTTGAAGAAGCCACGGTGATCACATGGCTTGATCTTCAGCACCAAACCTCTTCATTCCCTTACTAAACGAATGGAGGAAGGCAGCGCAGAGTCCAGCGGGACTCGAGAAGGTGAACCTCCGGCCCGCCACACAACAGAGGGGAACTGGATTTCTTTCCCTCTGCGCCTTGCCTTGGATCCTGGGATCCCTGACTTGATTTGCAAGGCATGCTTTGAGCTCCCTGCAAAAGGAACTCAGGGAGGAACGGAAGAAGAAAGGGGGACCAAAAAAAGCGAGCGAACAAGAAAGCAAGCTATAGGAAGGGAGAGACAGATGCGCTAGCTGCAAATCATAAATCCAGTTCCCAACAACCATCCTTTCCTCTCCCCTCCCGTCCAACTTTCGGTGGGTAATTACAAAGGACATCAATTAAAGCACCCTGGTTTCCTGCGGCCGCCCCCCCCCCCTTTTGTTTGAAGACCTGCTGGTGAATAATGCAGGAGACTGCGGGGGTAAGGAGCTGCTCGGATCGTTTCATTATTGATGAGAGATGACAGCTCCTCCGCTGACAATCTGCCGAAGAGATATGATTAGCTTGTAAAAAATTAATGGCGGTTCTCCGGGAGGATGCGGGATGAAAACCCCAAGGAGCATCGTTATCAATGTTCCCTAATTTCAGGGAACTTTGAAATGGCTTTAGAGAAACTTGGAGGAGACGATTAAGTCCAATTAGCTTCTCAAGCACTGAGACGGCCCTGCCGTTTGGAGAAGGAGGACGCCCGCCGAGGCACCGATCCGGAGGAGAAGCCTGGGCCAAATGGATCCTCTCCCCAGACGACGTCTTGGAGGAACGCAGCATCCCCCCTTCTTTGTCACTTGCAGCCCAGTTCAGAGTGCGCCCTGCTCCCATAAGCACTGGGAGGGGAGGACGGTCACACACCCGAGGCAAAAACTGCCTGACATCAGATGTAGGGATCTGCCTAATGGGGCCTGCCTGAGGGGAACAGTCATCCACAGTGCACGGCCCATGGGACAGATCTGGGAGAGCTGCTGACGTATGACTGTGGCTCTTTGCCCATGTACCTTGGTACATTCTGGCTCCTTCTCAGGCTCAGGCTGTCCTCCCCCTTCCCCCCTCCCCGCCCCAGACCTAGCCCTTTATTTTATCCCAATCCTACCAGTGACACTTCCACTGACCCGCTCCTTGCGTTGGATGAAAGTCTTGCAAGTCTTTATAAACCATCCACTGTGTGACCTTTAGAGTAGACATTTTATTTTATATTCTTTTTCTTGGAATCCCCAAACTCTTCCCAATCCTCCCTGCCCCTCCACACCCCACACACAGAGAAAAATCTCTTCCTCTACCATTGAAATGCAGCCACCTCTGGGGTAGGATGCAGCAGCTGTCTAACTCACAGAAACATCAGGCGACTGTTTAGAGTAAGAAGGAGGGACGCGATCCTTTCTGTTTAGGTCATGTTGTCTGCACCTGCTTTGCTGGATTCTCCCCAATTCAGTGATCTGTTTTATTTAGGTTACAGAAGCTCATACTTAAGATGTGGGCTCAACACAACAAGGGGAGGGGGGAAGTCTCCTCTTTCTCTACTGTGCATCCAAAACATACAATAGCTAGGGCAGCAGGTGTGCTTTGACCGCGGCTTATCATATTTCTCACCCTTACCTTGTGTGCTGCCCAATGTCTGTTTGTTGAAGCCAACTGTTGTCTCTTGCATTATGCATAGCTAATAAGCTCTTTGTGGCAGGAAAACCTCATTTTGCTATATAGATGTACAGCCCCTAGCACAATGGGACTCCAGTCCCTGACTGGTTCCTCTAAGCTCTACCACAACACCAACAAGACATAAGAGGCTCGCCTCAACTCTCTTTGGAGTCACCGGAAGTCTTTCCGGGAGCTGGACCGAGCGCATGGAGAGATTGCTCTTGGATTATGACATCCCTGAAGGTTTGCCAGCGATCATATATTGTACCTCACTGTCTTTCACCCACCTGACCCTTCCTAATCGCATAAAATGCACACAGAAAGAGGACATGAATAACCACTCTAATCCTTGGCATAAACCCAGATAATAATACAGAGAGCTCACGGTCAGATCTTTTGGAACGTGGCTCTCCATCCTTCTCCCCACCTCCCCTCTTTCACAGGTGGAGACACATCACTCAAGGACATGAGGGCATATTGCGGAAGTGCAGCAGCATGCTAAAAAGATTCTCCTAACCCTCTCAGTTGTTTCTCCATAGCGTATTCCCCAACCCAACCAAAGCCAGGCAGGGGATCCTGGGAAGGATGCCAGTCTTTGAATATGGAGTTGGTAATGCCCATCCAGTGAAGAGATGATACTGAGATTCTCTAGTGTGTCAAATGCACAGGTCACCTCAAAATATTCAGGGATAGGACAAAAATATGTCTTCACGCAACACACAGTCAACCTGTGGAACTCTTTGCCAGGGGATGTCGTGAAGGCCAAGACTACAACAGGGTTCAAAGAAGAACCAGATACATTCATGGGAGGACAGGTCCATCAATGACTATTAGCCAGGATGGCCAGGGATGCTTTGCCAGAGGATGGATCACTTGATGATGGCCCTGTTCTGTTTATTCCCTCTGGGCCAACTGGCACTGGCCACTATCGGAAGACAAGATACTGGGCTAGATGGACCTTTGGCCTGACCCCGTATGGCTGTTCTTATGTTTCATGGTTGTTATATTCATCATCCTGCCGTCCCATCTTCTCCTGCTGGGGGGTGGCCTCTTCTTACTGCACCCAGTTCTCCTATGGACTATCCCATTTCCATTAAATCTCTTTCTCCATCTTTCCCCTCTGTTTTGCAGTGTGGCTTCCCTTCCCAAGAGCTCCATCCTGTAGGCTCTCTGTTCCCTCTCGTGTTGTCTCTTCTTCATTCCCTGCTTCCTTCATGCCATTTTCTGAAGGACCCAAGAGCCTCTTCTTTTTTTTTCCCTGTGCCATACCCTAGATTGGTGTCCATCTCCATAGCCTTAGAGGAGCTCCAATTTGTGGTGTTTCATGGCCTACACACAAAGGATTTAAGTAAAAACAGGAAATAACCTGCTGGAAGGTTGCAACACTACTTTTATTCTTAGACTCCAGAATGATGACCCACAATAACCGAAACCAAAGAGAGACAAAACAGGCTGCTCCCTTGTTCTAAGCTCGTTCTTTCCAGGCTGACTTTGATTGTGATGCACACTTCCCTACAAAGCCCCGCAGCCTGCAACGGGCCCAGGAACCCCCACCCTGTCACACATACCCACACACTCCTGAAGCAATACCTTGCAATTCCAACAT
The DNA here is from genome assembly GCA_032164245.1 of Sternotherus odoratus. Classification (NCBI taxonomy): domain Eukaryota; kingdom Metazoa; phylum Chordata; order Testudines; family Kinosternidae; genus Sternotherus; species Sternotherus odoratus. Next base: position 12,387,434 of record JAVMKO010000018.1, on the reverse strand, counting down.
GTTTTAATATACTACACAAATCTGACTGCAATGGAGCTACACTGGTTTATGTCCATTGCTCCTATGCCTGATTACACCAGTTAAAGACCTGGCCCTCTGTCTCTTTCTTAACACCTGCAGGTGAATCTGATGCCCATAAAAAGGGAGAAAGTGGCAGCCCCAGAGACAAAAAGGTCTATTGGGCTGGGTACAGAGCTGGACGCTGTTAAGCCCCAAGGCCTAACCCCAGCTCTGCCACTGACTCACCGCATAGCCTTGGGCAAGTTGCTACCACTCTGTCCCAGTTTCCCTAGCTGTAAAATCATCGGAGATGGCCCCAAATGGGGCAGTTCAGATCTGGAAGCAAAGGCAGGTGGAGGAGAGTCCGTTCTGGGGGCGTCTCTGATAACACATTCCCCCATAGTGTTAGGACTAACTCAGTGCCTGGGGGAAGGTTTTGTCCCACCTCAGTCCTGACCTGTTCCCGTCCTGAGCCCCGGGGTAGCTCTCTGCTGATGCACCTCCATCCTTCCCAGCAACATTCCCTGCTCTCTGGTCCTCCCCCGCACCTCAGCTCTGCCAATCCACCTCGCTCCTGTTGTACAAGAGCTAATCGGCTTGTTCTGAATCGTACCAAGCAGGGCTGTGATTTTGTGATAGGGGCCTTTGTTCTCTGGTTCTCTCGCTTTTCTTCCTCTCTCCACCCTGCAATTACCAAGCGCAGTTAATGCCTGGCTGAGTTCATGGGGCCACTAACAATTTTGATGCATAATTCATGGTTCTGGAACCACGAAGTGCTCGGAGCCGTCTGTTCAGGGCTACGTGCAGATTAAAAAACATGATCGCAAGCTAGGAAACTACCCAGGGGTTGCGTCTGCCCACCGGTGGCCGGGCCCTCCAGGCAGGCAGCCAATCAGCAGAGTCCCAAAATATGTGTCTGGGCTTGATGTGTGCGCAAACAGGACACTGACCACAGCCCAGACTCAGAGTGGGCCCCCTCGCTCTGCAAGCAGCAACGTTCCTCATGAAGCAAGTCTCCTGTCTGCCAAGCCACGAGGAGCTGCCTTCGAGAAGGGGCTGAGCTCCCCGTGCTCAGGAAGTTTAGCTCCAGTGGTTGGCTGTGAATCCACCTCCTAGGGATGGATTTGATCCACAGAGTGTGGATCCAGATCTGAACGGGGACCAATTGTACCAACTGCAGCTCGTCCCCATCTGGAATTCCTTTTCGCGTCCATCATCTGCAGCCTCTTAGCCCTCCTCTCGCTCCGGTCTTCATGCCACCCCCCAGCCACGTCACCTCCCCTCCTTAGAACAGTCACTCGCCTTTCCCATAGGCCCGACAACCCATCTTGCCTCTGCTCAGGCCTTCCTTGTAACACGTTTCCCGCACGACGCCTTTCAAACACGGTCTCTGCTGACTCCTCACACATCCTCCAAATCAGCTCACACTTTCGCCCTGTCATTTCCAGTGTCTGATTTCGAAATGGGCATGAACCGGCATTTAGATCTAGATTCACAGCCTGCCTGCCTGCCCTCCACACAGCTTGGAGGTATTGGTGGTCCCCCCCCCATTACATTGCTAAGGGCCATCTGAAATGTTTGGATCAGGATGGGAGAGTCCTATATGACCTCACTTGTGTACTACCTGGGCACTTCCACCACACCCCTGTCAGGTACGGATGCACTATTGTTGCCATGTTACCCATGGGGAACTGAAGCACAGAGAGAGAGAGACTAAGTGACTTGCTAAAGGTCATATAGGAAGTCTGTGGCACAGCAGGCAATTAAATCCTGGTTTTCCAGGTCCAAGGTTAGCATCCTAACCTCGGGACCATCCACTCTCTCACTTGAATTCTGTTTGGGATGTGGCCACAGAAGCTCTGCAAGTCTGTCGTCTCTCTCTCACTTTGCTGCCTGTAGAATGGGGATAAGGATTCTTCCCCTCCTCTGCAATTTGCTTTGAGATCCACAGAGGGGAAGTGCTAAATATCAACATTATCCAAAATGGCATCCAGTTGTACCAGAGGCTTTATCTGCGGACCTCCAGCAATGGTCCGCCATCTGCAATCCTGTCCTTAGGGGGGCTAGCCTTCTCCAGAGGCCCAGGTTTGGGGAAGGGAAGTCATCAAAAAGGAAAAATTGAAGACGTGATTTTAAAAGAAAATCTCCATTTTCAAGGCTGAGCTGCTGCCGTCCTCTGCCGCTGCTTTGCATCTCCTCACACGCCCCTTCATCAAAGAGCCGCTATCTTCTCAGCTCGCGGCAGCTCACGTCATCCAAGCCCGTCATCCACGCTAACCATTGTGTCTCCATTTCTTCTTCACTTACTGGAACACTTGTCTGCAAAAGCCTGGCTCATTCCCTTCAGCACTTCAAAGCCACAGCCCCACACATCAAGAGACTTCATACGTGCTCCCGTGCAAAGCGGCTCTCGAGCCTTTGATGTCACCCACTCTTTCAAGCTGAAGCACAGAGACTACTTCCATCTTAGCTGGAAGGGTTTCGTTTCTCCTTGCACTGCGAACTTAGCCCTTCTTTGACTTCAATAGCGGAAGGCCTGCTGTCTAACGGGTGTACGCTGGGGAGGTGACAAAATGCTAGATGGCTGGGTAAGAGCTAAGGCCGGAGCTCAGAAGAGATGACAGAGGATTCCGAGATGTCTTGCTTCTGATAAGGAGAACGACTGGAAAGCTTCAAAGACAGGAGCCATTCTTCCTATTAGGGAGGCTGTGTTATGCTCTTGTGTCGCGCGGCCCGGTTACTTTACTGGCACTGAACTTTAGCAAGATGGTGGGACCCGTTCAGCCTTCCCACTCGCAGTGTGTAAAGGGCAATTGTGTCGAAGAGCACCCAGCGCCTTGGAAAAGGCCCTGTCGCATCTATGCACTACAACTATTTAACGCTCTTGCAAGAGTCACCTGCTTTGTGAGGTTCCGGCATTTTTGCTTCCAGGCCCAAATGGCAGGGGGAAGCAGAGAAAAAGCATGAACATTTAAACATGTGAGGAGGGGAACATTATGGATGAAGAGAATTGAAAGGCCCAAGGGGAGCTGGCCGCCCAGCAAGCATTGGCTTTCTTAGCCTTTGGTGCCTTTGAAAATCTCTTCACTCCTTGTGTTTGAACCTCTTCATTTTACTGATAAAGCGTTGGGTTTTGGAGACACGGAGAAGCTCGGTGTTGGAAGAAGAACAGGCTCACCCAGAGGCAGATTTGAGTAGAAGGGCTTCTTTATTGAGCTAATTGTTCCCCTGGACCTAATTGTCCAGTAAGCGCTGGATTAGTTGCATCCTACTCTTTTTATTTACATTAGTATGTAAATTCCTACATTTATTATAACACCCCCCCAAACCCTTATGGAGTAATATGAACTCCCATACAATGAATATTGATAGCCCTATACTGAATATAATTATTCCCGCCCCGATGACTATTGACCTCATTATCAAAGTCTACCGATAAGTTTTACTTTGAAGATACACTTCTGTGCTATACTGGCCGTTATAAACTTCCTGGATCAACAGTTCTCAGGGGAGGGAGAAAGGGACCATGACCCAGGACTTGCTTATGTAGCTGGGAAAGGAAGGGAGGAGGAGATAACACTTCTTTACCCAAAAGAGATTCTTTAGATCCCCACAATTCTTATGCAGGTGCAACACTTATTAATTCTTAACAAGGAGAGGGGAGGGGGTAACACTTTATCTATCAAGCGAAGGAATATTGTGTGCCTGTGTTTTTCAGGTCTTTACTTAACCCTTACATATCCCAACACTCAGGGGGCCATACTGTGGCCGTTAAGAGAGCCCAAGTTTTAGATCTTGTTGCCTAGGTGTCCATTTTCATAATCGGGTGCCCAAATTGGGCACCTAACACAGATGTTTTGGGGCATCTCGATACTGATTTAGGCACCCAAATGCAGAATTGGGTTGCCTAATTTGAGTGCTATTGTTTGATAGCTGAGCCTTGCAGTTTACATTTAAGCACCTCAGCCGTTGCTTGGCAGGAAATAGGGTGTGGGTGAGAGAAACAGAAATGGGATTTGTCGAGCTTCAGGAAAAGCAATGGAACGCCTATAAGGCATCCACAGTAGGGGAACCTCAAAGAGTTTGGTTCTGCTAAGTACCCCAAAAGTTTGGATGGGTCTCCAACTTTAGTAGAATTACCCCTGAGCCGGCAAAGAAGGCTAGAAATCTCTTGAGTACAGGAGTTTTCACGAGATGTTGAGTATTTCTTGTTTCCAGTAGAGCTGAATTGACCATGAAAACAGGAGAGCTTGGTTCCCTCTCCCACACCACCTCCAGATTCAGCACATGAGTGGAAAATGAAGGGGAGAAAGCTAGTCCAACTTTTTCAACCCTCAGGAAACTTTTCAGCCCTTTCTACCTGAGCCTTTAGGGATCACTTATGCAAACTCCTCTCCGTGGCCACAAGGACTAGAAACGTTCTCTTTTAAACAAAAGCTGAGTTTCTCAGGCAATTACCTGACTCCAGCAGCTAGGGCTTTCAGAAAAATGCCATATAGGAGTCAGACACCCATTAAAATTGTAAGATTCAGCTACACACTCATTCATCTCTGGGATTTATTACACCAGAGATAAAAAGGCCCAGGTGTTTAGAAACAGCCAGGTTAACTGATTCCCAGTTGCTTGCTTCCTTATTTACAAGCCGCAGTGCTGAGAGGGAATTGCTGGTGGCAGTGTGTATAATGTTCTCCCAGGGTCCTTTGCAATCCTTTTAATATAACCAGCTACTGCCCAGGAAGCCAAGAGAGACTTGGACTGCGTTGTGTGCAATTCCTACCAAAGACTGCCCTTCTTTTTCCTTTTAATACAGAAAACCTCCAGCTATGGTTCAAGGGAAATGCCGAGTTTTCTTTGAGAGATCGGGGGAGATGTCAAACTACCTTGTTTCTAGAAACAGAGGGGTACAAAGGGATCAGGACCGAGGGTGATTGTTACACTGGGATTTTATTTCGTATGGCTCCTGATTAGCTGAAAAGCCATGTAATCAGCAGACTAGTGTTTATACAACTATGCTGGAAACAAACTAAAGAACAGGAGCAGAAGCTGAGCAGACATACGGAAGGTAGAGTCGTCATGTTCTGGAGCAGGGAGTTATGAACCACGGAGCTCTGATCCTTTGATTGGGCCCCGTAGGTCCTACCACCATGCAAAATGCAAATTGTAATAAGGAGGACAGTGCTGTTCTGAAGACACATCTATGCAAACAGGCCGGCAAGATTTCATTCCATTACAGGAACTTATTACCAGACACAGAGAGAACTGGTTGACTAAGCAGTGACTTAGGTGGACAGAGGAGGTAGAATATGTTAATGGCTGGTCTTATCATTAAACTTTGAAGCCCAAAGTTCAGTTCCTGGCTCTGAACCGACCGAGGCAAAATCACAACTAGCGCATGTAAGGTTCATTGTAAGTCGCAGTGTACCAAGGACAGCAGGCTCTGTGAAGTCATTATGTGTATTTTAAAGGCTGGGCTCCTTCAACCTTCACCTCCCGGCTGCAGACCGTACCATACACTGAGGGATGGGAACACCTCAATAGGTTCTAGTTCGGGAAGTCCCCAAAATCTTGGGCATTCCTATGACCCTTATCGGAGCTCTCCAGACCAGGGAAGGGCCTGAGACCTTGTGGTGGATAGCTCACAACCAGCAAAACATCCCAGTCTCCACCCCCGCTCTCCTCCTGGCAGCCGGGAGAGCCAGCTATCTGTGCAGCACTGAACTTTCTACAGGGAGATTCCCACTCCTGTAGGGCACGAGGATTTTCCACCTGCTGTAATCTCAGACTCAGCTATAAAAACAGGTTTCAATGAGCTGCGGGTAAATACGGAACTAACAATTCAGCATGCAGTTTGACTTCAGCCCGGTTCGCTGAGCATCAGCAGGGCCGGTGACAGAAATTTTGGGGGCCCCTACTCTGATCGTTTGGGGGCCCCCAGCCCATTCTTCTTCCCGCCCTGCCTGACCCGGGCCACCCAACCAAATCTCCTCCCCCAGTCTAACCTCCTCCCCTCCCTGCCCACCCAGCCTGGCCTCCCCACCGGCTACCAGACATACCTGGGGTGTGGGTGCGACCCAGCGGCGGCCGCAGCGTCACTCCCGGCTGCCGGCTCCGGTGGGCTCGGCGCTCCGTGGCTGCCCCGCCTCCCCCCCACTGGGCTGCCATTGGCTCCCGGCCCCAGGTCTCCCCAGCCCAATCGCTGGCCCCCCGCCCCCGCGGAGCGCTCTCCGATCGCTCTCCCCGCGCTGTCCCGAGCTGCACCCTACCCCGGCGGCTAAGGGAAAAGGGGCCCGCGGGACGTTACTTAGCAGTGAAGTGCCAGGGCGGTGCGAGCCGAGCCCGCGGAGGAAATGCGATTTCCAATGCAAGAGGCGGCAGCGGCTGCTCCTCTTTCCCACCCCCGCCACGCCAGGCCTTTCCGCCTCCACCCCGCACAACTCCCCGGCGGGGAGCATGTCCTGCGCCCGGCCTCGCCTTTCCCCCCCTTGAGGTGCCTCTTGTCTGGCGCTGCGCCGCGGCGAGCCCCGAGGGGCGGGCGAGCTCTGCCCGCGGGGGGGCTTGTGGCTGTTCCAGCCCGGGGCACTCCACGGGGAGGAGGAGACAGCGGTGGGCAGGTCGCGCCTCTTCCCTCCGCAAAGGCCTGGCGTGGCGGGGGTGGGAAAGAGGAGCAGCCGCCGCCGCCTCTCGCATTGGAAATCGCATTTCCTCCGCGGGCTTGGCTCGCACCGCCCGGGCACTTCACTGCTAAGTAACGTCCCGCGGGCCCCTTTTCCCTTAGCCGCCGGGGTAGGGTGCAGCTCGGGACAGCGCGGGGAAGTTGCCGCCTGGGCATCATTCAGGCCCCGCGACAAGGGGGGACGACTACGGGTTCTACCGGGCCCCGGACTTAAGGGGGCCCCCCTTAAGTCCGGGGCCCGGTACAGTTGTCCCCCCCTGTCGCCGGTCCTGAGCATCAGAGCTGTGCAGAGAACACAGCCCGCGGGTACCGAACAGACAATGTGCTTAGTGAGGTCAAACGAATCAACTCAGGAAAGCCATCAGTCAAATACAACAGGTGGGAGCTACAACCTACACCACCGCCCATACCACATGCCCCCAGTATCCGTCCACTCACATTACACACCCCTACAACGCCCCACCATCCACACATACCATAGCACACACAGACCTGCCCGCTCCAGTCACCTCCCACGTCCCGCCCTCACCCAGCCACAAAAAACAGAATAACAATCACCCCGTTCAGGGAAGAGAAAGAACAACCCGCCCTGAAACATTCTCCAGATGAAATGAGACGCTAATCCCAGTGAAGATAGGCCTGTTTGTTTGCATTGCACGGCGTTTGCTTAGATTGTTTTATCCTCCCCCTGAGCAAACTGAGGAGCTCCCTGGTTACTCTCACATGACACAGTGCGCGAAGCTTGGCACACACAGGCGGCCTAATATAGTCTTCCAATTATCTTTTAATTTCGCTCCGGTCTTCATTTGCTCATTTCACTCCTGTTTGTTGTTGTTGTTGTTGTAAGCAGTAATTTCTTTCACTCCAAGTCAGCTCTGGCTGCACCTGCCAGGCTCAGCCGCTGTAGCAAGAGGACTTTGGGACTTTCCCTTCACTCCCCGTGACTGAACTTCAGGTCGCCTCCCTGGGAAGGAGGAAGACGGGGAACGCCTCCCTGCCCCTGCCTCCTTCCCTAGCCCAGGACACTCAAATTCATGGCCACTTACTCACAGGACCGACGGAGCCTCGGTGCAGGGAGGTGTAGCATGGTGTTCTCACCACCTGCCCTGTCTGATGGGAACGGGTTATGGTACATCTCTCCACCCGCTCACCTGGCAGGTGCTTTGGGGCAGGAGGACAGGAGCAGGGAGAGGAGGGGTTGTGAACCACATCTAGAAACGAGCACCCCAGGCCAGATCCTCCGCCGGTGTAAATCAGCACTGCTCCATTGAGGTCCATTGAGGTCACTGAAGGTTTGTAAGCAGCATGTGCACATGCAAGCCCCGACTTTCCCCTCCCCTGAGCCTTTGCCTCTGTGGTCCATTTAAACCCCACCCCGCCATAAATCTCAACTCAGGCTTTGCCCCCGAGCGTGGCTATTGTTAGGGGTTTTCCAAGATGGCTGGCTGGGTGGATTGACCCACAAACCCTGCCTCAAAGAAAGACTCGACCCCTTTGTACCTCGAAGTCGGAACGAACAGGATCCACCTTTTGTGACATCAACCGTCAGCCTGGCAGATAAGCTGCCAGCAGATAAGATCCGGACTAGCCAGGCGGTGAAGCTGGGCGGTCCCCTCACCAGGGCAGGGCTGAGGCAGCATGCCAGGAAACTTTTCAGAGTGAGCTATTCCCGTGTGGGTAAACAGGGGGGACTTCACTCTCCTCCACCTGTCCCTCTACTCGCTCCCCATCCATGGGCCCCCCTGAGCCCCGAGAGAGCCTCATCCACTCCTCCTGGCAGTGGCCAAGCTGGAAGTTCATCAGTACAGAAGGCGGGAGATGGATGGGGGGTCAGTCCTCGGGGACTGTCTGGCCTTTTTCCAGTCCCTTGCCCGGGCATGGGTCCTGTAAGTGGTAGCCCAGCTCCTCGGACTCCTCCTCACACCAGTGGGCTCCGTCTATGGTTCTTCTCTTGGAATCCCTCAGTTTGACCCCGGGACACCCCCTGCAACACCCGCACAGTTTGTTCATTCTTTGCCCCCCAGCCATCGGTTACATTCTCGGTTCCTGGCCCCTCCCTCACCTGAGATGGCCGGGGGAAGGGGACTTTCATGGGCTCCTCCCTCCAGCCCAGGATTTAAACAGGCCGGCCCCTTTCCCCAACTCCTATATCCGTGATAAGCTGAAAACACACGGGCCCTTTTAAAAAAAAAACACATTTGTTTAAAGGCAGGGAGAAAAGTCTGGGGGCTGGCTTGGGAAGCTATTTTCACCCCCCCCACACACACACACACACACCCCCAACCCCACCCCATGACTTCCTACTGCCGGGTATTTCTTCTAAGCCTCTCTGTTTACCTGGCAAATAAAGCCAGCTCCCGTGTCACTCACTGTCTGTTGCCTGGCATGCACGTTTGCACCTGAGCCTGGCCCATCCCACCTTGCTCAAATATGCAAAGCTGCTATGGAAAGCAGACACCCCGTGCCTCGGCCGCCAGCTGGAAGCCTGTGCCAGTCTACCTGCCGCAGGTGAAAGTCACCTTGCCCCCAAACTCCTCGGGGAGCTGAGAGAGAGAGATCCCGGCCTGGCAATCATTAATCAGATTCTTCACATTCCTGACGGCTGGCCTGTTATGGAAGAATGACCGCGGGGGCTCAGGTCAGCTGGGACTGGCAGTCAGACATGCAGCTGGCGGGGAAGCTGGCGCTTTCCGCAGCGGCTCTGCTCCTCCTGACTTTGGCTTATCGATTCTACAAGTCCCGACCATCTGGCAGCGGGATCGGAAAAGCCGACCATGCCACGGGGCAGGGAGAAGAGGCTGGCTCCGGAAGGGGAGGCGCCGGAGAAATGCTGCAGGGACTCAGGTACAGGCAAGTCACCACCAACGGGGTGAGGCCAAGCAGCGGCAAAGGGAATCAAAGGGCGCACCTGGGTGGGACGGTCGCGGCGGGAACGCGGGGCCCACACAGCGTGCCGCCCGGGGAGGATCAAAGGCTGCCGAAGAGGAAGGAGGAGAAAGGGAAGGGAAAGGAGATTTGTCAGCTAGTTGCCGAATCACAGCCGGACACAAAGCAGCCTGCTCCCGAGGAAGAGGGGCAGAGTCCAGGGGCGGTCCCGACAGCAGACGGTGCAGAGCAGGGGGTGCTGGTGGCAGGAGCAGAAGCCGGGGGTAAGTGTAACGCTGGCGGTTGGGCAAGCAAACCGGACGGCTCCGTAGATGGCATCCGGGGGGCCAGCCGGGACGTAGCCTCCCAGCCATCTGGGTGTAGCTTCAGCCTCAGGCACAGCCCTTGCAGTGCCCAACCAGGAAATGCTGCTGAGCTCCCAGCAGCTGACGGATCCACCCCGACTGCGGAGGAGGAAGAAGCGGGAGACATGAGTGAGAGTTTGGCCCGGAACCAGGAGGCCTGCGCTGGCCAGGAGAGGATTCAGACCCTCAATGCTACGTCAGACATGGGTTTGGCCATCAACCAAAGCGACAAGCGGTCTGATGCCTCCTACACGTTCTCCTCCGTTACCAAGATACAGGTGGAGGAAAACTATATAAAAGAGAGGCAGCCCAGGGAAGAAAAGCAGCGGCAGTCCACGTCCTCTGCCACTAGCCTGCGGGGCAAGGTCTACGACTACTACGTCCAGTCCACCTCGCAGTCTGTGTCGAAGGAGCGGCCCCGCTCGTACACCGGCTCGCTCCACGAAGAGCTAAGTGAATACGAGACTTGGCAGCACCTCTCCACAGCCAGTGAGTCGGCCGTGGGAGACGAAGACCGAGCGTCACCGACAGCAAACACCCCGCCCATCTCGCCCGGTCCCCTGCCTTCCAGCCATCCCGCACAGAGCGGGGAGCCTGCAGACCGGGATGGGGCATCCGATCCGGGCAGCTCCTTCTCGCCCGCCCAGAAGACCGCTGAACCGGAACGCCGGTTCGGCAGGAAAGAGAGTTTCCACCAAATTGCGGATAACCCCGAACTTCAGGTGCAGATGGACGGGTTCGGGGCTTTGACACCAGCCGGCGGGAGATCTGACTCAAGCCCTCCCCCCGCCAGTCCCCTCCACTCCGGCTCCGGCGTGCCTCGGGGGGAATCGTTTCGCAGCCTCCAGCCTCATGCAAACGACGAACCCAGAGTGGAGATCGTTGCTGGGGCCAATTTCTTCAAAGTCCCATTGCAGCCTGACTTGGACGTCCACCTGGACTTGGGGAACTGCTACGACGTCCTGTGCATGGCCAAGAGGCAGAAACTGGACAGTCTCGAGGAGGCGGCTTATAAGGTCATGAGCGACAATTACCTCCAGGTCCTGAAGACCCCGGCTATCTACGGGCGCCTCAATGCCAGGGAGAGGGAGCAGATCCTGATGAGGAGGATGAAGGGCAGGAAGTACGTCACCGTGGCGGACGTCAGCACGCAGGAGCGGCACTCACACACGAGCCGGCTCTGTTACTACGACAACGAAGGCGACGCCTGGCATCCGCTGGCCCACATGCCGGTGGAGGCGGTTTCTCGGGGATGCGCCGTCTGCAGCATGTTCAATTACCTCTTTGTGGTGGCTGGCTGCGAAGGGCTGGGCCAGCACCAGAAGCCCTCCAACCGGGTCTTCTGCTACAACCCCCTGACCGATATCTGGCAGGAGATCTGCCCGCTGAACCAAGCCCGGCCGCACTGCAAGCTTGTCGCCTTGGATGGGTACCTGTATGCGATCGGGGGAGAGTGTCTCTATACCGTGGAGAAGTACGACCCCCGCCAGGACCGGTGGGCCTTCACCGCGCCGCTGCCCAACGACACCTTCGCCGTGGCCCACACCGCGACGGCGTGCGACGGGGAGATTTACGTGACCGGGGGTACGCTGCGGTACATGTTGCTCCGGTACGTCAGCCGGTCGGACAGCTGGAAGACCAGCATCACCAGCGGGAGCAAGGACCGGACCACCGAAATGGTCACCGCCGGCGGCTTCGTCTACCGCTTTGACCTCAACCGGAGCATGGGCATCAGCGTCTATCGCTGCAGCCCGAAAGCCAAGTTGTGGTACGAGTGTGCCACCAAACGCATGCCCTTCCCGCCCTGCTTCCAGTGCGCCGTGGTCGAGAACCTGGTCTACTGCATCAGCCGCCAGTTCAACATCAGGTTCCTGGCTGACTGCGTCTCGCCGCGCTTCGGAGTCAAGGAGTTACAACTCTTCCCTTCCCCCCAAGGGAGCCTGTTCCCCGTCGTCCTAGTGCTGCCAGACAGAGGCACGGTGCAAACAAGGGTCTGATGGGAAGCTAAAAAAAATACACCCTGATTCTTCTCTCTTCTCCTTTTGTCCTGCGCTCAAGGGCCAAAGGCAGCTCCTGGAGCCTGAGCCATGGAACTCAGGGCCTGGTCAAATCCAGACTTCCCTGAAGTCAGGGATATTCACTTCCAAGGTTCTAATTCAACCCATTATAGAGACGATCCAACTGGCATTAGGATCCAAACTGGGCGGGCGGGGTTTATCCTTGGTTCAAGCCCTCCTCTACTTAAAAAGCAGCCAATGCCCATCCAGTCTCTGGAGGGTAGGGCGGAACAAAGCTGGCTAACTGTAGCTTTCCCTTGCTGGCAAATGCCTCCCACGAGCTGTTCTCGTTCATCTGCCATAGAAGATGCAAACGGCGGGTTGGGTGGGTGCATTTCTTTTGGGGCAATTTAAATGCCTGTCAAAGTTGGTGCAAATTAAATGCAGGCCTCAGGTTCCTGGGAAGTTGCCAAAGTGGCCGTGGATGGAGCAAAGTTTGGGACATCTCTGTCAAATCATTTTCCACTGTGCCTGGTGCGATACAAGGGGTGTTTATTATGTACCATAATGACAGTTGCACAGGGGGGTTTTCGAGGGTGGGGGCAGAGCGGAGGGAGGGAGGGAGTCTGAAAGGGACAGCAGTCCAATGGTGTCATCTACACCAGTGCCACGCCAAGGACTTCAGCTGCCTGGGCAGGCTGTAGCGGAGGCAGGGTACAGCCACAGGCACCGTCACCTGAAGCAACCCACCAAGTCCCCTTGTCGGCAGCCCCAGCAGAGAGGCCAGGAGCTGAATGGGCTGGAGGTGCGGAGCCAGCTCAGGGCTGTGGCATGCTGACAGGGCATCAGGGGGGGAGCTGGCGGGGTTTATGCCCAGGCCATGATCACGCAGCGAGTAAAGAGACCACTCCAGCCTCCGCCGGGGCTGCCAAGGCGGCACTTTCCGACAGCACGAGAGGTTTCGTGAAAGGCTAGAGAACTGGGCCGCTTCCAGAAACAGCCCCAAGGCCCAGCCCGCGCTGAACGTAGCTGCGGTTTCCTTGGCAAACGTCAGCCAGGAGAACTTTGCCCAGCTACCGATCCGAGCACGGAGGTCAGCGGCCTGCTCTGGGCCCCGCGGCCCCTTTGCACTACCCCGCCCCCCCTTCACACAAGGCTTTTTTTACAGCAGTCTCTGCTTCCCACGCCTCGGCAAGAGCTCCAGGTACAAGGGGCATTCTGGGATGTCAGGCGCGGCCAGGGGAAGGAGGGGGGTGCGGCTGGGTATAAGGCAATGGGGTGAAAGTTAAGAATCTACTAGCAGGCACTTAGGTCCAAACCAAACCCTGGCAGCCACAGAATCTGGGGGGATGTATTACCCCCCCCCTTCTAGCCCCTCCCCCCTTGCCTTCAGATCTGAAAAAGCCCTTTGCTGCATTGATTATTATTGCAATGTCTTTATATTACAGTAGCACCTAGAGTTTCCAGTCTGGATTAGTCCCTACAACCGCATCAAGCTAACTGTTGTGCTTTGGTCAAGTCATTCAACCATTCTGGGCCTCAGTTTCCGCATCTGTTAAAGGGGGAAATGATAGTCTACCTTATAGAGCATTGCTAAGCTAATTCAAGTTAGTGAAGAACATGAAAGCCCTTTCGTGCAAGATGTTATCTATTTAGTGAACTTAGGGATAGTCAAAGTACCTCTTGCCGAGTTATCTAAATGCTACAGATGTACAAATGTTTGGTATTAAAAAAAAACTAACCAAGCTGGGGTATTGTGCATCTTTTAAAATCTGTAATCGAACCTGCCAGAGAGGAAAAAAACAGTGACAATATTCTGACGTGAGTTAGCAAATTAAAACAAGAACATCTTCGCAAAAAGTTTTAATAGGCCCAACTGCCTTAATAGCCAATCCTGCAAATGGAGGCAGGACAGCTGTTTATCGGTCAAGCAGATGCTAAGGTGTAAACGTGCCAGTTGTCTCGGCTCGGATTGGCTCAGGGCAGAAAGGGATTGCACACATTTACATCTGCTTTCGAAGGAGGCACTACAAGGTAAAATCCTTTAACGAGAGCAAACGAGTCCCTTAACATGATAGCTGGGAACAAAGTGTGATGTTGCACTCCATAATGCTTTATAGAAATATGCTTATGAATGAAAATATGACAGAACTGGAATATGCTTTATGCTATATATGCCGTGTAACTTATCTTGGCAAAGGCTGTGTTCTACTGAATGTACTCATCCTATTTGTATGCCTGTATTGTTTTTATATCTGAAGTTATGAGCCTTGGCTCTATGCCTGTATTTAAAGTGTTGGCTGTAGGAAGCACCTAAGGCAGATTTGCTCAACACAGTGCGAGCAGGTTATTCAAGTAAATGGAAGTACTTGGCAAACCATGGACCTTGATAGACGTCAGTCCACATCTGAGCTTTCCTGGGAATGTTCCTGTAGAGAACTAAGTCAGGGACGGAATGTGACTTGGCCATGTGACTCCAAAACTCCATCTTGTAGAGGGGATTCTACACAGAGGGAGGTGTTTAGATTCACAAGGAGAAACTATATAAATCCCTAGGAGAACCCTCCATTTTGTCTTAAGCTGGCTCAAGAGAGAGCCTCTCCACCCCCAAAGGATACCTGAAAGAAACTGGAATAAAGGACAGTAACCACAGGGGTGTGAGTGATTTCTGGACCCAGCCTAGAAGGAGGCTAGTCTGTAAAAGAAGCTTATTGAAACATCTCTGAGGTGAGATTTTATCTGTCAGGCTCGTTAGACTGACCTCACACTTGGTAAGGCAACTCCCATCTTTTCATGTCTTTATACCTGCTGCTGTATTTTCCATTCCATGCATCTGAAGAAGTGGGCTCTAGCCCACAAAAGCTTAAGTCCAAATAAATGTGCTAGTCTCTAAGGTGCCACAAAGACTCCTTGTTCTTTTTGCTGATACAGACTAACACAGCTACCGCTCTGAAACCTATCTGTATTCAGTTTTCTTACTGTATTAAGCTTAGACTTGCGGGTTTTGTTTTATTTTGCTTGGTAATTTACTTTGTTCTGTCTGTTATTACTTGGAACCACTTAAACCCTACTTTTTGTATTTCATAAAATCACTTTTTACTTATTAATTAACCCAGAGTATGTATTAATACCTGGGGGGGCAGGGGGAACAGCTGTGCATCTCTCTCTATCAGTGTTACAGAGGGCAAACTGTTTATGAATTTGCCCAGTGTAAGCTTTATACAGGGTAAAATGGATTTATTTGGTGTTTGGATCCCATTCGGAGTTGGGTATCTGAGTGCTGGAGGCAGGAGCATTTCTTAAGCTGTTTTCAGTTAAGCCTGCAGCTTTTGGGGGACGTGGTTCAGACCTGGGTCTGGGTTTGCAGCAGGCTAGCGTGTCTGGCTCAAACAAGGCACGGCATGGAAGTCCCAAGCTGGCAGGGAAAACAGGGGCAGAGGTAGTCTCAGCACATCAAGTGACTGTCCCAAAGGGGGCTTCTGTGATCCAACCCCTCACACAAGGGAAAGAGTAAAATCAAAGGCATGAATTTTATCCCAGTCATGGAGGAGGAGAACCAGGGAATGGTGATGTTAAAGATATCAGGGTCTGATCAAAAGCCCACTGAAATCAATCAAGAAAGCGTGGCTCCCAGCAGAGGCAGACAGACTTGCGCTAGCTTCAGGCCAGCTATTGGGCTAAAAATAGCAGTGTGGACAATATGGCTCCAGCTGAGGTTTGGACTAATTAACTTCTCAAGTCCAAGGCTGCCTGCCCCAGACAATGGCTAGCCT
The DNA here is from genome assembly GCA_032164245.1 of Sternotherus odoratus. Classification (NCBI taxonomy): domain Eukaryota; kingdom Metazoa; phylum Chordata; order Testudines; family Kinosternidae; genus Sternotherus; species Sternotherus odoratus. The sequence continues at coordinate 12,371,761 of JAVMKO010000018.1, read as the reverse complement.
GAGCCGTTGCGCGAGCTGGCAATTCTGAAAAAAATCAGGGTCCATTTGAAAACATTTTCTTTTTAAATTTTCATCCAATCAAAAGGGAAAAAAAATATTTGGGGGTCAAACAAAGCATTCCTTCTGTTCAGCCCCAAATTAAATCTTTCCATTTTTAACCTTTAAAAACCATTAAAAAAATTAAATTGAAGAAAATATCTAAAGAAATGGTTGCTTTGATTTGAAAAAATTAATATGCTTGATTTTGAAAATTACCAAACAAAATAGTTGTACTTTTCGGGGAGGGGAGGCGGTTCGGCCGAACCAATTCAGCAAAATCAACATGAGTTTGCAACATGTTTTGGTGTTGCTGAATCTGCCTTTTATTGAAGAGAAGAGAAGAGAAGAAATTTGGCCAACAATGTCACCCAGCTCTAGTCAATAGTTCATGACCTGGGACTAATGCTAGCAAATGTGAGAGTCGGTATGGGTTCTTGATTGTGCATGGGGCTTTGTGGGTCCCACAACGTGACTCACTCAGTCCTAGTGCGAACCCAGATGTCCTGACCAAAATTCCAAGCTGGGTTATACAATTATGTCTCTCTAAAACTTCCCCTATCCTTTCAGCTGTATAACTCATTCTTCATTATTCTCCTTCTGAAACTACTACACAGCATTGCTATAAGCTGTCAAACAGCTGCCATGCGCCATCTCAGAGGTGGCTGCATTTCCATGGTGCGGGAGGATCTCCGGTTATATGCCTTACCTGGCTCACAATGGAGGGAGTGCCGACGATTAACGAAAGCTTATAAAGCGCTTAGTGTTTTTTTTTTAAAAAAATAGCAATAGTGCTGTAGCAGCACAAAGTATATATATACCAGTATATTTGACCCAAGGTTAATGTTCTTTAAAGGTACAGTTTGCGGGCGCGAATGTGGAAATATCCTCCATGCAGTTTTTAATTTTGAAACTCATGCATCTCAATTTTACAACGATTATTACTGTGTAATCACATGCCCTATTACGGTATCCTTATTACTGTAAATGCCCCCAAATTGCTTAATTAAGATCCATAACCTGCCATAATCATTAATGTGCTTTCCATCCTGGGTGTTTCAAACTTACGGTTTTGTCAAAGCACCAAAAGCACTTAAGCGGGAGTGTGCAGTAAGTGATCACAAGTTTTTAATTTGCAGGGAGGTCTAGTGTTTTCTGAGCATGCACAAGGCCAAACTATTCCAAAGGCCATTAAAATCAGTGTGTGGAGGGGGGGCGGAGGGGAAGGAAGGATTCCATTGACTTCAGTAGGTTTTGGATCGGCTCCTAAGAGAGGGGAGTGAAGTGCTCTCCAGGGCCTTGATCCTGCAAACTTTTCGACACGTGCTTAGTTTTACACATATAAGTAGCCCCCTTGATTTGAAAGGAGTTGCTCGCGTGCGTAAAGTTAAGAACATACGTAAGTATAAGCAAGAGCAAGGCCCATGTGTCTGAAGGGTGTAAATGCAAAAAAGGAGGACTGTTGACAATGGGAACAACTTATGGTGGTGGGATGAAACCTGGTAGAGAACCGTTTAGGATGAAATGTAGGGATTAAGGTGGGTTTGAGACCCCTGGTTTAAGCCAACCTTCAACTATTGGGGTTAGGCAGAGATTTCAGCAGGGGCAGGTTATCCCATAACTGCCTAAATTGGCATTTCATGCACATTCCTCTAAAGCAGGGGTGGGGAACCTTTTTTCTGCCAAGGGCCATTTTGACATTTATAATGTCATTTGCGGTCCGCTCCCCTCCCCCCCCGAAGCCCAGGCTGGCAACAGGAGCTGAGACCCCCGCTGGCAAGGTGCCAGCGGGGGAAACCCCAAAGTAGTGGCAGGCGGAGTGCTTAGCCCTGCACTGCTTTGGGGTTTCCCCCACTGGCCCCTTGCCAGCCAGGGTCCTGCCGCCTGCCTGACCCGCCCAGCCCAGCCTCCCCACCACCAAACCTCCTTCCGTCCCGCACCCACGCCTCGCCTGACCCGCCCAGCCCGGTCTCTCCCCCCTCCCTTGACCGTCGGCTCCCCACGGCTCCTCGTTTCACCGCCCGGCTGATGGTGGCCGCGCGGCGCTTCCCGGCCCCTGCGGGAGCCGCCCCCAGCCGGCGGCCGCGGGCCAAACAAAATGATTCGGTGGGCCGCATAAGGCCCGCGGGCCGGAGGTTCCCCACTCCTGCTCTAAAGCATCTGTTAGATCTATTATGCTGTAGAAGACTCTCCTAAGAGATGAACCAGTGGCTTGGGCACTACCTTGGGACATGGAGACCTGGATTCAAGTCCCTACTGTGTCACAAACATCTGGTGTGACCCTGGCCATGTCACTTAGCCTCGCTGTGCCTCAGTTCCCCTACCTGTGCAATGGAGTGAATAGCCCTGCCCTACCTCAGAGGGGTCATGTGAGGATAGAGACATTAATGACGGTGGGTGCTCAGGTACTATGGGAATGAGAGACAGAGAAGTACCTTGGATAGATTTAGTTTAACACAACAGAACAGCTTTGGAGACCATAGCGGAGAGAACAACAGCTCATTGGATTGTATGGCCCACGGGTGGCCAACCTAGGACTCCAGAGCCACATTCAGAAGTTAATCTGCGGCTCCTTGTCTAGGCACCGACTCTGGGGCTGGAGCTACAGGTGCCAACTTTCCAATGTGCTGGGGGCGGCGGGGGGGGGGGGCTCACTGCTCAGCCCCTGGTTCTGCCACAGGCCCTGCCCCCAACTCCACCCCTTTCTTCCCCCTCTCCTAGGCACAGGGCCCTCGCTCTTCCTCCTCCCCGCAAGAGCCTCCTGCATGCCACAAACCAGCTGACTGGGAGGTGGGAGGAGGTGCTGATCGGTGGGGCTGCGGTGGGTGGGAGGAGCGGGGTTGGGGGTGTTGATGGGGGCTGTTGACTTATTACTGTGGCTCTTTGGAAATGTACATTGGTAAATTCTGGCTCCTTCTCAGACTCAGGTTAGCCACCCCAGAATAGACTATATGAGCCTAATGGATTGTCCCCATCCCCACTTCGTCTGAGAGCGAGGGACTAATAGCTTTGACAAGACGCCAGGCAGATGATGGGAAATCTCCCCTCCTCCCTCCCATGCACTCTCCAAATTATTAGTCATTCTGTTTAGCGTGGGGTGACATTTGTAAGATTAGGCGCCCGAGGGATGTTCTGGGTCTGAGTACGGGCTGTTCTGAAGGCACCTGGATACTGCAGGACGCTGGGCAGATGCCAGGTAACCCTGTTGAATTAGCCTTCCCCCCCTGCTCAAAAAGCACCTGTGACCTTGTCATGTAAATGGCTTTTGGGTGTAGGTCTGGGGTCTGTGTGCGTCCCTTGCTACAGGCTGGGGCTGAACCAAACAAAACAGTGGCTGCCTCCCGCACACAGAAAGGGGCCTGGAAATGTTGAGGCACAGAAAGCAAACGTCTGACTGAAACGGAAATTCCACCGTGAGTCCTGTACTAAGAGCCACACAGGGAGGCCTTCTGAAGAGGAAATGCAAAGCCGGGACCCATAACCGAATGACTTTCAGCAGCACCTCAACTGACGTGAAGGAGGAAGCCATGACTCACGGGCAGGCCATGAAGCAGCACGGGTGAAACATGGAGGGGAGCTCCGCTACAAGGTGGAACGGGGCAGCCAGCGGGGTGGGATTCTGGGGTCGGATTTGCAGGGGTGATGAGCGTCCAACTGGTGTTCAGCGCTTTTGCCCCTCAGGCCCCAGGTTCTTGAGGTGATCTTGTCCATGCTCAGAAGTCCATGGGGGTTTGCAACACGGGAGCTGTCTCGTTACGGATCGTTTTTCACTCGCGCTGATTAGATTCCAACGAGCAGAACAATCTCAACGACCGTCTGTGCAAAGCGTCAGACGACAACTAGGCACGGCAGGCTGTATATCAAAGGGCAGAGGCTCGCAAAGATACAGTTCTTTGCCCCTAATCAATAGCTGAATATCAAAGAAATTCCATCCCGGAGTGACAAACCACCCCAAACAAGTTTAAATAACAATAAATAGTGAAATAACACAATAAACCCAGCCAGGCTGAGAGAGCAGATCACATTAAAATGTCAGGCCGATTACAAGAGGAAAATCAATCCCTCCTATCTGCGCAAGGAAAACATTATGTGATTCGAGAGAGATTTCCACTTCAATAATACACATAATTGTATTCCTCAGCCGCCCTGTCCATCAAAGCTGCAGCCGGCTCTTTTCAGCTGAGCAGGCTCAAGGTGATGTCCAGTGTGGCGGGAGATCATTTCTGCTTGCTCCTGCCTCTAGCCATCAAACAGAATTTTTAGCAAGATTCCCACTGTGCACTTAGGGATACACACAGTCAACCAAGACCATAGGCACAACTCTGTGGGTGCTCTGGGGGACTGGAATATCCCTGGGGGAGGGAGAATGGTAGATGCTGAGCACTCACCAGCAGCCCCCTCTACCAAAACCTCGCCCTCCCACCAGCTCCTCCTGCCCACCAGGGGGCCCTGCTGATCTCTTCTTCCCTCCCCACACCCGCTGCAATCAGTTGTTTTGCGGCATGCAGGAGGGGGGGAGGGAGGAGGAGCGAGGATGAGGGGCACTCGGGGGAGGGGTGGAACTGTCAGGAAGAGGCAGAGATGGAGTGAAGCAGGGGTGGGAAGAGATGGGTGTGGCCTTGGGGGAAGGGGTGGAGCGGGGGCAGAGTCAGGGTTGAGCACACGAACATATACATGCATGCACGCATGCACACACACACCCCACATTGGAAAGTTGGCACCTGTAGCCAAGACAGCCATAAAAATCCAGTCCCAAGGTCACTCTGGCACTACTGAACGCTCAGTAAAAGAGACCGCTCCCAGAACATAGAGACCGATCCGTAACTTTGCCCAGAACTCAATCCAAACCTTTTTTGAGGTCAGAATTAGTGAGAGACTGATTCTTTCTGTTGCCTGCGGCTGCCACTAAGAGGGGGGTGAGGGCACACTGGAATTCTCCCGTGTTCTCAGTGGGAGCTGAGCTCTTCGGAGCATCTGAGCCTACAAGTGTCACATCTTCCCACCCTTAGTAACATACAGATCTGGGCTGGCTACAGAATTTGCCTACATCCACCAGGTACGCCCATCATCGGATCCTTTAGTGCTCTGCCAAGCATGACTGAGGTCAGTTTCAATAAGGTATTTTGCCGCACCGTGCCACCGAGTGACGGAACACTACAACACAAGGTCAGCATTTCATTCCCTCTGTCCCTTTAAGTTCTATGTTCCTACCATTTACAATAGTTACACTGTCACACTATCTGGAGAGCTCTCCCGCCAACAAAAATCTTTCCCCCGCCCCATGAGTGCCAGCGGCTGTTCACACTGTTTTTTCGTCAGTAAAACTTTTGGTGTGTGTGTGTTTTCTTAGCACCCAGGAACAATAAAAGTTTTACAGAGTGCCTGTGTAAACAAAGCCTTAGCCTAGAAATTCTCTTTCCTGGCCTCAGGCTTTTATGATAATAACTTTTAACACTCAAGGGTCTGGTTGCAGTTTCCAAACTACTTTCAGGTTTGTCAAGTTGCTCTAGGTTAGGTGGTTTTCAACCTGTGGTCCCTGGGGGTCCACAGACTAGGTCTAAAGGGTCTGCTAAAGTTTGTCCTTACCATAGTACAGTGGTTTTCAACTATGTCTAAGATTTCCAAAGGGTCCAGCCTCTCCATTCAAAATGTTTTAGGGGTCTGCAAATGAAAAAAGGTTGTAAACCACCGCTCGAGGTTTTGCTGTTTCACCAGTTCAGGCTGTTTTGCTATTTAAGTTTCTTTTTAATCTGAGCTGCCATGGAAGGTTTTTATCTGGTAACCAGCCTGTGTCTGATATTTTCATGTTTTACATTCCCCCAAATCAGCTTTCAGGCAGTGTATGCCCCACTCTTATAAAACATTCAATAGTTTCCCCTGGTCCTTGAATTCTCTGCTGAAAACATGCTCTTTCATAAATAACATTTCTCGAAGGTATAAAGTATGCATCAAATATAGCCAGGACCCTTTCATAGTCATTTGTGACCATCTTCAGTCAAGTCAAAGGATTTAAAGATATGCTCTGTTTGTTTCTCCACGGCATACATGAAAAGATACCTGTAGATCTCCAGTTTCTTTGTGGAGCTTAGTAGCAATGTGAAATCTTGTGGAAGATCTCTGGGGCATAGAAGAGTAGCATGTGGATGACCTCCCACAACCTTTGTTGGTTTGTTCCGTCTTTTTCTGTACTTAGTTTACTTCTGACAATGTCATGTCCTTCTGTATCAGATACAGACTGGCTACAGAGCTTGATTATACACACCGGATGCACTCATCATAAGATGCTTTCCCAGGGATGTTGGCTTGAAGTTGGCTTAAATAAGGTATTTTATACACAGTGCCATCTAGTGGCTGAAAAGTGTATTACAATTTAGCATGCCATTAACATAAGAACAGGAAGAAATCACACTTGCCTTCATCCCGTGTAGCTTACTTAGGATGACTAGATGTCCCGATTTTATACGGACAGTCCTGATGTTTGGGCCCTTTTCTTATGTAGGCTCCTATTATCCTCTCTCAACCCCAGCCCAATTTTTCACATTTGCTGTCTGGTCACCCTAAGCTTACTCCAATTGCTCAAGGAGTAGGGGTACTATCCACTGAACCCTAACACAGTACCAGGTTCAATCAGACTCAAACAATCATGGAAACATTTTCTGGGAAATCTTTTGCCTAGCCTTTTCCCTCTCCTGACTGCTGGATGTCACCCCCTTGTTTAATGATGCCTTAAGCCTTCTCCCATAAATTGCGTAGATTAATCCATTGCAGGTTAAGGTAACATGTCCTCATTATTTTGCATGTTCACATGCCTTTGATCTTCCAGATAACAAGATGAAGAACTATCTTGATAAAAGCTTATTATTACAGGATTTGCAGATGGATATTGCAAATCCTACATCTTTAGATTAGTATTCACTTTTTTGGGTACATCTGGGAACCAAACGTCTGAGGTTTGCCTATTACCAATCTGCCTTACTGCAAAAAAAAACACAGACACAAAAAAAAAACACCAAGCACTCCTCAATTCCCCAGTATACATGAGTGGCTCACGAGCCCCTGTCACTTGGTTAAGTATGATGCTCCGTTTCAGATCTGCAGATCTGGATAAAATGATGTTTTTTGTAAATCTAGTGCCACTGTAAGAGGCACTTGGGAGAGAGACTGAAAAACCCTTCAGTAAAAGAAATACAAATGCTGGAATGGCTTCAGAATCTAGGGTCCTTTAAAAGGCGACTATAGATTCTCCTTTTAACCTTTGTGCGACTTCCTTTAACAATAATGACGGGAGCTACATGTGCGCATGGAAAGGGGGAAAGCGAACGTACATGATGGTGCCGGGGACAGAAAGCCCTGGGAATAGTTTTTCACCCTTAGCTAAATGGAAGTGGAGTTGAACTAGACATGAGCACAAGCCTCAACATTTGGACTTGGTTCCATAGGCTGGTCAAACTCAGGTTTTCAGAAAGCCAGGAGTCAGGCCTACCCATATTGTCTTAAAAACCACGAGATTTAATACATGTTGAGTTCTTTTTATGTAGCTTCCATTTTTTAAATCTTTAGGGTGCCCATAAATCATATTTTTACCCCGCCATCATAAAGATTAAGAGCTTACTTTAAAAAAAAAAAGAGAGAATGCTGAGGTTCTCACATATCACGTGACTCCAGGAGGTGGGGCTGCAAGGAACCCCCCCAAAATATCACAAGACCCACGATAAACATCATGAGATTTGGCAACGTTATTTATTTCCATAAGGATCCATAAATTCAGAAGCGTGGATAAGCTATCTGAGTCTGCAAGAGAGCTAGCAATGCCATTAGAAAAGGTTTTCTGATGGATTCCTCCAGCCTCACTCCTACAGCGTACGTCTACACAGCAATCAGGACCGCGTGTGTTGGCCAACCCAAGCCAGCTTGGAATGAGCTAGCTCACTAAAAATAGCAGGGTAGCCGTGGCGGTATGGAATAGTCATGCAGGTAAGTAGCTATCCCACGCTGTCATCACATCACTGTTGTTTTTAGTGATCTGGCATGGGGATCAAAGCTAGCGCAGGTCTGACTACCGTGCTGCAATCACATCTCCCAGTCGCTGTGTAGACATAGCTGAAAGTAGACATGCCTGAAAGTCATCCATTTGTGAAGGGCCCGCACACGGGCCTGTGTGCCCCAGTGAAGCCCTGTTTTGAAGCCTTGAATGGCACTTAAATCACATAAGCCTTGTGTCAGCCTGGACTCTGCACAGGGCTCAATTTCCCCGCATGTGCCAAGCAAGAGGATCTAGGACGGGCTCACTGCTGGGTGGCACCACCTCCTGGCCGTTCTGGGAATTAGCCCATTCCAGGCCTACGCCGTTTCCTGCGGTTTCACTCCATGACTCTGTGTTTCTCTCAGTCTGTGTCCCCTGGCTCACTTCAGGAGTAGGGTTGCCAACCCTCCAGGATTGTCCTGGAGTCTCCAGGAATTAAAGATTTATCTTCAATTAAAGAGAATATCCTGTGATGAAACCTCCAGGAATTTGTCCAACCAAAGCTGGTAACCCTGTCCAGGAGTTGCTGGTTCCCCTTTGTAACTTAGCCCTCCGTCCAGCTCACTAAGTAGCTTCCCCTTCCGGCAAGGAGTCCTTCAAAGTCTTCCTGTTCGAGCAGCATCAGGCGGGCCTCACGTCCTCTACCCTGACCCTGTCTCTCCTGCAGTGACCCAAGCAGTCTTTGAATTCACTGCCCCAAACAGGACCCCTCAGCAGTGGTTGGTAGGGGAACCCAGGCCTGCTCTCTTCTCTGGGTTCCAGTCCAAGGCCCTTTACCAAGCAGCCAAGGTCTGCAGCTTCCCTTACTGGTCGTGCCCCCGGACTACTTCCTGCCTTGCTTCCCCTCTTCCTAGTCAGACCCTTCTCCCCTAGGGCCCAGTTGGTCTCAGGGCTTCGTATCCCTCCTTCCCTCACAGAGACCAACTGCCACTTTTCCACCCTGTAGCCTTCTTTCTATTGCCAGTCTCCTGGCTTTATGTGAGCCCCCTTGTTCCCTCACGGGTGAGCCTGCTTCCAATGAACGGCCTTCCTCTCTCCCCTGTTTGCTGCTTACTTGGCCGATTGTACCCACCTAGCCTCATCCAGCTCTCTCAGAGCTGGTGTGGGGACTGGGGAGTATACCCCATCACACCACCTCACCTACCTGTTGGGGGAGGGGGAATAAGTTCGTTCATTTGAAATTAGATTAGGTTCCTTTCCCGAGTTTTCCCACACCAGAGTCTGGAATGGAGAGCGGCGTTTCAAAACGTGGCTGCCAAACGTCGACAAACAGAGACGCTAGTAGAGCTGGGGGAAAGCTTTTGCCCAAACATTTTTTCTGCAGAAAACCTGCAGATTCAGTAACTCCAAAACATTTCGCAAATTGGTGTCGATTTAGTGGAATTGTTCGTTTTCTGGGGGGGAAATAAACTGAACAGTTTGTGGGGGGCACTTTTGATTTGCAGTGGCTTTTCATTTAGAGGTTGCCTTCTGTTTTCTTTTAAACAATCCAGACACATTTGAAAGTGGTCAAAAGTTCAAACAAGTCTGTCGACGCAAAACATTTTGTTTGACCCCAAATGATTTTTGGACCTTGCAAAAATGAGCAATGCACCAAACAATCTGTTATGCACCCAGCTCTCAGAGAGAGGGCACCATGTAAGAACCTACTGAGCAGAGAACGGAAAGGAGTCCACTCACCATGAAAGCCTGGGACAGAAACTCCACTGGCGTAAGTTGGTGTAACCTCAAGGAAGTCAGTGGAACCGCACTGAATTGCTCCGGGGAAGGGTCTGCGCTGCCTGTGCCCCCTTTCTGAAAGGGCAAGATGGTACCTCCCACCTGCAGACCCAGTACCCAGCTTTGACATAGGCGTGCTTCAGAGTTCACTAAAACGGTGCAGCTCTAATCAGTCCCCGGCCAATGCAGCCCTGGGATGACCCCCAAGACCATCCTTTAGCAGGGTGACAGAGGCGAGCTCACAGTTCCCAGCTGGGATGGAGGTTGAGTTTATCCAGCCAGCAGAGGCAGGAGGATTTAAGCTTTGAGCTCGGCCGCACTGCCCTGTCGAATGGCCTCGCCACTCGCGTGACGGCAGGTTAAATGTCACAGGCCAGAGCGAACCCGGAACGTCAGCCAGCATCTTGCAAGCGCGGAGAGGTCAGCGTTAATGAAAGATGCTATCGGGGAGCCGGCCTGCAGCCAGCCAAACATAATTAGCAGTGTTTGCAGAAGATGAACCTTGGCAAGCGACGGGCTGGGGGATGGAATCGGCGGGGGGAGGGGAACATATCCTCTTGTGATAGTTTTGGAACAAACAGAGCCATTTGGAGGGCTTCCAAGCCAGAATAACAGCCTCGTGAATGACTATTTAATTAAAATCTGCGCCGCGTTTGAAGGAAGAAGGGCTCGGCGTGAATAAGCACGGCGATGAAATATGCCTAGACTCCGGCAGAAGTTCCCCCTTTTATGCTCTGGCCTTTGCTTAAGCCACTGATGGCGTTTGATTCACGAGCTACAGCGGAGCGAGAGCATTCGCCAACCACTATTTCACTCCCGCCGGGAGGTTTTCCGGGGGTTGTAGCCAGGCGATAGTTTAGAACGTGTCAGCGGCGGCATCGTAAACACACATCAGAAATGCTATAAAAAATTATATCCACCCCCTGGCTGGAGTTTGCCATCGGAGGGCCCAGACCGAAGGAGAATCAATAGGGTCATCTTTAACTCACAGGAAACCCAGAAAGAAAAGAACGCCTCGAACGGCTCCAGAGAGTCTTGTCTTTTGCTCTCTCTTTGCATGATTTAAAAATGGCTTTAGCAACAGGGCAGCTGTGGAATCCCGTCACAGGCTCCAGAAATTCTGTCCTTCCCCCGTACGGCTGAACCTCGCTGCAGCCGCCGACGTGGGGCAAGACAGGTTTCTCCCCAGAGCCTCCCCTCCCGTCAACGGTCTCCCTGGCCAGAGTCCTGCCACGGGTTCAACTCTTGCCATTATCAGCCTGGAGGAGGGATGCAGGTTGGGGCCCACTGTCCCGCCCAGGCTCGAACCCAGCAGGGGGCAGCGATGCTCAGCTGAGCTAAGGTGGAGCCTCCCTGGGGCTGAGCCGGAGTTTTCCAGGGACGACTCTGCCGTGTTTTGCCGTCACTGCAAAAGCTTCCCTTTAATCTCTGCAGCTTTACAATTCGATCTCCTTTCCGGTGCTTCGACAAATAATCTTGTCATCTCTTTCACCCTTGCAAAAGGTTTAAATCCCCCCCGACACCTTTCCATTCTCCTCCCCGCTCTGGGGAGGCGGGAGCCAGTTTTAAACATATGCTTGAAGCAGGTGGGGGATGGAATGGGGGTGGGGAGGCAGGGAACACACCAGGCCAGAGGACTGGGTGACTCAGGAGATGGGGCGTGGGGAAGAGAGCTGAGGTTGTAGGTCCCAGACGGCTCCTGCTCTAAAGGGACGGGCTGTTACTATCGGATAGTGCACCAAGCTGGGTCCCTGTGGAGAGGCGTCCACGAGGCAGGGTCACCACCGGCCCCTTTGTTGTTACAGTCTCAGCCACGTTCTGAATGGACCACGGCCCCTCAACGCCTTTCTCAGCCCACCGCAGGTTCCCCCACACGACAGCTGCCCGTTCTGTGGCTGGAGAGCCTAGGAGAGCAAAGCCCTCTGTCAGGCGAGCACCAAACCCCCTATTAGGGTTGAAAGATGCCCAGCAAGGCCTGTTCCCAGCGGAGCCAGCACTGGGCTTCCTTGCCAGGCAATATAAACCGGAGATGGGAAGAGAAGACGCAATCGTCTAATAGGAGCAGTTTGTAGCCTAAACGGGACCCCTTCATCACGGCCCCCAGTGGGAGAACAGTGAGCGGAGCCTTCTCCGGGCCATGGGGAAGGCCTAGCTGTTAACATTTAGGAAGACGAGCTTGCAATGAGCAGGCACAGCCTAAATGAGCTCCCGGGAGAGCCACACATGTCAGAGCCGGAACGCTTGATTTCCCTGCCACGGTCCTACCGGGGATGCTTAAGCAAGAGGAGTGGAGGCCCAATCCTCATTCATTACGGCTGCGACCATTAGGAAGACGCAACCGGAGCAGGCCGGCTGCTCCCACACGCCGGGGAGACCACAGGCCATAGCGGCCTGAGGGAGGTTGAAGGGGAAGACGTGCTCGCGCCGCTGCTTCCCTTGGCTTCCCGGCAGTAGAGAAGGAAGGAGAAAAATGATTCTCAATTACAGCTGCAGAGCTTCTGTAACCTCCACCCTCCCCCCCGCAAATATGTGGATATTGCCCTGTAGGGATCCTGCTCCCCCCCACACAGCCGAAGGACCCTCCTTTCTACACCAACACTTAAGCTTCCTCCCCGCAAAAATGCTTGTTCGCTGCGGATGAAAGGGATTGTGGGTAAAATACAAGCCGGTGGCACCTAGAGGGAGGTAACAAGAGCTTCTCTTTGCACTCCCCTCGTTCACCAGAGTAAACCTAGTGGTGGCATTCCGTAACCCTTCTACGTCTTACTCTGCTGGGGAAATCCTGATCCTATTGCACCCTGGCAGCGCTTCCCGATCCCGGTCCCAGACCCCCCCTCTGCAATCCCACTTCCTCTCTCCTCGGGAGCCGACCGACCATCCCTTTAAATTCAACCCTTCCCCTCACACCGAAGAGCCAAAGGAGCCTTCTGGGTGGACGTTGCATCCAAGAGTCCAAGCTTCTGTGATGTTCTAGATTCACCAGCAAACAATCTTCCTGGTCTTCATCCCACACCATGCCCCACTACACAATTTTGCTTAACTCATATCCTATGACCTCTCCTTATCAAACAATTCCATGTTAACATGGTCTCTTCTCCACATGACCCATCCTGACCATCCGCACCCTCTGCTGTCCTACTCCTGGGCTCCCTGAACAACTCAGCCAATGCACCCCAATCCTATCCTATGGCACTATGGTCCCATGGTGATGGATGAGGTACAATAATCCCTATAGATTAGAAGGATTCTTGTACCTCGTTCATCGCCATGGGATGGAGGAGACTGTGAACTGGGTTCCAAAGAGCAAGGAGTCAGTGAGGAAACTGGGTAAGCACCAAAGCACATGGAGGTTTATCCAAACTGCCTCTCCCTTTGAGATTCATGGATGGCCTGTTGGTATAGAAGTGAGAGCCAGGAGGAGGGCTAGTTAACTCGGGGGTGGGGGGCAGATAGACTTGAAAGGCCCTGCCTCCTGTTATGTTTCACCACTCCAACAGAGTTGGGTGACATTTTCTCATCAAAACTATTTTTAAACCACACAAAACCCCCAAAACAAACCTACCAACCCCAAAATTATGTTCAGCCAAAATTATTTTTTTCCTTTCAGTCAAAGTTTTCCAGATTTCAACAACAACAGAAACGGACCGACCCCCCCCCCCCCCCCCGAATTTTTAGAGGACAAAATGTTCTGTTTTCAGAAACAAAACATCTGGTACAGAAAACTGATAATTTTTTAAACCAAAAATGTTTTTTACTCCTCGGTGCCCCCCCCCCAAAACTGCAGGTATATATTAATCTGAACATTGATATTTTCAAGACATTTAGGAAAGAAATTTAGAGATTTCCCACAAAAAATAATAAATTAGCATTTTTCTATTAGCTCGGCTTTCTACACTGACAGCAGTAAGAAACAGAAATAATCTTTGCTTCCAGTGTAAAAAAGCCCTCCGTTTTTATTAGCTGGTTTAGAGGAAAATATCTAGTTTGACTGGGAAATATTCTAACTGGGACCACCAGTCCAGACCTACGAGAACCTGGACGTGTGATCAGGTGTCTTGGGAGACAGTAACTAGCTTCAGCCTCTACAACCTTTGGAGTCGGGAGAAAAATCCATTAACATCCTGTGAATGGTCGAAGACAGATTGAAGCAGGCCATGAAAGATAACAGGCAGGACCTGGAACGGCCACGGACTATTATTTTCCATTATGATCTCGTTAAACGCCTCTGCCAAAGAGTGAAGATTCCAGGACTAGCCCCGGGGCAGACATTTACCTGATATGCAGACGACTCGCTTGGGCAGTTAGCTTCATGCACAATTACTGCTGATTGCTTGCCATGCCGATGCATCTTCACTACCGCACAATTATCCTTGAGCCTCTCTGATCAGCCATGGGGAGAGCCAGCTGCTTGGAACGGGGCCAACCCAGAGAAGCCTGGTCTAGGATACTCAGACGGCTACGTAGGTTAGGAGAGAGGAATGCCTACAAGGGGAAGAGGCTGGCTAACAGGAGGAGAGAGATGGCTGTATGGGGAAAGTCCATGGTCTGGGATCCCACCCTTGTCATCCCCACTTGTCTTCTGGTCTCTCACTTGATTTGATGTGATCTTTTTTCTAAGAACATAGGATGGCCAAGCTGGACTAGACCCGGCGCCCATCTAGCCCCATGTTCAATCTCTGACGGGGCCAGTAACCAACCGCACTAGAGGAAGGTGCAAGAAACCCTGCCGTAGACATTCTCCTAATGACCAATTTGCAATGATACAACTTCTAGCCTCCATGAAAGCAGATACCCAGACTGGAAAGGATGACGAGCCTTAAGACTCCTACTTGCGCCAATGTGCTTCTTAACAGAGGAGTGAACCATATTGAGTGTGTGCAACCGGGGGTGGGGGCCCATCAGTGACTTGACCCAGGAATTAGACACACCAGCCCATAGATAGATCTGCCTGTCACATATATGACTTCTTAGCATGATCCAGAGGTGAGGTATGCCAGCCCAGAGACCAGGGTGACATGCAAAACCCAGCACACCTGTATTCAAGACCCGGTGTCCTGTCAATTCTCTCTCCCTCTAACCATTCCCCTTTTGCTCATCTGGCCTTCTCATTCTTCTCCGGTAACTGCTCCTCCACCTGCCTGACCCATTCACCTGCCCTAGTCAAGATCAAGACATCCCTCAGAAGTCGGTTGGTGGGACTACGCGTGTCCCGCATCCCACACAACCTGGATGCATCCGGAAAAATATCTTCCCATGCCTGCCTCTGGGTTATGACTGGATGTTTCTGGTGATCACCAGCAGAGAGAGCCCTTTTCTTCTACCCTGTTTCCCCGA
This sequence comes from Sternotherus odoratus, assembly GCA_032164245.1. Lineage (NCBI taxonomy): Eukaryota > Metazoa > Chordata > Testudines > Kinosternidae > Sternotherus > Sternotherus odoratus. The sequence goes on along the minus strand of JAVMKO010000018.1, from coordinate 12,356,649 downwards.
AAGTAAGACATCCCCCGAAAATAAGACGTACTTCAAGTTTTGCCTCTCACTGTGATAGAATGTAATGTAATTTTGGGAGCCAAAATTAATATAAGACACTGTCTTATTTTCGGGGAAACACAGTAGCAGCCTCTTGGGTGCACACCCCAGCAGTAGCTGAACCCAGGATACAGGTACATGGCTGTGATTGAGTTCATGACAGTGAGTCACTGCGGACATTAACCTTTTGCTCAACGTCAACCTGTAGGGGCCTCTGTATTCCAAGACAGCCCAGCCCGTACCTCCTTTACACCTCTGTTTTCAAAGGACCAACATGCAAAGCCCTGGGCTCTAGGCGAATTAGGATTCCTTCCTCCCTCTGCCCCTTCTTTGCGTTATCTGCAGAAGGGAAGTATCAGTCCAATCAGAACATAAACAGACAATGCAGCTCAGCCGTCAGCGTGCAGCAGAGCGGAGACACATGCTTGGACTGGCCACGGCTGATAAAGGGTTTAGAGCCGGTGCCAAAAGTGATAGAGGCGCAGAGAAAAATACCAGGAGGCTGGAGACCTGGATCCGGCCCAGTTCAAACCCCCACGTGTCGGAGAGTTAAACAAATCCAATAATAATAATAATTCTAGACAGAGAATAAACCATCGCAGCAAAATCCTGTCGTGCTGCTGTCTGATTCCCAATGAACTCGAACCCTGCCAGGAGCAGCAAGAACTTTCTGATGGGCCAGATGCAATATCCTGGCTGCAGCTAGGACGACCCAGCAACACCCACCCTCTGTGCCCCTTGGCAATCTGGTTGGAAAATGCTTGTAGCAAGCTGTGCCAGCACCGAACTCTGCTCTGGGTATTGCTCTCTGTCCAGGTCCACCATCTGCATCAGACCAGCAAGAACCGGGACATGCCCAGCAAGAGAAATTTTGATTGAAAGGGAATTCAGGATTCATGCTGGAGAGACAAGGCTGCAATGCAGATGGAAGGGTGCAGCCGGGTGAGACCATGTTTCACCTCAGAGGTGGCTGCATTTCAGTGGTGGGTAAAGTGACACGTACATATCTGTAGCCCGTTTGCAAGGTTTTAAAAGTGCTCCGAGATCCCAGGTCAACCGCTCCCTTTGCTCTGCGCTCGTCCCACCCGATATACAGTAGCCTGACGTGGAGGGTCCATTACAAAGCCCAGGGTTAGAGACAAAGTCCCACTCGGGACCAAAATGTGATTACCTCCAGGAACATTCTGCTCCAGCCAGCGATTCCATCCCCTGCTGCCAGAACAGCATCCAGAATGAGAATCAGCCAATCAGAAACAAGGTGGGGGGGGGAGGTACGACCAGGAGCAGAGTCCTGAGTGGCTGGAAAACTTTGGGGACAGGTGACATTTGGCGGGATTGTTAGCAATATGGGGTCTTCTTTGCTGATAGAAGAATTAGCGACACGGAGGGTCAATCAGTGGGGGCTACATTGGGCCTTCTCAAGACAGATGCTGGCCAGTGTTCACCTCTTTCCCAGAGGAGAAGATCCCGAGGCGGAGAAGGGGAACAAGTTGTATTTACTATGATGACAACTAAAAAGCAGAGGCTGTGGCAGCCACGTTGCCACCATCAATACCTTATTGATGTTCAGAAAGCCTCTGGAATGCCGGGTGACCAGTCAATGGGGGGGCGGGAGAAGGCGACAGTTAATATAGCTAAGAATCAATAGAGAGCAGTCCCAGTGTCAAGCACAATTAATGGCGCTGAACAACGGGAAACTGCAGAGAATGAGCCTCCGGGCTGATGCTGCTTGAAAGCTAAAAGCCGGTACGTGTAGGAACAGGGAGAGAGTTTGCTAGATTCCCTTCTGTTCACAAACAACTGGAGTCAGCCCAGCCTGCAAATATTTTCTGAAGTGTCCTTCGTTAAATGGGGACCCCAGGATCAACCAGGGGTTGGCAACCTTTCAGAAGGGTTGTACCGAGTCTTCATTTATTCACTTTCATTTAAGGCTTTGGTGTGTCAGTGATACATTTTAACGTTTTTAGAAGGTCTCTTTCTAGAAGTCTAGAATATAGAACTAAACTATTGTTGTATGTAAAGTAAATAAAGTTTTTAAAATGTTTAATCAGCTTCATTTAAAAGGAAATTAAAATGCAGAGCTGCCCAGACTGGTGGCCAGGATCCGGGCAGTGAGGGTGCCACTGAAAATCAGCTCGTGTGCCGCCTCCAGCACCCGTGCCATAGGTTGCCTACCCCTGGGTCAGACTATCAAACTTTGGGCCAGATTCCAACACCCAGCTCTGGGTCCTTTTTGCCACTGGAGCTGCTCCTGATCACATTTTAATCCTGACTATCTCCAGCACATTTTATGTTATTCCCCAGAGATTCATCCCCTGCAATCCGGACTCCAGTTCCTGACGCTTGCGGCCTCTCTGTGCAGCCGAGTGGTGTTCTCCAGTCTAGAAGAGTGATCAGCAATCAGTTTGGCAGGAATCCCTGAGTGGTGCGGAGCTAGACTAGCCAGCTCTTGCCACTCAGTGCCCTACCCCTCCACCAATCCTCAGCCAGCAGTGTGGCGCAAGGGGCCCTAATTATGCTAGGGCATGAATCAGACCAACCACCAGAGGAACAGAAAAGCGGCTTAGAATCATGGCCTTCGATTATAAACTCTTCGGGGCAAGGACTGTCTCGTACTGTGTTTGCACAGAGCCTGCCACAATGGGGCCTGATCTTTGGGGCATCTTCCTCTTGTTAGAGAGGATGATGGTCCAGGGCCTAGTCTGGCTTTGGGAGACTTCCCTGCTCTGCCACCGACTTAGACATATCCTGCCAATTTTAAAGGGATGTGAAAAACGTTTCCTGCCCAGCCTTGTTAATTGGATGTCGGCACTGGCCCTCTTTCTGCAGCCCCCTAGCATCAGTGACAAGGGCTTCCAATACAGCATTTCAGCTCAGTCGTGGTGGTGACAGTGTTAACTGGATTCAGAAACAGACTTTCTGTGCTCACTGTCGATAAACAGGGCAGCAATTATCTTCTGTTCCTCTGACGGCTGCAGATCTTTAGAAAACAAATACAATAGAAGTTCACTGAGTAGCAGTGACATGCAAGTCTAGTCCATCACTTCTCTCCTGCCTGATTCTTCTTAACACTGATTCTTTTTTATCCCCTCCAATTGGAGCCCATAGGGCTAGCTTAGCCTTTATTAGATTCAGTTGTAATGCAAGGAACCTACAGGCCTGTATCCTGTAAGATATTAGCTTAAGCAAGTTAGTGTAAATATAGTGAAGTATAGTAGGCCTGCAACCATGGACAGATTTAGGGCCAGGCAACATGGGTGATGACGTGGGGTACCAGACTTGGGGGGGGCCGGGCTCAGGGTGCTATTTTTATTGTTAGCAACAAAAGGGAAGATAGAATGCTTGAAGTGAAATGTTTCAGGTATTCCATTTGTCATAACCTCCTAGAACCTTCTGGACCTTTGTAGAATTTCGTGGAACCTTCCAGACTTCCTGAGAACTACGTTTTCCTTGAACCTGCTAGAATGTTGTCAGCCATGCCCTGGGGGTATCTAAAGGGGTGGGGGGTCACCAGGCAATCAGCGATATAGGAATGACGTGACAGCCCAGCTGCGATATTGTGAACCTTGTTTTCTTGTTTAATTGTGATAGTGTACGTGTATTTTATACAGCTAAACCACCCTGAACACGCCTGATCCCATCTGATCTCGGAAGCTAAGCAGGGTCGGGCCTGGCTAGTACTTGGATAGGAGACCTCCTGGGAATACCAGGTGCTGTAGGCTTAACATGGGTGTGTGGCTAGCAACTCCACCCCGTAAGGGAACCAATTGCTACTGAAACACCAACACCAGTTGGTGGCCTATACCCTGGCTGGGGGGTGACGGGCAAAGAGAGAGAGAGACTTGTATTTTAAGACTTGAAGAGTACAAGTAGCGACTAATAAAGGACTTTTTAATGAGATGCCAGAGATAACTATAGAATTCCTATCCTATCTTTCTATATAAAAGAAATACTGTTACTTCTTTTGCCATGCTTAACCCGTAATGTTTGATGACTTTCTAACACTGTGGAACATAGACTTTTGCTTTCCCTAATATGGTGCGTTTTCCCCTGTAGACAATAAAAGATGCTCCCAAAGAAGCCTACAGGAGTTTAGTGTAGGACAGGCTCCATTGCAATCTAGTTTGCAGCAAGGGGCAAATTTAATGGGAAAATATTGGAAAAGAGCACAACACAGACCATACTTCAGGCAGTAACGATCATTCCAGTACAAAAGAAATTGAGGAGCAAAGCATAATGATGGCAGTCCTATTCCTAAGGAATTAGCAGATTTCCCTGAATATAAGGAATGGAAATGTGAAGAAAGTGATCAAGAATCATCCAGGTTTCCTGGCAGTGTAAGGGAGAGATGATGAAGAATCAGCCTCACATGAGGACAGAAACAACAGTGAGAAAAATGCTAATCGATACATCAGATCCTGCCTTATGGTCGGCGATCCTAAACTCTTCGACATTGATCATACAATTTTGAATGGGCCAAAAAACAAAGGATACGACATTTCCACAGAACAGTGGTTTTCAACCTGGTGTCCGCAGATTGTGTCTAAGATTTCTGAAGATGTCCACACCTCCATTTGAAATTTTGTAGGGCTCCGCAAATGCAAAAAGGTTGAAAAGCACTACCTCTGGATACTTCCACTGCTTGCATCCGACGAAGTGGGTATTAGCCCACGAAAGCTTATGCTTCAAAACTTTATAGTTAGTCTTTAAGGTGCCACAGGACTCTTTGTTACCTCTACCTTAATCTAGTGTCCTGAAGTTGGGGACAATAGAGGAGGTAAAGAGGCTGTAAACTGGTGAGATGTCACCAGCTACACAGATAACTGCCAGCAGAAGACCTTTCCCCCCATAATTTTATTTTGACCCCCTCTGTCATCTGTGCAGCTGTGGCCCGTGATCCTTTTCTTAATCTGCAGCAGTCTGACTAAAACAAACTCAAAATCTCCGAGAGATGGCTTCTTGAGTTCTCCCTAGTCTTCTCATTTGACCTGAGAATATCAATAATAAATCCTAGACTGGACTTTTGTGCCTAATTGGAACGCACTCAGAGGATGTGGGGCAGAAGATGGATCTAGTCAGAAGGAACACCAGGGACCTATTACCCTGGGTAACCCCTCCTAGCAATGGCCCATGTTTCATTTCCCGCTGTTTTCCCTCTTTGCCTTTCTTTTTCCTTTGCAAGTATTTGGGGTTTGAGCTGCCGAGAGGAGGCGTTGATTTAGGAAGCACCAGCTGTGCACCTCCTTCCCCCATGAACGGAGCAATTAGTAAAGCCAGTTGTCTCCAGCTAATGGCCAGAGACATCACTCAAGGGAAATATGAAATTCCATCCCCATATTCATCATGTTCAGAGCGGTAACTTCACACAAACGCCCGGCCAAGGTGGGGGCCGAGAAAAGGCAGACAATGCTCACCTTCAACTCTCCACCAGTGCTCGCAAATCACACCTGCACTGAAAATCCACTAATTGGCACTTCCTTGTTAAAAGTAATTTCACAGCATTAGAAAAGGAACATACGTAATGATAATCCTGGAAGCCTGAAATGCCAAATTAAAGCTGCCGGCTTCTAAAGGAAACTGTGAAATGGAAGGCATTAAGGGAAGGAGGAGAGACAGGAGGGAGCCTGTTACTGATCACGTGGTCTCTTCTCATGCACACATCGCAGTTAGCACCAGACATGACAAAGGCAGGTGTCCCCAGAGGTAACAGGATTCAGTGTGAGACTTTTTGTTCTTGAGCCGATTTCCATGGCTGAAAATGAACCTTTGCAGGAGGAAATAAAGGAACATGGGATCTGGAAATCCAGGACATTTGTTCTCCGAGTCACTTAGGAAGGGCAGACAGATGACGGCCTTGTCTGTCCTGGGAGAATTGCGCCTTGCTGACAACAGGCATCAGCAACGGGATGTACCACGCTTAACTCTGCCTGTTACCAACACCTGTTGTCAGCAAGCTGCAATTTTCCTAGTGTACATGAGACCTGAAGGAGCAACTCAAGTGGTTGACAAGACACACCACCCAGGCACCCGCCAGCATGCATTCCAACTGACGCTGCCATTCGCACGGTCTCCGAATGAATGCATACCGTAAGCCATGGTGTCTCCTAGGAGAAGAGGATGCCACCTCCTAAGTGGTCTAGGTGTCAGAGAGCCATGAAACTAAGTGTTCCTGCCACCCAGGCCGCAAACGCGATGGTGCTCTTACACCGTAAGTGATGCACACAGCGGTACCTGGGGTTTCCTTATAAAAACCATTTGACATTTAGACTTGAGGCTGCAACCCTGTGGATTTTTAAAATGAACCTTGAATGTTAATATTCACTTCCCACCCTAATCTCTGTCTCGGTGTCTGATCCCGGGTTGGACGTTCCTCCTGGTGTTTATGTTTGTACAGTGCCTAGCACCATGCGGGGCCTGGCCCAGGGCTGGGGTCCTAGTGCTACCACTATATAAATAATCAACCATGATAACAGATCCTCTAACACCGAGCAGGTGCTACCACAAATACAATTGCTGCTGTCAGTTACTACCTACGTGCAGGTGAGGATGGTAAATGTTTCTAATACCACGGAGGACCTCAACAGCTGTAAGTCTGGAGAAGGCAGAGGGGGCATGATCACAGTTTTCAAGCGCATAAAAGGTTGTTACTAGGAAGAGGGAGAAAAATTGTTCTCCTTAACCTCTGGGGATAGGACACGAAGCAGCGGGATTAACTTGCAGCAAGGGAGGTTTAGGTTGGACATTAGGAAAAACTTCCTGTCAGGGTGGTGAAGCACTGGAATAAATTGCCCAGGGCGGTTGTGGAATCTCCATCATTGGGGTTTTTTAGACAAACACCTGCCAGGAATGGTAGATGATACTTAGTCCTGCCTTGAGTGCAGGGGACGGGACTAGATGACCTCGCGAGGTCCCTTTCAGTCCTACGGTTCTATATGGAAGGCCCAGCACTGAGGCAGCAGGGCCCACTGGGGAAATCACACAATGCACTAGCAGCATCACTCCCTCCAACTCCCATAACTGAGGAGAGGGAAGATTCTTGCACATTTCCCTGGGCCCTAGCGCTGGTGATGAGCAAATGCAGTGCCAGCCACTGTTGCCCAGCCCACTCCTTCCTGGAAGTCCGATGCTGCCTGCACAGGGGTTGGGGGTGGGGTCCGACACAGCAGGAATGCTTGTGAGAAGAGCTAGTGCTTAGGCATGGGGCCGAGAGAGGGGGCCCGGGATTTCAGAAGGGCTCTTGAAGGGGCAAAAAGTCCATGCTGGTTTCAGAGGCAGCGCTTAGATTAATCACTCTGTACACTCGCCACGTCCTCACTGGTTTCTCCTCCACTAAAATCACTGGTTCTCTCTCAGGTCACAAGTGGCATGAGTTTGCTGGTCTCAGTGCAGCTGACATTCCTCACCCCGGGACAAACACCAGATGACTAAACAGCATCTGCTCAGGAGAAACAACTTGGTGTCGCTAATAAGGGCTAAGGCAACAGGGAGTGTTGTGGCGGAGGATGGGGTGCCCTGACTAGCCTGCAGGGTACCCCGGAAACTGAACAGCAGGGAGGATTTCAAGCCCAGAATCAGAGGCATTAGCAGAGCAACAGGGTGGGGGAAGTTTGCTCATCATCTCTCTTCAGCCTCAGGTGAGCTCCCGTTCTGCGTCATGAGCACTAAAATCACCCCCCTACCCCCTCCAATTAAACAAACGACCTGTCCTGCCTTGATTCTTCGGCAGCTCCATGACCACCCTGAACCCGGCTCCGGCAGTGCTGTACAACGCGGCCTCCGAGCCTTTTAAGCGAGAACTCCAGCTGCACGGTGTTGTGATAATAGCGTCGGCCTTGTAAGCACTGCTGTTTGTTTGCTGAAGCAGATCGGTTTTCCCAGTCCGGTTGTTCGGACGGAAATCAATTTATATTTAACAGAACCAGGCCATGTTTGCTCAGTGAGAGATCTGAGCTGGTGCCCAAGATTCTTAACCTACCGTAATAAAAAGACACCCTGCTGGTAGGAGCGAGCCCTGCCCCCCACCCGCTCGCTTCTGCTTGCTTTGCTCTGCTGTCTAATCCCCACCGGGACAGGACGCAGCCAGCAAGTCACACAGGTTTCCACCGCTGTGCTGCCGGGAGCCCCGCCCATGAGTTGCCTTGAAATCAATGGGGCATCACAGCCCAGCTAGCTCCCAGAGCTGCAGGGTGGGCATGTTCCACTGGGCGTGGCTGGCACACAGCTGCAGAAGCCGAGCAGATTAAAGAACGCCCCTGCCACGTTCAGAGAAGCCGGCCGAGTCCGAGGCGGGCAGGAGCCAGCCTGCTACATCCAAACCCCCACCTGAAGTTTGGGGACATGCGGCTATGGAGGCAGATCCCGAGCCAAACTTCATTATAACAGTCCAACTGGAACACAGAAATTGCCACACTGGACCAGACCCAAGGTCCGGCTAGCCTAGCATCCTGCCTCTGACAGCGGCTGACAGCAGCTGCATCGGAGGAAAGTGCAAGAACCCCCGCACCAAGCAGTTATGGTATAACCTACCCTCGGGGAAAGTTTCTTCCTGACCCCCACTAGTGGCTAGTTTATGCCCTGAAGCATAAGGGTTGAGAACCAGTTTAAAGAACTGGGCTGTTTGGGATCCAGACTCATGATCCCAAACTCTCTGAACTTTGGTGGGAGTTCAGCTTTAGATCTAAATTGTGTCCCACAAGAGATTTCTCCCATGTCCCTACCCATTCCAAGGTGCCTAAAAGCTCACCCCGACTGCAGGAAGCTTTTTCAGGGCATTAGCCAGTCTGAGATGCCTGTGCCTTGGAAAAGGACAGTCACTGCACTCAGTGTCAAAATACACCAGATCCCTTAAGAAGCCTCGTGGAGGACAGATGAAGCTGAGATTGTGTCTGCTCCAGACTGCTGCCTGTTACCACAGCTGGAGGGTCCTGAGTGTCTAGGTGTCTGATCCCGGGTTGGACGTTCCTCCTTGCATTTATGTTTGTACAGTGCCTAGCACCATGCGGGGCCTGGCCCAGGGCTGGGGTCCTAGTGCTACCACTATATAAATAATCAACCATGATAACAGATCATCCAACACCGAGCGGGTGCTACCACAAATACAATTGCTGCTGTCAGTTACTACCTACGTGCAGGTGAGGATGGTAAATGTTTCTAATACCACGGAGGACCTCAACAGCTGTAAGTCTGGAGAAGGCAGAGGGGACATGAGCACAGTTTTCAAGTAGTTACAAGGAAGAGGGAGAAAAATTGTTCTCCTTAACCTCTGGGGATAGGATAGAGTATGTTGATATGAAATCACTTGGCTGCTCTCCCCTTCAGGACTCTCCTGAAGAAGAGAAGGATCTCAAAAATTTGAAACAACACCTGTCTTTTAAACCCCGACGCAGCAACATTGAAGAAATACACATTGCAAAGACGATTCCTGAGACATTTGAGTGTGAACAGGGCAACCTCCTCCTCTCGTGCCAGCCTGCCCACCCCTCTCCCACCCACCCCCAACCCCTAGCAGCGAAGCCCCAACCCCATGCCTGCGCTAGCACAGATGAGAACGAACACCGGGAGGGGAGGATCTCTGAAGGGATCTTCCTGAGCTGGGGTCATCCTCCATTTCCATAGGGCGGACCGGCTTCACTAGCGCATGAGAGATACCGACCCAAGCAGAAATACCAGCGGGGAATTTGAACCCAGATCTGAGCTTTCCCCACATTCAGGGCCCTTTGGATCCAGGCTTCCAATCCAACCCCATGGGAGAAGCAATGCCTGCTCCATGGAGTCTGAATCTGAAATTTCCCAGGGTTGGGCTTGGGGCCCATCTTTAGCACCTACCTAAATCTGCTTGTTGATGCTCTGGAGGAGACCATTGGCATGGGCTGGGGACGTTTCCCTATTCACAATAATAATTCATTATTTGCTTTACACCAATGCGCTAGGCTGCACCTGAGGCCAGGGCCCTATTGAAAAGGTGCTGTACAAACACATTGTAGGAGACAGTGCCTGCCCTGAAGAGCTGGTCATCGCAATAGATGCAACAGATGAGCGGTAGGAGTGAAAACAGGCACAGAGAGGGGACGTGACCTGCACCACCTCCCACAGATGGTCACAGAATCCAGGGCTCCCAATTCGAAGGCCAGTTCCCCTACCCACTAGGCCACATTGCCTTCTGCAAGTGCCTTGTTTCTTGCTGACAGTTGATACAGGCAGTTCAACAACCGTATCAGATTCCCCCCGCACAGGCCTTGTCTATCAGTGAGAGCCTGTCTGGTGACAGATGTACAAGGCAACAAGAGAGCTGCAAGTCTGACAGGCAGCTGGTTTCGTGAGGGTTTTTTTTTCCCTCCACAAAAACGGAGACATGAAGTGGAAACAGCCATTTGCACAAAGAAAAGCATCTGCACCTAGCCCAGGATTAGACATTTTTTATTTCTGTGCGATAGGCCTATCTGGAGAGGAGCTTTTGATTGGGAATTCAAATACAGCCATTACAAGGATTGCTTTTTCAGCTAATTGTTTTTCTCCCACTCCCATTTGGGAAGATATACGAGGGCTGAAGCAGCAGGTCGGTATGGCTGAAAACACAATAGTAATAAAAATAGCATTTAATACGCAGAATCTGTGTGCTTATTAAACAGGGGATGGTTTCCGGCCCTGCCTGTTTTCCTGGTTTCGCATACTGGCTTGTTATTGTAGGGTCACTCGTTAGGGCTGCACTGAACACATTAATTCTTTAAGGGTAACCCGCGAGAGCTGGTCTGTGTTGTTAGTATAGCCGAGTGCAAAGTCCGTGCTCCAAAGACAGTATATACACGGTGCCTAAGGTCCAAAGTTACCCCCTTCCTGAGGTTTGGCTTTCATGAGAACGTCGTCATGCGACAGGAACAAAACATAAACCTCAGCCCAAGTTTAGCCATTTCTAAGATTTCTCCGCAGCACCTCCTATCTCCTGCTTCCATCTGCCCCAGCCAGTCTCCACCATCATCTCCCCCTGGCTGGAGTTAACAAGACCCACCCAGAGCAGAAGTCAGCCGCAGTAATTACCCAGGGCCTAGCATTACCCGAACCTAAGCCGATTCAACAAAAGAGCTCAGTGTTCATAAACCAGGCCCCAGAGACATAGGATAGCTTATTACAGGTGCTGGACTGTATATATTGGTTTGTTATTGTAGGGTAGCCTAGGAGTACTGGCTTGCTCACTTTGGTTTGGGATAGTGCAGTGGCTCGTATGCTGAAGCATGCGTTTTGAGGAACTACAACTCCCTGAATAACATTGTGGCGTTTGTAAACCGAAGCAGGGGTTTTCAGAAGGCAGGTGACATTTTGGTCCTTGACACTGTTCCTTTAAGCTCACTTTCCCAGGGATGCCAAAAAGCCAACTTTGCACGATCCTGTGAACAGAGGGATTTGCAGCAGTGTGTAATGAACGCTTGACAAAGCCCTGGCTGGGATGATTTACTTGGGATTGGTCCTGTTTGAGCAGGGGGTTGAACTAAATACCTCCTGAGGTCCCTTCCCACCCTAAGATTCTATGATCAGCTTGTAACCACCGCAGTCGCCCTGCGTGTTGTGAAGTGAAAGTATTCATCATGACCTGGCAAAGGTGGAGGACGAGTGTTGAGCTGGTGCCATAGCGGATTAAGAATGAAATCTTGTTACAATAATGCTCGCGGCTGGTTAGAAGTTTCACAGACACTTTGGCTGCTGCCTCCCTCAAAATCAGCCATATGTTTTCATATTGGATGGAAATAACTGCCTGGGAGGATTACAACTTCCGCTGTTCTAGTTTACAACACTTCAGGGCCTCCTTCCAAGCCCCCTCTAGCTCAAAAAAGGGGTCAGTGAGCTAAAATGTCGCATTGCAGAGTCCAGCGGCTTGGGGAGGGAACGATTACTTGGATGATTTCTTGTTTGCACACCGGTAAGCATTTACGGCAGGCTGGCAGGGGATGGACCTAGGAAGGCTCAGAACAGCAGTTCCCTACTTTCTCAGACAACTCTGCCAGGAATAAACCCAATTCTCTGCAACCCCAAATTCAGGCCTGGATTTAGGGGACAGGCTGAGTTAGGCAGTCTGGGAACCAGAGAAAACCCCAAGGAACCAGAGAAAACCCCAGCAGCCTTCGAATTGATCCTGGCTAAGCCCTTGCTACGGAGAGAAGCGTGAGCTGCAAACTTTAGAATCTCAGGGGTTCGCAAACTGCGATCAGGAGGTCGCAAGGTGGTTACAGGGGGTTGCAAGCTGTCAGCTCCCGGGGGCTCTCACCCCCGAGTCCCCATTAAATAAATCCCCTCCATTTTTAATGTATAAGGGGGGGTCACACTCAAAGGCTTGCTGTGTAAAAGGGATCACCCATACAAAAAGTTTGGGAACTACGGCTTCTGATCAAATCCCCTGGGGGACAGAATCCAGGATTTTGGTTTGGCCTAGTCTAGAAATAGGGGCCCATTGTCACATTCAAATCCAGGGTCAGATTTTGGAGCTGAGGGCTTGGGTTGGGCCAATTCTCTTCTAGCTCCCCCAGCCTAAAAGCACATGTGGACCAGCTAGTGCCAGCCGCCACCTGCAGTAATTCGATCTATGTACATCTAGGACCCTCGGCACTGTAGGACCTGAACACGGAGAGCCGCTGCAGCTAAATCCCAGGATGGATTATGGCACGCACAGCTGGACAGGCGGTTGGCAGCTGCTACCCACTGGTGGCCAGAGCAGGAGCTCAGCATTGAAAGGTCTGATCCTGATCCTATTCAAGTCAACAGAAGCTGGTCCACTGTCTTCAGTAGGGCTCCCCAGCTGGCACAAGGGGGTGGAAACTAAAGCCCCAGCAACAAAAATCTGAGATACCAGGACCGCTGCATGCACCCCTGATTTGGGAACTACTGGACAAGCAGCTGTTTTCCAATTCCAGCTGTTGAAGCAGACCGGTGACCCATGCTAATGTAGCCTGCCCCTCACTCTACCAGAGGGGGGTGAAAGACGGATGCATCCTAGCAGAAGGAGAGATTGCTAGATTTCTGTTCTCACCCCTTTGCCTACTCTCCATGCTGCCCTTCCCCGCACCACACACCTACGTATGAAGGGAGAGCTCCATGCTCAGTGTACGTCTCAGACTGGAAGACCAGTGCCAAGTGATCACTGCTAAAGTACGTCATCCTAGACCAGCAGTCCTTAATCTGGTGGTCAGTGGACCCCTGGGGGCTCACAAGGGTACTCCAAGGAGTCCATGTGTCATGTCCGGGGCCGCCGGCCCCACTGATCAACTCCTCCCCCTCCATCCCAGGGCCTCCTGCACGCAGTGGAACAGCTGATTAGCGGCGTGCAGGAGACACGGGGAGGGAGGGGGAGGAGCGGGGATGAGGCGGGCTCAAGGGCGTGGCCTAGAGTCAATCAGTTCCCTGGGGCAGGGGCTCAAGGTGGATTCTTGGCTCCATGTGATCCAAATTCATCCATCAGCACAAGGATTTTGCATCACATGGGCCCCCAAAGGAAGGTGGATGTGGTGCATCGGCCCTGCCCAGGGCTAGCTTTTGCTCTACACCAAGAGAAGCGTCTGACTTGGGGAGCCCACGATCCTCGGCGAGGGCAGCGAGTCGGATGAATTATCTGCAAAGTTCACCCCACACTCCATCACCAGAGCACCTCAGAGGCGTTAGCCCGTTTGTGCTCGCCGCGGCCCCGGGAGGCAAGGAATCGCCGCCTCATTTTACAGATAGGGAAGTTAGAAAGAGTACATCCACGTGGCAAAACAAAACACGCCATTGCCGCATCTCTCAGAGCCTGGATCTACAGACTTGGGCTCACCCTAAGAACAGCTGTGTAGACATTCCCACTTGGATTGGAGCCCAGGCCCCAAAAGTCCCCCCACCCCCAGCTTTCAGAGCCCAAGAAGAACCATCTACACAACTAGTTGAGGTGCTATAGTATTGGGCCCATGGCTGTAGAACCAGACTCTGAGACTTGCTACTGCGGTTTTTTTTTTTTGTAATATAGACATACCCCAAAAGGCTAAGGGATGTGCCAAAGGTCTCCCAGGAAGTCTGTGGCTAAGTTAGGAATTGAGCCCCAGTCTCCTCACTAGCAGGCCAGTGCCCTATTCGCTGGACCACAGGGGGGCTGGAAAAATGTGTATTGTGTGGGTGCCGAAAGCCATTCAACCAAACTGTAAACCCTGTCTATGATGGAAACCACTTCAAGACACCTATGCTGGACCCTCCAACCACCCTGTCCTGCTTGCTGCTGGAAGTCCCCCAAAGCCAGGAACTACGCAGACCCTGGAGGACAGAGAGAACAAGGATTCTTGTTCAAATGGCTGGCTGGGAGCGGAGCTGTACAATGCTCCTTTCAGCTCAGTTTCCCTCTCAGCTTTAGTGCTGGGGGGCCGGAGTAGGTGAGAAAAGCATCGGTGCTCCCTCCGCTGTCCGAATCCATTAAGCGCTGATTTCATTCCGCTTCCGCCACAACAAGCTGCATCAACACATAATCAAAGCTGCCTCAGCACTCGTGTCCCTTCGGCTTTACACACTTTTGCTGGTTTTGCTTTCCTGGCTCTGGGGAGCCGACAAGGGGAAGGGCAGTAGTGGAACAGGTGAGTCTGGTGCAGGTTAGCCTCAGACAGTCTGGCAGGGGGGATTTTTTGTCATGAATTCTGCACTAAGATCCAGCCCACAAAAGACCACTCTCTTACTGTGATGGGAAATGGGGGGAAACCCACAGCAGGATTCCCGTGCCTTGCTAATAAACCCCAGAGGTCCAAGAACGTGAACCGATCACTTCCAGTGTGGCCCAGGGGAGGAGGAGAACAGGAAAGGAATCATAGGCGTGTGCAGCACATTTCATTAGGGTGGGCACCCAGGGAATTGTATTTATTTATGTTTTTAAAGGCACCACACACTGCATTGAACGCCACTTCTTTTTTGAGATATCAGGGTGTGCGCCTGGGCACAGCCAGCACCCCCTGTGCGCACACCTGTGAAAGGAATTACTGTCTCTGCTTAGAATTGGCTCTGGGGTAGACTGGATGGGCGACCCCCTGTAGAAGGTGAGAACCTAAACGGAATAGTTGTTTCCCCTCTAAATAGGGTGACCAGACATCAAATGTGAAAAATCGGAATGGGGGTGGGAGGTAATAGAAGCCTATATAAGAAAAAGACCCAAAAATCGGGACTGTCCCTATAAAATCAGGACATCTGGTCACCCTACGATAGGGCTGCCCAGTGGCAATCCTTGATGGCAAGACAGATTGGAGTCTAAACGCAGGACGTTGGCTAGGATGAGAGGAGAGTGACAAGACAATTCTCTGGCCCTTCTGGCCTATTTATATTCTTTCCCGGGCTTTGAAAGACAAATGTTCCAGGAGAAGTATTAGCACTGGAGATAGAGACCCTAAAGCGCTAAAGTTTATCAAGCTGGAGAGACGCTGCCATTGACAGAGATGGAAGGAGGAGAATTTTCTCAGTGAGATTAAGAGTGCCAGGCTTGGACATGCTACCGGCGGAAGGAGATAGGAAACCGTCCCTTAGATGAGGTGACTAGTCCAAGTGCCAACAGTTTCCTGTCTTCTGCCCATGTATGAGCCATTGCAGGTGTGAAGCCAGGTCCACCCATGTTCTTCTCTTCCCAGGCACTGTCTATGTCCAATTTCCATCCAAAGTAGGGCCTAGAAATCTAGCTGACGTTCTGCTTCTCCTGCTGGCTGCATCACACAGTGACATCAGCTGGGTTTGAACCCTGGATTTGCAGCACTGTGTCCCAGGCCTCCACCACTTGAGCGGAAGGAATAAATCAACCAACACCTCAAGGTGGGTATTCCCTAGGTGAAATAGCCCCTACAGGGGAATGCGAGACACACTTGACAAGGGCATTACATCAGGACACAAGGGAGACGAAAGTTTCAATCTACTCCCTGGGGGATGTTAGTACCCAGGTATGTCTACACGGAAATCAGAGATGTGACGGCAGACATGAGTTCACTCCAATCACAATAGCAGTGAAGCCACATCAGCAAAGGTAGCAGCATGGGCTGGCCTCCTGAGTACATATCATGGGTCCCCCAGCAGGCTTGTCCAGCTACTGTTGTTGGAGCTAGCTAGCTCACGTTCCAGCCAATGGAAGCTGCGGGGGTGGCACCTGCGGACAGGGTGTGCCGCCATGTAGGAGCCGGGGGAGGCATGCTGCTGCTTCCAGGTCCCTGACCTGTTCACTGGCTGGAGCAGGGCAAGCCCCAGGCCCCCCTCCTCAAATGGCTGGTGGGTTGCATGTAGCCAGTGGGCCATAGCTTGCCCACCCTTAGAACAGATGATCACTGTGGTTCCTTCTGGCCTTGGAATCTAGAGGTTCGTCTACACTTGCGATGTCTACATCGGCACAGCAGCACTGCTGTATCGCTTCAGTGTAGGCACGACCTATGGGGAGGGGTTCCCCATCAGAACAGGCAATCCACCTCCCCAAGAGGAGGTGGTTAGATCCATGGACCTAATACTGTCTACACCAGGGGTCAGGTTGGCTTAATGTGTGGTATTTCACACCCCTGAGCAACGCTGGGCTGGGTCACCCTAACTCTTTCGTTTAGACCAGGCCTCGGAACTGAGCCAAGGAATCTAAGACCTGGCCCAGTGATGAGGTGCAGGGTCAGTTGCTCCTCTCAGAGCAGCGCGGTGAGTTCGCTGGCTGTAAGGTGGAGGGGACCCAAGACTCAGCCAGTAGGGGTTACCTCCAGGCCAGCCCGGAAATGCTGCAGCTAAAGGAAGGAGGAGGAGGAAGGCAGGCGGGTGGCCAGAGCTGTATGCACCGGCAGGTTTCTGTGGTGGGAAGAGATCAGAGGCTAAGCAGTCTCATCGTTTCTGCAGGTCAGACATGGGATGCACAGAGCTGCGTTAGCCAGGGATGCTGCAGGAGGTCGGCACCGGGATGCCTCCGCAAAGCTGGTGCAGGAAAAGCTTGAAGACAGACTTGCCTACATAGAGACCCAAGTCAGTGCTATCAGGCCTTCACTCTCGTTACACTCTTTTGATGATGTCCATCTAATGAAAGAGGAAGAGCAGGCAGGCAGGGTCCACACTCCATGTAACTGGCTGGTTGTATTTGGTAGCTAGAGCAGATTGAATGGCTGCAGCTCAGGACGTGGGGGAGAGGATTGGGACTCGAAGTGGGTACATAGGATAGCCCAGATTTATATTATTAAAGCAAATTGCCAGAACTGCTCTGTGTCCTCCGGGGCTTTTCCTGTCCCTAGGCGGCTGTCTGTCTGTCCTTCCGTCATCTGGCCAGGTCTTCTGCTTTTCAACAGTCTGCTGCTTAATTACTCGTTAGCAACTGGTTCATGTTGCTCCCTCACCCCGGGAATCACAATACCGCGCCAGCGCGAAGGGTTGGCAAGTGCCGCGCCATCTGCTCCGGGCCCCCGACTTAGCACCAGAGCGTCCAATTTCCGTGCACGAAATCAGCCTTCGCCGTCCAAGCGTTGTTCAAACCGTCGGTTCCCCAGAAGGCCGGAGCAGGGCCAGGGCTTAGAGAGCGGGTCCGGAGCGGCTGCTGGTGGTGGAACCATGGTTACGGAGCTAAGCGATACGCAGCACAATGTCTGTGTCGAGAAGTACCTGCCCCTTTGAGCCCTAGCAAACAGCGAGAAGGACTAACTGAACGAGGAATACCGCACAGTGTTGGGGACCGGGGGGATAGGCCTGCAGCTAAGGCAAAAGACTAGGAGTCAGGAGCTTGGGCCCCTATTCCTGACTCTGCCACAGACTGGGTGTTACAAGTCCCTTACCCACAGCTGTGGCTGACCCAACCCATCTCTCCCATGGCGTGGCTCGCTCTGGGTGCGTCTAGGTGATCGTCGGAGGTGTGACGGCAGCATGTGCGGACACCCCCGAGCGAGCCTTGATCTAGCCAGCGTGGATACCGGAGCCAAGAACGCTGCTGCAGCAGCCCGGGTTGTACGAGCACGTCTGGGACCCCGGGAGCGTGGCCGACTCGTCTGTGTTGAAGTCTCGGAGGCGCTCACGCGGTGCTGCTGGAACCGTTTTTAGAGGGGGGGTGCTGAGCTGTGCCCCCCCCCGTACCCCTGTCCGCGTCCCTCACTGCCCCCTAGAGCTTGTAATTATATTCAGGGAACCAACCAGTAAATACCTAGGGAGAGTCTGAGGCCACGGACATAAATCAGCACCTTTGGAAACTGAACACCTACAGGGACGGATGTTCCTCCGCAGCGGGACACCGGTATGGATCCTGCCCCTGCTCTGCCTTCTCTGGGGGGGCCATGAGTCCTCAGCGCTGTGCGTCCAGTTCCCTGCCCCGGCGCAGAGATCATTATCTCACTGCTTTGAAAGAGCAATTTGTAAATGGCCATAAGACAAGAGACAACGACACTCTCCTAGAACCACGACCAGGCAGCAGTCCCTGCGGGAGCATGCAGCCGTACCATCCATAGAACCAGGGTGGCAGGCCCGCTTCCCAATCTCTTGGTTCTGCTGACCCCTAGTGGTTTAGGGCCTTTACACATGCGCAAGCAATTCAGATTCTCTCCTTCCTGGTCTCACTCACTGCTAGGAACTGCAAATTAACCCCTGCTCTGTTCTAGAGTGTTTGGAAGTGGGGGACCCTCCCCCATAAACAGCAGCTCCAGGGACTGCACTGTCCAGAGGCTACGACCCACAATATTGTATTTTTCAGCCTAGATGCTCCCTGTTAAAATGCCTGGCGTGGAAGTGAAATACGGTCTCAACCTAGCGTCTCCAGTGAGGTTGGAGGCCAGCATCTTAGAAACCTCCAGGAGACAGGGAAGAAAGAGTCGTTTGCCCACTGACGGAGACACTGGAAACTAAAGAGATTACAAGGTTTTTCAGATGTGGACCGGTAAGGATGGCTTCCATTCACCTTCACATCACCCGCCCCCTCCCCCCCCCAAAAAAATAATAATGTGCATTGAAAAAGCGACAGTCACACCTGGGATGATGCCCTCCAATCCCTCAGAGACAAATAGCTGCAGGATCTCTAACAAGCATTCTTAAAAACTACAATACCCACGTAGAAACAGATGAACAGAGCCAGAAGGGTACTCAGACATCACCTACTACAGGACAGGCCCAACAAAAGTAACAGAATGCCATTGGCCATCACCTACAGCCCCCATCTAACATGTTTGAGTTCTAGAGTTCTTTGAAGGGGTCAACAAACATGTGGACAAGAGGTATCCAGTGGACGTAGTATACTTAGATTTCCAGAAAGCCTTTGACAAGGTCCCTCACCAAAGGCTCTTACGTAAATTAAGTTGCCATGGGATAAGAGGGAAGATCCTTTCATGGATTGAGAACTGATTAAAAGACAGAGAACAAAGAGTAGGAATAAATGGTAAATTTTCTGAATGGAGAGGGGTAACTAGTGGTGTTTCCCAAGGGTCAGTCCTAGGACCAATCCTATTCAACTTATTCATAAATGATTTGGAGGAAGGGGTAAACAGTGAGGTGGCAAAGTTTGCAGATGATACAAAACTGCTCAAAATAGTTAAGACCCAAGCAGACTGTGAAGAACTTCAAAAAGATCTCACAAAACTAAGTGATTGGGCAACAAAATGGCAAATGAAATTTAAATGTGGATAAATGTAAAGTAATGTACATTGGAAAAAATAACCCCAACTATATATACACAATATGATGGGTGCTAATTTAGCCACAGCTAATCAGGAAAAAGATCTTGGAGTCATCATGGATAGTTCTCTAAAGACGTCCATGCAGTGTGCAGAGGCAGTCAAAAAAGCGAACAGGATGTTAGGAATAATTTAAAAAGGGATAAAAGAATAAGACGGAGAATATCTTATTGCCCTTATACAAATCCATGTTGCGCCCACATCTTGAATACTGTGTACAAACATGGTCTCCTCATCTCAAAAAGGATATATTGGCAATAGAAAAGGTTCAAAGAAGGGCAACTAAAATGATTAGGGGTTTGGACTGGGTCCCATATGAGGAGAGATTAAAGAGGCTAGGACTTTTTAGCTTGGAAAAGAGGAGACTAAGGGGAGATATGATAGAGGTATATAAAATTATGAGTGGTAAGGAGACAGTGAATAAGGAAAAGTTATTTACTTGTTCCCATAATACAGTATAAGAACTAGGGGCCACCCAATGAAATTAGTGGGCAGCAGGTTTAAAACAAATAAAAAGAAGTTCTTCTTCACACAGCACACAGTCAACCTGTGGAACTCCTTGCCTGAGGAGGCTGTGAAGGCTAGGACTATAACAGGGTTTAAAAGAGAACTGGATACATTCATGGAGGTTAATGGCTATTAGCCAGGATGGGTAAGAAATGGTGTCCCTAGCCTCTGTTTGTCAGAGGCGGTGATGGACGGCAAGAGAGAGATCACTTGATCATTATCTGTTAGGTTCACTTACTTCGGGACACCTGGCATTGGCCACTGTTGGTAGACAGGATACTGGGCTAGATGGACCATTGGTCTGACCCAGTACGGCCTCTCTTATGTTTCTTATCTCCAGGGAATCAAAGATCTACAACCTATCCTGCAACACCATTCCTCACTCTCACAGACCTTGGGAGACAGGCCAGTCCTCGCTTACAGACAGCCCCCCAACCTGAAGCAAATACTAACCAGCAACTACATACCACACCATGGAAACACTAACCTAGAAACCAAACCATGCAACAAACCCCATTGTCAGCTCGGTCCAAATATCTATTCAAGGGACACCATCATAGGACCTAACCACATTAGCCACACCATCAGGGGCTTGTTCACCTGCACATCTACCTATGTGATATATGCCATCATGTGCCAGCAATGCCCCTCTGCTATGTACATTGGCCAAACCGGACAGTCTCTATATCAAAGACTAAATGGACATAAATCAGACATCAAGAATTATAACGTTCAAAAACCACTAGGAGAGCACTTCAATCTCCCTGGACACTCAATAACAGACTTAAAAGTGGTAATTCTTCAAAAAAAACTTTGATGAGAAACTGCAGAACTGGAAT
The DNA here is from genome assembly GCA_032164245.1 of Sternotherus odoratus. Lineage (NCBI taxonomy): Eukaryota > Metazoa > Chordata > Testudines > Kinosternidae > Sternotherus > Sternotherus odoratus. Next base: position 12,335,630 of record JAVMKO010000018.1, on the reverse strand, counting down.
TAATTTGCAAACTGGACACCATCAAATTAGGCCTGAATAAAGACTGGGAGTGGCTAGGTCACTACAAAAAGTAATTTTCCCCTCTGTTGATATTCACCCCTTTTTGTCAACTGTTGAGAATAGGCCACGTCCACCTTGATTGAATTGGCTTTGTTAGCACTGCCACCCCCCACACACATGGTAAGGTAATTCCCATCTTATCACATGCTGTAATACATATATGCTAACTGTATTTTCAACTCCATGCATCTGATGAAGCGGGTTTTAACCCACGAAAGCTTAGGCCCAAATTAATTTGTTAGTTTCTAAGGTGCCACAAGGACTCCTTGTTGTTGAGACTTATGAAAAGCCTCAGCATCCCGTAGGCTATTCAATGGGAGTGTAGATTTTGACGTGCAATGTCCCTAGATACTAGAGTGATTGATGCTGTAGTCAGACAGACAGTGAGGTGGACGTCCAAAAGGAGAGTTTGTGTTCCCTAAGAACCACCACAGCACAAATCGTCCAGGGCTCCTCGCTCCGGAGAAGCGGTACCTCTACCTGTCCTGTCCCCTCCCCCCCCCCCCCCCAGTTATGCTCCACACCTGCAGTACCTTCTCCTGGGCTCCCCTCTAAGAAGAATTGTAGGATGGCTCAGCCATGCGGGCTGTCATCACCGCAGGATCAGACAGGAAGCACCCACCTCATTTCCTTTGCAAGGTAAGCCAGGACCTGCCGCTACATCTACAGAGGCGACTCCTATCCTCCAAGGGCTTTCCTTTTGAAAGCGTTTGACCACAGGCCCTAAGCGAGTCCGGCACCCCCATTCCCGCTCTTGGAAGGGGCGTAAAAGGACAAGCAGCCGAGAAATACAGCGTTTTAAGGGTTGTAAAAGGGGCAGCCACCTGTCTGCTTATGGTGCAATAAAGTGCTGCTGTAGCGTGGATTTACGGCCAATAAAATCGCAAAGCACAGATCGGAGATGTCTTCAGTAGTTTATAAACACATAAAACCGCAACATTCCCCTTCCACACATCAGTGCTTCCTTCAGTGGAAAATGAATGTGCCGACTGGAGGAACGGCCTGAAAATTCAATCGCTCTTCCCGGGTCCTACGACAAGCGCTAGAGAGCTCGCCTCCTCGGGCTTGCGCAGGGCTTTGGATCCCAGCAGCAACAGGGCATCTAGCCGAGGGTTTGGTGATCGAGGTAGCTTTGAAAGGGCCAGTCGGCATCTCCAAGCCGGGGGCTAAGGGCTGATCTTTCAAAGTCACTGAGCCCCCATGGACTTCAGCTGCAGTGCTGGATGCTTGGCCCTGCTGAAAAGCTGGGCCTCCGGGGTAGTCTCTTATGGCTCCTGTCCGTGAAAGGTTTTGCACGAGAGCCGCGTGCACTGGCCGGAACTGGCTTGGTCTTGCTCCCCACGCGAATCTTGAGCCAGATTCAATGACCAGCCCGCAGAGATTGGCAAGTTTTCCAAGGAAGGCTGGGCTGGGGTTGAATAGATCATGCGTAACTGGGGTGACCAGACAGCAAGTATGGAAAATCGGGATGGGGGGGGGGGGGGGAACAGGCGCATATACAAGAAAAAGCCCCGAATATCGGGACTGTGCCTATAAAATAGGGACATCTAGTCACCCTATCCATAACTGAACTCAAGCAAAACGGGGCACTGGGGGGGAAAATCAAGGAGAGGAAAGCTCTCAGGGGACAACTGTCAGAGTTCTCCATGGCCCCGCTGGGAAAAACAAACATTTCCCTGTGCAGCCCTATAAAGTGCTAATCTTTCAGAGAACCACAGAGTACTGGTGCCATCTAGTGTCTTGAAAATGTTTTGAAAATGCCCCATTTCAACAGTTTTGGAATGAAAAATTCCAATTTTTTGCTTCAAAGCAATGATTCATTTTGAAATTTATTTTATACTTCATTTTTTAGAAGTCCACATAAAAACAAAACCACTTTGACCCAAAACAAATCATATTCAGAACTGCATTTCAAACACACACACTTTCCCTTTCTCTGTTTTGTCTTTTTGTCCCACTTTGGGAGGGAAACAAATGCAAAAATCTTGAAAGTTTGTGCGGGGTGGAAAACCCGTTTGCCAGTCAGCTCTGCCTCTGGCACACATGCTTTCAATACATCACTTTAGAGACGGGATGACCAGCTCTGCACGCAGTATTCAAGGTGGGTGTGTAGTACAGATTTCTATAGAGGTAAAGGAGACCTATAGGAGCCATCCCATAGCTCCAACTCCCACTCCCTATCAAACTAGTCTGACTCTAGAAGACCAACCTCAGGGTCACTCTGGTTTTAACCCACTGTCAATCCTATTATTACTTATCACTCTTATTATTCAGCATGACACAGGAAGCAGTGCAAAGAGGCTGCTTATACCCTGTGTGGAGACTAGATGGAGCATGGAGGTGGGGCAGTGGGGTAATAACCCCAAGTGCCCAGTGGGAAGTTTGCTGCTGAAGGTATTGGAGATCCTTCTGGCAGTTGTAGCAGGAGGGTTTATGGGACGGTTTTATTGGTTAATAAATTGCTCCAGACTGTATTTATTGACCCTTCCTGCTCATAAAGACGTCGCCAGCCAAGTGAAGGCCGCAAACAATTGATTTGTTGGACAATGAATGGCATGGCGAATGGTCTCCCCGAATACACACAGACAAGGGCATGTAGGAGTGAAGATCTATAGCGGAGTCTGGTCGAGGGGACAGAAGAGTCTGCCCAGGTCTGAAGGAATTCATTTCCAAAGCCGCTATTAACAGCTGGATTACAACACGTGAGCCAGCACCTGCCAGTGTCTTTTGAACTTACGGAGGGCGTGTTTCACATCCATTGCCTTCTCTTGCTAAGGGCGGAGTGCCTCTCCGGATCTGGCCCACAGCCTCTCCAAAGCTCATCAATGGACAGGAGGTCCTTGAGCACCCAAGACGCATGGTCCACTGCAGATCTGGATTCTGTTCCTACCCTTGCCCCTGATCTGCTGTGTGCACTTCGCCTCTCTGTTCCCTTCCCAGCTTTGAACTCTCTCTTCTATTTAAATTGCACAGCTGGGCAGGACAGGAACGGTCTCTTACTCTCTGCATTGCAGCATCAGTACAATGGATCTCAACCTCAGCTAGAGCCTCTAGTTCGGGGGTCTCAAACACGCCGCCACGGGGTTATTTTTGCAGCCCGCCAAGCTCCCCTCCCCCCAGCATGCCGCATCCCCACTGCTTACCTCCAGGTGCTTCCACCGCCAAACAGCTATTTGGTGGCACTTAGCGCTTTCCAGGAGGGATGTGGGAGGAGCGGGGAGCCGCGCTCTCAGGGGAGAGGCGGAGAAGAGGCGGGACAGGGGTGAGGATTTGGAAAAGGGGTTGGGGCTAGGGGCAGTGGTGGGGGTGTCAGTGATGTGGCTCTCCTGGTGATTCGAGTTTGAGATCCCTGCTCTAGTTGCCACTCTAATAATAGCAGCAAGGGCTGATGCAAATGTAACATTATTCACAATGGAAATTTAAATAAACTACCATGTAATCCATGTCATGATATATGGAATCACAGTTCAGCTTAACTAGGAGATATTTATTACAACTAACAAACCAGCTTCCACACAGTTTGAGACTCAGCTTTATCTCCTTTGTTTACCAGGATCCACACCCTGCCTAGAACCCTATATAGCATACAGACATCCAGTGGCTGAATAATACACCACAAATAAACTCATCTTTACACTTAGAGTTAGTTGGAAACATTCTAACTCTAAGGGGAGTTGAGCTCTGGAACAGGTTTCTGAGGGAGGTTGTAGAATCCCTGTCACTGGAGGTTTAAGAACAGGTTAGACAGAAACACCAGGGCTGGTCTAGGTATAGTTCAGTGCAGGGGGATGGACTAGATGCGACTCTCAAGGTCCCGCCAAGCCCTACATTTCTCTAAGCCTGTGATTTTTTGAAAATGTCAAATTTTGCCAAAATTCCCCTGGAAACCAGGCAGAGTTTGGACAGAATCCTGCCTGCTGGGCAGATTTCAAAACACCCAGGCCAGGCAGGTTTCTGGCACTTTCCTGCCTCTCCTTGGCAGCCTTCCTGGTGGGCCGATGGAAAACCAACACCCTGGAAGCGCAGGAACCCTGGTTCCCAACCTCCAAAGGGTCAGTTTCTTGCCAGTCCGACTTCCTAGGGCTTCCGCAGTCCCTAGGAGAATAAACTCCCAACTCTCGCAGTACTTCCCGGATGGAAACTCCCACTCCGGCTCAGTTCACATGCCCGTCTGGGATATCGTCCGTACTCGGATATTATGCATGCAACTTGCTTTGAAATGGAGACTTAAGCTCCCAGCATGGCACTCCGCTCCCATTACTACTTCAGGGGAAACTTCATTTTGTGACCAGTAACAAACCTTTATACCGGTGCAATAGGTGCTAGCAGAGATATGGCCAAACACTTCCGGTCTGATCTCGATTGTCTGGTGGAAAATTCCTTCCTCAGCCCAACTCTCCACCCCATCATCCAAGCAGCCAGGTATTTGGGGGGCGAGGGGGGAGATGGTGGGTTTCATGATCTTCTGTAGCATCAGGTACTGGATACTGCCAGAGGCAGAATATTAGACTAGATGAACCAATGATCTGATCCATTCCCACCCCACCCCCAAGAAGTTTTAGAAACAGGAAAACACCTAAATAGCCTCAAATGCCTGCTTTTTATAGACAGGCTAGTCTGATTTTCCTGCATTTTCACCAAGTCCCGCGCTTCCGAAAGCAATGTTACCCCATCTGACACCCGAGTCAAAGACTGTGAAAGAACATTTTGCTCCCATCACAGGGAGTTACTGGAGGCCCAAGTGGAGATCAAAGTCCCATTGTGCCAGATGACGTCCAGGCACATTGTAAGAGACAGCCCCTTTCACAAAATAATTTAATTAAACAAGAAGCATCATGATCTCCATTTTACGGATGGGGAATGGAGGCACAGAGAAAAGTGACTTGCCCCGGGTCACCCAGATGATCAGTAGCAGAGTGGAGACTCGAACCCAGGTCTCCCGGTCCAGCGCTCTGACCTCCCCAAAAGGTAACCACACTGCTAACTCCCCTCTCTCCCGTTTTGAAAGGTCACAGGAATATAAGGGGGGCAGCTGTTTTCTCCTGGACAGAGAGGTGGGGGGGGGACACTTGATTATTATTTTTTTACTGCAGATGATTTTTTGATTCTCTAGAAAGATGAAATAAAAATGAAATAAAATGAATGGGAGGCTTAATGGAGGAAATGCAGCTTAGCAAATCGATGAGGCACGGCCAAGCAGGCAAAAATCAAAGAGCATCTGTGTGACAGATAAAAGGAGAGATGGTATCACTCGGGAGACTCGTGCAGGAATTCATACAACGTACTTGAGACCATCAGGGTGGAAGGGACTCACTCCAGCTTGTCTTGGGTGTCTCCATGGCAATATTCCCCATGTTAGCAGCCAGGCTGGGGGCTGCACCAAATATTAAGACGCTGGCCCGCTTGAAGACAAGGGGTGGTGCTGGGTTTCCTTACTCCCACCCCAGTGGGCATCATTGATGGTCAAACGAGCAGTACTGGGAATCGCTGTGCCAAAACAGATAGATGGTAGTGCAAATGATTCAGATCTTCTCTGTGCAAGTCTGCTTTGCTTGACTCCTAGGTCTGAGAGGTCCAGGCACAAGAGGAGAGGTTTCTCCTGGAAGAGATTACACTAAATCTTCTTGGGGGCACTTGGGAGAAGGAAAGCAAGAATCATAGCATGTATGTCCTCATCCAGAAGGCTCACCGTGGAGCAGATTCCATGGGTTGAAGGCCACACTGAAGGAGGAGCAAAAGATGCATAAGGAGCATCCGAAGGTGTTGTTTCTGGATGCTCCAGCGAGGAAAGAGGAAGAGTGGGTGTATCCTTGGAATGGCCAAGGTGGAGGTCAAGATTCTCACCCCCCCACTGGCCCCCGTACAACAGCCAGCATAGATGAGTCACACAGGCCTTAGCTCCAGTCAAGGGAGAATTTCCCCAGAGCTGGCACGGAGGAAAACTACTGCAGTGTTGGAAATGTGTTAGTTCGTGGTTACATTCAACTACCCCATGTGGTCTGGGGTTTCACCTCAAGTCGTCATTGGTGACGACATGTCCCATTGTAACACAACCACCATGAAAAAAAACATTTTAAAACCTTTTAGTGAAGACACATTAAAAGGGAGGAGGATGAAAGAGCTGCTGTCTTTGAAAGGTGAAGTGTTAAGTCAGGCTTTCATTTGATTGCTATCCCTCATTCCCTTTAGCTAGAGAGGTTTTTTCCTCCAAGGAACCAACCAAGTCCACCTCCCGCCCTGTTTGACAGTCTTTTGGTTGCTGTCTGCTGAGGTTCCTTTGAACCCTGAGATTCTAGGATTCCTAATGAAGTCAATGGGAGCTTTGCCACGGACTTCAATTGGGTTTTCCCATCATCATGTTTCTTCCTCGTCATGGTGAGGACTGACTAGTAGATGTTATGCCTGGACTGGCCTATGTTTTTCAGTAATTTGTGTGGCAAGTGTATATCACTAAACTTAGGAAGGAAAAAAAAGCAAATGCACAAGTAAAAAATAGAGGAATAACCTGGTTAAACAGTCATGCTACAGAAATGGATCTGGGGGTTATTAGTGGATCACAGATTGTTGACTCAAATTTAATGTGATGCTGTTGTGAAAAACTCAAAAAGAAAAATATTGTGATCAATTTCCAGACCTAATGATGATTCAGATGCAGATTAGCTTGGGGAGGAAGCAGTAGTAATGGTGGAGGGGAATGGGCGAGACTCTTTCCTTTCAAGTGGAAACGGTGAGCAAAATGCAAATTCTGGTTTATATTTGTGTACTGAGATTCCATAAACTTCGTAATATGTAACTTTAGCGAACAATATTATTGGATTAATCCCTTTTCCAGCTCGTAATTCTTCCGCTCTACTCCATGCTGATTAGGCCTCAACTGGAGTATTGCATCCAGTTCTGGGTGCCACATTTCAGGAAAGAAGTGGACAAATCGGGAAAAGTCCAGAGAAGAGCAAGAAAAATGATTAAAGGTCTGGAAGACATGACCTATGAGGGTAGACTGAAAAAACTGGGTTTGTTTAGTTTGGAGAAGAGAAGACATGATAACCGTTTCAAGTACATAAAATGTTGTTACAAGGAGGAGGGAGAAAAAATGTTCTTAACCTCTGAGGCTAGGACAAGTTATGGGCTTAAATTGCAGCAAGGGTGGGTAAACTGGACATTAGAAAAAGCTTCCTGTCAGGGCAGAGAAGCACTGGAATAAATGGCCCAGGAAAGATGTGACCATCACTGGAGATTAAGAGCAGGTTACACAAACACCTGTCAGGGATGGTCAGATAATCCTTAGTCTTGCCATGAGTGCCAGGGACTGGACTAGATAACCTCTCGATGTCCCCTCCAGTTCTATGATTCTATGTGAAGGCCGCCTCTGGGGTAGCACTGATGAAATAAGGGGGAAAATATAGAACCACCACCTATGCTTGGTTCTGGAGCCAGACCCAAAGCTGATTGAAGTCAATGGGAAAGGGAATAGTTCAGTGATTTGAGCATTGGCCTGCTAAACCCAGGGTTGTGAGTTCAATTCTTGAGGGGGATATGGGGCAAAACTCTGTTGGATGATTTAATTGGGGATTGGCCCTGCTTTAAGCAGGGGGTTGGACTAGATGATCTCCTGAGGTCCCTTGCAACCTTGATATTCTAGGATTTTCCACTGACTCCAATGTGCTTTGGCCCAGGCCCTTGGCGCTGAGTTATCAGGGGGATATTTTTGAACTAGGTAGATTGATCAATACACCAATAGCTCATGCTGGGAATGCAAATCCTATTCAGTACTCGTTTTTCTGCAGCCATTGGGAAGAAACTGAAGATGACCTTGTGCCTACTTGGAATTGTTTCTGTCTACAGCCCCTCTGCGTCTCCTTATATCCACACATGTTGAGCAGGTCAGTCACTGAAAACCCTGGCTCCCTCCAGAAGGCCTGAGTTCCTGCTTCCCTGAATGCAGCAGGTTCGTTAGATAACAGCCAGAGGGCTCTCTTATTTAAATTGGTCGTTTAAGGCTCTCCCTCCCTGCTCCCCCCTCACACCCCCCCCCCCCCGCCTGCCTTCCCTTGGCCTGATACGACTCGTTTAAAGCTGCTGTCCACAAAGGGCTCTGTGCAAACAAGGTCACCCTGTGTACAGCTGGCTTTGAAGATGTTTGGACATCTTTTATCATGTGTCTCATTGGTTTCAGAAAACTCCACTGTGACCAAGCTACTACAGTAATGGGTCTGTCCAGTAATGAGACTGGGTCACATGCATAGTTTGAGGGGAAGAAGAGAGGTGGTGAGGAAGGGCATAATACACATCCTTGGATGTCTAGTGGCATTCCATAGATTGATGTATTTTTAAGCTTTGATTGTCCTAACCAAGAAAATGCTAGAGGAGAAATGCAAGAGGAATTCACATCAGACCAACCACCTATATAGCACCCTGAATAACCACAAAGTAAGGGTAATTACTAGAAGTGTGCCGTGATTTCCTGTGTACCACACGGGGCATGCTCATGAAAAACCATGGTTTATTGCAGACACACAAAAGAGTCAGATCTTCCACTGGTGCAAATCTTGAGTTCAATGGAGCTTCACTGATTGACACCAGTTGATGGTCATTCCGACAGTTGAAAAAACAAGGAGTACTTGTGGCATCTTAGAGACGAACAAATGTATTTGGGCATAAGCTTTCGTGAGCTAGAACCCACTTCATCAGATGCATAGAGTGGAACATACAGCAGATGTGTCTGTGTAATTTATTATATATATATATATATATATATATATATATATATATATATATATATATATATATTTATTTATTTATTTATTATAAATTACACACTGAGAACATGAAAAGGTGGAGGTTGCCATACCAACTCTAATGAGACTAATCAATTAAGGTGGGCTATTATCAGCAGGAGGAAAAAAAACTTTTGTAGTGATAATCAGGATGGCCTACTTCGAACAGTTGACAAGAAGGTAGGGGGAAACTTAGCATGGGAAAATAGATTACAGTTTGCATAAGGACCCAGCCACTGCCAGTCTTTATTCAATATGAGACTGTTTCTTAAGAATCCCCAGGAGCTGGAAGTGCCAATGGGTTTTTATGACAGGTTTAAGATTAGCAGCCGTGTTAGTCTGTATCCATAAATAAAACAAGGAAGACTTTGTAGCACCTTAGAGATTAACCAGTTTCTTTCAGCATAAGCTTTCGTGGGCTATAGCTCACTTCATCGGAGGCAACTTCATCCCATGTAGTGGGCTATATCCCACGAAAGCTTATGCTGAAATAAACTGGTTAGTCTCTAAGGTGCTACAAAGTCTTCCACGTTTTATTAATGGGTTTTTATAACACTCTATTTCTGTCACACTTGCTCAAACTGAGTAATTCCACTAAAGTCAGGCGCTACTTGAATTAGTGTTACTCATCACAAGGGTTATAACATTAGGCTTCCGTTATGTATCTTCTTATTCCATAACTTTTGTATTCCAGTAGTGCCCGGTCTGTATCATGACCCAATTGTATAAGGAGGGGGGTAGGGGACAGGGGTTAGCTGCATTTCCTGCCCCAAAGAGTTTGCAATCTAAAAGACCCCCAATCCTGCAAACTCATATGCACCTGTTTAAAGTTAAGCCCCTGGGGCTTGTCCTGCTTGTGGCTATCACCCAGTGCAATTGCCTTTTGCAGACCCATTTATTTGACAGACAACTACATGTTGAATTATTTTCACTGATGTCAACCCGACTCAAGGCTTCGCAGCAAGAACACAAATGGGTAAATCAGCTTCTTTCCTTAGATTTCCACAACATAACCACAGACTACAGCCAGGCAAGTAACTTGTAACAATTGATTTATTCACCACCTTTTATTTTTCTGTTCGTAAACGGTCCATGAAAAGACCCTGCTTGTCTCAAATCCATTTAGTATTCAAAATTCCCAGTGATCAAGTGCTTGTGACTAACCCTTGGGTCTGAAGCTTGATCATAGTCAGTTCGCCGCAAGCGTTCACTATTCAAAATTAAAGCTGTCCTGTCTGGACAGATAGGACCAAGTTCCTGGCTGGTGTAAGTTGCTAAACTCTATTGAAGTTACCGGTCGCATGCCATGTTTCCATTCCTTGAACTTTTATAATCCCATTTCTAGTGCAAAGTGTCTATTACTATGAATTTTTAAATTTGCTTCTCCAGAATTTTTTTAATTTGGCTTAAAATTTACTCTTGCAGCCAGTAAACTCATTTTCTAGATTACCCAGGGGTGTGCATTCGTTATAAGCAAATTGAGTCAAAAGAATATAATGGCCTCTTTTTAAATAAAAAAAAAAAAAAAAAAAAAAAAAAGAGTGTTTGCTAATTTCTAAAGAATCTATTACACAAATTAACAGCATTTCTGTAGCTAGTGACCTAAGGCCTATTGGTCATATACTTGAAAGACTGGTTTCAGCCAAAAGATAGAGATCCATTCTGTGCTAAGTTCATCAGGGATTCCTGGCAAATGCTCAAACTCTTTTTCCATTTCAGGGTTGAAAAACTCTCCCTTTTCATTTGATGGATGGACCATTCTGGCATCCATCAGCCTGACACTTCAGAAGTCTGCAATCCTGTGCAAGTTTATTTTAGACAGTTTGATGAAAAAACGCAGTTTTGCGTGGACCAAACTATTCACAAAGTCTGGCTGAACTGGGTTTCAGTCCCAAAAGATAATAAATAAATCATCAAGAGGCCAAACGCATTTCAAACATTTTCATTTCAAAATGATGGTTTCTCAATTTAGCTAGTTTTTGGGGGGTTTTTTAATAAAAGGAAACAAACTGGGGAGGGGATTTGTTTTGGGTCAAACAATGTTTCATTGCAATTTTCAATTATGTTTTGGCAAGAAAAACTGAAAAATTCCATTTTTTTCTTCAGTTCAGCCACCTAACCAAAAAACCCCACACAGTCACTCAGCTCTAGTCCAGTGAATACAATTTTCAAAGTCTTCACACACACACACACACACACACCCCAATGACAAACACGACTCCCTACCCATGGGACTCATGTGTCTAGGATGAGCCTGCAGGTCCCCTTCAGTCTGGACACCTTCAACTTGTTTGTTTTTAAGATACAAGTCAGTTTACAAAAAGGTTGAGTACAAATGCGACGCTTCCATGCTAAGCGTCCTGTATTCCCTAATAAGCAAAATCACTATACACAAAACCTTTTCGTTCATTCAAAAATGAGCAACGTTGTGATGGTCAGGGGACAATTCTTCATCACCCACGAAAAGGAGAGTAAATAAACCTCCCCATTCATGAAACCAAAACAAAATGCATATTGCTTTATCCCTTAGGACTAGGGTAACACTCCCAGTTGGTGTTGTGTAGTACAATGATCACCTATCAGGAGACCTGGGTTTTATTCCCTATTCTGCCACTGATTTAGTCTATGGACCTAGGCCAGACACTTAACTGCTCTTTGTCCAGGTTTCCTCATCAGTTCCAGGCAGCTAATAATTCTTTCCTGCTTTACAAGGGGGTCTCGTTAATGTGTACACCACACACGGAAAGATTCTGTTGAAAGGTGGTACAGAGCAGTGTATTATTTCACAAGAATCCCCATGTTTTGAGGAATTAAACTAGGCCACTCCGATTATCAAAATGAACTGTAGTCACATGGCATTTCCCTCTCTCGCTTCCCCTCCTTCCCCTGGAGCAAAACAAACACTCCCTCCACAAAATGCAATTCCACATCCTCCTGGACGGGACACCGCTGGAGGCAAAGGCGATGTTTCTGAAGTGAACTCTCACTTTTATCAATTGGCCTCTTTTCAGTTCGTCTGGAACGCTCCGGTTTCTGTAAATCATGTTTTTCCATGTTCTGCCACTCAAGCATCTAGGCTTGCCAGCTCACAAATAGCTGTTTGTTCGATGGGCAGCATACTAATTCCACATCAAGACTTCCCAGAGGCTTTTGCGGTCCAATAAAACAGAGGAGGAAAAAAAATACGTACTGCCAATATCATGATCTTTGTCTACAGTCTAGTCTCAGCCAGCCTAACTGCACTAATCCAGCTCCTCTCTGCTTTTACTTATAAGACCTGTTTGAACTAGCATTTGAGGTTTATACTTAACTCAAACCGGTTTAAGGTCCCTTTGCGCTTTTAGGTCTGGAAATACCATCAGGGGTCTGAATGGCTAGTGATGATCAAAGCAACCAGTGGGAAGAGACCAACATTTTCTTCCAAAATAGATGGGGGCTGGTCTACTATCAGCAGCTGAGAGAGCCAAAAGGCGAGAATTTGGGGGGCAGATTGTGGGGTACCCCAAATTACAGTACAATCTTGTGTAAGAACATTCAGTCTCCTCATCCTTATCTCTACTTTTACTGGACACAAAAAGAGACACAGGCTTGGCTTGATTCTCCATTCCCTTGCACCTTGTGAGATCATCTATGCCGAGTAGTGTCGGTTCAAAATGCTGCCATTCTGGGTCCAGCTGCAAGTCACCATTAACTTCAAAGACATGCTGTACTTATACTAGCTAGCAGAGTACCTCTATTTTGCAGAGATACAGAGAGCTACTTTGTGGCGTAATCAGTGGAGTGGAGAACCAAACCCCAGTCAAGTTACCTCTGGCCCGGACCACCCATGACTTTATCAGGCCATATAGACCGGCCGGAAGACTGGAGGTAAGGGAGTATTTTCTTAAACGCTCCCTAAGAGTAGGGGGGGAAATCATAGAAAAGTGCAGCCACATACGTGAGTTAGGGCAGATTTAGACTCTGAAGAGGCCTTTTGCCAGGGCTAACCGAGGCCCGAATACAAGAAACCTGATCGTCCTTGGGATCTGGACCAAAAAAAAGTAGACCACTGGGAGTCCCAAAATTAATCCTTGACAAGGTCATTAAGAGTTGCCAAGCAATGGAAGTCACCTAGTCCAGATGGAAGTTTATGAAGGGAGGACAATGTTCGAACACTAGAAATAACTGAGAGTCCGAAATGCCACCAGAAAGAGACTTGAGGCAGAAAGGTCCACAGAGCTGAAAGTCAGCCTCAAGCAAGAACAACTCATGGAGATACACGTGGTGTGAAGAAGTCAGCACCAGCCAGGACAATGCCTGGCATGGTGGGAAAAAGCAAGGAATGCAATGGATTACATCCCTTCGCAAGCGTCCGCAAGCACCACCAGAGTCAGTGTGCACAGCTTGGACAAAGGGTACGACATCGCCGCTACCGCCCCACGTGTTTTCATAAGAGTCAAGGACATTGGAGCAAAACAAATGAGCGGCCAACCTGAAAGCAAATGGAACATTCCTTAAAATGAAGTTGGATGCTGGCACACCACATAGAAACCATGTGAACGCTAAAGATAAAAATTAAAACTCAGGGCTTACCATGGTGCGCTTATCCCCACTACCGGAGGATGCAAACTGGATGTATGGGTCAATAAATCGGAAAAGATACCATTTTTAATAATATCAGGGGAGGGGGAAGAAGAAGACCCATTTTTAGGTTCAAAGTAGGTCACGTTCTTGGTCTCATCAAGAGGGTGCACTCATTGGAGGGGCAGGGGACCCAAACAACTGAGGAAGAATTTGAGAACACCTCGGAAAGGCGAGGGGAGTGCTCAACAAAACAGAGCTGAAAGAACCCAACTGCCCCACAATTCATCTCCCAAGGAGGCGGAGATGCTGGAGAGGTTCATTGCTCTGGGAATCAGAGCAAGTAAAAACAGCCAACTGAGTGGTTTACACTTGTCAAGCAAAAGAGACCATGTTGGTGGCACAGGAAGAATTGCGCCTCCTGTAGCAAAGTAGGGCATAGATTGATGTTGACTGGAAGGGGGTGAAAGGAAACTATGTAGTTGTTCTAAGCTCTTATTCTCATTTCCCCAAGATAGCTTTACCAGGTGATTACTACAGCTTGACAGATTATTATGCACATCAAATCTCTCGTTACTAGACACGCCATAGCTGACATTGTCATGTCAGACAACGGGCCATAATTTAGTTGGCATGAATTTAAAGGTTTTGGTGACGTTTGGGTTTAGACATGTAAACTGCTGGTCCCAATGCCACAAGTTGGTGGAAAGTTGGGCTTGTGGAGACCCACAAAGCCTCGACGACAGACATTGGCAGTTTGACTCTCGCTGGCCCGTCTACCAACCCAAGTTTCTAAATGAGGATTCCAGTTTAAAATGCTGCATCCATGTTGTACATCAGTGAAAACAGACGTGGAGACCCAAAGAAAAGCCACAGACATTAGCAGAAAAGTAGTAATGCAAACAAGTCACCGACTCAAAATAAACCACCCGGCCATAACGAAGGAGTGTGCAATTTATGGCAGAGCCTACACAAGCAAATACAGGCCTTTCAGATCTCAGGAGGTTTCTCCGAGCCTCAATAAACTTTGTCCAAAATCAGAGATTTGTACAGTTCTGGAACACAAGGCCTCACAGTCTTCGGTCGTTGCACTAAACCAGGCAAAACCACACAAGTGACAATTACTGTTGTCACATCAGTACATCAACTGTTGCCAATTTCTCAATAGCTTGGTTTTGATCAATTTTATAGTGAGTTCATGGATTTACTCTGCTTGTTGGTACTGGAGAACCAAAGGAGTTTCCCCAAATCATGGAAATTCATCGTCTGCCTCCAACTGATCTAGACGGGCACGCACCATCTGCTCACGGGCCATAAAGGGAGAAGTAACTAGAGAAGCACAGAAAATATTATACAGGCAGTTGGATGAGGATCCAGGGCTGGGAATGTGGAGAAAAGGAGATGGGGAGAAAGGGAAAGAAAGGAAAATGGAGCAGAAGCTGGAGGAAGAGAGCACCGTTATTGTGGCAATATTGGAGACGACCACAGAGTGAGATTAAGCAGCCTTGAGTAGTAACCAGGGGTAACGTAGAATCTATCCACTGGAGCCACTCGGGTTGCTGGAACCCAAAGGTAACAAGCGGTGTGAATGTAACAAACCTGCTCAAGGGGAAGAGGATTTCTCTGCATTTTCAGAGAGTCTGGACCTGGCGTGAAATTCTGGCCTCACTGAAATTAGTGGCAAAACTGCCATTGCCTTCAGGGAGGCGAGAAGTTCACACACACACACACCTCTCTCTGTGCATTGCAGGGACTGAGGGCTTGTCTGCACTGGGTGGAGAGGAGGAGTGCACTAGTTCAACTATCCTGATGAACTTCAATGCAAAGCCCTAGTTCAGAGGTGCTGCACCAGCGTACAAAGTGGTTTCAGTCCAGGGCTAGCGGCACCACGGCAAGGCATGTTTACCCCACTGCAGCATGTTCACAGGAGGGGGATGATTTGGTGCAAGAAAACCCCATTGACCCAAGAGAGGAGAAAGTCGGGGCCTCAGTAAGATGCTGTAGGATGCTTAAAGTCTCCAGGCCAACTGTCCAGCGGGAGTAGATCATTGTAGCCCATTCACTGCAGTGGAGTGATGTTGATTTACCCCTGCTGAGGGCTAAATTCTGCCCAAGTTCCCCTGATCTGTCCCCACAGCAGTCAGCTGCCATTCCAGCTGGGGTCAATCCCTAACAGCTCCCCCGGGGAGACAGAGGGCCAAGGACTGAATGGGCCATGGGGCCTGACTGTCAAAGGTGCTGAGCACCCACAGTTCCCACTGGCTTCAGCTGGAGCTTTGGGCGCTGGGCATTTCAATCATCAAGCCTCAATAGATGGAACTCTCCACACACTCTCTGGGGTGGGCAGAGTCCCTCCACGCTGGAGCAAGTAGCTAGGATGGCATCAGGGAAACTTGTTGGCCTGTGCAGTGGCCAGAGGAAAGGATCATTTCACCCCTGTTGCCCATCGGGCAGCAGATCTCCCTCAGGACGGGTATCACACACCCTGTTCAGATTGCCAAGTGCAGGCTTCACACACTACTGCAAGCTGGGCTCTGAGCTTCCCGTAGCACCAGGTTTTCCCACCTGCTATCGGAGGTCACCAGCCTCCTCTGCACCAGGGATCTTTGCTCCGGCCTTGCATTGCCTCTGAACAGTGCCGTGGTTACAGGGCTGGCCACTCTTCTGTCTCCTTTCTGCTCTCTCAGAGCACACCCCCCTCAAGGGCAGGGCCTCATGCCGGGGTGGAAGCCTGCAGGTCTCCCATTCGGACGCCTGGACTACACTAGGGGTGGCCCGCAGGGTACACGTAGCGACACACCGCAGTCAAAAGTGATTTACTGCAGTGCACAACCTGGGCAGGGAAATAAATTGGTCACATTCTCAGCTGGTGTAATCCAGCCACAGTGGAGCTACGGTGATTTACACCAGGGGAGGATCTGATCCGGGATCTGTTGGCACATGCATACTCACCAGGACTCAGGAGTGGGGGGAAACAGGGTTCACTTCTGCATTTTTCTTCCTCCCGAGTAGCTTGCAGTTTCGCTATCTATTTGCACTAATGTCTTTTCTGCCGCTTGACATTAACACGACAGCACAGGTGCGGGCTTGGTCTCTCCCGCTCCCCCTCTTCCCCCCACTTTGACATAATCTTGGCAAAGGAGACCTCGTCTGCACTCCTGGAAAAAACAACGATACCCCCACCCCAGAGAGGAGGCTTAGCACTAAGAATGGAGAGGGGATCTTTTTAGGGCAGCCCAGTAGCTCCCATTTTCCCCAGGGTGAAGGAGAACGGCGGGAAAGAGGAAAAGCCTGCTTTTTCTTCTTGCTAAAAATGTGCTAGGGGAAGATGGTGCAGGTGATAAATGGAGAAGGTGCAGGAAAGCAGCAGGAGAGAGAGAGAGAGCGAGCGCACGCACGCTGGGTGTGAGCTTGCTGTCCACGACTCCCTCGTTTGGTACAGCTCGTGAGCAGACCCCGCCGTCAGCTGGCACGGCCCATCTCCAGAACCCGTCCTTCAAGACAGTGATAAATGGGGGCAGGGGGCATTCCCCAGCACTGCAATTTCACACGCCTGACAGAATCCGGCGAGTGCTGCCAGACACATCTTCTGATCAGTTGTGGGGGGGCGGGGGCACGCGACATACACTAGGTGAGAGGCAGCTTCATCCAGGGGCTGAGGCGCTGAATTGGGACTCAGGAGAACTGAGCTCCGCCACTGACCGGCTCTGTGACCCATGGTCAAGACACTTCACCTCTCTGGGTTTTGGTCTACCCTCCCCCCCTTTGTCTCGTCTATTTCGATTCTCAACTCTTCAGAGCACAGATTGTCTCTTATGTGTCTATACAGCACCTAGCACCACAGGCCGATGATCTTAGCTGGGGCCTCTGTGTGCTACTGTAGTATAAATAACCTCAGTCTCTATTCTAGGGGCAAGAATACAGACCTCTTCAATTCTGTACAATTGGCATCCTGAAGCATTAAAGGGTAATAGATATTGGATCCCCCCACCCCTCCTTCATTCAGAAGGATCCTAAAGCATTTTATAAACTCCATCAATAAACTACATGGGAATCAGTTTGCCCACCACTGAAATGCAACCACCTCTAGGGTGGAATGGTTTTAACCACACCTAACAACTCTACACAGATGTTCGAAGCCAAGGATCTAAGAGTACTGGAGCCAATAGAAACTACAGAGGGAACTGTAGTTAGACTGCAAACAGTACTCCCCTGGCTCAGCCGGACACGGAGAATCCCACACAGCGGGGGTCAAAGGCCTTACACTTTATCAACAGCAGAGCTGGCGGGATGCTCACAAACGGCCATTTTAATTAAAACTTGACTCGTGACCAGAATTCACAGCACACAAGGGGTAAAGCGAGCTCCAGCCCGGTCAACACGCACGGCATCAAGCCTAAGGCAGACAGCTCTCCGGGGAACGCTTACCCAGCACTCTGAATAGCCACAGCATTACAGTAAACCCTCGATTTAACGGACCCCGATTTAACGGACTTCGGATGCAACGGACAAAATTACCGATGCATCCGAAATCCGTTATTGGGGGCTGCCGGCTCCCGCCGCAGGGAGCCGGCTGGGTTGACAGCTCCCCCCCGGCTCCCCGCAGCGGGGACCCCTGCGGGAGCTGTCAAACCCCCACCCACCCCCCCGCCCGGCTCCCCACAACCGGGAGCCGGGCGGGTGGGCTGACAGCTCCCACCCGGCTCCCCTCTGCGGGGAGCCGGGCGGGAGCTGTCAACCCCCCCGCCCGGCTCCCCGCAACCGGGAGCCGGGCGGGGGGGGGGCGTTTGAGAGCCCCCGCTCGGCTCCCCGCAGCGGGAAGCCGGGCGGGGGGGTTTGACAGCTCCCGCCGGGCTTCCCGCTGCGGGGAGCCGGGCGGGAGCTGTCAACCCCCCCGCCCGGCTCCTCGCAGCGGGGAGACGGACGGGGGGGGGGGTTTGAGAGCCCCCGCTCGGCTCCCCGCAGCGGGAAGCCAGGCGGGAGCTGTCAACCCCCCCTCCCCTCTCCCCGCAGCGGGGAGCCGGGCGGGGGGGAGGGGGTGGGGTGGGCTGGCACCATATAACGGACTAATTCGGGCGGGGGGGGGGGGTGTCCGTTGTCACCCGAAAGTCCGTTATTTAATAATTTTAAAAAATTATTAAATAACGGACTCTCGGTTTTAACGGACACCCCCCCCGCCCGAATTAGTCCGTTATATCGAGGTTTCACTGTACTGTCATCCACACACCTTCTGGGTGTGGTGTTCCGGCCCATCTAGTGGCACCGAGGCCGCTTAGAGAGAGTTAAATGAGTCTGCTCTACAGCCTTAGCTAACACCCAGTTGGCTTTTAGCTCATGCACAAAGTTCCAGAGGTCCCCGGTTCGATACCGGCGACTGTCGGCATTACCTAAACTCTTCGTATGATTGAAGAGAGGGACATATTTCAGTGACTGTTTGGCCACCTGGAAACATCACTCTCCAGATCCCCTCTCTAAAAGCTACAGTAAGATGGTGCAGTATCCATGCCTCGCATTGCTACACAAAGAACTGAATATTTTGGGGTAGCCAATGCTGTGCCTATGGAAGAGTACTGCAATGGCCTCTCTAAACATCCCATTGCAAATGGTGAGTTTAATCCATGACCACCTCTTACAGCCCATTGCAGCTGGTAGTCCACTAGCATCTCATGCCCCACTGAGGTTGGTGGATCTTCCCACCTGCCTCTTGATCTTCTTGCATGCTACAAATGGTCCTCCCATGCTTTCCTCATCAAGGTGTCACCACAATATCCTTTATCTGCACCCCACCACCATCCCTGGGGGGTGAAAGACTGTCTTGTGGATGGTAAGTCAGGTGGGCAGCAGCTTTATTTTGGGGGTGCAGAGGCAGCTTCCCCTTCTTCCATCCATACCCCCACGCAATCCCCTCCCCCCTTGCATCCCAGTTAATTCTGTTGGCTGATTTAATATCAATCAGTGCATGGGATTATGTTGCTGTTTTCGGGTTTGGTAGCATTTCCCACTGCCTGCTCTTAGTTACAGGTATGACTTTCTTGGATCCTCTTAAGATCCTCATTTGAGAAACGGAGCTGAAACAGAAATAGCGGGGCAAGAAAATGGAAACGTTGCAGACATGAAGCGTCTTATTCTGACCGCGCCCAGTCAAATACATCTGTTGCAATGCCACTGACTTCAGTGGAATTACACACCAGGGACAAATTTGGCCTGGCCTTTCACGCTAGCGAGTGTAAATGTGAGCGTGTCGGAGTGTGGGCGTGGGCATGTGATGCGAGAGAATCAGGATTTGACTTTCACTGAACGGCCAAGTGGGAAGGGAGGTTTTAATTTAATTATCATCTCGTGACCGGTCAGCAGAAATGTCTTCACTGAAATCTTGGGGGAAGGGGTGCCGAGCAAGACTCTTGCTGTGCTTTTGGGCCCTGTGAAACCAACAATGGCTTCAAACACACAGGCCCGAACCCTAGAAGCCATTTTGCTAGCAAATCAGGCTCAGGGGGAACTGGAGATACACACACACACACAACCTTCAAGTCATTTTGTACTCAACAGTAGTAATAATTAGTATGAATACATCTTAGGAAGTCTACCCTAGGTTTTACACTAGGCCCAGTGCATGGTGGGACAGGAGAACACAGGGAGTTTGCAAGCATTGCAGAGAGGCCTTCACCGCAATGATTTGAATAACTAAAGCGGATCAACGATTAAACTCAGCAATAAAGTTTTGTGCAGACTCTAGAAGCGGAGCTGGCAGGAACCCGGAACCCTACAGGGGAATACACTTGTGTTTCCTTTCAGTACTCGAAACGTGCCTTGAATGTTGCCCCGTGGTACATGGCTGGATAAGAAATGCTAAGATTTCAGAACCTTTGGCTGGGTCATAAAGCAGTTAACATCACCCCCACCTCCACACACGCACCCTACCAAGCCCCTCACAGACATGTTACCATGCTTTAGGGGTAGGTCTCTCTCACAACAAGGAGGTGCACTGACCCCACAGAAGAGGTTAAAGCCCCTTGACCAGACAAGCAGCGGCCCCTGCGCTCGGCTCACCAGGGCAGAGCCTCCCTGAAGGAATGGGAAGGAGCCTACGGGCAGCTGGTCTCTTGAGGAGCAGTTTCCATGTCCAGTTAAGATGCTGCAGTGTCAGTATTCCCCCTGCCTCAGTTTAAGTAATAAGAAACCCAAACACAGGGGGGGGGGGGGAAAGAGCCCTGCAGTGCTATCAATCTGATCTATATTTGTTTTCCCTCTGGGCACTATAAACAGCTGTTGAAGGGGGGCTGCAGAGCAGCCTGGTGATTGGAGCTGCAGCACACTTGCCTTGGGGGGGGAGGGCAGATACCAGGGTTTTTGCATTTCAAAGGTGGAGACCCTAGCTGTATCCCACAGGCCGGGGCCCAGCACAGTGCCTGTAACAGGAAGGGTTTTTTAATCTGGGTTCAAAGCTCAGGCCTTTTCCATCCAGGTGGATCACCCATCCCTAGATAGGGTGACCAGACAGCAAGTGTGAAAAATCAGGATAGGGGGTGGGGGTAATAGGAGCCTATATAAGAAAAAGACCCCAAAATCGGGACTGTCCCTATAAAATCGGGACATCTGGTCGCCCTGTCCCTAGAACTCCTGCTTTATGCCCACAGCGAGGAGGCCTTGCCGGTGCTTTTGTAAGGAGCCCCCCTGGGCTGATGCTGAACAAAGCAGCCCCACTCCGGCCTGTATGTAAATAGCCTGCACCAGGTACCCACCGTGACAGAGTTACTCACCGGTCAGCAGGCGCCGCAGTACAAGGTCTTCTCTCTGCTGCTCCAGCCTCGTGGCCCTTCAGGTCTTCTGGGGGTCTAGACTCTACTTCATCTTGTGCCTTGGGTCTCCGGCCAGGCCACATTCGGTCCTCGCCCTTCCAGGATAAACCAGGTGTCCAATAGCACCATAAGCCGAAACCCCACAGTGAAGCCACTGCCCTGACTCCTAGCCTGAGAGTCCTGAGCGCTTGTGTCAGGGCAGCTTTCAGTAGCTCTTATTGGGGGCCCTTAGGGGAACCCAGGCCCCCTCTTTTATCTGGGTTCCACTTCAGGGACCCTGTAGCAAGCCACCAAGGTGTCTCTTCCTCCCTTGCATGGTCTCCTGTCTTCCTGGGCTCAGCCTGTGACCGAGCGTCTCTCTCGGTCTGTCCTCTCCAGCCCACTGCAGAGAGCTTCCCAGACTTACGGCCACACACGTGCTGTACTGCAGGCAGGCTTTTGAGTTCCCCCCATAGGTCACTCCCTGACCCCACAGGGGTCTTCCTGAGCTCTGCGGGTTCCTCTACCAGACACCCCTAGAGCACATTTCCTTTCCTCAGCTTTCCTGCCCCTAGTAACCACCCAGCTCCGCCACAGCTGGGGCTAATACTAATTTGGGCCTAGCCTGCCCTCCAGGTGCCAGCCCCTGGGCTGATTGGAACACAGGCACTGTTCCCTCTCATTTTTTACAGGCCTGTGCAGAATGGTGTTATGTGCACCAATATGGAGGTGATGTCTGCTGGGGGGGGGGGGTGAGGGGTTTGACGTGTGGATGGGGGCTCAGGACTGGGGTAGAGGTACAGGCTCTGGCTGGGGGTGGGGCTGGGGATGAGAGGACTGGGGTGCAGGAGGGGGCTCTGGTTTGGAGCAGGGGGGTTGGGTGGGGGGGGGTGAGGGATCTGGCTCGGGGTGCAGGCTATGGGGTGGGGCCAGGGATGAGGGGTTTGGGGTGCAGTAAGGGGCTCCAGGCTCGGGCAGGGGGTTAGAGTGCAGAGGGTGAGGGCTCCAGCTGGGTGTGCAGGCTCTGGGATGGGGTCAGAGGGATAAGGGGTTCAGGTGTGGGAGGGGGCTCTGGGCTGGGGTCAAGACTTGGGGTGCAGGCTCTGGGGTGGGGCCAGGGATGAGGCATTTGGGGTGCAGGCTGCCCCAGGGCTGAGGCCAGAGGACTCCCCCTCCCCCCCATCCCTCTCCCTACCGGCAGCAGAGAACTCTGCAGGTGGGGCCTGCGGCAGCCCTGCACCCCCCAACTTGCTCCCCTCCCCTCCCTAGCCCCTGCCCATGCCCTACCTCTCTGCTTTCCAGGCCCCTGTGGCTGTGCGGCCCGTTGCCGCCCACTGCGCAACAACACGGCTTACAGGGATCTTAGGCCACAGGCTCCTATTAACACATTGTTCCCTACAGTGCTGAATTTGTAATGCCAGGGCTCAAGCAATTTTTTTACATTCATAACTGACACAGCAAGTCCAAAGGCGCCAGGGCTATGAACTGCCAAGCCGAGAGCTCCTGGGGCTCAGCCCGGGCAAACCCTGGCACGGATTAAGCCCTGGTTTGCCAGTGTGGGGTTTCTACACCCCATCGTGCCAATGTACACTATTGTACAAGCATCTGATTGGCAACTTATCAGTACAGAATGTTTTTGCACCTACATTCCCGTACAGGGTGCCCTGTGTCTGAGCATAATCTTATACAGACTACATAGCACCAAGTAGGTGTGTACTCACCTGTGTGTGATCATCCCGTGCCTGACACCTCTATGCCTATTTTCACTTACACTGAGAATTAGAGAATTGGAAGGGACCTTGAGAAGTCATCTAGTCCAGTCCCCTGCCCTCAAGGCAGGGCTAAGTATTATCTAGACCATCTCTAGTAGGGTTTGTCCAACCTGCTCTTAAAAATCCCCAGTGAAGGAGGTTCCACAGCCTCCCTAGGCAATTTATTCCAGGGCTTCACCACCCTGACAGTTAGGAAGTTTTTCCTAATGTCCAACCTAAACTGCCCTTGCTGCAATTTAAACCCACTGCTTCTTGTTTAGTCCCTGGGCCTGCCACTAAACTGCTGTGTGACCTTAGGTAAGTCATTTCCCGTTGACTTCAAAGGAACTCGGCCGCTTTATGCCAGCAGAGGAGCCAGCCCGTGGCTCTGGACAGTGTTCCTATACGTTGGCACAGACCAAGGGGCGAGCCCATGGAGGGAGCTGGGCGCACTCTGGCTCTGGCCCTGAGGTGGAGTGAGAGGCCTGCGCTGAGGGAGTCGGGCCTGGCCGAGTGGCAACTCTCTGGAATTCTTTCTTGCCAGGTCCTCAGCCGGGGTCCCCGCTCCCCTCCACACACCCCGATGGCTAATCCCACAGGCAGCTAACAGGGGCTGTGCCCGTGCCCCACAAGATGTCAAGCTGGCATTTAACAGCTCCTCTCCACCCCCACCCCCCCATCCACAGCTGTGTAAAGTAAACCCCCTGCTTCACTCCCCACCCCCCGTTAAACCAGAGCTACCTTCTGGAGCCGTTTCAGTCACGCTTTCACCTAAAGGCAGACGGGGCTACGGTTTCAGCACGGACCGCAGTGCCCCGTCTTCCTTATAAATCTACAGGGGAGGGGGGGCTCCGGCTCCAGGGACTTACTTGTCACTGCGTCTGGCTGATGATGGCATGCCGTCAGGGTTGGGGGCGGGGGGTTCTCAGAAATGTAATTAGACGCGCTTCTCCACCTGCCTTTTCTCACGCGTCTGCTCAACCGTCGCTTCCTCCTTGGACACGTTTTCCCTGCGCAACCCCCCCCCTCCCCCGCCCTCTGCCCCTTCCCCAACACTCGCCCCACCCCCAGGGAGCAGGTTATCGCCTTTGTTCAGTCTGGGGCTCCTGCGGCGGGACGAGGGCCTCGCCTCCTTCTCTCTGGAGCACACCGGAGCGGCGTGGCAAGGCTCAGAGAAATGATCACGCTTGTCGCTGTCCCTGGCACCGAGCCAGTTGCATCACATGTGGAGTTCTGCAAAAACAAAAAGGGCCCTAGATTCTGTTCTCAGTTGCACGAGTGAAAATTTGGAGTAACTAGGCCCAGTTGGCACTTAACTGTAAGCACCTGCTTCAGTCCCATTGACATCAATGGGGCGTAAGCATAAGTAGGTAGATTAGATAGATAGAGTGGGTTTGAGTAGATTCGATTATAATCAGAGCTCTGGGTGCTTAGCCAAAGTTTATGTGAGTTGATCAAGTCTGCATTTCCAGATCGTTTCTGCCCCTGATCCAAACTCAGAAGAGCCCCAGGAGTTTTGGAAATAAAGAAGAGAATTGGAAACAGTGGCATAGCTAGGAGTGGAAATTTGGATGGGCCCCGAATTTCGGGTGGTCGGGCAATGCCAGACTGCGCTATCCACGGGCCATGCCGGCTAAATGTGCCGCCTGGCCAGGGTGGAGAGCGCTGATCCCCTCGGCTGTGCCCTGACTCTGCGGCGGGGGAAGAGAGGGAGCCGTGGCCTCGTTGCAGGGTTCGGGCTGCTGCCCTCCAGCTGGGGGTTCACGTCTCCTGCGGGCCAAGCTGGGGTCAGCCCCGGCTGCACTGCAGGGGCAGGAACAGGGGCTCGCCTGTGCACGCAACTTGACCCGGCCTCTGTACTGAGTTGCCCAGCAAAGTGCATCCTCTCCTGGGGGCGCTGCAGAGAGACCGGCCTTGCCGCTGCCCCTGGCCGTGCAGGGAATGAGCCGTGCAGAGAGCGTCACTGGCTGACGGGCAGCCCCCGAGCACCTGCCAGCTCAGTGTCTCCCCCAGTACCATGCCCTCTTCCTAGTCCTGCTGCCCCCAGACACAGGGCTTCACCTGCCGAGCTGGGCACACACCCGGGGCAGCAGAGCTGCCGGAGTGTAGCCCTCTGATGGGCAGGCCTATCGCACCCTCCTGGATTTCAGGTGCCCCAGTGATTCTCCGGGTCACTGTGCCAGCACTCCACCCCTGCTCAGATTTGGGTGGGCCTGGCTGCTAAGTGAGGGGCTGCGGTACAGTACGGTACAAGAAAGAAAGAGTTACTCTGAAAAAGCGCCCTAAGGGTCAGTTCTTCTCCTTCCCGTCAGGTGCTGTGTAATTGTGTCCGATTCTGGTGAGGATTCCTGGCCGGCCCACCCGTTAACAGCTGAGTAGCTTTTCCTTTGGCTGCTTTCTGCCACTGGAGGTCACTGCAGAGTTAGAGGAGCCCATGAGATTGTCGTGAATGTGGCAGGAACATCCAGGTAAGGGACAGGGCAAAGCAGTTGATTAGTCTCACTGAAATCCAGCTGGGCGGGAGGTGGAAGCTACAGCTGAAGAGCTGGAGAGACAATCTGCAGGCAAGGGAGGAAGCTGCAGGCCTGGTACAAACTGGTAGGATGAATTATGTAGTGTCACGGAGAGACAATGGACTGAAGCACAGAGAATTGACTGGAAGAGGAAGATGCAGAGATTGAAACTTGCACTTAAGTACGTGGATACATCCTGGATTCCAAAGCCCACCTATGCACCAGTCACTCGGGCCTGGATCCTCAAAGGTATTTTGGCACCTAGCTGCCCTTGGACTCTATGAGAGTTAGGTACCTAGATATCTTTCAGGGTCTGGGCCTTAGTCCTTAGCACTCGCATAGTCGTATAAAACATCTTAGCACTTGCATGGCACCAGAGATCTCAAAACACTTTTACATGACATGAATTAATTAACTAAATTAAGTCAGTTTCCCAACCACCCCTAGAAGGAAGGCGGTATTGTCACCTCCTTCCCGCAGCCAGGGAAACTGCGGAACAGAGGACTGCAGGGAGTTGACAATCAATTTAGCTGCTTTTAGGATGCACCACAGAACATGCCCACGTTTTGTGTGATAGGCACGTGACAAACAAAGGATGTGACACAGCAAATCAGTGACAAAGCTGGGAGTATAACCTAGGAGTCCTGAGGCCCATACCTTGTTCTAACCACTAAACCACTCTCCCTTCTCAATCAGGGCTGCCCACAATGGCCTCTAAGGCCAGGGTGATATTGACTAAAACTATAGCCAACTAATCGACTATCCTTGCAGTTCAGTATTAAGAATGTTCAAGAGATCAAATCACTACATTCCCAGCCGAAAGGGTTAATCCTTCCCAGGAAGTTCAGTTCAGCTTACACAGAATATGTGCTTCCCAAATGCCCCCTTAAAGTACCCATCACAGCATGGCTTTTTACATGTTCCACAGCGCTGTTCAAGTCACTTACAGTTTAACTAGCCAGCTTGTTCCAGCTTTTTCTTTGGTACCTCCCTGTGCCTTTCCCATCTTTGGTTTTGAATGTTGGAAATTCCACATGTTACGGGGCATAAATATAGTCCCTAATACATAGCATCTTATACATACAATAGGATGGGGTCTATTTTAGCTACAACTAATCAGGAAAAAGATCTTGGAGTCATTGTGGATAGTTCTCTGAAGACATCCGCACAGTGTCAAAAAAGCAAACAGGATATTAAGAATAATTTTTAAAGGGATCGAGAATAAGACAGAGAATAGCTTATTGCCCTTATATAAATCCATGGTGCGCCCACATCTTGATTACTGCATACAGATGTGGTCTCCTCATCTCATCTGGCATTAGAAAAGGTTCAGAGAAGGGCAACTAAAATGATTAGGGGTTTGGAATGGGTCCCATATGAGGAGAGATTAAAGAGGCTAGGACTTTTCAGCTTCGAAAAGAGGAGACTAAGGGGGGATATGATAGAGGTCTATAAAATCATGAGTGGTGTGGAGAAAGTAAATAAGGAAAAGTTATTTACTTGTTCTCATAATATAAGAACTAGGGGCCACCAAATGAAATTAATGGGCAGCAGGTTTAAAACAAATAAAAGGAAGTTCTTCTTCACACAGCGCACAGTCAACCTGTGGAACTCCTTGCCTGAGGAGGCTGTGAAGGCTAGGACTATAACAGGGTTTAAAAGAGAACTGGATAAATTCATGGAGGTTAGGTCCATTAATGGCTATTAGCCAGGATGGCTAAGGAATGGTGTCCCTAACCTCTGTTTGTCAAAGGGGAGGTGATGGATGGCAGAAGAGAGATCATTTGATCATTATGTGTTAGGTTCACTCACTCTGGGGCACCTGGCATTGGCCACTGTCTGTAGACAGGATACTGGGCTGGGTGGACCGTTGGTCTGACCCTGTACGGGCATTCGTATGTTCTTATCTTACATTATGTCCTTGTACCTTTATTTCATGACATTCATCCATCTAGCTTTTGACCGTTTCCGTTTTTTCCTATGTCTAGTGCTGAGCTATATTTCTTCCAGGGCATCATGGAATATGTGTTGTAGCATAAGAGAGCAAGAATAAGCCTAGTATAAATTTAGCACGATTAGCCAGCACACACATGTATATGTTATACCAATAGCATTGGCACAATACCTATTAGTGCAGGGGTTCTCAAACTGTGAGTCACGACCCCTTGGGGGGTCGCCAACCCGGTTCCCAAGGGGTCACGAGTTTTTTTTTCCTCCAAAAAGCCGCCGCCGCGATCGCTTCCGCTTCCGTTTTCGGCGGACATGCCGAGCTATTTCGGGAATGCTCGGCGTGTCTGCAGAAGATAGCCGCCGAATGCGGAAGTAATTAATTCAGCGGCTTTTCGGCGGACACAAAAGGGGTCGCGCTAAAGGTAAGTTTGAGACCCGCTGTATTAGTGTGATGGGGTGGTGGATATAACCTATCTGCACTGATTAGGGGGGAGGGATAGCTCAGTGGTTTGAGCATTAGCCTGCTAAACCCCGGGTTGTGAGTTCAATCCTTGAGGGGGCCATTTGGGGATATGGGGCAAAAATAGGGATTGGTCCTGCTTTAAGCAGGGGGTTGGACTAGATGATCTCCTCAGGTCCCTTCCAACTCTGAGATTCTATGCTTAAGAGTGGCCATTGGACTAACATCAGAATGATGGCACAAGGCCTGCGTGTATCAGTGCAACAGGTCCTTGCAGGGTGCTCTGTCAGCATGTCCACTCTGTAAAGCACTTGACGAGGTGTTAACAAGTGTGTCTGCAGATTCCTTACCCCTTTCTGCAGCCCGGGTGGTGGTTCACACCAGGCCAGATGAACTACAGTGTCCAATGTAGGTGATCTCCTTCTGCCTCCATTGGATTCTCCCGCGGAACAAACCCAAATTCTGGAGCTTGTGAGGCATGCCTGTCACTCATAGACTTTAATGTTAGAAGGGACCATTATGATAATCTAGTCTGACCTCCTGCACAATGCAGGCCACAGAATCTCACCCACCCACTCCTGTAGTAAACCCCTAACTTATGTCTGAGCTATTGAAGTCCTCAAATCATGGTTTCAAGACTTCAAGATGCAGAGAATCCTCCAGCAAGTGACTTGGGCCCCATGCTGCAGAGGAAGGCAACCCTCCCCCCCGCCCCCCCCCCCCCCGGCCTCTGTCAATCTGCCCTAGAGGGAAATTCCTTCCCGACCCCAACTATGGTGATCAGCTGAACACTGAGCATGTGGGTAAGACTCACCAGCCAGACACCCAGGAAAGAATTCTCTGTCAAAACTCAGATCCCCTTAGTGCGTGGGGGGGAAGAGTCATGCAGACTCTGAGCTCTGTGGAAACAGACAGCCCTGAACTTTAGTTCCAGTAGCTGGGCTGGAGTCTTTATTCCACAAGAATCTGGCACCCCCTCAGAAGCCACAGGTGCTTAGGAGGGACATGTTTTTAAAGCTGTTTAGAGAGCAACCCTTTCTCTTCCTTTCCTGGGGGTATTCACGGTTTGAAAATCATTATCAACAGGGGGAAAACATTCCTCCTTTCATTCTCCAAAATGAACATGAGTTTTCTCTAAACGCCCATTGTACTGCTTCAATTTTTCACACCCCCTAGAGTCTAGCCATGACAAGGGGAGACACAGCAGTGGTTATGACCCAACTTTCTGGCTAATTAAGACTCTTGTCAAAGAGAAGTCTCTCTCTCCCCAGAGAGCCCAGGGCAGGAAATGAGTGACTTCCCATGACATGTGAGCCAAGCTTCAGGCTCATCTGTTTCCTTCAGAACTCGCTCCGCAATCAGCGCCTGAAAGCGTGACTGGCCTGCCGGTTAGCACGTGCTACAGGAGAAGAAAGGACTCCGGCACTGCGGCCAGGTCTGGGGCGGCTCGTGGGGTCAGGGCCGGCGACAGGAATTTTGGGGCCCCGTACACAGATCGTGCGGGCCCCCCCCCCGTCTCCCGCCTCCCGCGGGCCCCCCCCCCCGGCCGGTCTCCCGCCGCCCGCAGCCCCGCCCCCCGGCCGGTCTCCCGCCGCCCGTGCCCCCCCCCGCCGGTCTCCCGCTGCCCGCGCCCCCCCCCTCCGGTCTCCCGCCGCCCGCCCCCCCCCCCCCCGCCTTGCTCACAGGCCCGGCGACAAGGGGGTACAGCTGCGTACCGGGCCTGCCCCGGATTTAAGGGGGCCCCCCCTTAAGTCCGGGGCCCGGTACAGCTGTACCCGTTGTACCCCCCTGTCGCCGGCCCTGCGTGGGGTGCGCAAGAAGAGGTGTCCGGAATGGGTGGGAGGCCAGAATTCTGAAGGTCACGTCCCGCTGGCCTGCTCGTCTTTCTTCTGAGGGGTCTGATTGGTTTAGTCAAACAAATCTACCTCCGACCCCCACCACAAAACAAATCAAGAAACATCCATTACGTGAATCATTAAAGCATATTCATATTCATATGAAATCATTCATTACATCATATTCATATGAAATCATTCCATCATATTCAATCCCCATTTCTGGATTTAGGGTTCCGCATGGCAGTTAAGCACATGCTTCACTTCGGACCACAATGAGCCTTAAGTGCTTTGATGAATCGGGCACTTAGCAGAGAAACGGACCCAAACCCCAGATCAACCCCCCTGGCACTTCAGCGGGTCCTGTCATTCCAGGCAGGATTTTGCAGTTTGTGGCCGTCTTGCAATAAAGTCCGTTCCCCCACCTCTGTCTCCTGGGTTCGACAGTATCGTCCATGGGGCTGGTGGGGCTGTCGTTTACAGTGGTGTAAATCGGTAGTGAAATCAACGGAGTTACATCTGGAAATCAAACCAATAGGAGATCAGTCAGGCCCCTTGTCATGATATTACTTAGGGTTTGTCCTACCATTGCATCCAAAGGCCCCAGTCAGGGTCCCACTGGGGTAAGTGCTATACAAGCCGATAATCAGAGTCAGTGGGTAAGATTTTCAAAAGTACTTTGGTGACTTAGGAACCTAAATGCATGTCTACATGGGAACACTCAGGAAGGTAATCTACATTAACTTTCAAAGTGGATCAGTTAAAGGGTTAATTACAGTTTAACAAATCCACTTTAAATTCACACACAGATTAACTTTCCTCAATGTAGACAAGCCCTGGCTCCCGGTGAAAGGGATTCAGGCTCCTAAGTCACTTAGGCACTTCTGAACGTTGACCCAATCTCTCCCATAAAAACCTACAACATAAAGCCCAGATCCAATACCCTTCGAAATCAATAGAAGGGGCCTCGGTGAATGTCATTGGCTGGGACCTTGAGCAGAGAAGGCAGGTGCAGGGAAGGGGAAGAGTTGTGCAAAGGAGAGTGATCAGAGTAGTGCGCGCCTTCCTGGATCCCCAGGACCATGCTTTATTTACAATAAATGGTTCCACTAGTTTATAATTAGGGGTGGACAAGAAGATTGAAATAAAACAAGAGCCCTCCAGATCTATCCAGCACAAACTCAACCCAAACCTTTAAGGACCTTTGAAAAAATTGGTTAACTTCCTTTCCTGTGTTGTTTGGTGTTTCTTTTCTTTCTTTCTCCTGGTTGCCTCTTCTCTTCTGCATTCTAGGCTGGAAGCAGAAAGGCCCTTTGCCCATCCCACACAAGCAGAAGTCCTGGAAATCTAATGATTCCCCACCCAATTTGGCAGACTGAGGGATTCCAGATAATCTGGAGAAGCAATAGGTCCTAGCCAGACACCAAACCCAAGCTAAGGGTTTGAGCTGCACTCACCAATCATATCTCTTAGCCTGGAATAATGGCCACTGTCATCTGACTCTATGGGGAACAAGTTAAATACTGACTGGAGAAAAAATATCTGTAATGGGAGCTTTCAAATGGTTTGAAGTATTTGTGAAATGCTGGTTGTTGTCTTTTGCTCTTCATGGAGCAAAACTATATGGAGAAACCACGCAGACATAGTTGGGGCTCAAAGAACTGTGTTTATGGAATATACACAAATCATGCCAGGCCTTCACACACCGCTGCCCTGGCTGGTGCTGGCCCCTCCTGAAAACTACAACACAGTGAGCGCCATTGGAGGGCTCACAAACTATTTAAAGGGAGACTACCCTATTCTTGTTCACTCGGCTGGCATTCTCCTACCATCAGGGATGAAATGAAAATGTGGAAAGCAGGACAACTCTTTGCTAAAGTGCCTCCTTGCCAGTTTCCTCATTCCATCTGAACACCTGTCCCCTCACACACACACCTTCTTAATCATTCCCTCTTCCATGAACCATGGAAGGCCAATGTTGATAGGGTATTTGACTGGCACTCGTCCCCAGCAAAACCTTTGCTTTTAAAAATAGTTGGGATTAGGGTGACCAGACATCCCGATTTTATAGGGGCAGTCCCGATTTTGGGGTCTTTTTCTTATATAGGCTCCTATTACCCTCTAGCACCTGTCCCGATTTTTCCACTTGCTGTCCAGTCACCCTAGTTGGGATCATTTTACTTTAGGACACTGTAGCTCTGAGGCCAGATTCTGATCTCAGCTATGCTGGTGTAAATCTGAAGTAAGCGGTGAAAGATTTCCAGGGGCCAAACTAAACCCAACCTCTAGTCCATAGTGTTATCGGATGGAAGTGACAATTCAGACTGACAGACCCCACTGGTAACCAAGCCTAGACAACATCCGTTCTGCCATGGAGTGTGAAATCTGGATCTGAGTTGGGAGGAACAACTGGATCAGGAGTTGGGCCGGGATGGAGGTATCTGGCACAGAGATGACACAAGCCAAATGACAAGTAAGAGTTTAAAATATTTCTAGTCTCTGTTTCACCTTGTCTATTGCAGCGGGTCTCTGCGTTCTCTGGAACCCTTCAATATAATGAATTACCTTGATGGCCAAGCACTGGAACTAGGATCTGCCAGGAAGAGATCTTTCTCGCTCGCGCTCTCTGCACCGGTGTCTGAACACAAAGTTGTACTGATCTGAGGGCAGGTCTACATGGGGACAATCAGGAAAGCTAAGGGAAAAATCAACTAAAGGTGTAAAGTTAACGTGCATTAAACATCCAGGGGGATGCTCATATCCGGGAATAAAAGTGGCCTGAGTTTGCTGTAATGGAAGAAGATGAAGGACTAATCTACACGGCACAGGCTTTGACACTACAGCTGTATAGGTATAGTTGTGCTAGCAGAGCCCAGTAATGTAGACACAGCAGATGCTGACAGAAGAAGGTGGGGTTTTTTTGCCGGTATAGTAATACCACCTCCCCAAATGACAATAGACATGCTTCCAGAAGTACTTTTCCGTTGGCATCGCTGTGACTACCCTGGAGGTTTTGCTGGCATAGCTGTCGGCTAGGAGGTGCAGGTTTTTTAGCCACGCCCTAAGTAAAGGTGTGAGGTTAAACTGATGTAACTAAACCGAAGGAACTTCTGTGCATCCACCTGCCCATTCAAAGCGGTCCCTAGGGCGGTATTAGCTAGTCGTTTCTCTGAAGAACACTTGCTAGTCATGGCCCTTAGGTGGCAGCAACCTTCTGCTATTGCGACATGAACAGTTTGATTTCAGAGAACAGGCAGCAGTGCAACTCAAAGTTTTATGCAGATAAAGAGGAGGGTCAATGTCCCTGGGGAAGCCAGGGAAGAGCCTTGCTGCTCTGAAATGAAGATTTCCCTACCAGCACCACTCTGGCCTCCACAACTTTAAAACGGTGGACCTGGTGACTGCAGGTAGTAAATAACCCATGCATTGTTCTGCAGCGAAGAGTGGAGGTGAAGGCCCAGAGAACATCTGAGTGGATGATGACTGCATTGAACGTGTCTCTAATGGTGCACTGGGGAAGGCAGGACAGCTTCAGATAATAAAATAAGATCTGCAGAGCAGCGTCTGGTCCTCAGCTGCCAACAGAGCAGGAGAAAGGGAGGTCATTTTCCTGGTGTTATAAACCTCTTCAACATTATAAAATTCCAAAACACCTGGCATCCAGAATACAGTGATTCATTTAGGCCTCAATTCAGCAGCCCATCCTTATTTAGTAAAGCACTTAAGCACATGCTTAACTTTAGACATTTGCTTAAATTCCATTGTCTTCTCTTATGTGTTTAAGCATGTGCGTAAACTAAAGCCTATCGGAAAACTTTAATCAAAACAGTTTTCCACTGGAAAATGCTGTCTTGTCAAAACCAGCCCTCTTTCTTTTTTGCAAAAGAAGTATCAATTTTACTAATTTAATTTTGAAGAAAAAAATGTTTTCAATCACCCAAACTGGAGTTGTTTTTAATCACCCAGTTTGGGTGATTTTTTTTTAAGTCAGTCGTTTGCAGGACAGAATCAGTTTTCTGACCAGCTTACCTTTAACGCCTACTTAAGAACCTTGCTGGATAGGGATGGACTTAAGAATATTTTGAAATGCTTTGCTGACCTGGGACCATAGACATATTAAACTGAAGACTCATTTCTTCAACAAAGCGATCAGAAGCCACTTGAAGGTCTTCAACCAGCCAGAGAGTTCAGTGAGATTTCTGTAGACAGGCTGGTCAAACGCTGGCCCTCAGGAAGGAGCAGAATAAATGAGTGTAAAATAAAACTACCCTCCCACTACAAAATGTATCTCTGGAAAGAAGAAAACTTTTCCTTCTTGATAAAAGTTTCATTATTTTAGAGAGTTACTATTTAACATCGCACGCAAACGTCAAGTAAGGGATGATGTACATAAGCATGAATGCATTGTGGAAATAATAATAAATTGATGTAACAAAGCAATTTGGATAAAAGAATCAATGAGACAAGCTCATTTGAACAAATGTAAACTAAATTGTCTCAAAGCCTACTAATTATAGTATTGGATCAGGGTTCCACAGTGCTGGAGTCTATAAAAGCACCTACACCCTGATCCTCCAATGCTGAACTTTACTTCCTTTGGAACTGTTTGCTATGCATAAAGTCGAAAGTACATGTACATCTTTGTAGACTTAATAGGGAACTAAATAGGGGACTTCATTAAGGGGACTTAATAAGAGGCTGTCAAGGAAGTTAACTCTTTCTTATGTATCAACATCTTTGGTTATCATTTGCAATTGGTGTGTTATTTAGTCTGATGTCTTATCTCCTGCTATTTATCTTTGCTCTTTGCCAGACATCGTTGATTGTGCTGAACAAGCCCTGCTCATCCATGTCAATCGCCTGCCAGTTATTAGTATTTTCAGAACATTTGGGCTCTGTGGATCATTTGGAGGTGGGGACACTGCTCACGATGCAAAACGGCATCATCATCATCATCCCAGCCCGAGAGATGACTCCTAACATAGCTCATGGCTCAATAATTTCAAAGCCTTGGTCAGACTCTTAAATTGACATGAGGAGTGAGTGCTGATAGCCCCATTTTGCAGATAATTCACTTACGGCCACAAAGAGCCAGGAGGAGTACAGTTGAATCTCCTAGAGTTTCAAAACTAATCCTCTTTTATAGGGGTAGGGGCTTGGCAGGTAGGATCCAGGAGAGGTGCTAATATAACTGGGCGAATTTCGTTGTCTGAAACTTTTTTTTTGGCAAAAAATACAGATTTGGAAATATTGACATTTTTCCTGAATTCGTGTCACTTTCACCACATTGTTTTGGACTAAAATAAACCTTCAAAATCATGCTTTTGTTTTGACCTTTTAAAAAGCAAATGTGTTGATTCTTTGCATCAAAACGACTTTATGTTTCAAATTTTCCTAGTGGTTTTATTTTGAAAACATTTCAAAAATGTGAAACACTTGCAATCGAACCGTTTCCTTTCGGGTTGAACAAAGCAATTGCCTGATCCAAAGCAAGTGTAAGTTTTTGTTTCACTGAAAAACAGGGACAAGGTTGGGCGTTTTGGATCTTTTCTTTCAATTTTTCGGAACTGCCAGCAAACTGAAAAACCAGTTGTCTGCACCATTCTAGAAGCAAGCGGGGACAGGCGAGGTTGTTGCAAGGAAGAATATCTCTGGCTCATGGAGAGCTATCCCCTACATGCTGACTTTCTGGGTCCCTTGTGCAACATTAAGGCCCCGATTCACCAAAGCACTTAAATATATGCTTAATCTTAAGCACCGTTGGCTTCAAGGGGACTGAAGCACATGCTTCAAGTTAAGCAAATGATTAAGGGGTTTGCTGAATTAGGTCCCGCTTCGATGCACTTGAAGATCCATAACCTGTGGAGATTCAGGGACAGCAAACTACTGCTCTTCCCTGGCACTGTCCCTCACATCGGGCCCCACCCTTCAAGTCTGAATTGAGGGGGTTCGGCAGAGTCAGACGGGAGCAGGGAACAGTCATGCCTCCCCTCTCATAGACACCTCCACAAGAATCCACAGGTTCTGGCTCTTTGCACCTGCAGGCCGGCACAGAGATCTCAATGCTGTCTACAATACTGTATTTGTTTCACAACTGAGACTTTTAAACATCAAGGAGACATGAACCCTTGGAAAGGAAATCACCCAATAAAGACACTGAGCTTCATCATCCCACTCCTGTCTGAAATGTACCGTAACTTACGACCAAGGGTAAATTCTGGGCCCAATCCTCCGCTCTCGTGAATGGCTGTAACTCCATTGAAGTCAATGGGCCAAGTCCCCAGCTGGTGCAAATCAATGTCGCTCCACTAAAATCAATGGGACAGAAGCCCAGTTTGTGTAAATCAGTGATACACCAATTGAAAGGAGCAGATGACCCAGTCCCTATCCTTTAAACACTTCCACTCATTCTAGGAGTTGCCCTTATATTTTTTTAATGTATTTAATTAATTTATTTTTTGCCCTCCACTCAGTGGATTGGCTGCAAAATGATATCTTTTTACCCAGTTTAGGAGACTTTTCTTAAGCATGTTGTGGAAAATGTGTAACATTTCAGAGTTCCTCTTTTATTATGTATAGAACTCAATCATTCTGATGTTAAAATAACCCAAGCCCACAAAGGGTGCTATTCAAAATGTGGGATTATTGATTGTCACAGCGGTTGGCGGATCATCTCATGAACAACTTGTCCCTAAGAAGATTCCAAAAATAAGAATTTTCCTTAAAATTAAAATACTTGAAACATATTGCTGGCTTTTTTTAGTAGCCGGTTTGTACCTCCTCCCCCAGCCTGCAAATATTTTGCTATTTAGGAGAGCATCCTTAGTCAAAACAGGCCTTAAGGCACACAGTGGTACATACAAACACTAATCAGAGCCTAATTAGTTTGAAGGCCATTTTTGACATGGTTCATGTCTTCAGCTGGTTTCCATCCGCTTCTGTGTGACTTTGGCTGATCAACACTCACTGAATGTGTGGCCCAATCAAATTAAAGAAGCTCAGGTCCCCAAAATATTTCAATAGAATTACGCCGGGGAGAGATTTGCTATCTTCACTGAGCCTGGTCAACCACTTTGTCACACACACGGCCCAGCATGTTCCCTTCCTGCATTCTGCCCGGGCTCAAGCCGAAACGTCCTTCCCTCGCTAATGGGAGTGCCACGCATGTTGGCCGCGATGTGTGAAAAGCATTTAAACACCTGCTTAAAATTAAGCAGGTGCTTACGTCCCATGAACGTCCATGGGCCCACTCATGTGCTTTGGTCCTTCTAAGCTGAACGGGGATGGCTGTAAATGCTTTGCTGAATCAGTGCCTAGAGAGCCCAGGGAAGTTTTTACAAAAGCTGGGGGTGGGGAGGTTGCCTGATCCAACTGCAGGTTGGCTGATTAGTCCGCAGCGGTGCCGGAATAATTGGTATGGTGGCGGGGCTGAGAGCCATTGAACCAAACTGTAAACCCTGGATATAATGGAAACCACTTCCAGACAGGGGGTGCGGCAGCACCCCTAATTCTAGCACCTGTGTTAGACTGTGCACCCTAGCTCCACATACAGAGAGGACATGGGACATTCAGCTGCGTCTGGGAGCACCATTCCCCACCACTCCCACCCGGGGTCTAAATCCTCCCTCACTGGAGGATTATTCATCTGAAGGCAGGATCAAGGCTGAGGCCCCGGCCCCAGCAGGTTCATTCACACGGGCCTAAGGGGTCTGCTTGAAGGACTGAGCTTGCAGGGATGGGGCCCCCGGTGCTGTGGGACATTCCGATCCTTCAGGAGCAAGGGCAGATCCTGTACGATGAGGAGCATCTCATGCAACGTGCGGCCGGCTTCCAGCATTCATTGGCGTTGACCCCAGGAAGCCCTCCGCAGCCAGGCAGGCCCCAAGAGGGGCTGTGTCACTATCCAGTACGATTATTGCGTGGCTCTCCGTTTCATTGTCCCGTCCATGTCTTCTTGAATTAAAGATAGCTGTCAAGCCCTGATTCAGCAAAGCATGCGCCCCCGTTTGAGTGCTTTTCTGACTTGGGGGCCTTCCCGGCCTTCCCACAAGCAAAGGCAGGGGGCAGTTGTCGCAGGAGCGAGCTGAGAATTTAATTCTGCATGGCAACTGCTCGGCCACTGCCCGTCCCTCACCACCTCTGAGGATTTCCGCCCGTTAGAAGTTAATTCCTTGGTAACTTTGAGAGCAATTTTCAGTTCCATTATGCCCGCTGCGCTCTGTGATAAGTATATGGCTCATGGACTATCTAGGGAGCTACAGGCTGGGAGATAGTTCTACCTTTCCCTTGAATAGCGGAGGTGAGGTGAAGGAAGTGGCGCTATGGATTACGATAAGGGAACGGGTCACTTGATATGCTGAGCATAGTTGCTAAAGTGTCTTTCCGTTCTGGGGGTTGTGAGGGCTAATTTCCACGCGGCGTTCTATCTCCTATCAATGCCAAACATTCCAATACGGCCTGAATGTTAAAAGCGAAAGGCCCTTCCTTTGTAGATAGGGCCTCGTAGAAAAGAAATGTAACCATGGGTTTTGGAAATCATTTAAGTAGCTGTTTTAAAATCTAATCAGTGGACCATGAAAATATTTTTTAAATGAAGAAGGCAAAAAATCCTGACTTGTTTCTTTTTAATTGTTGGGGGGCAGGGGGTAACACCTCCAAAGGGAGGAAGGTATTTTTTTCCCTGAGACTATAAAATCCCTTGTGAATGTTAAAAAAAGAGATTTAAAAAACATGGGCCAAACCCTGATCTCAGTTACAAGGGCATAAATCCAGCCAGAGTAATTGCATTAAAGTCCATAGGAGTTCCTCTGGATTTTTGCCAGTACAACGAAGATCAGAATCCAGTTCTGTGTTTGTAACAATCCTGGGAAGCACCCCTTCCCTTCACCTCTCATTAAAGTCAGAATCTAGCAATCTGCAGGGTTAGCTCTTAATAGAGAATATTGTATACAGGCCCAATCCTGCTCCCAGTGAAGCAAAACTCCTGTGGACTTCCAGGGGACCAAAAGCAGGCCCTCCATTTTCAGACCCAGGGGTTTGATGGTAAAAATCAGTCCTCCAAATGAAAACAAATAATGCACTTTCAACGATGTGTTTGCATCAATTTATGGCCCGCTACACCAGATATTAAACAAACAATTGATTTATGGAGAAAAAATACCAAAGTGGAGAAGAATAACCTAACCATTACTTTTCTAATGAAAATTCAGGAAATGAAAATTGGCTTTTGAAAAATACCCTTCTGCATTGTTTTCTGGGTTTGTCAGCAGATATTTATTCAACTTTATGGTGCATTAGTAACTAGATTATCTTCCCTCTCAGAGCCCTGAACTGGTCTCAAGGAAAAGAATTTCTTTGTTCAGAAGTCAGCACCAAATTAAAGAGAGCTCCCAGAGAACAGTCACTGCAAAAATCCGTAGTTAAGAGCTCCTCCGACTCTAGCTTACTTGCTTCCTCTGTTATATTGACTGCAAAAGTTTCTTTGGCTGCAGTTTTTGATACAGAGTTTTGTTATATCAGAGCCTGATCCACCGCCCATTAAAGTCAGTGGAGTCTGTTTATTCCCTATATTGGACCCTAATTTCCCTATATTGGACCCGATAGTCCTCCCACTTACACCACTTAAATGGAGTTACTCCTGATTTACACCAACACAACTATGATCAGAATAGGTCTCACTGGGCTGGGCTGCATATGGATTTCTTGCACCGGTGTAAACTAATTGGATCAGTTATACCAGAGCAAACCCCTAGTGTAAGCACACTCACGTTGGTTTAAATCATGCTTTAACGTAATAATTTAGTGAATTAACTAAACGAGAATCAGCGTGGT